>CM056998.1:190459458-192859458 GCA_029891345.1 Dryococelus australis | reverse complement strand
CCTTGTTTACTTGGAAGCAGCCAATAGGAGCACAGCATGTGAAGAGAAATCGTTCGAAACGACTTATGAAAACTGTTCACTTTGAACGAGAAACAACTGCGATCGGAACTCGTTCGAAGGTAATGTAACCTCTTCGATATCTGAACTTGTTTAAAGTAAAATAGTTCTGCGTCCCGTGTAACCGCTGCCAACTTTCCGGAGAGCTCGGAGACCCAGGATGACGTCGATACGAACATATCTCTCCGAGTAGGTACCGGGAATCAGGGCAGCACACATATGTCTTCCGGCGTGTGTGTGCGTGTCCGCCTTCCCACGTCGCGAACAACGCGCATGCGCGAAATAAAGTAATTGCATCCGCATTACGGTGATTACAAGTCTCCGCCAGGGGGTAGGGGGAGGGGGTGAAGGTAGCGGGGAGGGACGCTTCCAAATTACTGATACTGATTAATTCGGAACGTGTGCCTCGGGCAACGCCCAGTAAAAATTGCTCGCTCCATCCATCGTGGGCCTTTCGCGCACCGCGATGTGAGGTTTTGGGGGAGAGGGGGGTGTATCGATATCAGCAAGAAGTGTTTCATCCCCCTACCTGCCTCCCCTATTGGGGGCGGCATCCAGGTGGGTGTCGCCAGCATGTGTCGCCATCTGCCGCAGGCTTACGAACCAATTACATTCCAATTAAACGGCCGCAACGTGATACAGCTGCCGCCGATGTCGTGTCACGTGACTTGACGGGTAAAAAATGGTGGTTCCCGGGGGTGTAGCGGCTAGAGCTGGACATTACCGAACATAAATCATAACTGCCTCTCACTGGGTCGCCAGAGAAAAACATACTTAATCTATTGTCCAAATATTAACTTTCTTCAAAAAATGTGCTGAAAATGGGGCCAAATAGTGAGAGGGCATAACTGACACACACTAAGAATTCAGTGGGCTCTATGCAGGCTTATACTTTCCTGTCACTACACTACTCCGTATAAATTTCTGAAGGCCTTAACCAGTTCCCTTACCACATATGAGATTCCCATGGAAATAGTATATCCAGTAAGTTCCTCCTTGTGTAACGCATGTTTATTTGTGTGCGGGTTAGTTGTTTAAGTTTGCAGTCTTTAATGGACTATGCCGTCAGTTTACTGAATTTAATTGTTCCGCTGGAAATACATTTATAGTTAAATGCTAGGATATTAAGGCTACTCGCCGCCTACCTCGGCGAACCGGGTTCGATTGCCGGAGGGGCCCCTCCCAGATCTTCGCACGTGGGAATCATGACGATGAAAGTGGTCAGCGGGTTTTCTAGAGCATCTCCCGTTTCCCTCGTCCTTGCGTTCCAGCGCTGCTCCGCACTCAACTCGCTATACCCTCATCGGCTCTCAAGACCCTTCTAAGTGCCTCCCAAATCTCTCCACTCCATTCCGCTTTACGAGAAGGGACTCTTGTCCGTAAATGCGTGGCTCGGCCGCTGTCGGGAAATAAAGTTTGGTACGAATTGTTTGTGAGTTCCTGAAGATAAGCTGCATATTTCCCATCGACACAATATTGGTGGACTATTTACTGGCAAAAAGACTGGAAGGGTGTTCGTACTACGTATTACTTATTTTTGCAGGGTTGTTTTGCTTACACTTTTGGATGAGGTGTCAGAGGAAAAAAGGATATTGTAAGCAAGGCTTTCAAAAGTGCTCGGTGGACCGTGAACCGTGTTATAAATACTTATTACACTTTAAACTTGAATAAGGGAAAATCAATCCAAAACTAACCAAACAAGAGAAAACAGCTCCACTTCAAATCAGATATGGTTTAGCTACTGATGTTTATGGTGGGTAAACCTCTTTGATTTACGTGTTCACTTTGCGGCGTTGCCAGATACCCTGTGATTAAATTACTAAGCATGATAGCTGGTCCATTTCTATATAAGCTTAGCTTTTAAACTTTGCAATGCAACTTGAATGTACAATCAACGTTTGTTTAAAAAGCACGAAATAATTTTACGTGGCTTTTGATGTTGTGTGTCTTTCCTAAAATTGAAGTATTCCAAATAAGTGAACAATGTGGTCGCATTGCGAACCACCTTTACAGATTTTTACGGCTTAAAAATATATTTGGCTAAAATTTACAAGAAATAGTTTTCATGTAAATTAGCGTGTAAAAATAAATAAGCATTTCATTAGGTACTAATGGGCGAAAAAGAAAAGCTAGCTTTTCCTACCCCGTGCCTCCAGAAATGACCATGAACAGCAGACGAAGACACGTGTCAGATTATTCGACTGTTTGACTAACCTGTAAACACCTTCTTAAATAAATTCTAGTGACTGGCATCTCACTGACTAATATCATAAATTAGGTTTTAGAGTTGAAATTTAAAATTTGTGGGCACTGGAATTATTTCTGTTTGTTTTGCTCATATAAGAGTCTGCATAAGTATATCAATAAGATATGCAAATTGCTAATGCTTAGATCGTATAGCGCCGACAAACAATGCGCGTGCGATACAATAGAAACGGAGTGGAGCACAGAGATTTGGGCGGCTGTTAACATCGAGGTCGTGTTAGCCGATGAGGGGGAAGTGAGTTGTGTATGGAGCAGCGCCGGAATGCAGGGGCGAGCGAAGCGGGAGATCCCTGAGAAATCCTGCCGACCAGAGGCATCGCCCGGCACAATTTCCACGTGCAAAAGTCTGGGAGCGGCTCCGCCGGGAATCGAACCCGATTCGCCCAGGTGGGAGGCGAGGAGTCTAACCACTATACCATAGTAGCCCCCGGAATAGAACCGGAGCAACCAATCAGATACAAGAGACTTCTGACGTCAACACGACGGAAACTTTTGCACAACCACGCGACCAGCAGTTTTTAATTAGAAACTATTTCACATTTCGTCGTTTCGAGCAGCTCTGATAAGCTGTACAAAAGGTTTAAAACGATATACATTGTTTGATATGGAAATCGCTACACCCTCCTTTCTTACGAAACTGTATTAAACCATTACAGGATGATATATGATTGTTCATTTGAGCATTTCACGTAGAAGGTGCATTGTTTAGCATCCGCAAAGCATGCGTTCTGAGGCAGAGCGTCCTCTCGTGAGACGAGACATTCCGTTGTACAAGTGCACTGTAAAAGATAATGGGAAAATTACCTGACAAGGGTAAGGTAATATTCGCAAACTTGTGTGGGAAACATAGTTTTCCTTACGGGTAAGGTAAAATTACCTTCCTCTGGAGTAAACTTTGCGTACATGTTAGCAGAAAATGCCACACATGAATGGGAAAATTACCTTGCGACGCGTGCATCTCTTCAGCATTGTGAAAAGCTAAGTGGAGGGATGGGTGGAAGAAACAATCTTTTAACACGCTAATATTCACCAGCACTGCAATGCTATCGTCGTGGTGGAATGTGTAGCGCATCGGCCTATCGTGGTATAAGACAATGGTTCGCGCCCACCCATCAGCAAGTGTCGAGGATTTTAGAGTCCAGGTTTCGGTTACCAATCGTCAGAATATTAAAGGTAATAAACAAAATAACAGAACTAATACTCCGGAATGATTTTTATATATGTAATTTTATTATACAATATAGTCAATTTTCCCTTACTTGTATGGAATTTTCCTCCACTTTTGTCAGGTAATTTTCCTTACGATAAGGAAATAATACTTAACTTATTAAGGCAAATTTTCTCTACATTTAGGGGATAATTTTACCTTACATGTAAGGGAATTTTACTTCATTTTTTTACAGTGAAACCACTGAAAAATAGTTATAAAAATTACCGCTGAATCAGTGGAAAATGTCACTGAATCAACAAGAGAAGGATATATGGTGTTCTGTCACTGATTCATCAGTTAAACTCACTGAAGTGACTGTTGAATCAGTCAGGTACTCTTGATTGATTAAAACAGTGAGATCCTCACTGATTCAGATTTAGAGTGTAGTCTACGCTGTAGCATGTTATGTTGCCAAAGCTGAACACGAAGCCTACATTTCATTGGTTGTGATAACTAAACAAGTGCCGTATAGACCACATCATTCATTAGATATATTTCTTTACAATACCTGAAACCGTGAATTTAAGTGGGTCTTAAAAATTTCCATTTCTTTACATAAACCGGAAAACATTTCACAAGTTTTTTGAACAACTCCAACAAATCCAGCATGACAGACTTAGGTTCAGAAGTATCAAACCCAAACTGTAGCTTACGTTCTGAAATTAAACAAATTATTACAATTATTGGAGTTCTTTTTCAATATTTAACTACAGGCACAGTGCTTGTAGTTTTATATTATTTACTTAAGTTACATGGCTACTTTACTTTGTAAAGCATTCAATGGAAAGTAGCTTTTATAAAATGCTAACTCACTAGGTTTACTCATAGAATAATAGTAGAATAGATTTGGCAACCTGAGAAGATACAGATTATAATTAACAAATCCATAGAACTACGTCACTGTCATCAAATTAAGTATTTATTGATTGCAACTGCTAGGTTTCTTGAGAAAAGGTCGGAGAGTATTGCTAAGGTTACAGAAAAAAACTTGTTTTTCTATAGTTCTAAGTGATGTTAGTTAAAAATAACGCTCGAATTCTAATTTGCGTTTAAAATTCACTTATTTAAGTTGCCTATCAATTAATGAACTTACATTACCGCACATATTATTACTTTGTTGAAAGAAAATCTGTGTGGCATGAGTTCAGATTATTTTCAGTCCTACTATATATTACATGTGTAAACGAGTTCTGAATTTGGTGGCAGAGTATGAAAATTGCTCTTATAGACTGTTCACGGAAAACTGAGCACTTTCGAAAGCCCTGCTTAAGATCTACTTGTATGCACGTTGTGTATTCTTCCACCTTATATAAAATTAACATTGCCACGGGCCTCATAACTTTATTCATGCGTCCGTCAAGTGAAATTGTGAAATTATTTGACAAGTACATATTTGACAAATCTGCTCATTTCTACACGTTGATGTATTAAAAATAATAGGAAACAAAATAAATAATTCAAGTTATCACAAATGGTTACCTAACATTTTCTTTTTACTGTAAGACATAGAACTACTTTCCCTCCGTCGTTACCAACTTTGCTGGGCGTATGTCCCGAGAAATATATGCAGGTATGAGAAGTGACATTTTTCTAAGGTTCATTTAAAAAGTCCTCACTTTATCTTGAACAGACTTTATCAGCGCAGACATTTGACATAACCATACTGCTCCAACTTTTACAGCTTCTCATACACCAATCAGATTTTATAATGAGACCCGGCTCTATCTGTATGACTACACTCCCAGTCTTTTGTCTTATCCCAACGAAATAAAGAATGAATATTGTAACATGTTATGGGCGAAAATCTACAGCACAGTACGTTTTTAGAATAATAACTTAGAAATGTAGCCAATTTGCAAAAATAAACCAGTTGGAAGATAAGACATAAAATATTAAAGTATAATTTTCGTAACGGTAAAACTATAAAACTATTAGACGTATCATAGAATTTATTAGATTAATTTCGGTTTGATAAGTGAAGTTTTACTAAGATGCCAGCTGGTTGTGCAAACATTTTTCACAAAATATACGTTGATGAGTGAGTGAAGAGATTTGCACGGCTCTTAACATCGAAGTCTGGAGAACCGATGAGGGTTATTGAGGTGAGTATGGAGCAGCGCCGGAATGAAAGGGCAGGGGAAATGGGAGATCACCGAGAAAAACTCGCCGAACAACGGCATCGTCCGGCACGATTCCCACACGCGAAAATCCGGAGTGACCCGGCCGGGGATTGAACCCAGATCGCCATGGTGTGAGTCGAGCAGGCTAACCACTCAGCCACCGTAGCCCCTAATATACGATGATGGTCACATAGTAGCCCACTAAATCTCATATTTTCAGTGGGGGGAGGGAGTTGGGATAGAAATATCTACTTACCCATCGCTGGGAAATAAATGGTTGGGGGAGGGGTTTTGTAGCTGGCTACATCAATAGCACGGGGCGTGTTTCAACTGCCAGCCGTCTCTGTAAGTCTGTCTCATTCAAACAGCAACGAATGGTTGTTATTGAGACTGGTAAACATAGTGACGGTCCCGCAGACTGCAGGATATCTCTGGATGCGGTGTGTTATAAATAAAAATATGGACAATGTCATTTTATTTACAAAACTAGGGGTTTTAGATGTCGTACCTATAGATGTTAGAGCTTAACTGTAAATGAGGGGATTTATTCGTGATGTGAGTCGCAGACAATACAATACTGTTAACAGTCACTGTAACGGGGAGCTACTTTAAATTATATTACGTTATAATTATAATTTAAGTTATGACTATCTCACGCCATATCTCTTCATATCTATGTTGGACAGTCGCCGCCTGAAACACGATGCCGGAGGCTGTATCTAGTTGTACGGATGACGTACAAACACACTCATAGCTGCGATCCTCCTTGTAGTATGTCCGGTCGGGGAGAGATGCGGCGCCCTATATCGGTGCGTTGTTTAACATAGCTGGCCTCTTTCCCTGGTTGGTGGAGGGGGGTATATCTGCTGGCCATTGTCGCACTGCTTTCACGTAATCCCTGGCATCCTGGCCTTAATACTGTATATCTATGTTGGACAGTCGCCACTTGAAACACGATGCCGGAGGCTGTATCTAGTTGTACGGATGACGTACGAACACACACATAGCTGCGATCTTCCTTGTAGTCTGTCCGGTCGGGGAGAGATGCGGCGCCCTATATCGGTGCGTTGTTTAACATAGCTGGCCTCTTTCCCTGGTTGGTGGAGGGGGGTATATCTGCTGGCCATTGTCGCACTGCTTTCACGTAATCCCTGGCATCCTGGCCTTAATACTGTATATCTATGTTGGACAGTCGCCACTTGAAACACGATGCCGGAGGCTGTATCTAGTTGTACGGATGACGTACGAACACACACATAGCTGCGATCTTCCTTGTAGTCTGTCCGGTCGGGGAGAGATGCGGCGCCCTATATCGGTGCGTTGTTTAACATAGCTGGCCTCTTTCCCTGGTTGGTGGAGGGGGGTATATCTGCTGGCCATTGTCGCACTGCTTTCACGTAATCCCTGGCATTATGGCCTTAATACTGTATATCTATGTTGGACAGTCGCCACTTGAAACACGATGCCGGAGGCTGTATCTAGTTGTACGGATGACGTACGAACACACACATAGCTGCGATCTTCCTTGTAGTCTGTCCGGTCGGGGAGAGATGCGGCGCCCTATATCGGTGCGTTGTTTAACATAGCTGGCCTCTTTCCCTGGTTGGTGGAGGGGGGTATATCTGCTGGCCATTGTCGCACTGCTTTCACGTAATCCCTGGCATTATGGCCTTAATACTGTATATCTATGTTGGACAGTCGCCACTTGAAACACGATGCCGGAGGCTGTATCTAGTTGTACGGATGACGTACGAACACACACATAGCTGCGATCTTCCTTGTAGTATGTCCGGTCGGGGAGAGATGCGGCGCCCTATATCGGTGCGTTGTTTAACATAGCTGGCCCCTTTCCCTGGTTGGTGAAGGGGGGTATATCTGCTGGCCATTGTCGCACTGCTTTCACGTAATCCCTGGCATCCTGGTCTTAATACTGTATATCTATGTTGGACAGTCGCCACTTGAAACACGATGCCGGAGGCTGTATCTAGTTGTACGGATGACGTACGAACACACACATAGCTGCGATCTTCCTTGTAGTATGTCCGGTCGGGGAGAGATGCGGCGCCCTATATCGGTGCGTTGTTTAACATAGCTGGCCTCTTTCCCTGGTTGGTGGAGGGGGGTATATCTGCTGGCCATTGTCGCACTGCTTTCACGTAATCCCTGGCCTCCTGGTCTTAATACTGTATATCTATGTTGGACAGTCGCCACTTGAAACACGATGCCGGAGGCTGTATCTAGTTGTACGGATGACGTACGAACACACACATAGCTGCGATCTTCCTTGTAGTCTGTCCGGTCGGGGAGAGATGCGGCGCCCTATATCGGTGCGTTGTTTAACATAGCTGGCCTCTTTCCCTGGTTGGTGGAGGGGGGTATATCTGCTGGCCATTGTCGCACTGCTTTCACGTAATCCCTGGCCTCCTGGTCTTAATACTGTATATCTATGTTGGACAGTCGCCACTTGAAACACGATGCCGGAGGCTGTATCTAGTTGTACAGATGACGTACGAACACACTCATATCTTCCTTGTAGTCTGTCCGGTCGTGGAGAGATGCGGCGCCCTATATCGGTGCGTTGTTTAACATAGCTGGCCCCTTTCCCTGGTTTGTGAAGGGGGGTATATCTGCTGGCCATTGTCGCACTGCTTTCACGTAATCCCTGGCATCCTGGTCTTAATACTGTATATCTATGTTGGACAGTCGCCACTTGAAACACGATGCCGGAGGCTGTATCTAGTTGTACGGATGACGTACGAACACACACATAGCTGCGATCTTCCTTGTAGTCTGTCCGGTCGGGGAGAGATGCGGCGCCCTATATCGGTGCGTTGTTTAACATAGCTGGCCTCTTTCCCTGGTTGGTGGAGGGGGGTATATCTGCTGGCCATTGTCGCACTGCTTTCACGTAATCCCTGGCATCCTGGTCTTAATACTGTATATCTATGTTGGACAGTCGCCACTTGAAACACGATGCCGGAGGCTGTATCTAGTTGTACGGATGACGTACGAACACACACATATCTTCCTTGTAGTCTGTCCGGTCGTGGAGAGATGCGGCGCCCTATATCGGTGCGTTGTTTAACATAGCTGGCCTCTTTCCCTGGTTGGTGGAGGGGGGTATATCTGCTGGCACTCGTCGCACTGCTTTCACGTAATCTCCCTGGCCTCCTGGTTTTACTCTGAAGGTGTGGGGCCGGGTTCAGAGTTGACTGTACTGTTAAGGTCCATTCACAACAAGTGCCACGGTTTGCTACTCCACGTCGGTGGATACGATCATCTTCTACATATGCAGTGCGTCTGGCTGGACCAGTATGTGGCGTGTACGTATCCACGCCCGCGCACATAGACGACTAGCCGAAAATCCGGATTAGTGCAGTCCGACCACACCACCCTATTCAAATGTGTCCCCTGTAGTGATATCCCTTGCAAACACAGCACAGTGGCATACTGAGCTTGCCTCTTAACCCTTTGTGGAGTATGCGCGTATGTATTCCGAGCTACGTTTATATGGACATGTACTTACTGTTGAAGACCAGACCCACAATTTTATACCTTTAATATTTCGCAGGACTTTGTCGGAATTAATTAATAAAAAAAAAATTAAAAATTTATATAACAATTTAACTCTTAAGAATAAAACAGTTATTTTTAATAATTTCTCAAATGAAGACCATTAATTGTTAAACCTGTTACATGTGTCGCGACACTTTACCTGGTACAGGGCCGAGACGTGACTTCATTGGCCGACGGCGAGCCAATAATAAACGTTACAGAGTACAGTAGGCGTGTCAGGTGTATCCAGGACCAATAGGACGATGGTAAGTGGAAATACAGATACCAACGAAACTGTTATTGCTGTATTGGAGAACATAGCCAACCCACTTCAACCTTGTATTAAATGGCAAGATATTTGCACCAGCCTCAAAGGGTTAACACGCAGTCCTCTGCTTTTCAGCCTGCTGTGTGGTTATTTCAAGCACCGGGTACTTACCACAAGCGTCTGTTATATATCACTTGTTGAAGTGACGTTTCTGCGCCGTTACTTCAACCATTTGCATTGCACATTTGGCACTGTATGAGGCCTTAAATTTATTGCAAATGGATGACACCTTGTGGGTGAAGCGACCCCCATGTCCAGCAATGTTGATCGACTAAATTTTCCACAGCACAAAATTCGCATCTCACAAAGGAAAAATTATTTGCTGCTTTCCACATTAAACTCATGCAATTTGCATCTATACCTTATATATATATATATATATATATATATAGAGAGAGAGAGAGAGAGAGAGAGAGAGAGAGAGAGAGATATACACACTTACACTTATATGGATGTATATAAATTTGGCCTACAAACTTCGGAATCACGCAACACTAATTAGAAAACATATACACGAGCTATAGTGTAAAATGAATACTGGAGGTGGTACACATGTTTGAAGTTGTGCCTGAAGCACCTGCTCATTGCAAATATTGTAGATAATATTTAAGATGGAACACGGAATGTCTGCATAAAGCCTGTTTCACTTGTACACCGATCACGCCGAACAGACAGGGCGGAAAACTAGAACAGCCAATCAAAAGCCGCTCCATCTGGCATACATGTGAACCAGGCATAATGGTTAACTAAGCCAAGATCTTCAAACACCACAACACCTGTCTCTGGCATCTAAATATTTCATGTAAATAATCATGGTTACTACGCCTATTTCGAACAAATCTCAGTGCTGTTTTAGCATGTTTGGGATTTAAAAGATGGACTTTTAAACCCCATGTCACAATTAACAAAACTTCCGCATTGTGTAAATGCCCTCAGCCTCGCCGTTTTCGAATAATTAGTGTTTTACTTTCAAAATAATATTTACTAATACCTGGCAGGTGGGGCACGCACATTATCCAATAACACACTGTTGCAGCTATTAAAGGGAAATGAAGATTCCAGAGAGAGTTATTGTACAGTACAGTGGCACTTTAATACACTATTTATTTAGTTACAATGTCAAACATGTGTACCTCCCTTAGAATTCACTTTAGACCATAAGGATATGTATGTTTTCAACTACTTTTTTATCGTGATTTACCTGCAGCCAAAACTTGTCTGCCCAATTAAGATATACCCTGTATCTATACACTCTATGAACTTATTTGCAAACGAACCACGCCTGTGTATATGTATAGTGGTAAAGCGCACATTATTATTATTATTATGTTATTACCCAGACATCCGCGGTGGCATTCCTACATTTCCTTAGTAAACAGCTAAATGCGAAGGGAAGTTCCCAGTTTTGTAAAGTAGTGTTTCCAACAGATCTTACGTATGCAACTTTATGTGTGGTAATGTTTCCATACAGCGTATAGGTTAAAAATTCCAACATAATTAAGGAAGTTTACCAGAAAAATTGTGTGGGTGTGTATATACACACACACACACACACACACACACTCCCAAAAACGCTCTTTAGTAGCGTCGAGTGTTCCAAATTCCTTAGACTTGAAGCGTCTTGATAATGGTACCGGAAACATCCTAACCTTCCCTGTCGTGCTGTAAATTAAAGCAGTCACATTAAACATGTATTTTTCGTATGATTGTTGCCGTCTTCATCGTTTCAGATCATGCTCGTCGGAGCTATGTAACACTTGCTTAACAGTTTCATAGTTGCGCTTTACGAACGCATGATTAAAGTGATCGAACCCCTTGGCTATGTTAATTTTCCTATGGCGGAAGGATACACACGTGCATGAGAGAAGGCTCTAAGCAGGACTCTGGAAAGCGCTCAAATAGCCCCGAACTGCCTAAACCACAAGTTACTCGTAATCATTTAGTTATTTACTGCAAGTACGTAGTTTAATTTGTTTCCACTAAAACGTGCTCGTAAAATTATCTACCAAGCTATTACTGGGACCAGTTCCTGCGAGGGTAGCTCAGCGTCGCGCTGCGGCGAGGCGCGGGGAGACCTCGGCCAGCTGATACTCTTTTTTTAATAAGACCTAGGGGGATCGAGCACGAGGTCAGAGGGGTTGTATATAAGCTTAGGACGCTGGAGGCTATGGGCACCATCTTGCCTGCCGCCGCCGGAGGCGCTGCCCGTCAGACGCCCAGACGAGAGGACCGCAGCCTGTGGCCCGCTTTCGACGCCAGACGAGAGAGCTGTGCTACTGCGACGAGACCTTGGGTAAATGTTGAATCCCTGGTAGGACGACGTAGGGCACTGTAGGGCGCGGGACTCGCTCCATACGAGCACTGTTTAGCTGCAATAAATTAAAACTATTCCAAGCTTAATTAAGGGCATCAGCACCCTGTTGAAATGTAGCTGCTATACACGACTTCCTTGTCGATTGATTGTATAATTACTATCTGATTGTGAAGCCGACTTGAGGCTTGCTTGTAATTGAGTTAGTATTTAATAAATGTAATATCTGTAGCCGAGTGCTATCCTTTGAGTTACCTTAGATCCCCGTTGTTAATGTGTGGCCTGCTCCTTAAGGAGAGGTCACAAAAATACGGTTTCTCCTTTCGCATTTCTTGCAAGTTAGCAAACAATGTAAGAGGAAAATATTTATCTATTGTTACATCATCAAATTGACTATTGCGATAATAGTCCTGGACTACATTTTTAACTAGCTGAACTACCTGGCGTTTCCCGGTTTTAGGTATTTCCGGCCCAATTCGGCGGAGGAGGCAGAAGTAAATTAAGATGCACTTACAAAAGTACCTGATGTAAGTAATGAATAGCAATGAATAAAACTTGATACGACAGGAAACACACCACGTACTGGCCATATATTATATAGTAGGTACAGTAATAGAAATGATCTACTACGTAACTTGCATATTGAGTTGAGAATCAAAACGGGGATTTCAGAACATAATTCGGGTTTTAATAATTTTACATAACAAAGTAAGAAAAAATATTTACCGTATACATGATGGTCTGAATGTTAAGCTTAGCTCATTATCGTCCAGTTGCTTTGATTAGTTTATTTGTTACTGAATTTACTAACAACAAACTTCAATCCAGCATTCTTCGCAGAACATTTAGCACGTGAATATTTATTTCCTACTTCAATGCATTCCACAGAGATATTGTGAGGCCGAAGACAATTGAACTGCGTGGAAGGTAAGATATCGATGTCGGAGCTTTCAGTAGATATTAAAACATTTATTTATTCCCGGGAAAATCATGATAATGCTTGGAGCGTTCCAGCGTTATTTACCAAAATTAACGATACTCTAAAAAAAAATATAACGTAAATAGCATACCTACTAGTAAAATATGTCTGTGTTTGATTACTTTTCGTTTGTTCAGCTCGCGCTATCTTTGAAGTCCACTACCTACAAGCGCGTCTCTTTTGATGTCGCTCAACCTTAAACGTGGAGATAAAAAAGAGAGGAAAAGGGGTTTCACAAACCACAAAGTTATACTACAGCGCAGTTAATGGGAGCGAAAAATAAATAAGCCTGTAGCAGTGAACGGTGAGTAGAACATGGTCGCGCCCTTGTTTCTGCGGCCACGCATTCGCTGAAAGCGAACTGTTTACCCTGCGGGGTACTCGTGTTTACGTAAACACGAGAAGTGCGAGCTGTAGTTTGTCCTCTGTAAACGGAGTGCACTTGAAACATATCCTTCGGGCTGTGTCCAAATGGTTAGTAAACATTTAATAATTAAGTACATGCATGTGCACGCTTTTATTTATTTTAATTTTTTCTTTAATGTTATGTTTAATAACAAGACTTAAATTTATACTTAGTTGAGAGATTTGTAACCGATGGTTCAGAACTACTCTGTAATTAAGTAAACATTAATTCCTTCCTTGGTATGACCAGTCACTATTATTTATATATGAATCATGAAATGTAGTATCGGAGAACACCTGACAACTCCTTTCAATTATTTTGAACTATGACAAACCAACTTTCAATTTGCGAAGTATTTTACCATGCTGATAATTCTTTTATTTTTAATTGATGTTAGTTTTATACAGTTATTTTTCCTCGAATTAAAAAGAAATATGACTTAATGGCGTAAGATAGTAAGGCCTACAGACATGATGCGCGTGATACTTTCAGAACATTGAAACGAAAATTAACAATCTGGGATAAAACCAAGAGACAAACACAACGAAACCTAGCAATATAGATTACACAAATACTATTTCCGGTTTGACTCTTCCTTTACAAACTTTCAAAACACAGATTGTTTATACGACTTTCTTAGGATTGTATGAAAGTTAGAGATTACGAAACGAACTCAACACAATTTAAGTTACAAAAGTTCGCGAGTCTTTACGTCTCAGGTTCGTTCGCATACAACAAGCGAAACTGTGAAGTAATAACATTCTAGCAACTGGTGATCACCCAGCTATTGATACTTCTTATTCATAAACTAAAGATGGGGTAGACCGACCTCGCTGGCTGCGCACAACCAATCTCCGTGTCCCAACATTGAACAATTCTTCTACCAACACGTCTAGCGGAAACGGCATGGTTTGGATTTTAGGTTAGAAAACAGATTTGTAAACATATTTTAGATATGTATTTACACTTACTCTAACGAATTTGTAATGCAGTTTGACTAAATTAAAATTGGTAAAAGTATTTTATTAAAATAATAGCGCATGCCATTTAAAAATTAAGACATAAAGAAACACGTTTATCGTTGTTGACCATGTTACTTTGACAGTTGTGTAGGATTGGGGTAGGTCAATGTTGGGAACACGCGCAGAAGACAAATAATTGGTCTACCTCATCTTCAGTCCATGTTCTTATTGCCATAACTAGGTAGCAAGTCCATGAATTAACTGATAACTTTACTTGCACGAAACCGCAAGTGTGTGTAAAAAATCACAGCTAAGCCCCCGAGTATGGTATATGATGCTTGCAAATCTAATACACAGGTAGCAGTGACATGCACTCAATTGATCTACTTCACAATCACTGCTACTTTCAACATTGCTTCACAGGCTTTAATTGTGCTTTATACATTGGCTAAGATGTGAAATTTCCACAAGCAGCGATTTCACAGCCCATCTCGACAAATACAACACTCCAGTTATACTGTTACAGGCAGTTATGTGAGTTTTGCTGAAAATACAACTGCTAGTAACAATGCTATAGTCTATTTGCGGTTTCTTCACAATTTTTGAATCAAGCCTTTGGAAAACCACCGCATGTATATGAAGTGTTTGGTTGTTTCCTAAATACGTCACGTGACATAATTGTTTTGCAATTTTGTTAAAATAAAAGTATCTTATTTTTGGTTAAACTGAATTTCTACTTATATTTTATCGGTAAATTTAATATTTAATTTACAGTTACTATGAATAATGGCAGAGAGAAAATGGATGTAATGGCAATGACTAGAACGAAATAGTTCTTATACAAAATACATCATTAAATTGAATGTGGACGAATACGGTGCGTGGTCTCTTTGATGTGATTTTCTAGACGTAATTATCCTTTGTTTACATAAGGCGGAGGAATATCCTGAAAATAGAAATTTAGCAGATCTTCACAAAAGTTGGAAGTAATCGTGAACGTATTATACTATATTTTAAGTGCGATGTTTGTGTTCATTTTCTTCTACGTAGTTTTGTGATACTTGACGTGAATATTTTTTTATATGTCCATATATTAATTTCATATCTGAAAATAGTAAAAGTAATAACTTTAATAACTGGTAATAACACAGAAAGGTTCCCTTAATGTCATGCGCGTTCTTCATTCTGTTCTGTGAATGTATCCCTTCCAACATTACTTGCTGTAATTCTATCAAAAGCATGATAGTGTTACGTGTCGCTGGTCTGCGCCACTGACCTTGGCCCGCCCCGCGTGAGCGGGCGGAAGAGGACAGAGCAGTGATACCTAGGGAGGCAATTCAGTGGGATGTTTGAATGTCAGCCGAATGATAATCCCACCAGTATCTCGAGTTATGGAGGCATTCTGCCCCGATAACACTTTGTCGACTCGCCGCTACTGACCTTCGGCGGATACAATTTCTGTGTTTATCTCAAGAATTACTGATCTCGTTCTCTCAGCGTGACTCGGGGTGCGTTGAACCTTCCAGAGGGCCGGGGCGAATGATATAAAAGTGAGACAGGCCTCCGAGCCTGAAGTTGAGTTGAGTTGAGTGGAGTTGTTGAATGGATGAGGAGCTAGGTTCCGAGCCATATAGGCTGTTCACGGTAAAATGAGCACTTTCGAAAGCCCTGCTTATGATCTACTTATATGCACGTTGTGTGTTCTTCCGCCTTATGTAAAATTATCATTGCAATGGGCTTCGTCGCTTTCTTCATGAGTCGGTCAAATGAAACTGTAAAATTATTAGAAAGGTAAAAATTTAAAAAAAATCTGCTAGTTTTTACCCTTCAACGCATTAAATAAAATAGAAAGCGATGGAAATAATTTATATTATAGCAAATGATAACCTAACACTTGATTTGAGGTTAAGATATGGAACTATTTTCCCCTCCATCGTTACCAACTTTACTGGGCGAATGTCACTCAGTGCGCCCGTTAAAATATATGCAGGTATGAGAAGTGACATGTTTCTAAGGTTTATTTAAAAAGTCCTCACTTTATCGTGAACAGCCTTTAGAAGTCGAGAGGCGAGAGAAGTGATCAGCAGAAGGGAAATCTGCGACTGCGAGTATCAACTAGTGAAGGGTGCGAGTGGTATATTTGGACTATTGTACTAGTTGCATGAGTAAAAGACATTACAAATTATGGCAACATATAGACTGAACGCGTGTTAAGGATGAGCATAAGTTTATTGACTGTACTTAAAGAGAGACATTAATAAGGACGTTAATTAGAGTTGGAATATACATTAGATATCACGCTTACTGTTAAACAGAAAGAGTAATGGTGTAGACATATAGTTGAATGCTGTAAATAAAAACAGTGTGAATAAATTAGAAATCAAATTAGGTTCCTTTATTTTCATTGAAACCTCCGTCCCTAACGAACACAGATACTCCCCTCAGGCGTCCCATGTAACAATATTTACTGATATGTGACACCATTTCCACTCTTCTGATGTGCGTCATCTGTTGGCAGTGGAAATTAATAAAGGATTTTCTCCTCTACAGTCGCTGTACGAACGCTGTCTGGCAGCCGTGAGATTGAACGATACGGAGAATTAAGGGCTCTGTCTGACTGGAGATCAACTGCGTTGCAAAATGTTGGAAATTCTGGTTTTCTGACGAAACTATTTAAAGTGACCGCAGTAAGTTAACCTACGAAAAGACGAGGGCGGAATGGTACTTTTAAGTTACCACGCATACTGTAAATATTACTCCGGAGCCCTCCAGTATACTTAACAATGCGCTTTTCAGACTGCCGTATCTTAAAACACACTAGCCGGAAACGTGCCAAACTGCAATAGAACCCTGTATTGAGCTAAGCTACATATTTTTAAATCAATAAAATCGTAGGGTGACCGCTGAAAGTTCCTATAGATATGCGCCGCTAGGTTGCGCTTTCTACTCTATGGCGCCATCTGCGCTGATGTTCGGTGCGCGCTTGGCTTCCTTCTCCTGTTTCCTCTCTATGTCTGTTGCTCCTTGGATCCCCTTCTTTCCCCTCGTCGCGCATGCGCATTTTGTTACTGGCGACTACGTTTACCGGCTGTCTTCTTCTCTTCTGCACGTCTTAAGGTGTACATCGTTATTGTGATGTAGATCGCTTCCTCTGGGCATCGAATTACTGAGTCATGAGTGCATGTGTCCCAGGTTGGGCTGTTTATAATGGTTTTAGATTGGGTGTTTTATTAATTGTGGCATCGCGTTTTCGTTCTGGGGCGTGCTGTCGAGGAGTTAGGTTTTTCTAGATCATGTCACACGGAAACGGTATGTTTCCGGACATGGATACCTGTTCGAAAGATCATCTACTCAGTCCCCTCTACAAGTCCTAGGAGTTTGTAAGCGGAATTTCCGAGCACTCTATATATAACGTTCCAACTTTCCGCGCCCCACTACGGACTGCTTCAGTTTCGTTTGCGGGCCATTTCCAAAGTTATTTTGCAAAATTGCGGTTTGTCACTCGAGTGAAGCCCGCGAGCCGTGATTGGCCATGTCATGAAATTGAGTTACGGCCAATTCTACAGCTGAAAGGGTGCTACGGTCGTAGCTGAATAATGCGTCATGATTCGGTAGAGCACAAAAGTAAATGATGAGTTTTATGGAACACAATGATCATACAATATCTAATCAAGTGACTATTAATCGGGGGAGCTTAAATGGATCATTAACAATGCTAATTCACATCGTTATGATTAAATTCCACAAGCCACTACTATCGTAATCTAATTGGAATGTCCCTACCTTTTTCTGGTGGGCGGTTAACGACGGCCGGACATATCCATCTCCATCGTCTTCTAGTTTCCATTGTCCGATGAAGAAAAGACGCCGCGCATCGTGTTACGACGGCCTATGTCGGACGCGTTGTTTAAGGATGAAGTAAAGCAGCTGCCTATGGAGCACTGCACCCGACTATACAAAGTGAAGACCTCAAAAACAATGTAGTACAGACACCATAAGAATTGTCAGAAATGTGCGATTTATACTGTATATGAAAGAAGAGTGTATATATTTTGCAACATTGTAAAATATGTTACTAAAATATACTTTTTAAATTTTAAAAATTATTTAATCGGTAGAGTTCGCATTTTTAACAAAATTTAAGCGCATTTCCGTTTGAATGCTTCGGAAAGAACAATTTACAAGAAAATCTTCTACAAGAAAGATCGTCTTAATATTTGCTATGATTTCATGTAAGAAAAGCATAGTAATAATTGATCATATCAATTTTATACTTAACTTTTTTTACGTCAGTTTCAGCCATAAATATTTGCTGTGTCAAATGGGCGCACATAAAATCAATTATAAAAATTATTTTTTATATTATTATTACAATTTTATTACATGCAATCATGGTAAATACTAAGAGGATATTCCATGACTAAGATTTTCTTTTTAATTTTCCTTTCTGGAACATACAAAAGGGAAACGCACTTAAATTTTGTTAAAAATACGGACTCTGCCGATAGATTCATTTTTTACATTTGAAAAGTATATTTTAGTAAAATATTTTGTAAGGTTCTAAGATATATACAGTCTTCTTTCAAATACAGCATAAATCGCACTTTTCAGACAATTTCTACGGTGTCTGTAGGTACTAATTTCGTATGAGTTCTTCCTTCACGTTGCATAGTCAGGTACAGTGCTTCATAGGCAGTTACTTTACTTCAACCTTAACATATTAGGCCCCGATTACTGACCTGATAGTGGGGGTTTCTGCAACTCGCTTCTCGGGGTTATTACTGCAATCACGCTCGTGCCCTGGTTCAATGTTTGAAGGTGTGATCAGGCAGGCCGTCCAGCTAAGGCCTGATCACATCATAACAGCCCGTCACAGCCGGTTTAAAACTGCATGCAAGATCAGCAACGCTTGGCCCCTCCCCTCTTTGACGTCATCCCATTGACACGGGAGTAGGCCTCTACACGTCCTGCGCCTGCGGCCAGCCACATTGATCTAACTCCCCCTCCACCCCCCACCACCCAACCCCTCTTCTAGGTCACGTATTTGAGAATCTTCCACGGCGTCGACGTGTGTTTCGTTAAGGAAGCCTGTCACCTGTGCATTTTCCAGTGTATCGGAGTTCGGCAAGCTCTCGAATATCACGTGTGGTCATCTCGTTATGGTACAGTCTTTTCGCGGTTTCTTCGCACTTTTTGGATCAAATCTTTGAAAATTCATCCCTTGCTAAGCGTGTTTGGTTGTATCTTAAGAAATGACACGTAACATAAATGTTTTATTCTTGTGTTGACATCAAACTACCGTATTTTTGGTTCAATAAAAATTACACAGTAACACATACACACACACATACACACACACATATATATGTGTGTGTATATATACACATATAATACATTATATATTCCCATAAATTATAATAGTAATTATATAATAACTATGTATGAAAATAATAAAAATATTAGTGTTTTGTTGATGCCAAGTAAGAAATAGTTCCTTCAGCAAAATAATATTATACCCGAGTGCGCACGAATTCGCTGCGCTGTCCCTTTGGTGCAATTTTCTAGACTCGGTTAAGTTTTGCATGAGGAGGAGGAATTTCCTGCGATTAGAACTTTAGTAGGATTTCAGGAAAGTCGGAAGTAACCGTGAATTGACTATAGGCTGTTTCACACGGCAAGATACACAGGACCGTACTGAACTGTATCGAATAACTTCAACAGGTGGCGTATCATCAAATAATTAGATAGGAATTACACACACACACATACACACACGCCTATATATATATATATAGACACACACACACATGACCCTTAGCCAAAGTCTGTAGTATATTCTGGAAGGGTGTGACCGCCCTTGAAAGTGTCGCTTAAGCAGACTTTGACTGCTAGTAAACTAGACAGAATGAAAGATAAATCTCTTGTGTTCCGGAATAATGCGTTATTGAACGATGAAGTGATAACGACAAAAACTTTGAGTGCCGACATCAACCCCAATCTATAAACGAGGAGGGTTCGGAACCCTATTTCTGCCTTGAGAAAATTCGCCCTCCGGCATTTTTGGGTTGTTACCCACGCATTAGTAATCTACCGTATACGGCAAACAAAAAAAAAAACTGTCCTGTGTTTTTGCCCTGCACGTCAACTGTTTTCGAGGAATTAATTTGTAATGTTATATAGACTGTTCACGGTAAAATGAGCAATTTTAAAGCTCTGCTTATTATCCGCTTGTACGCACGTTCCAAGTTCTTTCGCCTTATTTAAAATCATCATTGCATAGGCCTCATCACTTTATTCATGCGTCGGTCAAGTGAAACTGTAGTGTTGTTAGAAAAGTAAATATTTCCCAAATCTGCTAATTTTTACACTTCAATGAATACAAAAAACAGAAAGCGAAAGAAACAATTGAGATGATTCTCAATTGATTACCTAACACTTTTTATTCGACGTTAATATATGGAACTACTTCCCATCATTCGCTGCCAACTTTACCGGTCGTATATCACTCAGTGTGCTCGTTGAAATGCATGCATTCAGATGCAGTGAATTTTTTCTAAGGTTGATTTAAAAAGTGCTCACTTTATCGTGAACAGCCTTTAAAACTGAAAACGTCGTGATTGAGAGCTAGTGCACATAAGCCGTAACTCCCTGCTTTATCCTTTCTGTACTGAAGCAGCTGAGTCCCCGTGCACTGCATCGAGGACGACATGTCACTCACAAAAGATACTTGTGGGCCGGAACTGTGATCAACGAAGAATCAGCTCCTGGTGTTGTGGTCAGCAGACTTGTGATTGGTCTTGTTTCTCAGTGCCGGAAATAGAGAACAATCTAGGTCCCCGCCTGCTAGCAGCTTACTTCCGCCCTTCATGCTGGAATCACAATAGCGTGACAGATGCGACGCGACAACAAAAATTCGCGTTAATGTGGACACCAGATTTTACTTCCTCACGATCAACATTATAAAATATATTTTTTATAAATAGTATCTTGCTACTACATACTAACCTCTTCTACGATGGCCATTAATGTTACCATTATTTTTTTAATTTTAAAATCCTTTCAAAAATGTTTGCATATCCGCTGGCACTTTGAGCGTGATAATATGTCTGTAATTACATCTAGGCATTAAAATGCGTTACTTTTCTTATCAGCTCAATCAGACTCAGTGTATACAATACGCACGCGAAGGTAATTTTCGATCTGTGTTTTGCACACTGCGAAGCTCAGTGACCAATGACTTTACCTGTGGATAAATGACTTTACCTGTGGGTAAATGACTTTACCTGTGGGTAAATGATTAGCAGACCGTTTTACTGGTCTTGGTCATTATTGGTTCATATAATTGTAGCCGAACATGTAGCCTCCAGCTCATTGGATATGATAACGAAACAAGTGTTGCTTCAACTTAAGTACAGCACGCATCGTAAAATGGTTTGTTTGCAACGCCTGAAACCGTAAAGTAAAGCGGGTCTGGAAGTGTTAATACGCTAAATAATAGTGCACTTGACACTTTCGCGCCAAAAATATGGCGGGTTAGGCATATTTACAGACCTGCCGCGCCCGAGACGCCAATAAATTAGAAATATTTTATGTTCGGAAATCTTGACGCGCGAGCGGTTTCCGTCGCGTTGACGTCACAGAAGTCTCGATCCTGATTGGCTGGAAAATTCGCGTCGCGTCTGTCGTGCTGTTGTGATTCCAGCATTAGGCCGAGTAGCAAGAGAGCTTTAAGTCAGATTCCCACCCGCCATCTTGGATTTACCGATTTTTCGCCAAAGCTTCTATTCAAGAATGTTTATTGAATTTTCCCGCACGACATAATCTAAACAACAGCTTCCCAGACTTTATCGAACTGCCACAGCTCCGCTACATTTATTAATTTTTAGCTGGTAAGTGTCGAGGCGAAGCGCGGGATAGTTTCTGGCGAGTGATTACAAAGGCGACGATATGAACAGTAATTAAGAAACACTGACCGCAGACAATTCACTTGGCAATGCCCTGTGCTCTGTCGTTGCAAAAAAAAAAAAATATATATATATACAAACCTGTATTTCCCGACTATAGCAAAAATTACATAAATCCAAGATGACGGGTGGGAATGTGCCTTAAGAGTTACATTGGCACGCGTTTCAAGTGCGCCATCGCCGCTACGCGCAGGTCTCTACTGGCGTGCAGTGTTCTGGTCGTGCCCCATGTAACTAAGGGACTTTAAGCGGTGACCATATCATTTTATTGGTTCAGTGCATGTCCTTCGAGTATATTTTGTGATGCAGAGTTTTGAAAAAGCCGTTTTAACCATGTCGGAGAGCGAGATGGCGTTTTTAATGTGAGGGACAGGCATAGTCTGAAGGGTGTGTTCTTTTCGTAGATCAGCATACTGGACGCATTTTTAATAGCTTCGTGGGAATGCATGTTTTTACAAACAAACGGAAATGCAGTTCAAGCTTTATAGAGGGGGCTACTTAGGGATGGGGCTCTGTATGTTATGCATCGCGCTAGACCACATGTTTACCAGTACACCTTCAGTTATACTGCTGCATATGAAGTTCAGTGGCGTGAAGAGATCTGGGCGACTCCTAACATACGAGGTCTCGAGAGCCGATGAGGGTGAAGTGAGATGAGCACGAAGCAGCGCCGAAATGCAGGGGCGGGGGGAAAACGGGATACCGCCGAGAAAACCCGCCGACTTGAGCCATCTTCCGGCGCGATTCCCGGCAGAGATCCCGTTGAGAATCAAACCCGGTTCACCTAGGTGGGAGGTGAGAAGTCTAACCACTAAACCAACGCGGCTCCCCTTCACTCGGGAAATCTCAACCCGCTCATTCAGACGTCGATGTCCGAGTTAAAGTGTTGCAGTCGTGTAATTGTTTTTGTATGCGCTGTACTTGTTATCGGAGCTTGTCTTGCAGTCAATGAACGATTTGCTGCACGATATTGGCTTTAATTATTCATTGTATTGTATTGTATTGTAAAGGGCTTTTTAAAGTCCCCCTGTTTTATGTTTGAAAGCTTAGCAGGGACGGCTTACAGACTAACTTATAACATACCTTAAATTAACACCCATATCTTACCCGAGAATCGAATTCAGAAGTTACCACACCCCCCCCCCCCCCCCATCAGATCGGTGGCGCAATGGGTGGTCGGCTTTAACTATTAATTTCAATGAAGTGTTGAAAGTCCCACAAATCATATTAGCTACAACGAAGACTCTCTTTAAAAGTAATTGTCGCTGATATCTTGCTGTATACAGTGCCGGTGATAAGTATATTATTAATTTGTCACATGTCCGCTATCGTGGGCATAGCGAATTAATGGGTTAAGCTCTAAATAGTACCCACTGGTCTTACAGAACAAACAACTCCCATTACATAATTTCTTCCTCATGTCGCTGACTTGATGTTGCATGTATGGATTTCTACAAAGTGTAAAATTATTCCGTTAAATACTGAGCCAATATCGCCATCGCTATTTGGTGGAATATGTGTTCAAGATAACAGAGGAATTTATAATGTGATATCAGGTAGCCTAGTGTATTTGCAGCATTTTCGCTTCACTTGAAGGTGGCCGTGGTGCCTGAGCGGTTAGCCTGCTCACCTCCAACCAAGGCGAACCTGGTTCAATCCCCGGCCGGTTCACTCCCGGATCTTTGCATAAGGGAATCGTGCCGGACGATGCCACTGGTCAGAGAGTTTTCTCGGGGATCTCTTGTTTCTCTCCGCCCTTTCATTCCGGCGCTGCTTCGCACTCACCTCAATCACCCTCATTGGCTCTCAAGACCTCGCTGTTAGGAGCTGCACAAATCTCTTCTCTCACTTCACTCGCGTTTCACTCGAAACATATACTACTCCAATTACGCGCTCCTTTTAACCGTCAAAAGTCGATGGCATGTAAAGAGATTTACATTCTCACAATTCACTACCCCACTTTACATTCCTCACTATATGGCAATGTTACATATTCATTATATAGAATGCTAAATAAAATTTGGTGATCCAGTGAAATATTCCTAATAACTTTCCATGTGACAAGGTTCAGTATGCATTGTTTATTTATTTTTAGCACGAACAACTTTCTGTAAAATCGCCCATACGATCAGATAAAATATTTGTATGAACGCGCTGTCTCGATTTCAGCCTGTTTGCTTCTCCGATTAACGCAGAAACGCTCGCGCAATTTACGTACCATGCATGCACAAATGTTCCAATATAATTGCATTAAGTCTTGAGCTTCGTCAAATTAATCCACCAAAATACATAAACAGCTACGTTTCATATCCGCTGTATATCTGTACAATATTTTAACTGGTAATTGAGACAATTTTTATTTCCTTCCACGGTACAATAATAACATAGCATCATTTACAACATGTAATTTCACGTGAGCACTCATTAACATTAGTGTGTAAAACACATTACTATACTATGCTACTAGCTGTTAGAAGAATGTATATATATATATATATATATATATATATATATATATATATATATATATATATATATACTAGACACCCGCCCCGGCTTCGCAGGGGGAAATTAAGATATAAAAACTGCTTAACCCGGCGTTAATTAGGTTGGGAAAACTCTCCTAAAGCATTAAAAAAACACATTATAATTTAATAATTAATTAAATCATTTATAATTTAAAGTTTTTTTGCTATTTTTATTTGATATATTTTTACTTTTTTTTATAATTTTTCATATTAATATACATTATATTACAATGCAATTTATCTGAGATAGAAGTATTTAATATGTTATTGGCTAAGATATTCTCTGTAGACAATGTTTGACGTCCTGTTATTGTTTGGTAGCAAAATGTACTGTTTCTAGGGACTTCCAACTCGTGATAAACCAACATATAGTTGGCCATGGGAAAAACACTCTTTTCGTAGGTCGACTCCAACCAAAGAGAAAGTTTGACCCTAGGACTTATTAAAAGTAATCGCGAACGATATTTTTACGGGAAATTGCAACCGTTTGAAAGATATTGGCAAATCCGTGGGAATCATGGGAATCCTCGGGATGTTTGCCAGCTGGCCGGCTGCTGGACCGGTGAGGATGGTCGCGACAATCAAATTTTCTTTCAAGTCTTTAATGAGCAATCTTGTGCCATTACACATGTTAGGAGGGCTTATATTCCTTAAAAGCATGATAGGAGTACCGACTTTTAATGACAGTTCGTGAGGTGGCAAGCCAGACGGATTAAGCGAATTTAGAAAATCTTGAGGAAAGTGGACGACATCGTCAACATTGGTGACTGTGTCAATCGACTTATAGGTTTTGACTTGGCCGGGAACTCTTTGTATAATGAGATTGTTGATTTCATCGACAGTGTCGTTCCTAGGCGATACTATTGCCCTGGAACACAACTAGTGAAAGTCTATTTCTAGTAAATTGTCGAGGTCCGGATACACTGCTCCTATAAGATTCTGCAGACTGTGGACTATCTGACCCAATGTCTCATTTAAAATGATTTCAGCAGAATTAGTGCCCAAATTTAGAGAAAGAAAAACTCCTTCTCCAAGTCTGAGCAATTGTTGTGGGAAATCTTTATGCGTGTCTCCACCAAGATAGGCTCTCATATTCGTTCGCAAATTTAGGTGTTGAATAGAACTCCATAAGGGAGATGATCTAAGACATGCCTTGATGATATCTGCACGCGTCCCTTTTGTAACTACAGGGAGTGTCTGCAGAAAATCCCCAGCAAACACAAAAGTAACTCCCCCCATAATGGCAGTAGAGCTTCTAAGGTTGGCGCCGTACGCAGCACACAGCACGTTTTATTTTCCGAATCTGTCCGTCCTGCAAAGCCGTAGTACATTATTTTGTTCTATTATCAATAGTTTTCGCAGCGCACGCAATGTAAGGAATTTTATAGGTCATTTATTTACACTTTGGGTTACATTATTGGAGTTTTAGTAGGGATCCCTATTGATTTTTAAAATAAAATATAGCCTATGACACTCAGTGATAACGTAGCATTCTACTGGTGAAAGAATTTTTAAAATCGGATGAGTAGTTTCGAAGATTACCTCCTACATCCAAACACACAAAGTTACAAACACTACCTTTTTATAATATTAGTATATATATATATATATATATATATATATATATATATATATATATATATATATATATATATATATATATATATATAATGTGTTTGTATAGTTTCGTTCAATATTACTTCCGTTGCTGAAATGGATCAGAGAAGAGCTGGATATCTAATAACGTAAAATATAAAATTAATATAAATACAATAACAGCGTTTTCTTAGGAAACACAAACATGAATTAAATACACTTAAATCTGAATCAGTGAGGATTTCACTGTTACAATCAGTCAACAGTACTTGACTGATTCAAGATTTACTTCAGTGGATTTAACTGTCGAATCAGTGAAAAAATACCAAATTTCCTTTACTTATTGATTCAGTGACATTTTTTCACTGTTTTTCAGTGTTATTGACTGATTGATCAGTTAAACAGCGTGTAAAAATGGCAGTTAAACAACGTGTATCCAGTGAAATAACATCGAATAAACTAATAAAACAAATACAAAATACTTTCTAAAATGTGTCTTGTTTTTCAAAACACCATTTTACGAGGTAATATGAACATTCAGCCTTTCATTCCGCGTTTACGTCTTTCAATTTCGGTTTCACGTTATCATCACAGCGCTCTGTTTGAAGATTTAAACTGCATATAATGTGATTTAGAGTGTGTATTCATATATACAAATATCTTTAACAATCCTAACGGTACTGATTAAACCAAAAACGCAAAGTGAGGGCATACAATTTAAATCTTCACAATTTCGATAAGAACAATGTCATATATTTTCCTCTCGACTTATCAACTGGGCTTGGTAGCGCAGATGGTAAGGTAAAGGATAAAAATATAAGTTAAGATGAAGTGTGAATTCAGTCCCGCCCCTTCCAGATTTTTTATTTTTTACTTTTTAAATTACGGTTAATTGCACATTGTAAATAGTAAACTATCTTAAATATGTTTATTTCACGTAACTATTTGGCTACGTTCTATCAAAACAATATTTAATTCGCTACTACAGTCGGCCGTCACTTATTCAATCACTGAATTGTTTCACGTCACTGATTCAACCAGTGGAAATTTTTCACTGAATTAATTAGTGGTTTCCCGCTGATTCTAAGTGGAGCTATTTTCACTAACTTAGTTGAATTTCACTGCGAATCAGTGGTTTTCCACTGAAACGTATTTAAAGTGTACTTTATTAGCTAACGTGTAAAGTTCGAAGAAGTTATGGTGTTCCAGGAACCAAGGGAATAATTTCCTTCCAGAGACATGTCCATTAAATGTTTACAACTGCTACAGCA
The DNA here is from genome assembly GCA_029891345.1 of Dryococelus australis. NCBI lineage: Eukaryota > Metazoa > Arthropoda > Insecta > Phasmatodea > Phasmatidae > Dryococelus > Dryococelus australis. Next base: position 192,831,906 of record CM056998.1, on the reverse strand, counting down.
GAAGCAGAAATTATTGCAGAGTTCCCCGTAGTAATATTTCAATAATTATGACATTTAATTAAACATAAAATTATGTGACCCTCAACAGACACAGTAGCATTGAAACAGAAAGTGAGCATAAATATTAACTGAACGCCAAAAATAATCTCTGTTCCTATTTCGGGCTTAATACAGCGTCTAAGGAGAACGCGCTGATTGCATATATACGCGAAGAAGACACACAAATAGCTCAGAATAATAACCACACACAACAATAATACCACTAATTACCAGAAGCTCTTGCGTACTTCAATGCTTTTTACATAACTGCTACTGATTCCTTGTCTAAAGTTTTATTTCAGAGTATCTCATTTCTGTCCATCAACTTGACAACTATTACAAGATGCCATTTTAATTTGTAGAAGAGCTGCATACTAGCGCCTTAAGCCGTGTGCTTACATACAGGGAAGACGTCACCCAAGGCTACTGCACATACGTAGAGATGCCCCGTCGGCGTATCTGATCATCGGCAACTTGTACGTCATCGAAGTTATACGTCTGGACACTAATTCCAGCTAAGGAATTACAAATATAGTTTTCCCCTAACTCCGCTCATAAGACCTTCTAGAACATTTCCACGCCGCCATGTTTTGTTTTTTTTTTGTACGTACACTACATTTCCCGACATTTTACTACGGCAAATATGAACTATGAATTAGTTATTTTTTGTCGGAACAGTTTTGAACATTTCCAAGTATTTTAATTTTTAACCATCACGCGAGCACTAGTGTTTCATAGTCCACAACCCCAAGCTGGAATATTTTATTTATATGGTAAATATTTTCTGATCCACATATAATTTGCTAATTTGTATTGCCACCTGGATGAATTATTTCGGTTTTCTGGGAAAGTCGAGTCATTTAGAGTTCAATTAAACTTCCGCACGTTTTTCAAACACAATCGCCCACTGTCATTTCGTAGCAGTAGAAGGTTTATCTCCTATTGTTCCTGTTTGTGTGCGTGTTTAATCTGTCCTCAAGTATTTTTACTACCAGGCTGGTGTGCTGTCGGGTTTACAAATTGTACACATTACTACAGATTGGTAAGATCCAGCGTGTGTCTATTCCTACTTACAGTCTGTACGAGGCCGGGCACAGGTAACTCGACGGACTGCCTTCAGCCGTCACTAAGGTGTATCTAATTTCCAGTTCTCACACTGTTTTGTGTTGCCAAGTAGTTAAAGGGACAAATATTCTGATTTTCTATAAGTATACGAACTCAGTACTCAATTTGGACGACCGTTACCTCGCCTCTAGGGTTTGCACTCTACCCAGAAAATTCGTTCCACGTACTACAGCTGCTGCACTCATATACACGGAGATGTACAGGAAACCTTTTCTCCCTCAGTCTAACATTATATTGCATTACATTTAGTGTATCCCATTGTTGTATACTGTTGTGTGTAGTGTGCACGACTGAGTCGTTATTACGTTTCATTGCGTTTTACACGTTACACGTTACAGTATATTATGCAGGTTCGGAATTTGAAGTAGCATAGTAAGCGTAGCGTACAGTTACGTGACGATGATTTTCGTAGACTATTCCTTCGGTGTAATTTGCTGGGTCGCCATTTAGACTTTTTCATAAACCGCTGCAGGGGATCTGTGAAACGAGAAGACGATGCTGATGAAATTACTGGGAGGTGGCAGAATGGCCAGGCAAAAGAACAAAGACTTGGGAGAGGGTTGACAGCTCAGCCGGGAAGGTGCGCCAGTAATACACAGCTGTCACACTAAGCCGAAACCTTATTAAAAGTAAAGACACAAGGTAGAAAGAAAGTGACATAAGTGAACACTGCCCCAGCCTGTACAATATGCACAATTCATTTAAAATTAGCACACACACATTACCAAAATCGTCAGAAAACAATTATGTTGCTTATTATTGAATACTACATATATTTTATAACTCTGCAAACCAATTTGCTAGAATTTTTTCTTTTAAAGGTATTAAAATATATGTTCATGGCGTACTATTAAAAAAACTTAAGCGCATTTCTATTTTGGATACTTCAGTAAGCACACTATTCAAAAAAATTATCAAGCAACGTGATCATAAAAAACTCCGTTTGTAAAAAAAAAATTATTATGTATGATTTTTAGTACTCATTTTTAGTAGTCATTACTCATTCTTTACTACACACAATCAAACAAATTATGGTTTTTATGGTCTTACTTAATGAAGGCTTACATGCAAAATGTTCATCCTGAACCATCCGTAGTAAAAATGAATTTAACTTATGATTAAAAATATACTCCTTTTTAACTAACACTCTTCTAAAACATTCAAATAAGTCATTTCTAGCTAAATGTATCGCAGAGTGAAAAAATATATGCATTATTCTTTCATATGCAACTTAAATGGAACTTTCATGACAACATTGGTTGTGTGTACAACTTTGTAATGAAGTCTGCGTGATGTAGAGCGTGGTGCAGAGCTCCGCTACAAGCAACTCCCGTTCTACCTCGAACCGTCAACACTCGCTCTAGTTCACATTGCCCAGTGTTTCATACGAGAAATATTTTGATGCGTGTTGTGTTTAAGCCGACACAGTACTTATTTATTAACTAGAGGTTAGCCCGTGACCGTGTTTTCAGTATGGCCACGTCCCTCAAATATTTACAATGTTAAAAAACTTGGTTATCATACGAAGACTGAAAAAAAACACATTTGTTATTTCTCTATCCACTGGGCCACTGCAGCCCCACTTGGAATCGCTCTAGCCACTTGACCACTGTTACACTACTTAATTAACTCAATATTGAAGCGAGACAATAAGAGTAAACAAAAATGATATTCGGTTACCTTCATATCTCTATGCAATAATCTATATGCATCAATACAAAACTTTCATAGGAAAAAGTAATTAAAAAATGAGTTTTTAGTATCAAAAGTCATGATTGCGTAATCTGATCTTGCTGAAATTCGAACTTGACCTGTATTTGACCCTGAGTATTCGCTCTGCAAAATTTGAAGAACTTTTGTTGAGTTTCGAGGGCTTTAGAATTTTTAAAGAGGGACAGACAGAAAGAGATCGTCCTATTATATAACAGGAGGTCCTGTTGGACTTTGTGTTCGCCTACATAAACAAGAATCATTCACAAACTAGGACAGTAGCGAGGTTTACGTAACAGCTTCAGACGCGAAAGATGATTGGGTGCTGAGCCCCGCGATATTCAGCACCGGCCAATAGCAATAAGTCTATGTGTTATGTGTACAGTTATGGGTAGGCCGGGTCTGGTACCGACCCGGGCTCTTCCTTACGTCATGGTAACGGCTGTCCACCGTAGACTGAGCACGTTTGAAAGACCTGCTTAAGATCTACTTGTACGCACATGGTGTATTCCTCCGACACATGTAAAATTTACATAGCAGTGTATCTCGTCACTTTATTCGTTATTAAGCGAAACTGTCGAATTATTAGGAAAATATTTGTACAAATTTGCTAATTCTTACAATTCCTATCATTAAAAAAAAGAGCAATATAAATAATGTCATTATTCACATATGTTTACTTAGCACCTTTAATGCAACGTTGAGATACGGTGCTACTTACCAAGCGAGGTGGCGCAGTGGTAACTCGCGTCCAGAAGGACCCGGGTTCGATTCCCAGTCCGGCCATCCTGATTTCAGTTTTCCGTGGTTTTTCTAAATCACTACAGGCGAATGCTGGGATGGGTCCCTAACAAAGGCCACGGCCGATTCCTTCCCAATCCATCTTCCTTGTGTCCAAATTTTACTGTCTCAAATGACCTCGCTGTCGACGAGACGTTAAGCCCAATTACTTACTTACCTACCTACCTAAGGCGCTACTCCCCCACCGTCGTTACTAATTTTACTAGCAGTTATTGTACCTATTCACCTACGTGCATATAGGGGCAGCGACATATTTCAAAGGTAAGTGAGCACTTCTGAAGCCCTAGTTACTTTTTTCTTTCAACCAATTTATATCCTTCCATCACTTGTTAATGTCAACCGTGCCATGTGAGTAAAAAGCACAGTGTATACATTCACTATACCCAAAACCAAAAGTCCGAGGCCACAATGAAAAGTATTTATTGGTTATTATGTCTGATGAAACGGCTTCAAAATGTGCTCACTTTACAGTGAACGGAGTGACTAAGAATGACGAGGTGGGATGGCAGCGTGTATTGCGAACTCCAGCCACACGCGGCCGCAATATGGCGTCACCGTGCCAGCAGTGTGGCGTAGCGTCGTTCATCAATCATCTCCTGGAGACTAACCTGCCAGGCGGCAGTCCGTCCAATGGCGAGTAAGTGTTACATAACGCGCGATGGCCAATGAACGACCCAGTGGGCTTAGATCAAAGGAACGCCGCGTCATTCCTGTTCTGTTTTCTTACCTTCTCTGCGATGACACGACGTGCGAGCTACACATGAGGAGAGTGTGTTACACTTGCTCACAAAGGCGGGCTGCGAGCTGCATAAGTAATATCGCTGCAACTTACTCAAAGGGAATGCTCGGATTCACGTGGTGTACTGGCCGGCATCCTCAGCTTGTTGACACGCTCGAGGAGTTGCTAATTTCACAGCCAAACAATTGGCGAACTAATTCTTGTCGCGTAGCCTCTTGTTCTCTGTGACTGCCATACCAGACGTTTCACCGTGACATTGTGAACTTGGCTTTGAATTACTCAGAGACCTTGTCATGTTGGCCATATAAATCCGCACAACCTTTCGAAATAAGCGAATTCAGGCAATTCTTTTTTTTTAATAATTTAATTAGCTCTTCAATTTTACGTTGATTAAAATTATTTCCTGTTTAATTTCAAGCACTTTAGAATTTTCATTTGCAGAAAATTACTTTACGACAGTATTTGTACAGTATTTCCGAAGTATTACAACTATGTTAAATGGTGATTATTATTTATTTGTTTTTTTTTTTTTTTTACGTTTTAAACTCAAAAAATTGCATGAATATAATGTTATAAATTTGCTTTCTCTCAGAAATTTTTATTTTCGAACAGTTTTCTTCTGAATTTCTTAGTGAGGCTAAGAACGGGGTGGTGTGGGGGGGGAGGGGGGACTTTCCAAATTCTAATTAGGTTGAATCATCACATAAGACATAAGTGAAATATTGGGATTTGCTAGACACTTTTGGCTAAGTTTAGCATTTCTTAATCAAACATTGTTAAATTTTTAAAATGTCAAATTTTCACCAGTAGCATAATATAAAAATATTTTCAATATTAAAATTTCACAATTTTACAGTTTTGAAATATACGAAGCCGATTTTGCGTAAAAAGAAAGAGAGAATTTTGTCTCCTCTGTATTTCGTAAACAAACTCAGTCATAAGTCGATCCATATTGGTGATTCACGCACGTCTTTGACTGCAATTTACTTATATATATATATATAAAGTATCTTATTTTAAGTTAAATTTAAGTTTCACCTATATTTTTCCTTATAAAATATAATATTTCATTTATAATAAATACGAATTAAAAACGGTGAGAAAACATGTGTTTTGGTAGCGCCTAGTAAGATATGGTTCTCATGCAAAATATTATTACAACAGAGTGCGGGGGCCACGGTGGCTGAGCGGTTAGCACGATCGCCTCCCAACAAGGAGAACCGGGTTCAATACCTGACCGGGTCATCGGATTTCCGCAAGTGGGAATCATGCCAGACGATGCCGTAGGTCGGCGGTTTTTCTCGGGGATCTCCCGTTTCCCCCACCCTTTCATTCCGGCACCGTTGCGAAAAATAAGCTTTTAAAACACGAAACCAGTTAATACGAGAACATATTTGTCCTCCATGACAAAATATTTGTCTTTAAATCAACAAAATAATATTATCCATATCCCTATAATATTGGAACATGCATATCGTAAAGAGAAATACTTTTTCTTAAGTAGAAATTTTTAATGTCAGCTTTAAGGAACATGAAATTCTTTTAAAAAATAAGTAAGTTGTTGTTTGTTTTAACTTTACTGTTATAGAGTTCCACATAGTAAAATGGTATGCATCTTAAAACATTTATTTCTATTACGTACTCATTTTGTGGTTTATACGCGTTATTATTTAGAAAAACAGGCAAATTTTTTTTCAAAACTACATATTGTATTAAGTATTGTTCTATGTGATGGTTCTGTTAACTGAAACATGTAGTCATGAAAACAAACCTCATCGAAATATATTAAGAAGTTGAAATTCAGCTCTGGTTGCCTTATTTTGGAAAATATATTAAGAAGTTGAAATTCAGCTCTGGTTGCCTTATTTTGGAAAATCACGCATAACGAAACATTTCCGTACAACTTAATAATTACACTGTGTAGACTATTCACGGTTTATTCACTGTTTATTCACGGTTTATTCACGGTTTATTAACGCTTTGTGAATCAAACCTTTGAAATATCACCTCAGGTATGACTTTTTAGATATGCAATTAAACACAGGCGTTTTTTATACTTCTGTTAACCTAAAATAATCTCATTTTTAAATTAAATTTTAGTTTACGTTATATTTTATTAATTAACTATTATATTTAATTGATATTAATATGAATAAACACAGGGAGAAAATAGGCGTGTTGGTAATGCCTCATAATAAATAGGCGTGTTGGTAATGACTGGTAATAAATAGGCGTGTTGGTAATGCCTAGTAATAAATAGGCGTGTTGGTAATGCCTAGTAATAAATAGTTTTAATGCAAAATTTTATTGCGCTGAGGGCGTACGAATGCGTCGTGTCGTTCCTTTGGTTTAATTTTCCAGACTTGGTTAAGCTTTGTTTGTATGCGGAGGAGGAATATACTGGAAGTAACACTTTATCAGGGCTTCAAAAAGTTGGGAGTAACCGTGAATGAATTATAATTAGGGATATGAACATTCCGCGAGTTCATTTCAGGACAAGGTAGACGTCAAGCACGTGTACACTGAAGTTGACTTTGCAATTGGACCGCATTTTTTTAGCCACGCCCTGGACGACTCTGAGCCAATAGCAGACTTGCAAGGAAACACGTAGCGAGTATCATACTGGCAGGTGTGAAGTAACACTGGCTACTCTATGGGGCGGCAGCCAATGAACAAACATCTGAGGCTCGAGTATACACATGGCTGTGTATTCTAGCCTACAGGTCATTGAACTCGCGAGTTTTTCCTATCTCTAATTATAATACTATACCGGTGGATGAATAAAGTGATAGGATCCATGGCTGTGTTAATTATACGTGTGTCGAAAAGATGCAAAGTGGGGAAGAGAGTATATTCTAAGTAGGGATTTATTAAAGTGCTCAGTTCGCCGTGAACATCCTGTAGTGCAGAAGCCAGCGATGTTGTTTTTCCGCCGAGGATCTGGTATAGTCTCGCGGCACAATCCCTTGGAACTGACACGTTGTCGGTGGGTGCGGCTAAGTTCCAAACTGCGGAAGACAACGCCAAACCACTGCAAAACTAATTTGTCTAGTCGCGGTTCCCGTCACCCCCTAGTTGCGCGGGGTTCCAGCCAGCCTTCGGGCTGTCGACTTTGCCAACAGCGGATTTAATATAGGTCACACCACGATATAGGCTGTTCACGGTAAAATTAACACTTTTGATAACCCTGATTAAGATATACTTTTATGCACATTTTGTATTCTTCCGCCTTTAGTAAAATTACCATTTCCAAGGGCCTCGCCGCTTTATTCATGTGCCTGCCAAGTTAAACTGCAAAATTATTAGGAAAATAAATTTCTTACATATTTCCTCATTTTTATACGTTGATGCATTAAAAATAAAGAAAGCGAAAGAAATAATTTGAGCTATCGTAAATGGTTACCTAACTCTTTTTATTCGATATATTGAGATATGGAACTACTTTTTTCCTCCATCGTTACCAACTTAACTGGGCGGAATTCACTCAATGCCCCCATTAAAATATATGCAGGCAGGGGCAGTGACTTTTTACTAAGGTTCATTTCAAAAGTGCTCACTTTTATATTGAAAAGCCTTTACACATAATTAATACCGCTGAATATTTAGGTATAGACTGTTCACGGTTAAGTGAACAGTTTTGAGATAAACCTTCGAAAAATGTCACTGCCCTACCTTTCATATATTTCAACAGGCACATTGACTGATATGCGTTCAGTGAAGTTGGTAACGATGGAGGGAAAGTAGTCCCTTATTTCTTTTTTACCTTGAAGTGTTAGGTTAACATGTGAATATTTAAAATTATTCCTTCTGGTTTTTATGCGTGTTAACTGAAAGAATTAAAATTATTTTAATCATTTACTGTTATAATATTTCCACTGTTTTACTTGATCGGCACATGAATAAAGTGATTAGGCCATTGGCAATGTTAAACAATACATATGGCAGAAGAATTTAATACGTGCATACAAGTATCTCTCAAAAGTGCTCAGTTTACCGTGAACAACTTATATTGGTATCGCCGATTGTGAAACGCGCACCATAGAACTAATCCAAGTAACGCATGAGTACAGTTATTGTTCCAGTTTAAATGAAATCGGCGAAAATAAAACGTTATAATAGAATGAATAGTTATTATAACTGTGCAGGTCAGCTGCGTGCTAGACTCGTATCACTGTTTCTACGCTCGATTGTCAAGCGGCATTTTGATTCGTGCAATTAAACAGCATTTGACACGTCTCCGCCGCATACTTAGAGTCAAGGAGTCGCAGGCACAGCTGATCGATGAAGCTACATCGCTGTTTCTCTACTTATGCGTAGCGCTTAGCGTACAGCTATTGAGACTGTTTCCATGCGTAACGCACCTGGATGCTCAATACACTAAATGCGTTGAATAGTCGGGAAAATATTTGAATGTACTCGAAATGGAGTTTCAGAGCATTTTTTACACTAGTCTTGTGCGCAACTTCCAAGACATCTCGCGCGGTAGACATTATTTTTCAGCTTCTCGACGATATCATCGCAAATAACATTTCCTGGTTACTGAATATTTTATTGCAAATATCTTCGAAAGATATTTGTACAGGGATCCTAATTGAACTCTGCAACGAAATCTCCACCTACCAATGCTTGAATTCCCGTAACGCAGGTCTGTTCAATGATATGCACGTAGAGGCTACCACGACATTTGATGCACGTGCTGTGACTTCCTTATCACCTCCTCGAGTTCTACGAATGAAAACAAGCGAGATGATTACACGTGTACGTTTGTTTAAAAAACACAATCTGGCAATCACTTCACACAGTCTTCCTGAATAAAGTCTATAGAATTAGGAACACGAACTTTTAGTTTTGTTGATCACTGCGTTTCTGGCTTCGCTGTCACTCTTCTGTGCCAAAAGTCGTCGGGCCTTGCTCTCTTCAACGAGTTTATATTTGAATGACCAGAAACACTCCGAAAACGCTTAAAGAAACTGCAGTCTCGAAATAAATAAAATCTTTTGAGGTTAATGCTATTTTTTTTAATCAGTCAGAGGCTTGGGTTACCAGAAAGGAAACCGCGATGTAGCCTAAAGTCTGCAGAATGATCCATTCCGTCACTATCACTTCGTCAGTAATGTCACGATTGTAATAAGTGTTGTCTAGCTCGATCGGGTAAAGGCTGTTCACTGTGAACTGAGCACTTTTGAAAGCCCTGCTTCAGATCTACTTGTATGCGCAACTGTGTATTCTTCCACCGTATGTGAAATTAACATCGCCACGGGCCTCGTCACTTTATTCATGCGTCACTCAAGTGAAAATGCGAAATATTTTGAAAAATAAATATATTACGAATTTTATATTTCTGATACAGATAAACGTTACTATCACGGAGAGTAAAATAAATATATTCAGTATTTGAACCTAACGTGCATAATTTAACGTTAAAATGAGGAACTACTTTTACATCCATCGTTACCAACTTTATTGTTTACTGGGCGTATGCCTGTCAATGTACTCGTTAAAATATACCTAGGGGATTTCAGTGATATTTTTAAAGGTTGATTTCAAAACGACATATATAGGCTACGATACAAGCGTGATCTTGAGGTGGCAACCACGCATGCGTGTCACGTGTTGGCAAAGGGGGGGAGGAGGGAGTCAGCAGTGACTGGCGGCAATTTCAAGTGAGGGAGAAAATTTCTGGGCGTTATATCTCTCGTGACTTCGATGTACCACATATGGTTCTGGTTTACAATATGTCGCTATAAATGCCAAGCATACATTTCCTCACTTTCAATTTGTTCCCGTATTCTAGAGAAAACATTAACTGCTATAGGCTGTTCACAGTAAAATGAGCATTCTTGAAATCCCTACTTAAGATCTACGTGTAAACACGTTGTGTATTCCTCCGCCTTATGTAAAATTTACATTGCCATTGGTCTCATCACTTTATTCTTGCGTCGGTCAAATGAAATTGTGAAATTATTAAGGAAATAAATACTTAAAAATCTGTTAATTTTTACACTTCGATAAATTAAAAAACATAAATTATTATTTTTTACTTATTAAAAAAGGGTTCATAACATTTTTTGTTTGGCGTTAAGATATAGAACTACTTTCCATCCATCGTTATCAATTTTACTGGGCGAATGTTACTTAGTGCACCAATTGAAATATATTCATTCAGGAGCAGTGACTTTTTTATAAGGTTCATTTCAAAAGTGCTCACTTTATCGTCAACAACTTTTAACGCAGGCGTATTTACGTCCCTGAAATAACCACACCGCCATTTTTCTAATCTGACAGCCTTTCTCCGTTGAATACTGATTTGGAACGCAATCGCATTGAAGGAAGTTCTGGGTTCACCGGGTAAGCATGAAAGTGTGACAGTTTCAGACATACTTTTAGGCGAAATTCATTTTTGCAAGCCTCTCCTGCCGACATAGAGAGTTTGCGATTGAAAAAAAAAAAAGAATAGACCTTTCTTACTGTTCCGTGATCAGTGGAGATATGTGACTGAAGTCTTGCGAAGATGTTACCCGTGTACGCCGTGCGAGAGGCGGACACACACATACGTCACGACTTGCCGTATGTGGCTTCCAGTCACCTCTCGCCAAGCGTGCTTATGTAATCCATATCCGACCAATGCGTGACTGGGCGTGTGTAAATGTCGCCTTTGCCACAGATGCCTGGGTATACGCAGTGCTCAACAAGTATGTAAACATAATGCCTACCCATTCAGGCGTAAACAATTCCCGCTTTCCATACACGAGTAATACGAGTGCATGTGTGAGGGGTTAAGCCGGCCGTACACGATGCTCATTTCTGTAGCAGTTATCATGACCATTTTCTGCTAGCGTTTCTGCTCCAGTGTAGGTTACAATATAGCCCCCTCCAGAGGACTATGGCTCCGGGCATAACAGTTTTCATACCCACGGGTATGCCGGAAACGGTAATAGGACGTGTTCTAAATTTCTGCTGTACCCACGGAGCTGCGACAGAGAAGATGGCTGAGATCCGAGTAACAACCTCGAGTCATATATATTAGTTTAAAGAAACAATACGGGTTCTATTAAACGTATTGATGTATAAAATGTAACTTAATATACGCGTAAGTAACGCGAAAGGTTTCAACTAACTCCCACGGTCATAATAAAACAATAAACACAAACTAAAAAATACGTGATAACTATGGATTTTTATCCTGTATATATAACATTTTACACTGCAAGTGTTGTACATGTAGCTCAGTGTGTTGGTTCGCGCTGAATACTTTTAGGTTATAGAATTCAAATCTCCCTCCGTATAATGAAATTTATTTAGTTATTTTATGCGATTCATTATTTTTGTTGATAATTTAAGTTATTGCCAGAAAATGCTTATTTATATAATATATTTGTCTAAAAGTAATAATACAAACAAATAATACAAACAAAAGTTCAATTAAAAAAAACACAGGCAACCGATTGCAGTGTCCAGTTATTTGCGTATTATTGCTTTTATACAAAGAAATTATAGGAATAAACGTTTTCTTACAGAAAAACAAATTATAAACAACAATAATTTATCATATATAGTAATTATATATTTCATTATATGAAGGAGATTTGAACTCTAAAACCAAACATTTCCGGTGCAAACCCTCACACCAACCCACTTAACTACACACACACAACTTACAAACGAGCAGTGGGAATGTATAATTTACGCGGTGTAGCGTGATTGGTGTAAGCTCCCCCTCCCCCCTCCTCCCTCCACAGAACATAAATGCCTTATTATTAGTATTGTAATATTTTTGCCTTCTTTAGTCTCCGAAGCGTATAAGCTTGTTTAATTACGGAAAGCACAAGACTGATTATTATGCTTGTTAAAGATAAATATTTAAATAACCAAATAAAGTTTTAATTAGTCGTTTAAACGTCCGTTGTACATAAATGTGAATATAGTATTTTATACGTATGCAAAAACGTTAATAATACCATTTTCCATACATTAATATTCTAGTACTTGTACTCAGAAACTGAAATAAATGCATCCTCAGGAAAAATATAATCTTGGTACTTTTTGGATGTGCCACAAAGCACAAAGCACCTACATGCAATATTTGATTGCATTTGTTGCCCTGCCAACTGCGAACTGTTTGCAATTTACGAATTGTTTTTGCTGCCATTTAAAGTTTTCTGTTAGCACGTTGGCTAACGTGGGGGTATGAACTAATGGATTGTTTCTTCTTTCCTGCTACAGAAACTTTTATGCTTTCTGTTGTGTGCGGGGGTATAATAGAAGGTAACAGAAATCGGGTATCGTGTAAGGACGGCTTCAGCAACCCGAAGATCGGTCGGAACCAAATACACAACGCGGGAATGGTGGCCGCGTAGCGACCAAGGCAACCAGGCAGGATGATATGGCTGTGGTTTGCCGTTGCCTTCCGCGGGATAGATGTTATGAAGCGAGACGAGAATGGAGCAGCGCCGGAATGCAAGAGCAGGGGAAACGGGAGATCTCCGAGTTAAACCCGCCGACCAACGGCATCGTCCGGCACGATTCCCACTTGTGAAAAGCCGGGAGTGACCCGGCCGGGGATTGAACCCGGTTCGCCTTCGTGGGAGATGAGTAAGTTAACCGCTCAGCCACCGCGGCAGCAATGCGTGTGCATGACTCCAAAAAATTGCATTAAAATACATTATATAAGGAAATAATATTTCCGAATCTCTATGAGCATTGTCAGCCTGCTTATATTTCTTTTTCGTATCATTACAGAGGATTTAAATCCTTTAACTTTGTATAGATAATACAACTATATATATGAATTAATCAATTTAGTATGCTTTACAACCAACACGAGCATCGCATCTGTGAATAAGTTTCTACCCCACAGCGGCTAGTTTGCTGGTTCACAGAACTCTTTCGAAATCGTCAACTTTGAGGCACGATTATTCGTGCAACCAACAGGTCGTTTCTTACATCGGCTCCGGTAACAACCAGGGCATCTGCCAGCAACCACAAATGTCCCGCGCGCTAGTGCTCATTGTAAAATTCATATTCCCTAATCAGTAATAACTTAGGTGCGTTATGAGTTTCGTACTTAGCATTTGTTTAAAAAAACGATCATAATACATTGTTTTATGTCAAATGTTTGTTCCTACAAACAAAACAACATTTTAATCTAAAGAAGTTTGATACATTGTAATTTTTTTTTAAAACTATACAGAGAAGTTGTGTGTGCCTAAATTAAATATTTTTTTGTAAAAATATATGGCTTTTAAAATTTGTTCATAGTAAACCGAAGTTGTAATACATCTAGAAAAGATTTGTACTGATTAGGTCTTTATAAGTCGCGAAGTAAACGTTACGAACTGCAATACAGTGCGACAAATATTTAACTGAGAAGAAAGTAGATGTATTTAAGAATGATGTGATATTGCATTATAATAATCACCGAATTCTCTAAAATAAGGGGGGCAGGAGCTTTCATTATAAAATTCTTTCAAGTTCTATATACCTTAGTCTTGTACCTTAACTTCCTGTGAAACAATTTTGCTAACCAAACGAACAGACTGTAATTATATTTAGCATATATGTAGCGCCAACAGCTGCCTTACCAACTCAAACATCAATAAAACTGCTCACTCTACAAACACATAACCGCATTTATGAAAATGTGCAATCGACCAGCAGATTAATAATATTTTAATTTATAGTAATTATGTTGATTTATTTCATTCGATAACTTTGTTATATTCTTGCCACTCTTTCCTTATCTTCAAAATATGTCGTAGTGCTTTGAGAAGGGGTCGCGTCTATAATCTGTACCACTACGGATGCTGCCTCGAGTATCAGCGTCTCTAAATATTTCACTTTATTTTCGTTACTGTGGCTTGAAAGATTTTGTACTTTAAGTTATTAATTCATCACAGTTGTTTTCGAAATAGCTATAAAAACTAATTTTATTTCCGCTTCCCAAAAATACAAATTGGAATGGAAACCTATAATTTATAATAGAACAAATTACAATTTTCATTTTTTGCAAGAAAACTGTTGTATAAAAGATTTTCTTTGGTAACAGTATTTCCGACGATTATTCTTGTAAAAGAACAAAAAAAAAAAATGTAGTGTACGATTTAGTGAAAACATTCCATTTCAAAAAGTAAGTAACTCATGGTGACTTTCCCCAGAATCAGTTGACCATTCCGTGAAGCAGAAACATCCCTCACTAAAAAAAACCTCAACGTCCTTACATTCCCCCCGTGTTCAGTACTCCTCTATCGGTATAGGGATGTCATCTTGAGCTTTCGGGTAACGCAGCTTGAACTCTACTGTAATACTGCGGAATCATATAGGGCGAACAATGCATGGCCTTTTCTGTAAAAGTAAAACATGCTCAAATAGACGCATTAGTATCCTGAAATCTACTGCTGTAGTCAGCTCTACGAGAGTAGCCCTACATTAGTAGTCTTAACTCATTCACTAATACGTTGTATCTGATTAAGGTAGCTGTTAATAGCGTCCTAATAAAAGAGCCACGAATCGAGTGGTTTACAAGAATTGTCAATAAATAGGGTGGTCTCTCTTCAATGGTTCCAAATATTACAGCAATATGCAAACTGTGCATAACATCCACGATTCATTTTCCTCAGAAAAAGTAAACTTAATACTTACATGCAAGCCTATTATAGGCTATTCACGAGATAAACTGAGCACTTTTGAAAGTCCTCTCGTTTGGGATAATTGCCAATAAATATGTTTTATTTTAGCCTTAGACGTTAACTTCCAAGTGAGGTGGAATCTACACAATGTGATTATTAATTACATGGCAATATTTCTTTGAAAATACTGGTTAAAGGATAAAAAATGGCTGAAATAAAAAAGTAACAAGGGCCTCAAAAGTGCTCACTTTACCGTGAACAGCCTATACCTACAATATATATAATTAAGTTATTAAAACATATGTAAATTCCATTCGCAGAATGATTATACGCTTACGATAATAATCATATAGGGATAAATAAGTCAAATTACGTTTTTAAATTCTGAATAAATTATAAGCAGCGTAATTTATTTTAATCCTCCTGAATTCCTCTCCCAAGCATAATTCGGCTTGTCCTAGAATTTTCTTCCACGCGTATAAACACTTGATTACTTATTCATGGTGCCACGGTGGTGTGGTGGCCAGACTACTCGCATCACCCTACCTAGGCGAACCGCGAATGTGGGGATCGTGCCGGACGATGTCGCTGGTCGGCTGATTTTCTCGGGGTTCTCCCGTTTCCCCCGCCCTTGCATTCCGGCACCGCTCGATACCTACCTTGCTCAAGATCTCTATTTTAAGAGCTGCCGCAATCTTCTCACTTCATTCCATTTACTTATTCAGTCTGTTGCGCGCGACGTTAGTGTTATGTCGCGCGTAGCCTTCCGTGGCGATGGACCTTAAGGGGGCGTGGGACATAAATTAACACCAAATACGTCAATTGCTGTTTACTGGTTTTCGATAGCCAACATACAAAAAAGTAAAAATGGCAATCTTAGAAAATAAGTTTTGCCAACTTAACGACCAAGTATTTTGCGGTATTACTGTATCAATTTCGCATAATGTCTTGCGCCACGAAAATACACAAAAATTGACAGCGTCAGAAATATTTCTGCAGAATAACGTCACTCCGGGAAAATATTTGCCCTCGTAGTTAGTATAAACTATTCTGTATAGTTGCCCTTTCTATGTTTTCTCTATCGACTTACATTATATTTGTAAAATACGATAAACCTCAATAGCATTAATTTATGTCACGTGCCCTCTTAATAACAGTAGGGTGGTTCAAAGCAGCTACCCTCGGGAACATTTATCGAGAACAGTTTCCAATACTGTGTTTTTTTATTTGGATGGCAACACAGCCAGCATCGTGAGCGAAAAGTTGCCCTGGGCGGTAGAGTGTACGTCAGTGGAATGTGCTGTGGCAATCAGGATGTGTTGGCTTTGTAAACGGCGCACTCGACTTGTGGAGGCAAAAATAGCTCTGAGGGAGAAAAGAGCCAGAGAGGGTTTCCCGGGAACAGCTAGAGCACGAAGGAGAAACACCCCCGCTGTGTCGAGGCGATCAGCGACCCTGATAACCCCCGCTACTTGACCTGCCTGGAGGTTCCCGTCATGGCGTCGCGGTACAGGCGATGAGATTAGGAGAAAGAATTGCCACTCCCACCTTAAAACAATCTTCACAATAGCGCGACGCGAAGCGATACAGCTGACGGGGAAAAAAAAAGTTTGAAGTTGCCTGCCATCTGCCGGGTGATATTTGATAACACACAAATAAACACTGTTTTGGTTTTTTTTAGGATCTATATTGTACCGTAAACCAAATCTTAGACCCCTAAACTACTAGACACCTGCAGCATAGTTTTGCATCACAAATGAAAGATGCGCAGCATATATATATATATATATAACACTCTAGCATCTCGTTTCTTTCCCTTTGTTTACAAACATGACAATACTACTGTTCTTCTTTTCCACATTCTTACTCCTGATTGGCTAACGTCATCAGCTATGTCGCCTCCGCGGTAAGTCGGGCTTGTCGCTGGCGCTATCATGGCTAGCGATGTGAACTACAACTGACTGGTTAGGTGCGACTTTACATCGCTCCACGTCGCGCTATTGTGGAGAGGGATCAAGGCTCGCGCCCTATCTGGAGCTATTTCCCGCGGCCGAGATGGTGCGGGCACGATAAGGTCGAAGTTGCCGCGCGCATCAAGTGCACCATCACCACTACGCGCAAGTCTCTGAGCTGACGTGCAGTGTTCTGCTCGCACTGTGTGTACTTTTAGGACTTTCGGCGGTGACACAGTCATTTTATTGCTAAAGATTGTTCGCGATAAAGTGAGCACTTTTGAAATAAACATTAGAATAAAGTCACTGCCTCTAACTGCATATGTTTTAACGGGCGCACTGAGTGACATTCGCCCATTGAAGTTGGTAATGACGTAGGGAAAATTGTTTCATATTTTCCCGTCGAATAAAAAGTATTAAGTAATAATTTGTGTTAATTTAAAGTATTTCTTTCGCTTTACATATTTTTTGCATCTGAGTGTAAAAATGAGCAGATTTTAACATATCTACTTTTATAATAAGTTCACAGTTTCACTCGATCGACGCACGAATAAAGTGATGAGGCGCATGGCAACGTTAATTTTACACATGGTGGAAGAATACACAATGTGCATACAAATAGATCTTAAGCAGGACTTTCAAAAGTGCTCGTTTTACCATGAACAGCCTATATAAAGTCTGTAGGAAGGTTCATTGCAGAGTCCTTGAGTAGTTTTGTATGTATCTGACGCGTAGGCTGTATTTAGATATACGGCACTTTTAGATATACGTTTTTTTGCCATTTTGTAGTGCTGTAAAATGGTTTTTTCCTGATGTAGGTGACGTCTTAAAAGCACTCGACAGCCTTCGTATAAAGTGTGTGTTCTTTTCGTAGATCATGCTATTGGACGCACGATTAATAGTTTCGTTCAAGCACGTGTATTTCACACACACTGCAGCGCTGTTCCAGCTCCGGCTAGTCGGAACCCTCCAGATTTATTCTGTCCAGGTTGGCAACTAGGAATTCTCGCACAGGTTTCGCACGTGTACCGGATTTTTCCGTTTTGCATGTATGTAAGTGGGATAGTTACAATGTTGATACAGTAATTATAATAATGTAGAATATTCCGACTTGCAAAGTGTTAGAACCTACTATACGTAAAGAATAAACTTAGCTCTCAGCATATGAGTGGAAATATAACGAAGTACGTCCGCGTGTTTTGACGTGAATACGTCTTTAAATTTGAGACCATAGTGGGAGCCAATAAGAATTCAATTACACCTCTCGATTGCCAAAGGATCAAAGAATATGTTACGTTGAGTGAGGACTGCGCAGCATCGCGCACCATGGAGAGGGGTTGGAGGGGGCAGCAATTTCGAGTTCGTTTCGCCGTGTCCCATAACTTCCGCGTTGGTATAACTTTTCACTGCAAGAAGCTACGACGCTCGTTTAAGTTTCAACCAACAAATTTCGTCAAGATCAATAGATTCCATGTATATAAATATTTGTGTGACGTAGTTATGGTGAAATTGTATGAGTTTAATGTAAAAAAATTAAGAGAACTTAACACAATGCCGGCTTATACTCGTCAAAAAGCCAAGTCGAAATATAGAAACCGTATACGGTTGGAAATATTTTCTCAAAAGCAATCCAGTGATACCCATAAAACCCTATATGATCGAGTGAAGCGGTGCCGGGAACGTAAAATAAACATCAAGGCGTCCGAGCGCGTCAACGTAGACGTATTCACTCAAAACAAACGGCCGTGTCCCCAACACAGCCAAATCCAATTTTTTTAATTATGTTGTTAAACTGTATTTAGTGTAATTTTGGTTTGAACAATGAATTTATTTAAATATGGCATCTAAATAAAAATAGTAAATATTATTTAAAATATTTTTTATGACTCTCTCGGCGTTTCCTGAAGGAAATGGAGAAAATTGTAGAAGTTCAGGACGGGCATATAATAACACCTAACTCACTCACCGAAATGCGATAGTTAAATTTGAAATGCTCTACCGTGAGATACTTAAAGGAATATTTAAAATCACGCTACGAAATGTAGCTATACAAACCAGTTTATCATGTTCCTTATTGTCCGCAGATGTCACACACAAAATGTGGTAGGCCTATCGACAGCTTCATTCATCAGCACAATATATTACTTTCCAGAACTACGTTGGTGGTATTATTGAATATCTGCTGTAACCTTGCCTTCGTTTATAGTAAATCGTTGTTATTTCTGTAATGTGAGTAGTAACTGTTTACAAGTTTTTTTCGTATTTAAAAAGAAACTTATATGATCGTAGTTTTCTGTTGCAAGCAATGCTAGTCTCTAAAAATTTCACCTGTCATTATCTCTGAATATGATTTTCTTGCTTAGGTCTTTCTTCCAGTCAAATCCACAACTGTGACACACATGTCAGCGACGAAACACTGATTTCTGCGATACATCGACCTCGATATTCAATACATTGTGGAAGCAGTCTATCGTTCATACGTCGAACTGACCAGCGTGGATCGATAGGTTACCGTATGATGTGTATCGCTCGGCGCTAGTTCACGCAGTTCGCCGACAGACGCTCAGGCCCGTATTTGTAAAGCTCGTTGGCGATCCCACATGCGCAACTGACAAGTCACCGCCTACGCTGCAGAGAGAAGAGAATGCGACAAACGTGTTACGAATAGTCACTGTGAGGCAATTACTCGCCTCCGTACAATACTATCATTTAGCGATAACAGCATTTGAGGATCTGCAGAGTTGCGGAAATTTTAGGGTTGTCAATGTCAGATAAATAAATAAATATATATATCACATGAACACACATACACATTTATACATATACAGGTTGTTTCAGATCAAATGTCATGAAGTGATTCTTTATGCAAAATGGGATGAAAAACATGAAGAGTGAAGAGATCAGGAAGGTTCTTTGACAGCGAGGTCATGTCTTGAGAGACGATTAACATGATACGACTTAGAGCCGAAAGGTATTACTGAGGGAGGTACACACTCTTACTACAAGAGTGTTAGCAATGATTCATAACACGTGTATGGGCAGAGGAAATTTAACCACGCGTGATTTGTTTACTTGAAACATGCCATTTATTTCAACGGCGTCTGTGAGTGCAGCACCTGCAAAGAGGAAATATTTTTGTTTCTGTTCTCGGCATCGCAGCGTATTATTTCCGTTAAAGCTTCGTACACAATAGAAAACTTTAGCATTTGACTTTACATTTCCTTTTCCCTGACAAAACCACCGATACACTATACAATATTGTAAAGTCAGAGTTCAGACAATTGAACATCGGTTCTGCGATCTTCGTAAAAGTGTGTATCTTGTTACGTAAATAATTATGATATTATCCAGGAATGCATTTCACGTACCGTTTTATAAATATGCTTAAAATTTATATTAAAAGTTTTTTTTCAAAGCAACAAACTCATTTGCTTACTTTATTCAAATATGTTAATTCATATATTTCTTCTTCACATTATATTTGTTTGCCATTTATTTAATTAAGACGAGCTTCGTTTAATATACCGAGGTTAAAATCGCCCTGTTATAAAATAACGAACTTTCCACATAACCTCTGTTAGATTCTCGGCAAAATGGCTGCTTGACTTTGACTTTAAGTTTCAACTTTTCAAAATGATAAAGTCAAGAGTGCTTGACTTCACCTTTGACAGTTCAATTGTGCCGCACTGGAAGGCGGTTTTGTATTTATCTGACGCGTATATTTCGAGCTACAGCGCTTTGAGAAAGGCGTTTTAAGTCATTTTGGAGTCCTCTGAAATGGCATTTCTAACATTTTGAAAGTACTCAACAGCCATCTCCTGAAGTGTGTGTTCTTTTTGTTTATCAATACATTGGACGCGCGTTTAATATTTTCGTGGAAAAACGGGTGTTTGGAACACTCTGCAGCGCCGTGTAGGTGGGAGCCAAAAGTTCCACTCAAGTGGCGTGCAGAGACTTGCCATCGAAGTCTTCAGAGCCGATGAGGGTGAAGCGAGGTGAGTGTGGAGCAGCGCTGGAATGCAAGGGTGGGGGAAACGGGAGACCCCCAGAGAAAAACAGCCGTCCAGCGCGGCATCGTCTGATATGATTCCCACATGCGAAAATCCGGTAGTGACCGCGCCCAGAATCGAACCCGGCCCGCCTCAATGGAAGGTGAGTTTTCTGACTATTACACCAACGCGGCCTCTTGTTACACTCAAGGTCGCATACAAGAAAGATCGGGAAGGTTCTGGAGTTCAAACTCTAGACATAAAAACCAATGGGATTTTTTACTTTCGCAGTTTCATTACAAGCTACCAATGTTGTCCTATGAATGGGCGAAGTGACGTATTATTGCGCAGTGAAATGTATTAAAACAATGTTTAAATGTGTAGTACAGTGATTTCTTTTTTAAAATGGGTTGAAACAAAATTGCATATGTGCCGATTGAAAAAAATATTAATCGTTAATCCCCTTCCGTTTCGTTATATATATATATATATATATATATATATATATATATATATATATATATATATATATAGACACACACACACACACATTGTAATTTTTCTCCAGTAAACATCCTAACTGGTAGGAAGTTATAATACATTCAAAGAATAGCGAATTGGGTATAAATCAGACTACAATCACAGAACTGCTACTAAAGGCTGTTCAACATATAAGGTTGGCACTTTTGAAATCAACGTAGGAAAATGGCACTGTCCCTACCTGCGAACATTTTAACAGGCACACTAACCGGCGCTGGGCGTCTAGTGAAGTTAGGAACAACAGAGGGAGAGTATATATAGGCTGTTCTCGGTAAAATGAGCACTTTAGAGGCCCTAGTTACATTTTTCTTTCAGCCATATTTCATCTTCCAACCAACTTTATAAATAAATATTTCCTTGTAAATAAAAAACACAGTGTGTACATTAACCGCACTCGAACTTTAACGTCTAAGGCTAATAATATGTATTCATTGACTAATATTCCAAATGGGAGGTCTTCCAAAAGTGCTCACTTTACCGCGAATAGCTTATATTGAATTTTGTGTGTTACGTGAGCATTTGTGAGTATCGAGATTATTTCTTTCACTTTCTTCGCTTCGCATTTAATTCTCTCTTTAACATACGTAGGAAAACTCCCACGGGTGTATGGTAAACTACTTCGCCATTCTAGCTTTCTGAATACGCGTATACGATGATGTAGTAAATGTGCGAACTTCTTTTCAGCGTGTTTCAGAATTATATAAAGTCACTAAAGTCTGTTCCCGATAAAGTGAACACTTTAGAAACTAACCATAAAAAAGTCTCTACCCCTGCTTGCGTATATTTTTATTGGGCGCACTGAGTGACATTCGCCTAGAAAAGTTGGTAACAATGGATGAAAAGTAGTTTCATATCTTAACATAGAATAAAAAGTGTTAGGTAACCACTTGTGATTACTTAAAATAATTTTTTTCCCTTTATATTTTTTATTGCACCGAAGTGAAAAAATAAGCATATTTGTAAAGTATTTACTTTCCTTACAATTTTACAGTTTCGCCTAAAGGGACGAGGCCGATGGCAACGTTAATTTTACATAATGCGGAGGAATACACAGCGTACATACACGTAGGTCTTAAGTAGGGCTTTCAAAAGTTCTCATTTTACCGTGAACAGGCTATAATTACAGACATCGGTTTCTTTTTCAGCTTAAGATGAGTGTGAAGTGAAACATTTTTTTTTTTTAATCGTTGTTTGCGCGTATTCGCGTATCTCGGTAAATATATGTTCTGTAAACACGATCTCTTGATAGAAAAGGTAAAAAAGTATTATCTATGACTCTATGTTTTTACTTTTAATCTATAAGTACAGTCATAGAGAAAAAACTCGTGAATAAGGTCAAATATCACATTTTTGAAACTTGCCTATGCAGTTTCCTTAAGCAACAAGAGAAAAGCACAAACATACGGACGTAGTTTAATCTGTGCGCTTGCATTGCACGTAATAATATCCCACTGTTACAGATCTGATTTGCACAGTACAGGACCACGACGGAAACACTGCAAGCCTTGCGCGTAGGGGCGATAAGGCACTAGGCGTGCGTGTAGCTGTCGCCCGTATCGCTCCCTCGCTGCTTGACCTTGGACGCGCAGGTTCACACTCCTCTTAAGAATACTCCTCACAGCTGTTAATATTGTACACTTAAGACTCTCTAAACTTTCGCTATTGCGTGCAAAAATACTTCGCGCAGGAGAGTTTACTTATGTGCAACAAACAGGGAATATTTTAAAATACGATTTTTAATTAACAGGTGCTCGCCTCCCGCACCACAGTCAGTTAGTGCGCCACCGATCTGGGGTGCGGGAGGCTCTGGGTTCGTATCCCAGAGTTAAGGCATGGGTGTTCATTTAAGATAGATTATAACTTAGTCCGTTAGCCGTCCCCTGCTGAGCTTACGGGCATAAATCCGGGGGATGTTAAAAAGCCCTATACAATACAATACAAAAAATGTACAGGATAATTCGATTTTTACGTTTAGAGTGCTTAATGATTGAAGTAGCTGTTTTTAGAACGTAAGCTGCAATTTTATATACAAATTTCCTTTCAATATTTCTTGAGTTTTGGTTTTTTAGGAGCGTTGTTACACTCTTAACGAAATTTCGCATGTGCTTTGTTTTCTCAGAATTTTCAGCTGTGGCTGTAGGGATTTAATAAGGCAGGAAAGATACACTGTTGTCGCTGTAGTTTAAAATAAAATTTTACAAACAGATATATATATATATCATAAACAAGGCGATACGCACAGCTATTATTGCTGACTATGACACACTTCAAAGATCACAATTATATTTCATTAACATAATTCATGCATGGGCTACAAAATATCGGCTTTCATTTCTGCCCTGAAAAAGGATTTACATTGAAATATTCAAAATATATATTTTTGAAATTTATGACAGGCGCAACAGCTTGTGGTGAGGCCCATATGGCATATAGGGTGTGTCCCGCAATAAAAATATTTCTAGCGTTGTACCCAGTTTGGTCAGTGAAATATTTTATAGATGTGACTAATATAGGAGACAACGCACATCTTACAGGAGAGTAATGGAAGGTTTATAAAAAAGAGAGGAAGTGAAACGATGCAGGCCAGAGAAGTGGAGGATGAAAGAGAGACAGCGATAGCTACTGCAGTGTTGCCGTCCTTGACCGTGACGTACTCAGGACGGATCCATGTTCGTGTGTTTGAGTAACATAAACAACAAATAATATCACATGCATTAATTAAGTAATGAACAAACACACCACCTTGTACCGTGTGTTACATGTGTATTCACAAAGATAATTATTTTTGCGTGTATATAAAACCGTTTTATGTACGGGTGTTTTCCCACTGCTTATATTTCAGTCATTCCAGGCATTTATAAATATAGTTTAAATCCAATAAAATATTGAAATTAATTAATATGACAACCATCCACTTCCTCTTAACATTTTTTTAAATAATTTGTTTCCCTGTATTAAAAAAAAAACTTGACATGTGATTACAAGGAAAAACTGTAAAATAGATTTTCTTTTACTTTGCAGAAAATTGCTTCACATGTAATAGGTGCAAGAAGTGGAAAACTTTCGGTGCAGATAAATTATAATTATTTTCCATTAGCATTATGATGGGTTGGGGGGGGGGGGGGATAATTTTAAGCGTGCCACAGAAGGGTATAGCCAACATGCACAATTCGTTGTAATCAAGACTAGGTTATATACAAATATGAATGCTAACTTTACAAATTTAAGTGTAAAATACTTACTCTGTTTTACCCTTCTGTGTATATTTGTTTACAAAGTTGGTATTGTAAATAGCATGATTACTTCGGCTCGAATATCTAAAGACCGTTCACGATAAAGTGAGCACTTTTGAAATCAGCCTTAGAAAAATGTCACTGCCTGTACGTGCAAATATTTTAATGGGCGCTTTGAGTGACATGAGCCCACTAAAGTTGGTAACGTTGGCGGGAAAGTATTTCCGTATCTCAACGTCGAATAAAAAGTGTTAAATATTTCTGATAATGTATATTATTCCTTTCGCTTTATGTGTTCTTTAATGCACGGAAGTGTAAAAATGAGCAGATTCGTCAAATATTTACTTTCCTAATAATTTCATAGTCTCACTTGATCGACACATGAATAAAGTTTTGAAGCCCATTGCAATGTTAATCTTACACAAGGAGGAATAATACACAACTTGCTTACAAGTAGATTTTAAGCAGGGCTTTCAAAAGTTCTCACTTTTTCGTGAACAGCCTATATCAACTAGGTCAAGGTCCTAGATAACTGACTAAAGAGTACTAAGAAAATAAAAGATCAATTGTGGCATTCACTGCAAACTCTATCCAGGGAAACAAAAAAAATGGCGTCAAAGGCAAGAAATATGACGTGAAGTCATTCATTAACCAGCTCCTAGAGAATAACTTGCCAGACAGTAGCCCGGCAAATAGGTAATATTCGATAAGGTGCAATAGCCAATCAGAGCCGAAGCCCGTTTCCACATCTTCGTGCAGCCAATGAGCGATCGACTTAGCTGACGTAAAAGGAACCGCTGCGACAGTTAGCTTCAGCATATTGTCTATTCGAGGTATCTTCACAATTTTTTAATCAAACCTTTGAAAAATTAAACATAAAAGTATTTTGTTTTCATTTGTGCTAGACATTTACTTATATTTTAATTTTAAGTCACAAAACTTCATTAATAATTTATCTGAATAAAAGCAGGTAGAAAATACGCAGGTGTATTGGCAATGCCTACGAAGAAATAGTTCTCACGCTAAAAGCGAATGCTCATGAGTGTGGTGAGTGAGTTAAGAGATATTGGTGGCTCTTAAACATCGAGGTCTTGAGAGCCGGTGAGGGTGAAGCGATACGAATATGGAGCAACGCCGGAATGCAAGGACGGGGAAAACGGGAGATCCCCGAGAAAATACCGCCGACCAGAGGCATCGTTTGGCACGGTTACCACGTTGGAGCCCCGTCGGGAATCGAGCCCGGTTCGTCTGGGTGTGTGGTGAACAGCCTAACCACTACCCCACCGCAGCCCCGTTGTCCCTTGGCGTAGTTTTCTAGACTCAGCACAGCTTTGTTTCCATAAGGCTGAGGAATATCCTAAAAGGACAACTTAAGGGTGCTATGTAGCTGCGCGTCCAAGGTCAAGAAACGAGGGAGCGATACGAGCGACACTAACACGCATGCCTAGCGGCTCATCGCTCCTACGTGCAAGGCGTACAGTATTTCCGTCCTAACTCTTTACTGTGTAAACTAGATCTGTAACTCCAGGATTTTATTACACGCTATGAACGTACACAGATCAAACTACCTGCGTATAATCGTACTTTTCTCTTACCGCTTAAAGACACTTTATAGGCAAGACTTAAAAATGCGACATTAGACCGCTTTCGCGTCTTTTCTCCATTATAGGCTGTTCGCTATAAAGTGAGCACTTTTTAAGGCCCTTCTAAATTTCTACTGTTACCCAATTTCTACCTTCCTGCTACTTTTTAATCCAAATATTGCAATGTGGTCAATAAACACCGTGTATAAATTTCACCGCTCTCAAACGGTAAGACAAAAGCTGCAATAACATATTTTTACTAGCGGTTAATTCTTGTGGGGGGAGGGCTTTAAAAAGTGCTCACATTACCGTGAATAGTCTATAATACACTTAATATGGTAAAAGTAAAAATATAGCGACATAGAAAATAGTTTTTTTTTTTAATCCTTTCTGGCAAAACTTCGTATTTCCAGTACATTTATTTACGGAGACACGCGTTTAGGCGCAAACAACGATTCCGCAGAAAACGTTTTAGTATAGGACCCTTAATGAGGGATTCAAAAGTTGGGTCTGGCTGTGTTGGGGACACGGCCGTTTCTTTTGCGTGAATACGTCTACGTTGACGCGCTCGGACGCCTTGATGTTTATTTTACGTTCCCGGCACCGCTTCTCTCGATCATATGGGGTTTTATGGGTATCGCTGGATTGTTTTTTAGATGCTCTTTCCAACCGTAAACGATTTCTGTATTTCGACTAGGCATTTCGAAGAGTATAGGCCCGAAATCGTGTTAAGTTTTCTTAATTTTTTGCATTAAACTCATACAATTTCACCATAACCACGCCACACAAATGTTTTTTTGTGCACGCAATTGATTGAGCTGTCGATTGAAAACCAAACGAGCGTCGTAGCATCTGCTAGTCAAAAGTTATACTACGCGGAAGTTATGAGACGCGGCGAAACGAACTCGAAATTGCGGCGCCCCCCTCCTCCCCTAGCGCGATGCTTCACAGTCCTCACTCAACGTAACATATTCTGTGATCCTTTGGCAATCGAGTGGTGTAATTGAATTTTGATTGCAGAAGATAGATTCGGAGATGCAATGCGAGACTGTATCCCCCGATTTTGTTATCATCGGATTTTTTTTTTCGGATTGTCTACCACTGTGGCTGGAAATTTACAGACGTATTCACGTTGAGGAGTTAGATGTAAAAGAGAATGAACTACGTAGCTATTCTGTGTCCAGGCGCCGACTGCGTTTGACGTTCCGAGCGGGTTGCCGTCCTCGTGTGAGGGGATCGACGCGACTCATCCATCACGGCGATGACATGTCCGGGAGGCGGAAGTTTTCGCGCACTTTGGCGTGGCTGAGCTTTCGCATTTTTCTGTTCTCGCCTTCCCGTTGATTTCACCCTCGGCGCACACGAATACCAGAATCACGTGACACGCCGGACACGAGAGTGAAAACCGAACCGCCAATCAATTACGAAGGAGCGTCTGTCAGCCGCCACGGCAACCGACGCACGACCAGCAGTTTTCGATTAGAAACTGTTTGTATTTTGTTAGCGCAGTGCAGCACGACGAACAGTGTGCACAACGTTGTAAAAAAAAATAAAAATTGTTCGACTAGTTTTATTTACAGTCGAAAATTTGTGTCTCACAAGGTAAAACATATTTGCCACTTGCCAGATTACATTTATAAAATTAACATTTATACCTTTCCGTTGTTCCGCACCATTTGTCGACATCGTGTGTTCAAAATTTCCTTTCTATCCACCGCCTTTGAAACTAGTTTATTCAATGAACGCCTTGTAAACTGTCCCGTAAAATCCCAGCCTTCGTCTAAACTGCCATGCTGTGAATTCAAGCCGTCACGTAGAAATTTTCCTTTGTCTTGTCGTTGCTGTTATTTTCGTTCATATCGTGTGCCCGTCGCAGCTATGTGACTCCGACATTAAACTTTCCATCTTCAACCGAAATGCATATGCACATCGTTCGACGCTGGTAATCGACTTTGCCTAACCGTGTGCAACTATTTAACGGAAAAGAAACAAACGTTTCAGTTGGAAAGCAATCGCTTGAAACATGCTCTTGTTTGTGTAATTGATAGTGTCGCCCTGATGAAACCATTCCTGATGATCGAACTTCAGGTAACACAGCCGAGTGCCACAAACTGTCCACGGTAAAGTGAGCACTTTTAAAAGTCCTGCTTAACATCTACTAGGATTTACACTTGTGTATCCTTCCAATATATGTCCAATTAACACTGCAATGAGTTTGGCCACTCGTCATGCGTCTGTCTAGTAAAACTACGGAATAATTAAATAACTAAATGTCTTATTAATGTTCTAATTCTCACACGTATATGCATAAATGAAACAGAAAAATAAATGCATTGTTTGAGTATTCACAGAGTGTTTACATGACATCTTTAATTCAACACTAAGACATGGAACTACTTTCACGCCATTGTTACGTACTCTCCTGTGTGCATGTGTGCCTGACTCCCCATTAAAATGCGATGCATTTAAGAGCGGTAACATTTTAAAAAGGTTGATTTCAAAAGTGCTCAACTTACCTTAAACAGCCTATAAGCATTAATATAGTTAATAAAATTGGTACTTATTTTTAAAAATACACACTTCATTGACTTTTGAACTAATTTTTACCATTCCAGTATACATTTTCTGCAAGATTTAGCACACAATTTGTTCGTAGGTAGAACCAAAAACTGCCTTATTTTTAAACATAGTATAATCCATTCACGGTTACTTCGCACTTTTCTGAAGTCCTGCTAAAGTTCTACTCCCAGATTACACCAAAAGATAACCCACCGAATTCATACGCATCTCCATTGTAATAATATTTTGCATGAGAACTATTTCTTACTACGTTTTACCAACTCACTTGGTTTCTCACTGTTTTTATTCATATTTATTAAAAATGAAACATAAGAATTTATAAATAAAATAGTGGTCAAACTTCAATTTGACGAAAAAATAATAATAATTTGATGTTAACAGAGATATAAAACGCTTGCGAGACACGACATATTTATAGAATAATTAAACACAGCATACATGAGTGATTTTTCGAAGGGTTGATTCAAAAATGATAAAGAAACAGCGAATATACTATACTTAATAAATACAATGAAGTAATAAACATTTATCTTCTTGTAAATGAAAATTACAAACACATACCTGAATTAAATTTTCTTGCTCATTATAACATAAGCGATCTGAATTTGTAGTTTTATAGTCACCTGTACAGTGAAATTATAAATACGTAGTCATATTCTAGGAACCGCTGAAACAACTCTCAACAAATGTAATATGCATTTTGAAATTCAGTCAATTGGATTATTGTTGAATTGGTTTGTTACATTCACATTTAATTCAGAAAAATCACAATCTATAATTCGAAAATCGAATACATTTTTATTTTATTTACTAGTTATGAGAAAAGTTCCACTTACTGAAGCGAAAATATTCAATTTACATTCCTCTGATTTTATGTGGCTTTCATTTTTTTTTTTTCAGGCCCATACTGAAAGAAAACAGCTAAAATTCATACTCGGATTTTGTAAGTTGATCATGGAACGCTTCTTTGAGTTAACCGCAGGACATTAAGGGGAATTCCCACGAAACTATTTTTAAAGAACACAATATCACATCTGGTTGTAAGCAGGCCTAAGAATGGCGACGAGCACTTCCGTGGCTATCGGCTCACATCGCAGGTTATATATCCTTCTGGTACAGATATAACTTGCGAGAAACTCAGCTTCCTGGGAATGCACATCGCAGTTATGGGAGAGCCTGGAGTTATCCTTCCTTATAACGAGGCGTAACATTGAAGAGTTTGCAAATTTTAATACAGATTCCCCTTCAGAGGAGGATATACTGAAACATTTTCTGTGAAATAGTTGTTTGCGCGAATACGCGTATCTCGGTAAATAAATGTTATGTAAATACGACTTTTTGTCAGAAAAACATTAAAAAACAATTATATATGTCCCTATTATTTTACTTTTGTCATATTTAGTATATTCTTGGAGGAAAAAATTCGTTAACATGGTCAGATATCGCATTTTTAAAGCTTGCCTGTAGAGTTTCCTTAAGCGGCAAGAGAAACGTACAAAGATACGTGGTAATTAAATCTGTGGGCTTTCATAGCGTGTAATAAAACACCACTGTTGCAGATCTGAATTGCACAGTACATCGTCACGACGATAACACTGCACGCCTTGCGCGTAGGAGCGATGGGACACTAGGCGTGCGTGTTAGTGTCGCCCGTATCGCTCCCTCGCTTCTTGACCTTGGACGTGTAGCTCCAACTATCTCTTAAGGCCAGACGAAACACTGATAACTTTTTACTTTCAGGATATTTCTCCGGCTCATGCAGACAAAGCTTAACTAAGTCTACAAATCTACGTCGAAGATACAACGCACCTCATCTATGCGCATTCAGTGTAACAACATTTTGCATAAGAACTATTTCTTACCAGGTGTTTATAACTCACTTCAGTTTTCACTCTTTTTATTCGTATTAATTATAAATGAAATATTTAAATTTATACATAAAATAAAATAAATCATTTTAACCAAAAAGGTACTTTTATGTTTAATTTTTTGTTAAAACATGTAAAAATGCTTCTGATACATAAGATAATTGGTAAACAACCAAACACGTCATATATTATGTGATATTTCAATGATTTCATTCAAAAAGTGTGAAAAAATCCATAGTTCCGTTGTCTTGGCTGTATTGTTGCGTAATTGGGTATAGGGGTAGGTACTCCATAAACTTCTTTTTTTTTTTTTTTAAACATAAACAAGCTAGAAAAGCCAATAACCCGATGATGCGGAGGAAAGTTGATAATACGTAAGAACTTTTTAACTGCGTTCACTGCACGGTCCGAAGCTATAACACCGCTGTCTATGGCAGTTCGCTGACGTATTGCTGGCTGTAGAAACTTGCCGAATTCAGTCTGTACGTCGAGTTCTCGCCCCCTTTCCCCCTCCAGCAACGTTATATCTGGCGTCTCGTCGCGTGACATGGCGCAAGTCGCAGGCAAATACGTCGCGAATGCCCACTCGACTTTAATCGACTCCACTTGCGTCATTCGCCCCCCCCCCCCCCCGGCCCCGGCAGGGTTCCACGAACTCTCGGAGTATATCCGGTAGTTACGACAACTTCCGGAAACTTGGTGCTCAGTTCGTGAAGGCGACAGAGTGAGGCGTGACAAGCGCCAGTCACCTGATAGCTCTATCATGTAGCCAGAGGCCGTTACACTGGAGATGAGTTAGACAGATCTCTGACTATCTCCGTCACGTCTCTCAAAACTAACACCACGACTGCCAATCACGAAGTCAACAGTCATGTATACACCCATATACGTTGGGTGTTTTAAACAGACCCACAATTAGAGAAATGGTACGTTGAATCAAACGGACGCAGGTGATCTAGGTTCGAAACTAGATTGAACTTGTAAGATTTTTTTTTACATCTGTCCAAACTGTTGTAATGTACTTGTAGCCAAACAAGGCTTCAGTCGCACCAACCAAATCTGACAGTTTGGGGCAGCCAAATGAAAACAACAAAATAATTTGGTTTTAGCAACAAAATATTTCATTTCCCCTATACATGCTAAGTATTGATAGAGGACCTCTCGGCCACCATACTTTTGTATTTTGACGCAGCGTTCTTAGCCACATATTGCCCCTATACAAACAAATAATTTGGTTGCACCAAACAAATCTTGTTTGATTCAACAAGACCTTTTTTCTCAGTGTGGAATGTTGAACGCTTTCCAAGCTGGCGATGTCACGTGGCATTACTGTACGCAACTCTTCAAAAATATGCCGACATTTGGTAAATGGTATCCTGAGTAGATTTTATATACGGTTGGGTCTAAGCTGTAATTTAAGGCAATGTTCACTTAAATTACCGCAGAACTGATGTCGTGTAAAACCCTGAGCTAGTTTTTATTACAAATTTGTTTTCTTTCAATGGTCTTAAACATTTTTGTGAGTGAGAATATGGTAGAGCACTCCATTAAGAAGAGTGTGTAGCAGCGCGTAAAAGGTCAAGAAGCGAGGGAAGTAATACAGGCATTGAGCGATACAGGCGACACTAACACGCACGTCTAGCGCCTTATCGCCCCTACTCTCAATACGTCCAGTGTTTCCGTTGTGACGCTGTACTGTTTCAATTAGCTATGCAACAGTGGGACTTTATTGCACGCGATGAAAGCCCACAGATTAAACAACACTCGTATTGTCTTACTTTTATCTTACCGCTTAAGGAAACTGCATAGGCAAACTTTAAATATGCAATATTTATTTTCACGAATATTTTTTTCGTGAATACACTTAATACGATAAAAGCAAAAATTATAGGGACATAGATAATTTATTTTTACCTTCTCTAGAACAAAACAGTATTTCCAGAACATTTATTTGCCGACATATATATATATATATATATATATATATATATATATATATATATATATATATATATATATATATTCGCGCAAACCACGAGTTCACAAACAATGTTTCAGTATGTAATGATCTTAATGGAAGTTCTATAAGTTGAGCAAATATCGCACCTTGAATGCGAGACAACAGTAACTCAATAAATTTCGTTTTTTCAATATTTTTGCTGGAAGGTGTAAATATATATCACTATACAGTGAAATATTGTTGCAACATTCTATTTAGTTTTATGGAATGTACGTACAGTATATAAGTAGGTGTTGCTCTCCGTAAGAATATACCTAATACGTAAACATTAACATTTAATATTTACAAATACATGCTTATAAAAAGTACTGTAACGTCTCGTTGTGCGTCGCATTTAATCAGCATTATTAAACCTTACAGTAGTATGCAAATCTGAGATACTAGTACACACATGTTTTTTATTATAAAAATGCCAATGTTGTGACGTGTACCACATGTAAGTTTGTTATTCAGTTATTTAATCAGCATTATTAAACCTTACAGTAGTATGCAAATCTGAGATACTAGAACACACATGTTTTTTATTATAAAAATGCCAATGTTGTGACGTGTACCACATGTAAGTTTGTTATTCAGTTATTTTATTTTACATATTTAGTAAGCCACACTCAGCAGTTGAGAGTTAATGAACCATATGTCCAGTATTACGTATTTATTTTTATATTGTTAAGTTTTGAGTAACATATTAATTTGTGTAAGTTGGCAATGTTTGATAACAACGTTTTAATTGTAATGATAAGGAATGTACCATGAGTTAAGCCCTATGTCACGCATGTTAATTCAAATCTGGTAACTGACACCAATAATAGGTGTCGAAAGAATGATCTTGTCTCCACCTTGTTTAAAATGGGTCATGAAGGTAACAGGTCAGGTAGACCTGAACTCCGTATATAAAGGTGTGATAATTGTAATTAAAGTGAGTTTAGCCCCAATCAACATGCTCAGTTTTGTGTTCTAATAATAAACTGTCAGAAGAGGACTTAATAGCATGGCAACGTCAATAATTCTGCAGATGTGTAGGAAGGTATTTCTATCACCGCCATCCTCAGCGACCGTTGGTCCAGCGGTGGAGTACTACAGACTTTTGTTATTAACTGCGCACGTATTTCAACACTGTCTTGCTTATCACACAGTGCCTGAGAATAACAACGCTTATTTGCTCTACCCGTTTTAACATTTCTAGCCAGGGATAGTTTAAAAGAGCAAACTTGTAGACAGATGATTGCAACTGTTAAGTGTGATAGTGATTACGATTTAGATAGAACTGAACTTTCTACACGTCAAAACATCTAGAATTTTGTGTAATCTATTAGACACTGCAAAGACATTTATTATGATTGCCAAGCACGACACGTATAATTGCTATTTTTACAGGCATACAGAGGTGTAAACAAACTTTTCTTGTCCAGTTGCTGCGTGTTAATTCTCACATATTCTAGTATTACAATATAAGGTTGGAAGTCGTATTTAAGTTGAGAAAAGGCATTCTCTTCGCATTAAATTTGGAAGTCTTTGATTGGTTGATAGGCGGTTAGTTTCCTTGTTTTCTCCAGGATGTATTTGAAGTGTGACATATGTATAGATATGTGGGAGCTGTGCTAAGCTTGGGTATTGAGGTAACTTGCTGGTTATCTGCAAGTCTGTTTGTCTGTTCTGGCTGTTTTCAGCATATTGCAGTCTGAGTTATGTATGTTAATTAGCCTTACAGTTGAACCAATTATATTCGAGGCCTATACTACACAGATTTTTCTAGTTATTACATGTGGTCTGATAGTAGAAATATAAACCTCACTGTTCACACATACTCCTGCACACTCGTTCGAGTATCTGGTAGCCGCTCGTACATATCCTTCTCCTTCTTTACAGTACTGAATGACAGACGGTTAGAATAGTTTTCATTATTTACATTCTCTAGCTAACATATTACTTTGAAAACTTGTTAAAAAGACTCAGTTATTTTACTCGCATTTGTCGTATGTAGTCCATTCACGGTTACATCATACTTTTATGAAGTCCTGATAAAATTCTACTTCCAGTATATTCCTCCCACCTCATGGAAATAGATCTTAGACGAGTCTAGAAAATTACACCCAAAGGGACAATGACACGCATGCATTCTTGCGCACTCAGTGTAATAATATTTTGTATAGGAACTATTTCTTACTAGGCATTACCAAATCACACATTTTGTCACTGGTTTTATTCCCATTAATTATAAATGAAATATGATAAATTATATGTAAAATATAAGTAAAAGTTCAATCTGACCAAAAATAAGATACTTTTATGTGAACACAAGGAATATTTAAGAAGCAACTAAACACGTCATACATGGGGTGATTTTTCAAAGGTTTGATTTTAAAATGTGTGAACAAACCGTGCATAGGCTATATAAGAAATCTTGAGTTATGGCAGTCTTGTATAGGCCGTTGAAGGTAAAGTGAGCACTTTTAAAGCCCTAGTTACTTCTTCCTTTCAGCCAATTTATATCCTTCCACCGCTTGTTTATGTAAACCCTGCCGTGTGAGTAATAAACACAGTGTATACATTCACCATACCCAAAACCAAAAGTCCAAAGCCACAATAAAATGTATTTATTGATTATTATGTCTGATGAAACGGATTCAAAAAGTGCTCACTTTACCGTGAACGGCCTATAATTAAAGACCCTAGAATTTCGCGGATGTGTTTCAAGACAAGTTGGGATTCACACACTTGTACGTTCATTTTACATTTGTAATTGGTAGAGACCTGCAAAATTCGCGTAATTATTTGAGGACATATTAAACTTCAAACACGCGTACCTTTGGAACACGTTGTCATTGGACTATACTGAAGCTGACACGCCGGCAGTAACTATGCGCCAATAGATGAACATTTCGTAATTGTGTGCCCCAATCACGTGTAGTGCAATCAGAAAAGGAGAGACATAACGTTAAATGAGCAGCCAATGGAGAAACAACACCGGCCCCAGTACATACATTACTTTGAAGTTTCGCCTGATGCCAAATAATATGGCGAATTTTGCAGGTTCCTAGTAATTGGTCGACGTGTTGTTTGACACCTCCTGGAGATAGATGAGCCAATAACAAACATGCAATATACTGCGTGCCCAACCACCGCTTTTACTGCCACAACAATCAACAAATAAACAGTTAATCTCTGTATGAAAGCATAGAAGACTGAGAATTCTAGCCTACAGGTCATTGCACTCGCGAATTTCTCGGATCTCTACCTATAATTAAGGAGCGATATGTGTGTTGTTGAAGAGAGGGACTAGCGGTGTAATGACCCTTATGGCACGTGCTGGAGGGTTAATGGTCTCCGGTTTGTTGTTGAAGAGTGGGACTAGCGGTGTAATGACCCTTATGGCACGTGCTGGAGTGTTAATGGTCTCCGGTATGTTGTTGAAGAGAGGGACTAGCGGTGTAATGACCCTTATGGCACGTGCTGGAGGGTTAATGGTCTCCGGTATGTTGTTGAAGAGAGGGACTAGCGGTGTAATGACCCTTGGCACGTGTGGAGTGTTAATGGTCTCCGGTATGTTGCAGGCTACGAGGACGAGGACAGCGAGGCGGCAGAGGACTACGACAGTTCAGAGGCTGACGTCATGGAGGCACGGGAGAGACGTGGAGAGACGCCGCAGGAGAAGCTAGGAGACGCTAGGTGGACGCTGGGGCTCGGTAAGCGACCAGCCCAGTTCTCGCCCTACCTGAGCGTGGGTGCGTACCACGCCACCCTTACACACTCCTCTATCTCTCTATCTCTATCTCTAGCTCTAGCTCTCTACCGTGACAAGTAGCTCGCATGCACTACAAGGGCACTGCCTACCGGCTGGCAGTTGCGACATTTTAACCCTTTGAGGATGGTACACATTTCTTGCCGTCAAAGACAAGGTTGAAGTGAGTTGTCTATATTCTCCACCACAGCAATAACAGTTTCGTTGGTGTCTGTATTTCCACTTACCATCTTCCTATCGGTTCTGGCTACACCTGACACGCCTCCTGCACTCTGCAACGTTTATTATTGGCTGGCGGTCGGCCAATGAAGTCACGTTTCGGCCCTGTATCATTTAAAGTGTCGCGACGGATGTAACAGGTTTTACAGTTCATCGTGTTCATTTGAGAAATTATTAAAAATAACAGTTTTATCTTGAAGAGCTCAATTGTTTAATAATTAAATTTTTTTTACTTATTTCCTACAAAGTCCTGAGAATCATTTAAGGTAGGCCCTGTAAAATGTCGGGTCCTCTCTTCAGCAGTAAAGAAATTTCCATACAAACTTAGCCCCGAATATATACGTGCATACTCCTCAAAGGGTTAATAGTTAGGGACTGGAAAATTTCGCGAATTCGTTGTAGGACAAGCTAGACTTCCAACACGTGCTCCGTTCTTCTATGTTTTCGATTGGATCACAGTTTGTTAGACACGCCCAGGTTAACTCTGAGCCAATAAAAGACTTGCAAGTAAACATGCACAGAATCCAGTGTCACCTTGTCTGAGGTAAAACTAGCTACACACTGGGGCAGCAGCCAACTAAACAGAAAGATAAGGCTCTAAAATAAATATATAAATATATAACAATGGAGTCTAGCACACAGGTAATTTAAAATGCGAAATTTCCCTGGCCCTGTTAACAGGAAATCCCATGTTAAGAAAATTTCGCTTCGATGAGTTGATTTTAAATATAGGCGTCTTCAAATAAAATGAATTCTTTGCGAATTTTTCAGGGTAAGTTCGCTGCAGTGGAGAGGATTCCATAACAAGCACAGCCAGTTTGCAAGGAATTTATTAAAATGTATTTTTTCCAGAACAGTTCATAGGAAAATTTACGCCCGTAGGCATCTTCCGCGAAAAAATTCACGAAGAATTCATTTTGTTTGGAACGCCCATCTTTAAAATCAACGCCCTGAGGAAAAATGCTCCTTAACATGGGATTTGCTATTAAAATTCCTCAGCTGCCAGCCGGTAGGTAGTGCCCTTAAGGGGTTTACACAGTTGAAAACTTAAGGAGCATGCAGTAGAATTTGAGCAGTTAAACTCACAAAAACATTAGTATACACAGCAGTGATTTATTTCTATTTGCCTGCTGCTAAATTGTAATTGTAATTGTAAAGGACTTTTTAAAGTCCCCCGGTTTAATGTTTGAAAGCTTAGTAGGGGACGACTTCCAGACTAACTTCAATTAACACACATGCCTTACCTGGGATTCGAACCCAGAGCCTCCCGGCCTGCTACTAAAACCGATTGCGAAAGTAAAAACGCATATATATATATATATATTATATATATATATATATATATATATATATATATATATATATAAATGCCTACTTTAGTTTCAGTTTCGAGCAACGCACTTTAAATGTTTTTTTTTTTTTTTTTTGCATTACCGCTCATTGTGTAAACTCCTTTACCTGGCTCGGATCACGATCACTTATCGTTACACGTGACCCGTACCACGGCACACTTTCACGTTGCGGTTTCACGTATAGTTACCGGCAGACGTTTGGGCACTCTGTAGTTCGCTCGTGCTAAGTGCGTGGCTCGTCACGGACCGGTCTATAGCAGAGAGACAGCAGGACGGCTCGGCAGCATATGCGCCGTTCTGCAAACTTCATGTCTTCAGTCTTGGTGAACAGCCTTGACGACACGCTACCTGATGTTTGTGAGACAGCTGATTGCTTGACCAGAGCTACACGCACATCTGCCCCCTCCGCCCTCCTCCTCATCCTTTCCTAACATTTTCGCCCATTCCCCTTCCCCCCAGCCCTTGCTGTGAGACGTGCTCAAACGTCTGACGGGCACTATAAACTTGGCGTATCGAACATAAACATCGAGAAATGTTCTATTACGTTTGAGATGGAAAAACCTTAAAATTAAAGTTGTGTTGGCATATGTGTATTATAATTCTCATGCTTCTAAGAAAACATTGTAGAAGTAAAGGCATCCGTTGTTCATTCGAACTCTGAAAACAACTAGATAGAGATAGAAATGGAATATTATTACTCACCTAGACACTATATATATATATAGTGGCTAGGTGAGGCATTATATATACATATACATTGTACAAACATATAACGACGTCTGTGTGAACTTAAGGCACCTATTCTGAATTGATTTCTTTTACTTTCCTTAAGAGCAGCTTTTTTTTGCCTTTTAGATTCCATTTATGATGTAGTCTAACTTATATTATCATTATTTACGGATTTCGGTGGAGGGAAAAGACAATGTACAATCTAAATCACATACGGTTGAACGCATGAACAGGCAACATGTCAAAAATTAAAAAAAAAAAAAAAAAAAAAAAAAAAAACCATAAAAACAAAGATAACACAACCTCGTCTCTTCTGTGGCTGCCCAGCAAGAGCACATGGTACAGAGTCGCGTATCACTTATCACGCGAAATAATCATATTCATAATTAACTCTTTTTTTTACGTGAAGATAGACCTGAAAGGATCATAATATGTCTAATTTAAACACGCCAGTCAAGGTATAGTCGGCTTACGTGAACGTTTTGCGTGAAAAGCCATCGTAATCCCGGCCCAAGGGCCGTGCTACGACTACCGCGCCCCTTGGCCTTAAGTGTCTGTTTGTCCTGTACTCTCCGACGAAACCAGGGCGCGCCTTCAAACAGACCGCCGAAATTGGGATGTCCAGAAGTTTCCCATCCTGATTATTACGAAAATAACACTAGGCTGTAGTAAATGTTACGCGAATTTTTTTTAACCTACTCTATTCGCCATCTGCCGCATTTCTTATCTGTGTGTCTGAATTGCGGTTTTGAAATACACTCATTTACAAAAAAATTGATCTGCCTGAAGGTACCATCGAAGGGGCACGTAAGCGCATACAGTTACAGGACATGGCAGTATACAGAAAACATGGAAATATTGTACCACACCGAGCATGAATCGCATGAGACCAACACTTACAGCGCGCACTAAGGGCCGGTTGCACCATCATGGTTCGAAACTCGATCTAAGATCGTATCTAAGATCGACACTGAAGACTGTTGCACCATTCGAGTTCCGAGCTGGACTGGAACCGCCGAAATTGGCGGTTTGAAATCTCGATCCGACATCAGCAGCCATCGTCGACAAACGTAGTTTGAAAATACGCCAACAGATAGCACTACGTTCAATTGTTTTCTT
The DNA here is from genome assembly GCA_029891345.1 of Dryococelus australis. NCBI lineage: Eukaryota > Metazoa > Arthropoda > Insecta > Phasmatodea > Phasmatidae > Dryococelus > Dryococelus australis. The sequence continues at coordinate 192,791,944 of CM056998.1, read as the reverse complement.
GGGAAATTAAAACAACATTATGCGTACTTGAATATTACTGAGTGAAATTCGTACAACAATAACCCAGCAAACACAACCTATCGGCAAAGTGTCGGCGAATTGTCGGCCCGATACCTGTACTGTAGGAAACTATCGTTTCAATGCCAGAAGACTACTGTCGTTTCAATGCCAGAAGACTACTGTCGTTTCAATGCCAGAAGACTACGGTGTGATGTCTTTTTTGAGACAGTATGTTTGCTGTCACAAAAAAAAAGACAATGGCCCGCTGTATTTTTTTAGGGTAACAGATGTATATCACCGAAAATATGTCGGCATGAGATCGCAGAGCAGACATGTTGCAAGCACCTTAAAAATGTTTTTTTTTTTTATCACAATAAAGTTTGCCGACAAACTTTTGTGAAAGTGTTTTGAATAGGAAAGATGTTAGCTAACTTTTAATGGCATAATGTATTATTTGAGACCGTGTGTTAACCATTAGCATGATTTCTCGTGATGATAAATGTGTCATGTGTTAGTCCATGACATTAGTTTGCTTTGAAATTTTATTCGTTTGTACAACCATCCGACAGATATAGTAAAAACTAACAAAAACTGTTTTGTTTGCAAGCCTCTGAAGAAATAGTTTTTAAATTATGTGTTTTAAAATTATTTGTTAAATTGTAATGGAATTTATATAATCCTTCATAATAATTTTTGTCATCATATATTTTTAATTACTGGAATACATTTACCACCTACCCTGTGGTGTATGTATTAGCATGGTGGACTGTTACCTCAGGGGTCTTAGGTTCGAATCCCGCACTCAGCAAATAAAAGATTTACAAATCATACAATCTGTTGAGAAGTAAATGAAATTAATGTATCTAAGGAAAAAATGACAATTACTAAAATTTTAATCGAAAATTTAAGTTTTTTTTTCATGGGTATACAGCTTATTTCACATCATGCCGCTGCAGGTCCGGCATCGTAATGACATCCAGCCGTCGCAGACCCGGCATCGTAAAGACATCCAGCCATCGTAGGCCCGACACAGTCGGCCAACAGTCAGCTGCCAGTACATGTTTCCATCGGGCCGCTTCCGACATAAGACAGCGGGCCGTTATCGGCTGACCGGAGTTTGTCGCTAGCTTTTACCAGCCGGACCCCGGCCCGTATTTTCCGTGTTTGCTGGGAATTCACATAAAACAGATAAAAGATTGCACATCTAGTTATATCTATTATAATAAATACGCCTACTTCCATGACGCCATATATTACGAACCAATAGCAACATTTGTCTCATATATAATATCGATCTCTCCATGATCGACGAATCGGAGATCCAGAATCATCAAATTTTCTTGATGCAACGCTTTTACATAGGAACAAAGGTCAAACTGGATTCTGGTTCGGAACTAGGATCATTCGATCTCGGATTGGGGGCGATGTTGGTGCAACCGGCCGTTAGTGTGTTGCTGGACCACTCATAGCACGGAGCCAGGCGGCAACATGATCAGGCATGGAGGCTTACATACGTCGGATGTCCTGAGGAAGACGCTGCCACAGTTGAAACAATGGCCCTCCAAATCCGTCGTAGTTGCCGCTGGCCGAAGTGGCGGTCCAATCAGGTCCCAAACGTTCTCGATGAGCGAGAAGTCTGGGGAACTCGCTGGCCAAGGGAGCATGTCGTCGACATCGTGAAGGCAAGCAAGAGATACCCGTACTGTGCGAGGCCGGGCAATATCCTGCTGGAAGATGGGGTTGTCGAGCTGCACCGCGAAAGTGAGCGTGCATATTCGCAGAATATCCTGCACGTATCGCCGCGCCTTTAGGGTTCCTTCAATCACAGGCAGTGGGATGCGGGAATCACAGGCAGTGTGGTGCGGGAATCACAGGCAGTGGGGTGCGGGAATCACAGGCAGTGTGGTGCGGGAATCACAGGCAGTGGGGTGCGGGAATCACAGGCAGTGTGGTGCGGGAATCACAGGCAGTGGGGTGCGGGAATCACAGGCAGTGGGATGCGGGAATCACAGGCAGTGTGGTGCGGGAATCACAGGCAGTGGGGTGCGGGAATCACAGGCAGTGGGGTGCGGGAATCACAGGCAGTGGGGTGCGGGAATCACAGGCAGTGTGGTGCGGGAATCACAGGCAGTGGGGTGCGGGAATCACAGGCAGTGGGATGCGGGAATCACAGGCAGTGTGGTGCGGGAATCACAGGCAGTGTGGTGCGGGAATCACAGACAGTGGGGTGCGGGAATCACAGGCAGTGGGGTGCGGGAATCACAGGCAGTGACACCCCACACCACGAAACCACTCGTTGGGGGCAGTGTGTCACTCTAGAGTGAAGAGTGAATCACAGCGCTAGTCACACACAGACAAAATCGAACAAAATATTTGTTTGTATAGAGCTATATATATATATATATATATATATATATATATATATATATATATATATATATATATATATATTATTATATTATATATATAATTTTTTTTTCCTCAAAATTATATTTTGTTAGGGCAACTATATATATATATATATGTATATATATATATATATATATATATATATATATATATATATATATATATATATATATATATATATAGTTGCCCTAACAAAATATAATTTTGAGGAAAAAAAATTGAAAAGCAACAAAATTACTTTTTTTCGTCTAACAAAATATATGTTTGAAGAAACTAAATCTCTGTGTTGGGTTAAAAAATAACTAGACTGACAGCTAAATATTTTGTTGAATCAGCTGTAGATATTTGTTTGGAAACTCAATTTACTGCCCTCGTTCGAAAAAACAGCTCGAGAGTTTGTCTGTATTTTATGTCACAGGATAGTAACCGTATTTGTTAGTGCATCTATTGGTGCATAATAATAGTACAAACAAATTAATAAAACAATGTAACAAGAAACTGACAAGTAAAGCTGTAAAACTTGAAATATTTATTTTCACACGTTGCCCAATATTTGCAGTATATCTATTTAAAAGCATCCTAGCTTCATCAGCTGTCACTCAGCTTAGGTAACTAAGGCGTAGCGCTCGGACGCAGATGATCTAGGCTCTAAACTCGGTTGAACTTGTGAAATTTTTTATATCAGCCCAAATTGTTTATGTGCGTGTAGCCAAACAAAACTATAGTTGCACCAACAAACTCTAACAGTTTGGGTCAACCAAATGAGAACAACCAAGTAATTTGGTTTCAATAACAAAATACTTTATTGCCCCTATACAAACAAATAATTTGGTTGCAGCAAACAAATCTTGTTTGATTCAACGAAACCTTTTTCTCAGTGCAGGATTTCTCCAGTCTCTAATTCAGTAGTCGTCTGTATCCAGACAGAACCGTGATTGGTCGCTGAACACCATTCGTCGCCAATCCACGAGCTGCCTGTTCCCGCCAGAAGATCATACTTGCTCGGCGATGTTCAGGTCGTAATGGTAGACGTCGTAAGGGACCCCATACGTCAGATCCGCTCTGCTAGCTGCCTGGACATGATACAGGCGTATCCTCAGCTGCCATGACATGTTCCTGGATAGCACGCAGCGACGCCCGTGGAGTGCTTATAGACTATTCACGGTAAAGTGAGCACTTTTAAATGCCCTTTCATTTGGAACAATAGTCAATAAATATGTTTTATTTTTGCCCTAGACGTTATCTTCAGAGTACGTGGGAATATATACACTGTATTTATTACTTATAGGCTGTTCGCGGTAAAATGAGCACTTTTTAAAGCCCTGATTAAGATCTACTTGTATACACGTTGTGTGTTCTTCCGTCTTACGTAAAATTAACATTGCCATGGGCCTCGTCACTTTATTCATGCGTTGGTCAAGTGGAACTCTGAAATGAATAGAAAAGTAAATATTGTACAAATCTGCTCATTTTTATACTTCGATGCATTAAAAAAACAGAACGCGAGAGAAATAATTTAAGTTATCACAAATGGTTGCCCACCACTTTTATTCGACGTTAATATATGGAACTATTGTCTCCTCCATTGTTACCAACTTTACTGGGCACATGTCACTCGTTGCGCTCGTTAAATTACATGCAGGTTGAGGCAGTGACTTTTTCCTAAGGTTAATTTCAAAATGCTCACTTTATCGTGAACAGTCTATAGGCACATGGCAATATTTATTTGAAAAGTTGGTTAAAGGATAAAAAAAATGGTTGAAAGTAAAAAGTAACTAAGGCCTGAAAAGTGCTCACTTTACAGTGAACGGCGTATACAGCCTGTCACGTGATGGAACTATTCTCTCTGCTGGTGGTCCGCCGAGATCAACCCGCGCCTTCTCGACGGATGTGTGTACCTCGGAGTTCCCACTGCGTCCAACTCCAGCTGATCGTAGGCTTGTAGAATACACCGCCAGAGCACGCTGCGTGTTCACTGGCCTTGACTCTGTAGCTCACACTGCTATGAAGAAATGTTTTGTGTACAACTCCAGCTGATCGTAGGCTTGTAGAATACACCGCCAGAGCACGCTGCGTGTTGACTGGCCTTGACTCTGTAGCTCACGCTGCTATGAAGAAATGTTTTGTGTACAACTCCAGCTGATCGTAGGCTTGTAGAATACACCGCCAGAGCACGCTGCGTGTTGACTGGCCTTGACTCTGTAGCTCACGCTGCTATGAAGAAATGTTTTGTGTACAACTCCAGCTGATCGTAGGCTTGTAGAATACACCGCCAGAGCACGCTGCGTGTTGACTGGCCTTGACTCTGTAGCTCACGCTGCTATGAAGAAATGTTTTTGTGTACAACTCCAGCTGATCGTAGGCTTGTAGAATACACCGCCAGAGCACGCTGCGTGTTCACTGGCCTTGACTCTGTAGCTCACGCTGCTATGAAGAAATGTTTTGGGTGCGTCTTGCAGCTACGACTGTTGGAGAGAGCCTTAAAGCTGTAACTACGTCTTCTGAATTTACACTTCACAATCCACCTGATAATTCTCGTGGATCCCGCTTACCTCGTGTTTGTTTGTTTTTTTCGCGTTTGACGTCGAGAAGAGCGAAGGAGTTAATAAAGGCGACACTGCCGCGCGCGTCAAGTGCCCCATCGCCGCTAAGCCGTCGCACGGCGTGTACGTATGGGACTTTCAGGGGCGACCCTATTATTTTATTGGTGGAAAGTTTTAGGAACGTTCAGAGCACTGGAATAGTTTAGTGTGTATTTGAAGCGGATGTTTTGAGACACAGCACTTTGGAAAAGCCGTTTTCAGCCATTTTGGAGTGCCGTGAAATGGTGCTTGTAATGTAGGAGGCGTCTTGCAAGCACTCAACAGCCCTCGACTGAAGCGCGTTTTCTTTTCGTAGACCAGCGCATTGGACGCACTTTGAATAGTTTCGTTGGAAAACGACTACTTCAAACACTCAGCACCGCAGTTCAAGCGTTAAGTAGGACGGAGTCTGAAGTCCAGCCAATGAGAACATGCGACAAGCATGTCGTGTTTACGTTTGTCCCTAACCTCATATAACATAGCCATGTTTAAGCAGGCCATACACACATTTTCTAGCAGAGAAGCTGATCCCTATAAAAATAAAAATATACAATGTGCATACGCATGTCCTTTTAATGCATAACACTTCCCCCACCACCAACACCGGCCGCCATGTTACGATTGGTCGCCCTTAAAATAAGTCTTGCTTAAGATATCAAATATATAGTCCATTCACGGTTACTTCCAACTTTTCTGAAGCCCTGCTGAAGATCTACTCTCAGGCTATACCTCCGCCTCGTGCAAACAAAGTTTAACTATGGCCGTGTCCGATTTCAGATACATACTGGCGTACTAGCATCCTTGCATACTTCACTCTCCCTGGGCACCAAACTTTATGAATTCGGGCAGGCAATCTTGTTGGCTTCGGTAATAGTTATTAGTAGGGGCAGGTGTGTTTCGCGAAAATATTGATGGCCCTTCTGGACTTCAAAATTCACAACTACAACTTCCTATGACTACTGGCCGCGTGTCTACATAAGCAGACGTGTTATTATTTGACTGGGCCAGTCGTAATAAAGTACTCCTATACTGAACGTCCATGATTAGTGGACAGACTCTTGATGCGGGTGACATCTAAAATCATCCAACCACGAACGTGCATACCAACAAAAACGTTTTGGAGAACAACTGGCCTTGAAATCTTTTCGCGAAAAACACTTGTCCCTAGTTACAAGCCAGCTAGCCATTTTTAATGTGCGTGAATTCCAACTGTCAATTTGATAATTTCCGAACGTTTTAGAGGTTAAATCAAGTATTAAATAATATTTCAATTTAATTTACGTGACATTTGTTATCTCGCATCATTGTACGTGAGTTTTCAATTTTGATCGCTTGTTTTATCTTAGCTTCTGTAGGTTAGTAACATCGGCCTAATACGAATTTATTGTTCAGACCTTTATTTAAAGTGAACCATGCGATACTTAATAACTCAGTTCAAAATTGTATGCATACGAAGTATTATTGTTGCCCTATTAAACTTTAAACAAAATTTTTGTGTCGGAATTAAATTGCAACCTACAAATTGCTTCTCAAAATGGCGGCACATATTCCACAAAGTATGAAATTCTCGTTTACTTGTATACTTGCATATTAAACTTTAATTTGGAAAGCACTTGCGACGTCACTCCCGGGGACAGGTACGCACAAGTATATACTTGAGGCGAATTCGCACACAGCCTAGGTCTAGGAAATCACACCAAAGGGACAAAGCACCACAATCGTGCGCTCTCAATTCAGTTATATTTTTCATGTGAACTATTTATTACTAAGCATTACTAACACACCTATTTATTACTAAGCATTACCAACACACCTATTTATTACTAAGCATTACCAACACACCTATTTATTACTAAGCATTACCAACACACCTATTTTATCAATTTTTATATTCATATTAATTTTTGATGAGATGCTATAATTCATAGATAAAATATAAATAGAAGTCCATTTTAACCAAAAATGAGATACTTTACTTAAACAAATGTATAAAAGGCTTGTGGAACATTGCATATTTAGGAGATAACTCAAGCTATCATGCATGGGGTGGTTTTTAAATGTATGATTAAAAAAGTGCGAAGAAACAGCGAATAGAATATACTCAAAACCACAAATGACCTTCCAAGTTCAATAGAGACCCAACATATATGTATGTATATATATATGTAGTTTTTATATTGTAGACCCAGCTTGGGCGCGTACCGCTAGGACTTCACTTCGCTTCTTAACTTAACCTAATGCTGTGCGAAAGCGCCTGGCCTTAGGAGCGCCACAACATTACAATCATAATTCCACTAAACTCGACGTCAAACAGGAAATCACAAACACACAAAGGCCTGCGCCACACCTGCGCCACACCTGCGCCACCAAGCTCAAAAAAATGGGGGGTGTCTGTGTTGCGGACGCGGCCTTTTTTTTTTTTTTTTTTTTTTGCGTGAATACGCGCTCGGACGCCTTGATATTTATTTTACGTTCCCGGCACCGCTTCACTTGATCGTATGGGGTTTTATAGGTATCACTGGATTGCTTTTGAGATGCTCTTTCCAACCGTATATGATTTCTATATTTCGACTTAACTTTTTGACGAGCATAGGTCGAAATTGTGTTAAGTTTTCTTAATTTTTTATATTAAACGCCTACAAGTTCACACTAGCCACCGCACACGTAATTTTTACACACGCAATCGATTCATCTTGACGAGAGCTGTCGATTGAAACACAAACGAGCGTCGTAGCTTCTCCTAGTCAAAAGTTATAGTTCGCGGAAGTTATGAGACGCGGCGAAACGAACTCAAAATTTCCCTCCTCCAAACCCCCCCCCCCACCCCGCAACGATGCTTCTTTGTCCTCACACAACGTAATATATTCTTTGGCGATCTATTGGTGTAATTGAATTTTGAATGTAGACGATAGATTCGGAGCTGCAATTCCAAACTGTATCCCCCAATTTTGTTATCATCGGATTTTCTGGATTGCCTCCCACTAGGGTTGCAAATTCAAAGACGTACACGCGTAAAAAAAAAATACAGAAACGTACACGACGGCCGATACGACGCTACTCCATAATTACGCGACTCAACCGACAAACTTCGGCAGCGTGTTAAACAGATCATTGTCTACAAAATATTTCTATACACAAGTAGGCTATGCAGCCCATTTTAGTGTTACATGGACGTAAATGCAATAAAACTCAAATTAGAATTACTGTATATCTTTAATGCAATTGACTAGTTGTGGCTGGCGTGGCCATTATTTGTTAGTGTGTCGAGGCTAGTGGTTGTACAACAACACCAGGAATGTTTGCACGTGCAGTGTACGCAGACATTGTGTTTGTTTACGGATGCTGTGGCGGAAATGGGCGTGGTGCAACAGTTAAGTATCCGCGCAGATGGATTGGAGGAAGCGGGTCAGTCCCATGGCCGACGCGCTCTCCAGACCTCTCCCCGTTGGACTGTTTCTTCTGGCACTGCCTGAATAGTAGGGTTTACAAACACATGAGACCAGTTGCTACAGGCTATAACCGACGCTAATAATAAACTCAGGAATGAACTTGCATATATGCAGTGGCAACACCCCATGGTAGGTTACAACGTATCGCAGCCTGCTTACGGTTAGATGGTGCACATATTGAACAACTCGTGTGAGACATTCAACATGATTGTAGTCAGTCGCATTAAAGATATTCAGTAATTCCAATTTGTGTTTTTATTGCATTTAAATCCCTGTAACTCTGAACTGGGGGGTCGAGTCACGGAACAGCCCGTATAACCGCTGGGACGACAGACGGGCAAGGAAGATAGTGGCGGTTGGGCCGCTCTGCCGCCGAGGGCCCTCGCGCGTAAAGGTGCCAAAGAGTATGCGGCGTGCAGAAGTGATGACTCAAGTTGCCTCGCGCACTTTAGTGCGGCCGCAAGCTACATGTGATTACCCAGCTCAAAGAGCAAGGCAATTTAATTTGCACGCGTCTCCCCCCCCCCCGGCCGCCTTGCGGCTTCCAGTCAGGTGGTCGCGCGAGCTGAAAGGATTGCAGGCCGGTGCCGAAGGAAGATTGATTCAGGTGAGCTGGCTGGCACCTTGCGTCGCAGAGTCGTCGACCCACACATTCGCACGTTTGCAGTCCCCTGGGTCGTCACGACTGATGGCTTTCTAGCCGCCCTCTTCATTATTCAACTCAGTGCTCCCAGATTACGAGCAATAAACGTGTTTATATCGTCCATTCGCGGGTGCTTCCAGCTTTTCTGAAGGCCTGCTAAGGTTCTACTTTCACGATATTCCTCCGTCTCACACAAAGCTCAGCTACGTCTAGAGAAATACGCCAATGGGACAGCGCACCACAATCGTGCCAACTCACTTTTATAATGAATTATTAATTACATAATTAGTAATTATTAATTACAAATTGAGTAGAATAATTTGTAGATATAATATAAGGTAATATGAAATTTATCCAAAAATAAAATACGGTTATGTTAACAGACGTGTAAAACTCTTGTGATACGTGATACATTTAGGAGACAAGAAACAACCCATACATGGGGAGATTTCCCAAAGTTTTGATTCATAAAGTGTGCAGACACCGCGAATAATAGACTATAAATTCATTGAAAAATAATTGCGAGAATTTGTATAAATCTTTGTTTTAAGAAACGTGCACAATTATATAGAAGCTATTCACTGTAATCTGGACGCGTCTGAAAATCCTGCTTAAGATCTTGTTTGTAAATACTGTGTATCTTTCCGCTATGTGTGAAAGTTACACTGCCATGGGCTTTATTACTTTATTCATGTGTCGGTCCACTTGTTATGAAAGTAAGAATCTTACTTATTTTCTCATTCTGACACTTGTGCATTAAAAAACAGATAGCTAATAAAGTTATCACATTATTCGCAATTTTTTCCATGAAACTTCTAATTCATACGTTATAACCAAATTTGCCAGGTGCCCACTAGTCAGTGTGCTCGTTATAATACATGCAGGTTCGGGGCAGTTAATTTTTTTAAATACCGATTTCAGAAATGCCATATTAACCGTGAATATCCTGTGTTTCCATGCGAATAGTGAACATGAAGTCTATAGCATATGCTTGTTCAAACACAACGTTCCATAGAAAGAAGAGTGAAGAGTGAATAGATTTTGTTAACAGCGAGGTCTTGAGAGCCGATGAGGGTGATTCATGTGAGTAAGGAGCAGCGCCGGAACGAAAGGGAGGGGAAAACGGGAAATACCCGAGAAAACCCCGCCGACCAACAGCATCGTCCGGGACGATTCCCACAAGCAAAAATTCGGAAGTGACCCGGTCGGGTATCGAACCCAATTCTCCTGGGTGAAAATTCCACAAAAATGTTTATCAAAACTTGCTCTTACTATCTCGTAATATTATAAAATAATAATTGTTAATTATTTTTACAATGATAGATTTTAAAATTGGGAAGTAGATATTATTCCTGCATATATTGCGCTGATGATTCATTACGAACCACGGGGTGGTAACCCCAATTTTCGTGATGAAGGCGTATGATATTACCAATCACATTTTCACACGTGTAAGATCTCCGTTTCGTAAATAACTATTCAACGATTTGTTGCTTAATCGCAAGTAGCTCCTGATATTTGTGACAAAAATCTGTTCTAAAGTTCGATTTGGTGCATAGCTCCCCTAATAATAACTTTAGAGGAAAATGGAACATACATTTATGTCTCATATTTTCGACAGGATTACCTCCCAGAGTTTGTCGGCGATTCACATTGCATATATACACACGTGTATACGTGTGTGTATATATATATATGCATGTGTACATATATAATATATTTACACACAGACATAAATGTGCATTTAATCAAACGGTACAACGTAGCGGTTACACTTTGTAAAATTAAATTCTTGACTGACACGAAAACAAAAAATTGGACGTACTCACCAGTGCCGAATGCATGACAAACACGTAGGGAGTTCTCCAATCAGATGCCCAAGAAACTTTCAGCATTCGTATCTCCTTAGTGAAATTGTGCCGCGAACGAATTCCACAGAGCAGACAACGGGTGCGGAGCATGCTACAAGCGAAAGGGAACAGAGGATGGGAGCGAGGGATATGGAGATTGCCGGTCGAACGCGAGCACGCATTGCACGCATTGCACGCATTGCACGGATTCGCCGTACACCGAGGGACCGCACGAGCGTTGACTGAACCGAAGTTTCTTCGCACCTGCTCGTGGTACGCGCGCTGTTAAAATGATCCGCATTTCTACGGGAACTCTCGCGGAAATACAAAATCAATGTACAGAGACGCGCTTCGCAACCGACATAGAACTGAACTCTGTGCTGTGCGTACAAAAATACGGGAAATCTCAGTGTTTCCAAACAGCTTCGGGTTTCGGGAACAAAAAATGCCGATGTTACACGAAGCGTCCTTCGCCGCTGTAACAAGAAAATTACCATGCAACTGCCGTATGGCAGTTGCGATATCCATTTTACCTAAACTCATTTTTCCGATCATCAAAAGTTAGCACAAGGCAACCGTTAACTACACTTCAAACACTCGAATATTATTACAAACTAGAAGTTTAATGCTTCGCTTTCCTCTAAAAGGCTGTTCACGATAAAGTGAGCACTTTTTAAATGGACCTTAGAAAAAAAAAAACGAATGCATATATTTTAATGGACGCTCTGATTGACATTTGCCCAAAAAAGTTGGTGACGTGTAATGGAAAATAGTTCCATTTATCGTCGAACAAAAAGTGTTAGCTAACCATTTATGATAACCAAAATTATTTCTTTCGTTTTCCGTTTTTTTAATACATCGAAGTGTAAAAATGAGCAGATTTGTATAATATTCAGTTACCTAATAATTTCACCCTTTTACTTGACCAACGCATGAATAAAGTGATGAGGCCAGTGTAAATGTTAATTTAACATAAGGCGGAAGAATAAACGAAGTGCATACAATTCTATCTTAAGTAGGGCTTTCAAAAGTGCTCATTTTACCGTGAAACACCTATAATAACATTTTCACATTCATTTCAAACGATCCTCCACCAACACATGATTGGTTGATGAACAATGTTCTCGCAGTACACGCTGATAAAGGCTGTTCACGGTAAAATGAGCGCTTTTGAAATCCCTGCTTAATATCTACTTGTATACACATCGTGTATTCTTACGCCTTATATAAAATTAACACTACAATGAACATCATCACTTTATTCATGTGTCGATCAAGTGAAATTATGAAATTATTATAAAGGTAAATATTTCATAAATCTTCTCTTTTTTACACTTCGATACATTAAAAAAGTACTAAGCCAAAGAAATAATTTCAGTTGTTACAAATGGTTACTTAACCCATTTAATTTGACGTTAAGGTATGGAACTATTTCCCATCCATTGTTACCAACTTTATTGGGCGTATGTCACCAAGTGAGCTCGTTATAATACATGCAGGCAGAGGCAGTGACTTTTTTCTGAGGTTGATTTCAAAAGTTCTCACTTTATCGTGAACAGCCTCTACCACTTTTCAGATTGTAGAGAAAAATGGTGAGAGGAGATATTTGGGCGGCTATTAACAACGAGATATCGAGAACTGACGAGGATGAAATTAGGTGACAATGGAGCAGCGCCGGAATGCAAATAAATGGCGGGGGAAACGGGATATCCCCGAGAAAACACACCGACTAGCGGTATTGTCTGGCACGATTCCTACATGCGAAAATCTGGGAGTGAGATCGCCAAGAATCGAATCCGGTTCGTCAAGATGGGAGGCGAGCAGTCTGACCACTACATCACAGCGGCCTTTGTTTTTTTTTTTTTTTTTTTTTTTTTTTTTTTTTTTGCCAATGGTGGTATGATGTTAAAGAGGAGAGGTTTGAGAGTCCATATTTAGTTTCTCTGCCTTCCGAATATGATAACGAAGACGATACTTACGTATTTCCCTCTTAGTCGCTCTTACTGGAGGAAATAGCTGCAGATGTTCTCTGCTCTCGAATTCTGGCTCCAACTTTAAATGACATTTGGGATTCGGAAATTTCAGATTTCAAAAACAACAATGGACATATTAATGCAGGGTGTGCTTGGAGAAAAAAGTAGTAGCAATACATAAAATGTTAACGTAAGGTTAAAGTGCAAATATGATGTAAAAATGTATGGTGTTTATTTGTACAGTTGTTTCGCTAACCGTAAACTAAATTATAATTATCTGTTTGTGCTGTGTTTAATGTTTTTATTGTGTTTAAAGTGGACTGTTAAAAGTCGCGGGTTAACGAACTTTTTTATTCCTATTTACATCCCTCGCCAAAAGAAAACAAATGTAACTTATCTTTATAAACTGGCGAACATCCGCAAAACTAAAATTAAACATATTTCTCTTAATCAATCATTACAAGCCGCATAGGCGCTGAGTACAGTTGACTATAATTGGGGGGGGGGGGTTGTGGTAGGTCGTCCATCCACTTTTCAGTCAGCAGGGGCGACGTTCCTATGTGTTGATGATACACCATAGTCGGTAACTTATTCGGTTTGTAATAAGTATTTATAACTTATCGTAAACTATCTGCCTTATTTTTTTTTAAATAGATTTAATTTTTAGGTATGACAAAATCCATCCAGTTGAAATTTTTATATTTAAATTTTAAACAGTAAAATGTTTAAGGTAAGAGAGGAAGCGATTTGTAAGATAAATATGTACTTGTCTATGTTCACAAAGAGCATTTTGAAATTTCACCCCTTCTGGAAACAACAAGTTGGAGCTTATGAAGCCGGGAGTATATAGAAGCCTTGTAGCAAACTCGTGGAGAGGTTTCGTGAATTCACGGGATGTTTTGCGATATTTACGGAAAGTCCATCGCTTGAAAAGCTGAAGCATGTGTAATTTCACGAAGATTTCTGGATTATGGGATTTTTATCAGTACTTTCCGTTAATTTCACGAAATATTTTTTCTAGCAGCGTGGATAAAATGGAAAACAATACTCCAGTATAGTTATGAAAGATATGATGGCACAATATAGTAGAAAGTGCTTAAACGGCGCCTGTCAGAGACATACTTGTTTCGAAGTATTGTTGGGTCCCCGCCGACTGCCGCCTCCAGACGTTACTTTCTGTCACGGTTCTCGCATCCAGACTAATCACAAAACCATTGTTCTAATGTTTTCAAGAACAGTTTGGCCTATTAAAAAAATATATATATCTTTAGTAGATTCATGGTTAATTCCAACTTCTCTGAAGCCTTTTTTAAGTTCTACTTCCAGGATACTCCTCCGCCTCACGCAAACAAAGCTTGATCGTGTCAAGTGTAATACTATTGTGCATATGAACTCATTTTACTTGGAATTACCAACCCACCAATTTTCTCCCTCTTTTATTCCATATTAATGTTAGGCTAAATTAAATTAAAAAAATATTTACTACAGATAAAATATAAACAAAATTCCAATTTAACCACAAATAAGTTATTTTCCTGTTAACAAATGTATGAAACGATGTGATTTTTCAAAGTGTTGATTCAAAAAGCGTCAAGGAACCGCGAACAGACTTTATACGTATTCTGTCGGAAGTGAGTTTAGCAGCCTGAAGGCTGGTAGGAACTACTGTACGCATTCTGATTATCGTCATATTCACATGTCTTCAACGATAACTCTACTGACTCGCGTGTCCAAGCACCGACGTGCTATTTGTTAACATTTAGCATCACAACAGGCCAGCGCTTGTACAAAAACAAAAACTTATTCTGTGCCTAATTGTATTACATTGCCGTTGCTTTACAACTCAGACGGGAGAAATGTGCAAACGCCTTGAGCTCTCATTCGTATATAGGAATGTCACAGTTAATTGAGCACTTTTGTAAGCAGCCTTCGAAAAATATCACTTTCCTCACCTGCATACATTTTAAGACTGAGGTGGACACCAGCATTTTTTTGTGAAATATTTGTTTGCGTGAATACGCTTATCTCGGTAAATAAACGCTCTGCAAATACGACTTTTGGTCAGAAAAGATAAAAAATAACTTACCTTTGCCTCTGTTTTTTATTTTTGTCATGTTAAGTGTATATTTCGAGAAAAAAATTAGCGAGAATGGTCAAATATCCCATATTTAAAGCTTGCATATGCAGTTTCCTCAAGCGGCAAGGGAAAAATACAAATATGCGGGCGTATTTTAACCTGAGATCTTTCATTGCGTGCAATAAAACCCCTGTGTTACAGATCTAGTTTACACAGTACAGCGTTGGCACGGAAACACTGCACGCCTTGCGCGTAGGAGCGATGAGGCACTAGGCGTGCGTGTTAGTCTCGCCCGTATCGCTCCCTCGCTTCTTGTCCTTGGACGCGGTGTTCCCACGGGGATCCACCCCACACTTGACGTGCACTATCAGACTGGCATGCGCCCAGTAAAGTTGGTGGCTGCAGAGGGTAGTTAGTTCTGTTTCGTAACGTTGAATATTATTTGGTAAACATTTGCGAATACTGAAATACATTTTTCACTTTCAGTTTTTTAATGGATATGAGTGTAAGAATTAGGAAATTTGTATTATACTTACTTTTCTAATGACTTCACGAATAAAATGATCAGGCCCATGGAACTGCTAATTTTACATGAGTTGTATGAATACACATCTCGCATACAAGTATATATTAAGCAGGGTTTTCCAAAGTGCTCAGTTTACGGTGAGAAGCCTATAAACATAACACCAGTCAGAGCCACATGATTTCAACACTTCTGACGGAAAAAAACAGGTGTTTAATGTCGCGACCCCAAAAATGGGTACTCCGAAGCTTGCACGAGCACTCTACCAACGGGTGGCCTTTAGGCGTCTGATTAAGATCTAATTAGTATGCACGTTTTGAATTCTTCTACCTTATGTACAGTAAAATTAACATTGTCATGGGCCTCGCCATTTTATTAATGTGCCGGTCAAGTTAAACTGCAAAATTATTAGGAAAGTAAATATTTTACTTATATGCTCATTTTGCTTTAAAAAAAAAAAAACAGAAAGCGAAAGTAAGAATTTGAGCTATCGCAGATTGTTACCTAACTCTTTTTATTCGATGTTTAGCTATGGAACTACATTCCCTCCATCGTTACAAACTTTACTGGGAGAATGTCACTCAGTGCGCCTATTAAAATATATGCAGGTAGGGGCAGTGACTTTTTTCTAAGGTTAATTTCAAAAGTCCTTACTTTATCAAGAACGACCTTTAATAAACCATTCCCATTGTTCCAAAAACCTCGGACAGGGATGTGACAAATTTCTTACATCAATTGTGCCATTTTGACTGATATCTTTTAAGCTTTTATTAAACTGTCATAATTCTACTGATTTTCATAAATAATTACAATATGGAACGAGGTAGAATATCACTCATTAAATGCGCCCAGAGGGTTGCAATTTACGAGCGTGTCATCGGAGTCTCGCTGTAAGAGCGGCGACAGTTTAGATGCGTTGATTAAAGGCATCGCTAATGGTGTCGGGGACCCACGCTCATCGCTCGTTTGATACGCAGAGTGATCGCACATCGACAGAAAGGAGTCATCATTCAGCCGAGATGCGTGGGCCGCCCGCTTGACAAGAGTGTTGCGCAGGTTGCATGTCTCAGGCGCCTCAGGCGCCCGACCCACGCGCTTTCGCCATGTTCGACTGCACCATTGAGTTCCGGCGCTCGGTACGAGATCTCGTTCTGTCACGAGCTCAGCACAGAATAGGTAAGTGTACAAAAGTGTAATGGCATGGAGGTTCATGTGATATAAGCGAACTCGGTGGATCATTGGCCGCCCGAAGTTGTGTGATCGGGGCATTTGCTATGAATGGCTATTGCGCGTCATTGAATACTACCCCCTATTGGTCTTGCAAGTTAGGCAGGATTAATAACGACCCGTCCGTCCGTCAATCACGTGACTGGCAGCCAGTCAGAGGTGGCCATTAATTCTATCCGTACGTCCGTCAAAATCTTGGCAAGCTTTAACTTTTGACGGACGAACGGATGAAATTGCAGCATTCTAAACTTGCACGTTTTGTTACTCATTATTTCCGAGTTATTTTCAAGGCAGTGTAGTGTGTGTAGTGTTTTGTTTTGGCTGACTTTTGTTTTCATATGTTTGTCTATATAATTATCAAATGAAATTATGTTACATTTTTCCAGAAAACTAATTGATGATTACGTTTGGAAACACGAGCTCCTTTTGTGCGATATTAAAAATAATAAAATTATGCTTTGTATGCTATTAAATTTCTTTTAATCAATTAATTTCAGTTACGTGCGTGTATGGTTGTTTTAGGTACTTCGAAAAACAATACCGGAAAATATTTTCACTTTTTATAGATGATTTTCCCTGTTCGTAAACAGTTTTGTTTTTATTAGTTTACACCAATGAAAGTACGGCGGACGTACGAAGTTTGGTTGTAAATCGCTCGGCTGGGAGACGAACGAACGTATGACGGACGGGCGGATGACGGACGGACGCGACGGGCTGTTGTAAACCCTGCCTTAGTCTACAGGAGTCTTGTTGTGGAGTTCGCAGTACTCTGTGGTCTTAGGCTGCGTTTACGCTTGAGCATTTCAACCCCACGAGCCGAATAAATAAACAATAAAATTTAATGAAACGAAGTAAAGTAATTTTAATTGTACGCCTTTCTATGCAAATCTTAAAACTGAAAATAAATAATACAATACGTTAGGGTAAAGCTGGAAATAATTGTACAGTTTATTATAATGCTATGAAGAATATTACACGGAAATTTGTATGCTGTTCGTCCTTGTTCCAATTAAAAAATGATGGATAAAATTTAAATTTAAAATATCTAGAATTGAAACCTTCGCCGCAGGGGGGCCTAGTGTCAGGATTTCAGATGAATTTTGTAGCAACATG
The DNA here is from genome assembly GCA_029891345.1 of Dryococelus australis. NCBI lineage: Eukaryota > Metazoa > Arthropoda > Insecta > Phasmatodea > Phasmatidae > Dryococelus > Dryococelus australis. The sequence goes on along the minus strand of CM056998.1, from coordinate 192,774,098 downwards.
ACACTCCTCTGACTTCAATAAGAACGTTAGACCTAGCAAAACTTTATGTTGAAAAACTTCTTGAAATTTATATCCAAAATATTTAATTTAAAAATCTTTAATTTACGATAACAAAAACATTGTGTGTGTTATCAATAAAATTATGAGGTGCTGTAGTCGACTTATCGTCAATATCGTATCACGGAACCGTTATAAAGTATCCTCACAGTATGAAAAAATGTTTTAATTCATGTACAGTTATAATAGTCTTGAAAACGACGTTTGAGGTGTGAGATATATGCCAACGGTTATATCCTACAGTAGCCTTAACTACTTTTTATTTTCGTTTGACGACAGTTCGTGAACTTGTTGAGTGGTTTATTGTAGGTAGGTCATTAAAGGCGGAGCAAATGCCTCAGATAAGCAACAACGGTGAAGCAATGTACCACAACCTATAGAGTCTATTCACTTTTACTTTCGACTTTTCTGAAGCCCTGCTAAAGTTCTACTCCCGGTATATACCTCCGCCTCATGCAAACAATGCTTAACCGAATCTGGAAAATTACACCAGACGGACAACGCACAGAGTTCGTGCGCACTCAGTGTAATAACATTTTGCATAAGAACTATTTATTACAGGATATTCACATTAAAGTGAGCACTTTTGAAAGCCCTCTCATTAAGAACAATAGTAAATAAATAGACGTTAATTTCCGAGTGCAATGGAGTATATACGCTGTGTATATTACTTATATGAACACATTGATTTAAAAAGGTGGTTAAATGATAAAAATTAGCTTAAAGAAAAAACTAAATAAGGTCTGAAGAGTGGTATGGATCGCAGCATTTTCTGTGAAATAGTAGTTAGCGCGAATACGCGTATCTCGTTAAATAAATGTTCTGCAAATATGACTTTTTGCCAGAAAATATATATAAAAAAAAAAAACAATTATCCATATCCCCAGTTTTTACTTTTGCCATATTAAGTGCATTCATGGAGAAAAAAAATCGTGAAATTCGTCAAATATCGCAATTTTGACGCTTGCCTATGCAGTTTTCTTAAGCGGCACGAAGAAGCTGCACGCCTTGCGCGTAGGAGCGATGAGGCACTAGGCTTGCGTGTTACTGTCGCCCGTATCGCTCCCTCGCTTCTTGACCTTGGACGAGCGGGTGGAGGTCCATCCCAGTCTTAAAAGTGCTCACTTTTACCGTGAACAGCCTTTATCATCAAAACACATTTGTATGTGACGTATGTAGGAAATAAGAAAATTCGTCACATATGGGGTGATTTTTAAAAAAATTTGATTCAAAAAGTATAAAGAAACCGCAAACAGGCTATAGTAAGGAACCGTCCCAGCATTCACCCCGGAGTGATTTTGGGAAACCGTGGAAAATCGGGATTTTCCTGGCCGAATCCGGGTCCTCCCGAACGCGAGTGTTACCACTTCGGCACCTCGCTCGTATTTTATAGAGACATGTGTTTCTTAAGACTGTACGACGCTGGTGACGTACGTGCCTGACGGGCGTATGTCGTCACCTCGCCTTGTGTGCGTGTGCGTGTGTGTGTGTGTGCTGACCTGGAGATGATAGCCCCGCCCCGTTTGACGTCACCAATGGGTTGCCCGTCACACCTGACCTTACGAACACACCTCCACGGGGACCTCGCAGATCTACCGTGTCGATACCGACCTCCTGTGGCGCAGTCGTCTTGACTTTCGGAGTTCATACTAGGAGAGGCATGGGTGTTAGTATAAGTCATGTCATTAGTTAGTTTATAAGCCGTCCCCTGATAAGTCTTCAGGCATAACACCGTTAATAAACCCTTAACAATCCAACACCGCGCCGATCTGGTTGCTTCTCTCTGCGCGACACTGTTATTGGGGGGGGGGGGGTGATCTCTATGTGGATATGTCGGCAACACGGCTGTAGGTTTGAAGTGGATACTTCTGCGCTAGCAGGTAATATTTCCTTTTGGATGTGCTGGGGCCGCGGTAGTTTGGTGGTTAGACCACTCGCCTCCCATCTAGGCGAGCGGGGTTCGATTCCCGCCGGAGTCGCTTCCGGATTTTCGCACGTGGGAATCGCGCCGGACGACGCCGCTGGCCGGCGGGCTTTCTCGGGGATATCTCGTCCTCCAGCCCGCCCTTGCATTACGGCGCTGCTCCATTCTCACCGCATTTCACCCTCATCGACTCTCAATACCTCGTCGTTAAGAGCCGCCCAAATCTTTCAACTCAGCTCCTGGTATCGTTCGTGTCACGCTGAAATAAGAATTCTCCCCCCATCGCAACTTTAATACGCTGTGTTACTCAGGCAGAGTAACGCAGTCTCGCGTAATTATCCACCAAGGCTTAGGCCTCCTAAATATGTTACGTATCACAAGCGTGTTATATCCATGTTAACATAAAGTACGTCATTCTTGGTTAAATTAAACTTTTTAGGCCTACATTTAATCTATAAAATATAATAATTATTTTATAATTAGTATGAATAAAACAGGGACAAAATAGGTGCGTTGACAATGCCTAGTAAAAAATATATAGTTTTTATGCAAAATATTATTACACAGAGTGCGCACGGATGCGGTGTGTTGTTTGTTTGGTTGGTATAATGAACCATGACTGACTAGAACGTGATTTCTGTAACATATTCTAGGTTTGGATGAATCCTGTCACCGCTTTATTCATTTATTTGGAAATTTGACATTCATGGGATTATTCTTACCAGACGAGCAAGTAGGTTTCAAATGATAGTTTGGCGTTAGTAGTCTAGATATCATTCCCAGTGAGTTTCAAGTTGAAATCTCCTTCTTTACTCCAGCCTTTGTGCTTCAGTCCTTTACTAAGTCGTTGATTTGAAAATATGCCTGTAGAAAACTGAGAATTAGAAATGCTTGGAAGTGTTAAAAAAATATATAGGTTGTCATTTCATAGAATAACAGTAAACAAATCAGATACAGGAAATTCCCGTGTCATCCAAATAAAAAATGTTGTTTTTAGAGAGTAGCAACGTTCGTGATTCATAACGGAGTAGCTGGTTGAAGGTCATTATCGACAGTGAAGGGTATGGGGTGTGCTTCAGCAAGGAAAGAAGGAACTCGTCGATCACTTTCACCTGAAATTCAGGGAACTGTTACTGTGCAAACAAGGGAAACACGAGAGGAAACAATTTCACAGATGACCTGTTTGCGTCGCGTAGCGGAAGAACCCAGGTCTCGCGCGCATATCAACAAGCTTGTGCTGGAGATCCTAAAATGAGAAGAATGTAATGACGCAATAATAGCAGATGGAACGTGCAGTGGTGTGATATATATTTGATCAGTGTTAAACTAATATTCTAGCTGTCCACCAAACGAAGATTTTTTGTTCAGAGAATACCAACAGGAATTTATAAGGAACCCGAAAGTCTGGCATGGTATTTTCAGGATGGTAGGGAGATGTCGGAATATGGGATGAGTCATGACGAGGAACAGAGATTCTGAGATCCCGTGGATAGCAATGGATCTGAAGTAGCGCATATATTTACTACGTACGAGAACATGCTGCCATCTGCCTATAGACTGCGTAGTCGTTACTCTGTTTATCATCAAGATAACGCTCCAAGCCTCAAATCGAGATTTCGAAACCATTTAACTCCTGCAATTCGATGACCAAGCATAATTTCTGTCCTCATTTTGACGAGTGTCTACGAAGTATCACCATTGAGTAAAGTTAAATTTTCTCACCACTCCAGCTGTACAGTAGTTCGAGGGATGAACACCATGTCGCGCTAGTTGATTTTCGTGGCTGGTGCGTGGGGAATGTCGGTGGCGTTGCCACAGTGACATCTACCCTCTCTCTCTCTCGCTCTCTCTCTCATACTCCATCTCTGTCACCCCCCCCCCTCCCCAGTCAAACTCTGCAACAGTAGGACGTGTTCTGAATGCCTGCTTTACCCACAAGTTGGGATAGACAAGATGGCGGACACCCAAGTGCCTATCTCAATTCGTATATATCAATATATCCGTTTACGAAAATAATACAGGTTCTGTCAAACATATGATTGAACAAAATGAAACTTAATGTACGCATAAGTAACGGGGAACGTTGCATATTGCTCACAGGGTCATAATAAAAGAATAAACGCCACTTCATAAAATACGCGATAACTGTGGATTTATGTTCTATATATGCCTTATCGCACGTGTGCACAGTAGATGGTTTGTGTGGCTCAGTGAGTTAGTGCGCATGTGTGCGCCACATAACTGTAGGTTGTAGAGTTCAAATCTCCTACGAATAATGAACTTTGTAGGTGACACATTATGGCTGTTTATAATTTATTTCCAAAATGTTTATTTCCAAAATATATTTGTCTAAAAGTAATAATGCGCAAGTGCCAGCACAGTACTATCGACTAGCAGTGATTGTTGCTAATCACATCGATTGGTTTCTAAAGTAGAGAATTTAAGCTGTATAGCGTGAGTAATGTTAACAGGCACACATGAAAGCCTTAAGTTTATTATTGTAAGACGTCGGTATTCTTTTGACCGAATAACCGTAAAAGCGTGTTTAATTACGGAGAGTACAAGATTGATTATTATGCTCATTAAAGATACACATTTAAAAACAGGGCGGTAGCCGGGATGGGATGTGATATATTGGGACATATCCCCCCACCGAAATGAAAATATAAACGTTGAAAACATAATTACAAGTTTTATTTTATGTTAATTCGAGGGTTATGTGATCTTCTTTCAACATGAAAAATATTTATAGCATTTTGTGGTTCCATATATATATATGGTACCACAAAATGCTATAAATATTTTTCATATATATATATATATATATATATATATATACATATATAAATACATGAACCCATTGATTATAAATAATTATGTAACTATAAACTAGTAATGATACAGGTTTGGTATTTCGTTCAAAAATAGAAATATTAAATCTCCCCCCCTACCACCCCAAAGGTATACTTTCCTAACCACCACGCCACTGTTTAAATAAACGAATCGAATCTACACTTGCTGTATGAATTAACACTCCTTGTTATGAGGATGATCGTACATGTTATCAAAACAATTTATTAGTATAGTATAATCGTGCAAACAAAATGAGTGGTCGTTAACGATAAAAGTATTTATTCATTATACAAAACATGGGGCACACAGAACATAGCTACTTTTAGGGAAAGCAAATTATAATTGTGTAAATACGCCACAAAGTTAACACACAAGAATCATTCCAATTTTTTCATAGTGTTCGTAAATTGCTGTCATTTATTCATTTGTAGGCTAGGAGACGACAAACATTCCAGAATACACGAAAAACGGTGGGACGCAATCAAGATATTTAATAATATTTCTGTTATACTTGGTAACAACTGTACACTATGAACAGAGAAATGTATTGGTTCGACTGTGTTTATACAGACCTGCACACCGGAATGCAGTGTAAGCTGAAACGTCTGAAGTCAAGCTGGGTTTACAATACAAATATTTACGCATTATATTATGCGTTAAGATGTGTGCAGAAGAAACGTATGTGTGTTCTCTTATGTTTTGGTTTCCAGTGGAACTTATCAGGTCGTGTGTGTTGGTGAGATTTCCTTAGGCATTGAAAGAAATAGTTGCATTTTATATCTTTAGAAATAATTTCTAGGGTACTACCAAGCAGTCTGTGTTGTTGGCAGGAAACTGTTATTTAGAGTAATGTAAGTATAAAACAACATTACAAAGGCGTGTGCGGACACATTTTGACGATTATATCTGTTCATAAATAATAAGCTTATCTGATAGCACATGTCGGTTTTGAAGTATGATCTCTTCTTCAATATGGTTGTTTATACGAGGTTATGTTAGGAACAAAAGTAAACATGACCGGCTTGCTGCTTGTTTCCATTCGCTGGAATTAAGAATAATACTAATTAATCAAGAACGGAAGTTTTTGCACAAAAAATGATGTTTCGGATGGCCGCCTAGCACAAATGACATGCCGCTTTAATTCCCCCGGGACATAATCAAGGATCATGATCTCTTTCGCTCTCAGAGTTCTAGCGCATGGGCCACCACTGACATCTCCGATCGGCTTACTGGCCGCTAGTGATGAACCTCCAGGTGCAAATACCCACTTTAATGCCTAAGCCAGGGATTCAACTAATGCCACCCGAGTCCGACTCGCGATCGGCACGGCCAAGTCCGAGGCTTCTCACTGAACCGCTGGCTCCCCATAACTGTACCATGCTCTCCCAGAGCTGAACAAACCCTCCAGGACGCAAGTCATTCCCTTCTGCGAATCTCTGTATCTCCGAGATCTGCTCAGCAGCTGCTCAAACCCTCCAGGACGCCAGTCATTCCCTTCTGCGAAGCTCTGTATCTCCGAGATCTGCTCAACAGCTGCTCAAACCCTCCAGGACCCCAGTCTATCCCTTCTGCGAAGCGCTGTATCTTCGAGATCTGCTCAGTACCTGCTCAAACCCTCCAGGACGCCAGTCATTCCCTTCTGCGAAGCTCTGTATCTCCCAGATCTGCTCAGCAGCTGCCCAAACCCTCCAGGACGCCAGTCATTCCCTTCTGCGAAGCTCTGTATCTCCGAGATCTGCCCAGCAGCTGCCCAAACCCTCCAGGACGCCTGTCATTACCTTCTGCGAAGCTCTGTATCTCCCAGATCTGCTCAGCAGCTGCCCAAACCCTCCAGGACGCCAGTCATTCCCTTCTGCGAAGCTCTGTATCTCCCAGATCTGCTCAGCAGCTGCCCAAACCCTCCAGGACGCCTGTCATTACCTTCTGCGAAGCTCTGTATCTCCCAGATCTGCTCAGCAGCTGCCCAAACCCTCCAGGACGCCAGTCATTCCCTTCTGCGAAGCGCTGTATCTCCCAGATCTGCCCAGCAGCTGCCCAAACCCTCCAGGACGCCTGTCATTACCTTCTGCGAAGCTCTGTATCTCCCAGATCTGCTCAGCAGCTGCCCAAACCCTCCAGGACGCCTGTCATTACCTTCTGCGAAGCTCTGTATCTCCCAGATCTGCTCAGCAGCTGCCCAAACCCTCCAGGACGCCTGTCATTACCTTCTGCGAAGCTCTGTATCTCCCAGATCTGCTCAGCAGCTGCCCAAACCCTCCAGGACGCCTGTCATTACCTTCTGCGAAGCTCTGTATCTCCCAGATCTGCTCAGCAGCTGCCCAAACCCTCCAGGACGCCAGTCATTCCCTTCTGCGAAGCTCTGTATCTCCGAGATCTGCCCAGCAGCTGCCCAAACCCTCCAGGACGCCTGTCATTCCCTTCTGCGAAGCTCTGTATCTCCGAGATCTGCTCAGCGCTGCAGGTCCCAGTTAAGGACTGCACTGAGAAAAACGTTTTGTTGAATCAAACAAGATTTGTTTAGTGCAACCAAATTATTTGTTTGTATAGGGGCAACTAAATATTTTGTTGCTGAAACACAATTATTTTGTTGTTCTCATTTGGTTGCCTCAAACTGTAAGATTTGGTTGGCGCAACTAAAGATTTATTTGGCTACACGTACATTAAACAATTTGGGCCGATATAAAAAAAATAAAAGTTCGTGTGTGTTTCGAGCCTAGATCACCTGCGTCCAAGCGCTACGCCTTAGTAATCTAAGCTTATGCGACAACTGATGACCCCGCAAAGCTTTTAAATAGATATATTACAAATGTTGGGTAACTTGTGCAAACAAATGTTCCAATATTTACAGCTTTACTTGTCAGTTTCTTAATGCATTGTTTCATTAGCGTGTTTATACGATTGTTAAGCATCAATATGTGCACTAACAAACACGGTTACTGTACCAATTGTAACAAAAATCAAACAAACTCTCGAGCTGCATTTTTGAATAAAGGCAGTCAAATGAGTGACCAAACAAATGTATACAGTTGATTCAACAAAATATTTAGTTGACAGTCTAATTTTGTTTGGCCCAACGCGGAGGTTTTGTTTATTCAAAACTATATTTTGTTAGACGAGCAAAAGTAATTTTGTTGCTTTCCAAATTATGTTTGCTCAACAATATAGTTTATTAGGGTAACTAAATATATATTTTGCCCTATACAAACAAAAATTTGTTCGATTTTCTCTCCGTGAGTACAATCAGCTCGTGGTCTATCACTGCATGCGAGGGACACTTGCAGCCCCTGATAGCTACACATGACCTTGTCGTGATAGATCACCAGTGCACTAGCAGGGCCGCCAATAGCCTAAAATCATCCTCACTCCGTCAGCCACTTAAAAGTACCGCGTTTCTCCAACCCAGATCTGTCGAGGAGGTAGATATGGACTTAAGCAGCTGTAAGCTATGTGCTCGCATATGCTGCCCCATTCCAGAGACCGTGTCTTGGCCGTGCGGGATCCCCAGGTACGCTCCGTTCCCTTGCCAGGAGTCGAGAAGTTCCCACCGGAGCTCGTCAGCCGGGACAAGAGTCCACCACCAGACCAGGCACAGTGTGTCATGTTGGTCCGGCGAGAGGAAATGTGCTTCACGCCGATCTGCCTTTACACCCACCACAGGCTGGTCGTCTCACCCACACGTTGCAGCCTGGTTGCCCGAATCTCTTCCCAGCTCCAACAGTTCAGTAGCCAGTGGACGAGCTCCCACCTCTCCTAACAGCCTCTATCCTGACCGAAGCGCAAGGCTAGCAGACGACACGGGTGAAAAGCCAGGAGCAAGAATCAGGGGCGCCAACTGGGGCATGTTCACTAACTTTTGGCATTTAAGCTCAGTAGCATGCACACGCTAGATTTCTTATCAACACTGTAATGAATTTTATATTGATGTTACCTATTTATCGTCGATCGTAAGGTTTGCGATAGTGCATTTGGCAACACAGAGTTATGGCCTTCTTGAGCATACAAAGCAGAAGATAGTGCGTGTTTGTAAAGTAAAATTGAAAAAAAAAAAAAACCTGCACGCCTTGAGATTAAGCCAGTTTACAAATAATACACATCCTACGAAATAACGTGAAGTAATTACTTTGCAAACATAGGATTTTTAAAATATTTTTGGAGAAAAAAATATATTTAATTAGGTTCAAAATTATCTGATTAATTTGTGATATAAGTCAAGATGACGAAAGCATACTAGTAAACATATTTACAGTAAAATAAAAATAAAAAAACTATTTTTTAAGAAAGAGTTTAAATTATGTAGGTAAGAGCAAAATTAACTTTTCTAAGTGATTTACATTTCTGTGATTTGTTTTTAATTCGTTCTCAATTTTTCAAAACTAGGTGTATTAGTCAAGTTAGTAAAACTCGATCTCTGTAAAACACACCCGTAAGCAACCAGAGAAGAATGCCAGTTCATAACCAATGTGTCATGCCAGACTCACGATAAAAGTTTACATATATCTAGTGGTTAATTTATTCCCGGTGTTATTTTTTTTAAATCTTGTAAAATAAGAATTTGTTAATATATTACAAAGTAATTCGAGAATAAATAATTTGGGCTCTGAACGCAAATTATAAAAACAAAGTGAAAAACAGTAGGCAAATTTAATTGGGAATTACGTATAGTGTAGTACATATAGTCAAAGGTTTGGTATTTTATTGTTTGTGCTACGGGTAGCGGAGATATCAAAAACAGTGTTGGCTCCCTTCTGAAGTTTACTATTAGTGGAAGTCTAGGACAAAACATTTTCAACAGTCTAATATTTAAGGTTACTTAACCGTCTTTCGGCACATTCCACTCGTTCACCATAAATAATAAATTCTAAAAAAAAGTTTATATGGTTACCAATATGTAATCGATATTTTAATTTCTATCGATTTAGGAATTTAAAATCAAGTTTCGATTTCGGTATTTCTAATTAATCAAACTTGTGAAAGGATTAGAACTAACGTAATTATGTGACCCATTAGAATGGCGGAATGGAAATAGGAACAAAGAAATCATTTCACCTTTACTTTACTCACCAACCTCGTATAGTCGTTTATTTGGCGCCCTTTGGTTCCGTTACACGACGGCATAAGTCTTCCACATTGAGTTCCGACCACACTTGATGTCGAATGTTTTGACCAATAATTGCGTTGTCCGCCGCAGATACTACAAATTGAATTCCAGAAAATTCCACTTTAAAGCCATGTCTGAACTCGTTATTTGGTCATTTAGGTTATTGGAAATTCGGTGTGTGTTGGAATTCGAAAGACTCTGAGCAGCGCTCTTATCATTCGATTTAGAAACTAAATCACTGAATACTGTAATGTTCATTACTAACACAAGGCGGAAAAAAAAAGAACAACACTTTCTCTCGGAAAATCATTAGATAGTTAATTTTTCTTGCTGCACTAAGGGAAATCTCAATTTAAAAAATAATTTTAAGAAGATGTGATTTAGTAACAACCTGTTCCAAATGCGATTTTCAATTAGGGAGACTAAAATGGGTAGCAACATAGTTACGTAATTGTGATTCATAGTTAAGTTTTCCTCCTTTGATATTGGTTCAAACTAGTATAACTCGCATGATAGAAGGTGTGAAAAAAAGACGTAAACAATAACAGAGGATTTTTCGGAGTATTTAGCGGGCTTCTCCCGCCCAGAAAATTCCTACCTTATATCCCCGAATATTCAAAGCCTAAGGCTTGTCACGTGGTCGATTTAGTAACGTAAAGCGTGGTATCATGACGGTTTAGGACATGTCTGTAGGACACTGTATGTAATGAGCTCGAAATTTACCGGACATGCTCTATTGTTGGTTCCGGGTAACTAGCTGAATGTCTGACTTCCTTTCGATGTTATTACAGAGTTTAAACTTCAGGGTAGACCTTCCACCAAGTTATTGGACACAGCGAGCAGGAAATTTGTTTTCATCATCCCGCAGATCGCTGAATACATAAAATGTTTGTCTGGTGATCGAGCGGACTTGCCAAGCAAACAACGCTCCAGCCCATCCAGAAGATTATTTTTCGCTGTGTTCTAATGAGGACTTGGAGAGGAGAGGGCCAGTTAGTGGAAATGTGAAGTATAATATTATCCGTGGAATCATTGTATGCGCGTGTGCGCTGATCTCAGAAAATAAAGACTCTAAAAATCCGGCGTGTGGGAGGAAACGTAGAAAGCAATGATCTGCAGTCATCAACTTTTGCTTTCTTCCTGGTAAATATTACTAAGAATAAAAAGTGGAAATCACTGAAAAGAAAACTTTTTAGGTCTATCCTGCGCAGTTTCTTTAAGGCTGTTCAAGTGCATGAAATATTTTTTCTGCATTTTCAAGATATTTTGAGGTTTTGCAATACTTGCAATATCAATAACTATTTGATAAATAACTCTCGCGTACTTTTTTTTTGTAGAATTATAAGGAATTTAGCCTTAAAATTTGTGCCAAACAAATTTCGTAAGTTATTCAAGCACAATGTCTGAATTCAAATAAAGTGTGCCCCCTCCCCTTCTCTATCTCTCTCTCTCTCTCTCTCTCTCTCTCTCTCTCTCTCTCTCTCTCTCTCTCTCTTTAAGATTTAGGAACGCCACGAAGAAATTTCTTTAAAAAGTGGCATTTTGTTCGCCTACGATTAGGGTTTTACTTCTGGCTATTTTTTATTGTTAAACTTAAAATAAACTTATGGCAGTGCCACTGGAAAAAATTCCATGAAATTTCTTCATCCTATTCTGATGAGATTAACAATTAATTTGAACTGTAGTAAAACATGATACTTAGGCAAATTTTTTAAATTTTTTATGGCAATACATATGAATTAGAAATTCGTGTATTTCCTCTTATTAATTCGTGTAAATTAATTGTCCATGGTTGTTTATACTTTCGTCAATGTACTATTTGATGTAATAAAAGAAAATTATAAAATATCCTAAACATATCGAAAATCATTCTTGACAGTTGAACACCAGGACGCAACATATCAAGTCAGCAGCCACGAAGTTTAAATGGAGAGTCAATGTTAAAGAAGTTCATTCTCAGTGCATCGAATTTAAAGACAACTGTTTCAAACAAGAAATCTTGTCAATTTTTATGTTTAAACTTTTTCTGAAATATAAAATTAAAATCATAATTTCATTTTTTAAAAATTGTGAATGAATTAATGAGGATGGTAAACTCATTCTAATTGTGTTGTGTCATTATTTTTTTTCGAATGATGCCTGACTAGATTCCTTCTTTTGATTAAACGCGTGTTACATTTTTGGCTCGTTTATATCCCTAAGTTTCGCACTTTTGGTCTATGTTTTCCATTCACGTCGAAAGATTTCTGACACTACCAGCAAAGTGTTGCAATGGCGTTTGTCCACAACAACATTTCAGATAATAACCGTCACTGTAAGAATACTTCGAACATCAAATTACTCGCAGTAATTACCTCGCAATTAGGCATACTCTGTGATCTAGCGAATGGGCCGTAGTAAACAACACATGCACGCAGCACTAGAGAAAATAGTGTTTTGCAGTGCAAGGGAATGCTCAGAACAGAAGCATTAGGCCGTTGTCATGTCTTGCATTTGTGCCGCTGCGGCTAAATGGGATGCGGGTTGACGGGACGGGCACAACATATTGTTGTAAATGCGAGGTGTACTAGTGTGACACACCTTGCATTTACAACAATGTGTTGTGCACATCCCGTCAAACCGAAGCGTTTTAGCCGCAGCGGCAAACACACATAGTATGACACCGACCTTACCGAGCAAGTCCCATTAGGAGCACTGGACAAAGTGGCTGACAGCATGCCTGCACAGTAGAAAATAAATGTGCGCATAACAAAGTCATTCTTTGGAAACGAGATACCAAAAACATCCTTGTAATTCTACATATGAAATATTGTACCTCATACCACACTGTTTTATTAAACATACAAAATCGTTTACGTGTGTGATGCCCGAGCGATCTAGGGCTGAGCACAAACACTCGAAAATAAATAATCTAAGTCAATTTAACATATTTAATAAAATCAAACACTAAAAATTCTACACTTGCACTACTTACTTGGCGATGTGGCGAGAGTTGACATGGGACATGTCAATATAAAACAAAATAAAAATTCTACTGGAAGCAAGAACATATTAGAGCCGCAGTGATGAAGGAGAGTGGATTCTCAGCGCAGCTCAGGCGAGTCGTCCAAGGCGGTGATGTGCAGTCTCTGGTGTCCTCTGCTGAAGTCTCTCCTCCTCAGGCCGTGCATGGCATAATAAAGCAACATGAGTGTAGTGGGGAGAAGTCTCCCTCCACCAAGTAGTCGCACATGAGCAGTTTCCCACAAATGAGAAGTTAGGGCGTGGAAAGTCGCCGACCAATAAGAGAGCAATGTTAGGGCGTCAGACAATGAACTGGAACTTTGCACACAGCCCCAAAGTGTTATATCGAAATCATGTGACGGGAAAATAGCACGCGATGCAGCTCGTGATTCCAGGAGTCATGTGACTGAAATATCGTGAAAAGCAGGATGTGTTTCCCGTCTAAAGTGGTTAGCAATCGCAGTCACGTGGTGCTGAAATCCCCGCACGCAGTATTAGAGCGGATACAGCTTCCTGTAGTAGGCACCGCAGAACGTGATAAGTTGCGAAAATACTTCATTAAAATGTTCTCTCTCTGAAGTGGAAAACTGGCGGAGTGCCGAGGTAACATGCCAGACTGCAAATATAGGAATGTTGATTGTCCTTACTCTACGAGGTTGGGGACTTCCTTACGCATCTGACCGTTTCGTGAGCGACTGTATGGAGAAATAATTTACCATTCACACTTTGACACTATTCGTGTACATTGATATGGTAATTTTACGAATAATTTCTAAGACTGAATATAAGTTGAGTTGTTTTGGTGTGTATGTTTGGATGGCGGTAGGTTGGGGGGGGGGGGATTGGGAGTGGGGGAGGGTTGGCTCAGGCCCAATGGAGTTCGCATCCCAATTTCGTCTACACAATATTTTACGCTGCGTGCTCAAGGGCACCCACCAAATCTAGTCAAATTTGGTCCAGATCCGTCGAATTGTGTATAATTTTATAGAGAACATTTTATACATTTCATTCAACCTTTGACTTTTTAAATGTATTAAGTCTACAGTACTTGCATGTTAAAAATCATCATCGCGAATACAACTTTCATAACATTTGTTCTTGTTCACTTGTAGTGTTACAAAAATGATCTTGTCTACTACACGCCTCAAAAAAATGTTTTGCACGTGAAGGATGTTAAGATGTTCTTTGGGACAGCAGGCCCATTACAAAGAAGACATTCGCCAAGTTCAGCTCGTCGTAGTCTGTTCAGACAGTGACCTACCTCGGGAATCCGGAGTGTGCTAAAATTTCTTTGGAGGCGTGCAGCTTGCAAAGAATTGCTTGTAAGAAAACAGATAATATGTGTATAGACTGTTCAAGGTAGAATGAGCACTTTTGAAAGTTGTGCTTAATATCTACTTGTACACACGCTGTGTATTCCTCTGCCTTGTTTAAAATAAACACTGCTATAGGCCTCGTCACTTTATTCAACCGTCGGTCAATGAGACTGTGAAATTACTATGAAAGTAAATACCTTACAAATATGCTACTTTAACACTTCAATGCATTATAAAAAACCAGAAAGCTAAAGAAATAATTTCAAGTTATCATAAATGGTTACCTAACACTTTTTATTCGATGTTAAGATATAGAACTACTTTTCAATCATCGTTACCAACTTTACTGGGCAAATGTCACTCAGTGCGCCCATTAAAATATATGCATGCAGGAGCAGTGGCTTTTTTCTAAGTTTCATTTCTGACGTGCTCTCTTTATCGTGAACAGTCTTTAGTGTAGCCAGTGTGTGTTGCACGACGAGGTCCAGGACGCTCGTACTGTTGCAGGAGTCCTGAGCAACATGCAACACTTCTTCGAGAACCTGCGCAACAACCTGGAGAGCCTGGAGACGCTGCCGGCCGAGGAGAAGGACGTCCTGCTAGGGAGGAACCTTCCTTCTGCAGGTAGGGCATCTCTAATGGCACTTCTCCACCCTCCACGCTATCCCTTCTCTTCGGACTCTTCGTACATCTCCCTGGCTGTGCCATGCCCCTGTCTGTGTGCACCGACAAGCATCGCCTCGTGGTTCCGAGCCCACTATGCTGCAAGCCTGCTCCAGGGCAGTCAACTCACACACTTGAAAACAACGTACCAGGTGCACCGAGAAAATTAGTATGGTTGTTGGAACCATCTAGGTCTTTAAAATAGGGACAGCAATCTGATAGGTTGCAGGTACCATCTAAATATGGTTGACATATATATATATTAATATAAACACAAGGGTAGGTTTTATTCCTTACAACAGAACAATTTCAATAATATTTGGATTTTTGCACATCCACTACGATTGTACCTAATAAATGAGCTATGCGGTGTTCAGAAATTTTAAGATAAAATCTGTGGTTTAGATAAGAGTGTGTACAGGTGTCGGGAAAAGTGTGGATGAACCGTTACTCACAATTACGTAGTTCTCAACATCCATAACCAAAAACACATCATTTATTTAAAATTAATCTACTTTAAAAACAAATTCAGAACTTATGAAGAAAATCTAATAATTTAATGACAACCACTTTACCTTCGCTTCCTCGAGTTGTCCAGGCTTATAGTACTCTCAAACTTATAGTACTCTCAAACTTATAGTACTCTCAAACTTATAGTACTCTCAAACTTATAGGCACATGCACAAAAACATATTTTCATGCAAATAACACTAATATTCACAATATATACACAAATATCCAAAATACTAAAAAGCATTGTACTGAAGGAATAATGTCATCAAATTAATTTTATTACTGGTTTCATTAATAACTTCTTCGAAAGGAACGGGTCATTAGATACTCTTTTGAAGACACTGTTCCAATAAAATTAACTTACTAAATAAAAACTGCCAAAATATTGTCATAATTGTCAAATATACCAATAATCACATCATAACACCAACATGAAGAAGATAGCTCTAGCTGATAGTTTCATGCATGTGTGTTTAAAATCATTTTAATCAACTTCACTACTTGCACGTTCCCTATTTGACTTGTTCGGAACTTCTGTAGAACACCATTTCGCTCTCGACCACTGGGTAACATTACAAGTCTTGAAATAGTGTTATGTCCTTTTGATATTATTCAAGTTAATTTACCAATGGTCACTCAATTAAGTAACATTTTTAGTAACTAATTATTTTCAAAAATTAGTAAAATATTTATAATCAGATTTAAATAATAATTTAGCTGTATAATTTCACTGATTGCACAAAAGTATGCTCAGCTGCATTGGACTATCCGGCTCCCAATAGCGCACAGTCTCACTGGGTCTGTAGTTGAGACTGGATACAACTTGGGTGCACAATCCAGTAATCATTATTCTCAGACGAATATATTTCTCACACAACCTAACACCGATTCTCATTCAAGAAACGAAACTCCTTAACATCCCTGCCAAAATGTATTCTGAGAAAATGAACATTAGAACTCCTCCGTGGTTCCTAACGGAATTATTTCTTTTTTCTATTCGAATTCATTACTTATCAATAAGATTATTATTCTCAGATTGTATTTTCTCTAAAAAAACACAAATGGAAAATTTGTTATAGAAGTTAAACATCAGCGTTTGTGTGTTTCTTATAAGCCGTATAAAATTGTATTGGGCTAGGAGGTTATTATAGTAGCCCGTTTTATTTTTAACATTCTTTATACTATGTGATTTAATTCGCAAACTTTACACATGTTATAAATATAAAGAATAATTAAAATCAAAGTATTGCTATTAAGATATGGATTAATTTTACAAGTTATAAAATTACCTACGGCTGTTGTGCATGAAAATTAATACAGTATAATTATGATTAACAAAATATGAACATCACCAGACAAACATCCGGAGAAAATATTGACAAAAAACTTCCTAAAATCAATTTGTGATAGCTTACCTTCCCAGAGCAGACTATATATTTTGTTGCTGCTACCCTCAAACACGAATACAGAACTGTTCAAAACTAACAAGAGAACATTCGTTCAGGTTACGTTAGGTTATTTCTAGACATTGGGATTCATTCGGCAACAAGCTAGACTCCACAATACTCTATGCATTCGAAAATCACTCAGTTGTTCATTGGCTGTTGCTCTAGTTAACCCCAGACCAGGTAGTACGGAATTCGGTTCTTATTTTCCTTACAGGTTCGTTGTTGGCCGTAAGTCGTTCAAGGCGTGTCTAGCAAACTGTGGTCCAATGGAAGAACAAGCACATATGTACACGTGAATGCAGTTTAGCTTGTCCTCAGATAAATCCGCGAAATTTCCGGGTATTGCAATTATGATTGTTATGGGAGCAATCGAAATATTGTTGAAGTTGCTTTGTTGGAGGCGCTGTCTGTTTTGTGATAGGTACGCAGCGCTCCACTGTAGCAACCATATGTAGAATCACAGACAGGAATATTACAAATATTTATGTTGGTATTATTTTCTTTATCAAAAATATTTAGATCGTACATACAACCCATCGTGTGGCTGCTCCTATTTTAACAGTCTAGATGGTTCCTACAACCGTATCATTTCTCGGTTGGGGGGAGGGGGAGGAAGTGTCCCTGCCATTTAAAAACGTGTTCAACTCTGCCAGTTTTGTAATGGAAGTAAAGTAAAATATTTAACAGTCTGGTTAGAGGAACTGTCTCGTCGTTTTATTAAAATGTAACGTTGGCTGCCGTCCAGTGGCGTCTGCTCCACTGCTCAGGTCTCCATTGCGTCTTCGCCTTGCCAGTTACACAGGAAATACGTGCACGTCCAGACTGCGATGTATGGCGGCGTGTCGAGTCCTGTGTGCGCGAATGCCATATGTTGTGGGTGGCATCCCGCACAGGTCAATTTCAAAAACCGCGCAGCGCTTACGTTATTTATTTCGACAGGCTATTCACTGTCAAATGAGCACTTTCGAATTCCCTGCTTAACATCTACTTGTATGGACGTTGTGTGTTTTTACGCGTCATGTAAACTTAACATTGCCACGGGCCTCATCACTTTATTCATGCGTCGGTCAGGTGAAACTATGAAATTATTATAAAAGTAAATATTGTTCATAATTTGCTCGTTTTTACACTCCGATGCATTAAAGAAACATAAAGTGAAACAAATAATATAAGTTATCACAAATGATTACATAACAATTTTTATTCGACGTTAAGATATGAAATTACTTGCCATCCATCGTTACCAATTTTACTGGGCGCATTTCACTTAGTGTGCCGTTAAAATATATGCAGTAAGGGGCAGTGACTTTTCTCTAAGGTTGTCATCAAAGGTGCTCACTTTATCGTGGACGGACTTACACGAACCGCCTGTTATGCCTTCTACAGTCGACGTACAGCGTGGCTGCTTTCGCGAAGGAAATAATTATTGTTTCCGGGAAGTTTTCGACTTGTTGTAGGTCAAAGAGTTTCTGTGAGGGCACGGCTCGCCCTCGCTGCACATGAACGAGTGTGCATACGCTGTGAGCACGCGTGCATGCCTGCATGTGCATGTTCATGAGTGTAGACACGCGCTTACTTCATCTAGCTCGCTCGCTCGCTCGAGAGAACAACTTCCTGAGCAGTTTGAAACACACATCTTTTCAGTACTTTTCAGAAGTGTAACGTTGAAGTAAAGCAACTGCCTATGGAGCACTGCACCCGACTGTACAACGTGAAGAACTCATTAAAAAAAAGTATTACACAGACACCATGAATAATGTCAGAAAACTGCGATTTATGCTGCATGTGAAAGACGAATGTATATATTGTGCAACATTATAAGATATTTTAATAAAAGGTACTTTTTAAATGTAAAACATTAATCGATTGATAGAGTCCACATTTTTA
Organism: Dryococelus australis; assembly: GCA_029891345.1. NCBI lineage: Eukaryota > Metazoa > Arthropoda > Insecta > Phasmatodea > Phasmatidae > Dryococelus > Dryococelus australis. Next base: position 192,755,336 of record CM056998.1, on the reverse strand, counting down.
ATAAAATTTAAGAGTATTTCCGTTTTGAATGCTTCGGAAAACAGAATCTACAAGCAAATATTATCCAAGAAAGATCATCGAAATATCTACTGTGATCATATGTAATAAAATCATAGTAATAGTAGATCATATCAATTTTATAATTAACTTTATTTACTTCCGTTTCAGCCATGAAAGTTTGTGACAAATGGATGCACATATCAATAACTATAAAAATTATTTACTAAATTATTATTACATTCTTTTTTACCTACAATCAAAGTAAACATTATGAAGATATTCCATTACGAAGATTTTTTTGCAATTTCTGTTTTGTGTAGCATTCAGAATGGAAATATGCCTAAATTGGTTAAAAATACAGACTCTTTTAATCGATTATTTTTGTACATTTAAAATGTATATTTTAGTACACAATTTTTAATGTTGCAAAATATATTCATTCTTCTTTCATATACAGCAAAAATTGGACTTTTCTGGCAATTTGCATGGTGTCTCTACTACATTTCTATATGTTCTTCACGTTGTACAGTCAGGTGATGTGCTCCATAGGCAGTTGCTTTACATAGACCTTAAGACTGTCGTCTGGTTTGAAATCAGTGAGATTTGGGTATAGGGAAATACGTGTTAAAGCAAATCGATTTTTCGAAGCCAAATTTGAAGATATAAACTTCAAACAAAACCTAAATGGGAGAAATGATACTCTTTTCAGTAATTTTTTATTTAATTACTAAGGTTTCTGATAATTCCAGGGAACAGGCTACACATTTATGTTAAAAAATACTTTGAAAGCAAAGAAGTAAGAATTATTCTGCTCAAAGAAGTCCGTGGTTGTATATATCTATCTTTAACACGAATGCCAAAAAAAAAAAAAACTAATTATATTTTTAAAATACATGGTGCGGGCGAAAATTGGACAAGATAGCTAACAGGATATTGCAGGGAAGACGGCTGGTTACCTGCCTCGCCGGGTTCACGTAATGGTACCTGTCGTTCATTGATGATGGCTTGTACATTCTTCGCCACAAGTGGCCGGGGATTATCCTGTTGAAGTATGTCATGAGGAGTTGCCTAAAGGAGCGCCAGAAATCTCGGGCTCTAAAACCTCCCTGATATAGCGGCTGCTGTTCAGATTGCCCTCAATACATAGGAGTCAAGATCGCATTTTTTTATCCAATGACGCGCCACATCATCACACTTGGAGTTTGTTCGCTATGCCGCCCTCAGTGCAGGCTGCCAGATTTGGTCACCACAATAGCGTGTAGCACGTATGCGGCCATCACTGTAAGACAGGTTTGAAGAGGGACTCGTCCGAAAACACTACATTTTGCCACTCGGCACGTCAGCTACGGAGTTCACGTGTCCATCGCAGTCTGAGGCATCTGTGGTTTCTGGACGACGCAACGGCATGCCTGACACCAGTCCAGCCCGCAGCGGACGGCGTCGAACCGTCGACGCAGATGTCTGTTTCAGTGCTCCAGTGTCGAGCCAACACTATGGACGAAACTGTACAGTACGTTGCGGGCAAGATGACGTTCATCCTGTGCTGTGATCACATTGCGTGGTCCAGTACCCGCCCGTCGTCTTCTATCCACTAGTGTCACACACACATCGCTGTCATAGCGGCATTCCCTGTACGAGCCGAAATTTCACGGTATGACAAACCCGTTTCCCGGAGACCGAACTCACTCATACGATATGGCACCCTTTAATGTCGACGAGGTATACTGCCACTTGCTTTCACTTAGTATTTCGGCTCTTAACTGACTGAGCTTGACATTACACTGACCATCCCTCCTTAGATTTACATTAGGCATATAATTATATCACCCACAAATTATGAGACTTTAGGCATCTTAATGCCACCAGAAAGCCGACAGTTTAGTAGTATTCTCAGTTTCCAGAATGTGAACGTGTTGTAGTATATAATATGGCTAGATATACATTAGGACGTCATCTACTTTTTCTGATATATCCATATTTATAGTTGTCACTTTCGAATGTTATTTCATATTCATACATCCAGAACGTGTGTGATGCCCTATAGACAAAACTGTATTTACGTGATTAGGTAAGGAAATTTACAATACGAGAATTCGTTATTGCTTATGTTTCTCGACATTATCCAGTTTGTAGGCAAACTTTGAATATTACATCTGAAACGGAAATTTTCTTTAGGCGGGTCATAAAAAATTAAAGATCGTGAACAAAAATGAAGATATGTTTATTGGGAAACAATGCCATACGGAACTTATTTAATATGTATATATATAATATATATTCGTTTTATTTATATATATCATCATAAGCCAGTTCATTCATTAAATGATGTGGCCTCTTAGAGTAAGGAATTCAGTTATAATTTCAATAGTCTTCTCCAGGTAGAACTGTCTTGGGCGATTCTCCGCCAGTTAACTCCAGCAACCCTGTGTATGTCTTTGTCCCAACGGTCTGGTGGTATTCCTCTTGGTCTGTGATGATTTCTTCGACTCCATTCCAACACCGTTTATGTCCATCTTTCATCTTTCGTCCCAGCAAAGTGGTCGGTCCATTGTCACTTCAAGGTGGATGTCTTCTCCAAGATGTCTTTGACTTTAGTAACTGATCTGAAGTCTGTTGCCTTTTTCTTGTCTTTTCTAGTAAAACCCAGCATTGACCTTTCCATAGCTCTTTCGGTTGTTCTAAGTTTTCCTTTTGTAAATTCATTGAGTATCCAGGTCTCACAGCCGTAAGTCAACATTGGGAGAATGTACTGGTCGTAAACTGTTTTGTTTAGATTTATGGGCATGTTTTATTTGAGAACAATATGATGTTTTCCAAATGCTTGCCATCCCAGCTTGATGTGACGGAAAATTTCTGATTTTACATCTCCTTTAATATTTACAAGCGGGCCTTCATAATTGTACTCGCTGACGCTTTATAAAGATATATTATTTATTTTATATTCCTGCTGTGACCCATTTATTGGATATAACTTTTGTTTTTGAATAATTTATGCTCAGGCCAACTGCTTTACACTCAGAGGCAAGATTGGAAACCAAGGTTTGGAGTTTTACAATGTCGTTGGCCAAGAGTGAAATGTCATCTGTGAATCTCAAATTGTTAAGTCTTCCGCCATTGATCATAATTTCTTTTTCTGCCCATTCTAATTTTGACATTGGCTTTTCAAACACAGCTGAAAATAATTTCGGAGAGACGGTATCACCTTGCTTAACACCTCTTTCAATGCGGAAGTCTGTAGTTGGCTCACTGACACTGACAAAGGCTGAGAAGGTGTCATAGATGTAATGGAGTACTCTGATATAGGTAATGTCCACACCCTGCTCAGTTAAGGCTTGCAGGACAGCCTTATGAGTTACAGAATCGAATGCCTTTTCGAAATCCACAAAAGTCACACAAAGAGACATCTGGTATTCGTTTGTTCGGCTAATTAGTTCTCGTAGGGCAAGAATATGGTCGATTGTGCTAAAGCTGCTACGGAATCCTGCTTCCTCAATGAGCTGGGCTGAATAAAGGATGGAACTAATTCGGTTTAACAAGATCTTTGTAAACACTTTGCACAGCACAGACAACAAGCATATAGGGCGATAGATTTTAATGTTATGAATACTTCCTTTTTTGTGTAGAAAAATTATCTTAGCCTTATTCCATGCTGATGGGACTGATACATTGTGTAAACAAGAAGAGAAATCTTTAGTCAAGTGATTGATAGTTTCCTCACCAACTAGCTTCAGAATATCAACTGAAGACCATCGTTGCCAGCAGTGATTCCTTTTTTCTTGTTTTCTATAGCATATCTTTCTTCAGAGGGAAATATATCTGGTATTTGGAATACATTAGAAAGGTCGGAGTATATTGGAGTTTCTTCTATACTGCCATATAGGTTACTATATTTTGTTAACCATTTTCAACCTAAATCAGGTCATGTTTACCAATATAACACACAAAAAATTATGCCAACTGCAGAGTCATATTGAATAGGTATATAGTTTATGTATACATTGCAAATAATTGATTTTCGCTGTCAAATTCAAATGCAGTGTTGCACTAGATTATTGATGTTGACATACAGCACCATATTGACTTCTTTCGTACATAAAAATGTTGACTATAGATGGGAATCCATATATATATATATATATACATTTCATTTGGGTGAATTTGTGTAAAATTGTATTGAGTTTACTGTTTCAAAGTTTTTAAATCTTTGCAAAGATCCAAGTCTTTATGTTTGTGTGATTCAAAAACAGTAAATGAATAATTTCGGTAGATAATAATTCAAAAACTATAATATTCAGTAGTACCTAAGGCAATGTGGAACTTTTCTTTACGACTTTAACTGGAGCAAAAAAAAAATACTTCCGTTGGAACAAATGACGCTCTACTAGCATTGAAATACACATGTACGGTAAGACGTATGTAGTGGTGGCGTAACGTCCTGACGTCCTATATCACGACGTATCATGCTGTTTCCGTTGCCTTTGCTTGTCTATCTTTTCAAGCAGCCCTTTCAGTCCTCACTATTTGTTCTGCACACATTCCAGCCTACCTGGCTTTGTATATGTTAGCAAAATTATTCTTGAATGAATATATTCGATTACCAAGCTTTTGTGTGTGCAGTTATGTAGGCACATTTGTAACTTGCAATAGGATTTTAAAATTTTTAAGTTTTATTTTTTATGTTGTAGGTTTTTTCTATTTTCATAAGTTTTCTTAAACATGTCCCTCTGTCTTCATTAAGTAAGGTCATCTCAGTCTCCAATTAATTTCTTTCTTAAAAATAATGCAGTATCTTTATTTCTTGTGTTTGTGTGTTACAAGTGAATAAAATGCTTAGGCACCTTAACTCGAGTTAAATGTGATACGCAGCTGAACGTAATCGCTTACTCCGTTCACTTTAGAAAAGTAAGTATAGTTTTCTATAATGTATTCATAAACTCTATACAGCCACATAGCAAACTGGAGGACTACCAGGTGAAGAGTTGCCTAACCATCTAGCTAGGAAATCAGAAACGCCCGAGTACACCAGAAACACTCGAATAACATGAACTACCGAGCCAAATGCTTAATTTAAAGTTCGTTATCCCAGATATACCGTTTCGCATCTACTGTTACTGTTTGGGTCTTTGTTTTGCTGTTTTGGTGGACTGCGGAACGACAAAGAGAGTGGGTGGTATCTCAGTGTGTGACATTCGGTAGAGACGAAATTACGTTTGCGTACAGCGGAATTTATGTGTCTCCATTAGACCCATTAAGGGGGTAGTTTTCCATTCACCTTACATTAATTTTACAAATCTTTGTGATCAAAGTTCATGACCTGAATTTCATCTCAATGTCGTCATTTTTTCGAGAATGCTGAGAGATCTTGGTTTGCCACCTTCAAATATGCTTGAAAGCCTAGGATCACTAGGTATTCAACACAAGGATCCCGATGGTACTAAGTTTTAACTGCATTTTTATCCAACTCATCCCCATGGTATCATTGGATAGTACATTATGAGATCACCTACTTACTACATATGACTGGGCTCTTGACTTCGATGGTGTCTCGCCAACAGGATTCGAATCGTATTTATCGTGTAGAGAAATCACTGTCAAATTGGCCTATACTGAAAGGCGGGTATGTTATTCACGAACGAGAATAAAGAGCTTTCCCACATGGAACATGTTACTCCAGAATAAGTGAAAAACAACTACTACATTCCATGCCTTTGTGTAATGAAAAAAAAGCCAGTTCAACTACAAAGTTGCACATTGTATTTGATGCTTCGGCTGTTACCACATCAGAACAGTATCTCAATGACATATTTTGAAAGATCCAAAGTTACAGAAACTAATTGCCGATATTATCTTAAAATATCGCACTCAGTTTATGGTTTTTCCCTTCTCACATCAGCAAAATGTTTAGGCAATACTTGATGCTCCCAGAGGATTGTCACTTCCAGATGATATTGATGATAAATTCACCCAAACTACCAGTTCCAGAGTACCAACTTAATACTGTAACTTGTGAGGTATCATCTGCCCCATTTTTAGCTAAGAGAACACTTCACCAGCTGGCATTGGACGAAGGCATTCGCTATTTAGAAACATCTAAGGTGCCACAGTCTCCGCAGACGACATTGATGTGAGGTAAAGTTATTGGATGGTGTGGTCAAATTATATTCTTACCTGATCAGTTTCCTCCAACTTGGACGGTTTCAGCTGAGTAAATGGACAAGCAGTCACCCAAATCTTCTGAAAAGCTCACCAGCAAGACATCTTGAGGTTTCCCTTTCATTTTACAAAGATGAAGGTGCCATCGTAAAGGTGTTAAAGTTTGAGTGAGATTCAAAAGATATGGGTTCTCATACCACATACTGCATGAAGACACCACAACAACCAAGCGAAATATATTATCTAACATTTTCACCCAATACTGTATAGTCAGACTTGAAAGTTGTGATTGACTTTCAAGATCTCGTTGTTAAGAGCGGCCCAAATCTCTCAACTTTCAACTGGAAAGTTGTGTTCTTGTGGCTCAAAATCTCATAAAATCGTCTAAAGCCCTTTGTACGTGTGGCCGATACTGAGGAGAATCTGTCGCTTAGCCACTGGCAGTATGATACATCAAAATGGAATCCAATGAAGTGTGCATTGAGAGGGTTGTCTCCATCTGAAATGATAGATGACTAGTTGTAGTGGAATGGGCAATCTTGGCTTTGTAAATATGCTGATAAATGGCCAGACTCTCAGCCTACTTTGGAAACTAAGGAATTATCCAAATTAAAGGCAAAGCTGTGCACACTTTAACAGCTGTAACAAGGATAACCTCGTTCCCAGAAATGATGCAGCAATTTCTTCATTGTGGAGGCTGCAGCAGGACAGAGCATGTGTATTAAAAATAGTCAACTCTCTTTCATTTTCCGGCCACCAGAGACAAATCGGAGCCACTGTCATTGAACGAACTCAGCACTGCGCTCACTGTTTGCATCCAACATGTACATGCTGAAACATTCAAGGCTAACATACAGAGCTTAAAGTGTAAAGGCAACACAAGTGCTTGTGGTGCATCAGTACTGGATATTGTAGGCAATGCAAGCGCTTGTGGTGCATCAGTACTGGATATTGTAGGCAATGCAAGAAATAAAGTCTCATATTCGGCATTGTGTGTCGTGCTTCGAAGCGAATCCATGAGTACATCAGCCAGTAATGGGAATTTACAAGCAGGCAAGGTGCAGCAGAACAGACCATCCACACACACCCACACACACAGGTGTTGATTATGGTCACACTCTAAAAGTGCAAGGATGCATAAAGCATATTTTATTTTATTTGTGTGCCTAACGACTCGGGTGGTGCTTTCGGAAGTGTACCTGACTTGAGTACAAATACATTCTTGGCTGCTTTTGACAGATTTGTGGCCACCACGGATTGTGTGTTTATGTGTGCGGTGATTGCGGCATTACTTTTGTCAGTGACATAACTACCTTGCAGAGTTGCATGCTCTGGTACAATCTATAGGTCCTTCTTCAGAAATTGTGGATAGCTTGGCGAAGAGGGCTGTGACATGGTACTTCAATCCGCTACCAGCACCTCACTTCGGAGGGATCAAGGAGGCAGGCATCAATGCAGCCAAGAACTATGTGAAGAGGGTGGTGAGTGATCAAGTGCTCCCCTTTGAGGACTACACTACCTTGTTTGTCCAAGTGGAGATTACACTAATCTCATGGCCAATGTATGAGCTGAGTGGAGACCCTAGTGATTTGGAGAGCTAACACTGGGTCATTTCTTGATAAGAGCACCTCTGACAGCAACACCCAGTAAATATCTAACTCCTGCAGCAGTCAACCATCTTAGTCGGCAGCAGTTCGTCAGACTATGCAGCTCTTTTGGTAGCACTGAAGACAAAAATACCTCAACACTTTGCAATAGTGATTATAATGGTCTCACAGTTTCTCTGATGTAAAGAAAGACAGATGGTGGCTGTAAAAAATAATAACCTACCACACTTCAAGTGAAACTTTGGTCAAATTTCAGTTCTACATACAGGAAAGGATGGTGTCGGTTGTCACTTCTCAAACAAATCACAGCGTGCTGAAGCAGCCAGTTTCGAAGTTTTGCACCCTTTCGTCACTGTGATTCTGATTGATAACTGTACATATGTATAAAACGACAACATATTTTAGTGGGTGATATGTTTGGGATTTTGTTTTATTGTGTTGGTGGACTGCAGAGGAACAAGGAATGCACGTGGTACCTCAGCATGTGGCGGGTGGTTGATAACGACATGACATTTGTGTAGCGCATTGTTGATGTGTTTCCGTGTAACACATCAACTCTCTGAACCCATGGTCAGCCGTGACAATTGTGTAACCGACGGTGGCTACCAGTCCTCCGAACAAGATTCGTGTGACAGTTACCATCGCAGTAGTTTTAAACTAAAGAGCTTTAGATATGCAGCTGAATTCAGGGCAGAATTTACTATACGCATATACATGTCCCACCAGTTCTCGGGATTAGTCCATTTGTACCAAGTTTGTGCGGAGTGAGTTAAAACACTAGTCTTTTTCGCGAATGGTTCGTTCTACTAGACAACTGTTAATATGTTTACAAACAGTTGGTATGGCATGGATTCTTAGTATTCCCATCATGACTCAAGAATTTCTGGGATTTGAGTCGAATATAAGTGGTTCAGAAGCCACTTCAATCAAATTATCCTAATGTGTCTAACTTTTTCGGCATAACTTTATGAATTAAAACTCCAACTTCAATTTTCTGGCCTGTTGGTGTCCCTGCATACTGGGTTCTACATTTTCCCTCCATGGAACACAATAGTCGTGCACATGTACTGGCCTTAAGTGTTACATTTATAGTCCGGTCTGGTTGCTAAGTTATAAACTACTCACGGATAAGTTCAGGATTTACAGTAATAAGATATTCACAACAATATTATAACCGATCATGTTGGAGATTATTGTCTTTCGTCTTTATCACTTTTTAAATGTTATGATTTTTAAATGTTCATATTTGTACGTTTTCCTTGCTGAAGAGGTTGACACCCTTTGCATTACTCTGAGCTGTTTTAAAATTAGCTCCCAATGTTTTGTTGATAACTACAAAGCAAGCATGCTATTACATTTGAGCACTTATTTATTCGTCGTCCTCTTACCCTAAAACTATCTCAGTTAACTATAATTTAATGTCTTTTCAAAATAAATATACATTTCCTCCATACTCTTACCATTATTACCAGGCTTAAGTAAATGGCATTATTAATGTAATTTTCATTACAAAATCATTACCATTAACGATTTACTATATCTTAAACAAGTTTATCTTCATGTGTGTCATTTCAAAACATTCATATTAGCTAAGCAACTATAATTATAATACCAAAGTATCAGGTGCTACTATTTTTCAAGCAGTTAAAGATGTCCTTTGAATTGTCGTTTAAGGTTTAGATATCGTAAACGAAAATTAACTGAAAAACCTTTGTACTCCTTATCTTAATGTTTCAGATAATTAACTTAGTACTGAACTAAAATCTTTATTATAACAATTTCTCTCTCAGTAACTTAATGTTTCCACTTTCATAAGAACGTAGTACAGTTGATTTCGTATGAATAGCAATAAACTTAGAATATTTAAAACTCTATTCTATAAAGGTTTATTTTGGTTTTATATAATATTTGCAAATTACAGTTTATAAATTAGAACTTAAGAAAGTAATAAATCTGTTATCTTGGTATCATAAATTAATGTCATCAAACAAAATTATAATTAATTTTTTTTAAACCAAACTTTGTTATAAATACTTAAGCAATATTCTGTAACATCAAATAAAATGATATAGTTAAGAAATATAATATGACTAGCTTCAGTAAAGCAGAGTATGTTGCGTTTCCTGTAAAGGCTGCCAAAGCAGACAACAAGCAGGAGCGCCGCGAGTGAGGCGCCCCAAACACATACTGAGTGCCCGGGTCCACAGAATCGCTGGTGAGAGAACACACATCACTTCGCATCACTGTGTAAATACTACAGCCGTGCAGTAGCGTGCCTGGTGGCAGTTAGTGTACACGTAGTTAGCTGACAGGTATAGTGCCGGGCAGACGTCTGGGCACGGCCGATCGTCACGGACTGGTCTGCAGCTGAGCAACAACAGAACGGCCCAGCAGTATATGGGCCGTCCCACAAATATCCGGTCTTTAGTCTTCGGTAACAGCAGTGAGGACTCGCCAACTTATGTTTGAGAGACAGCAGATAGCGTGGTCAGCGCTGAGCGCGCGTCTCCTCCCCCCTCCCCTCTTCCACTCTCTGTGACATGCCCAGACGTCTGGCGGGCGCTATAGCAACATAGCCCCTCAGTGGGCAACTAGTAGTCAGTACTCGAGTGTCAGCAATCGTCGCCCCCGTGTAGTTAGTGCTCGCACCTCTAAACGTTGCAGATCAATTGAACATGTTCTCTCAGTAATTTCCCCTACAAGCTCTCGCTCTCTCTCTCTCTCTCGCTGTTCTCATACTCCTGCATGATTGTGATGTCACACTTCACATGCAGATCTTATCTCACAGTGCATGCCGTAATTATGTGTTTTTATCTCACTGTACGTTATAATTTTATTAGTATCGTAGGTACTATTTTTTGCCTTGATTCCTCTACACAGGCGTTGCTCTCAGCATGCACCCATAAAGGTTGTTCACGATAAAATGAGGATTTTTTAAATCAACCTTAGAAATAAATGTCACTGCTCTTTCCTGCTTATATTTTAACTGGCGCTCTGAGTGGCATACGCCCAGTAAAATAGGTAACGACGGATAAAAATAGTTCCATATTTTAACGTCGAAAAAGAAGTGTTAGGTAACCATTCGTGATAGCTTAAATTATTTCTTTCGTTTTCTGTGTGTGTGTTTTTTTTTAAGCACCGAAGTGTAGAAAAGGACAGATTTGTAAAATTTGTATTTTTCTAATAATTTTACAGTTTCATTTGACCAACGTATGAACAAAGTGATGAGTCTCATGGCATTGTTAATTTTATTAAAGGCGGGGGAATACACAACGTGCATATAAGTAGTTCATTAGAAGGGTTTTCAAAAGCGCTTGTTTTACCGTGAACAACCTGTAATTATAAACATCGAAACTATAGCACTCCGCTTGTTACATCATTTTTTTAATATGTGTGTGCTCCACAACGTACATATTTCTTAAACTGTTTGTTAACCCTCTTAAATACATTATTTTTATAAAATCTACGCTCTTAATTTATGAGAAGATTCAAAACGCAAGACTTACAATTGCTGCTTACAAAAAGTTCAAATGGTTGCAAGATGAGACCTTCAAGTCTGGTACGTTCTGAAATACTTCATAAAGTTTGCTCTTTTGCTAAACGTGAAATATTACTTACCTAATGTATTCACGGTTCTTTTGCTAAATCAGTATTCTGAGCATTATGAAAGATGCGCCGTGGCCACTATTTTAGGTGACATTGCTAAATAACCTTGATTCATTAATTTACAATTATATGTTTAACATTTTCTGTTCCATTTTGTGTAGCTTATAGGGGATTTGCAAACACAGCAATTTAAAGGACAACTGTAGCTTACTTAAAAATACTAATTATTTCTTGAATTTTTTTAATAGATCTATGAAGACAAATACTTTTAAGCCTTAAAGTGGTCCTCGGTGAGAAATATTTTTACCGGTGTCTTTGTGAAGGCACGTAGATTGGGCAACGCTGTAGACCCCCCTGCTTCCAAGATCACTGGCATGTCCACACAGCATGGTTAACATGTTTACTGCACAAGTAACTAACTAGAAAGTAACAAAATCTGTTGCTCTCTTGCATGCTGCATGTTCAGGGTAACTAAAGGCTGTTCACGATAAAGTGAACACTTTTGAAATCAACCTACCTGCATATATTTTAACGGGCTCACTAAGTGACATTAAAGTTGGTAATGAGGGATGGAAAGTAGTTCCATATATTAACGTCGAATAAAAATTGTTACGTAACAATTTGTTAAAATTTAAATTATTTCTTTATCTTTATGTTTTTTTTAATTCATTGAAGTGTAAAAAATAACCGCTTTGTAAAATTTTTACTTTTCTAATAATTTCACAGTTTCACTTGACCGACGCATGAATAAAGAGATGAGGCCCATGGCAATGTTAATTTTACATAAAGTGGAGCAATACACAACGTGCATACAAGTAGATCGTAAGCATAGCTTTCAAAAGTGCTTATTTTAACGTGAACAGCCTATAGTGAGAGTAACTTCTTATGTGGCACTACATCTCTCCTCCTACCTTAACTAACCTATCTATTCTAAGCTGAGTCCGAGATTTGAAAACATTTATAATTTTAAACAAGTCCTATTAGCAGGCCAAGCGGTCTATGAAATAGTCTGAGCTCACGTGAAAGCACTTGTCTTGCGCCCTTCAAGGTCTTAACTTTTTCCACTTCAAATATAACTATTGCAAAAGCACATTTATCATGGGAAATTATTTATATCTAATTTTCTTTAGTACTTGTGCTAGCATTCGACTGGTACGCCATTTCTTTCATAGATCATTTTTTGGTAACTATAGAAAGAATTAATTCACTTATTTCATTAACCGTATTTAATGACGAAGTCAAGTATTCATTTCGTAATCCCAAAACAATGCACGATAAAACAGAGAAAATATTTTTATTTTTTTTGCTATTAGGTCATAACATTGACAGGATAATGTAATTATTTTCGGTTTTCTATAAAAAGTATAAATATTTGGTTTCGCTGCAGATCAATAAATCCAATAATAAACTTCTTATTATTAAAAACCATTTACTTGCAGTTTATAAAGGAGCATTTTAATTTGGCATGTACTGTACATATTTTGCAGTTTTAGACATACTGTATAAAGTGTGTACTATCCCAGTAGATATATACGTTCTGGACTCAATTTTAGGTACACCCCATTATTCTACTTTACAATGTTTCAACCTTTCCGAACTTTATACCGACTACAATGTAAAACTTACACTTTCTGAGCCGATAGTTTGAGTAGTTCAACTCAGCATATACTGTATATGAACTCTAAAAGGGCTGTTCAGATGAAAAGTTTGTGCAAAGCAAACAGGTGACGTCAGAGAATGAACACGATACGGCAATCAGGCCACGAGGTAGTGTTTTGTGGCTTTACACGCAAAATAATTGGGTCCCCAGGGGCGCATTTTAAAAAAAAAAATATGGCAGCTAGTGAGGGCAAGATCTTAAAGGCGCCATTGTTCACACTGATTGATAACTGCTACCTGGAGCTGGCTTATATGACTGATAAATAATTTTATTGTTACATAACTGATAGCGTTTACGGTTATTCACTATTAAGGGCTAGGGTATCTTATTGCTTCGGCAGTCTTTATCGGACTTGTAAACTATGGGCATTTTCATATGAGGCTAGTATTAAGTGTCACATGCTAAAGTTAACATTACGACTGGAAAGTAAACTCGTTGCAGGTAGTTCATTTAATAAGAAATTTGGACAGTCAACTTTTCTATTCACAACTATTTGTATAATAGTTTTCTGATCAGATTCCTCTTAAATACGTAATGAACGAAATTTATTTAACATTACTCTTTTGTATTAAAGATTGTTTGTTAAATCGTTTTATTATCCCCGGTTTATCGTTCCATTAAAAATAACTTAGCTTAATCACATAAGGTTTATAAAATATATTAGACAAATTGCAGGGTGTTACTTGATAGCGGAATTATTTCGATACATCGTACAAGGCAATAAGCTGATGAATATTAAGTGTGGGTGTTATGAAAAATGTTCATTCATTAACTCGAACAACTGCTTTGATGAGGTGCTCCTGGAGGAATAATGTTTTAATTGTTTAACTTAATTGCTTTGCGGTAAAAATGTTCACGTTCTATAGAAATGAATTACACGAGTGTTATTGTTCCTATGCAAGTCACAAATACTTACCTTTACTAATATTAGCCAAGCCGTTGGAATTTGGAATTACTGATTTAGGTTTGGAATTTATAGTTTTATTTTTCTTTAATTACAAATAGAGGACGAAATATCCCACTGGAATTCTTACGTATCAATCTTACGCAGGCCATGAAGCATCTAAAGTAGAGAACACCAAACAAATGTTAATATATTAAATTAACTATACTTACATTTCTTGATGACAAACCGAGCTTGATTCAACCTCGAATCAAGCTTGTAATGTCAAGACTGCAAATTTCTAGCATGCCAACTAATCTCCATGTATCAACTTTGTAGCAAGTTTGGTTTGAAAAACTTGCTACGCCCCTGCCTTGGCAAGCTGCAAGCATAAGTGAAGCCACGTGGAAGCTTGCCGTTAGCAAGTTTGAGCCAGCCACTTGGCATTCGGATTGAATCTAACTTAAATCATACACGATATGATGAACTCGTTTGGTAAGGCAAATTCAATTCAAGCGCTAGCTTACATGCTGTCTACGATTAACTTACTTAGGAGAACTGGATATTTTTAACTCCTTCATAAAAAAATTCTGTTGAATGACTGTAAAATTATAGTCTTCCCTTTTAAATCTATGTGAATTAGGCACTTTGCTAGCAAAGAATAAATTCACTTTAAGTACTAGCCATATAGTAGTACCAAGCATTGCATGATCACCAAATAAAGAAGATGCCCCGTGAAATACTGCAGCTTGAAACACATAATTACTATGTACACAGCTGATTGCCTCAATTGATTTTTACTGAGTAGAATTGTTTTCTAAGCTTTAAGAGTGGGATCCAAGGTCAAGAAGCGATACGGGCGACACTAACACGCACTCCTAACACATCATCGCTCCTACGCTCAAGGCGTGCAGAGTTTCCGCCGTGACGGTGTACTGCGCTAATTAGATCTGTAACAGTGGGGTTCTATTGCACGCCATAAAAGCAAGCCCACAGATAAACTACGCCTGTATATTTGTACTTTTTTCTTGGCGCACAAGGAAACTGCATAGGCGAGCTTTAAAAAAGCGATATTTGACTACCTTCACGATTTTTTTTCTCCAAGAATACCCTTAATATGACAAAAATAAAAAAATAGGGGCATAGATAATTCTTTTTTTTACTTTTTTTGACTAAAAGTCATATTTGCAAAGCATTTATTTAACGAGATACGCGTATTCGCACAAACAACTATTTCATAGAAAATGTTTCAGTACACACTCCTATTAATATATAAAAACTAATCTTATTCGCCTAAATTCTTGTTGGTTCCGAAGCAACTCAACTTTGCAACCCAGAATGGTTTGACAGTTTTGCAACAAAAATATTAATGTCAAAGAGAAACTTAGAAAAGGCACAAATATTTGGTTAGTATTGTGCTTTTGTCAATACCAACGTATGGTATTTCTGTTTAGTTCAACAACACATACACAGCTATACTACAATAATCGATGTCCTTAATCGGTTCTATTTTCCTACGTCATCGATGCAAGTATAAACAAAAACGTTTTAACGCGTCAATTATGCTTAGAAACAAGAAAATATTTATTTAACTTACTCGTTAAGTACATTATTTAACTTTTAATGTTATTCCATAATGAAATAGTTGGATGACGCCAATTGTAAACACTTGAACTATTGTCTTATATTGTCATGATCACAAAGTTTGTGCCCTACACTCTTATATCTTCCACTATCATGAGGACATGGAAAGTGTAACCCACGTATAAATATACGCTAAATTCCAAAGCTGATTTTAAATGTTGCGCTGAAGAATATACAGTTTAATATATACTACCGTGAAT
Source organism: Dryococelus australis (assembly GCA_029891345.1). Classification (NCBI taxonomy): domain Eukaryota; kingdom Metazoa; phylum Arthropoda; class Insecta; order Phasmatodea; family Phasmatidae; genus Dryococelus; species Dryococelus australis. The sequence continues at coordinate 192,739,583 of CM056998.1, read as the reverse complement.
GTTGACTCCTCATGCAGGAATAAGTAAGTTAACATTTCAGAATAATTATAATATTCTATGAAAATTACGCGATGACATTTTTCAAATGTACCAATGAACTCCGAGAGCATTTAATTTGATTTATACACTAAAAAATAAAACTAATAAAAATACATTCCGTAACATATATTCATGAAAGAATTCTGTCAATGCAATGACCGATAATCATTTATATTTAAACTCGGCGGGATTGATCTAAAAACACGGTTCTACATTCGATTAGGAGATCGTATTGTATATCTTGCACGCTTCACGAACCTAAATAAACATTTGCCTCCATTTATCGGTCCCCCCCCCCCTTCCCCTTGCGGGCTCATTGGATTTGCTAGCACGTCGTTTGTGAAAACAAGAACTGAAGCGTCTCTAGTAACGCTTCAGTATCCAACACGACTGCTCACTAACGTTTATGTTTACATTCAAATATAGGGGATAAGAATACATGTAACACATCGTCCAACTTACAAATATAGGGGATAAGAATACATGTAACACATCGGCCAACTTACAAATATAGGGGATAAGAATACATGTAACATATCGGCCAACTTACAAAATCACAAATTCCAATAGCTATTCGTAATATTTTCTTTTGGTTGTGGAATCCTGTTATTCGACAAACGAAAACGTCCGGCTTCATCATGCCAATTGTAGCATGCGATTTTATTGTGGCAGTTGTAGTGGTTATTTCAACTGTAGCGCTGTCTTTGGTGAGAGAAAGACCTGCGTGTTGCGAATGTATGTGACTTCTGTAGACAGGCATTGCCAGGCTACGCTGTGTCACGCACCTCCAGACACACAGTAGCTGACACACATGACACTATGGAACTGTCAAGAATAAATTAGTGGCACTATTACACTAACCTCTGTTTATGAAACACAAAATAAGTAGTTTCAGTGGTTCGCCGATTTAATCCTTTAGTGCATTAGTGTTCCATATAAAATATATCTGGAGCATTCGATATATATATATATAAATTAGTTAAATGATAACTATTTATAAACCTATAGTAGACATGAAAAAACTCGCATGCACTCATGAAAAAACGCCATTTCCACAACGGTCGAGTATAACAGTGGTTAGCGCTCTAGATTCGCGAGCTAATGGTCACGAGTTCAAATCCCGGTGTATACGCTTGGAATAAAAAAAAAACAGAGTTTTCATGTTGCGGATTGGTGATCACCCTTCGTCGTTGGGGCTAAAATACGACGACGACGACGATCTACCATAATAATGATGAACCGATGGATTAACAAGCCATCCAGTACTTGTACGATGGACGATTTCGAGTTTGCGCCTATTGCGAAATAGTTATTGCGAAATCATACAACGAAACAAACATCAAATGAGTTTGTTTCTCAGATGGGTTTTCGTGCCATATATGGTCGCTAATCATAACTCTTAATTATCACCCGTGGCCATTAAAGGGTTAACCCTCGCGCTTTCAATAAGTTTTTTAATGTATGGACCTACTATTCATAATCCCCAATTACTAATGTTTCTGTAGGTATTCTGTTCAGGTTTAAAGTTAAAATGTATGCAGTAATGAGCATGGATTATGGCCCAAAGTTGTTCTGTCGTGAATCGCTTATAACGCCCAATTTTTGTAGTAAACACGGAACAGTGAGCTTCGCTCGAAAATCCCAGGATTGTGATTCAGAAAATATTACCGTTCAGTCTAACCAGGTGAAACCAGGTCAAAATTAAATACACCGACATGCTAAATGTAGTGGGATACTAGTCTATAAGCTGTTCGCGGTAAAAATAAATGTAAAAAAAAAAAACTTTTGAAACCAACCTTTTACTTATAATTGCACTAAAAAGAGAAAAAATATTTACAACAATTACAAAATTTGTCGAACTTGTAAGCTGTGGTCGAACAGCCGTAATAAAATTTACTACAAATTAATATGTTTGTATCAATTTATATTTAGTATATTTAAGCTTGGCCCGAATAGTGAAGAGCCTTACACGCGATATGTGATTACTACGCTTATGCGACTGAGGTATACGACCTATATTGCGCCAAGCTGTATTTTAATTTTAACTTTCGAAGTAACTTTGAAAGTCAAAACAGTCAAAAGTGAAACCATTACCTGTGCTGATCGAGGTGTCGGGTTTCAGAGAAATTGCTACATGCCGCTCCTTCGGCAAGACTTCAATAAACACTTTAGTCTTGTGTCCCAGCCCGGGACAGAGGTTGGATTGGATTGGAGTACATGGTCGACGGGACCTCCCCCTCCCCCTCCAGCGACAATGTGTTGACCCTTAAGGCTGTTCACGGTAAACTGAGCACCTTTGTTTGCCTTTCTTAAAATCTGCTTGTATGAACATTGTGTAAACTTCCATCAAATGCAAAATTTTACATCGACATGGGCCAGATCGCTCTATTCATGCGTCGGGACGCATCGGTCAAGTGAAACCTCGGGGAATTGCCGGGAAATGAAATATTTTACGAAATTGCTAAAACTTGCACTTATATGCATTAAAAATAATTTATTTCGGTGTTCAAAGCTGTTTACGTTAACACTTTTAATTCAACGTTACGATATAGAACTACTTTTTATCTGTCGCCGCCAACTTTACGGGGCAAACGCCACTCAGAGAGCCCATTGTAATGTATGCAGGTATAGGTGCAGTGACATTTTTCAAAGGTTGCTTTCAAAAGTGCTCACTTTACCGCAAACAGACTATACGTAGGTGTGTATATGCGCCAACGGCTACGCAGCGGGTCTTGGCAGTAACCCATCCAAGTACTGATCACGCATAAATCTGTTGAACCCTGGCGATCAGAAGGCCACCACGTTGCCTACGGCGAAGTTTTTGTTTTTGTACTTTGTCGTTGTTGTTGTTTTGAAGTGACGTACACGATCTCAAGTTAGACCGACTTGCTGACATATTCCCAGGGCGACGAGCGAACTGAACATTCGCCGCAGAGAGGCTGGGGCGCGAACCCACGACCTCTCGACTAGAAGTCGGCCACCCTACCCCTCAGCTATGGAGGCGTGGCTGCTATGCCTCCCGGCGCAAAACTTTACCTAAAAAAAAAAAAAAAACTTTGTGTTGAAATAACGGTTTGAAATTTGTACCAATAAAAATGTTAATTTAAAATGGCCATATTCGTGCCAAAAAAAAATGTGAGTGCTCTTTTTCAAATGAGTTGTTATTATCATTTATAAAGGCTGTTCACGATAAAATGAGCACTTTTGAAATCAACCTTCCAAAACAGTCACTACCCCTACCTGCATATGTTAACTGGTGCACTGGGTGACATGCGCCCAGTAAAGTTGATAACGATGGATGGGATGTAGTGCAGTATTTTAACGTCGAATAAAAAGTGTTAGGCAACCATTTCTGATAACTTAAAATATTTCTTTGACTTTGCGTATTTTTTAATGCATCGAAGTGTAAAAATTAGCAGATTTGTAAAACATTTACTTTTCTAATAATTTCACAGTTTCACTTGACCGACGCATGAATAAAGTGATGAGGCGTATGACAATGTTAATCTTACATAAGGAGGAAGAATACACAATGTGCATACAAGTAGATCTCAAGCAGCGCTTTCAGAAGTGCGAGTTCATTTTACCATGAACAGCCTATATGATGTTACGCTCACGTGGAATATAGTCAGAGCGAGGGGACAAATGTTGGCTGGTGGATGGCCCAGGAGGGTTGTCGCTGACGGATGGAGTGTGTGTTTCAGACAACGACCGCAGCATGCGACCCCGCGCCACTGCAGCCTACCTGCACGCACTTCGCAATCACCGACCCTCGCACAAGATCCGCAGCTTCGTGGCGGCCCCGGAGCCTGCGGGACTCCGCAACAGCAATCTGCACGACCCCAACTACCTGTGGACCGGCCTTGGCCGGCGGCGCTGAGACCCGCGCCCTTGTGGCGCCGGCGCTAGTGTTCCCACGCAGTAACCACCTATCCTTGCCAATGTGTATCTCTCTCTCTCTATCTCTCTATCTATCTCTTCTCGAGCATGCCTGCCTGCTCTTCTTCTCTCGAGCGCCCAACGTCATCTCGTTGGCATGTACGTGTTAAACAATTTTACTGATAAATAAACTGTGTTATTTTTATATTAACAACATGTGTGCGTCTTTTTTCCATTCCCTATTAAGCCCACGATCTTTTATTTCTACAGCTTTTGCAATAATTAATTAAACCGGGAGTCGATATTGTAAAACCCTATTACAATTTTTTTACAAATTGTTTTTATTACATAGTATAATTTTTTCAACAAAAAACCGTATAATTTTAACTAATTAATATATAACCAAAATTTTAGTTAATTAATTAATTGCGTAAAAGTATTAACTTTTTGTGTTGGAAAAATTAGACTACATAATTTAAAAAAACAAACAAAATTGTAAACAATATTACAATATCGGCTCCCGTTTGGTAGAAAAAATTAATTCTCACAAGAGTTGCATAAATGAAGGATCGTGGCCTTAACTCTACGTAGAATGTAAGGCCTTGAAAAAAAATTTAGTTTTATTGAACTTGTTGCATTCTTATAGGCTGTTCACGGTAAAGTGAGTACTTTCGAGGACTTAGTTACTTTTTCCTTTTTTTCTTCAGCCACCTTTTTAGATAAATATTGCCATGTCAGTAACAAAAAACCGTGTGTGTATTCCGCCGCACTTTAAAGTAAACCTCTAAGGCTAAAACCAAATATATTTATTGACTATTATTCGAAATGAGAGGGCTTTCAAAAGTGCTCACTTTACCGTGAATAGCCTATACCCATATAACCTCACGTTGCCTTGACCTATATGTTGCGAAGTGTGCAGACTGGTATAAATTTTACTCTTGCAGGCGTAGCACATCTTCTTCTTCCAAACACTCAACGTCAGTGCATTCGCATGCAAACGATAAACAATTTCACCTATAAATAAACCGTTTTATATTTATACTATCAATATCTACATGCCATTTTCAATTTGTCGTAACTAGGGGCCACATGTTTCTTCGCGAAATAATTAATTCGCAGTCAAGACTTCAATATTCCAAGTGCACACTGTAAGTTTAGTTCCTTATTGGCAACGTGTCTTTGCGAGGAGACATTTACCTACCTAACTGGGCCAATCAGAACCAAGTTTGTTCGGCTACAGAATATCTGCAATTTGCAGGCACACGATGAAAATAATAGAATCACGAAAGTGGAGCTGAACTGCAGTGTATCATAGTGTAGCTGGTAGTGGAAAATTTTCGCATAAAAAAAGGTGAGTCTACTCATAAAATCCACTTTTCCCTGTGTACCGTTACCAAGAAATTAAGACATCGAACGGCTGTGCTATAATTATTTGTAACAAATCCTTTCCCAACTCGATCCTTTCCTCACTCATAATTCCACACGCCCTTTTTACTCCATTAGTGGCGAAGTATGCATACTTTGTTTCATTTTTCACTTGTTACAACCTTTGATGCACGACCTAAAAGTATTAGAACGTGTAGCATTTGAAATCAGTTAAAACCATGTGTGTAATGTCGCCACGCCTTGTTAACAAACAACACAGCCCAGTGAATGGTGTGAAGATGAGACCTCGAGCTATACAGTACAGCGAACAACTCAACCTAAGACACAAGACGTCGATGCCTTTTTGAACGATCGAAGCAATGTATTGTAACACCACTACGAATAACTGCTACCAAATATACCTTCAAAATAAATAAACTGCATACTGGAATAATGCGATACAAGTCACTGACACAAGGGAAAACTAAATCTCCTTGTATTAACGAATGCCATAAGATACATTATTTTAATTTGTTTTTTAAGGAATAATACATGAAAACGGTTGGTTCGTGACATTAGAGTTTGACAAAATTTCACAAAAAATATTTGATACATCACTTATTAAAACGTTTAGATAATTTGGCGCCCTTTTAAATTTATTATTGGAATTTTGCAACATTTCTCCTGCTAACAAGTAAGTTACTTAAACAATTTTGTCCATCCAAAGACATTTGAATAACAAATATATTTCTACTATTTTAAAAGTGATATATATATATATACACACACACACACACACACACCACTTTTAAACACCTTACGTTGTTCTGCCGTCATTATTCTCGGAGCACTAATGGAAGAAAAGAAAGAATTTTTGTTTTCTTATCTGCAATCAGGGCTCTGAGAATAATAACGACAGTGAATATCTAATAACGTAAGAAGGTGCCAAAATTTGTTATTTACATCTTGAGATGCCAGGAATTTTGAAAAATCAGCTGTGAAACAAGTAACGACATAAATTATATAAATATACTGCTTTCACGCACCAATGGCCTTAAGTGACAAGTCGAAAAGGTACAACAGTGTGCTAGTACAAATCACATGCACTGCGAAATCCAGTAACATACACTGTTCAAAAAAATTAGCGGAACATGTTTTTGAATATCTTGTATGTTACCTATATTTGGCTACACTTGACACCAGTGGTCTAATAGTATAGCTTGAGACATTTGCTACTCAGCATAAACTACAGTAGAGTAATATGCCATGTATAGTCTTAGCCCTACAGCGCAGTGTCAGGTGATTCCTCAAAATAAAGTGTGCCACGGTGTGGCAGTGTGTCCTAGCGAGGTACACAGATGGAAGCTGTCATTTGTGGGTGGACCTTTCATCTTATTGCCACGGACCTCAATGTATCCCCGTCTGTCATTCACCGGTTGTGGAATCGCTACAATGAGACAGGTCAGTTCACCAGGTGGGTTGGACAAGGTCGTCGATGCATTACAACTCCACATTACGACCGATACCTGGCCATCTCTATGTTGAGCCGCCATACAGCCACTGCCAGAGAACGGCAACAAGACCTCTGAAGGGCCGCTGAAGTCACGGTTTCCGACCAGACTGCAAGGGATAGGTTACAATAAAGGACCTTACGACCCAGACGTCCCGTTCGAATACCCAGCTTAATGCGGTAACATCGAGCTAATAGCCTTCAGTTCGTCTGTAACCACGTCAACTTGCAACTTCGCATCGGAGAGCTGTGTTATTCACAGACGAGTAAAGATTTACCTTGACACAAAGGTGATAGGCGTGTACATGTATGGAGATGCCATGGTGAGCTGTACATGCCAAATTTTGTGCAACACATCGACAGACTCGGGCTGGGATGTATTTTTGGGGTGGCAATAGTGTCGACAGCCATGCGGAGTTTGTCGTTGTACGAGGACTACTTATTGTCAGGGAGTACATAGGGCAGATCCAGTTAGGCCATGTGGTGGCCGCTGCGTACGGCGTTGACCCTGAATTCATGCTCATGCACGATAATGCCAGACTGAATGTGCCGGATATCGCAAGGGATGTCTTGCGACGGCTAGACATCCAAGTGATGGAATGGGCAGTGGTGAGACCCATCGAGCACGTGTGCGATATGCGTCACAGACGTGTTCGTTGTCATCCTGTCCCATCAGAGATTCTCGAAGAACTCTCACAACCTCTCATTGAAGGATAGGAACGGATACCGCAGGGAGATCTCAATCGACTTATATGGAGCATGCCACGTAGGCGCCAGACTTTGATAAATGCTCACGGTAGGGATACACCATATTAAAGCTCTAGAATTCTGATGAAAACAACATTGGATTTCTGGATGGGTGACTGTTCCTACTTGGTTTTCGACACTGTTTGGACATTTATGTTTGTATTGTCAAAATGAATGAGAATTCAATGTTGATTTGATACTTATCTGTAAAAAATACAAGCATATGTGGTAGCATAGCTAGTTGTCAATTATTTTTCTATGCATTATGACATATGTTCAAAATCATGTTCCGCTAATTCTTCTGAACAGTGTGTTTTGATTCCTTGGTTAAGGTAATTTGGTTGTACACAGTGAAATACTTGGCTAAACGAAACCAACTGAAAGCATTTTATCAATGCCAGTTAGTTTTTTTTTTTTTTGAAGGCTCAAATCTACCACAACATGATGGTCGTTTCCTTTTTGGTGCGAGAAAATAGGGTGAACTAAAATAGGATTTTGACTATTCAATGACCTTGTCTAACAGATCCTGAATTTTATTTCCCATTATCTTAATTTTACGAATTGTCAAAATATGTTGATCGCACTTCACAGGTTAAGAATATGGAATCTTATTATCACACACTTTAAAGTTAGTACGATCTCATTTCGAGGTTAGAACATCAATAAAATTATTACTTAAATCGTGCCTCTCAATTTGATTTTCCTGATCAAGGAGCTTTAAACCAAGATGACTCTGATAATAAACTACACTAGTGGAAAGGAATTTAAGAACACTCTGTAGGACAACACTTATCTGCCCAAAAGTTGGTACCCAAGAAGGGGGTGGTGTGTGGGACTGATCAAAACATAAGTCTGTAGGACATCCAGAACATTAAATACAAAACATACAGCATACACCTCAATAAGGAGTGTAACCACCCCGAACAGCCACATAAGCAGCAATCCTAGCATGTAACCTGTCGCACAAATGCTGAATGTCTCTCCACGGTATGGTATCCCATACTTTTCGTACTTCTTGGCATAGCTAGATGATGGTCGTTGTCGGGACTAGACTGGATGTCAGGCGCTGTCCCACCACTACCCACACGTGCTCAATGGAGCTGAAGTCTGGATATATAGTAAGCCAGAGTAGCTTATGTACATCATGTAGAGCATTCTATGTAGCGACATGGGTGTCTGCGGTAACATGCTGGACTATTGGTTCTGCAGTGTTTCAAGATATGGTCGAAGAACATCACGGATGTACGACGCACTTGTCATGCCCTCTTGAATGAATACCAGAGGTGATCGAAGTGCGTAGCCATACAGCCATCCATACCATAATCCCAGGTGGAGGAACACTGGATTGTTTCACTCACCCGCACGTTTACAGATGAGAACATGGTTATCACTTTGTCCAATACAGAAACAACTCTCATTACAGAACACCACTTCCCTCTACCGCACACTCTCTCCCAACACCACTGGAAACGTTCCCGATGAAGAGCAGGTATCAAGGGCAAACCTGCCAGAGGAACACGGAAATTGGACAATTTATTGTTTATTGTTCACACATAGTGGCCACAGTGGCTCTGATTGCACGTGCAATAGCTGTTCTGTCAGTCAGGGTGGCCTGAATGATCCTTCTGTCCAGGCGCTCATCGCTGCAGCAGAGTGAGGTAGCACTGGTGAAGATAGGGGTTGTGATAGCCCTGTCCCCCATATTCTCATCCACAGAGGGACCACTGACACGTAATATTCCAAGTGTGAGTGGCAATTCTGAAGAATGCCCAGCCACCCTCTCGTAGTTCCACTATACGACCACGCTCAAAGTCTCTTAACAGTTCAGTTGGTGATAGTCGTCATCTTTTAGGCATTGAATGCACGCTCTGTGATACACATGCCATGAAATCGCACAGCCAACTGTACTCATTTTGCTATCAGACTACCTGCTATAAGACACATGTTCTAATGGCTGCAGACCGAAGCAGGCGATTGACGTCCTTCCTCTTACAATCAGAGTACTCTCTACACACGAACAATTTGTGACGTAAAACCCATTTGGATTGGACAATGTTTACTAGATGTTCTTCAATACATTTTTCTAGTGTATATCACACACGTTAACTTCTTCCAAATTTTGTTCCTCACTATAAAACGCAATGATTACTTGGTGATCGAATTTTAACATAACATATTTGGCTTTAAAAATAAATGCGCATACTTATTTCTAAATGAAATCTTATCCCAGAATTAAATTGGCCACTAAAAATGTGAAGGTCCATGAGAACAAGACAATTTTGATTTTTACCATGGCAGCTTTAACAGGTACACTGTCAAAAATGCTTCAATAAATGCTCGAAAAATAAAATAAGTTTTCCAGAATAACTTTAAAATCTTTTCCATCTTAAGATTGTAGCTTAGTAAATTTGAATAATTTCCATTGCTATTATGAGGTGTAGTTATTTTTATTGTTGCATGTAAGCGTTCCAATCCTAATGCTCCTCGGATGTCCATGAAGGGATAATCCTTCAGGAAGGACCTTTACCTTTTAAACTATGAATATTTGAATAGTAGTTATTTTGAATTAGGTAATTTATGGTCCAAATAAATTTCCTGTACTTTTCAACTATTTCTGACCATAACTACTCATTTGTCACGAAATTTTTAAACGCATATGTGCGAAATTTTATCAAAACCAGTTCAACAAGATTTAAATGTAGTGTGGTGCTGCATAGTTGTAAACAATAATATATTACTACGTTTGTATCACACGGAAACGCCTGGCAATTGTCCAGCATATGCGACTTGTATAACAGTGATTAATCAACCATGTTAAAGGCGAAATAAATTAAATTTGTGTCTGGTCATAATTCTTGGAAATCGTTTTATGTCCATAAATGCATAATAAAAACTAAGCATAATTACTTGAGGTATAATATACGCTGAGAACACTGGCATCGCAAATAATGATCTGAATTAACATAAATGAGCTGGGAAATCTGCTACAACATATTGTATGAGATAATCCACTTTACTGTATGTATATTGAACTGAATTATTTAGACACCTGAGCCCTAATGACGCACCACAAACAACAAACAACTAAACAAGAAATTAGGCAACTTATTTAATGTTAGTTACTTTGATACTAAACAAAGGAAAATTAATATTCTGATTCTTTTTATTAATGAAAAGAATGAATTTTACAATTTGGAATAATTTTTTTTTCTGGTGACTTAACTAAATTTTCAGTACTCAAAGATTGACTTCACTTGAAACACAAAGTACAAGGCAATTATAGGAAAACCTGGAAGATCACTTTTTTTTACAAACTCACTCAGATTTAACATAGAACAAAAATATATCTTCTACGCTTTAAAACAACTAAATTCCTCAGAATTTATTTTGGAATAGAAATTACTGAATTAATCAATCATGGTCCGGAATAAAGATTTTGAGGTAAAGTTACGTAGCCTTAATAAGCAATCCATCACTATGAAAAACTTCTCAATGACAATCCAGGTAATTGGAGAGGATTATAGAGGTTTGGGCTGCTCTTAACATCAGGTCTTGAGAACCGATGAGGGTGAAGTGAGGTGAATAAGGAGCAGCACCGAGATGCAAGGGCGGGAAATGAGGAGATCCCGGAGAAAACCCACCGACTAGTGACATCGTCCAGCACGATTCCCACATACGAGAATCTGACAGCGGCTCCGCCGGGAATTGAACCTGGTTTGGCTATAAAGTCGGAGACGAGTGCTCTACCCACTGCAGTTACCGCGGCCTCAGGATAGACGGAAGTAATACTAGGAAGTGACCGCAACGAAACGTCTAAAAAGTTAAAAGGAAGTATATGATGAAAGGATGAGGAAACTAGGAACAAACTCTAAACACAAAAAAAAATAACATCACGCAAAATTTAGTTATTGCAATGTGATAACGAACACAAAAGATAACGACTCACAGTGGCATTGTGTACTGGAGTGTAATGCGCTCACCAAATGGAGGGCAAAGATGAAACATGTATGTAAACTCGCACATTCAAATCTTGAAATACAGTTGGACATGTGCTATACGAACTGCACGGCCTCTGTCAGATGGTTCAACGGTTCCTGCCACTGGCGACGCTGTTACCAGCCCATGTTGGTGGAGGACGACCCCTAAATTGTCAGAGGGGGTGATGTTATGGCCGCTACAATGTTACACTGTGCGGCCATACTCGAAGAAAGCATCATCAGGACAGTTTAGACAAACAGTCGAGGTGCAGAAAGGGTAATCGAGGACAGCTGATCAGTATACAAGAGCAGACACCGCATATCATTGTTTGTCATCATCAGTACATGAGACCTGCCAGCTCATCAACCTCGGCGAGAACATATGTGAGTCAGTGAGTGGAGAGATTTGGACGGCTCTTAACGTCGACGTTTTGAGAGTCGATGAGGGTGAAGCGAGGTGAAGTATGGAGCAGCACAGGAATGAAGAGGTGGAAGAAACAGGAGATCCCTGAGAAAACAGCTAACCAGTGGCATAATCCGGCACGATCTCCAACGACTTCCCATCGATCGTTACCAACTTTACTGGGCCCATGTTACTCAGCGCACCTGCTAAAATATATGCAGGTAGGGACAGTGACTTTTTTCTGTGGGTGATTTCAAAAGCGCTCACTATCAAGTAGTTCAATGTGTCGGTATCAAGTAGAACACTGAGTCGATATCATGTAGAGCACTGAGTATGGGCAAGTGGTTCGGAACCCACTATGGTCACTGAGTATGTACCACACTCTGTAAGTACAGAGGCCATATGACATCATAACATTTTCTGTACAATCTCAGAGTTTCCATGCCCAACACAGGTTTGCTCTGTAATTTCGTCGTTTTGCACCTGGCGCCATCGTGTGGAGAACCAAGATAATTGCGGTTGTTATCGCGCATCCTCTTTCTTTCTAAGAGGGTCAAAATTTGCGCCACTACGTCATGTTAAGGGTAACGAACCGAGAAATAGCTAGTGTAAGTGTCATGATTCGTCACAATGTGGCGCAAGAGTAAACATATGAGAATACAAAGCTTACTTATTCGGCCAAGGAACGAGCTCCAAAAACGGGGATCTCCCGTTTCCCGCACCCTGGCATTCCGGCATCGCCCCACACTCACTTCACTTCTCCCTCATCAGCTCTCAAGACCTCGATGTTAAGAGCCGCCGAAACTCTCCACTTCACTTTACTCTCTCCATTGTTCGCCATTGTCACTAAGGGGACTATATAGCTACGCTTCCAAGATCAAGAAGCGAGAGAGCAATACGGGCGACACTAACACGCACGCCTTGCGCCTCATCGCTCCTATGCGCTAAGCGTACAGTGTTTCCGTCGTAACGCTTTACTGTGTAAATTATTTCTGTAACATAGGGGTTTTGTTACACGCGATGAAAGTCCACAGATCAAACTACCTGCATATCATCGTACTTTTCTCTTGCCGCTTAAAGAAACTGCATAGGCAAGCTTTAAAGATGCTATATTTGATTAATACACTTAACATGATAAAAATAAAATGATAGGGACATAGACAATAGGTTTTTTTTTTATCCTTTCTGGCAAAAATTTCACAGAAAACGTTTCAGTACATAGACCTCTTAAATAAACGGCCGCTTTAAATCGAGGAATTTTTTTGGCAGGTTCCGACATGCAAACCACTGAACGTGTGTGAGAAATTATGTTTGCAACAACACTGTCATTTGGATTAACACGACTATAATACACTAAAGATACAGAATACATCACGTCAAGTTCATTGAACCAGTATCCCGCACACAGTATTTACAATAATGGCACTCTGGGAGGGTTATGAAAAGTCCTGAGTCTGTTTGTTGAGTTCATAGAAATAAAAACTATACTGCAATGTGAGCACAGGCATTTCTTGACATAAAGGCGTAAATGGCTGCATGTGGGGAAGTTTTGAAACAATATAATTATTATGGGTAACGGTGTAGCTCAGAATTTAAAACGGGAATTCCCCGAATATAAAATACGTAATACGTCTCAAAATTAAATGTAAAAAGAAGCAAGTCGAGTGGTTAAGAAAAGAGGCTTGACAACGAAGAGAAATGGGGAATGGAACAGAAGTTTTTCTTCCACGCCCAGTCAGCGTTGTTCAGCGAGAATGTTCATCTCAGTGCGTACCGCAATACCAGTAATTTCGATTCATGGCACGGACCTAATATCAGTAATCACAGTACAAAATGACTTCATGAATATCATATTTCATGAATATTAAAAAAATAAGGAATTGATAATGATTACACCACATGCAAAAAATATTGGCGAAAAAGCTAGTATAAAGAACTCATATAAATATACATTATTTTCTATTATATGCTATTCGCGGTAAAGTGAGCACTTTTGAAACCCTAGTTACTTTTTACATAAGAGATAATTTTTATACTTCCGCTACTTTTTTTTATATAAATATTGCCATGTAAGTAATACACACAGTGTATATATTTCACCGGACTCTAAGTAAACGTCTGAGGCTAAAATGAAATATTTTAATTGACTATTATTCCAAATGAGAGGGCTTTAGAAAGTGCTCAATTTACCGTGAATAGCCTATAAAATCGATGTGTCGAAATAAATGAATACGCTGAATGCCATAAAAGCCGCGCACAGAAGGAGAAGTTTAAACGGAATGAAACTTGGCACAGCCAATGGGAGCGAGTATCTCTAGTGCGTTATTGCACCGCCCCTAGCGCGCATGCATGCGGCGATTCAGTTCCACCGTGAATTCATAAAGACGTATTATACTGTCGTTTGCAAGATTGTCTCATTGCCGTTACTTCAGGTGCTGCATGCCTGTCGAGAGCTGGACTTGCTGTCCCATTTGGCTCCAAGCATGTTCTACATGTGACATGTCTGGAGTCCGTCTAAGCTTGTGCAAGGTCCGCCATAGCTGCCGTTATACCGGCTAGCATGGGACCCGCCATGGCGTTTGCCGCTTTCTACGGACAGATTTAACAACAGGTTTGGTAATAGGACACGTCCTATTTTTTGTGGCAGGTTCCAGGCCGGCTTTCGTACCTGGCCAATCACGTCGCAGATTCAGAGCGTAGGGTGCTCCCCTGGGCTACTATTTGAAACGAGTTGATGAAAAACCAAAAAGGACGCCTCCATCTTGATTATATATTCGTGAGGAGGAAACGCTTTGAAATAAATTTAAAATTTGACAAAGACGAATAATATTAGTAACAACTTCTTATTACTGTTTAAAAACGTCCTAAATAATTAAAAACACTCCCTTTACTGTGAAAACATTATTTTAAAGGATACATATATAACCGGTATTTAATAACAGCTAACTGCAGTGAGAACTGGTAGTACAGTGGTAAAGTAACGGTGCCCGGGAGTTCGGAACTCCGTACAACAATTTTTTTTTCATAAAATGTAACATAGTATAATAATTTGGTACATAAATAAAAAGTTATATTTGGCAAACGATTAATAATTGTTATAATTCAAAATAACACTCGCACTATCGTGAATTTACGTCATTTCCAAGAAAATGAATGAATCTACACTAGTAAGCAAATAATTTATGTACAACGCGAACAGTATAGAACAATATTAAGATGTGCTAGATAGTATTTTCATAGGCCTACGCAAGTTACTAGCTGGTAGCAGTTCTACGAATGGGGTTCATATTTACTACAAACCATACACTGCGCACCCACCGAGGGTGCCAAATGCTAGTACGCGAACTGCTGTCGTGTAATATGAATCTTCCATGGCGGCTCATATAGCGACTGGTATACCGGCTCGTGCACCAGGGCTCGTGGGAGCTTGTACAAGAACCAAGTACGGAAGCAGGTATCGTGTAATATCAGCTTAAGGGGGGGGGGGGAGAGCAAGAAGACAGTATTGCCAAGCCTGTGCTGTAGAGGGGAAACATCATGCTGCTGGAAGATGACCCGGTGTAGTCGTTCGTACCATGAACACAAGCACATGTGCCTGCATTATCTTCTCAAGCTAAAGGCTCTTCACTATCAATTGAGTAATTTTGAAATCTATATGTGTATGTAAAAATTCCGCTGTCCCTGCATACATATATATATTTAACGGATGCGCTGTCTGGCATGCGCCCAGTAAAGTTGACAACGGCGGAGGAAAGTAGATCCAGGTATTCACGTTCATTTAAAAGCGTTATATAAACATTTGTGATTATAGGCTGTCCACGGTAAAATCAGCACTTTTGAAAGGCCCTGCTCGAGATCTACTTGTTTGCACTTTGTGTAGTCTCCCGCCTTATGTAATATTAACATTTTCATGGGCCTCCTCACTTTATTCATGCTTCGGTCAGGTGAAATTGTGAAATTATTGGAAAAGTAAATGTGTTACAAATCTGGTCAATTTTACACTTCGAAACGTTAAAAAAAAAAAACAACAGAAAGTGAAAGAAATAATTAAAGTTATCACACTTTATTCGACGTTAAGATATGGAACTACTTACCATTAATCATTACCAATTTTACTGGGCGCATGCCACTCAGTGCGCCTTTTAAAATATATGCAGGCAGGGGCAGTGGCTTTTTTCTATAGTTGATTTCAAAAGCGCTCACTTGATCGTGATCAGTGTGCGCAGTATAGAGTGCGCTCGGCCGCTCCGCCTCTGCGATGTCTTGCCAACCTATCTGCTTCCTATTCCTTCCCTTATCTATGGATCCTCTCCTACCTCGCCTGCAGGTCGACATTCTCTCTCATTGGTCACTGGCTACAGTTCCAAGTGTGGGCTCATGCCACTGGTTCGTCCACTTCTACACCAGCAAGCATCCGAGTAACTTCGCTTTAATTTCTGTTCCTGGCCCAGATGGGTTTCCATGCAATGTTACGTTGCTACGCATTACAACTTGGTAGCTGACGGCAGTTTGAATATTCTCATGGCTAACGGCGAGAAGCATGGGTGGGTTGACCTTATAATTCATTGAGCTTGAATTAAGATTTAGCGTGAGCTTGTCAAGGAATTCTAGGATTGCTCATGTAGGTTTTATTCTAAAATCAGTTTGTGCCTGCAGAGTTTAAATTCTGGTTTTGGCTTAACTTATTGGTTGCGTATGGCCCGTAGAGTTTTCTGTTGTGTGATGTAGTCTTGCACTTGTATTATGGTTGAAAGTAGTTTTGGATATTCATAATTTGCCAGTCGCCTGAAACGTGATGGCTTGTTGAATGGGTCCGCACCGGCTTGCGCAACATGGTGATACAAAACAGGTAACCCACTTGTGTGAAATATTTCTAAATGGTACGAACAGAGGATGGTTAGCTGGTTTTAATACAATTTTTTTACATTGTGCTTGTTATAACACAATTATTTATGTTCGCTTGACTTTGGAAGGCCGTCACAGCGCTTTAGTTCATGTCAGTAAATTATTTCAGTATTAATGCGAGAAGGGCAGTTAAATATTTTGAGCTTCTTTTAACTTTAATTATTCAGTATCCAGTAACGCAAGTGTATTTTTTATATTGAGTATATATTTGATATGACAATTCTTAGTACTGGTTGGTTAAAAGGAGCTCTTATTTACTATGGAATTTTTATAGCATTCCAATGTGGAATTTTAATTGTGTTCGCCCAAGGTTTGTATCTTTTCAAAGTAAAGTAAATCTAATATTGTATGTTTAAAATCAATTTTTATGGTAAATTGTTTTTTGATTGATTTTCTTGAAACCCGAATAAATAGCATGTGTTGGAATTTGTATTTTTTTGTAAATTCTTGTGGCAGACGTCACAAGTCTTTAAAGAAATGATGGCATTCGGTTTCTGTTTAATTTAATGCATATGAGGGTACACTGAGAGAAAAACCAACAAAATATTTGTTTGTATAGGACCAAAAACATATTTAGTTGGCCCAACAAATATTTTGTTAAGTAAACCAAACCTGAAAAATCAACTAAATCAATTTTGTTCATTTAACAAAATTCTTGTTTGAATAAACAAAACCTCTGTGCTGTGACCAGAATAGATTAGACTGCCAACAAAATATTTTGTTGACTCAAATGTGCATATATTTTTAGCAATGCATTTGATTGCCTTCGTTCGTAAATACAGATCTAGACTTTGTTTGAATTTTTGTGACAATTAGGATAGTTACGATGTTTGTTAGTGAATTTATTGATGTTTAAAAATTGTATGTGGGAACATCCATATTAAACAAATTCAACAGAAAACAAAAAAATTAAAGCTGTAAAACGTGAAATATTTAGTTGCAGAAGTTGCCCAGTATTTTGAGTGTATATGTTTAAAACAATTCCAATTTCATATGTAGTCACTCAACTGCGGTTTCTAGGGCGTCGGGCACAGATAATATAGGTTCTAATACCCGTCGGTTTTCCAATTGTTTTATATTGCCCTAAATTGTTTAATGTGCGTAGCGCCAAACAAATATTTGGTTGCAGCAACATAATTTTTTATTTGGGATACCAAATATGAATGACAAAATAATCTGGTTACATCAACAAAAAATGTCATTGCTCCTATACAAACAATTAGTTCGGTTACACAAAAATGTTTGTTTTATTCAACAAAGCCTTTTTCTCGGTGTAAGAATGAGCAAATTTGTCAGTTTTTTTTTTTTTTTTTTTTATATAATTTCACCGTTTGACTTGACCGACGCATGAATAAAGTAAGTACTGAAATATTAATATTATACAGTATTGTCCACCTAATGTGGACACCCCCAAAATTTCCGAACCTGTTCCAGATCACGAAATGCGGTTTTCGCTTGATGAAATAACAACAGGGGCAAGTAATTTGCCACAAAGTGGCTATTCGTAATACGTGTATGGACAGAAATAATTTAATCACACATGATTTTCCCCTGGTAACACACATGTACTTCAACGGCATCTGAAAGTAAGTGCAAAGAGGAATTCAGTGATATAGCATATGCAGTGGGAAGTAACACAGAAACGTCAAGGAATAATATGCAAATATGACTGAGTCAGGTGGGCCGGTAGTATGGGGCAGGGGACTTGTACTCACAGCTGTAAACAAGCAACACGCGCCGTGGCTCATCCTGGAGGGATTGCTTCCTATGGGGCAAGGAGCACGGAATGAGATATTGGACAAAGAGGAGCACCGCAGCGGAGGGCAGACGGGCAATGTGAGTGCAAGTCTGATATCAGTACATTACATTTTATTCAGATACCAACATAATTCAGGAGATTTGTTTCCTAGTCGTTAACTATATTGAGTAACGAGTGAATACAGATGCACAACAAAAATAGAACAAACCAACTTAAGAAGTGCAATCGCATCGACATGCATAGTACAAGAGAGCATAGTTGTGGTTGAAACACTTCACACTAGGTATTTTCACAGCATGTGCTCGATGTGTTTACCATCGACAGCAATACACATATGTAAACACACATGTAGCAAGCGACAAGCGACCTGGAGTGTTTCTGGCTCAGCGACTCTGTAAGCTGCCACAATGTGTTCCTGCATGTCCTCTAGTGTCGTAGGAACCGTGTTGTACGCCCCATCTTCCAGTGTTCCCCACATGAAAACATCGAGAGGTGTGAGGTCAGGGGATCGAGCTGGTCATCTTACAGCACCGCAATGCCCTAACCACCAGTTAGGAAACATTTCATATAACACTTGCCTCGCCACCAAAGAAAAACACGCAGAACAACCATCATGCTGAAAGCATATATCACGAGGTATGTCGAGCGATATGTCTTCCGGAAGGGCCGGTAAGGTCTCTCTGAGGAAATGGGCGTGCGTAAAGCCGGTCATTGTCTCTTGAATGAAGTATGGCGCTACGTGGTACTCTCCGACGATTCCACACCACACGTTCACTTTCTACTGTCGCTGGTGCTCCATGCGCCGTACTCAACGCGGATTCTCCGTCGCCCAGAAGTGCATATTTCGTACATTTACGCTCCCTTGGTTTGTAAAGGTCGCTTCATCGGTAAATAGTACGTTCTTCAGAGCATTGCTGTCATCTCCTACAAACATCAGGAAAAACGTACAAAACAGAACACGCTGCTGGAAATCACCTTAATATAATGCCTGATGAAGAGCCACGTGATGTGGACGGAATTTCCGTTGGCGCAGTATTCGTAACACACCTGTTTTAAAGGCTGTTCACGATAAAGTGAGCACTTTAGAAATGAACCTTACAAAAATGTCACTGTCCCTACCTCCATGTATTCCAACGGATGCCCTGAGTGAAAAACGCCCAGTAATGTTGGTAACGAAGGATGGGATGTAGTTCCGTATCTCAAAGTTGAATAAAAAGTGTAAGGTAGCCATTTCTGATAACTTAAAATATTTCGTTCGCTTTCTGTTTATTTTTCAATGCATCGAAATGTAAAAATGATCAGATTTGTTATATATTTACATTTTGAATAATTTCACAATGTTAGTCTTATATAAGGCGGAAGAATGTACAAAGAGTATACAAGTATATTTAAAGCAGGGAATTCAAAAGTGTTCATTTTACCGTGAATAGCCTATACTTATTATAAAGAATTGATTAATAGTTATCCAAATATATCCGTCATTTATTATAAAATAAATTATATCATGAAACCTAAAACCTCTCGAAAAAATATCTAAAACAATTAAACAAAGATGTTCACAAATAACTGAATTGAAATTCTGAACTCGATTATGATTGTAATAAATATTTCTCTTTTTGAAGTAATTAATTAAAATACTAGGAATATTGCCTCCAAATAAATATAAATAATAAACATCATTATTTTCTTAAAAAAACAAACCCAGTGAGTGCCAGGATTTGATGAGTTGTCAAAATTAACCACAGCACATTCATTTTTGTGCATTCTATTTGGTAATTCATCAATCATATAAACATTTCTAAAATATTAAATTTTTAGTATTTCTACATATTTTTCAAGAGCAAAATTAGATAATGGTGAAATATTCAGATTTTTTTTGGTCTCCATTTTTTTGCAACTAAACCCCTTCCTGATTTATTTTCCATTGCTAAATTGTCTCTCTGTTGTTCTTCAAATTCTTTTTTTTTTTTGGTCAACATAATTATTAATTGCACTACCTCCTCCAGCTAAAGCTCCAATTTCAGCTAAAACTGGAATTACAAATTGTAAATTACTATTAATTGTAAAATACTATTATATAAACAATTTTCAGGTTTTTTAAATTTTTTTTTTTATTATTAATATTGGTAAAGTTGATTTGAAACCTTTTCCTTCTTTCAATTTTTTATTTATTCTCTCAACTTGATCTTTTGATAAAGATATATCTGTACCCAAATCTCTTAATTGATCAATGGGCATATTGAAAGTTATATTTATCCTCATTTATTGATTAAAAAAATATTAATTAATAAATTTTAATACCCCAATGTTATTTTTTTTTGTATAAATAGTTAAAGCAAGAGCTGTAGAAGCTATTTTTTCACCAAATGGAGCATTTTCATACAACATAATTTATTTTGCTTCTTTTTGTAAAATTTTGTCAGCTTCATGTCTATATTCTAAATTTTTATTGTCTCTATAAGCAATATCATGATGTTTACATGCCTCATATAATTTATTTATTCCATTGTCGCCTTTTTACAATCTTTCATTTAATTTATTAAATGGTCCACAATAATTATAACCTGGCAAATGCTTTCCAGGCAAATTTAAATTGTTTAATGCCCAATTTATCATTCGTCGAGTATGATGTTCTGTATTCCAAAAATAATGTGAAATTACATTTAAAACTTTTATAAGACATGGAATTCCTTTTGGATTATTAATAACAAGTTCAGAAAATGTATTGTTTAACATATTCATTATTCATTGTAATTATTGTTATTTCGAACATTTTCTTCGCCGTGAATAACTAACAATCTATCGATCAATTTTCTAACATCATCTATCCAAACGTATTCTTTTGGTAAAATATTGTATTATTTTATGCCTTCTCCAGATCTAGGAGTTCTTGGAGAAATCCTTCTTTCGTGGTTGTTTGGCACAGATTTTGACTGTGATTCTATTAAAATTTGATCATAAAATTGTTTAATTATATTATTTTATTTCCAACTTTTATTAGTGTTTATTTTCTTTTTTGAATCAAATTTTTGGAATGCAACACCAATTGATATAACAACGTCTCTGTAATTTTAATAGTCATTATCAGTTTATTTATCCTATAGATGTTCTTATTTTTCTTTTGTTAACAAATTAGAAAGTCTTTTTTTATATTATTATTATTAACAAATATTTTATTACCATCTATCTTTACTTTTGTATTTCCAATTCAAAAATTATTATCATCTCCTCGCTTACCATATGGCATATCAATAACATTAATTCTTTTTAAATTTCTTTTCCGAGATTTAAAGTAGAATCCGATGCGTCACGCATCAAAATTTTTATGGGTACAATTCCCATTTGCTCTTCCAAATTAGGAGATTTATGCTCTGAAAATATTTCTCTTTCATATTATATTTCGTCTGGTGTTGGTGGATAATCTAAATTTTTTCTGCTACTGGAACTAGCATCATTATTATTTTATTTATTTATTTTTATTTTCTTCACTTATATGTTCTACTTTTTTACCAATATTTCATAATCGTCAATTAATTAAAGGTAGCCCCTTATTTTTTTCTTATACTGCTTCATGATTCTTTTTATAATTTATGTATTTTTCAAGTAGTAATTTAACTCCAGAAACCTATTTTGATTAATCTTTCATTTATATATGATTTTTTTCTTACATATAAATTGTTTTCTTGTATGTAATAGTATAATTGAATTTGAAATTCCTATAGGCGATGGCTTTTCTATTCCAGACGGTGCTTATGTTTACGAACAATATAGATTTCTAAAAAGAGGTGCAAGAAGGAGATGAGGCAAAATAAGCAAAATTATATAATACTGATGTTTGTTCTAACTTTTTTTCATTTTCAGTTTTCTAGGGTAGAAATCTCAAAACATAGGAATATTATTGAAATAGTTGATAATCCGGGAATATGATCAACAATTACGAATATTTTGTTAAGACCTCCAGGTGACCTAAATTATTTAGAGTTTACTGGCGTTGATAAAAAAATATCGAGTGAAATCTGTTCATAGTGATAAAACAAATGAAATAATCTATCCACTGAGATATTTGAATGGTTTTATTCGTGATAACAATGAAATTTACTGGAAAGGTGGTTATTAAATTACTTTTATTCGTAATTCATCTGATAAAAATTGTTTATTTGTTTATGAAACAAAACATTCAGATGGTACAGTTCAGAAAAGTTATGCTGATCCGGGTAAAATTGTTACTCAAATATTAGAAATTATGTGGCCTATTGATGAATGCAATACAGCCATTGCAATTAAAGAAAAATACACAAAAATCCTAAATTGCAAATTAGTTTTAATTATTGGCACTTTTTAGAAAAAGAATCTCCTGTTGGATCAACAGTTTTTAACTTTCATATAAAAGATCAATTTAATAATTTACGATTGACTTGACTTGTTTCATTGAATAAAAAATCATTTTCTTAAACCTAAATGAGATTTAAATTTGTTTGATTTTTTTTGTTAAATTTGTTTGATCTAGCTTACCGATTTTTCTTAAAATTGCATACTTTGTATAATATTAAGGTTAATTAATTTTTATATAAATTGAACATTGAAAAAGTTGCTTGAAATAGAGAAATGTACTTAATTTTGACTTAAATAAGCTGTTTTTAAAAAGTGGCACGAAAAGTTGCACGAACTTAAAAAATCATTAGAGCTTCGAATATAAAACTGAAATTTACTTGTTTTAAGCTTAAATTCCCTTCAAAATTAATGGAGTTTTAATGAAAAATTGGATTGTCCTAGACCTGCCCATATACTGCTGATAGAAAATACCATAACAAGTTTCACGCGTCTTCTGTTTTCTCTGAATTTTAAGCATTGGCTATAGGATGTTTATACAGCAATCTATTAACATAAGATATAGCATTGTCGTTATATTCTAATAAAGAAAACGGGGGGTGGGGGGGCTGTGTCGTCTACGCGGCCGCAAGTATTATTACGTGATAACTTCTATGGATGTTAAGAGAGTAACAGAACGATAGACGGTGTGGTCTGGATCGTTCTGCGAAAATAATCAGGAGCTGAAATGTCATTGGTGGCTCGTATCTCTGAGTCGTGTCTGGCTGAAAAGTTATTAATGTATTTGATGGAGACGTGTCTATTGACTTATTTCCTTTTGCATTTAATTCTCTGAGTTGTTGCAATCTATCTTGGTACATTTTTTTTGCGCTTGTGCTGATTGTGTCGTTGTTATTTAGTCTCAGTCTCGTCACGTGATGTGGCATGTGATGACGACGCAATCGCCACGTCCGCATTTCGCTGCTGCGTAGAACTGCCTACTTCTTTTTCATATAACTCCGGAATGGATCGAGGTAACTGAGTCATCCTTTCAGTATTAGATTTGTCTTGTCGAGCCACAATTCGTGTTGTTAATATCATTAGGATTCTTTTCTCCTAACTCGTAATTTTTTAACTATTTTGGTTTGTAATCTGCAAAGAAAATGATTATTGGTTAAAACGTCACTATGTGTGTTTATTATTTATGGTTATTGGTTATGTTTTTAGTTACTCTATTTTTACTCACTAACTGACACGCTAATTTCTCCGATCGGATGAGCCATTCGGTCGCTACAGCTGTCTTAAACAAACTAAACCGCTCGAAAGCAGATGTTCGCAACGCGGCCTGATGACGTCAGAACGATACGTTTGTATGTGAAGCGTGAAGCCAAAGGACCGACATATACTATAGTATGTTTACATTTAACATACTGTTCATTCCCAACGAGTAATTGCCACGGACCCGAGAGCAACATTTCGTGATGCTCACTTTCCGAACATAAGGGGCTGAGTTGTAAGACGTTATCACGTCGAAACTATGTTAAAGAATGAATATCGTAAACGGAGGTTGCTGGCTACTCACAGCGATTTGTGTTGAGTTTGAGACTTTTAAACGACCACAGATCTGTTTCAATAGCCAAATGTACAAACTGTCAACAAACTAGTGACTTTAAAAAATGTCCTTAAAAAAATTCCACAGTTTGTTTTTGACGTTAATACGTCTTTACATTTGCGACCATAGTGGGAGCCAATAAAAATTCAATTACACCACTCGATTGCCAAAGGATCAAAGAATATGTTACGTTGAGTACTGTAAAGCATAGCGCTAGATCGAAATGGGGGGGGGGGGGGGACCACAATGTTGAGTTAGTTTCTCGCCGCGTCTCATAACTTCCGCGTAGTATAACTTTTGACTAGGAGAAGATACGATGCTCGTTTAAGTTCCAATCGGCAGCTCTTGTCAAGATCAATCGATTGCGTGTTTAAAAAAAATATGTGTGGAGTAGTTATGGTGAAATTGGATGCGTTTAGTGTAAAAAAATTAAGAAAACTTAACACAATTTCGGCCTATACTCATCAAAAAGCAAAGTTGAAACACAGAAATCGTATACGGCTGGAACGAGCATCTCAAAAGCAATCCAGTGATACCCATAAAACCCCATATGATCGAGTGAAGCGGTGCCGGGAACGTAAAATAAACATCAAGGCGTCCGAGCGCGTCAACGTAGACGTATCCACGCAAAACAAACGGCCGTGTCCCCAACACACCCAAGTCTAAATTTTTATTATACTAGTGTCTGCTTAGTGAGGCCCATATGAGAACTAGGCAGCTCCCTTAATATCCGTGATGTGTTTTTGTACGGCAAACATTAACCGACCGACGTCGTCCTCTCAGCGATATTGTTACGGCGTGTGCGGCCAACACGAAAGTATAACCTCAACTTGACACTCCGCAGATGGCCGCCAGGGCACGAGCCATCAAACCAGCAGTAACGCCAGCCCGACAATCTGCGACACTGTTCACTTCCGCGTGATCCTCGACAACACTTGGCGTTGCATCCTGCCGCCGCCTCAACCCCCTCCCCCCCCCCCACCCCAAAAAAAAAACACCGCCTTACCAACCTTCCATCCACCCGTCTGACTTTCCCCTTTCCAGACTTCACTGAGAATAACTTCCCATCCAGACGGTAGCACGTCGACAAAAATACATGGTAAGCGTAACTTTTCTGGTTCGATCCACACGAAACACGATTTGTGCTCGTAAGAAAGTGCGTTAACCAACGACGTTATATTCCGTGGCACATCATTCTCTGAAGCAAAATTTATTCCCGTATACTCCACTACGAAAATCCTTCAGCAAAATCAGATTTTAATTACTGTTAATCAGTAATAAGCAACTATGATCTTACAGAGTCAAAATGTTTGGGTATTATTGTTTGTGCCGATTTATGGAAACAGAATCGACCATTTCACCCTCTTCCTCCTCACCACACCAAATACAAAGATTATACTGTGAGATAGTGTGCATGGGGGAGGGTGTGAGATAGAGTGTGTTATAAAGCCTGACGCACGCAGCGCTACCATCACAACAATACTGTTAGTTGCATACGTGCAAGGCGCACGTGATCATTAAAAACTCACCACAACTGTCGTTATTATCACATTCGAGTAATCCAGTTGCAGAACTCGGTAAATACGTTTTTGTTTGAAAATTAATTTTTATCGCCATTTCATTCTATATGCCGTCCTCTAGTAGCAAGACGCTTAAAACAAGAGCAAAACTGCTCTGTTCAGGTGTAAAATAGACTGCAATAAGATACGTCTATAGATGCAGAACTCGGTGTATCATTCTTAATTGGGAAGGAAAATTTAGTCAATATAAAGGTTTTATAATGAAGAAAATCTGGCCAAAACCTAATAAAATATCAATACCCGCAGAATTTTGCAGCTATAAAACTGGTTATGTCCACCTTGTCTTTTGTTACTGACTATTACCTACTTTTCTGGTGGTTTACCTCGTACTGAGTAGGGATGCCGCAACTAGGGGTGGCAAAGGACATTATACTCCCCTGTTTTCTGTCAGGGGGTGGGAGGGGGCTCCAAATTTGTCTAATATTGGAGTTGCAGTCAGATATATTATAATATTAATTCGTAAAGTAAAGGGGATAAAAAATTAGGTTTTTTTTATTATAATAAAGCCTTTAAAGCTATTATTATCTATGATAAGGGGCATCTGTTTTTCGCGAAAAGATTCCAGACCTACTTGTACTCCAAAACACTAGATCTGAAGTCTGCGTTCGTGATTGGATGACGTTAATTGTCACGTATATTAGGTGTCTGTCCGCGAATCATGGACATTCAGTTACACGATTTACTTAGTTCTGATTGGCGCATTCAGATAAGAAAACGTGTCTCCACAGAGACACGTGGCCAATAACTGAAGCTGCAACAAGTGTTCATGTAGGACACTGGAGTCTTAGACTGCTCGTTAATATTTTCGCGAAAAAAGGTGGTCCTACGCATGCGTTTACTTGAGAGAGATAGGAGAGACCAAAATACACTTCACTTGGAAATTTTCGAAACAAATTGATCAAATATTTCGTGTAAAGTGCCAGTTGTTATGAAGGGCGAAGTGATAAATGCGGTTTTCGATGGAGGACCTGCAGGTTGCTGTGTCATTGCGGTACACTCGCAGTTTCCTGCGGCTTTGACAGAGCTTTGCTCTTTGTCGGGTATACACGCACTAAAAGTGTCATATGAACATTTGTAAATATTTAAATGATTTATTTAGCTTTCTGTGTTCTTTAAAGCACATAAGTGCAAGAATCAGTAAATCGGTAAAACGTTTACTTTCCAATAATTTCACAGTTTCACTTGATCAACGCATGGATAAAGTAATCAGGTCAGTGGCAATGTTAAATTTACATACCGTGGAATAATACACAGTGTACACGCTCGTAGTTCTTAATCAGGGCTTTAACGAGTACATAGTTTACCTTGAACAGCCTGTAGGCCGCCCGAGTACTGTAGCATGGCCGCCAGGCTGAGGAGCAGGTAGTGTTGCATAAAACAAAATTTATTTGGCGCAACAAAATTAATTGTTTATATAGGGGCAGTTAAATATTTTGTTTCTGAAACCTAATTATTAAATTTATTTATTTGTTCCAGATGAAGATTTACTTGGTGTAAATAAATATTATGGTTGGCTGCACGTTTTACTTTACCTTAACAATCTCGGCCAAACTAATTATTAGCGTAGTAGAATGATTTTAGATTCTTATAGTGTATAACGCATGACTTGTACGAGATAAATATTTCCAAGTTTGAAACTTTAGTTTATTGATTCCAGCTGAACTTGTTTTACTGAGATTGTTTAAACCATTATTAAACATAAATAAATACACCCACAAAGCACTGATTTTATGCTAATTGTCATAAAAATTGCAGACAAACTCTCGCGTTGTAAGTTCGAACGAAGGTTATAAAACTACCCGATTACTATGCAACCAAACAAATATATATCAGCTTGTTCCAGCTAACCCAGTGCTGATTCACTCCAAACAATAAATAATTTGACTCTGCCGTGATATTTGTCAAGTTTGCTGTAACCAAACGGAATAGTTGAATGTACTTGTAAGATATATGTGTGTGTACTAAACACGTATAAATAATGTTTAAAAAACAAAACTAGTGTTCGGATAAATCTATTATTTTTAAAGGCTTTATTTGATTCATACAAACGAATAAAGAGTTTTGTAGCAAAAGTAGATTATAGGCTGTTCACGTTAAAGTGAGCACTTTTGACGTCCTAGTTACTTGTTCCTTTCAGCCATATTTTATCCTTTAACCACCTTTTGAAACAAATACTATCATGTAAGTATGAACACAATGTGTATATTCCACCCCACTCGGAACTTTACGTCTAAGGCTAAAATAAAACATAATTATTGCCAATTATTCCAAATGAGAGGGCATTCAAAAGTGCTCACTTTATCGTGAATAGCATATAGTTGAGTGAATAAATAGAAACTTAACATTTCTCTCAGTGTAATTGGAGTGGGGAGATTCGGGCTAGGTCTTGAGAGCCGATGAGGGTGAAGTGAGGTGAGTACGTGAGTGTGGAGCAGCGGCGGGATGCGAGGGCAGGGGAAACGGGAGACCCCCGAGAAAACCCACCGGCCAGTGGCATCGTCCGGCAAGATTCCCACTTGCGAAAATCCGGGAGCGACTCGGCTCGCCTAGGTGAAAGGCGATTAATCTGACCACTGCACCACCGCGGCCCTTCTCCTGGCTTATCACCGAGAAGATGCAGGTGCAACACTGTGGAGGACCTCAGTGGACGAACAGTGACCGCCATTGGTGCCGTAAAACCCCTGCCACACTGTCAAATTTTTCCGTCAAACTGCTTCCAGTAAGTTTGGTAAAATAAAGTTGGAAAGTTATGACGTCATCGAAACATCATAAACGCCTCCACATTTGTCTGGAAAAGTTGAATAACTTCAGTTTACATCAAACATTTGAAAATTTGATCGGTTCTAAAATGTATTTTAAGTTTGACGGCCTCGACCAATCAGAATCGTGCACGACAAAAATGGGAGTCAAGAAACTTAAAATAACGAACAATTCTCTGGAAATGAAGTAAGTTATGAAGATAATCATTATGTAGAAGCTGCCTGGGCATGGATGCTATTTTAAGTGAATATTTCACATAATATTACGAACTCAGAGGCATTTACTTCATTGTGCAGGAAACATTTTCTTATAAAAAAAATTTAATTTGGTTAAGAAACAAATATAAATTACAATATTACTTACATTTCTTCGTGTAATGGACCGCATGGAAAAACAAAAGCAATATTTCGCTATGAAAATTATTTTTATCTAGTATTTCAAATTAGATTCTCCCAATAAAAAAAAAAGTTGACAGTGTGACACATTTTCAAAAACATTCAAGATTATTTGATAACATTTGTTTGAAGGAAAAATTTGATAGTGTGACAGCGACTTGAGAGATAACCTTCGTATGTTGGACGTTGTGTACCAGTCTAAGCCTCCGCGCAGACACTTGAGGACATTGCGAACACTTATTATATTAATCACATATAGGCTATTCACGGTAAAATGAGCACTTTTGAAAGCCCTGCTTAAGAGCTACTTGTACGCACGTTGTGTATTCTTCCGCTTTCTGTAAAATTAACATTGTAATGGGCCTCATCACCTTATTCATCCGTCGGTCAAGTGAAATTGTTAAATTATTTTAAAAAGTGAATATTGAACAAATATGCTCATTTTTACACTTCGATGTATTAAAAAAAAAACAGAAAGCGAAAGAGATAGTTTAAGTTATTATAAATGGTTGCCAAACACTTTTTATACGGCGTTAAGATACGGAATTGCTTTCCGTCCATCTTTACCAACCTTGCTGGGCACACGTCACTCAGGTTCCCCGTTAAATATAATGCAGGTAGGGGCAGTGAATTTTTTCAAAGGTTGTTTTCAAAAGTGCTCACTTTATCGTGAACAGTCTTTACCTACATTACTCGTCAGCTCACAGTACTGGACCTTCACGTTTGCCGCCTGCTTGTTCTTGGCAACTACCAATGTGCGGTCTCCCACAACATATTACCCAAGCTCCGAGTTTTACATCGGCAGCTGAAATATTTCAGTGCACCTTCAAATATGGAAACCGTTGATTCAGCGCAGTACCAACAAGAGGCTCATTTTTGTTCACTTAGTCGCCCTGCTCAATAAACCGACTCCAGGATTCCACGAAACATCACGATAAAAACGTTGTATGGATTTTAGAACGTGTCCACACTTATTATTTTCACTAGTTTATCCCGAGCAAAAATATTTTCGTGACAGAAAACGCTGTTCAGCGAATCGCAGTTTAATTTCAAGTCGTCTCTGATGTTTTAAATAATTAATTTTACAAACTCGATTTTCAGGGGGGGGGGGGGTATTTACCTTGGTATTCGAGCTTGGCGGTAAGTCGCGTTGTTTTTTTTACTTCAATTTTCACAAGGAATATTCCCCCGAAATATTTATGTTGTGTTTTCAAAAACCCAGTCTGTGTGTGGATGTGTGTATACAGGTTGGGGTGGAGGTAGACCAATAAACTTCGTTAAGTGATTGCTTACACAAAATGAAGTGGGAAATTGGTATGTGCCATTGAAAACCGTGTTTTTTAACTGGTATCTTTGCGAAATATCGGAAATGAAATTAAGGTACTATTCTCCGAACATTGTTTATGTTTTGGGATCTTCAACCTAAGAGCGAAATCACATTAATACCTCTCCCTAAAATTAAAATAATAGTTGTGGCCACCCTCTTAAATGCAGACAAATTTTTTTTACGACAATGAATGACAAACGTTCGATGCTGATTTATTGAGCGGCATGAGCTGATTAACAAACATTATCTTCTTGTTGCAAACGCCCAGGTCCCACCGTTTTCATGTCAAACGCACTGTTATGGAGTGATCAGGCCTTAGTTGGACGGCCTGCCTGATCACACCTTCAAACATTGAACCAGGGCACGAGTGTGATCGCAATAACACCTCGTGAGAGACAGTTGCATAAACTCCCTCCACCGACCAGTAAACGGGACAGAAAATATTAAACAACTCGCCCGATATAGGCCAACGTAACACTGGGAGCGGCGTCTTTTGTCATCGAGCAGCGGACTAAGAAAATATGGAGATGGGCATGTCCGGCCGTCGTTAACTGCCTCCTAGAATCAGCCTCCGGCTACTTGAACAAGGGGAGGGGTGGACTTTCCAATTAGATTGTAATAGTAGTGGCGTGCGGTAATATAACTTAACATAATTAATTAGCATCTTGGTACTACGTTTAAACTCCCCCGATCAATAATGACGTAAATAGTTATTGTATAATCCTTATGTTCAATAAACCCCATTTTATACTTCTGTGCCCTACCTAATCATGACTCATTACTTAGCTACGCCCATAGTCCCTTTCAGAATGAACTGACTGAAAAGCTAATTCGTAACAGCGCATAAAATTTTAACTGCAGCTATACAACACCTAGAACGTCGGCAATATTACATACATGCTGCTATGCACATTACGTAGGCGATGGTGAACATATCAACACTTACCGTAACTAAAATGTACCGTACACTTACAGTATTGAAGATTCCTGCTTGTTTCTGGCGATAGTCGTTGTGAGATTTCGTGTAGGAAGTACTGATATATCCTACGTACTTAGAACCGTATCGCTACCGCCGAACATTTTTGTGCGTTTTACACGAAATGTTCGGAGAGGCCAGTTAGTATGAAGTTGAATTTCGGCAAACGAATTTACCTCCGTGCGCAACAAGTTGCATAACACGAAGGCGAACTGATCCACTAGCAGTGCTGCACGCGACACACTGCGTCGCCTGTCGGTCGGACGCGTTGCCGCTGTCTCACACGTAGGCGTCATCAGAGTGGCAGGAGAGATTTAATATGTCATGGTTGCCTACGTAAAGGCGCTGGCCACATGTCACGCGACTTGTTGTGCACGCAGGTACATACGGCCGCAATCACCCGGCGTCTTTTGCCGAAATTCAACTTCAATTTAAACATACTAAATGTCATCCGAACATTTTGCAATTAGAGTTTCTTGTTTCCATTCCCCCACAGATGCCGTAGTTTGAATTTCAACAGGTAGTTTCTGAAAATCTTGTATAGGAGGATCCATACTAGAGCGGTGCCAGAAATGTTTCGACAACTAGATGGATCTTTCGCGATGTGTTTCGTGAAGTGACTGGAGAAAGGCGAGTTCCTACAATAGATGAATAGTTCACGGAGTGCTTCGTAAACGGGAAGCACAACTCTGGGCATCCGGGCAGAAGGTGCAGCATCGTAGGTTGTAGGAACGCTCACGAGAATGCGGTGCCGACAGTGTGTTCTTCAGCGTCCGGTCGTCTGGCCCGAGGCTTCGCTAGGCAATAGCTTGCCAAACAGCATCAACCACGTGCCTTACGACAGGGGCATAACTGTAGAGACCTATGTTTAGCGGTAAGTAGTATAAAATAGGCGGTTCGGGGCCAGGATTCGGGAGTAGGATTTAGGATTCGCCCTCCAACTCGGTTGACGTTACAGGCAGAGGTCGCACTCGGCGGCCTGTGGCGGCCATGCTATAGACAAAATAACCTGTTTCGCCCCAAGAATATCATCAGAAATGAATGATTCTGCCTAAAAATCACTTCACTAAAAAATTCCAAAAAATGAAAAAATGTCTTGGTCGAGTTCTCAAATTAGCAAAGTGGATTCAAGGCTCACCTATGCGATAGCCAGAAAATCCACAGAGCAGCAAGCGGATTCGAGACTCCAAGTGGATTGAGCCATTTAGTCCTCAGAACAGTGAAAGCAAATTCTAGATTCCGAGCCAGGTCCAGCAGATCATACAGATCAGTGGTCATCGCCCCCTTCCCCAACCACCATACTGCACCTCCATCACCTACCAACCCTCACCTCACTCCTCCCTCACTAACCCACCACCTAACCAATACCACCCACCCAATCATAAAAATTCAAGAAAATTCGCAAAAATTCTAAATATCTAGGGAAAGAATTACCCTGGTGACTCCGGCTGCCATGTGGCACGTGCGCGACCTATACCTTGACCCCATTAAAAATAAACTCTAAAAATCCAAAAAATAAATCGTAAAAAATTGAAATAAACTCATACAAATCGAGGAACAAATAACACCCTTGATTTAAACCCCCATTTTATAAATTGATGACCATGGCCATAGTGACCTTGAACTCAAAAAAAGAGAGAATTGTGGAAATTAAAAAAAATATATATATTAAATTTTAATGAAAACATTAAACTCCTAATCCCAAGCACATGTTGATTGCTGGTGAACTTGGCCTGGACCTAACAAGCTTAAACTCAAAATCTAGAAACACCAAAAAAATAGAAAAATTCGTAAAACTTTAGGAACAAATCACATTACTGGCTTTGACTGCCATGTCGGGTGAGAGCAAATTTGACACTAACCCTAATAGCCTTGACCTCAAAAATCGAGAAAAAGATTTTTTAAATCTAAAAAGGAACAAATTATAGTACTTCATCCAACCCCCCATGTTGGTTGTTGATGACATTGCCACCAGTAACCTTGAACTCCAAAAATCGAAGAAAAAAACTTGTGAAAAATCTAAAAAAGTTCATTAAAAATTTAAGTAATAAATAACAATACTCACTCTGGCCACAATTTTATATGCGGGCGACCTTAACCTTGACCCCAGTAACTTCGAATTTAAAAAATCGAGAAAAAATTATAAAAAAAATCCCCAAAACATATAGGATTCAAATTACATACCTAATGCGAAAAACCAAGTTGGATGTGTCAGGCCCTAAGGGTTCAATTCTCATAAATATGGCAGAGTGCAACCACTACCTGGTATGACGATCAGTAGAAGACTGAACCCCCACCTCTATACGTATACTTTTTATTTCCTATATAACTGATCAATCTGTCGACCTCCAAAGCGAATTATATACACTATGTATCATATATGCCCTCTCCCCCACACCCAATCACACGTCTCATCGCTACACTTCCACAGCCATTTATCACCATAACTCGACCCCTTTTAACATCTACAGATGCAACCAACCCCCCTCCTCAATCTCCATCCCCTCGCCATCAACTCGTCATAGCTCAGCCATATCACCATCCACCACAGCCATCAACCAACCACACGATTCTCCGCCCCTAAATGTACGAACCCTAACTCCTACCCTGTACTCGCCGAAACACAACCCCTTCCTCTCACTCCAGCTAGATTGCACTGCTCCATTTACTCACTGTAGTCCGACCGATTAGTCGATTTCACTCCACCCTCACCATCAGTTAGCATACCTCATTGGATGACTCACTAAAGGTAGACTCCCTATCCCGACTACTACCATAACTTGCACCCCCTCATCACACTACAATCAAACCAGCCTGCTCCATTTACTCACTATAGTTCAACCCCTTCCACCTCAACACTATATTTCATTTACTATTTCATCAGCCCCAACACCCCATCACGAACCCTCGTGATTGTCTCAGACCAAGACTGGCCATAATAAAGGATATAACGGCCAGCCATACCGAACAACCATACCGACTAACCATACTATAGTAGCGGCCAAGAAGAATATGTGCCGGTCAAGACCTCATAACATGGTCCCCTCTCCACGCAAGTGGCCATTCGCTTCCCCTCTCCACGCCATCTGCCGCTTCTTGGCGAGGACGGAACAGTATCAATCTCCGGACCACAGAGAAATGTTCGTTACATAATGACAGTCAGACATCATAATCAGTGGAAACAACAGCCACCCAGCGATGAACAGTACATACAGTAAATGACGAGTCGTGATGGAAATAACCACAATGAGATGCATACAAATACCGTATGATTCAAACGCCACATCACGATGTACAACATTGTTACAATATGTGCTAAAGTACGAGTGAAAGGGTAAGGAAGGATTGTGCCTATTCTCACACAGTTTACATGCCACCCACTGCAGTACATATGCAGAATGACATGTAGGCCTCAAAAATGTTTCACTATGTACAAAGTAAGTATGTAATTAAAATAGGTACATCTGACATGTCACTGTCACGTTAACATTTGTCGTCGTCATCTTCATCGTCACTGTCACTGTCACTGTTTATAATCGCTACAATTCTTTCTATATTTACATCGTGCAAGCCCATCTTCATGAAATCATCGTCCTGAAGGTTTTCAATCTCCATTATGCATTTAATCCATGCTTCTACAGTGATTATTTCCAGGGCAGTTTCCAAACGTGCTCGAACATCCTTCATCACTATCGTTCGGTTGTTGTCCACCACATGCCCTAGTAGTCAACAACAAGCAGTTAACAGTTGGCCAACCGTTGGAAGTGGTGACAGACGTTCGCATTTATTACTGTCACTATTTCTTATGGTTGACAATAAGGTCATATAAACAAAAGTGATAGTACCTATTTTTTACATAATCGCAATATGGGCCAGTGCTCTCACAATGATTGTTAGATTTCAAGAGATGCCCCACAATCATCAAATGATAAACGAAATGCAAATTGTTACACCCTGCTGGAAAAATATTAGCAGCATGTTTATGGGCCATTTACTTCATGCTAACTGTTGTTTAGTTCTGGGAACATGCAAGCAGCAAATATGTAGGCCACTCATGGTATACCATATTGTACTTACTACTGGAATCATAATACCAGCATACTTATGACCCTTTAGTGGTAGGCCAACTGTTCCTCAATACTGAAGAAATGTTGTCAACAAGCTTATGTACCATTTATTATGGCATGCCGACTATATGTTGTTGTACAGTAGCAAATAGTACATATGAAAATTCACTTGATTTTTTTAAATTTCATGCATGCGTATTTGAAGTAAAGTTCTCGTGTGACATTGCTAGAAATAAGAAAAAATAGTTTTTATACTGGAAACCTGCAAAACATACCACGTAAAACAATCGTTATTTTGTATTTTTAATTCCACCTGAAAGTAGCCGGAAATTAAAACACTAGTATTTTTTAACGAAACACAGAAATCCCAGTATTTACTACTGATAATGACACTAACAATAATTGTGACAATAGTAAAGCTAATAATGCAACTTGTATGTGTAGAAAGACTTCATATTTAATTAAAGAGTTTTACATTAAGTAGAGTAGTTGCCATCCCTCACTGTGAACTAAAGGTT
Organism: Dryococelus australis; assembly: GCA_029891345.1. Lineage (NCBI taxonomy): Eukaryota > Metazoa > Arthropoda > Insecta > Phasmatodea > Phasmatidae > Dryococelus > Dryococelus australis. The sequence goes on along the minus strand of CM056998.1, from coordinate 192,703,456 downwards.
TGAGGGTTCGATTTCAGGTTCTCCAAAAGTAGTTTACTAATTGCCAAATAACACTGAAGATAACATATAAATATGGTAAAAAGATAAATTTTACTTGGGTGAAAAAATAATTATTTTGACGTGAATACGCCTTTAAATTTGCAACCAGAAAATCCGATAACAAAATCGGGGGATACAGTTTGACATTGCAGCTCCGGATCTATCGTCTACATTCAAAATTCAACTACACCCCTCGATCGCCAAAGGACCAAAGAATATGTTACGTTGAGTGAGGACTGTGATGCATCACGCTTCGTGGCAAAGGGGGAGGGGGGCTATTTTTAGTTCGTTTTGTCGCGTCTCATAACTTCTGAGTAGTATAACTTTTGACTAGGAGAAGCTACGATACTTGTTTGAGTTTCAATCGACAACTCTCGTCAAAATCAATCAAGTGGGTGTATAAAATATTTGTGTGGCGTGGTAATAATGGAATTGTATGAGTTTAATGTAAAACATTAAGTAAACTCAACACAATGTAGGCCTATGCTCGTCAAAAATCCAAGTCTAAATACAGAATCCGTATACGGTTGGAAACAGCCACTCAAAAGCAATCCAGTGATAGCCATAAAACTTCATATGATCGAGTGGAGGGGTGCCGGAAACGTAAGATAAACATCAAGGTGTCCGAGAGCGTCAACGTCGTATTTACACAAAACAAATAGCCGTGTCCCCAACACAGCCATACCCCATTTTTTGGCTCTTAAATGCGTGGCAAGCTGCTCCTGTGTGGGCCACAAGTGGCCAATAGCTGGGTCAAAAGTTGGCTGACGACATGTCGTTTACTTACGGTAGGCCAGAAGCAGAAAGCCCTGTGAGACACTGCTACCACACTTGGTCCACTGATGGTTCTGACATGTTTGGGGTACAGTTAGTTATGCAGAAGCAGGCCGCTTGTGGGCAGATTGTAGTTTGCTGCAGTGATGTTATCTGAACTGTGGCCCACATGTGGCCAACTGCAAGAGGCATCATGTAGGCCACAAGCATCTGCGGTTGTATTACAGTGGTTGACTGATTGTTAACTGATTATGGGAACCGGATGTGGACAGCTCATCCACAAGCAGATTTGCACAAGTGGGCTAACCCACTTTTGCTACTTCGGTATACTTTTACCTGCGTCCAATGAGTTCAATGGGAATATATTGATAGTGATAGGGGGCAGACGAATCACTCATTGTCCCATTCCATCAGCGATTTCGTGCAGTTCATACACGCGATATGAGTGACTTGTGTGGTTTCACAACATACTGCGGCTCCACCACGCTCAAACTGTCATCAACTAAGAAGTTTTTCTCTACCAACTATCGTAAAATATCCGCCTTCCGTGTTGCTACAGGGAACTTATTATTTTGCTTTTGAAGGGTAGCTGGCATTGTCCATTACTATCTTGCAGCCCTCTTCCAGTCCTTTCAAAAGGTTAACATACCATTCTTTAAATATGTCACCGTTCATCTCGTGGGGGTAGTACACAATACCTTTTGTCTGAAACATAAACTTTGTGTGGCTCAAAAATCCATATACTGCTGAACCAGTGTGACATGCAATTAATGTTCACCTTCTCCTAACGGGAATCTTTAATCTCCAAAGCTTATCGAATCTTGCCATATATAATGTTTGGAATTATACTTGTTTACCCACGTCTCATAAAGGGAAATACCGCCTCACGAATCGTTACTATGTCGCATGTGGCACATTTTTTGTAAAAATGTTGCTCTTGCTGCAACCATATCCTGTTGTTCCGTTGGCATTTGCCGACAACTTATTCTTTGAACTTGAAACCCAGGGATTTAAATATTCTTTCCAACGACATTACAAAACTCGCGTATTCGCCGTTCGCCTTCAATGCCTTCATCATTTTCCTATGTGTGGGGTACTCCCTACGGCCATAAAACCCCCAAACTGTGGGGCGAATACCATATTTTGGGAAGTCGCCCACGTACATTACGGGTTTCTTGTGACTTTTCTTTTTCTTTGGGGAGGTTCTGGTTAATGATGGTCCCGCCATTTTATCATCAGCGTCGTCCAGTAAGAATTGTGCCTCGGCGCGTATGTTGCGCACAGTTCGCTCAGACAACCCACGCACTCCAGCTGTTGCTTGCTGGGTAGATGCAAGGGTGTTCTTGATGTCATCACCCTTGTGAACCGCAAGTTCTTTCGAAAACGTGTAAAAATTATATACAATCCATTTCGACTACTTGCATACATCCAGACTTTATTTCAGACATAATTATACTTATATATATATATATACACACCACCTTACAGCCTAAGCGACTGTATGGAGCAGAATGCTGCAAATACGCATCAGTCACCCCGGGTGACTGATGGCACTTCGGGTGCAATCGACCACTCTGCTATGTTCGCGTCACGTCGCGTGGAGAAGTAGACGACTGTTGTGGGGAGCGAACAGAGAGGTGGCCGACCATGAGCGGCACATATTATTGGCCGCTACTATAGCCATCGTCTGACTGCATCCAAGGCTGACTCCATCCAATACTGGCTGCTGCCGAGACCAGCTCAAAACTGTGAACCTATATATTCCTGTAGTAATGTTCACCTGGTAGTGGTTTCTAGAAATATTTACCTTATTGAAATATAATCACTTATCAAAGAAAACCTACCAATCTAGATAGTAGATAGAGTATGAATAATAATTACTGTTAGTATAATTTTAGAAACTAAATTACTAAATGTTCCTCTTGAGCCCTCACAAATAATACATCATGTATCAATACAAACAATAATATTCAGTATATTGATGTTGAACTACCCACGCAGACAACAATAATACAGATACACACAAGAACAAATAAACTGAAGGAACTACGCGGTACAACACCCTACACAAACAACATTACACTGACACCTAAACAACACAGACAAAAAAAACATCAAACACACGACGGACACCTCACAAAACGACAACTACAACAGTCGGCCGCTCTGTCTCCGGAGAGGATGGCGGGGCGAGGGTTCAAGGGTGGAAGCAGAGGAATTTTAACTTTTGACATTTTAAAATTATAATGTAACTTATTCTTTTAAACTTTAACAAAATAATCTTAAGCCTCTGCTTTAAAATTCAACTTGTTTTTAAATGTTATAACGGGAAATATTTTATATTTCGACTATTTTATAAATTTATTTTAAATTCAAGTAACTTAGACCAGTTTTGGCCTTCGGCTGGGTACTGGTGCCATTTTAATATGTTCTGTTCTGCCGAGACCAGTTCCTGAAAAACTGACTAAACCAATGGGGGAAAAACCAACCAGCAAGAGAAACCGACCATCCCACCCACATATACGTACAGAAGACGATAACCAATCCCGAAAAAGTCGCCTAATACGAATATCGTTGCCAACCTCCTCGCAATAAATTTTCGCAAAACTATGCATAATCTTCACAAATTTTCGAAAACTCTTTGCGAATATACGTAAAATATCGCAAACCTACACAAAATGTTCACAAAGTCTTCACAAATGTTCGCAAAACATTTCACCTACAGCTAACCATCCCAAAGGACCATCCAAGTCGACCAGACCGACCAACCATACAGACTGACCATATTGTTGCACGCTGCAGCTGGCACCGGCTACGAGCTCGCATTATGCACGGTCCTGAGTGGCCCACCTCGATCCTCCTCTCACCCAGACAGACGCGCTCGTCACATTGTTTCTGCCCCCTTCCCTCCTGGGGAAGCCCGGGAAATATTGACAGTGGCGAGGCCTGCTGGCGTTCCAACCCCTCCTCCTTCCCCTTCTGGAGAAGGCAGCAAATGTAGAGCAGGCGCAAGAATATTCTAGGAATTAGGATACTCTGCGCAACTAAGGAATTAGCGAAACTTCTGGATGACGGCCTACGACCCTATAAATACTACAGCGGCCCAGCGGCCAGCAGTCTGGGTAGAAGACTTAGAGCTGAGTGCGGTAACCGGGACATCTGTGAAGTGAACGGACGATGACGGGATATTATGAGACGACGGCGGACGAGGTGTTCGTGGTGAGAATGGACGAGAGAGAGCTTGTTTTGGAACCCGAAGAGTGAAGGCTAATGTGCGAGAGGGCGCTCGGAGAACTCTAGAACAATGCGACTGGTGGGACCTGAACTAAACTGAGGTGGCACTGAATGAACATGTAATACCGATTTTATTGTAAATACTGGAACTGTCAAATATGGACACATGATTTATAAAATAATTTGATAGGTTTTGATACACTGTCTGTTGGGACAGATTTTTAATTATAATTTTCAATGATTTCTTTGAGGTATTTATAAATTGTATTAATTGAAATTATTAATTTAAACAGTAAGTTATATAAATGTATTGTGAGATGTTCAGTAGAGAGAATATTTCTACAGTTATTGTAAATAAAATTAGGAAATCGTAATTAACTCTTTTATTTAATCAAGACCTCCATCCCTTAACGAACTTTGTCTAGCCCACTGAATTTCGAGAGAGAAATTGTAACAATGTGAACCATCCATACCTATTGACCATACAAACCATCCATACTAGCCGACCATATGTACCATATATACCAGCCCACCATACGAACCAATTATACCAATTAGCCATAAGAACCGAAAATACGAATATTCCACACCAAATACCAGTCCGACCACCAGACCAAGAGCCCATCAAGGCCGACTGGGAATACCAATGGGCAATACCGACCATACGAATCAACCACACCAGTCAAACATACGAACCGACCAATACCAGCCAGCCACACGATCCAACCATCCACCAAGCCATACAAACGGACCATACGAACCATCCGTACACAACAACCATACAAGCCATCCATACTAGCCGACTAACAGCCACATCAAACAACCATATGAAATGCTGATACCAGCTGACCATATGAACCAACCATAACAGGCAACCAGGCGAACTAACCATACGAGTGTACCATACAGGCCAACGATACCAGCTTAAAATTCGAACCTGCCATACCAGTCAACCATACTCCCCAACCTTATAAACGGCCCATACCAAATGGTCATTCCTGAAGACCAGTATAATGGCCATGAAGATCAGCCAACCATTACAACTGCTAATGTCGATCAGCCGACCATTTTTCCCAAATAATTTCCCTATTTACCCTCAAAATGTCCTGTTTTTCCCTTAAAATTTCCCTTTTTTCCTTATAAATATCCCATTTTCCCCTAAGAATTTCCCGATTTTCCAAAAATCTGCGAAAAAGTGCTTTTTCCTCGTTGCGGCTGAGATACTCCGAGACTCAGCCGCATTGAGGAGTTGACAAAATAAAATAAATTTAATTATGATTTTATAAAATTTAATATATTTTTATAATAAAAAAGTTTAAAGACGTAAGTATTTGGTGTTATATATCACCGAACTCGTCTTTTCAAGACGCGTACGATCGTGATGACATGCTCTATCATTCCAAGTTGTTTTTTCATGCTCTATAATTCCTCATTGATTTTAGATGCTCTATAATTCCATTTTGGCTTCCTCTCTTGTCTTTCACATTCAGCTGCCATTTGTTTTAGAGTTTGTCTCTCACCTTGGTTCAAGGCCATCATGGTTATAGAGTTGACTGCTAGGAAGGTTTGGGTGGTGGGGTGCATGACTGCGCTCTGTGGGTGTGTGAGGGGAGGGGGAGCATCGGTATAGGTGTTGCTTCTTCAGCTGCCAAAAGACGGCTGAGCTCTGATGAATGTAGTGGGGAGGGGAGCGAACACAAGTTCACTCGTCGACTGCCGAAATGCAAATTAAAATGTTAGGGTTAGGGGGAGGGGGGTGTGGACGATGTAAGTAAACATATACCTATGTATTCGCATAATTACAAAGTAATTACATAAAATTTTAGGTGTATTTTCAGTGCAATAAGTTTTGTTCTTGCGGGGCCTGCCTATCTTAAGCAGGGTAAACTCAGTGCTAGTATTGGCGTGCAGAGTGGCCGACAACTTCGTCCCTTAACAAAGGGTTTGATATTACAATAAGCATAATTAATCGGTAATTACATTAACTCTCCTTAAAATTGGCCGCATATCCAGACATTGGCGGAACCCCTCGACTGTACGACCCCGTCACCGTCGTTCGCTCTACCAAACGTGGTGTCGGGCAACATATTTAGTTCCTGTCCACCATCTGCTCTCAGGTGGGACACGCATCACCATCATCATCATCTCTGGGGCGCACCACGTCACAGTATGATATGGAATTTTTCCTCCATCATTACCAACTTTAACGGGCGCATGCCGGTCAGTGTGCACGGTAGACTATATGATGTTAAGGGGCAGTGGCATTTTCCAATGGTTGGTTTAGAAAGTGCTCAGATAACCACAAACATTCTATAACTAAAGTTAATTGCACATTTCATATTTCACTTTTTCTAATCCATACAGCACAGTAGCTTGAACCATTTTAATAACTGCAGGCTTGGATGAAATCTCAACAGTCCTGAACATCAGTGTTGTCCGAGAGTACAGCTGATGACTTTGGTGAGTTGTGTGCACGAGAAACGAAGCACAGCTCCGAATTGCTGCCACGATGCTTTTCTGTTAGTCCAGTTAGTGCAAAAAGTAACATGCAGGATATCAATGCACAGCTTTCTTGGCACGTTATGATTCACTTACAGAACCGATTGTCAGACTTCCTGTCATCAACCTGTATACCACTAATAAGTATTATAAAAAATTCTTCTGGGACCACATTACCTACAGCGATAGAAACAACATAACATGCTGTTATCACCATAGGTCGTATTGGTCCCAAACAATGTTTCATAACATTGGTGGTCTGCAACTTGACATCAGCGAGTGGTGAGACAATCAGTTCTCCAAGCAAATGAGTGTGTGCATAAGAAATCTATCAATGTGTTAATATTCTGCATGTTTGATGCACTGACTGAAACAACTGCAAAAAAAAAAAACAGCATTCATATTGTACCAGGAGTTCAACCTGTTGTTTACATAATGCAATTTTGTTTTAGAATAACAAACTGTAAATTAGTGCAGCCATTTCAATATGCTTTAACATTAAAATTGATGCAAATTTTGTGGAGAGTTCCACAGTGCATACAGTCCTGGATCTTTTAGAATTTAACTGTTATTCTAAATTATAATTTTTATAAGTTTGAATGGGTCTGGGATATAAGAATCATTACGCCCGAGTGTGAACTTCGCCTTTTCAAATCTCCTAGCAATTTTTTATAATTACCAAAACAATTATGCATTTTGATGTACCATACACTTAAATAATTTGATAATTGTGAAGTTCAGCAGGCTTTCTGAATTTAAAAAAATGTCATTTGTGTTTGGGTGTAAAAATGTTGAGGTGAAACATGCTTCATTATTAGATGTACAGCAGTATCCAATTACGAGGATATTATTTCAGCTACATATGCCTCATAAATTAGACTTTTTTTTTTTGCATGAACGTATGAGAAACTGTTTACGACACATGGATATTCTGGCTTTGTTTTGATCACACTAAAAAAATCCCAGTTAGGCCCTAGTTCCTTCTTTAAATATTGGGCAGTAACTTGAATGACAGTGACGTCAGCCAGGGGCCTCTAGCCAGTTTGCCACGCACTCCATGAAGTTATACCACCGCCCACGTGATCACACTGCTTCGATCACCGAGCGCCACGCGTGTGCATGTCACGAGCCATTTCAGTTCATTATTAATATTATGTTGTATGCCGATCACTGTCACGTGATCCGAGGGAGGGGGAGTACCAGCCAACCAACGGGCTCCGCGCCATAACTCCGTAGTAGTAGCATCATAACTTTGTTGTGGGGTGGTCGCGTCGCTGCGCAGCTCTGGGCCTTCGTCGTTTGATACACCATTCAAAATGTAAGTCTGGTTAATTAACATTAAATATCTGGAATCTTTGTTTTTGTAGCCTGGAGCGAGCACCACCCCACATCTCTGGTCGGTTTGTTCATGGCTAGAGCGTAAGAGGCATTTATAATTCCACAGAGGCCATGCGCCTTCTTCTTTCTGTGTAACTGAACACCCACTTGAACGGCGAACTGTAATCATAACTGTCCTGTAAGGGGACTTGAAAGTAAATTAATCAACGTGTGTTAAAAGCTGCGTTCTCATTTATCTCTGGTCGCGTCTCGACCATTTAACCTATAAAGATGTACCAAAGTACGTATTTATTACTGGCGTGGGGAGGCCTACATCCCTTCGGGAGTGAGTGGCATATGGGGGAGGCCAACAGCCCACACTAGAGCAGGCATTACAGGATTTAGAGCAGCAATGTCTACAACAGCAGTACTTCTAGAGGCGGAGGACATTGGGGGAACAAGCCGCAGGCCGTCGGCCAAACGACCCCTGCACCATCATGCTCTTCCTGAGCTGGCACCCTACCCAGAAAACCTCACATTGTACCTATCCAGTACCTCCTTTCTCCCCCAATGGTCCAGCCAAGCACCGTCAACAGGTAGAATGGAGGAAATATGTTTTCTGAGAGTGCTTCTCGCTTAAAATTTTTTGCTTCATATTTTGGAGGGTAATTTGCTATGGAGCACAAAAGATTCTTGTTTCATTAAATGTCGAAGGGTGCGGCGACGATTGGTAATAAAAATGTTTATAGCACAGCATACAATAATATCGCTAGAAATCTGAGAATGTAACAAACTACAGACACCTTAAGTAAACCTAAATATTCACTGCATCGATTGTATTTGCGGAGAAAATACCAGCCGTATGGTAATTTGTAATGAACTGAGAAAATGCCACGAAGAATAGCATGTTTTCTTAACAAAAAAAAAAAGAGGTAAGTAAACACAATAGTAGGTCGGTTAAAGGCCCTGCTACAATTGCCATGTCCCCTGTCCTCTGTCCTCGCTGACTTCACGAGACACACACACAATTTGCTGCTACAATTATGTCCTAAGCTACCCCGACAAGTAGGTTTCGAAAACTGCTGCCAGATAGCAGTAAATGCTTTACACCATTTTGTTTTCTACTTGTTTGTTTAAATTCAAGAGTATTTGGCTGGTATAAATTTAAGTTGTTGATTTGAAGGCGATTTTGATTGTTATAGTGTGTGTGTGTGTGTGTGTATATATATATATATATATATATATATATATATATATATTATATATATATATATATATGTGTGTGTGTGTGTGTGTGTGTGTGTGTGTGTGTGTGTGTGTGTGTGTGTTTTATTTGAACATGTTTTCTTTATATTCGCACTGCGTTTTTATCCAAAATTAAATTCGTTAATTGGAATAAATTTTCCCTCGATTCTGCATTTCTGAAATTCCAGTTTTTATTGGATAATTCATGCAGGAACTGCAAGGCACGTATTTATTATTTACAATATTAGTCCCGCTCGGCACTGGCACACTCCACATTCCCTTCGATGTATATGTTTACAACTATTTTTGTTTACTAGTACAGATTACGTGCGTATTTTGCCGGTAAATTATTATTATTATACTTCCATGAAAGACTCGAGTACCGGGGATAAGCGAGGACAAAAATTTACAGTTGACCAATCTGCCGAGGACCAGTGACAGAGGATATGCGAGAGCAAGCGGGGACATGGCTCATGGCATCACCTGATCACGTGGGCCAATCAGTGCTCACGACGTCAGAGAAGACAGAGGACAGTGGATATGGCAATTGCAGGGCCCTTACTCTTCGAACACAGTCACAAATCGTATTAAAGCTTATAATAGGCATTATCACTTCTCTTCTTTAACGTAAAGAACATCAAATACACAAAATCTCAAGTGTATCTGATGTATTGTTTCATCATAAAAATCTTAATTTCTTGTTGCTGAAAATATGTAATTCGTCAATTAGTGAAATATGCGGCTCTCGACATTCGAATGTCGCAGTAAAAACAAAACACATGTCAGGTATCGTTTAGGTTATAACTACTACAAAATATCAACAACTCTTCGGTGCGAGGAAAACATTATTCACTGCCACTCAAAACCCCAGTAGTGCATGTACAATCCACTGCAACTTATGTACACTGTATTTCGGGTAGTGGGAGTGAAATTGTGTGACCAAAAGAGCCTCGCCCACTTGTGTTCCGTGTATTTAATTGCACATGTGGTTATGGGTGTAAGTGCAGCTGTGTTTTAATTGCGTTGCGTTGCTCTGGTACAAATGTTAGGTACTTATATTCAATCGACCCCCAGGGAAGTTAAACAATGATCAGTGCAATTAACTTTCAAGGAAGGGGCATTTGTGCACATTCATTTCTGCAAGCTGTAGGTGGTAAATTATTGTATTAGGCATTCTATTTATAATAGTTTTACTTTAAGTTTACAGAACCAACACAGTATTGGTTTATTTTGTATCTCCTAATTTGTAAGAATCTAAGTTGACGAAATTCAATAATAATGCAAAATACAAAAAAATACATATAATCGATTTTGCTCATTTACTTACAGATATTAATATTTTGTCTTTTTTTTCCCCTAAGAAATGCCAGCAACCCGGGCTAAACGCAGTCTTAGAACATAAGTGAGATTTATTTTATGCATTGAATCGACACCACGAATTCAATCGAAAGGAATGACCAAAGTCTGAAAATTGACAGTTTTAGCCTGAACTTTTTGAATTCGAAAAAAAAAATTATATTTATAGATTAATAATTTTTCATTAAACACATTATATAAACGTGTAACAAATTAAAAACAATAAAAGTTTACAAAAAGAATAAGTGCTTATTGCTTGTTTTGGATTGTAAAAATATACCACTTTTCAAATTTAAAATAAGTCTTACTAGTTGTGTATGTAACAAATTTAAGCTACTATTTACAACTTTACACAAAATACATAATTATATTTCATTTCGGTGATTTTTCCGTACTGCACATCTAAATCGCTCAAAAACCATTGTGTTACTTATACAATGGTAAAAAAAAAAAAAAGTCGAGACAAAAAACCGCCAATTACGTATCCAACCACGACAGGGAAAAAGCCCAAATAAAATGCAAAGTTTCCCCCTGCATATCCAGCGCACCTTGAAAAAGCTGGTTTTTACCAAAATTTTCCTTTTGCGTATCCAGGTGACAAAACGTGCAGGACCGAAAACGACGACATTGCGTATCCAAGCGGGAAGGGGGGAAATTGGTGTTACACCCCATTTGTTTCGAAATGCGTATCCAGCCGAGTCGGGAGGGAAATTTCGACCTACACCCAATTATTTCCTATAGCGTATCCAAACCGAAAACTGAATATAGGGTAAAAGACCGTGGCGTATCCAGGTGCCAAGAGCAGCTATTGCTAAAAGTTTCCTATCGTGTATCCAAAAAATTATTATTTTTTTTTGCATTTGTCTCGTCCCTGTTTAAATAAATGTGATTCGCGATGCATAATTTTTTTAAATTTATTTTAAAGAGACTATTTAATAATTATTAACATTTTCTTATAAATCTAACCATTTATTATATAGAGATTCACATTTACGCAATCACTAAAATGGTACTATAAAATAATGTACATTTGAAAATTCATTTTTTTTTATAAATGTAACAATTTAATACATAATTATTCACATGTATGACATCACCAAAGGGCACGGTAAAAAAATGTACAGTTAAATATTCATTTTTATGAATGTAACAATTTAACACAAAAATTTTCACATGCACACCATCACTAAAAGGGTACGATAAAACAATGTACAGTTAAAAATTCAACAATAAATTTAACCATATAGATTTTAATGTTTTGTATATGTGCAATCTCTTTTTTATAAATTACCTCAACACTCGAAACTGGCAGGTCCAAAGTCCGCAAAAGCAACAGCGTATGCAATTGCATCGGCTGCCGGCCGAACCAGTCAAGACAGACACGACCGCGCTATGCCTTTTCGGGATCGCGAATGAATGTAATTTTAAAAAAAATAATAATAAACTTACCTCAAAAATTGAAACTGGCAGTTCCAAGTTTTGAGGATGCAACATATGCAAGTACACCCGTCGCCGCCGGGTGGACCCAGCACGACCTACTCGACTATTTTAGGCTTTTTTCCATATCGCGAATGAATGTTTACACAAACAACACGTCAATCAAACATTATTTTTTTAATGAAACAAACAGCAAGTCATTCAATTTTTTTTTTTTAACCAAAACAAACAGCAAGTCATTCAAACATTGTTTTTTTAACTGAAACAAACAGCTACACTGTCTCACTTGCACCTGTAAATTAAATCAAACAGCAACTCAATTAAACAGTAGTTTTAATTTGAATCAAACAGCAACTAAGCTAAACATTAATTAAAACTTGAACCAAACAGCAACTCAATTAAAAATTAATTTAATCTTCAATCAAACAGCAACTCAATTAAACATTAATTTTAAATTATATCAAACAACAACTCAATTAAACATTAATGTTAAATTATATCAAACAACTACTCAATTAAACATTAATTTAAACTTGAAACAAACAGCATGTCATTCACATCCTTTACCTGTAAATTAAAACAAACAGCTACATAGTCTCACTCGCACCTGTAAATTAAAACACATAACATATCATTTAAACATTATTTTAAACTGCAACTGCACCAGCAACTCAATCTCGCTCGTACCTGTACATTAAAAACAACCGTAACAAACAGAAACCTGTCGAAATTGGGATAGCCTTCACCGCCATCTCCTCTGCGCCGATTACGATGGTGCATGTCAGCGGCGTGAATCAGCAAAGCGTGCAGTCGTTCTCCGTAAAGATGATTCTTTTTTCAGATGTATTCAGCCAGGTAGCCGATCGAAGATTTTTTCCGTCGGGAAAAGCAGGGAATGCTGTATTGCATAGAACACCAACTTCGCTCAATGTTTTAAGTGTACACCCTCACTGTCTCGCCCCCCTTCATCTTTAGCGTGTTTCGAGTGTTTGCCATTCCACTCATTTCACTGCAAACATATTCCCTCCTGTGATTCACCTGCATGTGACGGTAGCCATGAATGTCCAAGTTGCTGTAACCACGCCAGCAGTCTGAAATTATTGTCATGCCCGGAGCGATCCACTCACGAATTATTTTGGTCAGGGTCGCCGCATTCCTCTTTTCCACCGGCATCAGGAAGAATTTCATCGGATCGTCCTGCTGCATTCCCCCGAAAACCCACTGGCCGTGAACTTTGCGTCATTTGCGGTTCTTGTGTTTGCCCAGCTTCGACTTGTCAATCTCGACCACTTTGCCCGGCCCGCCGAAGCGTTTCCTTTACATCAACACCCAGTCTATGCACACTTGGCGGCAGAAACTCGACCAGGCAACGACCGTCTTTCCTGAGCACAAAAGTTCGCTCACTATAGTCTGCTGTCGAGGGTATTTGATCAGGCACCAGAGTAAACACAACCCGACTATCTTGCCCGGAGACAAGTTTGAATCTCCCACGAAACTGCCCTGTCTCGCCGACACTTTACATTTGGTACCGTCCTCCAGTCGCCGTCGGCACCAGTAAAACACGCCCCTGTTTTCCACCAATTTCGCTTTTTATAAAACCCAATTATCTTCGACTACGGGCCCCCTTCAGGAGTCCGTCAGTCTGAAAACACACCCATTAGACAGCCGCCTATCTCTTCCCAACCACCTGAGCACTGGTTGTCCTGAAGGGGAGGAACAGAGGAGCCACAATCACTAGGAATACCTTCATCCAAGGAGGGTCAGCAACCCCAGGTTATTCCCTTGCTTCGAGCACTGATAGTGCTGGAGTGACCATTGCCTGAGTCTTGACATTCAACCTTGCCTGAATTTACGTCCAGTAGAGGCATTGGTGGTCCGAATGGCTCAACGTCGCTGATCAGCCCGCCAAGCGTAGGGGATCAGTGGAGACTTTTACCGAGCTCGTGCCAGTAAGCAACTACTAGACTGACACTGTTAAATTGTTCCTCGTCAAGATGCACTACGTGTGTTGTTTAAGCAGCGACACTCTATGCCTTACAAGGAAATGCATGGCCAAAGATGTAGGGCGCAAAACACAGCTTTTATTGCTGCCAAACAGTGGTCTGCACTCACCCCTCCTACGCAGGAAAGGTAGGCAGAACAGGAAAGCACCGCCAAACAAAAGGTGCCAAGCAGTCGCGACTGCTCCCGTGGTATTTGTATATTTTCCACCGTATATTTGCACCACCCAAGAGTACCACACGGTTTACATGACCGAGGCTAGGAACAGCCTGGCCAATCGCAGGTTCTGGAGCTGGGAATCTGCTGCCTGGAATAGTCAATACAGCGCGGGGCAACCCAGCATCCATTGAGTTGAGATAAAGGATCGAAACCTCAGCTTCATCAGCATCATGGAGGTCATATGAGTAAGTCAGTAGCTAGCACCAATCACCAGCCACCAATAAACCTGTATATAACCACGCACTTGGTCTAGTGCATCAAATCTCGACGACCGTGCCACACAGTCAATAGCCGGGCATGCATCAAGTGATTTTCTGGCACCCAACGTGAGGCATCAGACTATTGACAGTATGCAGCGAACGGCCGAACTAGACCAACCAGGGCCCGGAGCACTAAGGGTCAAGCCGGAGAAGCCGAACGGACTTCGGGGAGTCCACAAAACACCCTGTGGCGCCCATAGCCAATAAAATGTCGGTCTCAGAGTTCAACGCTGCCACGGGCGAAAACCGCGACAAAGAGCATGACATACATGATTCAAAGTTTAGCCATGCCAACTGTCCAGGCAGTGGCTCACTGCAAATAGAATGCACATATTGCACCAAGATATTCCCTCATGCATACCTAGGTTGGCCTGAAGATGTTCATGATACAGAAGGGTTAGAATACAGATGTGCTGCCTGCCATCAACAACCAACTAACTTCTGCAATGAAATCACTTGTCCCGGCCGAGGCATTGATCCTATCAGGTACACGTCATGCAGCAAACCCTCCCATCACCTATGTATAGGATGGCCCGACGAACGCATCTCTATGCCCAGAATGGCCTATCAGTGCGAGAAGTGCCGACGGAAGTATACCTCTCACTTCTGCAGGTTCAAGCCGTCCCGTATTTATATACAATCAGGGACAGCACCTGGCCATTCAGCAACTGGGAGAGAAAATGACATTCAGATTACTGATCTCACAGGCTGATCCTATGAGGATCCCGTAGTATTCGAGCAAGAATGTGAAAAGTAGTTCAGGGAAACGGCCCTACCAGCAAAACATTTGAAAGGCCTAGCCTTAACATGGTGGGAACAGTACTGCGAGTTCCTGACCGACTGGAAACAATTGAGTAATAGGCTCGCTGCTGAGTTCACTGGCGAGGAGGTGTTAGCTCGACTGACTACTCAATTCTATAGCTGGACTCGGGTACCAATCGACGAAGCCGAAATCTTCATACGTAGGAAGGAACAGATGTTTCGACGCGTGTTCCCAGGAGTCGATGAAGCCACAGCCATTCGATCAATTAGTCGAATGTTACTGCCTAGCCTAAGGAACATCCTCCTTACTGTTAAACCCACAATCTTGGACGAGCTACTAATTCGGGCACTAGAAGCCAAACAAAACATTGCGTCACGAGCAAGTCTCCAAAAACCCACATCGACCAAAGTCCCAGAAATACGAGCTCCACCAGTCGCTCCACCTACCCGCATGGCATTCGTACCAAAGTGCTGGTTCTGCCCAAGAGAACCACTGGAATAAGGACTGCCCCCAGATGTCAGAGGGTTCGGCCATTCCACCCAACCAGATTGAACGAACACCAGCAACTGTACCATCAAGAGCAACCAGAAAAACAACTCCATATAACAAGACAGGAAACGCCATCGCCGGGGTGCGAAGCGGGCCACCACCTCCATATCACAAGGGCCTATCATCATCCAGGGTTTAAAAGAGGAACCATCAGTCCCCATCCCCCCTCACATAGAAGTCGAAATAAACGACAACAGAGTACTGGCGCTACTGGAATTCATGGCCACATGGAACTTTATCCGAGGAAACCTCCTGACTAGCGAACATGCGCCCTCAAAAGAAAATAGTGCGAATGGCCCAGCACGATACAACTCTACAGGTTGACGGCTGAATTACCCTGACGGTAAGTCTACACTGTCTCTCGGCGCCAAACGAATTTATCTTATCTCCTACAGTTTCCGAAGCAGTGATACTAGGTTGCCGATGGTTACGGCAACAACAGTGCATCACAGACCATGGGCAATGCTGCGTATACATCGGCGAGAAGGATAGGATTGCCATAAACTGGGACTACAGTCCAGACAACACTGTACCTACACCTATCGAACCCGATCGAATCAATCACAAGCTTGGTGAGACGGAATTCAACCTGCTACACCAAGTATTAAATGAAAATGCAGTGCATTTAGACAAGGGGGGTTGTTGCATCAGACTAGGTCGATCCAATATGAGATCTGGACGACAACCGACATCCCCGTATACAACCGACTCTACAGAGTGTCCGCACACGCAGTGATTTAATCATGGAACAAGTAGACGATATGAAGGACAGGGGGATAGTGGAATCCTCGAACTCGCCATATATATCCCACGTAGTCGTTGTCCCTAAGAAAGATGGAAAACTTAGAGACTGTGTTAATTATAAGGGTCTAAACGAAGTAACACACCCTATTGTCCCCCCCCCCCCCCAATTTACGACCTAACTTATATTCTGTGCGAAATTGGCAAAGCAAAAATCTTTAGCACCCTAGACATGGAGTCCGGATATTGGCAGATTGCAGTGCACTCGGAGAGCCACAAGTACACAGCATTCACTACTCCTGAGGGCGA
Source organism: Dryococelus australis (assembly GCA_029891345.1). Classification (NCBI taxonomy): domain Eukaryota; kingdom Metazoa; phylum Arthropoda; class Insecta; order Phasmatodea; family Phasmatidae; genus Dryococelus; species Dryococelus australis. The sequence goes on along the minus strand of CM056998.1, from coordinate 192,686,713 downwards.
AACCATCCAATTCCGAGTAATGCCATTCGGGTTGAAGAATGGCCGTGCCACATTCCAACGCCTCATGTCCGCGGAGTATTGATCGGTTACATTGGAGAGTTCTATTTCGCATACATCGATGATGTAATCATCTATTCAAATAGCTGAGAAGAGCATCTTGAACACCTATAGCGAGTTCTTGAACGTCTAGAACTCCATGGAATGACTTGCAAACTGTCGAAGAGCTATTTCGGCAAGTCATCCATAGACTACTTAGGACATGTCGTTTCACTGGAAGGGGACTGCCCACAACAGAATTCGATTTGTGCCACCGAAGAGGTCGACAAACTAACCAACAAATGACAACTACAATGGTACCTGGGCCTGTGCAACTTGCCACGCGATTTCGTACCAAACATTGCACAACATATGGCACCACCTCACCCGCTCCTTGAGGACACTCATTGGCGATGGGGACCGGAGCAACAAGAAGCTTTTAACAATCTGAAAGCCAGCTTCGCGAACATCAGGCAACTCCACCGTCCACAAGGAGATCAACAGTTAATCCTGCAAACAGACACATGTCAAAACGGTGTAGGCACTGTATTATGCCAACGAGATGAGAACGGTCAACCTAATGTGATAGCATATGCCTTAACCCATCCGAATGCCAAGGAACAGCATTATCATTTTAATGAGCAGGAATGTTTGGAAATTATCAGGGAAGTGAAGAAATATCGCTACTATCTCGAATAAATCCGCCTCCTCCAGTTTCAAATCAACCATCACCAGATTACTTTGAGTCAGTAGGAGGACCCCGACATATGCCACCTACTAAGGGAACAGCCCTAACACTTTGAATTATGGGATGACATTGTGTGGACGCGTAGTGGACAATCCAATGCGCCATGGAAGATCTGGATTCTGCAGCAGTTATGTACCGATATATGCCGGCATCCCCATGACCAGGGCACCAGGGCACAAAGGAGACCCTGCTGGGCATCAAAGTCCGATACAACTGGGACGGGATAAGCCGAGACGTCCGACAGTACATAAGCAACTGTGTCACATGCTGTCGTGGCAAAGCATATCCGGTTCCACCTCCAAAAGTGCGACCACGGAGACCCAAGACAGCGGGGGACAAATCATAGCCGACCTCACGGGGCCCTACCCATGCAGTATCAAAGGGAACTGCTACCTGCTGGTAGTAACTTACCAGTTTTCACGGTGGGTAGAGGCCTTCCCTATACCTAGCCAAGAAACCACTCCAATCGTGCGAAAGATAGAAACATGGATATTCGCACGATGGGAATATCCAAAGGCTATTTTAACTGACAACGGCACTCAGTTCACGAGTCGCCAATGACAGTCAGCATGCCAGAGATGGGTAGACAAAACATGGACTACCCTGCCATATCATCCCCAGGCCAACCACACTGAACGAAGGAACCAGGAGATTAAGAAGTATCTTCTTATCAGTGTGGGAAACAATAATCGTCAATGGGACAAGCACATCCTAACAATTATGTTTGTCCTACATCGTAGAACCAACGAAGCAGTCGACACGAGCCCTAGTGTGCTCCTTCTGGGCCAAACACACTGCCGACCAGGTGACTGGCAATGGGAAAGTGAGCCCACCGATATGCCTCAACCCGAGGACATCCGGCTAGCTGCCTTAGCCCATACTACTACTGCTTAAAAAGCCCAGGATGAGTATATTAGAAAGAAATACCTTATACCGAAGACATGGGTATGGGAGTTTACCTTCGGTGAAACGGTACTACCCAGGACACATCCCTCAGCAAGGCCAGTAACCAGTTCAGTGCTGGCAGAAGCCAGAAATCAAGGCAGTTCTAACTTCCACGAAGTCAATCTCTGATTCCGACGATGAAGTACTACCCGCCACTAGACCACCGGAATATGCTCGACGAGAGCACAGAGGCCGCCACTAAGATCACCGGATGATATCCGCAACATGAGCCCGGAGGCCTGCGTCACTAGATTATCGGAAGGCGAACACGCCACGGAGCTAGTTCAAACCTCGTAACTGCAAGAAACGTCCGGAACAGGGGGTCAAGGTCGTTCCAGCTTCCACGAAGCTGATCACTGTTACTGCCGACGATTAATTGCAGCAGCTGTCAAGCATAGCCTATGGTAGTGCTCCGTCAGAACCTCCTACTGCGCAGGAACCTTCACCCATCTGTGCCATTGAGGACGAGAGGCCCGTTCTGCGTCTCTAAACTGGTCGCCGATGATCGGAGCATCGAGACCGTCGAGGCCTCCAACGATCCGGCCCGACGGAATGTGTGCGCAGGCAAGGTGGAGAGTGGTCTCCTACCGCAACTCGCTTTTCCTGCACTAGCAAACAAACGTCTTGCCCTACGGGTAGGAACCCGTGCAGTCGGGGTGGAGGACCTGGAATCACTCCCCCGCACTGCCTCAACGTTCCTTGTAGCTATGCCATCCCCATCAGTTCCGGCACAAGCAGAATCCACGACCAAACATGCTGAATCACGACGCCTGATGCCGCCTAGTGCCATCAAGGCAGACTCAACGCCTGGCCGGTACAGAGAATCATCATGGCCAACCAATGTTAAGGTACACGTGGCCGTACCCCCTGGATGCTGAACTACGTTCCAAGGGCAGGCCAGCTACACCAAAGCTCGACGAACACAAGTAAGTAAAGTGCTCGACAAAGTTAATCGCATATGTAGTTGTAAACCACTACGATAAACATTACAGGACTCATTATAGATCTGTATCAAATAGTGTCATTTAATCTAGCCGACCAGTCAAAGACAGTGAGATAGGCAGACACACTTACACTTAGGCTACATTAAATATCGTGTATCCAGTCAAGTGCCTACCCAGCTGTCATCAAGCGGGAGAAGTGTAGGAACCGGTGAGGTAAATGCAACAGACAGTTATTTAGACACTCGACTATGTGCAAACTGAACTTGTAAATACAGCAGTCATTATACTGTACGTAATTAAAGACAATGAAAACAGACGTTTTACACCTCTCCGACAAGGTTCCGCAAGAATAAGTTCCCGACAGCCCACATAAAAAGGTAGAATTAGTTATAGACTCTCACCACAGTGCCAGTGATAGTTGAATACAGAGACTTGGACGAAATACATGTTAGATTTAGCCTACGATTATCAAAGACTCCTGCAAAGGAATCAGTAATTTTAGATTTTTGTATATTGAATTTGATGTGTAGGCACACCTTTAAATATTACCTTTCTTTTTACAGTTTACTTGTGAAGATCGCCTGCAAGAAGAATGCAGTTTTGTAGGAATGAATTTTCCTCTCTGTTGACTTTTGTATTTATTGAGTACTTACCTTCAAACATTCTACGAATATTCACAGTGAACATCTTAGAATTCAAATGGACAACCGAAAGGTAAAGTAGCAATTAAATTTTTTTATAAAGAATTTTATGTGCAAGTACTCTCTTAAATATGCCAATGAGTTTTTACAGTGTATATGTGAAGATCACCTACAAGAAGAATGCCATTCTCTAGGAGGAAATTTTTATGTTACGCATTTGTATGCTTATATTTTCTAGTGTATGTGTTTTATTTGCAATAACTTGTGCACCAACTCAGTATCAAACCAAAGACTCTGAGCCTTAGAGCTCCAATGAACTCACTACGGTGGGACAGATCCAAGATATTTTAGCTTCACAATATCGCAGTGTTATGTGTGTAATTTAAAGTGACCAACGTGCGTCATTTGTGCGCGTTTCATGCATGTTTTTAAAGTGTACTCCCGTTGTTCGTTTAGCCAGTCAACCCAGATTTGAAGGGCCTGCTGTTGTTGAACTATAACCCTGTCACGCATAACTGTTTAGTTTGCTGTGCGACACGAAAAACAATCTTAAAATTACTTAGTGGGTCGCACCTCGTTGCCATTTCCCTTGGGAAAAAAATAGTTACTGTATCTGCCTGGCAACATTGAATTGTGCAGCTTACGACCCAATACGCAAGAGTTTCCACACACGTTGTTTTGAGGTTTAAAACTTTTCGGCATAGATTAAAACACTAATAAAATAGAACTGTAATGTTCTTTGCTAGCTTCATGTCATTACCAAACACTTATAAAATATCTGAGGTACCGGAAAATAACTGAATATGCCCGTGCGTAATTTTCAAGTGCAGCAACACTGAGGCCTGGCAAAGAAGTGTGCACCAGACTAATGTTTCAGTGATTCTTCATGAGAGTGCATTACAGTCTGTAACCACCTTGGTTAACAGCTTGGGACGATGTGTGCGGCGACAAAAACGTGATGTTACGTTACTTCCGGCATCTTTGTCAAGAGGACGGAAGTTGAGGGCATAATTGTGACCTGATTGGATGTTTTGAATTTCATTGTGTTATACTCCCCAAGGGAAATTGGTGTCCGCTGCGTCGGTCGCCATAAATTGTAATATTTTCTGCCATTAGCTACGCATTGCTTGTACCCCCCAGGAATAATTAAAAACCCCTCGATTTCTTGGAAAAACTGCCTTTGAGGGAGAAAATTAATTTGATTGGTAGCGTAAGAGAGCGGTGCGGTGTATTTAATGCCGGCTCGCGCTGCTCTCTGGGTCAGTTCAGCGACCTCGAGGGAGCAAGCTTCTACCATGAGATAAGCAGTTCTTTATTTGAAATCACCAATGTAAGCTCCTAAAGCGAACAGGTCTCTTACGTCACTTTGACAGTAGGCAGAGGCCATGATGGTCGTAAAATAATTTAAAGTTTTAAAAATTTGCGATATGTTGGCCTTATAGCCCAGAAGCCAATACCGTTACTTTTTCTAACCACGTTTTAGTGGCTATGTCGTCACCAAGACTGGTAAACATTTGTAAACTATTGCAAACCTACGAAAACAGTTGTAATTTTTTGTAACCGCTTGTCAATAATCGTTGATTATGGTCTCAGCATTTGGTATTAAATGGCAGCTATGCGAAACTCCTTGTTTTTATGACCTTTAAGAAGAAACTTTACGAAGTTTAGTGCATATCCAAAAATTCAATTTACTTGTCAAGTTAAGGCTGGCGTTGCTTAACAATTGCTCCCATCCACATGGGGTTACGAGTAAATTAAAACTTAACTATTGTTTAATGACCAGTAATGTGTTACCAAAAATGGGGTTTTTAATTCATAGTGTATGATATAATAATTGCAATGGTAAATGTAGGTGAGACAGAAATATAGCAGCCATTTGTAAGTAATGTTAATGGAAGTCCCGTGCTCAATATATTTTTGTGATGGCCTTTTGCAGTTTGAATTTACCTCTTAATATGGCCAGAAAGGCGCTTAAATAGAATCTGCAAAGTATTAGCTGAATTCCAGCGAAAGTATTGGTGTCTGGAGTTGGTTGCATTTTATTTTATATTGTGGTAACAAGGGTTTTATGTAAATGCATTTTATATATAAAATTGTCGTATATGGGAAAAGAAAATAACGTTCGTCGTTAATCTGAAATGTCAAGAATCTAACCAAAGAAGTTTATTATGTAAAATATTTTGTACAATAAATGTAAATGAAAGAAAAAAATTCAAAGAAATATTTAAAATAACAATAAACATGACCACACTTCTTTGTTTCTATTACAGATCATTGCAGACATTTAACTACCCTTACACTGTACTGGGAAATGGTTTTTGCTAGGGTTTATGGAAAACCTACCTTGCCACGCACTTGGTTTAGGACACAGCATGGTCAGACTTTTTAACCACCACAGCAAGCTCCAGGATAGTTAGTAGCGTCTCTCCACCTTCCGCGAGTACGGTTTGAACACACTTATTTTATTCCCCTTCGTTTTTCGCATGCCTAAATTTTCAAGTGCTTTTTATATCAGGTTCATGTTGTATATTTCTCTTGTAAATATCCACAGCGCTATGAAGAGGGTTTGTCGGAGGGCAGATGGGACACCCGATAAACAGCGGCACTCCTGACACACTAATATCTGATACAAGTGAAAAACAAATTCGCAGCATCAGCAAGCGCCGCATCGCCTAGATGAGAGGCAAAGAGAGGAAGCCCGCCCGCCATGAGAGAAACAGAGCAAGTCTCCACATCCCACACATCTCGCGTTCGCCGGCCGGCTGGAGAGCACAGAGCGCGCGCCACTACAGCGGTTAAGCACCCAACACTAAGGGTCTCGCCTACCTAGGGAGGCCTATACCTTACTCCACCACCTTTTAACGACGATTCTTCATCGCAATGGAGGAAGTGGGGGGGGGGGGGGGCGAATTGACGTGTGCCGCTTATACTACAAATAAACGACGATTACGACTCATCACTCTTTGTGTATAGTATACCCCTCCTTCAACCTACGCAAGAGTTGTCTACATCAATCACCCACATGACAGTTGGGAATGCAATACTTTGAACATAAGTTCTCGGCAATTAAAATCTACTGGGAGGCCAAACACATGGCTGCAATGTTACGCAGCCAGCGGGCACGCTGTACCCCACACCTCTCTCTGCACTTAGTACCAACAAGCTTCAGCCACTTCAGGCGCGGCCGAGCGCCACCGAAGATACACGAACCAAGGAATGCTGACGAGAGGGTTCCTACGTCCCATGCCAGCCTCACGGCAGGACGTCAGGTGCCCTCTCCGCACCCCACTGCGGCAGCCTAGACTTCAGCACTATATAAGTCCGTGTGCAGTGGGGCTCCAGCAATTATTCTTGCGTTCTCTCTCGCAACATCCCGAGCACTGCTCAGGGCTGGGACCTCCTGAGATCTACCAAGTCTTAAGTATGCACCCAGAGGCTACTTCCAACAACGATCAGTCATCCGACGAACAGCGAACACACTAACACTTATTAACTTAACTTCATCTCTTTTAGATACACAATTTCTTTAGAACAGTTAGTAGTAAATTATTTTTCACGTCAAGAACAATCTTTCCCTTTTTAACCTAAGACCAGGTCGCATACACCTGGCGAACGTAGGTAACCTTCAGCACCCCACTGCTTAGTAGGAGGTAGCACATTACGATTTTATTGATTTTTCAATAAATATAATTTTGTTCTCTATCCTCACGATTTTAAAATTTACAGTCTCTTTCTATTTCGCCCACTAGGAACAATTCATGCCGTTCACTGCCGACAGGAACAGAGTCTTTTTCTAAAACCTAATTAGTTTTCACTACAGGCCCCCTTCAGGAGTCCGTCAGTATAAACGGTCACCTGTTTATTCCCAACCACCCGAGCACTGGTAGTGCTGAAGGGGAGAAACAGAGGAGCCACAACCACTAGGAATACCTTCATCCAAGGAGGGTCAGCAACCCCTGGTTATTCCTTTGCTTCGAGCACTGACAATGCTGGAGTGACCACAGCCTGAGTCTTGCCATTCAACCTTGCCTGAATTCACATCCAGTAGAGGCATTGGTGATCCGAACAGCTCAACATCTCTGATATCCCGCCAAGCGTATAGAGGATCAGCATAGACTTTTACCGAGCTCGTGCCAGCAAGCAGCTACTGGACTGACATTGTTAAATTGTTTCTCGTCAAGGTGCACTACATGTGTTGTTTAAGCAGCGACACACTATGCCTTACAAGGTAAGGCACGGCCAAAGGCGTAGGGAGCAAAACCTAGCTTTTCTTGCTGCCAAACAGTGGTCTGCACTCACCCCTCCTATGCAGGAAAAGCAGGCAGGACAGCACCGTCACACTAAGCAGCCACGACTGCTCCCATGGTAGCTGTACACTTTCCACAGCATATTTGTACCAGCCAAGCATACCATCCGGTTCTGAGGGGACTAGTTTACAGGACTACGATTAGATATGGCCTGGCCAAACCCAGTTTCTGGAACTGGGAATCTGCTGCCTGGAATAGGCAATACAGTGTGGGGCAACCCAGCATCACGGATGTCATCTGAGTAAGTCAGTAGCTACCACCTCTCGCCAGCCACCGATAAACCTGTATATAACCGCGCATTTGATCTAGCGCATCAAATCTCGACGACCGTGCCACACAGTCAATAGCCTGGCACGCGTCAAAAGGAATGCGGCGACTGCGACTAAAATCATTCGCAAGTGGATCGCGTTGGGCACGACGATAATTTCTGACTGTTGGCGAGGTTACAGCAACTTGGACATTCATGTCTACTGTCACATGCAGGTGAATCACAGGAGGGAAATTATGTGCAGCTAAAAGAGCAGAATGGTGAACACCCGAAACACGCTGAAGATGCAGAGGGACGATACGTTGAAGGTGCACACACAAAACATCGAGCAGAGTTCATGTTCGGTGAGATACAGCATTCTCTGCTTCGGCCGATGGAAAAAATCTTTGGTCGGCTGCCTGGCAGAGTACATCTGGAAAGAGAATCATTGTTACGGCGAACGACTGCACGCTTTGCTGATCATGCCACCGACATGCATCATCAGAATCGATGCAGATGATGGCGGCGAAGACTACTCAACTTTCGACAGGTATCAGTTTGTCGTTATTGTCATTTCAATTTACAGGCACGAGCGAGATCGCGTTGCTGTTACTGTTTAAAATTGAAGTTTTAATGACTTTAAAATTAAAGTTTGAAAGGCACATTGGAATATGTGTATCTAATTTGCGTGCATATACATGCATGCATGAGTGTGTGTTTATCTTTAAGTAGAACTTATGAGTACTTGAGCAATCTATCTTGACGCATGCTACTTATACCAATTAACTACAAACGATTACGACTCATCTGACTGTTACAACCCTAGTGAACTACTTCTACCCACATGATTCAAAGCCCGCACCATCTCGTACAGGGAAGTAACTGTCTGCCACAATCCTGGAGGCCGGCCGGACACGTGGATATGAGGGGTTGCGAAAGACAGTGGTGTGCCCCCCCCCCCCCCCCCAAAAGAGCCAACAAGCCATCAGCTGCCTCGGGCCATGCACAAGTATCACTGAGGATATGCGAAGGACGAGAGATGACCAGAGGGTGCTACCCCCTCTCCGGCCTCGCACCTGAGGGACATCACACGCCCTCCCCCGTGGCTGTCACGACATGCGCTGCCACGCTATATAAGGACGTGCGCGGCGGACCTCGCTAGTTGCTCCTGCAGTCTTCTTCGAGCACCTGGGTGCTGGAGCCCTCTACTACTGCTAGATCTTAAAACAGCCCTTCCAGAGGCTGTCGCCAACAAATTAACAGTCTTCAGCAGCTACCAGACTCAGCCATCCTTGACGTCGCCGTAAGAGCTCTGCAGCACCGCTACCGCAAGCTACAGTGACGCCAATCGCTACCAGAAGCTTTCTGTAACTACAGTACATATCACACACAATTTCTTTGTCTCCTACAGACACCCCATTTAGTGTTAGATTTGTATTAAATAATTTTCGACAGTTTTATACTTCACTTCCCCAACTGGCCTAGGACCACGTCTTTGCACCTAGCTACCGTAGGAAAACTTCCAACCACCGGTCTTCTTGGCAGGTGAGCACGTGTCACCGTGTGTAAAAGTTTTTAATAAACACTGCTTTATTTCGCTTAACCTCGAGTCTCATTCATAGAGTACTTTGTCACCAACTGCTGGGAGGACTTCGAGCTGAGTACCACCGAGCGGAAACAGGAGGTGGTGGTGGTGGTGGTGGTGGTGGTGGTTATTATTATTATTATTACAAATTAGCTACAACTACTCTCTCCCCCTCAGGCGGCTCCAAGTTGATTACACACCCATTAGGCGGCCATCTATATTATTCCTACCAAGTATATAGGTATTGGAGGAGTATAACAGAGGAGCCACGACCACTAGCAACACTTCTCAACCAGGGACAGACGGTACAGGAGTTGTATCCCTACCGGAGCACCTGGGTGCTGACGGGGGTACTTGCTTAGGTGTTATGGCCTGGCTTTGGTTGGGATCGCACACCCAGTAACAGTCTTGGCAACCCATACGGCTCCAACGCTTCTGATCAGCCAGCAACCGTGGGGGGTCTTCTGAAGCACCGGAGCTTGCGTTGGCGAAACTGTTACCAGGCACCAGTAATCTAGGGCTATCTGTGTCCATGGTGCTCCTTTCGAGGTCCTCAGTAGTTAAACCCGCTCTATGCCATTTAAGGTGAGACACGGTGCAAGGAGGGAGGAGCAAAGATTTGCGCGCATTGCTACCAGGCAGCCGGCTGGTCCTGTACCACTCATAGCTAGTCAACGAGTCAAACGAGATTGTGCCGCCTTACTTCAATCACTGGCACCACCGACATCTACTATAACCAATACAGCTTCTTTCCAATCAGCACTGCTGCATTCGCATCCGACCATCTCAAACTATCTTCTGGAGCAGGGCCTCAGAGGGCTTCAGCAGCAAGTTCTGTGTCGTATCACGTAGTGCCCTCGCTACCGCCTAAGCCGAAGACGAACGACTCAATCAGCTGTATCCCGCTACCCTTTACCCGCAAGACAACAAGGCACTTACCGCCCGTTGTCAACCACAACTAGCTCCGATACAAGTTGTAAGCCGCATCAATCAAGGGGACTCGTTAAGTAGATAACTTTGTACCATCCCGTAAGGCCACGTGCCCAACCGCTATATCTAGCCGCAAATAAGAGTAAGTCAACCTGCAAGCACAACCGACCGAAGTGCGACCTAAGCCACACGACAGTGATCAAGCCTTAGCAAATTGGACATGCGTCAATCTCCATTTTATAATGTAATAAATAGCCTAGTAGCCTATTCCCGCCATATAGGGCGTAATTCATAGTGAGAATGTGAGCAACACTTGAAACAAGAATTACTTATACTCGTGCTTAAGTATGATTTCCAGTTCATAGTACCAGATATAGGTATTTCTTATTTAGATAGCTGGATGTAATACTTCATGCAGCATTATTTCACATAAGTTGCACTTATTAACAATTCATAGTCTCAAACTAGCATTGCTCATCAAATGTGCTTCATTATGAACTTAAGCACTGAATATTTATTTTATGACTAGGTTATTCACAAGATATTTCCTTAAAATATTTGATGAAAACGGGAATATAATTTAGATAATTACATGGGACAGATACGAAAACTAAAATCCAACACACTTTTATGTCAAAACATAACATTTTTTCTTAGCTTGTGTACAATGGATTTTGGTATTCAGATTCAACAGCCTTTCGTTTTCCAATAAAAACAATTTCAAATTGAAACTCTTTACGAAAACCAAAATATTTAATCACTTGACATCAGGCTGTACCATCAGGGAAAGAGGGTTATGTGGACTGGAATAAACTGAGGTATGATATTTCCAGGTCGACGCCAGCTCTCAGTGGAGAGCACGAGAATGTTGATGTGAGTCGTGCGGCCGCCGGCCCTTAAGTGGCCTCCCTGATGCTCCACATCTCTGCATGTTGTTGTAGATGATGATGATGATGGTTCTGCTATATTCCAAATAACTAGACTAGCAAGGGATATCCAAGCTTCCTCCGAGCGCTTATTCACTCCCGGCGAGAACTGTTGAGCGCCATTCTTACTCCCAAAATTTACGTTAAGTTCATGACATGGGTTATGCAATCGAGTCGCGATCGTGGTAAATAAAAGATGCAGTTCCAAGCAATCATCTTTATTTACATTGAACCCTCATACGAGGCACTGAAAATTTACTAATCCTATCTAGAATAGTGTGTGCTCTGATGCTGTTAAAAATTTGGCGTGAAACCTACATAATGGTTATGATGTACATTACATACCAGACATATAAAACATGTACTGGGCTGCTGAGTGGCACACTCCCCAGATGAAAAACAAAAATACGTTTCCAGAAGTTACATTATTAAACTATTGATATACTACAATATGAGACAAATGATGATGGTCTGGGGAGGACACACACGTATATCAACTCAGCTACAAGACGACGAAGCTACTGACCTAGGGGTTGGTGCGGAGTCCTCTCAGCCTTCCCGCGTTATGATGAAGAAACACATATTTACTGACCTAGGGGTTGGTGCAGAGTCCTCTAAGCCTTCCTGCATTACGATGACGAAAAACATATTTAACATTTTATGAATTACGAGAATGAACTGGCTTGTGTCTGAATCACGGAAATTATGTGAATCATATGGAAACCCTTTCTTTACAGAATAAAAAATATGATATGTAAAAATATAAATTATGCAAGCCTTTTTGGGGTTGACTTGACTTTTGCCTTGTGCATAAGTCGGGAAAATGTGTCTTTTCTGCTAATTCTATTGTGTCCCCTTTGTAACCTATTACTTCTCCAGGTTAGAATTAACACGTACTTTCTGATGTATATATTAATTTCAACACACACACACTTATCATAATATTTACACAAAAGTAGGGTTATGCTGCCATGTGGTCATTTCTTACTGACTGCTCCTTGCTGTACAAGGACGACATAACCTCAATCTTGTGACCTGCTACTGGTCACGATACACTTTATGCTACTGGATCCTATACGTAAACTAAAAACTACTAAATAAGAGGAATACAGAATGACTGTGATAATCGTAAATATACTAATTAACATTCTACTGCTCTGCACAGCTAAAGAATGGTCTGTGTGGTATGTTACTCATAAATTGACATGTGTGCGAATGATGCTTCCAAACATATGACACAATAAAAATACAAAACACTCTTAATAATTAAATAAATACAAACCTTGCATGTAGAATATACTGCATGTTAATTTACATGGCATTCCTCTGACTTATAATGTAACAAACCTTAAGTCAAGTGATACACAATGCAGTTGGTACGTGATGTTGAAGAGACACAAAAACCGTTGTTTAATGAATAATACATATAACACTGGTACAATACAAACAAGAACTCTTTAAGAAAAATATTATGTGCCTTTTATGAGCACTTAGACACAATAAAACACTTTTATTATAACTACAGGTAAACACACATCACAATGTAAACATTGTGATAAAACTTACGTTTTGGGTGCTGATGACATGGTGAACGGGCTAGGCAGGATGTGTGGCACATGTCAAATGCCCTTCCCCTCTTGAGGTCGTTCGCTGGACACTCACTCCACCTACTATTCAAAACACTTTTTTACCGGCGGTTAAATCTTGCTGTGTGGTCGCAGGTTGTATCCCCCGGGTTGCTGCGGTAGAAGTGATGAATGTGTCTGTGGCTCTGATGGGGACGCCGGCACCATTATAACTGCAGTAGGCACTGGTGAGTGCCCTCATGCTGTACACGTGATGTGCCAAATGGGACGAGCCCACTTGGAGCAGGTAGGGAGGGGAGAAGTGCTCCTCTGACCCCGACTTGTCGCTTCTACTGCTGCTCTCTGTGTGATGTGGGCGGCATCGGTTTGGAGTGTGGGCATCCCCTGCATGCTGTGCTAGAGTGTCTCCTCTCCTGTACGTCAATGATCTCAACGCTGATTAAGATGATGATTGTAACATCGGAGTAGCTGGGCGTCTTATGGGCGTCGCACGATGCCATCAGTTGGGGCACGCGCCTGGCGATCCTGGCCATCCTCAGGTGGCCCCCTTGCTCATCACTCCTGACGTCGTAATATGCTGACAGTTGTATGATGGAAGGCTGCTCCGGGCTGGCAGGCAAGCTGTCACTCGCTGGTGCCCCTATAGACGCAGTGGCGTCGGGTGTCCTGTGGGTGGGCGTGTCTGATGCAGCACTGGCATGATGATGTTGTGATGAGCTCTCTTTGCTGTTAGCGGATGTTGCAGTTATTTTTATGCCCTGCTGTTCCTCGGATAGGGGCATCTCAATGCCAGCGCTGGTCGTTTGGTGTCTGGTAGCCACTGGGATGCGTAGCGGCATTAGTTCTCTCTTACTTCTCGCATCGCACACTCCCTCCTTTCTTCCCGGCTTACCCCTTCCCCTGTGCTGCTGGCTGGCTCTCTTGCCCCGCACGTGACTCACCCGGGAGGGGGAGGGAGCTTGTAATGGTTGTGTCATACCAAGGACCACAAAACAAGAATATTCAATTAAACACATACATGAGGATAACAGAAAATTTATTTGTTTTTTTCCATCGTGCAATGTTCATACACCATCATAATATTCGTAAACACAATGCACTTCCAAATATTCAATAACGTTTAACGACTGCATTTGCAAAAGTAGAAACAGTTCACTTATTTAATGATATCAAGACTAGAATTCATCTTACGTTCATTTCCAGATACTTCATTTCATTAACAGTTTACCAGCATAAACATTAAAAATACACAATATACTCTCACTATTTTTGGATACAATAAAATTAATTAAAAGGTTACATAGATTCTTGGGTGCTGAACCTTATCAAAATTTTACCATGCGTTACCGTCTTAAGGTGAACCGCACTCATAAAGATATTATGAAAAACAGGGCTATCATTTGCCTTATTACTTAATATCTTTGCGTGGCCAGCTACAATTTATTATAATTAATAGACAAAAGTATGAATACTAGACCAATGTTTTCAAAAACAAAACCCTAGGCATCAGCAATAATACTACGCACTCTGAATCAATCATAGTTTAGGTCGCGCCTCACAATGCATGGATATACAGTTACCGATTTAATAAAACATACAATATAAAAGGAAGCGCTCCAGCACATAATATTCACATTCAACTTTATTCACTATACTATGCTCATCGCCAGCGCTAATATACCATTCAATAAATAACCATATAAGTGTGTAAGAGCATATTTTGAAAGATGTGCACATGTGCGTAAAATATCTTCCCACTAAACACAGGGATTCAAACCATCCCGTAAAATTCAACATTCCAAGGCCCACATTACCATACAGTTCATATTCACATTGACTGACTATGCATAATTTCAACAACTATATTTGCAGCCTTCTGAATCAATAGTTTGTGACACATCACTAGGTGTCTTATCCCCTAACAAACATATTATTCAGCATTCAATGAACAGTGGATTAGAGTTCAAATGACATTTAGCAATTATTTGAGCTTTTAAACTAATGCTTCGACATTCCTGAATGCACGTGGTATCAATTTATTTCCAACCCCGCGGGGAACAAGGATGACACGGCGGCATCACATGTATCAAGCAAATTGCATGGTGGCAGCACCAGAAAAGTATATTGTCTGTATCAAAGTTAAAATGGAACACGCAGTATCTGGCTGGCGGAATTTAATTACTGAACTCTCAATCATAACTTTCAATATCTATTACATCCAAAAAAATGTTTACTACGCACGACTTCAAATACTCACACTGAAAATTCCCGTTTGTGGAGCTGGGCGACATCTAGTGCTCTTTCACAGCCAGCTCTGACCAAAACTAGAATTTCTCTGTCAAGTAATGTTACACAAAACAAGACTATAAATTACGTTAAAGCAGAGAAATAGCAAAACATAAAACTTAAACACACCAGTCGCAAACTAAACACGTATCCACGAACTAACTAGCAAAATTGCCGAGCATTTTCTTGGACATTTACAGAAAGCCTGCAAAATTGACAACTCAAGCAAGCTTGAAGTAAGTACTCGCTGATCACGTTTATCATGCTCAAGCCACACTAGGCTCATCCTGAACCCGGACGTCAATTGAACAGGTATCACCATGCCAAAACCGGAAGTCGCCAAAAAATATAGCGCAGCGCGGCTGAGGGCTCGAAAACTCACAATACACCACACTGACGGATTAATCGCTGCAATTCGCCATCAACTGCAGCTGACAACCCTGCACCATCGTTCCCCAGGTTCATCATCAAGAGTAGACTGGTTGGTGAAGGTACCATGGTAGAAGTATCCAAAGCGGTCAGCTAACTCTCTCTTGCATCGTCGCACAACTCAACTGGTAATGAAGTAAACTGAAGGAAACCTATCTGTCAGGGTAGGAAGGCGTAAGCAGTAAGAAGAAAGGGAGGGGAAGTGCACGGGCCTAAGTAACAAACTAAGGCGGACAAAGGAAGGGAAGGTGTCGGGAGTAGGGAGCAAAGGGAGAACTCTGGAGGGAAAAGTTGGCTTAGGAGCGCGCATGTGGCCACAGTCAATATAAAAGTCTGGCGACGAGCGCTAGTGTCACAGTTGACTGGCGCTAGCGTTGCACGATTGCATATTATAGACATATGAAATGTCTTACGTGCACAGACATGCAAGGCCAATGAAAATAACGCAGTACATTTCTTTTCGTTTACGCTGTCCTTGGATGACTGGAGAGGTTGTAAGCATGGGTGTATTGGAGTACAGTTTCGTGGGCTGAGGCCGGCACAAAAACTCTCCATTTGTCACTATTTATGTCGGCCCATGATTCCACATAGCTGTCAATCACTTGCCACCTGTCAACTGTTTGTTGCTCACACGTGGTTCGTCAGTTAGTTGCGACCAGACATGTTGCTTTCGCTGTTATGACACGTGTGTGCACTTCATCCAATAAGGGTGTGGCTGGTACAAGTGAAATATCTGTGCACTGTACTGGTGATGGCGTTGCCGCTGTGTTCACTTGTTGATGAGGGGGCGGGGGGATCTTCCCACGCCTCTTCGTCACGTGCTATTACGTAGCCCGGTGTGCGGGAAAGATGGTCTGCTAGCTGGCTGTCTTCCCCTGCCACATGTTGCACTTCAAAGTCATTGACTTGAAGTAAGAGTGCCCAGCGTGTCAGCTTGCTGCGGCTCTCTTTCATAATGTGGAGCCACAGTAGGCAGAGGTTGTCTGTACGGAGTGTGAAATGTTGATAATCTAGCAGTTTTAGGTACTTTTTAAAACTCCACACTACCGCAAGACATTCTCTTTCATTTACATCATACCTCTGCTCTGTTGGGCCAAATTTGGCACTGCCGAAGTCTAGGAGGCAGCACGTCCCGTCGTCAGCTAACTGGAACAGCACCGCTCCCAGTCCTTTCTCGCTTGTGTCAGTCTGGATGTACAGATGTTTCGTGGGATTGTAGCCTCTGAGCACAGTATACTGTTTAAATCTGCATTTGATTTCTTCAAACCCTACCTGTTGTCCGTGCTGCCATTTGAAACAGGTGTTTGGTGACATCAATGCTGTAAGCTGTGCTGTAACAATGGCAAACTCCGGTATATTATATACCTGTATCCAATTTATCAACCCGAAAAATTTTCTCACTTGTTTTCGTGTGGTGGCTGTAGGATAGTCTTCAATCAGTTGTCACTGCTCTGGCATGGGCCTGTTCTCGTTCTCATCAACCATGTGTCATGAAAATTGAATCTGCGCCAGGTACTGCAATATTGTGTCCACCCAGTCAACGGCCCACACGTGGCTCGACACTATAACATCACAAGGATCCTACCTTTATCTCACGGATGTGAAAAGTGATGTGCTATCCAAATGACCGCCTCCAAACGTCCTGGTTTGAGGGAACGAGTAAAACAGACTTTACTACCTTCTGGGCATCTACATGAGTTAACCCCTACCTTAGTAGCTTTCATCCCTCGACTCAACCCCGGGGAACAAGCTCAAGCTCTCTGACACCTGCAAGACCCAATTACACTTGTGGCTTGCAGCCTACCTGTCGACCAGACCAGCCACCCACAGAGGCTTTTGCCTTTCTCATCCCGATTTCTCTGTCTCCATCTCCACAAGCAACACACCGCCAGCTCCCAACACCAGTACCTGCAACGGAACCACGTTCTATCATTGTGCCCACTGCCAGCTCAACCATCAATAAGGAGCATCACCCAGGTATACAAGCCAAGGTAGGTAGCCTCAAGCGCAAAATAACTTTGCGAGAGCCAGACTTTGTGCCCTGCCAAAAAGCTACCAGGCCAGTCCTGAACATTGGACATGCACCTATACCACACAAGTACTGGACTTAATCACTGAACCCCTGTCAGATTAGGGTGCGCATGATTCAGCGCCCAACAAAACCAGTCTCGCTAAGCGTATTTGTGTCCAATTCGACAGGAAGTAACGCGTCAACTTACAAAATCGAGCCAGAACACTGTCTGAAACCTCACACACATTTAAAGCAATGGCCAACCTTTTTGCATATCCAGGTAGGCAGAACAATAGGTACTCTGCTTCTCGAGTTCAGATTGTCGGCTCAGTGCTCGCCCTCTTTAACAAGTTTAGGTGCCGGAGGGGTTGTTCCCTGAGCAGCTTCAAAGGCTGCCACCACCAACAACCAGAAGCTCTAGAGGCTTCTCTCAACAGCAACCAGAAGTTCCAGTGGTTCCTACCACCAGCCAGTAGCAGTCCCAGAGGGTGCCGTCAATGGGTACCACCAGCCAGTAGCAGTCCCAGAGGGTGCCGTCAATGGGTACCACCAGCCAGTAGCAGTCCCAGAGGGTGCCGTCAATGGGTACCACCAGCTACAAAGATTCTGCAGCATCTACCACAAGCTCTTTAACAGTAATCCTATAGACACCACTACCACACTCTCCGTTGTCGTGCCTCCTGGTTCAACAACTACCACTACTTTCTGGTAGTAGCAACTACACCCACTGCCTTTAAAAGTAGTGGAACCTTTTTTCTTAAAGTCTGTTCGAGACTTCCCGAGTTAAGAGTTGTTTTTATAGCCGTTCAAGCCATTCTATACCAAGTTATATTAGGAGCAGGTCTCCTCCACCTGTTTTACAGTAGGTTACTTCCGACCACATTTTGCTTGATAGGAGATAGTACGCATCACCTTGTTTATTACTTCGAAATAAATATGTATTGTTCCTATATCCTAGTGTTATTTTTTCAAGAGATGTATGTCCTATTTACACCACACGTCGACAAGCAGCCAGCCTGCCTAGCCCAGAACCCAGCAGTCGACAGCAGCAGTACGACACCAGGGCTTGGGGCCAGCACCAATAGTACCAAACAACCCCTGCAGTTGGAGAAAGAGGTTATGAGTCAGGTGGGCAATGTAAGGAAGCCTGACAGAGGTGTGCTCGCAGTCCCAGACTTTGTGTCAAGCCAGAGGCCAACTAGACCTACTTCACATAAGCCAAGGCCCCAGTATTCCGACAGTAACCTGTAATCTTGATCCAGCACCTGACCTAGCGCAACCAAAACTACATGGACCATGTCTCAGATTAGGCTTTAGAAAGTGACATGCGTCAGTTGTTTTACCTAAAAATCTTTGTTCTTGGTTATGTGAGAAGAGGAAAACATTACACAAGCCGCGTAAAATAATTTGTTAAAGAATGGTTCCCAATATTATCAATAAGTTATGTAGGCTTATTATACTGAAACATCTCATGACCTAATGTTGTGCTTCTAAAAATTAATATAAGTACCTTAAATATGGCTATTGAATGATAATAATATACATGGGCAATGTTAAATATACATATTTAACTGTTTACTGCTTCAACATTTCTGGAACTTCAGTTCTGCCTACAATACCTTCCATAAGTTTTCGATATTCAACATTTTGATACAGTGTGGGTAGAGATAGTATTGAGGCATCTCAAGTATCAATGTCCCATCCCTACTTGTAATATACGTTCACCAGATTAATAACTACCTTTTTCCTCATTATGTGGTAGTGGATTTTTTTATGTGATTGACAGATATATAACAAATCTAATTTTACATTGCAGATTTAAGGAATAATTTTCAATATATATTGTGGCAGACAAATATAGAATTTTGAATTTTTTTTTTTTCCCCTAGAGCTCATTGTACTTTTTCTGAACATATACTACCAAGTACTCAATGTTGGCCCGAATCTCAATTGTAGTTCAAATTATCACCACCTTGGGAGTTTATTGTACCTTGAAAATTCCAATGCTGGCATACATATTACATACATATCTATGACTCCAATTATTGATTTGTAAATAGAAGTACATACAAAGGCATAAGAGAGAAAATCTGAGGTGCTTCCTTTAAATCCATAAATCGACTTTATAGCATATAAAAACTGTAAAAATGGGTAAAATAGATAAAAATGGCAGGCCTGTATCAGTGCATGGAAAACAGATGATACAACTTTAATACATTAAACTTTTAGAACAACATAGATACATGTAACTAACTACTTTCCCTGCATCACTGCCAACTTGACTTGAAGTAGACAGTTAGTGTGTCGTCTAGTTACTTACTGGTTTTTTTTCAGAGTCCAGTTTCAAAAAGCACAAGCAGGACATTACTGAAAATGCTAGAATGAAGTGGTATGGACATGTACGGAGAATGAAAGGAATGAGATGCTGTCCAAACAAATGATGGATATTAAATAGACTGGAAGAAGGACCAAGAAGATGTTCAGAAGAACAGATAATGGCAAAAGCACAGGAGAGGGGAGAAGACTGGAGCCAGCTCAAAGAGGAAGAAGGTGTCGCTGTTCTGTCCTGGTTGAAGGCTTGAAACAGCAGTCGATGATGATGGAAGTATGATTTCAAAAGTGTTCAATTCACCACAAACAAGAAGCTACAATAGAAAAATGTTGCTTTACATATGCCTCATGAACAAAGCACAATGAGACCAATCACCTTGCTTAAGGCAGTTGCATACCTGGAGATAATTTCACACTTGAGGTTGAGAAGCACAAGATTTATGTGGACTACACTATCAAGTGGATCCAGTGCCTTACAGCCACCATATGCTGGGCTTTCAATTGGAATGCAGAGTTCATGTTGTATTGTGTCTATCTATGTGACTTAAGCTGTGAACCTATCATTTTAATGGTGGTAAGTGTATATAGTCTATTCACGACATCCTCACACTTTTGGAATGAAACTTTTTAACATTAATTGCATGTATATGTTTGGTTGTTTCTTAATATTTCATGTATCACAAGTTTTTTATACTTCTGTTAATGCAGAAGAATCTTATGTTTGGTTAAACTGGCTTTTTACTCATATTTTATTTAACATAATTTATAATTGATACAAATAAAAACAGCGAGAAAAAGGTATGTTGGTAAGGCTTAGTAAGAAATTGTTCTCATGCAAAATCTTAATAAAGTGAGAGAGAACAAATGTGGTGCATTGTCCCTCTGGTGTAGTTTCCTAGACTTAGTTAAGCTTTGTTTACAAAAGGTGGTGGAATATCAGAAAAGTTGGAAGTAACTATGAACTGACTACAGCTCAAATATCAAACATAGTTCCAGCACCAGGCAGGCGACCACCTTAATAGCTACATTAACAGAAAATTATAAAAATTAACATTTGAAGATAGGTCACCCATTATCAGCCCCAAAAGAATTTTTGCCTCTTGTCTTGACTGGTGTCATAGTATAAATTTAAAAATACTGTACATTATTATTTTAAAATTCTGCTATGTTGATAAGCCCCTATGCATAAAGCATGATTTTTTGTTCTGCACAGAAAATATCACTTTAGTATTTCTTTGAAAAAAACATTTTTATGACAGATGACTCAGAAATAAGTAGCACAAAGTCATGGTTAATAAAATAAAATATTCAAATTTCATTTACAACAAAGTACATAAATGTATAATGCAAAAAATTCAGCTGATATAGACAACATACTGTAATTGTAACAATACTCTGTAAATACATTACATTACTCAAAGATAAATTGTATGCATACTTAATGACCTGCTCATGCATTGTTAAAACCATGACTGCAGGTGGATTTCTTCCTGCCAAAGAACAATTTATCAAAATGATAAATTAAAGTGAGGTAATTCCAATCATAAAATATTATTAAATGCTGGTCAAGAAATCCAAAATTATGTATGTCAAACTTTGTAGGTACACAATTTAACGTTAAGTAATGCAGCGTAATAAAATTAATTTTAAAAAAGTATTGAGCTTACAAATTAACATCATTGTTTGCTACTTACATTAATATTGTGCAGTACCATTGCAAAATTGTTCAACTACTATCACAGTAACAAAAATAAATAAATAAAGGTTAATAAATAATATATATTTTAATAAAAGTGAAAAGCATTTAGGAAGAGAGAAGATGAATTTGGCAGTTCAGTTGGGGCCAGTGTTGGTAGTGGTGCGCAAATCATGCAGCACCGTGCCGTCGACGCTGATAACCTGCTCAATTGCAGCCTTGCAGAAGAAGCAGCACTTTGAGTTCATGAGGTAGTGTGTGATGCACGTTCTGGAACATGACACAGCCTCGCTGCACAAACCTTTATAATACTTCTTGGCTGCAAACTATCACAGCTTGCATCCGCTGTGTGTCAAAGAAAATGAAAAACAATTTTTCCCTGGTGTACAGAATGTTTCAGAAGTGATGGTCGAAAATGTTAAGATGAGACATACAAAAGAAGAGAAGCCAAAAAGGTCCCGTAAACATGGGTCCAGAAATTAACCATTTACCAGATAATGACATTTGTGTGCTGGTTAGGCCGCCAGTGCACTCAGAGCACCTGAGAAATGTAATGTGGCAATGTTTTGTTTACAGCAGCAACAGACATGCCCCGTACTATACTGCCCTCTCCCCCATCCTCTATCCAGACTCCATCCGCTATCCGGCTCCTTTTACATTGCGTGAGCTTTAGTACTAAACAACACACAAGTATTATGTTGTGAATGTGGTGGCTATGTACAAAAGGTCTGTGTAACAGTAGATACAAAAATGTGATTTACTTGTACGAAGGTGTTGTAAACACGGACCACAATTACATGCAAATATTCACTCCATGTACGGCAAAGCCAACAGTAATGCACTGGAGGCTGAGTTGCTGTATGCAGAAGCGTTTCCTCACAGAAGGCATCCTGACAGGCTAACGTTCATCAGGATCCATCAATGCCTTAGAAAAAAATGGGTCCTTCACAAACCGCCAATGATCATGAAGACCGAGCTCCATAGATCCTGATGAAGAACGTGTGTTATAACGTGTAGATGTAAACCCAGAGACTTTGACTTGCAGGGTGGCTATGCAAGAGGGAATAAGTGCAAACAGTGTGTGACGAATCTTACATCACCAAGTTACTGTACCAATACCATATCCAATGTGTGCAAGGTTTCCAGAACATAAACTTCCTTCCCACATAGGATTTCTGTCAGCAGATACGAAATCAGCACGCCCTAGACAATGTGTTTACAGACGAAGCTAGGTTTACTCATGACTGCATTTTTAATTTACACAACTGCCACATGTGAGCCGCAATCAATTCTAATGCAGTGAAACAGGCACGACATCAACAAACGTTCTCCTTCAATGTCTGGGTAGGAATACTCAGCAACAGTCTACCACAGAGGCAAAACAGCGAACAGTAAGTGCACTTTCTGCAGGATGATCTTCCAACGTTGTTTGACTATGTGCCATTGCAGCAACGCCAGCGGATGTGGTTTATGCACGATGGTGCACCAGCACATTTCCTTCTACGTTTAAGACAATATCTAAACAGACACTATGGTGACCCTTAGATAGGTAGAGGAGGGCCTGTACCATGGCCTCTTAGATGAGAATATAAATCCATTGGATTTTTGTGTATGTGGTTATGCCAAAAGCCTAGTATACGATACAGCAGACATTGCCACACCTGAAGAATTGCAGCATCAGATTGTACAGGCTTTCCAACAAATGAATAATGACCCTGGATTGCTCGAGTGCATTCACGAGTCTTTGCGGAGATAACTACAGTAGACAGATGAATTCAAGTGAATGGTCAGTATTTTGAACACCTTCTATAAAGGTCTTCAGTTCACATGTTCATACTGCAATCTACCTTGTGTATCCACAGACGTCGCTGTTGCTCGACCCAAACCGTTGCTTTTGTGTAGG
The DNA here is from genome assembly GCA_029891345.1 of Dryococelus australis. Lineage (NCBI taxonomy): Eukaryota > Metazoa > Arthropoda > Insecta > Phasmatodea > Phasmatidae > Dryococelus > Dryococelus australis. Next base: position 192,663,162 of record CM056998.1, on the reverse strand, counting down.
TTCAATCACATTTCTGAGGTGCTGAAGCCACGATTATGACTATACTGTCTCGTGCTTGATAGACTAAATCAAAGTGTCATTGTATGGCATTCGTACTTAATATTCAGCACACCCAAACTAGCACAAAACTGACATTATCTTGTAAAAAGTTAATTTTCAGATCCATGTTTACTGGACTTTTTTTGCTTCTCTTCAATTGTACGTCTCATCCCTATATTGTTGACCATCACTTCAAAAACTTCCTGTATATGGTCTAAAAAAACAGAAGTAATTTGACCCACTCAAAAGTTTTCCTGGGTAATAAACCTACATTCTTAAATCCCATCAGAAACTTCTTAAGAGATTTTTGCTGCAGTACAACATAATACACTTTACAACCCTGCAAATCATAAATACCCTATAAATAAAATTAATATGTAGGTAAGTTTACAAAAGACTACTATTTAATAAGTCTATCTTTTCCTGCAAATAGCTTACCTTTCTTATCAAATAAATTTTATGCTAAAGAGAGTTAACAGGATCTGGTCATTGCTTAACAAGTTCTGGAGTACCAGTGAGGATAAAATGAGGTGAAGATGGAGAAGTGGCAGAATGTAATGGCAGGGGAAAACAGGAGAGCCTTGAGAAAATCAGTCACCTTTCAAAGATGTGAAAATCCAGGTGACGCTGCCAGGAATAATACTAAAGAGAACGGCAAATTTATGGTACATGCCAACATTACATTTTGATAATTACATCTCGCACACGCATGACACTGGCACAAGTACTTACATGTCAGCACTTCAAATTTAGTTGTATTTATACTTGTAAAACAAGAGTCAGACAAAAAATGCATCATTTATATTCATACCTGTATCACAAGAACACACTACAAAATAATAATGAGGTCATTATTCTGTGAGCCCATAAAGCAATTTGTGAATGTTGCTTGCCATTTTTCGCCTATATTTATTAAAACTACTTGGGCATATGGCATAGATTTCAGGATTAGTGATGATGCAACACAATTTAAAAAACTCAAACGTTACAAGTTTCAAATGAAAGGAGGAGAATGGTGAATGACATCTACTGACACTACTGACAAAGTTTTCAAGACAAATGTTTCAAAAACCTTTATTTCTGTGAGAAAAAAGTGATTATAAAATGTATATAATTTGATATTTGTTGAATTGTAACAAATTCATCTACTTGATGCTACTACCTTCCTGTGATATACAGAATGATTCATAGGATTTGAGTTGCCTCTCTGGTGCAGACTACTAACATCTTGGGTGTCGAGGGCTGAAACTTCGGGTAGTGCTTCTCTTTTCCTCTGTTCTATCTCACTCTGTGGCCTTACCGGCGAAGCATCATTGGGGGTAATGTGGAGGCTTATTATACTCTGTCTTACCAAGGTGGCTGTCATCCTCTGCTGAAGTGGAAAGGAAAGAGTTGTCGCTGATCTTAACAGGGGAGAGGGGTCTGCAACTGATGGCAGCTGCAATGTATGTAGTCCTTCCTTCCAATTCTGTCATCCGAGAAAGGAGAGATGCAGTAATTACAAAACCAACTGCTACATTAATTTAACTAGGAGAGGTGTCTTCCCTAATAAATACTCCAGTCTGGTTATTGGTCACAAAAATTATTTTATTTGATGAGTGATGTTTACTGATCCAGGACACCAAGAGTTCGCTTCATCTGTGCGTAATTTCCCTGGCACACCGGACGGGGTCCGAACTAGTGTGATATCTACCAGTGTGTCTACAGGTTAATCCCTTGTTTCAGCGAACAATACAGACGCATCAGTGTTATACTGTTCATCGCCCAGAGTCAGTAAGCTATGCCACATCATCCCCTCAGAAGATGACATGTGTATGAGTGAGACAGCGGTCGAGCCACCGCTACCACCTCCGAGCGAGCAAGTAGTTCAAGGGGGCACAGAGGGATAGCACCACCCTTGCTCTGCCAGCAATGGACGCTAAAGTAGACAACTCTTGGCCCTGCATCCTCTGTGACGTATTGCTCCCAATCCAGACACCCCGGCAAGGGCCAGTTGGCCGGTATAAGCAGCTATGCATGGCAGAAGATCGCCAGTTGTGGAACGATCCTGAAAAACAGAGAGGAATTTGCGCAGGCGGCGCTTCACAAACCACATGAAAGACGGCCAGCAGAAACAGAAAAATATGTGGAAAAAAAGGAAACCCTCCTCCTCCATCTCATCCCCCACACCTCAACCCTCTCTTACCAAAGTGCTGGTATTGCCCGGAACAGCATTTTAACAGGGACTGCCCAGCCAGGCAGGCCAGCCAGAGGCGGGCGGGGTGAGAGACACGGCAGGGGTGCCAGGCCCCCTTCTGTACCAGGAGAACAAGCCAACTAGCCAAACGGGAAACGCCATACCTAGGGTGAGAAGCGGGCCACCACAACTGGGATCGAAGGGCCCATCCTCCAAAGATTAAAGGAATAAAGCAAACCCCCAGAAGCACCGCATATAGAAGTAAAGATTTCTCACACTGTTAGATTCCGCCGCGACAGGCACCTTTGTCCATAGTGATGTTCTGACCACACAACAGAGGGCATTACTGCGACCACAAAAGCTTACAGTGCAAATGGCCCAGCGTAATGCTACCCTTATAGAAGAGGGACGTATCACGCTTGTGGTAAACCTCTCCAACCCAGCAGAATTTGTAGTCTCCCCAGACATTACAGAAGCTGTGATTTTAGGCCAGTATTGGTTAAGTCAGCAACAATGTATCCTAGATCACAGGCAAGGGAGAAAATACCTGGGAGTCAAGAATAGGGTCATCGTAAACTGGGAGCACAGATCCACAGTGATCATCCCACTGCCCATTAACCCAGTCGAGATAAATCACTAACTGGAAGAGCCAAAGTTCGCCCAGTTAAAACAGATTTTGGACAAACATGCCGCCGAATTTGGGGAAGTAGGGCAATTGCGCCAAACCCGGAGCATTCAACACGAGATCTAGACCACCACCAAAGAACTCATATACAACTATCCCCGTACCAGAGTGTCCGTCAGGAGGCAACACTTAATAATAAAGCAAGTACAAGAAATAAAGGAAGAGGGGATAGTTTGACCATCAGATTCTCCGTATAATTTTCTAGTGGTACTGATACCGAAGGAAGATGGCCAGCTGCTCTTCTATGTGAACTATAAGGATTTGAAATGACGTCACTCATCGCATCACACCGTCCTCAATAAACCTAGAGCATATGCTGAAAAATATAAGGCATGCAAAAATTTTCTGTACCCTAGACATGTAGTCTGCGTACTGGTAAATTGCAATCCACCAAGACAGCCGTAAATACACAGCATTTACCAATCCCAATTGCAAAATCTTGCAATATAGGGTTATGCCTTTTGGATTTAAAAATGCATCCACCATATTTAAGAGGCACATGTTGACCGAAGTACTCATCGGCTACAACGGACAATTATGTTTTGCTTTCTGGACAATGTGATAGTTTATTCAAAGATCTAGAAAGAGTACTATGGGTACCTCTGGAGAGTCCTGGAGCGCTTGGAACTAAATGGTCTAACCTAAGTCACTTCGGCAAGATGTCAATCTATTATTTGGGGTACGTTGTGTCACCCGAAGCAAACTACCCGCAACCTTCGTCAATACACGGTATTGAAGAGGCCGAAGAACGCACCACAAAGAGGCAGTTGTGTAGTTTTCTGGGACTATGCAACTGGTTGCGTGACTTTGTGCCCGATATTGCCAGCCAAATGGCCACCCTTCACCCACTCCAGGAGAAAGAAGCTCGTTGGAAGTGAGGACCCAATCAACGCAACACTTTTCAAAACCTTAAGGAAAGCTTTCATAACATTATGTTGTTGCACTACCCACAAGAAGACAGTGCACAACTACTCCAGACAGATGCCTGTCAGAGCGGTCTTTGAGCCGTCTTGTACTAGGAAGACACTAAAGGCCACCCGTAAGTAAATGCTTACGCCAGCACCCGCTTAAATTACACGGAACAGTGATACCACATACATGAGCAAGAATACCTGGCTGTCATAAGGGCAGTAAAGAAATACAGTACAGCTTCACTATAACACATCTCAAGGGACCAAAGATATGGCTAGTTTGTTATAGTCAAGTTCTTTATAGTGAAGCATGCACAAAAAATTTCTTGAGGTAAAATTAGATGCAGCAAAATGTTACTGAAGTGGAGATATCTTCAAATCCTAGATTCAAATCTTTAATGGCAACTTCTGGCGAAGAAAGTAACTGTGACTCACGCTCCATACGGGAGTATAACAGGTCGCACTCAGCTGAAGAACCGCATATGTGCAACACGGTTGCATCGGTGCTGCTCACAGGGGTGCTTGGAAGTAGCATGTTCAGAAGCTTATAAAATGAAAACTAAGCATAATAAGTTAACAAAACATACCACACGTAGGTCACAAGTGCCTTTAGTATCATGATAAGCAGAAGAGTCCAGGTTCCAAGATTTCATTTTTATGCTGCGAGCCTTTGAAGTTCGTAATTTGAACAGATGCCTACAGACCATGTAAATGTTGCTCACAAGTGCCTTTAGTATCAAGATATGCAGAAAATCTGAGTTCCGAGATTTTATTTTTATGCTCCGAGCCTTTGAAGTTCACAATTTGAACATGCACCTCAAATGAAGTGCCGAGTTCATAGATGAATATTTAAAAATCAAGCCACTTAAGATAATACAAACAATAAACACATTGCTAACATGTGCCTATAGTATAAATATATGCAGAAAAGTCCGGGTTCCGGACCTCCATTTTTTTTTTACTATGAGCCTTTCAATTTAGCACTTAGAGGCGTGCGTTCAAATTGTGAAATTCAAAAGCCCGCAGCATAAAAAAGAAATAACGATGCCCATGGCGCATCAGAAAATGTTTCCATTGCCACTAATCTAAAAGGTAATTGTAAAAATATGTGAGACAGTATTAACATGTTCCATTGAAAGTTGCGATCTCTTCTCTTTGATTTGTTTTGTGGTTGCATTTGTACTTTGTAATAGTAAAATGCAACATTTTCCAGCAGACAGTATGTTTAGGCCTGAGTGATGCTAAACACAGGAGTTAGAACTTTCTTCCCTGAAGATTGTATTCAGAACTTGCTGGCGCAATGAATTATACGACTGAAGACAATAGGAGGCAGTGAGAGACAAGATGGCGGGCGGTTACCTTTTCTTTGTATGTGCAACTATAACTATGTTCTCGATCTGGTAAAACAAGAAATAAATCATGTTTGCTAACAGCCAGTATAACAACATTTCCTCCCCTTACATGTCTGGCAAGAAGGATGATGGTTGCCTAGCAACCCATGTGGCATCCTAGTATCCTTCCTCTCGTGGCCAACAAGGTAGGGTTGAAGGGAACCTGTGGAGAGGCTGTTGTATCCCCTTAAGCTGCAGCTTTTCATGTCTACTGCCGTGACTCCGCTTTTGCCAGTTCACAAAGTGCAAGAGCACTTATACAAAACACTACATTTATTGACTCCAATTATCATACAAGCAATGATGCTAAAAGACGTTACAATTAAGGCAATGCTTCAGACTCAAGATACAATAATCTCTTGCGGAGCAGTTAAAGTCAGCATCACTATCCTTCATCTCCATAACCTGGGACGCCCTAACTGGAGTGATAATTACCCAGTAAGTCGATGATGACTACGATGAGGCTCGTCTCAACAGCAGCTCCTTCCTAGAGTCAAACCCGGACCGCAAGGAGAAAATATAGCAGCGAACTACCACCACTCGTGCCATTTATATCTTGGCGCCCGGCCTTGTTTACGTAACCATCCTCCCTGCTGTTTTCATAACTCCAGTTGCCATGGTCGACTTCCTTCCAGCGTCAGGCTCGGCCTGGCAACCCTTGCCTGTGAAGCTCACAGCACTACGCTAATTCAGCACGTCCTCTCCCCTAATCTATCTGTACACATTGTGTCACAGTAAAACCCTGTTAAGACAATTACTGAAGGGACTGAAAAAAATTAGAGCTGTCCCCATACCATGTTTTCCGATACGATACCAATTCCCTGATACTGTTGCCGATATCCCGACACCAATGCCCTCCTGTTTGTTTGTTGTTCCAGCTCACTATTATTGTGCAGAAATATGAGATATAATAAAAATTAAAAGATATTTTCCCAATATTATCGCCACCAATAGCACAGCAAGATGGAACTTCTCCACTTGCATCCATGGTATACGTATTTTGGTGTGTGTAACAGTAACAACCCGATTTCATTGTCTATAACCGATACTAATGTATCAGTCCAATACCATACCCGATACCGATCGGCACAGGTTAAGTATAGGCAAATACCAATACAAAGTATCGGTATCAGGGGAAAAAAGAAAAAACACCAGGAAAACCTATTAACAGTGTTAAATAATGCATGTGTATATAGACAATGTGTACAACTAAGTAACTTATTAAGCAGGAAACTTCTTAAGTGAGAAACTTATTAACAAAGTTTCAATGTACATCGATGCTGACTGATATGATGTACTGATTAAGGGCAACTACATTACAACACCCACATTTTATTGCCAACAAACATTGCGCGACTGTTCATCCAAGTGGAAAATGTGTTTGCTTAACTTTTGTTTGTGTGTGTATCTACGAGTACCGCCCTGCGAGTACTTGTGCATTCTATCTACTTTTTAAAATATAAACATTTTTTGTACTGTATTTTATTGCATATAAGTGACACCTTTATTTTCAAAGGCTGTTAAAACAAAATATAATTATTTAGTATAGGCCGCATTCATCTTTACAGTTGTACATCTTGTATCACACGGCCTGCGCCACAGATGGCTGATGCATGCGACCTGCCAGAAGAAGTTTTTGATGAAAAATTAGGGATAATTAATATTTCAAATACTTATAGGCGGCACTGAATTTTTGTTTTCCTGTAAATATTATTAAGTCATGATTTCATACAAACATAATAAATTCCAACTTAATTTCTCCCCTATAAAACATACGAGATAAAATAATTTGTATTATGTTGCAATGTTTTCAAATATACATCATGCAATTACTATTCCACAGATGGTAATGTGAGTTGAGAAAGCAAAACCAAGGCAACATGTTGCACAAAATGGCGTCCATCAATTTGCACTTGTGGCATGGCGGCAGGCATGCGAACTACACGAGATATCTTTACACAAACTGCATCTATCAATGTGCACTTCTGGAGCAGCGGCAGGCATGCGAACTATGTAAGATATGTTTCTCTTGGACTTGGAGAGCAGTGAAATTACTTTCTCATATACGGCATCTATGGCCAAGATCCAACATGTTTACATTTTACGTGTACAAGATGAAGGTTATTATGTTTATGGATGTGAATGAACAAATTATTGCATCCCACTTTTTAGTCTTTTTTTTTGTTGAAATGTGTGACCGATACATGCCAAAACACGACAATTCTAAATGAAGTTTAAACAGTTTGCCATGTAATTTATATTCCTACAAGAAATTTTTTTCTTGTAGCTATATTATAATAAGACAGCAGCAAACACAATTTTTCTTATAAATACTTAAAGAATTAATTATTCAAGGATATTTTTAAAATGTGTATTGTTTAGTTCATATGTAAAGTTAAACTTCGTTAAAATTCCATACTATTTTTTTTCCAGCCCCTTAAACATTTTCTCACTTATAGGTCACATCCCTAATTTTCAATTAAATTTTTTTAACAAAATGTGCTACTTATACGCCATAAAATACTGTAATCGATTTTGACCGCAACTTCTCGATTTTTGTAAAAATTTTCTGTAGTTTCTAAATTTTTAGAATTTATTTATGGTTACCAGAATGATCTTGTAAAATTAGGAGTGTCTGGTTTTTATATGAAATTTTAATATTTCTTTTTGGATAAAGCTATCGGGCAGCACACTTGTCACTGTACATTCAGCAGGAAACCAATCAAAATACCACGCTGAAGCAATTATATGCCAGAGGTCATTCTCAAAAGCCAAAAATTAAAAATTTGAAACACTTACATAAGTACAGCAGTAAAATGAGTAGAACCGTTATACCTGCAGGATCTGTGGTTACAAGGAACAAACACCGTGCTGATTGGGTAGGCATAACATATTGTGCAGAGGTCCTCTTCCAGCACCACACACACATCAGAGAGTCTCTTGGAGTATGTGTCTAGCATGGCAATCATGTGCTTAACTTTCTCTATTTCCTCTGCAGTTACATCGTCACAATCTGCAAACAAGCCACATCAGCAAAACTACTGTACATGCTTTCAGGTATGGTATGAATATTGTATTAGTGTACGATCCATGTCTGTAGCATGGGAGAGAATACAGAAAATCTTTTTTTTTTTTTCCACACCTTAATTTTACACTTTTATTACATTTTACACATACAGAAGAACGCTGATTATCCATCAAGGTCGGGACCATAATTGTGACGGATGAGTGTATAGACAGATAATAGAAATCCATAATCCTCTGCCCCCTATTTCCCATGAATACAAACAAAAGACCTAAGCACATTACAGAAAAATGTAAATTTAACATTAAAGCTATAGTATGTTCTTTGAAATACATAATATAAGCAACACGATGCTGTAAGAGAATAAAAACACTATGTACATGCAGTATTTATAATAAAATGTTAATTTATACAAAAAGAGTGATGTGTGATGTCCCGGCTGTCTGGGAGAACACTACGTCAACCAGTATTGATTTATCAGATGCTAGGCCAGGTGCACTCTATTGTAGTGGAGTTCTTAGTTTCTTAGTCCTTGCGAGGCACTGAAATGCATCCAGTACACAGGACTGGCGTGGTAGCTTTGCGGCAGGACACAAAGTCAGGTTCTGGAATGAGATTTTACGCTTACGATTACAGGTGACTGGTGGAATACCTGGGCGATGCGTCTACTGTGCTAGGTCAGGCCATAGGCAGTTCAGTGTCTTGTGGGCATACGGCAGGTGTATGTATATTCTGACTGCGGACGTTGGTACGTGCAAATGGGGCCAGAGCAACAAAGCCGAGTCATAAATAGGTGATGGGGACTGTTGGCTGGTTCGGCTGATGAAGGTACTCGATGAGCCATAGGTGTACTTCTCCACTCAGATGAGTAGGGGTCTCGAACATTTCCTTTGGGATTGCAGGTGTGACAGGTACCAGGAGATGGCGCAAGGTCTGTGGCTGTTCTCACAGTGAAAGCTAGTTTGTTAAAGGTGACAAGGGTAGGGGGTCAGCTCTTGTAAAAGCCTGGAGGCCATCAGCGCCTCTTTAGCCTTCTCCCTAATATCATTACGTTTGGAATAAGGCGGAAAGACACTAGACACGCTCACGTCCGTTACGCAAAATGCCGGGAATGTATTTCCTTACGCAGTGTCGAGCCACGTGGAGCGACTGCTGACTGCACAGTCACCCTATCCCAGTGCTCGGCACCTGAACACAGTGAATACTGCGAGTCAGGCCTGGTCGTCAACGGTCTCAACACATGGGTGTATGCACCAGCTGAGTCTTCCCAATCCAGGGAACGTCCCCTCCGTCACTGAAAGTGCATTGGAATGGGCGAGCACTGAACTGACAAGCTGGTCTGAAGGCAGAGTACCTGTGAATGGGCTCTACCGTCCTGCCTACCAGAGTATGCAGAACGGCTGGCCATTGCGAGTGCATGTGGGTTAGAAATCATTGTGTTGGCTCGATAGAGTAGAATTCCCAGGTCACCTGCATTTCTCTCATGGGGTGAGGTCAACTGGGACAGGTGCAACGTCTACAGGAACGTGGTACTCATGCATTGGACTTAACACAATGTTTATTCCGTATAACAGGAAACAAACGGCAGCAGTGCCCAAGTGTGTACAGGACTTGGCGTTAGGTCTCGTCGACACAATGCTTGAATTACTAAGCAGGACGTGAGATGATTGATCTCGGCAAGGAGACCAAGGATTAGGAGTCCCTTCTGGCACTTAACGTGCGATGAAGAGGGAAGGTAGAGCTTGGGAGCATGGTTGAGCAGACTGGTCAGTTTCTCGAGCAGCAAGTGCGGTGGATAACCGAAGACTGGCTGTGAGTCGAATTCTGACTCTGTATTTATACTCAACCGGGCGGCTGCCTCTGCAATCATTAGCTGCCGTCTTTTGGTCGAAGGGTGGTCACTGAGAGGGGGGTGGCAAAAGCATATCTTGTCTGGCATAATGTCACTGGCCGGCTTGGAGAAGGAAGGAAGACAGCGACGAAACATACTGAAGGAGCCATCTAGCGGTGGACAGTAGTACTCGGTGACTTCTGCTGCATAACCTTGGTGGGTTAGCGAACAATACAAGTTGCAGGCTGGAACGTCCATTCTTACCATGGCAAACAGTAAAAGGTTTGACTTTAAAGTCATGTGGCGGTCAACAATGACAAATTCCGTTCAAATCAGATGCAATGCCATGCCATGCTGATGAACTGAAATTGTTTGATTACCATTGTTGCCAACACATCATGAATCAAGTTCAGTTTTTGATTGCAATGTTGTTTAGGTATTTGGTTCCATTTTAAATTTATTTTTCCTTTCTGAGGCTTAAGGTTAATGGACGTTGGCAGTTGAACATATTATGGATTTGTTGCCCTTAAATGCTTTCAAAGAACACAATCTATCAACGTATATTTTTCTGCATTTTGCATTAAATTTTTCTGGTCCTTAGAAAATGACAATAAATTACAATTTTACACAAACTAATTCAACTTCATTGTCTGTCATGAAAACTTACTATCTAATGATGGTACAACAAAAGTGCCGTAAAAGTGTTTTACTAACAGTACCTAAGAGGCACTTAAAGCGAAACCTGTTATTTACTTTCTCGGTATTTATATTTTCCCTCGGTTTCCACTATTTTCTTCAGGTCCCATTTTTGTGCCAAAGTAAGTAATGTAACACTTTCCCTCAAAGTGAGTAACAAAATGTGTTATATTCCCGCTATTAATGTTTTGCATAACACTAGGGTTGTGTGAATATGACTTTTTTCCTCACAAAATGAAAATGAAAGACATCTTATGAACTTTCTTGAAACTGAAACAAAAATGAAAAATATTACTATTAAGGCTCAGCCTTAATGAAAGCTTAACGAACTTTCTAACATTATAGCAAGTTTTACAACAAATTAGCTGGAAAATCAAACCAAAAATATGTAGGATATGAAGTATTTACCAAAGCGGGTTTTTTCTAAATTTAAATTTTCATTTTATGTAATTATTTCAGTTATAAAATAATGAAAACAAACAAGATTATTTACAGGCAAAAACTTTCATTGCTGGTGCACTAAATGAATATTCATTAAACACCCGAAAATTCATTAAAATCAAGAATTTTCGTTTCGTTACGACTTTCGATAAATAAATTTCTTACTGAAATTAAAATGAAAGCTGTAATTTTTAGTTTCGTTATACCAAATATTTACACAACCCTACAACACACATACAGTTTATTTACATCTTTGTTTCTCCATCACACATAACAACCACAAGTTCATAAACCTTTGCACTGAAATTACAGTAATTGAATTGCATATGGCAGCCTGTGAATATTTATACTTTTATAAGCACGAGTGGTAAAACTGCAACTGCTGTATCCACAACAAAAATGTGTGTTGTTAACCTATGTCTCTTATCCTATGGAAACTATCTAACAGGTTGTAGTTTATGTTTGCAGTTTCCAGCACAGTGAAAGCCATCGTGTGCGTACTTTTTTTACTAATCGTGTTTATACAAGTATCTTGGTGTTTTTGGTTGTAGGTTCCATTGTAGTGCGTTTTCTTAAGTGGAATGTAATATTAATTGCATGTGTTTAGCTTTTCATAAAACTGCTAATTCCGCCATTTTCCTTAACCGCTGCCTACAATGAAGCGGCACAAATATAGTTTACATATCTTTAAGTTTGTTGGTTTCAGGAAACATGTGAAGTGTTGACTTTACTGAATAATTCTGCAAATAAATTATCTAATGCTAGTGACGAAGAAATGTAATTTTAGGGAAGTAAACTTGCAAGAGATATCCGTAGAAAACACATGTTGAAGAGGTTGCAAATTTTACAAAAGTATGTTTGCGTGTCTTGTAAATAATGTATTTGAGCAGTTACTATAATTATTGAAAGCACGTGGCCTGAAAAAGCTGTACTCTGAACACTTTTGTAGTGTGTAAATAATATTTATTTGTTTCCCTATATTGTAAATTGAATGAGTGTAAGGTTAACTTCGATCAAGTGTGCACGTGTGTGTACTGTTGCATATGTATGAATACAAACAGCGGTGAAGTATCACATTTGGTTTTTTTCATTGAAGTTAAAATTTTCGAAGTTAAAATAATGTTAATGTTATTTCCATAAGAGCAAAATTACTGCTCCATCAAAACAATATGCAACTCAAAATGCCACACTCTCATCATCAAAACAATTCTGTCTCACGAAAGACAAACTAAAGCTACACCCCCTACTGTTACCTTTTTCCCCCTCAAAATAAATCTAACAGAAGCCCAACAAACTTAACTTAACAATTACAACAATAAAACAGGCTGGAATGCAAAGCCTAGCTATAATATCCTACGTTGATTACTGAACGGAAGTTGGCTAACAGCAGTCTTTCAGTGCCCGCCATGACAGGGAACACGAGGAAAATGCAAGTGTGCATTGGACTCGAAACATTTGTTTACAAACGTCTGTTTCTTCAGCGGCAAAACAGCCGTGGTGGAAGGATACATTGTGGCCACGCTACTTTTCTAGAACTGTCAAAATTTACCCCACTTACATGAAATGGGCAATATCTATCCAATGTCCAGTAAAAAAATGTCTGCAGTATGTTATTTTAATTTAAACATAACACCTGACCTACTCTTTTTTACAGCTAAACTAAAAATAATATAGAAAACAAGCATGTGGATACACATGATTATCTTGAGTGATTTTTTATATTTAGTTTATATTAGTAGAACTTTATTTATATTTGACAAAATCTGACGTAATTTATGTGTGAGTTACGACTGATCTTTTTTTTTTAATTTTTTAATTACATTGGTTATGTTAGCAGATGAAGATTTACTTCATTTGTCAAAATCTGGCTTTTGTTTTTGTGTGGGTTGAAGATTGATGTGATACAGTATTTGTAGTTGTATTTTAAATTTTTTATAAATGGAAAGTGTTTACACTGCAAAAGAAACTAGACATACAGGAAATAAGGTATTTACTAAGACAAAATTTTGGAGCTTACCCTCAATTTACACTTTCCTGCAATTTATATACTTATTTTCCTTTGTCCCCTTGAAAAGCATAAATAAGGGGTTCCACTGTACTTTATTTTTAAAAAATTATGACAAAATCATCTGTAACATGTCTGCTGATGGAAAATGAGATGTTGAAATATTTTCACTCATTCATTTGTTTCTGTAATACACATGTAAACTGAGTGGTCATAAATTATAAATTACATGTTAAGTCATTGCTTAATCATCCAAGAATAACAAATAGGTGAAATTCTGTTAATAATCTGTATCAAGATAAAAATATTTACCCTGCATTATCATTTTTGTCATCAAATTATTACTGAAACTTATAACTTACAATTCGAAAATGAAAAAGGTTTCGACTTCTTTTCCTTGGCGACTTTTTGCAGATCACCCAGCAGCAGGAAGCGCAAGGAATCCATCTGGAAGCTTGGTTCCGAAAGTAGCACATTGGACACATTTGGCACCACAAGATTATCATCTGAAAAAAAAAAAAAAATAACCACACGTTTGAATAAAAAATAGATACAGTATGTGCAATTTTATTTAATAAACATTATTGCAATGTTCTAAAACAACATCATAAAAATTCAAAATACAGTTGTTGGCGTGTATAGGCAGCATGCGTGTCTAGGCCGCACCAGAAGATTTTGATGAAAAATTAGAAATAATTAATGTTTCAAGTATAGGCCACACTGAATTTTTGTATTCCTGTAAATATTGTTAAGTACCAATTCCGTACAAGCATAATAAATTCTGACTTAATATCTCCCCTACTAAACATTTGTGACAGAAAATTTGTGTTATGTTGCAATGTTTACAAATATACGTAGCACAATTACTATTCCACAGATGGTAACGTGACTTGAGAAAGCAAAACCACAGTAAGATGTTACACAAAATAGTGTCTGATCAATGCCCACTTGTAGAGCCACGGAGGGCGTGCAAATTACCTAAGATATCTTTCTCTTGTACAGCAGAGGAATTATTTTATCATGTACCACATCCATGGGCAAGCTCCAACATGTTTACATTTTACACATGCGGGATGAAGGTTATTTTGTTTATGAAGGAGAGTGAACAAATAACTGCACACTTGTAATTTTTCTAATTTTTTTAAAATTCTTTTCCTTACCTTTGTTCCATCCTACCTTTAAGAATTAAATCATTAATATGTACTGTATGTTGACAAGTTTCTAAACAAATTTTGGGGAAAAAAATTCAAAACAATTTATGCCAATATCTCGTATATAAGATTCACCCCACATTTGGTAAAAATGTGTGGCCTATACACGCCGAAATACGTATGTATTACGGAGTACAAACTTCTTTAAAAAATGTAAGTACAATGCAGAAATCTTCGCAAATTGCAAGATAAAGTCAAATATGGAGCTTTAATTTGACCACAGTTTCCTTTACATTTCCCTTGTTTACCAATCAACACATGCATGCATGCATACATACATACATACATACATACATACATACACATATGCACGCGCGTTGGACATTTACCCATCCCTATGGCACATTCTCACTTGCATTCATGGTCTCATTTGTGTGATCAGTCTTGTAATTTTAAAACTGTTTAAAACACTCGCTAGAATTTCAGTTTTTGGAGTTTGTTTCACTACCTACATGGAAATTCTGTTAATTTGTAACTAACAGTACTTAATCATCACAGCAAAAACATACTGTTCCTTGTTAATCAGTTGTTTTCAGGTTTTGGCAGAGTCCTTCAATAGTTGTTGCTAACTTATTGTGTTCGAGTACAGGGCTCCCTAAGTGTTTCTGCACAAGGCAGTTGCTTTCCAGCTATAAAGAGTAGTAGCATGCGTTGATTATTTATATATATATATATATATATATATATATAATATATATATATATATATATATATATATATATATATATATATATATCAGAAATGTTCTGTTGAAAGTTGTCACAGGAACTTTCCAAGAACATGAAAACTGTTTCTGTTTTTGTGTACCAATCATACAAACCCCTCAGTGACATTTATTTGGGTGTGGCCGAGTGGCATTTAATCATCAAAAATACTTTTCACAAATAATTTTCATTATTATAACTAGGGGTGGGACGACACCATGTTTCCGATACGCAATACTCAATACAGTTTTCAGCTCAATACCCTCGATACTTGATACTCTCGAGTAAAAAAATTCAATAATGCAATCAAATTTTTGTAAACTACATTTTAATTGTTCTCTACCAAATTTATGATAAAGTTTAAAATCAAAGAAAAATCACGCAAGATAATACTACAGATGATGGAAACAAATTTGAAATTTATATAACTTAACAGTAAGCCTGTAAAGTGATAAAAAATTATAAATATTTATATTATAGTAAAAAAGCACATCACGCATGTCAATGTTTGAACTAAGGAAGCTTAATTATTTTTATATAGAAAAACAAGCATTACATTTTTTTCTGGATTAAGTCAGATAGAAGAAATGTGGGTATTGTTCATTGCCACATGAAAATCAATAGCAATTATTCCACTACCAGAAGCAAGATAAATCTATTATTCTGTTTGTTGTTTTGCTTTGGTCGTTTTCACAGATTGTGTACACACAAAAAAACGTACAATACATATGAAATACCGGTGGTAAACTCAAATGGCATATAGAAAAAAAAAACATAGTACCTACTTGCATTCAGAATATCGAACATAAATTTTTACAATTCTAGAAACATAGCATGGCCACAATGTATCCTTGTGCCACAGCTGCTCTGTGTGTGAATAAAACAATGAGTGTAAACAATTGCTATGATCAATGCAGGTTACCATTCCAACCTACCTGGTTTTGGTTATCGCTAAGTCATACTGCTGGGACTCCATTAATTTTATTGCAGTGGATTAGATGGGGTTGGGAAAGATTTTAATTTAACGTCTTTCATGAGACTGCATTTTCTGCACCTCTTCTTATGAGACTGTGGCCATGTCCGAATTGGCAGATTTTGTTCACAAAATGATCACCTGACCCGATTTTGTATACAAAATTGATGACGTATTTGGTAATTAGGTATTTTGTATCTAGAAGATGTTAGCAAAAATACAAAACGACAACATCAGAACCATGTTTTTTTTAAACAAATGCGCAAATGGGTAAATAAAATAACTTTTAAAAACAAATAACCATACATAAAATACACTAGCAATGTTTTAAAAAGCAAGTCAGTCATGTGCTTTGTATATATATACACTATCGACCAGAAAGTAATTGGGCACTTATGAAGATAGGTAATTCAGTACGTCAGTTGACTTGTGTGGCCGCCATACGCTACAGGTCGGTGTAGAACCAGTTGACAAGGAGGTGGCACGAGGTACAGAGCTATTAGACTTCGATAAGTGCGTGATTGTGGACTGACATCTCAATGGTCTGTCTAGCCAGGCGATTGCACGGAAGGTAAACATGTCCAAATCAACGGTCGCACTCGTCCTGCATAAGTGCCAATGCTGCACGTTCTGGGTGACCTCCAAACTTGACCGACAGGAATCGCAGAACACTGGAACGTGAAATTGTTATAATAGGGCACAACCCATGGCTACCATCCGACAGGAGTTTCATGCAGCAACAGGAGCATCGGTTCCCATTGGAACATTGCGTACAGAGGCCCGTCGACTTGGATAATTTGAAAGAGCAGCTGCACATAAGCCCCATATCATAACAAGCAATAAAACTCGGCGACTCAGGTGGTGTTTGGACCGTCGCAACTGGACACTGGAGCAGTGTAAATCAGTTCTGTGGAATGATGAGTCGAGGTTTACATTATTCCGGTTTGATTGACGTGTATGGGTGTGGTGTCTACCCGGGGAACAGCTTCTGCCGGAGTGTATAGTGCCAACTAGGAAAATTGGTGCTGGTGGAGTGATGGTATGGGGCTGTTTCATGGCGTTCGGCGTAGGACCGCTGGTGTTTGTCTGTGGTAGAATGAACACAGAGGCCTATTGCAACATTTTGGAGCATGAAATGCGCGCAACATTTTGGCATTTTTACGGAATGGACCCGTGTTACTTCCAGGATGACAATGCCAGGTGCCATGTTTCAAGGGCTACTATGCAGTGGTATGCCGACAACAATGTTCGCTGATTGGACTGACCCGCCCAGAGCCTTGACCTCAACCCTATAGAACATCTTTGGGATGAATTGGTTCGCTGGGTGAGGGCTCGTCAGGCACGGCCAAAAGCCATTTCTCAACTCATGGAATGGTTGCAAGAGGAATGGCGACGAATCCCCGTGGATATCCTGCAAACACTCGTAGAGAGCATGCCAGACAGGGTGGCTGCTGTTATAGATGCAAGAGGTGGCCCTGCGAGATTCTAACGGGGTGACAACCACCATGCAAACATTGTGGACAGATGCCCAATTACTTTTTGGTTGATAGTGTTACCGCAAATAAAATTTTTAAAAGTCGTTATTGCATAATTGATTTTCTTATTTATTAACATATTCATAGTATTCCAGTGATGATTGCAAAATATTTTATCTGTTTTAAGCATAAAATTTAGATAAAAATTTTTGCATTATAAAATATAATAATATGTTGCAGAGACTGCTAAACATCTGACTGTCAACGTCCGAAATCCAAATTGATACCTACCAAATCACGAATTTACAAAATTACTTTAAACTAAATAACAAAATTTGTCGATTCGGACACGGCCTGTTTCATCTTTAATTACATTCTGTTTTAGTGAACAAGTCAAAAATTTGCTCGTATGAAAGAAACATTCAAATTATTATATAACCTGTCAAGTTTTAACTTCACAAAATAAAACGTGATAAATATGTAGTTTGTATGGTAGTTTCAATATTAAACACATTCGGGACTTAAATATTTATGGAGAAGTACGTTTTCCATACAATACTACACATATTATTTTTACACTGCAAAATGAGTTGAAGTGGTGGTTTTTTTTACACCATGTACATTTAAAACACTCTAATAACAGTTTCAAAATACGTTATTTACAATATACACTTTCAAAACACATTATTTACAATGCACACTAACTGTTCATAATTCCTATTTGCAACTTCTGAAGACATCTTGTTCCATTGTAATCCTTACTATATGTTTCTCTGCCATAAATACAAAATAATTAGCTGAATAATTAAATGAATACAACACTTCACGGGCTTTCCGAAACTAGTAAACTGCCAAAAACAAAATAAACGGTGCAGCTTCATGACAAATGGGAATACGGTGGACCAAGCATCCAAGCCATATACACGTGTCGATAAAAAGTATTGAATAAAAGTATCAATATGCCTGTCACGATACTCAATACTTTCCATACTGCTCAGTATCGAGGTATCAAAGTATTGAATGGCCCATCTCTAATTATAACACAAGCAGTAAGTTTGGTGTAGCTGTAATAGCTTATTTCAGACATGTAATATTTCCTTGTTAGTGGTTACCTAAACAAAAGTACAACATTTCAGAACAAATGATTCATATTACAATAATTTGAAATACCACAGAAACATTAGGATTGGGCTGTTATTTTATTTAAAAGTATTTTTTAGTGATGGGGTGAGAGAAACTCGAAAAATTGAGTTGAGTCGAACCAACAAAGATCAACTTGTCATTCGAGTAGAGTTTCTTCCAGCAAACCTCAAGTTAATGAATAGGCACGTGGTGCCATGGCGTTTTTAGATTATAACGAAACAAACATTTACACCTAACAATTACCTTTCGTGTCTCATGAATCAATTTTATGTTAAGTTGCCAGAACGAAAACAATACATTGGCTACATACAAAGACACTCAGTTTATGTTTGTGATGGCTGCAATAAAACCCAATGATGCATGATACACCAGTTATTCCAGCAAAGAGATTGTGAAGTGCTCACGTACAATTGCTAGGGCCTAGAAATTTTTGCAAACCACAACATAACACTACATAATGCAAAATCCTGGGAAATTGCATTAATTTAAGAAATTATGTAATAATTCCTGTACATATTTGTGAAATATCAAAGTTGCTCGTGCAAGTGTATCTAAAACCATAATGAGGGCTTCTTTCACCATGAAAACTCTTACGAACATTAAGTTTCCGTGCTTTGTGCCCGGGAGTTTGCAAGTTAAAGATTTTTGTGTTTCATAAACAGACCAAAGTGCAAATACTGCAATATAAACATTGAGTGGGTGCAAAAAGACATGCTTAAATACTGCTGTGCCATATGTACAATAGTTACGTGATAGTGGCCAATATAAAAAATAAAAAGACAACTGCATTGGAAGCAAATTTGTGTAATTTTCATACTGACAAGAAAACAAAAACAAATATATTTTTGTAGAAACATTTTTATTATATAAGGAGTATTTTTACTTTATCAATAATAAAATATTTAATAGTATTTCGTAGTTAGGTTGTGGTGGATTTGTGTTGGAGCAATACTGAACTGAACAGGATTTAATAAAAAATATTGTTATCTACAAATCAACAAAATTTGTAAGTGGGTGATGTAAAAATCTTGTAAAACTCAAATGCTAGTGAACGTTCATGGGCAGTTTTAAATGTCTATACAAAGTACAAGATAGATCCCACAAATATTAAAGTGACGTGACAATGTGTGGTTCATGACAAGCGTGGTCTCATAAGGTTGATCTGTCGGGCTGTCGGACTGTCGGGCTTGACCTAACTGACCTCTCATCCTTATTATTAAATATTTTTGAAGATTTTCTACTTAAATAGGTACTGATTAAAATTAATGTTTGATAATAATGGATACATTTTTTAATATAAAATTTGATGAAATGAAAATAATTTTTAGGACAAAATGGCAAAATTTTTTATGAAAATCAGTTTGATGCATTTACTATAAAAGTGGAGCCCTAACAATTACCTATGGTTATGTACATAAGGTTTGGTTTATATCTATATATAAATCATGTTGACAGATCAATGATCATTACTACTGATTATCCACAAAAACTGCGGCAGAAAAACAGTGCATATTTATTTGTATCAGTTTTCCGTTGCAAAATTTTTTCGCCTGATAATACAAGAGTTGTTATCGATAAATAAAATATTATTTAAGGGAATTTATGATTAAATTAAAGCCCTACTCCAAAATGAAAACTTTCACAAAATTTCCATTTAATAAATGAACATTTTGTTAAGGCAACAAATGAAGCGGGCTAAACCCTGGACGGAAGACTGTAACACAACCTTTCACATGTTCCTGAACTGGCACAATAACTAAGGCAAATTGAAGTGAATGGACACAGAAACATACAAAAAAATCAGCATACACGTGTTGCAGAGAATGTCTGTTAGTGACCTCAATAAGTTTAAATATGTACCAGTATAAAATGTTCTAATTAATTATGGTAATAAAAAAAAAAAAATTTAATTTTCATTTTAAAATTATTTTCATTAGTAATTAGAATAGTTATATTTTTGGTATAGTTGTCAATTTTTGTACAAATTCCTGTTTGCTACTTCTTGAATCTGGTTCATTGTCAGCACTGTTGCAGTATTAACAGAAATCTTTATTGCATTATTTGCCATCATTGTCACTGAAACTTTTGAGGAACCAGTTACATACTATGTAGGCACCGCACACCTTACAGGAGATTAATGAAAAGTTTATAAAAAGAGGGCGCAACATAATGATAGCTACTGCAGCATTCACATCCTTTAGAGTGCTGCTATGTTTTCACTGAAATAGATAGTGATTCAAATTACTGAATACAGCAACAATTCCATTTTGTTTTTACCGAAATTGTTGACAAACAACATATCCGTGTTCTAATAACACATGTATTTTTGCTATAAAATTAATTTGAACAAATAAATTATTTTTATGAAATTGTTAAATTTTAATGACAAAATTAGCTAATTTTGTTCACCACACATGTAGAGCTCTCAAGTACAAGCCATGCACCACCTTCCATTTTGCCATTTGCATTACCGTCTACACGCTGGTTCCAGCAGAGTACGGCTGTGGTCACACGGGACACAGAAATACTTCACTTCAAACACGTTCAGTATTGCACACGATTACACTGGCTCCGAACTTGTTCCGACTGCAGTCACTTCTTGGTCAAAGTAAACAAGTGCAAGTACATCGGAAGGACTTTTCTCCTGCGTTGCGTTCTCATTGAATACTAAGAACGTAAGAAGTAAACAGAATGTGTAATCAAAATGTTGAGTTTGGCTGGAATTTCTACATTCTTTGAAATAAATACAAATGACTCCCTATCGTTTATCGGGGACTGTCAAAAAATTTCCATACATGCGGGATTTCATGAGATGAGGGTTCTGACATGTGCGTCAATAAAATACAACTTTTGACCTTGACTTCATTTTGAGAATAATGAGAGCTGTACATTAACTGTGAATAAAGTTTAATTAATAAACACAATAAAAATGGGAATTTTAGAAAAAGTACAGTAAAAGCCCACTATAACGTGGCTACTGGGGGACATAACTCACACCCGCATAATAGCTTCCCCTCGCTATTCCAGGAGTGACAGAGTAGAGTAAAATAAAACCTTCCAGTGTTATAATTAGGAGTGGCATCTATCAGTTAAATATGGCGCAAGTGTCGATATTTACTGCAGTGCCGTAACTCGTGAAACATTTAAACCTTTCCTTTCGGAATCATTTTTTTATCTGCATCACTGGACGTGACAGCACGCACGGGAGGGAAACAGAAGATGGGAAACGTGGCATGATGAGGGGGGAGCACCAGCATTCAAGCAAGAATCGCTCAAAAATACTCCCCTTTCCAGACAAAGGATGTACTTATTCCATCAAGGTCTGTGTTCGCTGCGTGTTTGTGTTTATCGGGGGTGGAAGAGATTAGGTCCCCCCCCCCCCCCCCCCCCGACCACTAGTTTGGGTTGAAGTGAGAAGGAGAAAGGAAGCTCATGGACAAATTAAACTAAGTAAAGTTCTAATACATGCTCGCACTGCAGTGCAGGTGGGATCTTTCACTGTCACTTGTTGTGCAACATGTCGCTTACTCATGAGATTTTCATTTCACAAATAAAAATTAAAACAAAATGAATCAATTACTTACAACCGTATTTCAACAGCTTTTAACCTACTTCATTAAAGGTTCTGGCATTGAATTATTGTACTAGTTGTTTAAAGTGTTGCACAATACAATGCACGCACGTTTAATGCTAACATGGAAGCGTCAGTAAATGTGTGACAGGAGGATACTTGCAAGTATGATATTAGACTAGGAATGCGGTCAGGCCTTCCCCTATATTGATCCAACACCGTGATAAGACAGAAAGGAAGCTGGCCTGCTCCAATAACATTTTTTTTGCCTCCTGCTTACAACCTAACAACCAAACGGGTATAATAGGTTCACATAAAAAAGGACTACCAGGAATTCTTCCATCAGATTAAAAACACTGCAACAGCTGCTTTACTCTATGTAATTTTAAAACATAACCAAAATCACTGGAGAACCATTATGAACTCTACAAAAAATAACTTATCCTGTATTACTTCTTCAGTAAAGTCGACAACATAACATTTATACAAAAGTCTAACAGTCCATTTACATCTTATAAACCTTAACATATCAGAATTAAGTTACATAACAATCATTAAAATCTATTTTTTTTGTTTTAAAAAAGTCTGATTTTGTTTGGCAAATTAATGCAGTGCCTTTCTGTTCCGCCTGCATTTAATGTCCGCCAGGTGAAGTAAATGAACATGATTGGGTTCACTTTGTCTTTCTAACCATGACATTACTTCATTGATATTGTGGATTACTTGGTTCAAGCTTGAGGCTTCCATTTCTTCCACTCCGCTTTCACATTCATCTTTGTTGTCAACATTATTATTGTTCCACATGGCAGCGATAATGTCTTGCTCATCAACAGTCTCGGAAACAGGCTCACTACGGTCACAGTCAGCCCAGCTCAACAGGTCTTCCAAAGTCTTGCTGAAGTCTACAATACGACATACATAATGTACATCTCTGTCAGCAAATCCCAGGAAGGTTTCATCACCCTCAGTTCTTCCTCTCGCTACAGGCAAAAGAACCATTTTTCCAGCAACGCTGAATGGTTGCATGACTCACACTTTCCCACGCTAGTCCTATGGAATACATAACTCCGTTGAGGTTGACTGATTTTAAGTAAACCTCCATTTCATCATCACAGTTTACTATTGCACATAGCAGTTCTCAGCGATAGCGTGCTTTGAATGCTCTTATAATACCCTGGTCAATTATTTTTAATTTACACCTACAGAATAAGTTTCTATTTTCTGCGACCTCGCACCATGCAAACGAAACTGAATATGGAAAAACGAACAATATTGGTTGCAATAAATCACAGTCAACAACTGCTAATTTCTGCGTTAGTTGTGACACCACTACTGTCTTCTCTCTCAAATGGCACTCCAAGGAGTAAGAGAGTACTACTGCTCTCTCCACCCCTTTCATAGTTCCCCCAACTCACGACCATGACCGCCCACATGCCTACCCAACCTCATGCTTTTCGTTTCTTTAATTACTCATGCTGGGGGACATAAATTGCCCTGCGGTATACCTGAATACACGGTATAATGGGCAGTGGTATTCCTGACTTCTTTTGTATTACTGTAAATAATACATTAAAAAACATTTCTCTTAAACTTGTTTGAATAGAGAAAATAACATCTCAAAAAAATGTATATAATTGATTGTAATCTGACACCAAATGCAAGCTGACCTAAAACTTTCAAACCCTCGGAAAATGAAAATACAGTAATATGACACCGAATTAAAGTCAAATTTTAATATCCCGGGCACACTCGATCAGCTGAGAGCGAGCGGAGAATGTATCAAACTACCAATGTGTTCAACGTCCAGAGGAGGGGGTGGGTGGGTGGGTGAAGCAGCAGAAGACTTACCCCTCCATGACGCTACATGTTGCCGACACCTTTCGCGTGAGGCACATGTCTGTCTTTTAAAGTTATAAGTTATATTTCACTGCAAAAAACTTGTACTTTTGAAACAGAAATGGATAAATAAGGTGATTAAAATTTATTTCTTTGCGGTTTTGAATAATTAATTATTCAAAGCCACGTCCTCTGATTATCCCTGTCGCTCAATGTTCAAACAATTTTTGGCGACAAGGGAGGTCAAGTATATGCTTCTGGGCAAATAATTGTATTCGCAAAGATGCCGCCCCTAGAGTTAAATAAATATTACGTTTCAAAATCATGTTGATTTTATGCCAGATACAATGAAACACCGACCTTACAGGAAAAAACGA
This sequence comes from Dryococelus australis, assembly GCA_029891345.1. Lineage (NCBI taxonomy): Eukaryota > Metazoa > Arthropoda > Insecta > Phasmatodea > Phasmatidae > Dryococelus > Dryococelus australis. The sequence continues at coordinate 192,638,672 of CM056998.1, read as the reverse complement.
CCTTTAATCACAAAGGAAAAAATCCTTGCAAATAATAATTCCTCGTTAAAATGTATTGTGTAAAATTTTCAGGCAAAAATATTTGCTTTGAAATACTAGTGATGGTAAGTGTAACTACACATTTTGAGCGACTGATAATATTGATAAAACTTCTATGTTCGCCAGGTAAACATTTGCTCTGTGGTCAACATGTGAAGGCAAGCACGCGCAGCCAAGAGAGAGAGGACTTGCTTTTTCTTTTGCTAAACAACAGCTTCCCTTCTCGAAGGCATGTAAGGGGAAGGAAGGTGTGCAGCTGAGAGAGATAGAAAAAAGGGTGAGAGAGGGGACGCTAGGTCGCCACGCTGGTTGCTAGGTAACCATTTCCCATCGTAATGCGTGTAATGGGAAGTAGCAAGCCAGACTCGCATGTCGCACCATGCAACAGTGTCAGACAGACATGTTTGGGAGACAGATATGCACTGCAGAGCAGCGATAAACGGCGGCGCACATGACGTATTTCACATCCAGTTACTGGACGTTTGCATAAACAAGCTGCTTAAAAACCGATCGTTGGGGGAAATCTTAGGTGACGGGACCCGAAATATACTTCGATCAATGCAATACCGTGTCAGGTGCTAAGTCAGACGCACCCTTCTGGTAGGTTTTAGCAGTTTATTCTCTAGCCTCTATGTGGCACTGGCACAAGTCCAGTGTAGAGAACTGGCCTGGTGGCTTTGCAGCAAGGCACAAAATTGGGGTCGAGCAGTGAGATCTTACGTTTCTGGTTCTGGGTTTTTGGTGGGATACCTGGGTGACGCATAACCTTAGTTGTAGGCTTGGTATAGACTATTTCAATAGGTTGTACGTGAGCCACCAGCAAGTGTGTGCTCTGCGTGGAGACTGTTGGATATGCCTGAGGAAGCGGTGCAGCTGGTTTAAGTCTGAAATAGGCCTTAGGAGTTACTGCGAGCTATTCAAGTCGACTAAGGTATTCGGCAAGCCAAGGGTGTAATTCTTCGTTCAGACGTGTAGGTTGCGCAAACAGACCCTTCGGGATCTCCGAAGTGATGGGTACCAGAAGTCGATGCAGTGCCTGAGCTTGTTCCTTGGGTGCGAGCTTGTTGAGAGTGGTGCACAGGGAAGAGGTAAGCTCATGCAAACGTCCCAAGGCAGTTAACACCTTTTTAACTTTCTCACGTAGGCCACTGAGACAGGAATAAGGCGTTACGAATTGAGAGCACACACTCATGTCCGTGAGGAAATGGCAGAGTACGTTTAGTCCTACTGGTGTAGAACCATGTGGAGTGTCTGCAGACTTAACGGTCACCCTATCACAGTGCTCAGCACAAAAACGTGGTGAGCACTTGGAGTCAGGCCTTGTGGTCAACAGTCCCTGCACATGGGTGCAAGTCCCAATTTCAGTCTTCCCAAATCAGGGAACGGCCCCTCCAGCGCCAAAACGTGGTGGAGAGGGTGAGCTCCGAATCGAGAAGCTGTCCTATGAGAATGAGTACCTGGTGGAGCTCTAACGTTCTGCCTACCATGGTATGCAGAAGGGGTGGCCGACAATAGTGTGTGTGGGAACTTGGTAGTGTAATGACTAGAACGAGTAACTTTCCGGGTCACCTGCGTTCCCTCACCAGCGTGAAGTAAAATAGGAAAGGTGCTATGTCTACAGGAAAGGTGGTACACAAGAGTTAGTTCAACTTTTGTTTATTCCATCTGACTGGAAATAAACATGTGGTGTCGCACTACCTCCTAATGTTGGTACCAGATTAAGGAAGCTTAACCCTACGTCAAGACAGGTAGAGGTGACCTGATTCTAGACTAAGAATCAGCGGTGTAGACGAGCGCTGTGAAAACAACTTAAACTGATTTAACTCCCTACGGAATTGTTGTCGGAGCCACACTCTCGTAGTGTATAGAACATGTTGCGGTTTGATTTCTTCGGCACAAATGGGGTGAAGACTAAGTAGGGTGTAAACGTGATGGCTCCAGTGAAGAGCGCGGTGGAGACCAAGCAGTAGGTTATCCTTCGGCACTAAGAGAGCGGTGAAAGAAAGAGGGTAAAGCCAGGAGCTTAGCTGAGCAGGCTGGTCAGTTCCCTGGCAGCGAGTGCGGTGGGGAAATGAAAACTGATCTCGAGCAAGCATCGCACTCTGCTATTTATACTTCTTGAGTCAGCTTCCTCTGCTGTAATTGGCTGGCAAGTTCATGGACGAGGGGTTGAAGCTGGAGTGGAGGATGGTGATAGCATAGCTGCTTGCAGGTGTGAAGTCACCGACTGGTTAGGAGATGGAGGCGGCAAAGCAATACTAGTGCAGCCATCTAGCAGCGTGCAGTTGAACTCTGTGACTTCAATGCATAGTCTCGATACGCCGGTGATTAGTAAAATCTCACAGGATGGAACATCCATTCTTGCCGTTGTCGATAGCACAATTTCGTAACATCACGTGGCGGTCAACAATACAAACTCCATTGTAATCAGGTGCATGGCTATGCTTACTGATAAGCTGAAGTCGATAAAATACCATTGTTGCAAAGACATTGACAAACACCTGCTATTTTTTCCCGAAGTTGAGCGCTGATTCCCTCCTCTATATTGTACTTCCTCCGACAGCGTCGTCTTGTTCTGAATGGGTTTTGCCTGGCAGGGTCGTGGATCTGCCGACGTTGGGAGATCTTGGGGGACACTTGCTTGGCGGCGGTTTGTTAAACAGGGGAGGGGAATCAAACCCTAGGGTGAACTTGACCAGGTAGACTTTAGTTAGGATGGTGCATTCCCATCTTATCCAGTGTAACTCAAGCCCTCCTGGGTTCAGTTTTGTTCAGCTGAACCGAGGTAATAAGCGGGTTAGATGATCTGGACAGCCGTGAGTGTGTCTCTGGGCAGGCACGGGAGGTCCGGACACTTCCAAAGAGCTCCCACGTCTTGTACAGACTATAGCCTTATTCAGGTGCCAGTAGTCCCAGGAATCACGTCAATCCCGGAGCGGTCGCTTCACTTAAAATAAGCCACAAATATTATTGTTAAAAATTTCTCAATTACCAATTAAAATGACGAGGTAAATGGAATGAATAAATGGGGATTCAATTTTAGCACAAGTGAATTTATTATAGTACTTATGATACACAAGGGGATGTCTGGCTGCTCTGTACAAAAAAAAAAAAAAAAAAGAGAAGATTAAATTAAATATTTAATCTTACTGCAGGTGAATGTGAACCTGCATGGAAGAAAACTGGAATAAATTCAAAATTTCCAAATCACGATTTGGTTTGAGTGGCTAAGGGTGGTAGTCCAAAAGGGATGATGATACGACCTGCTACTGCGGAGTTTGATGGATTAACTATAGGTACTAAAGAATCAGGAACAGGGTAGTCGATATACCTCTGACTGCCTGGAGTAAATGTCTTGATGGCGTTGTGTGATATTATTCCAATCTCGGAGGGTTTCTCCGTGTTCTGCAACAGTAGGAGAGCAAGCTTCTTCAGTCCTCTTGGAGCTTAGTTTCTTTGCAGCAGGGGAGCCTTCTTCAGACAAGGAGAGCCTTGTGCAGACTTGGAGGGTCTTGGCATACTGGAGGGCCTTATGCAGGCTAGGAGAGTCTTTGCAGACTGGAGAGCCCTCCGACCTTACACAGGTCGGCAAGCCGACAAGAACTGTCGGACTGCGATTTCGCACCTCCTTATATACGCAAAATAGCTGTTTTTAGGCTGCCCGGGTACGGGGGTTGTTAACCTCATCTCAAAGGGGCTACAAAACTTAGGGATGTGGGCGCACCTCAATTTCTTATCTCCCTGTCTGGAGGCTGATGACATATTTACCGCCTCTCCACGAGGCTCGAGCTACAGTGATGACATTGGCCGCAGGGTGCTGCTCTCTTGCAGCATTCCTGCCAATTAGCTTCTACTTTTGGCCGTGTCGGTGGCTCGGTGGGTAACACAATTTCTTCCACAAGGGTGGCAACCGCATGTCCGCTCTTTAGTGGGCAGCACAATTTCAATACATTATCTACATTTCTGTAGTTGTCCGTGATGCTTGGACAAACCCTGTAGGCACAAGATTTATCGCCTGCTGGCGTGTGACTTGCAATAATTATTATCAATGCGTGATGATGGGGCAAAGTCGTAAAGTAGAGAGTACATGTGCAAAGTGCGGGAATGTGACATGCATCAACATCATGTGTCAAGTTGCTGCGTACTGCTATTTCAATTTGTGGACTCTAAAAGTGAAAACTGACTTTTTTTTTTAAGTCCTCACCTCCAGTTCTTCAACTGAAATTATTTACTTGTGAATTATCTTTAAATTTTTTCTTTTGAAATTGAGAATTAGTTTGTTTTAGTTCCTAAAAATCTAGTCAGTTCGGGTTTCAAACCTCATAGAATCAAATTAGAAAAAGAATTTCTAGGTATCAGCCCACCCCTAATACTCAGATATGTAAGTCATATACCGTATTACTTTCAGGCATGTTATTTGTGTAAACATACATAATTCACACACAAATCACAACTTTTTTTCCCAAGCCATATGTAAAGTAAATAAGATTTTTTAATTAAGTTAAATGGAAATGATACTTTTTAAAACATGATTATAACCCCTATAAAACTAAATGATGATTTTCAAGGAATACAGCAAAATATATTCATAGTAACTTTAGGAACAATAATGCTGAAGTGACATTTTATTTACCAAATGAAGAGATTTTCCCTATTTAGGCAGTCCTAACACAACACTCTTATGGATTGATGTGCTGATTATGTACAAGATAGCACTTTCATTACTATTAAACACAATACTGTAGAACTACTAGAGCCATCGTTTTACAAGATAATACCAAAAATACCACTGTATTAAAAAGTTACCAAAATGTCTCTTAGACTGTATTATTTCTTAAGCAACAATAAGTTAATTTTTCCATCCAATGTATATTGGACGTAATCTGAAAGTGCTTCAACTACCAAAAAAATTGTTAGTAGTCAATTTCGTACACAAGTGATCATCAGTATGAAATGATGGTACTGGTGGGGAACTCACTCACCTGAGAAACTGTCCAGCTCCTCGGAGAGCAGGGCAAGGAGTATGCCAATGACAGCGGCCAAGATGGGGAAGTGGTCCACTGTCTCCAGGTCTGGAATCTCCAGCTGCACCACATGCTGGAAGCAGCCGGCCTGTGAACTGACCCGGTTCAGCACCTGACACAGCAGCTGGAACATAACACAAATGTTGATACTACACACATGTCAACATATTAACGCATCTCTGCAACCCTCACACTCAGTGTAGCTGCCTTGCTGGAGATGCTGTGTATGAATTCAACTTAAAAGGGTAGAAGTACCAAGGGTAACACACACATATTGTTACAAATGCGACACCAGCTGTGCAGTGCGCTCACGAGAAAGGTGGTCAGCTGTAGCATACTAAGGAGATTGGGTCAGTACGAACAGCACTGCGAAAGCATAATCTGTCTTCAACAACCTGCCCTTCACTCACGATGAGGACATCTCGTCTCACTAACTTTGGAGGAGTTGTTATGATTGCAACACCAGCCACGTAGTGCATTCAGGAGAAAGGCGGTCAGCGGTAGCCTACTAAAGAGATTGAGTCAGCACAAACAGCACTGCAAAAGTATAATCTATTTGCAAACAACTTGCAAGTTGGGATTGTATTAATTAGGTCTGGCTGACAATGAAGGATTGCCTTCGGCTGACAACCATAACTCCGTCCATGCCAAGCTATCGGCAAATAGGAATGAGTTGCAACATACTAACAGGAGGGGGATGAGAAGAGTGATTGGGGGATCCGAACCAGGAGAAAGGGTCTTCGTGGGGCGTCAGCAAAGTGAGGTGGACACAAGATGGCAGGGTTCCAATCTCCGGCTCTTCATGGGTGAATTGTTCAGGGAAAAGAGAGCAAGCCCTGCCCAGTCCTCCCCTAACCTGTTTCTGAAAACTTGTATTAGTTTTACTTAACTATTAAAAAGTACTGGTAGTAGGGATAGGTCGGTTTGGTTCTTCGGTTCCAATTTATACCGGTTCTTGAGGTTTTACTCGGAACCGGTTTTAGATTAACGACTACTCGGTTCTCATTTCTACATAACAATAAATTTAGTAATATTTTCAGATGATATACTTAGTACGAAACATTATGAATTAATCTAGTTATGGCAAAACTCTGTCATTACAAAAATAATAATAACGAGAAACTTATCAAAACAAACAAAAATTGCAGTTACCGCCAAAACAATATAGGTTAATTCACCTATAACAAGCATTTTTTTCTTGGCAGCAATAATTCCTTACAGCGGATTACTATTGCAGTTGAAAGCATATAAATATTAATTTATTTAGTACCAATGATCACAAAAGTAGTTTTCAAGAACAAGCGTTTTATCAAATACAGTATTTGGTTTATATTCTGTCAGTTAAACGAGACAAAAGTACACAGTCTCGTGGTGGTAATGTCATAGATACATATATACAGAGAAGATACTACACTAAGCATCGAGTGAAACAAAATGGCTGACGTTTATATACAGATTTTTAGCTTTGAATCGTTCTAATTGTTACATGTTAACGTCTTCTAAATATGGCATTCTAGGGTACTATACGAGAGAGAAAATTACGTAAACAAACGGAGTAGAGTATGTGCATGTATTTTGTGAGAGGTTTTGGACGTGATACATGAATAATATTTGGCATTATTTTAAGTTATTTAAGTCTGAAATTATTAAAATGTCATCCGAATACTGGAACCAATATTTAAATGTAGAATCTGTACCGGAACCGGAATCAAAATTTTTTGTTATTCTACCCATCCCTAATTGGTAGCCCTAATAATTTTTTTAATTACCCTTTCCCTACTGTCTTCCTTTAAGTTGGGGTGTCACCTTATGTGGCATCCACAACAATATGCATCAGATACCGTATTTCATTGCATAATGATTTTATCAATAGTACTGAACAGAGTAAACACTTTTTATCACTTAAAAGTTGTGGTCTTTAAGTCACTGTATACAAACCAGAAGATGGAGGAACGTGTCCTATTCCATATGCCTCTCCCCACAAATTTCAGAGGGAGAAGAACATTCCTATTAGTTAGACACTGCTAAATGCGTTAACTTAATACGTAGTAACTTTCTAGCCAGAATTAAATCACCTTTATATTACACATAGCTATTCTAAAGGTTGCCTTCACCTGGCAGTTCATGTTAGGTTTAACTTCCGATGCATACCACACTACGGGTCGACTTCGCCCCATCAGCGAGTGCTGAGAGCCTCGGGGCAAGTCATAAACGGCATACATGATACCAAATGGCTACAGGATTGATCCATGGGATGGACAAATACCAGACACAGAAGATAATTAACGTGCGTGATTAATTAAATTGTACTACCTGCCCAAACTTCGACATGCGGTCACCACCCTCTCAACAGAAATTGTTTTATCTAACGAGCCATGGACCAACTGATAGCAGAGAAGAAAGTTATAAGAATCACTACAGGATCGCGGCACCCTACACCCAGTGACTTCACAGTCATAGAGCCTCGAGCAGAGCTAGTAAACATGTCGTCCGCCTCAACTCAGGGTGATGTGATAAGGAATGCGCTGCGCTGCCGCTACCCTGAGATAATAAGCCCCTCCAAAAAAAAAGGCTAGCATCCCCCACCCCCCCAGCAGAGCCCTAAAGCAACGATTTTTGGACTATATATAAGGAAGCTCAAAATCGCCTCTAATGAGAGTTTGTCGGCCCGCCGACCGCCAAGGTTGGGGTTCTCTCCTGGGTCTGGGCAAGACCTCCTCCTCTCCCATCTTGCAAAAGCTCTACCAGCTCCTACAACCTACACTAGCTCATCCAGCAGCTCGTGCAACATGTAGAAGACTCTCCAGAGGTAACTTTGACATCCTCACACTGCACCCATTAACCCAAATCTTTTTCCTTGACTCCACAGTAGCAGGTCGTCGCGACGTCCCCTTTGGACAAACACCCCTCGGGAAGTAAATTGCTGTAAATTGCGGTCTTTCAAAGAGTAGATAGTGTGGTTAAAGTTAGTCCAGGTTTACCTTCACAACGTAACCAAGTAACTTAAATTTATGCACTTAGATTTACATATAATTAAACCAGGATTCCCCAGGTCTTCCTAGACGTAAATAAATATTACATCGAAGTCATTTGGTTTGCTCCATCATTTATTTACCCTCTCATTTTTAATTGAAAGTGTTTACAAGTGTGTATTTAACATTCTCCCTGTGGAAAAGGTGTGAGTGGGCCGGGAGACAGGACTTGAAGAAGGCTTTAGTCCGAAAGGGCATACTGAAACGCCTGGGAGCATCCAGTATGCCCTCGCCTGTCCACAGAGACACTCCAACATTCACCTGTCAATTCTTCCATCAGTGCCTCTGGAGTAAAGACATTCCCCAATAGGACTGAACTCCGGCAGAAAAGGAGAAGAGCACAACAATAACAAGCTCTATTATCGAACCTTGTGTTGAGACGCTATAAATATTTTAGAACACTACCGTAATATATTTCTAGCTTCAGATGAATAGGAAAGGAAGCGGATTACCCAGTCGAATTAGACGTAAAGAGCGACGAGCTTTGCAGCGAGAATTATTGAAATCTAATATTGCCCCGTTAGTAGACTCCACTCATGACATCACACCCCCATCTCCAGTACCTGAGGTCATGGTCTCCACCCCGCATCCCATCTCGCCAATAGTTGCGTGTGACTATGAATCAGGACTAGATTTTCACCTGGGTATCTGTTGGCCGTGGCCCGACTATGAGTACTTGAGTTACTACCAATAGGATAAACTCACACCCGTTGTAACCATGCCAACCACCAACCGAAGTAAAGGACCCCCAACCATGTAATAGGTACACAATCCATACAGTGGCAGGGAGAGATAAATATTATTTTACCCCCAAAATCACCCCTAAAACTTGAATAGCTTCCACTTCACTTAACTTTATTCCCAGCCGGAAACCAATAAGACCAGTTTCTTGGGGACAACCAGGTAGTGAACGTGGGTCCGAGTTAGATAAACCAGCCTGATTACGATCCCCCTCCATTACAACTTCGCTACCATATACTGTCCCTAATAACTCCTAAGCAACTTGGGACAGCTGGTGTCCTGTTTATTGGCAGCCTTCTCTGTGAGTAAAGTTGCACTCCCTGGGTGGGAGACATTTGCAATCCGATTTACCTTGGGGTTTGATTCCCCCACACTCTGATATAACCTTCCACTAGGCGACACCCACCAAACCATCCCAATGTGGGCAAACCACGACCCGCCAGGCAGAAAGAAATCCTATGAGAAGATAATACATCACCCAAGGGTTTTAATTAGGGCTCATGAGGGTAATCAGCACTCTCCATGACTCGTGTCTGACGGAGGAACCTGCTCCATCAAGAGGACCTAGTCACAACAAATTAGATCCTTCACAACTAAAATGAGCGAAGGAGAGATTGAAAGTGCGTCACTTCTATAAGCAAGTTGTATTGGCTTAGGAGATAGTGCAGAGTCACCATGTTCTAGTACTCTTTTAATACAATATGTGGTTTTTTTTTTTTTTTTTTTTTTTTTTTTTTTTTTTTTTTTTTTTTTTTTTTTTAAATCTCTTCTCTGCGGTTAAATTTCTTGTAAGTACTGAGTTAACCTGTTGTAGACAAAACCCCTTGCGGAAAAGATAGCAGACCAATCAGCACAAAGCTAAATACCCACATGTTAAGAGGCCACTCGAGCTCTACCAACCTGGTAGAGTTTGACGGAACCCAAAATACTGGTACTCCTCCATTAGTGGAATCGAGCAGACAAGTTAGTTCCATACTCCACCACCGCTTCCTCTGGGGCTGGAAAGGAGCTGAAATAACCTTAGGTTGATAGACCCCCCTGTGGAAACCACACCTGGTTACCCTACTCTTCTCACGAAGTGGCTTTAGTTGCCCAACGTTCTGTCCACCGCTCACTCGTCACAAGACTGGGTATCCAGAAGTACACAGTAGGGATGTAAGGCACCGGCTTATCTCCTGTGGGCTGTTTTGTTCCCTTCCTCATGCCATACTCTCGAAAGAGAGGCATGCGGAAAAAATTGAAGGAGGCATTACACGCCTCAGAGGGTAATACAGCTTGCCTACCCCTTTCTTATACTGCCTTCAGCAGAACGTCCAATCTGCTTGGCCGAGTTCAGACCGCCTGCAATATAAAAGAGCCTCGCCCCTCTCATTTACCACAACCAGTGTTTACCCCGTTAATAAACTTGAAGGCCCTCCTCACCCAATTTTAGTGCCATATTTAAGAGGGGAGGAACCACCTATGGGTCTAGCTAATCCATGGTCCAAGTCTCCTTCTGGAACCATCTATAGCCCATAACAGGTCCAGAGATTGTCACAACCAACAGGTCACCTAGACAACCAATCACCTGCCCAGACGCTGAACCAACCACGAAGGAGGAACATTCCTCTACCCAGCAAACCACAGGTAAAAGGTCAGTTAAGGTGAAGGGTAATGACTGTGGCTGCATACTTTGTGCATCACTATGAAAAGGGCTGTTGTAAACTATATATATGTACACAAATATAAATATCATCACAGTAAATGCTGACCTCGGCACATATTTCATCGTGCTTGGCAAGAATTCCTTTAAAGTATTTATAGCGATATTCCTAACTGATTTGTAACTGCCACTTACAATACCTTGGTACTGCAATCCACTTTGTGCATAATGTCAAGCTTTTCTTAGATATTAAATGAAGCACAACTTACAGTTAGTGAAAACAATCACGGTAAGACAAAGCACACTGCTATTAGTACACTTGGAGTAGCACTTAAAGACCGCAGAGGATGCCCAAAGTGGTTGGTAGGCATGCACAAGATGGAACCCTGCATGGTGGCTAATCCCCTCTCTTCTGTTTGACCAAAAGAGGGACGATGCAAAGATATCACAATGATTGCTAGACATCCACCCCCCACCACAAGTGTGTCACGATAGGAAGTGACCCACTACAGACCATGCTGGGCACACATGACTGACAGGGAGAAAATAGGTGTGTTGATTAATGCATTGAAAAAAATAGTTTCCATACAAAATAATATTAAAGAGTGTGTACATATACAGTGTGCTGTCCATTTGGTGTAATTTTCTACACCTAGTTAAGCTTTGTTTGCATGAAGCAGAGGAATAGCCCAAAAGCAAAACTAATGTACTATAATACTCCTAGCATAATAGAAATGAGCCTGACCTGGCAGAGCCGAGAAAGCAGAAGCTCAGAAGAAGGCCTTGAAGGGTCCTTGAAGATCTCTCCTGCAATGCTAGCAACCATCTCGAGCACACGCAGCAAGGACAGTGCCAAGTCGAAGCAAGTGGCACAGATACGCAACTGTCGAGACTCAATAAACACTCGCTCTGGCCTGTTTGACACATTTTGAATCTGAAACGAAACATTTATGAGTTCACACACAAAAAAAAAAAAGTCACAGTAATAAAAAGACACATTTACAATGCCAAATGCTAAAATTTAATTTAACAAACTGTACCTCTTGAAGCATGCCTATGAACTCTGAGAATGCCCAGTTAAGCTGATTCAAAAGAGAATTGAGAAAGGCTGTTGATAACATTTCACTGCTCAACATCACCTCCCGAATGTGGCCTTGGTAAACTTCCGATGGGCATGGACCTGTAAGAAATATTTCAATTACAAAGTGTGTACCTATTCACACTGTTTTTTGTCAAAATAATTACACCAACTGAAACACTGGTGACACAACACACATTAAATAATATTACAGCTTTAGTTCCATGATAAATAACATTGACGTATGACGCGTTTCCCGACTGTTGGTAGCAGCTGACCTCAACTCCATCCCGAGATTAGCATTATACTGTAGAATTTTATTTTACTGTTTAACTTTCCCAGTGAGCTGAGATTGTAATGTCTGCTTAGCTTTTATTAGGTATTCACTGGTCCACCGTAGCTGTGCTATGAGTTCATTTATGCACCACTAGATAGCGTTAGTAGTATAATTGTCTGTGACTTGTTTCCCATCCGCCTGCCGGCCAGTGATGTCAGATAGGCAAGTCATCTTCTGTTACCCCCCGTTGCTCAACCACCTCTCGCCATCATGACACAGCCGATCAGCGGCGGCTGCCACCCGCGAAGAGTATATAAGGAGGAACGGTCCTCCACTCCTTAGAGTTTTTCTCATCAGTCTTCCAGCAAGCTCTGCTCGGAAGCCTAGCAGCCACTGTTCAGGCAAACTATCCTGCTACTCTAGCTTCTCCTAGCAGTTTCTGCTCAGGAACAGTTAGGCCCTTGTAGGATAGTGGTTCTGACCACTCTGCAACATGTCAGCCAGGCGCTCTCTTCTACGAAGAACCCTGCTAAACCTACCTCCTGCTCAATACGGAAGTATTGCAGTACGGAAACCTATACTCAGTCCTTCTTAGGACTAAATCCTGTCTGTCCTGCTTAGTCTCCCAGCATCAGTTTACAGCGCAACGCACCACCACGTTACGGAACTACAGCTCAATGATATAAGGAACACTTTCGCCAGCCATGCAGCGCACCTCAATAACACCCCTGCTACACCGGTCGACTCTACTGGCTTAATTGACATAACACAGCTTCTAGACCGCTCCACACACGGCAATCCCCAAAGTGAGTACGTCATCACATTTATCTTCCTCTTAAGGAAATAAATGTGTTCTTGGTTTAATCCTTGGAACTTTCCATTCCTGTAGCTTAGTACCTAGATCCCAGTTGATGAACCAAGGGGATGGGAATGCAGAATACCCTGGGAAGTTACTCAAGCGATTATACAAACTTTTCAACCACACGCACTAACTCAAACTCACCCTTTCTTGCTACCTAGTGGTAAGAATGGGGAGTACACAGGTACATGTTGACACCCACGTGATTGGCAACGGACGTGTGAGGCCTGAATTCCAGCGTGCACTGCAGAAGTAACCACTAGGTGTTGGGATAGGGTGACCACTTTGTTCGATTGTTGGCATGTGGCCCAACACGTAACTGGGTACACAAGGGACCTGCATTCCACTCTTCTACAGGGAGGATGTGTGCTATTCAATATGACCTACTCCAAATGGAGAGGCCTTAAGGAAAGGATCAGGAGGACATTACTTGCTTCTGGGAGATTACGTGTGTTTCCTTTGGTCTTGGTTGTGTCGATCACCAAGCTCAGGCCACGTGCGCAGGCCCAAAGTATTCACACGGTGCAAGTTCCAGTGACGCCACCAGTGCCTTCGCACCTCCTCAGAACTACTGTGCGCACCAGATCTACTCAACCACCTGCCTGGTTCACTGGAGGACTACGAGCTTTCCTGGCATACCAACCACCACACGAGGCATACAGAACTCCTGACATGATCCATCCTCCACGACCAACACAAATAGTACCTCTTCCAATGAACCAAACACCGTCTAGCTAACCAGCATTCCACCCAGTCCGACACCAAGGTGTCTCCAAACCCGTTGTATTGTACAACGGGAAGCTCTCGAATAGCCAGCCCAACTAAAATCCCACGACCCATTCACAGGAGCATCTGGACAGCTCCTGGCCAAAAACTGTGGGAAAGGCATTGCCACTCACTTGATGCTGAAAGTATTCTGGCACTCTCTCCCTGTCACGCGTCACCATATTTACTCGTGTACATACTACCAACACAATTTTTCTCAGACATAAATTTGAAAAGTAGCGATACAGGTCTAACATGAGGATTGATGTTTTGCAGTAAAATTACGCAATGGAAAATAGTCAGATCATCATAATATAAACTGCTTCTCCTTCTTGTCGATAAGCACATGGCAATGGTAAATATAGTGGTGTCAGCCATGTGACGTTTATAAATGGTGAGTCCTTTAAAAGAGGCCCCATAGGACACGAGTGTAACGGAGCAAGGTAGTGTGACAACAACATATAGAGTACGGTGCTGGAAGTGTCCGTCAAGTGACCTTGGGGCACACTTTGCGCAGCTCCAGCACGTTACGGTCGGTTGAGTGAAGGGCAGCAACGAGGAATGTTGTGAGTGTGTTTCGGTGCATCTGCATGGCGTTAATGAAGCAGTGTGCAGAATTGTTTCAGACGGAGTTTGCGGTAGGTGAAGTTGCAGCGAAGCCCCCTGCCAAATCAGTCATGCAAAAACTGGTTGCAAAATGGTGTGCAACCGGATCTGTGCTGAATAAGCAAAAGGTGGGTTGCGAGACTGTCCTCACTGAGGCAAGGGTGGCCGACGCAGCGCAGATAATGACACGCAGTCCACATAAATTGTCTCTGCGTTTGTCGCTACAGCTGCAGGTGTCCCAGTAAACCACTATGCAGATCCTGAAGCAGGACCTGCACCTGCAGGTGTACAAATTTATTGTGGTGCATCAGTTGCTGGATGTGGACAAGGCCGCTCGAGTGCAGTTCTGCGAGTGGTTTCTGTCCAATATCGCTCCGGAGGTGTTGCACGATGGATACGTATTCTTTTCCGATGAAGCATGGTTCCAATTTGTCAGGGAACGTAAACTGCCAGAACATGCGCCATTGGTCAGGTGAAAATCAACACGTGTTGACGGAATATCCAATGCAGCCTCAGACACTCAGTGTCTGGCGTGCCGTGTCATCATGCCGCATCATCCTCGTGTTCTTCCAAGAGACTGAACATGGCTCGTTAAAGTGAACACATTTTCAATGTGTTTGCAGAACAACTGAAGCAGGATGAGCGCAACAATGCTTACTTTCAACTGGATGGAGCCACGGCGCATACTGCACATACAATGATCACGCACATTGAGTCGGTGTTCCAGCCTGATTGTGTCATCAGCTGCAAAACAAACCAACCTATGCCACCCTATTCTTCAGATTTATCAGTCAGTAATTCCTTCTTGTGGGGCGCTGTAAAGGGACAGGTCTACAACAACAACCAGTACACACTCTAAGAACTCCAGGCCAACATTATCACAGCTATCGATGACATCCCACAGCATGTCCTTGCCCGTACCTTTCACAACTTTTGGTGTCGTCTGCACACCTGCTTCGTGGTCAATGGGGGCCACTTCCCGCACCTACTCTACGTAATTTGTTGTCACACTGGTCTGTATTTCCTCATTCCCTCGCTCCATTACACACATGTCACACAGGGCCTTTTTTAAACGACTTACGCTGTAGAAACAAAGCATATGTCTGTTAAGGAAGGTTGGGTGAGAACATAAATTTCAGGCTGGTCTGCAAGCACGCTGCCAGCTCAGCCAGAGAGCAGTTCACATTTAGAGTTATTTGTTGAAGTTGTTCCTGTTTTCCACGAGTGCCAAATGTCACTTCTACAGCGCAAGTGCAAGTATGGGCCTTAACGAGACCTTCATAGTTGCGAGTGTTTTGTAATATACTGTCAGTTTGTATATGCTATTTATAGTAAAATTGTTTGGTATTTACGAGTGGTATTTTTATGTATACACTAATAGATGCGAGTGATTTGCCTCAGAAAAATTTAAAATTACAGTAAATATACTTAAGTAGATGCATGTAAAAATTGTCGTGATTACTGTACCATGATAGACACATTCTATTAGCGTGCAATCAGGTGCATTGTGTAGGGAACAGAAGATGTGGCAATGGTTGAATGGCCGCTGCATCTGGCAACCCTGCCATGAGTTTGCTTCTCTCTTCTGCTCCTGCAGACATCCTCATCTTGACCTAGATACCATCTCACCACCCCATCCCCGCTCAATCTGTATCTTGTATCGCTCGCATACGCCTTTGAGCTGCGATCGTGGTTGTGTACACCTGTCATTTTTGTATTGCAGTCACGTGTCAATAGCATCAATTTCTTTCATTCGGTTTTTGTACATGTACAGTACATTATGACATACTGTACATAATACTGTAGTACTGCACACAATACATCACAGTCGTTATCATTACACATTGTTACAATGGCGAGTTCCAGCAATGCTGGTGATGGTGAACGGAAAACATTGCCACTAAATTCGAAATTGTGAAGGCGTGTGAGGAAGGGAGTGTGAATAAATCTGAAATTGGCAGGCGCTTCAGACTAAGCAGTTCAACGCTCTTCACCGTCCTTAAAAATAAGGAAAAAATTAAAGCTGCTGTGCTAAAGCACAATGTTGCTGTACGTAATAAAACTTTGCGTGGTGCTGATCACTCTGAGTTGGAGACGGCTTTGTCTGAATGGTTTTCTCAACAATGTGCTGCAGGTGTTCCCATCAGTGGACCAATGCTTAAAACAAAGGCCATGGAGCGTGCTTTGCGCATGCATATTGATGTGTTTGAATGCAGTGAAGGCTGGCATCGTTCTACATAAAATATTGGGCGAATCAGCAAGTGTGAGTGAGGCTGCTGTGAATGAATGGTATCCGGTTCTACAGCAAATTTTGAGTCGGTATGAACCGAAAAAGTGTACAATGCCGATGAGTCTGGCGTATTTTATAATTTGATACCAGACAAAACCCTTGTGGTGAAGGGTGACCAATGCAAAGGAGGCAAAAGGAGTAAAGAGCGTGCCAATGTTCTGTGTTGTGCCAACATGGATGGCTCAGACAAACTAAAACCTTTTGTTATTGGGAAATTTGCAAAGTCTCGTGCCTTCCGTGGTGTTTGCAACATTCCATGCATCTACACAACGAACAAAAAGGCTTGGATGACATCGGAAATATTCAAGCAGTGGCTTCACTCATTTGATGCCCGGATGGAGACGAAAAACAGGAAGATTGTGCTGTCTGTTGACCACTGCCCAGCACATCCAAAGGTAATCCTCAGAAACACTGAACTTGTGTTTTTGCCACCTAATTGCACAAGTGTATTGCAACTGCTTGTCCAAGGAGTGTTCGGGCTTCTGAAGCACCACTTCAGAACCTTGATCGTGAGCTCATTGCTGAGGAAGTTGTCACTGGGCAAGGCTTTTCTGAAATGGAATATCCTGGATGCCATGAGAGCCATTGCTGTGTCGTGGGAGAAAATCCAGCCAAAAACCATTGCTAGATGTTTTTGTCATGCTCGGTTCAGCAGCAAAAACCCAGATGAGGAACAGCGGCGGCAGCAGGAGGAGGGGGCAGATGAACCACAAGAGGCAGAATGTTGACGCCTTCTCGCAGAGAAAGGAAATGTGCCATGCACATTTGAAGACTTTGTAGCAGTAGATGAAGGAGTCCATGTGTGTGGCAAAATGACTGATGACAAACTGATTCAACTGGCCACCACAAGCAATGAAAGCTCCGATGACAGCAATAAAGACGATGAAGATGCGTCACAAGCTCCCACTCAAGCAGCTGTCCTGAAAGCTCTGGATGTCATCAGAAATTTCTACAGGCCAGGTCAGCAAATGCCAGTATAGGAGACCTGGCCACTTTCCAAAATGTCGAAAGTTTTGTCGTGAAGCACAGCAGCAAGAAGTTGAAGCAAATGACTCTTGATCGGTTTTTCCGTAAATAGTTATTTTCGAAAGTGGGCCCTACACATTTGTAAATAACGCGTGTGTCTTATTTCAGTTTATTGTGTCCGTATGTGTTGTAATTTTAATTAAAATTATTGGAGGAACATTTCTACAATTCACATGGCATGCCACTGCAGTTGAAAACGGCAGATGCAACAGAAAGGATCAGTGCACATTTTTTTCTTATCTTTTGTCGCTTAGTTGTATCCAGTTTTTGTTATTTTTTGTGCTGGGTTACATCAGGGTGTCTACAAGCAGGGAAATGTCAGGGAATTTTCGCATAGTGCCAAAAAAAATCTCACGACAGAACTTTGACAACATGTCAATTATACAGAAAAACATTTGTTAGAGTTGAGAGGGTAATTATGCAAATAACTGAATAGCAGATGTGCTTTTTAGACCACGTGATAAAGAAAACATTACTTTGCTTCATAATAAAGCTGGTTTTCTTTCAGTTCCGTTTCCAGTTTGTTCGGTCCGATTTCCACATCTTGAACATACTGCACACGCGCAACTTGTGAGGTACATGGAAACAAACCATGAATCTGCTAATGGTTACTTTGGTCTTGAAATTAGTTTGATAGTTAACATTGCTTGCGCAGTTTCATTTTTCCGTGCCCGTATGAAATGCTAGTGTTGAATTACAATTTCCAAACACAGGGAAACTGTGTTTAACTATTCGTGGCTCTTGGATCCTGAGTTTCGCGACTAGTTGCGGGAATGCCCAGGATGGCGTAAAGTGAAACCTTTGGTACCTAAAAGTATAATTGAACACTTAGTTCATTAACATAGGATTTTATTTTAAGGAATTGTCAGGAAATTTTCAGCACAACATCCGCAGCCATCCTGTAAATCTGTGTTAATCTGCCATGTCACTGCATACGGTGGAGTGTAAAAAGTGTTGATTAAATATAATGCCATCAGATTATTTTGTAGACCGTGTTCCAATGGGTAATGTTGTAATTTAGTTTAAGTAAGGTTCAATTGGAACAAATGTCTTCAATTCAAAACAAACATGGCGGTGACAAGAAAGTTTCGTTGCAAACTAAACACTAAAATACCAAATATTGTATACTAAAACAGCTCATGTTACCATTTAGTTAACTAAAACTGTGAATTCGAACACAACCACACACATTTCCCATACAAAAAATTTTTGGCTGCAAATTTTGCACTGAACAGTGCACTTCATTCGTTGGGCCAATCACAAGAAGGATTATTGATATGGCGGTATTCCTTTTGGCCAATCGCAAGCAATGGGTGAGTGGTTGTGCTGTTTACGCGTTCATTGTGGCCGGCCATTTTTTTTTTGCAGTGTTTTGTGGTGACGTGAAACTTGTGGAATCCAAAGCTCATAAATAACTCGTAAAACCATTACATATCGCATTCCTTGTAATAAACACAGACCAGTCAACCTACTTGTGTAGTGTGCTTCTTAATAGCAGAGATATCAACCAAGGTATATCGTTATACAACTCCGCCCTCCTAGTAACTCATGACGTTTTTAGGTTTTCAAATTTTATTTTAATGCATACATTTGTTTACTAAGAGTACTCGCAGATACGAGAATTTTTTGTACTGTTATCAAGCCTTGCACTTGAGAGGTTGCACTGTAGTTGTGTTGCGTTCAGATCATATTTGGCGAGTGACAGTTTCCTGTTTCCTGATATACCTCTGGAGATTCCATATCATAAAGGCCTACGTAAACTCAGAACCCTTCCTTTCTCTGGTTACAAAATTCTTGCTTTTGACCACAAACATAAGATCTGCTCTCCAAACCACCCAGATTGGCCTTCAGAAGGCCACCTATGCTCCCCAACAAATTGTTTAATCCATAGCTGCAGCCTACCACAAATACAAACAAAACTATTGCCCCCAAGGTATCCCATCCCTGCAATAGCTCACGCTGTGGCTCCTGTGCCAACCACTAACCCCCAAGTTCTTTCAATAGCAGATTCACTAGCCGTACATACTACATCCAAGGCAACTATAACAGTGATTTATCAGCTACAGCACCAACACTGTAATGCAGAATACATTGGCCTCGCCACCCATACACTCAAGAAGATAATGAATGGCCACAGAGAAGACACTAAACAAGCCACAGCTGGTCACATCAGTAACCTACAGGACACACCAGTTGCAGCACACGCAACATCACACAACAAAGATTATAATGGGACTGTAAATGAAACCACCTGGCATTTAAACAATACAGTACAATCCCCTTTTAAAAAAATTACCCGTAGAATACAATAGCTTGTTAAAATTTTCCAGACTTACAAACGCACACAAAAGTTTTGAATTTTTCTGAAATGTGTAGTTTTTTATAAACATTTAAACACTTGACATGAAAAATATAAGAAAAGTTGAACCATGTTTTTTCATTTGTTCTAAATTTACGGCCAGCGAGTCAATTTCCATTCTCTTCAGCAAACAAAATCACTTTCAATTTGAAACTTGGTGTAGGTACTTCGCCTTGCCATTACAAAACTGTCGCACTTCTTCACTCCCATAACATCAAAGCAACACTTTTACTCGTGTATAGAGTGCCCTTTTTTTCACAAAATAAAGGAAAAAAATTCTGGGGTGCAAAAAAAAAAAAAACAACACTAAGAAAGGCAGGGTGGGATGGTAAATGTTTAGAGCCATCAATGTCAAAAGAACGGGGGGGGGGGGGGGGGGGGGGGGGGGGAGAATCATGGCAAAAAAAGACTTGTATGTCACCACGTAAAAGAAGCATAGGCCGGCCACCCACTACAGTTGGTTTTTCTTTTAACGACCTGTCACTGCATAAAAGCAAGAAAGAAATGGAAGCTATCCGCATGCATCTGCCATCCTTGACGCAGGCTATGTTGTACAGGGTGTACAGCCACAAAGATGAGTGCAACCTGTTAATTGATAAATATTATTATTTTTAAACACCACTGGAAAATAAGGGTGCGACCTATATACAATTAAATATGGTAGCTGTTCTGGCCTTGCAAACAGTCGGACGGACTAGCGCTGAATTACCTGGGCAGTTGGTGGCTGGTGCTGGCACCGGGACTTGGTGAACTGCTGGCTCTGTTAGTTGCCCTGGGCAGGCTGGTGTGTCGGTTGCCACTGTACCAGGGGTTTGACATGCCGTAAGGAAATTCCTTGTTCCTTACGAAAGCTTGGACTATGGGATGAGGTGGCCCTGCAGTCTTAACGGGGGCTGTGAATAAAGAAGGGGTGGAAGCTGGGAGATGAAGTCTCTCCAGTTGTTGGGCGGCTTGAGCTCATTCCCGGGTACTAGGACTGCAAAGTGCAGTCTGCGTTTAGCTACACCCTTGTTTGTATTTAGAAATGTTAGCTGCCTTTTTCTCTCTCCTTTGAGAGCCACTCAGACGGGAGGAGGGCATATGGAGGATGACTACTAGCAGCCCCGTAAGGGTTGAGTCAGTGACGAAGGTCCTTAACTAGGTGTTCTGCCCGCCAAGTGTCGTAGTTGAACAGACCAAATTATATCAATTGTGTTCAGCCCTTTACTTTCATGACAATTGTGTTTGTTGCAGTACTCATAATGTAATAGCAATATTTGCTTGTGCATTGTCTCGTATTAAAATACAGAAACTACATTCCTTCCGAACATAGTCTTAACAGGGACACATAATTTTAATTGTGGCTTTTAATGTTAATTAAATTCATTAGTTCAGCCTTAACACACACATAACTATTTAATATCAAGGTGCCTTCACCTGATCATAATGCCCCACTTTTTAATAAATAATTTATATTATTAATAAATTCATTAGGAGAGTGCGGCCCCTTTTGTCTATTTACGTTTTAATAAACAAACATAATTTGAAATTAACTTTCTTTCATTTCAACTGGTTCAGCTTCTTTTAAACGTAAGCCCTTCAGGCAAAATGCTTTGATTTCATTAAATATTACGTCTTCCTTCATTAAATGTAAGCCCTTCAGGCCAGCTGGGAATAATATTGAGTAAAGGCGGTGCATCATGTCTTTAGCCAATAAGGCAGGAACACACACTATCCACTCATGGAAATGAGTGATAGAATACCTCCTTACTATGCCTCCGAAGGAGAAAGAGGGAGAGAGAGCGATGGAGAGGGAGAGGGGGAGATATATATACATATCCTATTTTGCTGAACTACCATCCTACAACTTCCAAGGATTTATTTTCTGAACTACTCCACTGCAGCCCATGTCCTTCGCAATACTGGCATTGCGTTGGTCATCGTTCTCCTCCGTGATAAAAACAGAGACCACTCACATGCTTACCTCTAGCTTCAGATACCGATTGACATTGAAAGTCCCGGGTTCGAATCGCAGCAAACCCCCTACTATGAAATCACTGTCCCAATATGGCAGATACCCTGCCTAGCCAGCCCACATGCTAACACGCTTAAAGTAACCTTTGGGCTTGTGTCTCGACTCCGACCTATGTCAATCTCTTAGTTTGTGTGTGCAGCATTTTGTAAACTGTTTAATTTAATATGTTCTCCAACCAAGAGGAGTGTACATGCGACATGTCCTAACTACAACCCAGTCAAAAACATTAATACTTCATAAATACAAGTTTTGTTATAACAGAAAACATTTCTTACGTATACAAAAGTGCACGGTAAAGTTGAAATTTATAATTTCTAATCAATGTCTTTATAACATAAATTCAAATACCGCTGGTACATATGCACAATGTGTCTACTGAATATAAAAGATATCTACTTTTCAAAATAACATGACATATGGTAATGAGTAACACCACGTGCTATGACTTACTCCAAGCTCTGCTAGAAAGGCTGCTGTCTGGATGCAAGATCTTCGGACCGAGTTTGCGTGAGAGGTGAGGAGACCTCTTGAATCGGAATGCAAACCCATAGCCCTGCCACATTCGCAACAAGATCCAGTTGCTCTGTGCCCAAGCTCGGTTCTCGTATGGCCGTAGCAGTGCATGCACCATGTTTATTCGACTGTGAACACAAAGAACACCGTTATCTGTGATTACTGCGTAGAGCTGCCAATCTGACAAGAAAATGCCACAAATAACTGTTTTGTAAAGATGTCACAGCAGAAACAATTCTCCCCAACATTAAATTTTTGCGTGAAACTACAGTAAAATGTCAATCTACTGAACATTTATAAAAGTGCGAAAATTGTCAAAGTTGCAAAACGGAACAGAAAATAATATATTATGTAAAACTAAAATACCATAATCTGTAAATATTACATGAAATAAAAATTAACCCGTTCACTGCTGGAGCTTACAGCTGAAACCATATTTATGTATAAAGTTGGTGTTCTGTAATTACTAATTACTAAAGACTAAATATAATTGTTTTCAGAAAAATCCACCAGAGAGCTTTTGCATGCATTTTGGGCGACCAATGTAGGTGTATTTCCTCTGCTGCTTTGAGTAATAAAACACCTCTACCATATCTTATGACAATTCATCAGTGCAGAATGCTGGAAGAGTGTTTCCCGAGAGCCTGCTTGTAACCAGTCATTCAAATGGTTTTGATGTCAGCAATCTGCCTGATATCTTCAAAGAATGAGAGGCTGTTCGGGCCATTCAAAGACATGATGATGGCATTAGCATACCTGGCATGTGTATGCTGTAATTTTACAGAATACAAACTTTTAATAAATGTGTGTGTTGGTATAAAATGAATGAGTAAATGAGTCAGAAATTTATCTCCAAATTCTTTCCATAGAATTTATTTGCGAGGATAGTATGAACTGTATGGTATGTAGAACATTTACATGAAGTATAAAGTAAACTAAAACAATACATCAAATAGATTCAGTATTTCAATAAACTAGAAAACTATAAACCTGCACTTGTGTAAATGCCCAGACCTTGTGTTATTTTGCTACACTCTGCGACTCTCATTAGGCGGCATCAACCATTTACACATATAGTTTTTCCAACTAAACAATGCCTTGGGTGTATGTATTAGGCAAAGGAATCCATTACACAAGGGATGTACAAGGGGAGGAGATGCACTTTCTGGGTCTCATGCCATTGAAAAATCCCACATAATCCTGTCAGTTTCTTATTTTTTTCCTAGACAGTCCGTGTGTTTGAAACATCCAATAAAGTTATTTTCAATCCTCACAAAAAAAAAAACAGGAAATAACTTATTTTTCAGAAACCTTCTTTAATTAGGTGAAAACAAAGTGTTACACCATATGCATAGTTGCTTTGTACAGGAGCCAGAGAATGCCCTCTCAATTAAATGCCAACTTTTTGAATGATTTTATACTGACAGCTGAACAATAATAAAAGTTCTACAAGCTGCTGTTCATGGTAAACGGAGAACTTGTAAAAGACCTGATTACCATCTACTTCTCGGATTACATTGTATACTTCCACCACATGTAACTGTAACATTGCCATGGGATTTATTACTTTACAGTATTCATGTGACTGTCACGTAAAACTGTGGAATTATTATAAATGTACAAGTTTTACAAATTTGCTAATTCTTACACATAAAAGAATTTAAAAAAAAAAAAAAAAACACAAAGAAGAT
Source organism: Dryococelus australis (assembly GCA_029891345.1). Lineage (NCBI taxonomy): Eukaryota > Metazoa > Arthropoda > Insecta > Phasmatodea > Phasmatidae > Dryococelus > Dryococelus australis. The sequence continues at coordinate 192,614,716 of CM056998.1, read as the reverse complement.
GAAATAATTTCACTATCGAGAAATGTTTAACAAACACTTTTCATTCAAAAATAAGACATGGTAATTATTTCCCCCTGTCGTTACCAACTTCACTGGGTGCATGCCAGACATTGTAACCGTTTAAATATATGCAGGTGGGGACAGTGACATTTTTGAAAGGTAGATTTCAAAAGTGCTTACTTTATTGCGAACGGCCTTTACATATGTCAAAATAGTTAGTACATTATGTAAGTGAGAGATTAAATGACCTACAACTACAAACATAACCTTATGCTGTGGAGATGGAACGAAACTGTGAGCTATAAGTAGTATCAATTGTATTGATGTTCTCTACGTGAGATGCTTCAATACCTACAATATTTTTAACTGGCCGATAAACACAAAATTATGATGAAGATTTAAAATTTCTAATTTATGTGTAACAGTTTAAAAATTTTAACTAAAAAAGGTGAGTGGAAAAAAAAAAAATATATATATATATATAAATATAAACTGTGCCACGCAATTGACGCGTGATGCTTTCCTTACATCAATGCAAACGACTCCGCATCATCTGTGCGTACCTCCTTGACGCCCCAGGCGGGGTCTGAACTAGTATCATAACCAGAGCGCCTGCCACAGGTTACACCCCTTGTTGCGGGGCCTAATACCACCTCCAGAAGCATGAATGAGCCACCAGCAGAGACCACCCTCTAGGATCAAGTAGTTCAAGAGTGTGCTGAGTGATGGCGGTACCACAGCTCCAACAACCACCAGAAGTCATCAACAGACAACCCTTGGCTCGCCGCTAGCAGACAATTTGACCCTCCGCACCCCCACAGCCCTGACGAGGGTAGAACGGCAGATATTTATACCTACACGTGGCCCAGAAACATCAGTTCTTTGGCTCTTCTTACAGCCAAGCAGCACAGACAGCTTGATCCATCATCCTGTAGACTGGAGCTCTCTCATGACATCAACATCTTCCAAACTTACCAGCTCTTCAACTGCTGCACCAACGCCTTCCAGACCCCCTAGAAGCTTTGCACCAGCAGACCCTGAAGAAGTCGTCAACCCTCCTTGCCTGCTTACCCTTCCAATAACGTCAATACACCCCACTGCCCTTCTGGTAGTGGGCCTCCTAAGTTCCTTCAGGACATGGTACAGAGTAGATATGGTCAGTTTCTATAGCAACCCAGTCGAACTGCCTTGCCTGCCTAGAACCAGGTCCCCTTCTCCTGGCTTTGCATAGATAGTACTTCCGGTCAGCTTGAGGTAGTTAGGAGGCAGTACGGGCCATTGTGTCTATTCCTCTCAGGAATAAAAAACGAGTTCTCTCTTACTTCTGAGTATCAATCCCTAGGTAACTGTGCTACTCCCATGTAAACATCACACCCAAAAGAATGAAACACGAGACCGCGGTTTATCTACCATATTTCCCAAACCTAATGTAGAACTGCTGGCTCCCCCTCAGGGTATAGTACGGTAGAGCCCCAACTATTAGCAAGACCTTCCTAAGGCGGCTAGCCAGTCAGACTAGCCTTTACTCCGTCCACTACACTGAATTGTGCCGGAAGTAATAAAAGTTTGGTTCTGGACTGACCCTTTTGGATACCCCACTCAAGTGTCGTTGACGAGCAGCTTGAGGAAACCCACTTCACTGCATCCACCGCACTTAACAGTGCCGGACGAAGGAGCACAGGGTACGACTCGTCCCTGTTCGGCTTCGGCCTTGGCCTTACATACCAATCAGGACTTAACCATCCGATTCACTTTGTCGAGGCCAATAGTAGTTCCTTATATTTATGCCCAATACTCAAAGGAGGAGTATTCTGCGGAATGTGAAAATGGCAGCTACTATCGCCAAGACTAAGCACAGTTGCAAACCCGTCATTCCTGCACTTAGCAGCTTAACCCCACGGGAACGAGCTCTTGCAGGCCGCCAACTGGAGAGGCCTCAACTCCAAGTTTCCTCTATACTGTTGTTCCCAGAACTCATTAAGACTGCCAGGAGCTTCATCTAATAGTCGCAGCTATCCGCCGGTGCAAGGACATCCCATCTGGAATCGCCAACCCCTGGTTCTGGGGCTACCAGACAACCTATAGTCACAGCCCACCCCAGGCTACCACTAGCGTCACCGGTGCACCACGTTGCGGAACCAGCAGCAGCAGCCACCTGCCGTCACCGCAGGTGGATCAGCAGCCACCCTGGGCCACCGTCCAGACTGGTAAACCTGTGGCAGTATGCCGGCCCTCCGCCAGGTCGTGACTGATGCACACTTGTGCCTGAAATTTTTTAAATTTTATTATTTTTAGTATAATTAATTAAGTGTTTCTGCAGCCTAAATGTATGTCAGTGTGTTTGTGTTAAAATACCTTAGCTTTACAAGTTTTGGTCAAAGTTTTAGAATAACTATGTTAAAGTATTTAAAAAATGCAAGATGCTTTTAGACGTGAGTCTAAAGTTGTTATTTAATTTTGGCCAAGTGTACGCATTCGTAATGAATATTAAGTCAAATATAAAATTAACTAGCTATGAATTTTTTTGCACAATGACTTTGAGAGGCTTAACTTCTAGTATCGACACATTTTTAAATGTGTTGCAGCATCAATAAACCTGTAACTTATTTTAATGTGTCATTACAAGATAATGCAGAGAAGATACTGAATATTTGCTTGTCAGGATACAAACATATTTTGTGGGTGATTCATACATGAATAAATTCATAACATTGAAATTTAATAAACTAATGAAAACAGCATTACTGAAAAGGTTGACAGCGGCTAAGAGCCAGCGGTGCTAGAGCCCATAACTGCGCTAACCACGCACGTGTCACGTGTTCTGCACGTGCGCAGAGAGGCCAATAACCATTCTGAACTCCCACATAAATATTATTTTTCCATGTAAAATGTGTTATATTGTATTTGCAGGGTTCAATATGTCTTAAAATGTGTTCAAGTATATGTTACTAATTTCAAATTGTTTGGTTATAAAATTCAAAGTGCCCACTGCACCGAGATTAAGAACACTGATATTCCAGCATGAACGCTACAATAAAGAGACACTAAAGTAATATGAAGATCCTTAAGAAAATTATAAAAATTTAAACAATATTTAATTTAATTTGTGCCATTTTATTTTCTATAGTAAAATATTTTACTTTTTGTGCATAGCACTTCCGCTTATGTGAACCCCGTAGGCGGCCCTGGTAGGTCAGTGCGACGCTTGTCTCTGGACAATCAGTTGAAGAGAGCTGGCGAGGTAAGACACTGTCACATATGCACTACAACTTTTATTCACTAATTTAGGTTTCTATAGTCAATTTAGTTTACAGGGTAACCTTTGCTTGCGTACGTTTTTGTCAGACATTTTTTTCCCCAGCATTAGGCTTCCGCTTTATTAATTTGTTGCGCCCTTGCAGCATTTTTAACTTAATCGAGGAGAAGGGGGAGAAAGATGTTGGAGAGGTCACGCGACCCGCGCAACTTGAATCAGGCACCGTTGTAACTTCTGTATTATTGCTACGGGCAATTTCAAGGGCTTTGTTTTTATGCATGTATTTGAGGGTAATTTTCATGATTAATTTATTTTACGGCAACATCACGTATAACCACGTGGCTGACCGACGCCAAGTCTTTGTATACGCCATCGTTGCGTTTTGAGAGCTTATTTACGTAACAATGTATATGCAATATTTTACTAAGGGTTCTATGTAAAATTTTTGTCAGGGTTCCGTGTAATTTTATGTCATTTGATGATTTTTGAACTTGATCACGCGATCATGTTAATGTTTGATCTTACCGCCAACAGGCATGTTACAAGCCTGTAACCACTTCAATCGTAAACAGAATAATATTCTTACCAAGAATAATCTTTTGTCTGAATTTTATTTGCTATTTCCACCATGTGGTCCGCTACGAACTTCATCCAGTGGCATCCCGGGTTTCATGTATCTTTTGAAGGTTTATGTAATTTTGTAATTAGTGTATGGTGCAATTACTCCCGTCCTAGCTGGCTCTGTGTATAGGCCGTCACCACACTACCTACGTGCTGGACGGCAAGCCCCGACGAGTTTGCGTTAGTGATGCCAAGTAATCACACGTGTTAATGTATCAAGGGTTCAATTTGTAATTCACAGTGTCCTGTCTTCAGGGAAAACTGTCAGTCCACCCTAGCAGCTGTTGGCTCTCTTCCCTTGTGAAGGCTGTGTTTTCATGCGCCTCGGTGAGATCATCCATCTAGGCGTGCGCTAGAGTAGGGCTGGGGTGCACCCGAGCAGAATTGGCTAGTCCTGACCGAGATAATCATAATTTCAATGGCACATTGATGAGTATGCATAATAACAATAAAAACAAGTCTACGGTGAACTTGACTCTTTTATTCAGTAGTGACAGTGTCCTAGCCACATATATTTTATTAGGTGTTTATTTCCAGTGAGGTTTAGTAAAAGTTTAGTATTGCCTACGTGGTTGTATGTACGCATGGGTGAGATGGACACACAGAACCCACAGCATCCCTGAGAACCCCGAGTCTCAATAGTGCAGTGATTGGGAAGCACAGCTGGCACCCAAATTACCAGTAAGTATTTGTGTCATCGTTCATCTCGTGTGTCACCTGATGGCGTCAAGGTAACCCAAAATTTAAAGATATAACTGGCAATTGTGTAAGTTAAAATTTCCCCTTAATAAGAAAGCATGCTATAGATGAAAAAATAGTGATTAAATAAATATTGATAAGAAAGAAACTCATCTCCAACCCAATTTCCATAGCATCTTTCAACATCTACATGTTTACCAGCTAAAGGAAAAATAGGCCTATATATTAAATTGTCTGTGAATCCCATAAAATACCTCAATAAAATAAATATGGACTTTAATACACTCACTTTCTCACTGCAAATCAATCAGTAGCAGAAAAAATCGAAGATATATTTGCTGTATACCCTATAACCAATAAGTATGTGAAAAATTATTGTCGTAAAAAAATATTAACTGAAATAATTTAGCACATGCATAAAACACTGCTCTAGATACATTTTACTTTCGAACATTTTAATTTACTATACAAATTTAAAAATAGTTTCTGCAATGGGCATTTTGGATTGTCCAGTTTCTGCTGTACACATAACATCACAGTCCCGCGTAATGCCAACTGCAGCTGACATAAAAGCAGCACCATAGCTTCCACGTGTCAGTACAGCTGAGGTGGAGGGACACATTAGCAAAACACAGGCAGTACTTTCTTAGAACAGTCAAAAAACAGCATTCATACTGGGACTGGTAACTTGTCATGGTTGACAGGTACAGACTCAAAACGACGCAAATACACACAGCCATACGACGTACAGTATGGAATGCCTTTTGTCTCATGGCACGTCACACCATCAGAAATATGCGTAATGGTAAACTTGTCATTACTTTTTTTTATCTAATTACTGTTTTAAAAACATGTGTTAAAAAAAAAACAACTATTAGGTAACAAACACTTTAAATGTGAACAGCTCGTTCACTCACCTGAACAGCATGCTGACAGACCAGTCTGAAAACTATCCTCCCACTCCACCCCTGTAGCAGTTATCTTTTTTTTTTTCTATCAGCATCCCACGGCTGACATTACCATTCCTACCATAGTCATTCACTCATCGGCAAGGGGGGAAAAGTAGTGCTGTGAATCATCCAGGCAAATAATTATTCTTATTGATATAAACTAGTCCCAAAATTTTTTCCTTTGTAAACTATGACTATGACGCACGACACAATTCTGCGCAGTTGGCATGCACACTCTACTTGCGATTTCACCACATCAAGCATCTTACGCTCATTTGTGCAAGTCAGCAGCACATTATTATATTAAATCACGTGCCTGCTAGAGCTACAAGCATCACATCAACTGAAATTACCCACACATGAATCATAAAAAACATAATAACTAATTAAAGGTGTCATGTGATCGTCCTAACCCCCCATGGGAAATTCAAATCTCAAAGAGCCACCGACATCCTGGGCAGGGATAAGCAAGTTCAAGGATCTGCTGTAGGAGCGCAGCACCCATTTTACAAAATCACTGCAGCCTCCAAAGCCTCGAGCAAAGGCGATAAGATAGGTCAACGCCTCCATGCCAGGAGATAAGAAAAAGGTAGCGCCGAACCGAAGCTCTAATAAACAACCCCTGTGATGTGAGGCTAGCCACCTCCTGCCCCTCTGAAAGCCAACAAGCCAAGATTTTTGAGTATGAATAGAAGGTGCCATGCTAGGCACGAGAGCAGTCGTCGCTTCCTCATGGTATGAATACGGCCGAGGAAGCTAGAGGGGTAAGGGACCTTCCACCCTCTTCAGTCTGCAATATGGCTGAAGAAATATCTTAAGGGTGAGATGGCCTCTAGACAAACTTGGTAAGTGGCAGCCAACCGACCTCACAGTGTGAACAAGGCTGACGACAAAGACTACAGTAACGTGCTGACCACTAGGCCACAGGCTGAAGAGTGTGTAGTAATGAGAGAAGATGCCTCCACCATCGCGCCGCTTCATTTAGAAGATCTCCTTCTCCACCTCACCTTCCCTTTTAACCTTTTTCCTTTGACATTAAAATCCACTTGGGAACAGATTGCAAAGTTTCAAGTTCAATTCTAGACTCCATCATAGCATTCCCAATTAAATTAGGGTAATTTAATTGCATCGAGATTATAATTCACGTTAATTAGCTTTGTACAGGATGCATTCTCCTAATCTAGCATTTTAGGACTTAGCTTCCTTTATTTATATAATTAATTTATGATTTATGAAGCGAGTACGGACTCACCATGTTTTCCTAAAGAAGTTAATAAAACATAATTATTTTTGCACCACTATTTTCATGTGTATGTATTTTTCCTTCAGCCATTTGCTTAAGAATAACTTATTTGATATTAAGAACTTTCAGTTCAGATTGAATTCTCCATTAAGAATTGTTGCCAGCAAATAAACCACAGGTGTGACAAGTAATGTGCAACAAACACACACCAGTAGATTGCCAAACCGAGGCCTGCCTTTAAGGTAGTCCATAGAGAGCGCTCCACTGCAGGTAAACAAATCCATAGCTTGATTATTCAAACCAGATGCTCTGCTTCTTCCCAGTCTAAAAAGGCCTGAAGGAGAACTGAACGTCCTGTAACCGAATTAATCTTAGGTGGGTGCCTCACCCAAGTCTCATACAGATATACGCGCCCGTCTCAGTCGGTTCTAGTGTGATTAAGGCCGGGCAGTGGGTACTGAGATTGATGGTACTGTTGCTTGGTTTGACACGCTATGAATGCTTAAACTACCTGTTCACCCTTCTCGTAAAGTTTATTTTTATTAGCTCAATGCCTTACACAGAGCATGGCAGACAGAGTAAATTACGCAGATGAGCTCTCTCAGAGAAGCTATAAGAGCACTGAGTACTTTAAATTCAGAAGTGAGAATATTAATAATTCTTTTACTGAGAACTCTAATTTACCTGTAAATAATTCATTGCCTTTATCGGACCCACTCTTTTGGCCACTTATTAAATTTCCAGGTGCAGAACACCCTGCAATTGCTTTAATTTTAAGAGAAGGGAACGCATTACCAGGAATTGACATTCCACGCCCTACAATTATTCCATTCACACCCATCACCAGTCTCACTGCCCTGCAACGCCACAACCAACATCAGCCGCTGTACCAGCTGTCAGCCGTCCAGCGCTCCAGGCCATTAAGCGGAGTGCACCACAGCCTACTACGTCACAGGTGCAGTGCCTGGTTAAGCGACACATTGCTAGAGTATTTGATGAATTCGTTACAAGTTGGAAACCAACACGCCCCACAATTCACAACGGTCGTCTTCCCGGAAAGGGAATACCGTATTTCGGGGGGAAAAAAAAAAAAAAAAAAAGCGTGTGGCTTATATACGAGATAGTGGCATAAAAATTTTTTTTCCCCAAAACATGTTTACAAATTTGTCAACATACAGTACATTTTAATGTTTTAATTCATAAAGGCAGGAAAGAAGGGAAGGGAAGGGAAAGAATAAAAAAAAATATTAAAAAAACACTTGTGCAGTTATTTGTTCACTCGCATTCATAAACAAAATAACCTTCATCCCGCACGTGTAAAATGTAAATATGTTGGAACTCGCCCATAGAAGTCGTAAATGAGAAAATAATTTCTCTACTGTGAAGATATCTTACCTAGTTCGCACATCTGCCAGGCCACGCAATGTGCTCTATTGATAAGACACCATTTTGTGTAACATGTTGCTGTGGTTTTAATTTCTAAAGTCATGTTACCATCTGTGGAATAGTAATCACACAATCTATATTCGTAAACGTTGCAACATATCACAAATTTTCTGTCGCAAATGTTTTGTAGGGGACATATTAAGTCGGAATTTATTATGTTTGTACGGAATTGTGACTTTAAAATATTTGCAGGAATACAAAAATTCAGAGCGGCCTATACTGGAAATATTAATTATCCCTCATTTTTCATCAAAAACATTTGGTGCGGCCTATACACGCCAAAATACGGTAACTTCATGTAACAGTTGCCCCTAGGTGTAAGCCACCTATGCCCCGTGTGATGCTAACCTCACACACCTTACTTTGAAGTAGCCGAGAGTGATCAAATCCCCAGTTTCTGGTCTAGAGGAATGCAAAGTGATTTTCACGTTAGGATTTATCTCTCTCTCACAATGGTCTAGGCTGAGAGTAAGAAATTCTAGACTGCACTCGTCTTCTACACGTGGAGGACCCCTGAACTAGCTGGTTTTTATATTGTTTTATTCCTGAGCTAACCTGGGCCAGTTTAGTGACCAAGGAGGTAAAGAGCAGACACCCAGAAAGGGACTGGAGAAAAAGGATTCAGAGACGCTTCTAGCGGGTGAGCACGCAACGCTCCCAGTTGTGTAACTAACCCTCGCTATTTTTCAAAAATATTTTCAGAAAAATGTGCGGCTTGGAATTGAGTAAATACAATATGTTTTAACACGTGCTTCTCAATCACTCATAGATAACAGAAATATCAAATAAATGGCATTCATTGTAACCACATAACTGAACCATGTATTGTAATATTAAATGATGAAGCATTAAAAAACTGTAATCAGTGTGTGATAGCTTAACTTGCAGCTATGTAATTCCACTGTACATGAATTCACTACTCATGATATTCCCAAGCTACAAAACTAGGGGTGTGTGGAAAACAAAATATAGCCCTTCGGGAAAAATTTGGGTGGAAAAAAAATTTTTCACTCGGGAAATCGGGAAGAAACAGGAAAATTTCTTTAGCTGACTCAATTACAAAAGTATTCAATTTGTATTTAGAGTTTGACACTGCAGCATCATAATATAATTTAATCAAGAATATCATGAGTGAAAAAAACATTTCATCACAACATTAAATTAAAAAATGTGACTACTGTGACACAAATACATAATGTCTCATACAACATAATTTTATTTAAAGAAACATTGGTTTTCATGTAAAAACACCGGCTACTGTGCCACATGTGTTCTGTCCACACATTTTCTGTTGATTTTAGTCAAATACATTTACAGACACAATAGAACACAAGAAACAAACACAAGGCAATATAAGATAATGCTTGTATTACAAAGGAAAAAAGTATGACAGATAACAAACATGGATACAAAAATGACAAGTTGACTAACTTGTTGCAACTGAAATGCTAAACTAGGACTGCAAATTTTAGGTTAAGAATGAAAAAATAACTGATGACTGACGTATAGTACGTCATCGGCTCGTCATACAAGTTCGCAAACATAACAAAATTACAAACTGCACCATTTTAAGTTAACTCGATTTTAAACAACTTCACATATCTGGCTTGCAAGCGTAAACTGAAAAGCACCTAATTTTATATGCTGCAGTAGGTAATACAGAAGTTGGTGACCCTGCAACTTTGTGTTTACATTTTTTTTATTTACGTTTACACATATAAAGCATTTTTATAACTGATGTAAAGTGTGTCTAACTGACGAGAAAATACAACAAATTATTTGTCGGAATGTGAATTTATTTTAACGCCAGTACACGTAAAGTTTCAGGTGGCTTAATATTTAAAAGTTATGTACTTTGCTTTTTGCAAGTGTGTGATTCTACATTGACTTAACCATTTCTCATGCGCTATTCGGGTATATTCGTGAATTATATTGAAATGTTTATTTTTGGTTTATGTCTACTGCTTCAAAGTTTGTGTCAAATTTAGGTTTAACTGTAAAAAATCCAACCCTAGATATTCGGGAAATATTTTTCCCGCCCGACGGGAAAATGTAAAAATTTTCTCGGGATATTTCCCAACCATCGGGATCCTGTACACCTCTAAACAAAACTAATTTGAAAAAATTACAAAACACTAGTTACAAAAGTACCATATTAATACCATAAATGACAACTCTTGAACACACAAAATCCAATTGTATTTTCAAATGGGATTACTTACCATTTCTCAAGGAACCTTCAAAAATTGTGATAAAAAATATGTTGCAAGGATTACTATTCCTGGTCAGAAGTACATTTGTTAATCAAAGAACACCAAAGTTTCTACAAATCAGGAAAATGCATAAATACAAACATCCTAAATGACAAGCTTCATCAATTTAGCAAAAAACTGGCAGAGAGACAAAACTGCTTTCTTATCGGTAAACAGGTAAAGACATCATACTATGTAACAACATACCTTGAATAAGCAACTTTCTCCAGTGCATCCAAAGTCATCTGACTACAAACGAAACTTGCCAAAGCTTGAATCATCGTATCCTTGGAGTTGGCATGAATTATTCTTTGGTCAGCAAAGTGCTCACACAAGAACTCCCCCATATCAACCAGGAATGCTTTATACCCTGAGCACAAAATCAACATACTGTATAACAATACCAGCCACATAACCACCACAAATTTTTAACAAATATTAATACAATAGTGTAAATGCATTCGCAAATAACATGTGGCCCACACGATAAAATGATCTGTATTTGACACAACTGTCACCATACATAACTCCAGATCTACAAAACTTACGTAAAAACCAAACGCTTAAAAAATTAATCCTACACAAAAAAATTCAACTACAATTAAGTTATTACGTAGTTCCAATTTTAGGTTGATGGCTAGAGAAAGTTCAAAGTTAATTAAAAACTCCTAAAGTTAATTTTTGGAAAAAAATTCCTGGCTGTGCCTTTACATGCAACATGAGCATCTGATATCCTACTTGACAGGTTGTTTAAATGGCAGGTGAAAGTGTCTATCCTGTCACAAAAAGCAGGGAAGCTCAAAGCCACCTAGAAGGGGCTCTTAATCAAAGAAAGAGGTGGTCAATAGTTATCCGGTTTTTTTTTTTTGCTTTGGCTGGAATCTCGACCATCTACTATCTACCAGAGAAGGAGCTGGTTTGTGTGTGAGCCACGTGGTGGCCCTCACCAAGGCGTAACTAGCCACCAGGTGGATGGGAGGCTTGCATACCAAGGGGGAGGAAGTGAAAGCTAATTAATGGAAGGCAGTTGGGACATTCAGCTGGTAGGAAGCAGGCTATCTGTGTTTCATTTGGGTTGGCAGAATTGGAGAAACAGCTAACGATACAAAAAAGATAGCACTCTAGTAGATACGCCTGTCTGATCCTGTGGCTAGACTTCTTGGCCAAATTACCATGGTCGGAACAGAGATGACACTCTGGCTGCATCCTCTGTAAGTTCTGTATACATTCCATGGTTGTTAGGTCCCTGTTCTGCAACACGTCTAACATGTGCAGTGGCTATCTTAGTTGCCATCCACTTCCCTGCCTAGTGATGCAGTAAGTGTAAGAAAACAGTGGAAGTATCATCTGTGCCAGACATGGGAGCAGAGTCTAGGAAGGGGAACAAGTGGACCTCTATCTCCAGAAGTTCAAGATTATTCACACTTCTACAGGATGACAACAGGTGGGGTCAACTAACTATTTTCCCAATTAAGATGGTTCAGAGACACTGCACTATCACTGGCCACCAAACATCTGTTCAATGGAGTAACAAGAGTTATCCACAATTTTCCCCAATGGTGATCAGCGAAGTAATACTATTGCTGGTAGACAGGAGCCCACCTGAGGAAGTGTCCATTTCTTCCGAATCTACTGCTCTATCAACTTGAAGGGCTTTCTGGGGATGACTGAGCCTAAGCCTTGAAGAATGTAGCAATGTGTAGCAGGATACAGTTGGATGCAAGACAGGGGAAAATAAGGGAAAATACTGGATTAAAGAGAAGCCTCGGTTCTTACCCTTAGTGGGAATGGCAGTTCGAGGGTGAGGACGAGATACTTCCCCTCCTTGGGCAACCGTGAAGCAGTAGTTACTGATTGCACAGGGTTTTTCCTGGTGCCCCTACATGTATTGTATAAATATCCATAGCCATCAGCGGCAAAATGTAGGGTGGCACATATGTATATGAAAGAAGGTCGCAAATTGCCAATACCAGATCTCCACATGACACTGATCTTACACTCACACGAAAGAGAAGACAACGTTATCTGGTCGTGAACCGGCGGCCAGCTGCCGTGCTAGACCGAGGTAGCACCAACCCGCCATGAGTAAGAGAGAGACAGTGCACTTCTAGTCTGCCTGGCTGTGCCAGAAAAAGATGGAGCTACACAACCTGCTGCCACCTGCCAGCGACGCATGCAGCACTAAAGTGCCCAGCACACAGAACAGAGTGAGATGCCAAATGAGAGAAAAATTTTTCTTGGTGGGAAAGTTCTACATCCCTCAAAGCACACTATTTTCTCTCATTCCTTTGTTCGCCCAGATGAGACTCTGTAGGACCAGGAGGTGGAGGGGGGCAAATTTATGTGTGGCGTTTTTTCAAGGTATTTAAATGAACTTCACCTCATCAGTGCAAACCTTCCTGCCACACCCAGTGGAGTTTGATTGACAGTGCAATTGTCCAGACGCCAAAAGATTCTACTGTTTACCCAACGGTAAAAGATGCATGCTCATAACTCAAAGAATAAATGAGCTACCGGCTAAGCTGCAGAGATAAAATTTCAAAGCCACTTAGTACTATAGTGCACCAAGGAATGGCACTACTAGTATTAATTACCGTCCTAGTCCCACGCAGCAGCAGCTGGAACTTCAGATGGCCGGTGTTATCACACGCCCTGAGGATGTCACACCACCACCCCCACCAACTGGACAAGGGCAAGACGGAGGAGTATAAATACGGTGCACGGCCCTTGCAATGGCAGTTTATGCTGCTCCAAAGCACTGCAAGGTGCCAGAGGAAGCCAACATGTCCTCACGACCTCATCGAAAAGTCTGTTCCTTCACAGCACTGTATGGTGCCGAAGGAGTCTGTTCGTTCACAGCACTCTTGGTGCTGAAGGAACCATTAGCAGCAGCAGCTCGTTCCACAATCTCGTGTGCTAGGACTCTCTTCTGCCACCCAGGTCTTCCAGATCTTCGCCAAAGCCTTCCTAGACACCTCTACACCTCGCAGACAACCTTCAGAAGCCCCCTTTGTTTAAGTTGTCAAACACTTAACACTTCTGTTCCCTTCAGGACAACACACAGTAGTTAGTTTAGTCAAATAGTTCTTATAATCCCTAAGCCTTAATAAAGACCCGTGAAGACCTGTTGTTACTGATAGGCACGTCACGCCTAGTAGTTTTGGTTGGAGCTAGGCCAGGCGCATCAGGGGTGCATCTTGGACTCTAGTCTTTGTGAGGTACTGGAGAACATCCAGCACATAAAATGGGCCTTGTGGCCTTTCTGCAAGGCATGAAATCTGGTACGGCCAGAAAAATTTTGCATTTTGGGTGGAATTCCTTTGGCTAGTACACCAGGGTGACGTTTGACAGTTTGAGCTCGCGAGGTTTCTGACCGTACAACGCTGGAGTGAGCTTCGGTGTCAGGTGTGTTCCTGCACAAGGGCTCGGTGCTGTTTGCAGCAGGTGTAGACTGAGGGTACGGTGTTCCTCAAAATCACAAATTATCAACCTATCTTGTCCACTCAAGTAGGCAGCTAGTACTGGGTGTGTATCGCCGGCAAGCTGGATGAGTGGCTCGAAGAGGCGTAGCTCGTAGATGGGAGTGTTCAGTCTCTGGCGAAGAGGTGCTACTTGTTCACGGGGACTGCAGTACTTGAGTCCAGTGGGGATTAGGCTAGGCTCCGGCTGGTATTTAGAGATCATCTCAGCCCATTTTACCATCTTACGAATACCACTGCAGAAGGAGTATGGCATGAGGCCTGAGATAGAGAACATTACTATCGGACCTCTCTGAAGTGGAGCAGGCGACGCTGTGGTCCTACTGACGTGTCAAACCACGTACCACCTCAGCTTACCCAGAAGCACAATGGATAAGGAGAATCAGGTCACACTAACTGACTGTCTCAATACGTGGGTGAGCCTTTCCTGAGGACCACTCTTACCAACTCAGGAAATGCCCCCTTCGGCACCAGAAGCATGGTGGAGAGAGAGCAAGCACCAACAAGCTGACCCCAAGAGAGATAGAGTACCTGATGTCAATTCTCTACCGTTATGGCACTGTGGTGCGCAGAAAGGGTGGCTGTCGAAGGTGCATGTGTGTACTCTACTACCATGTGTAGAAGTCTTTGCAAATCTCCCGGCAGTGGAGGAGCAAAGACTAGCATTACAGAGGATGCAGCCCACTATTTATACTTTGGCTGGTGCACCTTGGCTGGAGTAGGAGAGGGGGTAGACGTGGCATAGATCCTCTTAGCGTGACATCACTGGCCGGCGCTCAATACAGGTTCATATGTTGGCAATCTTACTAGTAGGGCCATATGGCAGCGCACTAAAGTACTTGGATCATCTCAACGCATAGGTTTGAGGGCTCGGCGGTGAACAGTACAATCTTCAGGCTGGAATGTCCGCACTTTGCCGTGGGTAGACAGTATAATTCACAACGTCTTGTGACTGTGGCAACAATCAAACGCCATAGAATCAAGAGGCAAAGGCATATGCACTGAAGTGGTGCCGAAGACATATCTGCTCCTCAAGACTTCCCCGTACTTTCCGAGGCCGAAGATCCTTCTCTTCGCCAGTCTTGCATCGCATCTAACACCCAGACACTACTGGTCACTTCTGGACAACAGCCGTAGCGTAGCTTAAACTCAGATATGTTTGATAGCCACTTTACTGCCTACCATGTTAGTCTAGGAGCAGGTAACTTTCACCTGTGTCTACATAGGGTGTAAAACATCCGTAAACTCACGTAGATAGGATGTAGTACTTAACCACAACTGTTTATTCCCATTAAACGAAACAAACACAGTTTTACCAACTTATGAATATTGCTCCCGTTGTCATAGTACCATTCTTTGTAAACTTCAGGCCCGTACGAGGGACAGCAGGTGACCGGGACTTTATTCTCTCCGTTCAGACACATAACACTAAACCGCAGAACAATCTTGGAAGGCAACCCATTCACTGCACTCGTGTGGTGAACGGTAGAGCCACGACATTAGGATGCCGCTTCCTTAGGGATTGGACTGCCAGTCTACGGTTTGCTCTTCTCATCACACACTAGGGGTGCAGAGAGGAGTATTTCTCCCGGTCTGGGAAGACCAATTCTATCAGGACCTCACCCCTGTGTTGGGATGCTCACCAGTGCTATATAGCTCAACCAATCCCACACCCCTGGTGCAGCAGTTTGAGGGTAAGTTACGACACTGGCTGGCCGCCACATTACGCACACTTATTACACACCTTCATATCAACTGCTAGTCAAATTGTAGAATTCTCTTCTCCTCATGCCTTTTAACTAGGGCTGGACAAATACTGATACATCGGCTGATTTACCCAAAATCGGTATCTGTTACAATCGGCCATGGCCCAACCAAATTGTTTTATCAACCCTAAGGATTTAATTATCATATTTTTGAACATGCGAACTGAATTTCACCCAACTTGGTATATATATAGTACTATGTAAGGGCACTTAACTTTTATAGTTTTCGAACATACCGGGCACTTATTTTCAAAATGGCGACCATTTTAAAATTTAGGGTGATATGTCATAACTTGGAAACCATTCAACCGATTTATACAAAATTTTGTATGCTCACAGCAAAAGTGTAGGAATTGAACTCAATGGTGAATATTGTTATATGTCTGCCATCTTGGAAAATAGTGCTATGTGAAAAAGTCAGGCTTTTACATTATATCTCTAAAATTACTCAGCCAATTTTTGCCAAATTTGGTACATACGTAATACTATGATATTCCAGGTAAATATAAGTAACTGAATTTGATTAGGCATTTATTTTCAAAATGCTGGCCCTTGTAAATATTTTAGGTTTCGTTGGCATAACTACCACACCGTTTGACCAGTTTCAACCAAATTTCATACACTGACAGTATCTATTACAAGCAATATACATGCCAAAAACCACCACTTTGTATGATAGCGCTATGTCAATTAATAAAGTTTTTGTATAATATATCGGTAAACAATTGACAGATTGCTAGGGAATTCGGCAGGCAAGTAGTACTGCGAAGATTGACACATAAAATATGTTTCAAGTATGTCAGACAATTATTTTCAAAATGGCGGCCATCTAGCTATTTTTGGCATACTATGCTATATCTTCGAAACAATTTAATCAATTCCAAGTTATCTTTGTATGCTAGCAGTGTAAATATATATGGAGCCTCTTTCGTCTTCCAATTTGTAAGATAGTGCCACCCGAATAAATGAAGTTTTCATGTCATATCTCGGAAAAGAATTGTCCAATTTCTACCAAATGTGGCAAACAAGTAGCACTGCAGCAGGTAATGTTAATTGAAATGTTTTTGGTATGTTGGACACTTACTATCAAAATGGCTGCCATATAGCTATTCTAGTTTTGTATGTTATAATGAACACAGTGTAATTAATTCCAATCAAACTTTCTATGCTGACTGTATATATTATTACAACCATCAAATAGCCCACACAAAATCTCTTTTGTCTGCCATTTTGTAAAATAATATTACTGACAAATTAAAATGTGATATGTCTGGAAAAAAAAAAAAAAAAAACCAATTTCTACCAAATTTGGCAATCCAGTATCACAACGGCAGGCCATGTAAATTTATAAACTTTGAGAGGGTCAGACATATATTTTCAAAATGGCATTTGTATAAACATCTTAGGGCTGGACTGATACTGATACATCTGCAGATTAACCCAGAATCGGTAACAGTTATAGTCCATTTCATATAAGTGGTCTCAAATTTGACAGATATAGGAAAGTAGTGCCACTGGCATCTGGGTGGCTCTGTATCCTTCTGCAACAGCTGAACTGTCATTGAAGATGACTGTTTACAAACAAACACCATGTGACTGCCAGTATTTGTAAACAAACAAACACAACTGCCTGTTTTTGTAAACAAATTGCATGTGCCTCCTCCCGAATGACTTTTAGAAGCTGTGAAGGGCTGCTCAAACAGTTGCAAGTTGGCAACAATCCCACTTTTTTCAGTTTATAAATATTTTATGTAAATGATTAACAGCCCATTTTAATAAGTCTATAAATTGATAATTTTTTACCTTGCAAGAAATTTGTAACCATGATGCACGAAAATGAAATTGTATTTTGACTGTCAAATAAATATGATATTTTACTGTTTTTTAATATATGGTACTCAAAATATATTAATGACAACTAATCTTGTCACACTTACATGAGGAAAGTTCTTGTAAACATAAAAATTTAGCATGGTTTTCACGAACACCAAATACCAAGATCCCCCCCCCCCCCAAAATGTACAAATACTGAAATACACCCCCCCCCCCCCCTTTTTTTCCCGCAACTTCTTTTCAAAAACAGTATACATTGTTACATACAGACTATGCCTACTATTGCACTAAAAGTACATAATTTAGCTTTGTGGTATGATTTGATGACAAACTTTGTACAGCCTGATACTTTTATGGCAGTTATAATTCTCAGGATGTTAAAGTATGTAGGTAGCCAAAATAATATTTAAGCAAATTTTACTTAATTTCAGTATGTTAATAACTCTCATTTAGTAACTCAAATGTAAAGTATTGCAGGTCTACGAACAAAACACTTTAATAACTTTTATCAAATACCTACGTGATCAGATTGTCATGCTGTGAATAAAAACTTATTTCTGACTAACTCAGTGTTGATATTTTCACTAAAGTTCAGTCGCACAACCTCCCTCCTCAGAATTGTGTATACAGCCCTAGGCTTGTTCTCGGGTACCTAATCAAAAACTGTATTTCAGTTCAGAGATGTTACAAAGTGCTCTAGAGAAGCAGATGTGACCTACAGCAACAATATATCAAACGAACATGTTACAAGATTGAAGACACCATAAAGTTCATTTTCCTTAGCGATAAATTTTGGAATGTTGGAGTTCCTGCTGATGCATGAGAAACTTCTTTATGATGTTGGAGCACCTTCGTTGAGTACTTAAATTGAAAGAATTTTGTTTGATAAGCATGTTGTAATTTACTTGATATTGAAAAGTTCTTTCCAATGCAAATCCTGTTTATGTGAATTATTCTTCCGACTCTTACAATATTCGTAACAAAGTATGCTAAAAACATATGAGCACTTTTGATTTGCATAACAAAAATGCTCAAAACGTTTATGAAAGTATCCAATGTTGAAACCTACATGCCATTATATTACTTTCAAATACAGCCTTTAAAAGCAGGAAAAAACTTTAAATTAATTTGCTAACTAGTATCCCTGCATAACAAGCTTCACAAATTTTACATACATTCTAAAAAAATAAAGTGATACAACTTACAAGTTTGTATGGCCACTAAGCTTTACATTTTGAAACCCTCCACAACCAGAGCGTAGAGTTTCAATCAATTATAACAGAGAAATGTTCATAGCAATGAAATGTGGGCCCAATTAGGGTATCATCTTTATTTTATTTTGAGGGAAAAAGGAAAAAGTGAGCAGTGGGGAAGCTTCGGTTTATCGTCTTTCGTGAGACGGGATTATTTTGATGTTCTTACGATGCCGGAATCACATAGCCCCAATGCGCACAACATGACGGCCAACAGCTAATGAAATAAAAGATTCTGTCGTCCAACCAGCCATTTTGGATTAGAAATTATCTAGATTCTTCGTCATGTCGTGCGGCACGATGCACAGAATGTAAAACATTGCAAAAAGAAATTGTATTGCAAGCTTTCCCTACAATGGTAAATATGCAGCTTAAAAGAGAAATTAATTGAAAACTACTGTATCTAACTCTCAAAAATAATAACTTTACTTTTGTATGCATTAGCTATACCAATTTGTCATTATTATGTATTACAACTTCCCTCTTGTTCACCGTCTTTGAAACTAACATAGCCTATCAGCGCCTTCTAAATAGTTACGTTAAATGCCGAGAGAGTGGTGTCAGTTGTACTGTAAATTCAAGTAATCACATTGAAATGTGTCGTGGTTGCATTTTTGGTTGTGTCGTAATGTGTTGATCAGGTCTATGTAATTCCAGCATGAAAGTGTGGCATTTCGAGTTGCATATTGTTTTGATGGAGCAGTGGAAAATTTTGCTCGTATAGAAATAATGTTTAAATTATTTAACTTCGAAAATTATAACTTAAATGAAAATACAAAGCATGATACATACGTCACTGTTCTTATTCATACAGAGGCAGCTCTATATATATATATATATATATATATATATATATATATATATATATATATATATATATATATATATATATATATATATATATATATATATATATATATATATATATATAATGCACATACTTTGACCGAAGCTAACCTTACACTCGAATTTACGATGTAGACAAATATTATTCACTCACTACAAAAGTGTGGAAAGTACGGCGTTTTTCAGACCACGTGCAATTCACTAATTGTATTAACGGTTTACAAATACATTTACAAAACACGCAAACTTACTGTTATAACCTCTTGAACACATGTTTTTCTATGGCAATCCTTGCGGGTTTACTTCACTAAAATCACATTTGTTCGTCACTAGCATTAAATCATTTATTTGCAAAATCATTCAAATAAAATCAACAATGCGCACGTTTCCTGATACAAACAAACAAACTTATATACGGAAATTATATTTGTCACTTCATTGTGGAAAGCAGTTAGGAAAGTGGCGGAACGAGCAGTTTTAACGATGTGCCGATTAATATTAAATTTCACTCAAAAAAACGCACTAAAACGGTACCTACAACCAACTATGTTTGGAAAAAGCAAATAAAAAATAATTAACTATGGATTAAATATTCCGACAACACCAATACGATATTCGTATAATAAACACAATGAGAAAAAAAGAGCACTCACAACTGCCTTCACAGGGCTGTGAACAAAATATGGCTAGCCATTGGCTGGAAACGTTTACTGTTCGTATGTGTCAACATACTCTGTCATAAATGCTGAACGTGTTTTTTAAGCCCTGTTACTAATAGCCAAGAAAATTTAATACTGCTTTAGAAACATAATTTAAACCATAAATGTAGTAAGTATAATTAAGATTTTAAATTACAAATTTTAGTTCCGAGAACTATTTTCTTCCAAAACCATCATAAAATCGCAAACCTAACAACATGGATCCCGCAGCAGTTCATCAGCTGATACAATACTATAGGAGCGAGAACATTTACTGTTTACATAATGTGTAGGTTGGTCACATTGTCTGTCAAATTTGTGACCACTTATATGAAATGGACTATACAATTAGCCATGGTTCCAGCAAATAATTTCATCAACCCAAATGATTTAATCAGCATGGAAATTACCGCACCTCATTATTTTGCACAACATGTTTTCACAAACAAAGAATTTTATTTTTGGAAACCAAAAACCATTTTCTTAATTTTAATTCTATCTTTTAGTAAGAGGTATTTTGAAATTAAATGGAAACTGATATGGCTGGTTTTGGTGTTGCTACATATTTAACTCTATATAAGCCGTACCTGGTGAAATTCGTAAAATAAAATGTAATTAAACTTATAATACTGGTATCTGCTTTTGAGGTGGTTAAAATTCATTTGTAAAACATTGTCGTACATTTTCTATCACGTAAACGTCAACTGTTTATTGATCTATCGTTCCCACATCGTATATTGATATTTTGTTCGCAGCGTGACACAATTCATAAATCAATTAGTAGTAATATTTATAGTTTTATGTAATGATCTGATTCGAATGAGACAAATCGATTCATAGGCAGACTCATAACATGTATTGTATTTTATTTTATTTATAAACGAACATCACTAACCAAAAATGTTGGCGATACGAAGAAAGTAAATAATACACACATATAAAGCAGATAAATGCAATTTAAGCACTGAACATGAGCACTGTATTTAAAAACACTGCCATCTTTACTCATCTTTTGTGTTTTGTGGTTACGTTCTTGACAAATACAGCATTTGCAACTATTAGGCAAGGTTAGTGATTGTCCCCGGCTGATTTCGTCGCAAAACCGGTTAAGAATGCAAAAAATAGTTACTGTTTTAGATCATGCCCTGGAGTTTGATAAAATGAAGTTTGTTTATAAACTGACAAATGCTAAACTGCAATGTAAACATTGAGAGGACGGTAAAAAGACACATGCTTAAATACTACCACGTCATGTGCACAGTGATTTATAGTGTATATATATTGTACTAGCGGACCCGACAGACGTTGTCCTGTACATATGTCTTAAATCCGAAAATTTCAAACTTTTAATCTGGACCGTTTTGATGAAAATTTTTATTAAAAAAGTTATTACAATCCCTGACATCATCACATGTACAGTTACCACAATTCGACCTATCGATTGCGTGTGAATATGTATATACTATGAGCTAAGTTTAATATAGAAGCTATGTTGAATAGAAACTTAAATTTGCACAATGTATAGTTTTTATCTACACTTCAAAACCCTTCACACACTAATTACATCTGAATGTAATATTTCAATTAGCACACGATTAATTTTAACACAATAACAACACAAAGTTACGAAATTCTCCTGAATCTGATTGCAGTGCCACTATCGGGACAAACTGGAAGTAAAATGAAATATTTTTGGATATTCGACACCGCGATCGCAGCGCTGTCTGCCGGATACAATGTAAAACATTCCAAGATCAACAATAACTTATAAATAAAAAATTTATTAAAAAAAATTTTGTAGTGGACCGAATTGTGAATCTAAACCATTCTCGAAGCCACTTGAACACACACACAAAAAATTTCATCAAAATCAGTCCAGCCGTTTAGGAGGAGTTCAGTGACATACACATGCACAGAAGCATTATATATAAAGATAAGAAATTTTATGTAACTTTTTGTATTTATTGACATGTTTTTTTACATCCTGAAGACTTTGTGCTCATTTTAAAGTTACTCAGACACAATATAAAAAATTACAAATGAAATTAATTGTATTGGCCCTAGCTGCAGGATCGGCCACAAAGTATCGTTATAGGTAATATATGCAAAATAGGGCTTGGACCCACCTCTACTTTCAACCATAGTGATGGTGTTCTTAAGAGGGCGAAACAAGTAAAGGCTGCCTCTAATTATTCACGGGAGCTTTACCAACTCTAAGCCGGGTTCGCATATCTCAGTCCACAGGAACAGGCAGCCGAACTTCGCAAGCTCTCACTACCAGTTCCGCCAGCCTACGAACCAGTTACATTTTAACCACTGACCAGAATGGCCGAGGGACTTCATCCCGTCGTTCAGGCATACCTACATAGCCACACCACCTCCCTGAGTTTCACCACACCTGCCTTAAGGGTGTGTCTAGCCTAGCGCCCACTAAAATAATTTTGGCAACGAGACGTGACACCTGCCAAAGTCCATCACTCATCAAGCTGAATGCCTTATTCAAATTGGATGAACGAAACAAATGATCTTTCTTCCCATGAAAGGCTACAGTTCACTTATGTTTTTTGTTTGTTTGTTTTGATGCAGTATGTCTTTTTCAACCTAATAAGACTTTGCCTCATCAATGCAAACCTTCCTATTTCAGTTAGATCAACAGTACAGTATTCCAGAGTGCCTACAGGACACGCCCCTGGTTGCAGGAGCTATTACAGACTCCAATGAATTGTACTGTTCACGCAAAACTTCAAAGCATGAATGAGCTGTCAGCCGATTTGCCGAAATGGCATTTCCAGGCCACGTAGTACTACAGCACACCAGGGGATGGCACCATGAGTATAAACGCTAAATTGTGCCACCTCAGCTGAAATTTCGGGCTCCCAACAACGTCACATGCACTGCAGACATCACACCACCTACCTCCCACTGCAAGAACAAGGGCAAGCCGGAAGGATATAAATACCTATGCTTGGCCCTTGATCGATAGTTCATGTTCATCCACTGCACTGCAAGGTGCCGGAGGAAACCAAAAGGTCCTCATGACCTCACCAAGAACCTTAGTTCCTTCTCCGCATTGTCTGGTTCCAAAGGAACCATCAGCAGTAGATTGCTCCACCACCTCGGGTGCTGCAGCCCTTTACTGCCACCCAGATCTTCCAGATCAACCAGACCAGAAGCTCTCCAACGCCTTCGTAGATGTCTTCAACACCTTCCAGAGAATCTCCAGAATCTACCCCTGAAGAACCGCCTTCTCTTCAGGAACCCCAATACTTACCACTACCCTTCTGGCCAGTGGCACACGCAGTCCCTTCTGGACACCAAGTTTAGGATACTTGGACTGAGTTATTATAATAGCCACCTAGCCATTTCTACCTTGTGGTGTCAATAACCAGGTCACCTTTACCTGTTTACCGTAGTTTAACTTCCAGTCAACTCTTGTTTGATAGGAGGTAGTACATAGCATTGGGTTTATTCCTACCGGAATAAACACGTTTCAGCTAGCCCCAGAGTAATATTCCAAGTATTTGTACAGTTTTCCTCATAGACACCACGTCCATTATGAGTATGCAGGAGATTACGGAATAATTACTTCACCCATTTTATGAACCATAGTGCAAGACAGCCCCCCCCCCACCCTCAGAGATGCACATGCATCAGAACATACAAATTACAGTTTCAGTGTGTATAGGCCTCACATTTTTACAAAAAAAAAAAATTACTACAAAAATTGGGGTGCGTCTTATATACGAGATATTGGCATTAAAAAGTTTTTTTTCCCCAAAACAATGTTTAGAAATTTGTCAACATACTGTATATCTCAATATTTTAACTTGACAGAAGGAAGGAACGAAGGAAAAAGGGAAGGGAAGAAGAATAAGAAGGGAGGAAAAAAAAAATATTTTCACTCGTGCCATTATTTGTTCACTCGTGTTTATAAACAAAATAACAATCTCACACGTGTAAAATGTAAACATGTAGTCACATTACCATCTGTGGAATAGTAATCGCACAATGTATATTTGCAAACATTGCAACATAATACAAATTTTCTTTCACAAATGTTTTGCACGGGAGAAATTTAGTCAGAATTTTGGTTTGTAGAGAATTGTGACTTAACACTAATTACAGGAATACAAAAATTCACTGCAGCCTATACTTGAAATATTAATAATCCCTAATTTTTCACAAAAACTTAGCAGTAGCCTATATGCGCCAAAATACGGGTAGATGGCCACCCTTTCTATGCACCTTGACGTACCAAACAGTAGAGCCCCGACACTAGGTAATCTTCCTGCTGGGCTCACCTTGCCTTCTCAGTGGCTACTCTCTCGACAGCACCCACCGCGCTAGAGTTAGTGTTCCCTGAGTTGAGGGACTGTCCACCGGCAAAACCTCCTTCTCAGTATTAGCTGTGTTTTGACGCAGAGTGCTGGGATAGGGATACCGCTTCAGTTGGCAGACACTGCACGTGGTTGTACACCCGTACAGGACAACATGTCACGTGCTTTCTTTTCACAGACATGAGAGTGTGATTCTGTCCTGATGCCCTACTCCCATCGGAGTGGTATCCGAGAGAAGGTTAGACAGTTACATGCTACTTCTGGGCATCTGCAGGAGCTTAACACCTTCCTCGTCTCACTCGCAAAACTCTCACCGAGGGATCAAGCCCAGTCTTTGTGCCACCTGCAGAGAGCGTCTACTCCAGATTCCCAAGGACCTCTTCAAAGTTCATATATGCCTGAGCAAGGAAACACACCCCGTGTTTATGGCTTACTTAAGCAAATAGGACCAGTCCTTAGGAAATGCCAACCCACTCTTTTGGGGGATTGAGCCGGCCGAATCAATCCCAATGACCAACACAACCTTTGAGCTCGTGCCAACTGACAAACCCAGCTCAAACTCACGACAGCCAGAACTGACACAAAATCAGCAGCCTCCACAGGTTACGCATCGCCCAGGTCCACCTAGAGCCCATCCACTGAAATGCAAAATCACTCTCACGGAACCCAATTTTGTGCCCTGCCGCAAAGCTACCAGGCCAGTACTTTACACTGGACGTGCTCCAGTACCTCAAAAAGACTGAATCATTTTTCCGAAACCCCCGCCACCCAGTCCGCCTGACCTAGCACCCACCAAAAGTACTTTAGACGCAGTGACATTCCTCCTCCAGCCTCACGGCTTCACGCATGAATATCAATTAAATACTCGTCAATCTTCATGAGAAGGCAAGCTGCTCCCTTTTCAGCTGCTAGATTTATTAAATGGCATGGGCAGTCCATTATTATGATATTTTCCATCTCCCTTTTCAAGACAGCCGCAATTCCATTCTTTATAACCAACGTTACAGGTGCAATGTCTGCACTTAGGGCCAAACAATTTGACAACACACAACTTAAGGGTGGTGCGTAAAAGATGACCAATGTTCTGGCCAGTTGCATCACCTTCTACTGAAGGAACAGAACGAAAGCCAATTTTAGATTTGGTGTGAATCTTTCTTGCACAGTGAGACTACAATAGGGTACAGATGGGCATCACTCTATTACTGCCGTCTGCAGAAATGGAAAATAGGGAATTCTGTTAATGCCCAATTCAGAGACAATCTTCACAGTTTTCGTTCTGGTACACCCATACTTTTTGGCATCTGACTGTCGGGAAACATTTTCCTAAAGAATGGCCTGACATGATCAGCGCAAGGAAAAGGGAGGCTATGTTCGATGATAAAAAAGTGAACAGACACACTGCACATGTAAAACTTTTGCAGTCATCTCCTTTAACACAAAAATTCAGCTTACAATTTCCTTGTACACACACCACATTTTCCAGGTGTTATTTTTGTTTGCACGTGTTTAACGGCATCACCTTTACCGCCATGTGCCACAGAAAAATCACACCTACACACAACAACAAAAAGCTTAAGTAGCATCTTTCCAAAATTCTTTTATACATGGATACTCAAAAGAAAACATATGTCTGTAAATAGTTTAATATTTTTTGGTATTTTTAAATTAATTACGCATAACAAATTTCACTTCAAGCTCATTGGAAAAAATTGTTAATGGAATTGACGAAAATGGCATTCACGTCTAACAAACAAGTCACGTGACATGACCGTGTTAATCAATAAGCAATTGTATTATGAGCAGACGAATGATGTTACGCTTCCACCATGACATTACCTGTGATAATCAATTACAGTTACTACTTTATCTATCAAATACGAAATATGATAGAAAATCGGGATATTTCCACAGGGAGGGAGAAAACTTAGAAAATTGGGAGCCTCCCGCCGAAATTGCGAGGGTTGGAAAGTTTACTATAATTACCTATTACAATTTGATGGCCAGGAAATGCCAAAAAATCAAGGATAAAATTTTTTACCCAGTAAATAGACTTTAGTGTGATGTTTCCTTCTATACCGACTTTAGAATATAATTCACACAATCATGACCAAATTATTATTACAGTGGCCATAATACCTGAACTTCCAAATTATATAAAGTTGAGAGAATGAAATAAACTTGAAATTTAATTATTATTATTTTTAATTACTACTGAATCAAAGATATTTACACAAAGTTCTACCAAAGGGTTCCAATTTTATCCTGACGCTATATTTATACAATGTTTGGTTTACCCAAATCCTTGAAGTATAATCAAATAATGTTTCTAGCAATCCAGGCCTTGAATGTGTTAGAACGTGCGTGCTGTACCTTCAATAGCTGTACCTTCAATAGCGTCAATGGGGCACGTGGGGTGGAAGTAACCTCGCAGGGCTGCACACAACTCGACCAGCGCCTCCAGGTAGAACTCTGGGACATAGCTGAAGAGCTGGCCCTCGTGAGAGGCAGAGCGAAGCGTGTCCAACACGACGCGCAGCAGCCAAGCCAGATGACTCTGCTTGTCGGGGCAATACACAGCAGCGCGCACCCACGCCATGCTGCGTGCCTGCTCAGCCAGCTTGCCCTCGAACACTTGTGTGGCTCTGTGCAGCTCTGCCTCCACCTCGGGCTGATCCTGTGAGCATGCTGCGAGTCGAGTCATGTTGCCAGCCACCGCACCCACATAGTCCGCCATACTGTCCCGCAGACTGCTTACCTGACACACACACACACACACACACACACACATGCAAGTACTTATCAACAATCTACCACACCCAAAACAAACCTCTCCCTTTTCTCCAAACTACCTTTTTAATGAGCTATACACTACTCCCCGACAGTTAGTTTGCAATTCAGTATGGTATTACTTAATGTAATAAATGTATACAAACAGTTCATTTCATTTGATAGTCCTGTATATTAGAGTAAATAACTTTACAACTACTGTATTGGATAAATTTCTATAGCTCTTCTAATTATGAAGATTGTGCCATATCAAAATGTAATTTTTAAATCAAGTTTAAAACTTAATTTTTCATAATTAAGTCAGTATCATGAATATTATTTAACAGTCTGTTAACAATTTTTTCCATTTCAATTAATGCAGTAACTAATGTCTTTATTCTCCATTTAAAGAAACTAAAATTAATTGACTATGATTAATTGGATTCTATTTTGCCAAAATCTATTTATGACATGCCTAGTATAATGGTAAAAGTTTTCTATATTTTGATTAGTTATTTATCAGAGTTTGTACAAGAAGCTATATATTGATGGAGGATTTATATAATTTACATTTGTCACAATTCATTTAATTCTGAGGTTGAAAGTTATTTTCACAATCCTGTTAGTTACCTGCCAACCCATGTTCTGTGGCAAATATTTGTCTGCACACCAGACGTTCAATGCAGCACTGCGAATGCCTTCATTTCTCGCTTTTCTCGTAGAACCCCTGATACCCATTTCATTGCAGCTGCATTTCTCTGAGGTTTTCTAAGCGTAGTCCTACATTCAGTGTGATTTTATCGAAGAAAATATATAAAAGGACAGGAAATAATGTACACACGTGCGCGCACACACACACGCAAAAAAAGGATGACACATTTTCCACGTGGTTGCGCAATTGCAACATTTCACTGACTAGGCCAGTATCATCTGGCGGCGGTTGTAGGACATTTCAGTATGGTAGAAGGGCACTGTTAGTGACAAATCTAGCAGCCAGGAGGCAAGCTAGGGTGGGGCAGGAGATATAAAAATTTGTTAGTATGAACTGATGCGTGACGATGACGACTTTGTCTCATCAGTGCGAACTTCCCTGATGCACCCGACGGAGTTAGAAAAGCAAGACAATATACCAGTGTGCCTAAAGGATACACCCCTAGTTGCCGGGGCTATTACAGACGCCAAGAAATTGTACTGTTCACCCAACGGTCAAGATGCACGCTCATAACCTCGAAGCATGAATGAGCTGTCGGCCGATCTGGCAAGACTGCATTTCAAGGCCACATTGTACTACAGTGCACCACAAGCATTAACGCTGATGTGTGCCACCTCAGCAGGAACTCCGGCCAGTCAACGACGTTACACCCCCTGAAGAAGTCACACCACCCACCTCCCACCACCCGGAAAAGGGCAAGCCAGAACGTTATAAATACACGTGCATGGCCCTTGATCATCAGTCTATTCTCCTCCACTGCACTGTAATGTGCCGGAGGAAGCCAGGGGTACTCACGGCCTCACCAAAGTTCCTCAACGACTTCACCATCAGGTCCTCAGGACCTCCGAGAAACTCTTCAGAGACATCACCAACAGTCTATGCTCCTGCACCACACTGGACGGTGCCAAAGGAACCATTAGCAGTAGATAGCTCTATCACCTTCTGTGCTGAGGGTTTCTACTGCCACCCAGGTCTTCGCAATTTACTAAGAGCCCTTCAGTGCCTTTGCCGACGTCTTCAACACCTTCCAGAGGATTTCCGGAAGCTATCCCTGCAGAAGTTGTCAAACCCCTAACACCGCCTTCCCTTCAAGAACGGTAATACTTACCAATGTCCTTCTGGCCAGTGGCACCTGCAAGTTCCTTCTGGACACCAAGTTTAAGATAGTTAGGTCCAGTTGTTATAATAGCCACCTAGCCTTTTCTACAATGTGCAGCCTAGAACCAGGTCACCTTCCAGTTTACCGTACTTTACTTCTGGTCGACTTTTGTTTGATAGGACGTAGCACGTACCACTGGGTTTATTCCTACTGGAATAAACATGTTTTATCTAAACCCAGAGTATTATTTCCAAGTGTGTTTGTACTGTTTCCCATGTAGACACCAGGTCCGTCGGGGATAAGCAGGAAACAGCAGAATTAGGGATGGGTCGATACTACATTTTCTCTATACTCAATACCAGTTTCGATACCAAAACATTCTCACAATACTCAATACTGATACCTTTCTCGATACAAAATTAAAATTGTCATGAAGAAAAAAACAACTTTGCCAAGAAAATTGCTCATTTTACTAGTGTCATTGACACACACTGAAACTATAAAACCCCACATTACAGTGGATACAAATGGTGGACAGTTTGTAACCCAAACATCCTTAACCAATGATAAAGCAACACATTCTCCTTCGATTCTATAGAATCACATTTTCAAAGTAAAAGCTGTAATCAAAATTTGAGGAAAATGATAGGTCAACACACTTATTTTGCAATTTGACAATTTTATGTTATTTTGCGACTTCGAGGAAGTTACAGTAATGTTAAATAAATATTGTAACTATATGATACACCCGTCGTGGACTAGTCTGCGGAATACGCGGACTAAGCTACAACAAGTATATCAGATAATACTGGTATTTATTTATGTGAATATTTAATAATGCAGTTGCTCATTCATGCCTATCGGCACTCGCTCGCAACTCTGTAACTGCTTTTATTGTGCCTGAAATATTAACCATAAAAGTGAACAATGGGATAAAAATAAATTTAATAAAAAATTTTGATGCAGCATGTAATTGTGGTATGTATTTGATGTACAGTAACTAAATCACGGTACGCTTTACAAAATTATTCCACACATTCCAAAAGTTATGGTACACTTGTACCATATGTATGGCACAAGAAAATGGGAAATAAAATTCAATAATTTTTTATATTCTCATATGATACTCGATACTATAAAGTATCAAGGGTATTGAGGTATCGCTCTATCAAGCATCCCACCCCCTAAACAAAATACTACTTAACCCACTTGCGAACCATAGTTCAGGACTGTGGGCTCCCCCTCAGGGAAGCACGTATGTCGGAACATACAAATTAGACGGCCACCCGTTCTGCACACCCCGGTGTACAGAAACGTAGAGCCACCACCACTATAAACTCAATCTAAAGGGTGGCTAGTCAGTCAGCCCAGGTTGTACTACTTCCTCCGCACTTCTGGTGCTGGACTGTTAAATTGATAAAAGCAAACTGCCCCGTAGAGAAGTTACTTCCCAAACACAGTGAGTTATCCGGTGTTCAGAAGTCCGACCTTTGCAAAGAGGGACTTCAATGGTGGGTAGTAAGGATGACTGGTGTTTCAGGAGCGATACCTGCTAGAGGTTGGTCGACTCGGACTGCTGCGAGTTCAACTCCGGCCTTTGCAAGCTGAGAGAAGAGTCAAGCACCCAATTTGATCGGTTCTTTCAGTGAGTACGGGAAAATAAAAACTGGCATTTCTTTGCTGTCTTAACCAGTGTACTTCCAGAGTGCAGTGGTTACACCCTTTGTTCCCAGCGTCAGGCCTTTGCAAGCTGGGACGGAACTAAGTGTGGTGCAGATTACTGTGCCCTGGGTGAGCAACCCGCACGACGGCAATCAGGCCTGAGCACTGTGAATTCAACTCCGTTCTTTGCAGGCTGGGAGTCGAACTAAGTACTAGGGCTGGTCGAACCTTTTTGAAGGTTACAGTTGCTAGTGCTTTGGGCGCAACCAAAGGTTTACAGACTGACAGAGCTCAGTTTGCCTCTTAAGGTGTGTATTTACTACCGTTAAGGTTATTTACACGGATACCAGGTTTTCCCATGAGGGAAATAATTATCGAATGTTAAATGAGAGCTTACACAACCACAAAATTAGTAAACGAAGTCACAAAAGGTAACACAAATTTCATTGAAATGACACCCACAAGTTTCCAGTAGTTAAATACGTATTTTACTGTTATGTAAAGAAAGCAAGGTGATGCTTTGCTAACTACTACTAATTAATTAAATGTGGAAGCTATCATTACTGCAGGAAAAGGCAGCATGCAACAACAGCTAGATGAGATCAAAATTTACAAATGATTCAAACGTAATTAATAGAGCCTAGCCTATTCAGGATGCGTTCTGAAGGAACCTAAGTAACATTACCGCTCAGGTAATTTAGATTGATTCTACAGGTCCCAAAGGGATGTCAGCGTGACCTGCTACCACAGGGATCACTGGACAAATTAACAAGCAGGAGTCAGGGGGACATCTTCACAAGCCTCTGGATGACTGCCGCCAGCAGTGGCAGCGTCCTCGGGGTTGCTGCTGGAGGTTGTAGAGTAGAGTAGAGTCCCGGGAACAGTCTTCCAGAGCGCAGTCGTGGAGAGGTCTAGTGGTCAGTACCCCTTTAGATATTTCTTTGGCCTTCTCAAGCTGGGAGAAAGGAAGGCAGACCACTTACCCTGGAGATGTTACAACTTCTTGCGGCAGGTGTGCGAGTGGTCTAATGATTAGTGATCTCTTTAGAAAGGATCTCTGACCTTCACAGGCTGACAGAGAAGGGTTGGCTACCACTTACCCCTACTGTGTTGCCTTCGGCCTTTGCAAGCTGGAGGGCACAGCGACTGCCCTGAGCAAAGGGATGGTTGCTAATCCAAATTGCAGGGTCTCCGAGGGGTGCAGGCATGGCTAGCCTCTCTCCAAAGGGGCTGTTTATTCAGACTCTGAAGGGGTGCCTTTCATTTTCTTATCACCTTGGCTGGACGCTTCGACATTCTTATCGCTTCGCTGAGAAGCTGGAGTAGAATGGGCGCTGCCCTCCAGCGGCCAGCAGAGGCATTAGCTGGGCTATCCTGGAGGGAAGAGATATCTCCGCAAACAGTAAAATCCCACGTCAGGGCAGGGCAACAGCATGATGTCTTCTTGGAGTTTCAACGGACAGTACAATTTTTCCGGCCACGTGTCTGTAGTCCCATGTGATGTACATCAGCGTATTCTGTAGGCACATGTCCATTGTATTGTTTGGGAGTGTTGACTGACCCCGTTGTGAGCTGCTTGTTCGAAGATGCGGTAGTGTCAAAGAGTAGAGCATTAATGCCTAATGCACAAAATGTATAACACGTCAGCGCGTAATAAACAATTACGTTAATAACACAAAATAACATGAATGAAGCTATAAATATTTATAACTCTATTCTGGAAAATAATGATGAATTTTCTCCGGCTCATTTTGCAAGAATCCTGGGTTTTAACACTGGTACGTGTGGTATTTATTAAAAAAACTGTTGGAAGTGTTTTCTTCATTTATTATGTAGCACTGGTACTGAGGGGTGTCCAATAGAGTTCACGTAAAAAGTTTGTGAAGGCAGTCTGCCTCTTGTCGTCACTGGTTATGGAAATATGTTACGTAATTTCTGTGTGTTTTATTACAGGTTGCATTACAGCTATTTATGGCTGTGTTAATGTCTGTACTCAGTTGTAGCACTGTGGTGAGCATCCAGAACGTTTTGAAATTTCATAAAATTTCACTCTTTTTTTATTATTTACTGTTTACACGTACATGTGAAATGCTACTGGTAATTGATAAATAGGATTTTTATGGATATCAAAAATATTAAGTCTTTCTTTCACGGAGCTCTTCACTTATTCTTTTGATGGTGGTTTCATTTTTGCAGCAACATCCCCGATTCCTTAACGCCATGTGTTGAAGATATGGATAAGTGATGCGGGACATCGGCTTCCAGGGTGATTCCCAATACCGGCCCCATATAGAGTTGCCTTGGCAGGTACGGGCTAGCATCTCTCTCCTAGATTTGGCCTCTGCATCTAGCGACACCAGGACCTGAGTAACCGTCAGAGGTAGTAGTATGGTTGACTCTTCACCTACCTCTTCGGCTCAGGGCACCGGAGTCACAGGCCAGTGGGTGACCTCTGTCTCGATGGCAGGGCTGCTAGACACATCCTCTCATACAAGAAGCTGTGTCCAGGTGTCTACCTCAATGTCTACCGACACTGGGGCCTGGGTGGCCATTAGAGGTAGTGGTATAGCAGCTTTGCCTACCTCCTCGGTTTGTGGCACTGGAGGATCTCTAGAGGGTGCTGAAGACATCGGCAAAGGTGTTGCTGAGCTTCTGGTGGATCTAGAAGACCTAGATGACAGTAGAGGGCACCAGCACACATGGTGGAGCGAGCTGCTGCTAAGGGTTCCTTTGGTACGAAGAGAACGGTGAAGGAAGAGACTGGCGTTTAAGGGATATGTACTGGTATTTACAGTATAGTGCGTTGAGCCTGTCCACACCTGGTTGTAGTGGGAGGTGTGACATCTCTCATGAGCAAGGCTGGGTGGGGGTAGCCACCCTCTGCGCCCGGCGCTTGGCTTCTAGCTGCTTTGGCGGCGCTCGGGATGCTTTGTGAGAGGTGGCTGCTTTGGCGATCTTCGGAACCTGCCTTGGCACTTTGGGGAGGCTGGTGGGTATTCTGACTGCTTATGCAATGTAACATTTCATGTGTCTGTACTCGCCCTCCACAACAAGGGCGATCCTGTAGGCACTCGTGAATGACCGTCTCTGATTTGACCCTTCCTCGGGTGACATAACAATATGTTGTTGGATGATGCGTAGTCAGTAACTATATGACAGAAAGTGGCTCGCGTCACTGTAAACAAGCACTAATCTGCGAAAAAGATTGGCAGACAAGAAACCAATCATAACAAAAAGCAAAAACAACATAATTGGCCAATCATCGTGATTGATAATTGGCATCGGCCCAGCTGTAGATTTAATTCCTCCTTGCTATAAACGGACTTCAGCTAAGCAAGTCTCTTACGCATATTCTTATGCAAACATATCATAATTTTAAACCAAAACAATGTAATAAACATTAGTTATTAACACAATATTAAAATATTACTGAAATTAAACAAAAATACAGAAATTCATCACATTTGTGTGGGAGAGGGATACTGACATAACTTCCACACCTACTTTGAGGCAGCACAAAATTTGTTTAATATATAAAATCAAATTAGAAAATATTTACCGTATTTACCCACATACGACCCACCGCCGAGTAAAACCTGCACCTTAACTTTCACATTAGATTGTTGAGAAAAAATATTATTATAAATAAAAATACACGCATTCAACATACTATATATGTTATACAACTGTGCCTCAAATTTACATTCAACAACTTAAAATATTCTGCCACAAAATGATCTATAAAAGCCTAACTCGCAAAGGCATGAACATAAGTAACTGACGAGCATGACAGCACACTGTAGCGGGCTCCAGGGGACCGTCACACAATGAGTTGAACTTGGACAGACTATAGATTCCTGAGCGGGCCCCCTGTTTTAATAACATGCCTGGCCAACCTACTGAGGCCGGGACTATTTAAGCATTGAGTGAGATCCCCCCTCCTCCCAGGCTGTTGGCGGAGAGTGAAATGACCACATCAGTGTCGGAGTGACATGGAAGAGCACTAGGGTCCAGGGAGCTCCGGCCCATTTACAAGATAAGCTATGTCTCCATTGGTGAGAATAAATCCGGCTAGGCAGTAGGGCGGCATTCCCGATATTGAAGCCCCGTCTTAATTAATAATCACGTGGCAAGGCTAGGGTCTTTATATAATTGTAACATCATATTCTTATAATTAACTTATCTTTCCATTTATGTCAGAATCCCCGTATGTCAGTATAATCGTCTCAATGTTCCTTGTATAACTGTATTCATTCATCTTCTTATGATTATCTGTCAATCCTGAGTAAAGTATAGTTAGTGCTGTAAGGAGAATCATATTGTAGTACTGTATTAACGTTTTGTGTTATATCCACTTAAAGTCTTGAATAGCTATTAGGATTTGTTACCCCCAAGTACACTTCTATCTAACTGGAGATAACGTGGCTAAGAAGGGTAGTAAGGAGTTCAGTATGAATATAGGAATAGTCACAGCTTTAGGTAGGCAGGTTGTTACAACACGCAACTTGGCAACGTGGCAATTAAAAGCCAGAAAGGTGACGCTGTGATCTTGGCCAGGCAGCCGGCCAGCTGTTTACACGGCCCTTCTACTTTCTCACGCGCAAAGAATTTGACTTAATTCAAGGCCATAAGTTTGTTTACAATTTTAGTTCATATCAAGTTGGATAAAATAGCACTTTAACCAAATTAATATGTATCGCAAGACCATTTGGTAACCTAAATCGCAGATTTAAACACAGTCTTTAAGTCTTCAACTTTTATTCAATAGATACCTAATATTCGGTACTTACCTCTGCCACTGTACATAATTTCCAACTTAAAAATATTATTTATTTATTTCTATTGCAACACTGCATCACTTGTTCTGTGTTGCTACGATATACAGCAATTATGCCAAATGCAAAGATTACAAATATTTATATTATTTATTTTGACTTTATTTATACTACCACATAAAGAAAGCTTTTGCACAACCAATTTTCTTTAATTAACTTTCATTGAAAAATTATTACACTGAGAATGGTTAAATGCTGTTGTTTGCATCTTCAGGAGCATAACAAACAAATAAGGAATTGCGTATACAGATATTATGTGCGCAAACGGTTGCCGGCAAGCACGCACTGACATATACCACTATGCAAAACATACTCGTACAGTCTGCGTGCAAAAACACCTCACGTGGCATCTGACCATTGTAGTGGGCTTTAGGGGGCCCGAACACCAGAACTTAGAAGTTAACCTTGCATGTACTATGGATTTCAACAGCGGCCCCCTGTTTTAATATCATCTCTGAGTGACCTAGTGACGAGAGAGTATAAAAGCGAGAGCCACAGTCCCCCCTCCCCCCACTGGCAGACAACAACGTGTGAGGCGACAACGTTAGTGTCAGTGAGACACAGAAGAACGCTGAGGTCTGGGGAGCGCTGGGCCATCTACAAGATAAGTCTTACTGGTGAGCATAAGTCCGGCTAGGCGGTAGGGTGGCATTCCCTCTATAGAGACCCCGTATTAAAGAATAATATCACGTGGCAAGGCTAGAGTCTATTGCGAAGCTGTATTCTTGTATCAGTTTAATTACTTGTTAACTTGTTGTTCGTGTATCTCAGTATTCTATACTATAACAGTAAGGCAGTTCACCATTTTTTATAATTGTAACCTCTTGTGTTAAAGCATAATATTGTCAGATGGAGTAAAGTTAAGTTAGTGGATTGTGGAGAGAGATATTGTAGTGTTTCAAGTATTGTGTTATGTTCAGTTAAAGAGTTGTAATAAATATGGTTGGTAGATTTCCCTCTTTTATTAATAGTCACTAGCAGTTATTAATCCCCTGTACGATCCTGGCCTACTGGAGATAGTGTTGTGAGGAGAGAAGGACTGAGAGTAGCAGTAGTAGTTTTATACTATTATTAGTGATAGGTAGGCAGGAGCGTGACACCATGATATCACCCACACCGTGTTTGTGAGAGCCTAATTTTTGGAAAATTTTTGTACAGGTTGTTTTGTGGGTAAATACAGTACATAAAGTACTTTAAAATCAAAATAAAATATCATTACTGTAACAGAACTGTTACGACTCCTCCCAAGTCCTCTGCCACTGAGCTCACTATGCCGCCCCAGTTAGTACACCACACCAGTGTGACGGAGTTTAGTGAGAGAGAGTCCAGTTGTTAGTATGTTTGCATACTAATAAACGCTCTATGTGTGTACCAGATATTTTTTTCCTCTGAGCAATAAGCATGTGTTACATCAAACTGCTTTATATGTTATTCCACGCAAGTTAGTCGAGTCATTCAAAACCCCATATTATCAACTAGTTAATGAAACATTTCTCTCATTCACTTACCTGACATGCTGCTACCTCAGTTATTTATACCCACAAATCTCCTCTACCCCCTGCTTACCAACTCACCCACTCCACCACACCAACTGCCCTATGCCTTATTCTCGTCTAGGAGGAGACCATACAAAAGACAAACAGTGCCCTAAGCACTAACATGAAGCAGACCAACTTAAGGCTCTTGTCAGAGACAAGGCGAATGACACAGCCCAAGATGAACTTCCATCAGAGGTAAGGTCAGTGGGAGAGATGCCAACTAAACTCTGAACAACCAAAGCTCACGACCCTGCTACTGGGTATTCCCTGCCTACCAAGACTCCTCGGAGGCACAATACCTGATTAGTGTCAGCACCAATCAACAACTATACCAACCCTGGGCTAAGCAGAGCCAAGCCCCATGAAAGAACGAGAGAAACAAAGGCCATAGCGAGTGCCAAGTATTCAGCAACAGATAAGTTAACCGACACGCCTACAGTAGTCTATGGTTCGACATCACATATCAACCCATACTTCTAGTACTATAAACCCATACTTCTAGTACTATAAACCTAGAGGCATCAAGGTTTTACCATTTACTTTCCTATTTCAATTCAAGAGTTTTTATAAATTTCTGATGTTATGAGCTTTAATGTCATACTATTGGTGTGTCAGTTATTTGCAAAAGATTTTTTTTCTTAATTTTCGATCAATTAGTTAAAATGTTAAACTGAAAAAAATGTAATGCAGAATGCATTCCGACACTTCTGGGAGGCGCCCTCTACATGACAGACTTTGCCCCATCTTAAGCAACAAAAACCCAAAGGGCAAGTCAAGTCCAAATAAAAATAGTAATGGAGGCAGGACATGTGGACCACCAAAGTTGACAGGGCTTCAACACACCCATTAAACACGTGATCCACGCTTTTACTATTCGCCAAGACTCTACCAGAACCCGTCACATCAATGCCCCACTCCGAAGAAGCAACCATTTCCACTTTGCCACTGCCGCTAAGAAAGCCTGCAAGATTTGAACTTCACGCTGCTGAAGGGAAGCCGCTGAAGGCCCGCCCAGCAGAAAGTCACAGCCTCCAGGAGCGCATGAGGGCAAGATATGTAGTTGCCTCACATTGCTCCATATAACAATTCAGGAACCCATGATGTGTGATGTCATAAGCTCCACCCCGAGAGGCGGGGTTAATTCCTCCACATCACTCTGAGATCCCACGAACTGAGAAATTTATTATAAAAGGAATCCCAGAGCAGGCCTCAGCAGCGATTCTGCTGCCCCCTCTTGGCTGGACAGGCAAGGGTGTTAGCACAGGGCAGAGTCTCTCACCCATGCCGGTGATCGTGGAAGAATCAGTGGTCGTTGATGATGGCTACCAGCTCCAGAGAACCACCACCTACCATAAGGCCTTCAACTTCTTCGACTGCCTCCAGCAACCTGGGAGGCCTTCCACCCCTTTGGCCTCCGCCAACAGCTTCCGGAGTCGTCAACGGCTCCCAGAAGGCCCAACATACATCGCCCCCCACCATTGCTCCACTTCTCCCTTCCTCTCTTCAGTCCAGGTATTGTAGATCACTGCAACTACATCCCCACTGGACCACCCTAAGGCCCTAGACCAGCCGCGTTTTCAATACTTGGGTGAAGAACTCCCTGTTACCAATAACACATTTAGGTCCCTTCAGAACACAACCCCTTAACTCAGTTAGACACTATTATTGGGCTGTTTGCTTGCAGAATTGAATCACGTCAATATCATAGACCACACCACATCAATTTATCCAGGTAGCCTCCGCTTGGCATTGACGTAATAATCTTCCGCATAATCAATATAAAATATTTTTATTATATTTTATTTTGGTTAGGAAAGTGTGGCTCCACCTGTGACAAAATTATTTTTAATACATAAGTAATAAACATATTTTCATTACTGTCAATGTTAGTGTTCCATACTTAGCATTTAATAAACCCCTCTTGATGAATTTTAAGAACTTTGAAAAATTGCAGTTATTTTGCTCACGTAAGGTAAAGCCGGCTACGCAAACTACCACCATAGGTCAATTACACAAACTCTATTTCTTTCCATTTGCGGAATCCGGTATTTCAGCTAGCTTCCTACTCTGCCGGATGGAGAACAGCTGGTTGGGGTGAGAGAACTACCAGATCTACCAGATCTTCAGCAGAAAACAACACACCCACAAGACACTGGCTGTCATCAACGGAGTCCTACACAATATAGTTTCAACCATAACCTGGAGAATCGCTGGACGTGGAACTACAGGGTGGATCTTACGTGATGATACCAGTACCTTTAGAATACACTATAGGGGCATAACCTTTTACCAGGCTTCACCTTACGTTTACATAATTTTAACACATTCTAATTCGTCCTTAAGCCACATTCACATAGAAATGGTCAAAAGCGCAAGCTTAAAAAAAAAATTGGAGGAAGAAATAATCTGCACATCAGTTCCCGAGAATCAAGAACTCACTTTGTACTAGAGATGTTCCGATACCAATACTGACACCCCAATATCACTGCCGATAGCAATACCCTTCCTTGCTGTATGTTCCAGGTCACCATTATTGTGCAGAAATATGAGAAAAATTAAAAATCAAGAGATTTTTCCAATATTATCACCACCAAGAGCACAGCGAGATGAAAATTCTCCACTTGCGTCCATCATATACGTATTTTGGCATGTAAAGGCAGCAACAGAAGTTACTGATGAAAATTGACGGATAATTACCATATTTATCCGAAAGGAAGACAAGGTTTTTTGACAGAAGAGGAATTAAAAAAAATAAGGGGTCGTCTAAAATTCGGGGTCATCTTCAATTCAAAACCTAGGCACAAATACCATAATTGTGCGACACAACTAGTTCAGTATTTAAGTTTGTGTTGCATGCACAAAATTACTACGGGCTTCTAATCATAATTTTTTACTCAGGTAGCAGTTAATCCTCCAAAATTTGTGTGCCACGAGACAGAGAATTTGACAAAGGTTTTTCATGCTTAAATACAGTGTGTCCTATGGTAGTACGTATTTTTTAGTGCTGAGACTGTATATGTCAACTTTGACCAGGGTCCTCTTATCTGATGTCACCCAAATGCAAAGAGGAAGAGCTATGCTGGGAATCAAAATGGCTCAAGTCATGAATATAAGTTTTACATTGTAAGAAAGAGGCTGCAACCATACAACCAGGTTAGATACATCTATTTCATTGTGATTAGTTTTTCTTTAAAAGTAAATATAATATATCATATTATTTATACAATAGCATTTCTTCTTGAAGGCTTTGTCATAAATTCAAGCAAAAATACTTACAAATAGAAATGGGCTATTCGATACTTCGATACCCCTCAATACTGAGCAGTATTGAAAGTATTGAGTATCCTGACATGCATATTGATACTTTTATTCAATACTTTTTATAGACACGTGTATATGGCTTAGATGCTTGGTCCGCGGTACGCCATTTCCCTATTGCCGTGAAGCGGCACTGTTTATTTTGTTTGAGGCTGTTTACTAGTTTCGGAATGTCAGTGAAGTGTTGTATTTATTTAATGATTCAGATAATTATTTTGTATCAATGGCAGAGAAATGTGCAGTAAGGACTGCAATAGAACATGTATTCAGGAGTTGCAAATAGGAATTACGAATAGTAAGTCAGTGTGTATAGTAAATAACGCGTGGATTGCTGGTACGGTGCTGGTCAGTGCCATTCTGAATTCTGATTGGCTTACCCTGCTGTGACGTCAGTGCTGGTGCCGGTCCAGTGCTGATGCAGCAAAGTTGGCCAACTTTCAATTTTCACCAGTAACTGACTAACAACTGACCAGTACTTTGCATGTGATTGGCAGTTATTCGCACCACAACGATTGTTCACCAATGAAATCTATGTTATTGCACAGACGCAATTAAATTTGGAACTTTCTCGACGAAATACTAAAATAATTATATTTGTAACAGAAGATACCTGCTGTCACTAAATTCCAAGACAATTCGTTATGAAAAGTTTATTATTTCGTAAGTGATAACTGTCGAATTGTAAGTGTTGTTTTTGTTGTTGGGTCGAAAAAAGTAAACAAACAATCAGAAATTTGGCATCGCAGAAAAACTTAGCCAGTGTAAATACAGTCGAAAATAAATAACTTAGAACGAGTAATTATGTTAAATATAGATTTGGAAAACGAACATTAGAGTTAATAAACTTTTGCCCTTACTAAGAGTAAAGCGACATTTAATCCTTATGTAAAGGAATACACTTTAGTACAAATTTGCAATTGCGTGCAATACACAAATGTAAAAAAACCAATAAAAAATGGCAAAACCTTGCGAACGTGGCGCTATCTATTGCAAGTTGAACAAACTACAATTCACCAGCAAAGCACCGACACAACATTGTAACAGCATGACAACAGTAATCCACCAGTTTCATTGTATCAGGGCCTTTAAATGTATATGGCCTAAAAAAAACACCATTTCAACTCGTTTCGCAGTGAAAATAACACGTATATTGTATGGAAAACAAACTTCTCCAAAAATATTTATGTCCAGAGTGTGTTTAATATTCGAATTACCAGACAAACTACATATTTATCACATTCTATTTCGGTGAGGTTAAAACTTGGCAGGTTATATAATAATTTGAATGTTTCTTTCATAAAAGCAAATTTTCGACTTGTCCACTAAAACAATATGTAATTAAATATGATACAAGCCATGTCCAAATTGACAAATTTACTTAGTTCTTTTGTAAATTTGTGATTTGGTAGGTATCAATTCGGACATTGTCGATAGTGACATGTTTAGCATTTGTGTGTGTGTCTATATACA
Organism: Dryococelus australis; assembly: GCA_029891345.1. Classification (NCBI taxonomy): domain Eukaryota; kingdom Metazoa; phylum Arthropoda; class Insecta; order Phasmatodea; family Phasmatidae; genus Dryococelus; species Dryococelus australis. The sequence continues at coordinate 192,572,637 of CM056998.1, read as the reverse complement.
TATAGACACACACACACACGCATGCATGCACACACCTGCACACACACACACACACAGCACATGACTTAGGCCTACTTGCTTTTTAAATCATTGCTAGTGTATTTGATGTATGGTTATTTGTTTTAAAAGTCAAAAAGTCATTTCATTTACCTATTTGTGCACATGTTTAAAAAAACATGGCGCTGATGTCATTTTGTATTTTTGCAAACATCAGCTAGATATAAAATATGTAGTACCAAATTACCAAATACGTCATCATTTTTGCATACAAAATTGGGTCTCGTGATTATATTGTCAACAAAATCTGCCAATTCTGGCACTGTCACAGTCTCGTAAGAAGAGGTGCAGAAAAACGCAGTCTCATGAAAGGCGTTAAACTAGTCTCTCTTAACTCCATACAATCCACTTGCAATAAAGTTAATGGAGTCCCAGCAGTATGATTTAGCCATAACCAAAACCAGGTAGGTTGGAATGGTAACTTACATTGATCATAGCAATTGTTTACACTCATTGATTTATTCACACACAGAGCAGCTGTGGCACAAGGATACATTGTGGCTTTGCTACGTTTCTAGAACTGTCCAAATTTATGTTCAATATTCTGAATGCAAGTACTACCTTTATTTTTCTACATGCCATTAGTGTTTACAACGGGTATTTCATATTTATTGTACGTCTTTTGTGTGTACACAATCTGTGAAAACAACCAATGCAAAACAAACAGAATAATAAATTTATCTTGCTTCCGGTAGTGGAAGAACTGCTGTTGATTTTCATCTGGCAATGAACAATACCCACATTTCTTCTATCTGACTTAATCCAGAAAAAAATGTAATGCTTGTTTTTCTAAATAAAAATAATTAAGCTTCCTTAGTTCAAACACTGACATGCGTGATGTGCTTTTTTAGTATCATATAAAGAGTTATATTTTTTTAACACTTGACAGGCCTACTGCTAAGTTATATAAATATCAAATTTGTTCCCATCATCTGTAGTAGTTATTATCTTGTGTGATTTTTCTTTGACTTTAGAATTTATCATAAATTTGGCCGAGAACAATGAAAATGTAGTTTACAAAAATTTGAGTGCATTATTGAATTTTTTTTACTCGAGCTGAAAACTGTATTGAGTATCAAAAACATGGTATGGTCCCACCCCTACTTACAACCTAAATAATTTTTTCTGCACTTCACAGGGATAGTCTTTGAATTCAAGTCTAAATATTTTTCCCTCAAAAATATTCCTTTAGAAAGGGGTCGTCTTCCTTTTGGGTAAATACGGTAATATTCCCGTAAATATTGTTAAATCACGATTCTGTACATACATAAATTCCGACTAAATATCTATCCTACAAAACATTTGTGATGGAAAATTCATATTACGTTGTAATGTTTACAAATATACGTAATGTGATTACTATTCTAAAGGGATAACGTGACTTGATAAAGCAAAACCACGGCAACATGTTACACAATATGGTGTCTATCAATGTGCACTTGCGAAGCTGTGGCTGGCGTGCAAACTACGTAAGAAATCTCTCTCTTGAATAGCAGCAAAATTCACAAAATGGCATCTATCATGTGCACTGGTGGCTCTGCGGTGGGCATGCGAAATAAGAAATCTTTCTCTTGTACGGCAGCATAGTTATTTACTCATGTACAGTATCTGTGGTCGAGCTCCAACTTGTTTACATTTTACACGTGCGGGATGAAAATTATTTTGTTTATGAATGTGAGTGAACAAATTATTGCACGAGTGATCAAAACTGTAAAACGTACAGCTAAACCATATAATTGTGTCTAAAGAAAGTAACAACCCTACTACCGATACCATACCCATTACAGATACATTAAAAAAAAGGTTAAGTATTGGCCAATACCGATACTAGTTACCAGTATCGAAACAATTCTACTTTTTACACCTCCTATCAGATTAGCATGTAGAATACCTTTGGAACAACTTCTGATAGTACACTTCAATAATGATGTCCTGGGACTCGATCCCACATTCTTACGCAATTCATACACCTCAATTCCTACACACCTTCTCCAGGAACCTACGAGCAGCACAAGCAACACGCCATAGGTGTTATAATCCTCAAGCTGACGACTACTCAGCGCGGCGCAAAGCTCCCAGTCAATATCTTGTCCTTCCAACATGGGGAAGCACGAACCGCCGTTGAGATAGTTAAAGGACTTGTGTGTGATTCACGTTGACGTAAGGGCTTGTCATCCCACTCTTTTAAGCTTTAGTGACACCACAAATAAATGGTGTACCAAAATTTAATTCCTCAAATTCTGTCGATATTGGAGTTAGCATTGAGTCTTCTAAATGCAACTGATATTTAATCATTGCAGGAAGTGGCTTAAAATGCTTCAAATGAGTTTAAAAAATTTGGAGATTCACACACGGTTCTTATTTCGTGACAAATGTTTCCTATGGGTCTATATTTTATTGATGATATAAGAATGTCTTCTATCTTATACATTCTGTTGTGCACATGTAGAGCAACCCTGCATAATTAAATTGATGAGTATCGCTTCCTATATTTTGGTATTTGTTTGCAGCAATCTTTTGAAGTTCAATAAGTTATTTATTTTTGGTGCCACTGGTATTTGTTGTTTGTTGCCGTTGTTTATATGTTGACTGTGCCAAGGACTCGCTGCAAAAGTTAATAACGTGCATAATTATTTTATCACACCATTTTATTGTTCATGGATACAAGATTCAAATTAATTCTGCAATGAAGTGGCATTGGTTCATAAGGATTCTACAATATTTAATCTTCAATACAATTGATAACATTGAAATACCTCTACCTCTTGGGTTGCCTGACTTCTCAGTATACACTATCAATGGAGCACCCAGCTTCTAGGGGGAAACATCAATAAATCTCAGAGGAAAAGTTCAAATGTTTCATTTGTTTTTGGTAATGGTGCCTTTATTCACAAACTTTTCTCATACTGCTACACTGAATAAGTGAAACGAGCAGAGTCTCAAGCATCTGTTGTTTGACGACTGCAACGTTACAACGTTCTTTTAAAATCTGAATCCGAAAAGGAGTACTAGCAGATGATATATTAGCAGGAAAACACTTCAAAAAATAACTTCTTAAAACAATTTTTTTTTCACACACATTTTACAAAGTAAAGTTAAGTCATGGTTACCTTAACTATCTGCTTGTGAGGAGTGGTGTGGTAGAACAGTATCAGGCCATCAAGTAACTCCAACAGAGATAGACTCGGGTCTGCATTGCCCACCTTTGATATGACCACTTTAGCCGTCAACACCAGCTCCCTCTGATGGGCTATGTGCTCCACGAGCATCTGCCTGGGGTTGTGCATCTGAGCCAACACTGGGATCACGATCGACGATGCTCCGTCACTCTCGATACGCACTGCCGGAGGCCCCGTCACAAATGCTGCAGTTGCATCTGCACGCACAACACCACAGCCAGTGCTGATAATACAATTAAAACTCCTTTTTAACACTATTCAAGGTACCAACAAAAAAATTTTCAAAGTGCAGGAAGAATAAAAACAAGTAAATTTATATTATATTTAATGGCAATGGTGTTAGAGGATTTCAGCAAGTACAGCTAAGAATGAGGAAAAAAAACAAACTAAAAATAAGACAAATCACAGGTAATTAACAAAAAATAACTAGGAACTGCACCAGAACATAGGTGGGATTAATATGGTTTTTAGTTTCATTCTTCTCTTGGGCTTAGTTTTAGCAATGTAAACAGTCTAGTTAAACACTGACAGAAATGGAAATTTATTCTATAAAACCAGCAGATAGTACAAAAAAAAAAGGTGCCAAATATAGTAAAGTATAAAATCAGGGGGAATGGGAAAAGGAGTTCTACTGTATTCATACACCACTAATACAATAGTAAAGTGGATCACCTAAGGGGAATCCCTTGTAAAAAATTTTGAATGCCCCAATGCTATGTTTGGCTATAAGGTAGCGTTGTGATGGACCCTCCCAAGACTGTGATATACATTCCTGGGAAGCTGAATTTCTCTCAAACAAAATCTTTGGCAGTACGATTATTACATGTAATGTAAACCAATGGATTAAACTACAGTTGCCACTTTAGACTTTCTTCCTTTCCCCTAAAAATAAAACTGCATAGGAAAGCCCTAAAATGCTATTTTTAACCATTATCACTATTTCTCTATCTTTGTGCGCACGCACACACACACACGCGCACACACACACGTGCACGCACACACACACGCACACACACCCTACCTTTCTACCAGTCTGTCTTCACCGCCCCACCATGACGAAAAGCTTTACCATCGCCAACGTCGTCTATACACTACACACTGTGGCCCCGTCTGGGCAACACATAGTAGGAATAGTACCTTTTCACATTAGTTACATAACGTTCATCTACCCTGCCAGTGTTAGCCTAGGACCAGGTCACCTTCGCCTGGCTAAGTGTAAGTTAAACTTCCTTAAGCTCTTGCTGACGTTACGAGGTAGTGCGACAATACCATGTTTACTTCGTAAATGAAATAAACAGATGTTTAGCCAACTCAAAAGTATCTTTCCCATTGTATTAGTTCCTGTCCAAGGAAGTTACTTAAAAAACAGCAATACACCTAATAAATTACCTACACGCACATTGGACGGCCACCCTTTCTGTGCACCACGGTGTACAGAACGGTACAGCCCCGAAACTATGTGCTCAGTCTCTTGGAGTCAGATTGCCTGCACAATGGCTACTCTCTCCACCATTCTCCTTCCACCGGAGTTAATGTTCTCTGAGTTGGGGGAGACTGTCCCTCCTGAGACACTCATCCACGTGTTGGGACTGTCACAGGTGATACCTGACTCCCAGTATTCACCGCGTTTCGACACAGAGTTCTGAGATAGGACTACCGCCTGTGGTTGGCAGACACTGCACGAGGTTGTACACCAGTACAGGACAACACGTCACATGCTCTCTTTTTCACAGACATGAAAGTGTAATTCTGTCCTAATGCCCTACTCCCATCGGAGTGGTATCCGAGAGAAAGTTAGACATGTGCTCACTGCAACTGAGCGTCAGTAAGAACTTAACCCCTTCCTGGCTGCATTCACGAAACTCACACCGAGGAAACTAGCCCAGACATTGCGCCACTTGCAAAGACCTTCTACACCAGAGATTCCCAAAGATCCTTTGATGCTCCCATTCACCTCAGCGAAGAAACACACCCCATGTTTACCGCTTATTTAAGTGGACAGGGTAAGTCCTTAGGGATCGCCAATCCACACTTTTGGGGCATTCAGCTGGCGGAAACAACACCTGTGAACAATACTACCTACGAGCTCCTGAACACCCACCTCACCAGCTCAAACTCACGCTAGCCAGAGTTGACACAGGTTAAGCAGCTTACACAGGTTATGCAGCGCCCAGGTATATCACCCACTGTAAACCCGTTGAAACACAAAATCATCCTCACGTAACCTGATTTCAAGCCCTGCTACAAAGTCACCACTCCAGTTCTTTACACTGGATGCGCTCCAGTACCTCATAAAGACTAATTGCATTTCCGCAAACCCCCTGCCAGCACCCTAGCACCCACCAAAACACTTTGAATGTGTTAACGTTCCTCCATTACCCTTAGGGCATCGCATGTCAGTTAAATTTCCAGAACATGTATTTACTGAGAGGTGAATACATGTACCCAATTTTACAAACATTATTTTACTAGGGAGTCCCTTTAATGGTTAGGCTGCTATGACAAACCGTGCCTGGAAGTAAGAAGTACACAAACATTTTCCAACAATACTGCTCATACAAGTATAGACCATTCACTGTAAAGTGATCACTTTTTGAAGCTGTTTCATCAAACACAATAACCAATAAATACATTTCATTGTGGCCTCGGACTTTTGGTTTTGGGTATGGCGAATGTATGCACTGTGTTTATTACTCACATAGCAGGGTTTACACTAACAAGTGGTGGAAGGTTATAAATTAGTTAAAAGAAAAAAGTAACTAGGGCTTCAAAAGTGCTCACTTTGCAGTGAACGGCGTATAGCATGGAAATTACAACAAACAAACGTGGGGAATCATGTCTCATTGAAGTCAAATGAGTGAAATGGATGAACTTAATGCACTAAAGCAGTAAGTAACCACACTTGGTAATGTAAATGAGTAGGGCAACAAAAATTATATAGAAGCAACAAAATTATTACAATTTAAGAAAAAAAATAGTTTCCTTTTTTATTTTGGTTACCATGAGGAGAGTTTCTTCCACAAGAATTTAACTAGGTAATTTAAAATCCTATACAGTTAGATTATCATAATTTCTCAGCAATTGAACATGTTTTAAAAGCAAATATCTAAATCTTCATAATAATTGTCAAAATGATGATATGCATCATTAATTTTTCTTTCACATGAATATGAATTAATGAAGCGTGGCTATCACTTGGATAAATATAAAGAATGACCCATATTAATAGTATATTCTAATTCCACATTATGTTATTTCATAATACTGTAAATTTGATGCACACATACTGAATTCAGAAGGACGAACATCAGTCGATGACTGGTTCAGAGAAGATACGACTCTGTGATCTGAACCTAGGGCACGAACCAAATCTTCCTTCAAAGTCTTGTTGAGGTGTGACACTACACCACCCAAACGGTCAATTCCCTCATAATTTATGGAACCATCGTAAAAATATCGAGCAGGGATAGCTACAGGGTAGCACGACACCTCTTGTTGCCACAGTTGACGAAATGTGACAAGGAGTCGAAAGAAAGAGCACAGTGCAATGGGTGGCTGTATCTGTAACAAAAGAAACCTCGTCTTTGTACAGGTGAGTCATGTACACACATTTAATATCTAGTAAAATGTTTTATTATCACTGATTATCAGAGATGAGACATGCAAAACTTATGTCGACAGTGATAGTTTAAAAAAAAATTTTAATACCAATCATACAGAAAGCAACAGTTACCAATAAAAGATAAATTTAATTATACTGCAGGTTTTTCTTAAGTGGATAATATATACTGTGAACCAGGAGAGTTCACTGCTCACCTGGCTGACAATATTTTCATGCAAGAAAGCACGAAATTTTGCAAGAAAAATTATGCGTGAGGACGGGCTAGTAGGTGAACCATCTGTGTTGTCCAAGACAGTTTTTAGTAGTTCAACCTGCAATGCTTCCAAACCTGCAACCAAAAACAAATGACTAAATCATTTGTAACTCTAACAGCATGCTCAAGTCAAAACTAAGTATGTACAGTAAACCCTCACTTTTGTGAAATGCCATGGTTAAAAAAATAACTTCATAAAACCACTGTATTCATAATATTAAAACCTATTTAGGCCACTAAAAATATTCAACACCTGTGTTTCTATAAAGTCTGTGTTTAATTGTCTTTGGTATAGTATAACACCATCATTTTTAAGTTACATAATAATTTAATTCAATAGCCAGATGTCTTTCGATAAAATTACAACCCAGATGCATATACTTGACCTCCTGTTGCCGTAAATGTTTTACAAAGAGCATGTAAGTTTTACTAAGTGCTGACGCATGCCAGAATGATGCGCAGCGCCACTGTGCGCTCTGGGGCGAAATATATAAACTGCAATCCAAAATTAATGTATTGCGCTCAGAAGCCCACAAGCCTGGGTAGCCGATCACATCATTGTATATTACGTGCGTAATTACAACCCCCATTGCCTGTCCAGAATTATACAAGCAAAAGGCACCCCCGCGATTGTGAGAATTCTAATACTCGTGTCTAGCCCCCCAGAAGAAGTTCCTGCAATCACGAGAGATAGCAGCACCTGTAACCTTGTGACACCACAGCCAGCCCACCTCAGAGACAGGGGTTTTAATTTGTCGTCGCCTCCATGCGGGGCGATAAGAAACTTGCAGCGCATCTGCACTCCCGGTAAATGCGCCCCCGTGTTGGAAGGCTACGTTACCCCTGCACCCTGAAGAACTGATGACCGGAGAAAATTTAGTATAAATACAGCCCCGGCAGCCAGCACCAGTGAGTGGCGCCGAGCTTGGCGACTGAAGAGGACGCCAGCCCAATCGCCAGTCAGCTGAAGACTCTCCTCAGTCTGTAAGGACTTACCTTCCTCCAGTCCGCAAGGGCTCTGCTGCTATCCACTCCAGTCCTCAAAGGACTCTCTTACATCCAGCTTGTAGAAAGCTTTCCTTAGAGTCCGACCAAGGGCTCGTCTACTTCCTACCGCCAGCCCTCCTTTCTTTTGACCTGCACCTTAAACCTGCGTCACGAATCTCTCTCTTTCTCTCAAGATCGGCACGTCACCAAGGACCTGTACATGAGAAGTCCAACAGCTACAGGTATACCCCACCTTAACCCGGTAGTCCTTACCCAAGTCAACTTCCCTTGACTCAGCGGTAACGAGTCTTTGTGCTTCGTGTCACCTACCTGATTAGCTTCCCCTTAATTAATTAGCCGCTGTAAAGTTGCGTTGCTATACTTTTCACTTTCTAGCCGCTGTAAAGTTGTGTAATATTTTTTTCCTCAGGCTCGCCTTCGCCTGAATTACGTGATTCTCGTATCATACTTTCTCCAGTTTTTGTAAAACCATATAATTAAATTGTGCTTTTCTGTAATAGTGATAATCATTGCATTTACTCCCCAGGGACTAAACCATGCAATAAACAACCATGTAATGTTGAATTCCTGTGTACCATTACTAGTAGTTAGCAGATCCTTGCTCCCTAACTTAGTGTATTGTGTTAATCCTACTAAACAGATATACAACAAGAAAGGTAGTGCTCCTAGTAAGCAGAGACGTAGGAAACACCGTGCCCTTGCTTGAGCTAACGCCCAATCCACGTCTGAGGACGAATCGCCGGTTAGGTGTCCAGATCAAACACCAAGAGCCATTTCTCCTTTTATCCCTTTGGATATCTCATCCCCGCTAGAACATTTACTCTGTGGCAATTGGCCTGGGTATCCGACCATGGAATATGACGTTCAGGAGAAATTAAGTCAGGAGAATACGGTTACTTCCCATGACAACCTTGCTAGCCAGCCCCAGAAAACCTTCAATAATGTTAAATTAAAATCTGGACGGCGTATCTGAGTGAAACACCCCACTGCCACAGTACTCCCGAAATATTGTGATATTAAACTGGCAACTGGAAAGGTGATCCGGGTTCGACTCTCTGCTCAACATGACTCCCGTACCCGTGTGACATGCCCCTGGGTAATTTTTGTTCCAGTCCGTCAACCCACTCGACCAACTAGTCTCGTCTGCCAGACCACGCACCCCCATCATCACCATTATACTCCTCACCATTACATATATTTGGGACAGCTGGCATCCCGCATATTGGTGACCCTAATAGTGAGGAGGATCACACTCCCAGGACGAGAAGCCACCTCTATCCGACTCACTCTGGGGTTTGATTCCCCTTCAGCCCATTGTAAACCTACCCCCAAGCGGCCGAATGCTGCATCCATACCCCTAACATCTCCTCAGCAAAATTGAAGGTATAGTATTTGCCGTGGTAGGCTACGCAGGACTTGGCAGGGCGGTCAACATTACCGTACTACCTTCTAGGATAGTCACCCCTCATAGCACACGCGTTAATGCAAAGTCCCTTTTCAGTGGATTCTTGCACAAAAATCAGAGAATTTGTACTTGAAATATTAATTTATTTCAATAGATACACATCCCATAAATAAACTGATATCCTGATATGGTGGGTGTTCATCCCTATTTCCCAAATAGTGTGTAAAACAGAGCAACATTTACCTCATGGCAGGTACAAGATGACTCTTACAGGAAAATCAGAGAATGTCACTTTGAAAGACTAAATATTGAAGTTTACAAAGAAGCAAATCTTAATACACATATTTATTTATCTGTATATAAAAATATCACATTAAATTAAATTAAACAGTATTAATCATTTCTAGGGGCAGATGTTTTCCCAATACACCAATAATCTTACATGTACAATCTCCACGTGTATGTGGTGTCGCTAAAGTACACAAAAACATGCGGCTTGAAGGGCTAAACTATGGCTGTACTCAAGTTATACTCGCCTGTTCCACCATTCTCCCTCCCTGTTCCACAACTTTCCCTCCGTGTTCCTCCACTCTGCCTTCCTGTCACTCTACTCTGCCTCCCTGTTCTTCTGCTCTGCTTCCCTGTCCTTCCGTCCTGCCTCCCTGTTCCACCACTCTCCCTCCCTGATCCTCCACCCTGCCTCCCTCTCACCAATGCTTCTATCATATCTGATTTAATGCTGTGCAAGTTATAGCACAATGCCCATCTCCCACAACAACAACACCAACAACTTCTCTTGGTAACAAAGCAAATTGTTCCCTTATTTTCATACCCACCACTGTTCTCCAGTGGAAACCAAGCAATCAAACTTTCCAATCCCACTCCTCCCTTACTTTTATCAACACAGCACTGCCCAGGAATAGCACAGTGGCCAACCGTAGCACAAAGTGGAGGGATCAGGTAGATCCATATTCTCACGGGAAGAAGAACGCAACATATTCCCAAGAATGCCTATGGCCGCCAGTTAAAAATGTGTAAATGGCATTAATGAAAGGTACTGAGAGTTACTGTTATCATATTTCTACAGCTCACACACACATAAAATATAAATGGATGGCTGTTATTTGCCACATACTTAATTAGTGGAAGGTTTTTAGAATATTCAAATACTCAGGGCTGGGAACTCCCTCCAAACGTAATTTATCATACATGATTTATAAAATATCCACATTACAACTGTGTACGTGTGTCAATTTTTAGTTTCTGCAGAAAATTAATTATGCCATACTCTGCTACTGTTTGTGTGTTGATACCAAGATATTGATCAGCTGTCATACAGATGTTTTGTGAAACTAACTAAATTTATATTGTTTGTCTTGTGCAAATCTGAATTTCTCAAACCCAATAGAATCTTGAATTAAATAAATCATTCCACAATTTTGAAGCATTTTTCAAATCAAATATCACTACACAGTATAAAATGAAATCCCTAGAGTGCGTCTGTCTGTCTGTCTGACTGCACTAATCTCGAAAACCACTTAACGGATTTGGATGCGGTTTTTACTGCATTTATCGAGGAAGGTTTGTGTGTATTACAAACTGCTGTAGCACTTATAAGAGCTGGGCATTACTGGTATTAGTGAATCAAGTTTGGAAAAACGAGCTATTTTCCTGCTTTCTGAGCATGCTCTACAAAAACTGCAGGGCCGATTGTTATAATTCTTTTATTGTTAGCTAGTTACATTCTTCCATACAGCTATAGACATTTAACAAGTGGGGCCACGGAGGCCCAGTGGCTTGAGAGTGATTCCAAGTAGGGCCACAGCCGTTCAGTGGATAGAAATACATCAAGTGGGGCCAAAGTGGCCCAGTGGCTAGAGTAATCACAAGTGGGTCCTTAGTGGCTCAGTGGCTAGAGAACTCTCAAGTGGGGCCGCACTGGCTCAGTGGATATAAATATATCAAGTGGAGCTATCCCCATGTGAGTGGCTAGAGCAATTCCCATTTTCAAAATATATCAATGACCAATGAAGCAGGCGAGGGTAGAGCTAGTACTGTATAATTTTATTTTTTCACTACTGTTAGATAGTACAAACTTTTGTATAGACTGTTCACAGTAAAGTGACGAACTTCCGAGTGTGGTGGAATATACACACTGTGTTTATTACATGGAAATATTTATTGTGGCACATGACACCCTGAGGGTAATGGAGAAAACTGCACCACGTCACAGAGAGTCTTGGAGGATGCTAAGTCAGGCGCACCTGGTGGCAGGGGGTTTTGGAATGATTCAATCATTATGAGGTACTGGAGCACGTCCAGTGTAAAGTGAGTGAAGAGCTTTGGGTGGCTCTTAACATTGAGGTCTTGAGAGCCGATTCCAGTATAATAACCTGGTCTGGTAGATTTGCGGCAGGGCACGAAATTGGGTTCTGTGAGAATGACTTTGCGTTTCAGTCGGGATGCTCTGGGCGGTATACCTGGGCGATGGTAGCCTGTGGAGGCTGCTTGACCTGTGTTAACTTTTAACTTCGGCTGGCGTGAGTCTGAGCTAGGTTTGTCAGTTGGCAGGCGCTCAAAGGTAGTGTTGGTTGTAGGGATTGGTTCCGCCAGCTCAAGACCCCAAAAGCATGGGTTGGTGATTCCTAAGGACTGATCCTATCCCTTTAAGTAAGCTACAAACACGGTTGGATTTCTTCACTCAGACGAATGGGAGCATCGAAGAAGTCCTTGGGAATTCCTGGTGTAGCTGGCCTCCGCAGGTGGCACAATGTCTGCACTTGATCCCTCGCTGAGAGTTTCAGGAGTAAGGCCCGGAGTGGGTTAAGATCCTGCCGACGCCTGTAGGCAGTGAGCACCGTTTAACTTTCTCTCGGATATCACTCTAACAGGAGTAAGCATTAAGACAGAATCACACTTTCACATCCGTGAAAAAAAAAAAGGGCAGGTGACGTGTTGTCCTGTACTAGTGTACAACCTCGTGCAGTGTCTGCAGACCGAGGGCCTACCACTCGGCGTCGAAACGCAGTTGATAATGAAAGCCAGGTCTCGCCGGTGGACTGTCCCGGCACTTGGGTGAGTGTCTCAGGAGGGACAGTCTCCCCCAACTCAGGGGACACCAACTTCGGCGCCAGGGGCACGGTGGAGAGAGTATTCACTGAGCAGGCAATCTGACCTCAAGAAACTGAGTACCTAGTGTCGAGGCTCTACCTTTCTGTACGGGAAATATACCCTTGAGTTTACTAATAAAACATCTGTTTATTGCTTGACGGAAGTAAACAGGGTGGTATCACACTACCTCCTAACATCAGCAAATGTTTACTGAAGCTTAACCTATGCTTAGCCAGGTGAAGGCGACCTGGTCGGAGGCTAACAATGGCAGGGTAGACGAGCATTGTGTAACTAACTTGAACTGGTACTATTGCTACTATGTGTTGCCCAGACGGGGCCACAGTGTGTAGTGTATAGACAACGTTGGCGATGGTAAGGCTCTTCGTCATGGGGGGGCGGTGAAGACAGACTGGTAGAAAGATATCTCTGGCAATGAATTGCAGTGGAGACCAAGGAACAGATGGTTCCTTTGGCACAAATGCAGTGAAGGAACATGGTAGGTTGTAGCTAACGAGCAGACTGATTGAGATCTCCGGCAAAGTTTGCAGTGCAGAAAATGAATATTGGCCCCGAGCGGGCGAGTGACCCGCTATTTACACTCTGGCTGGCATTTCCTCTTCAGTCAGCTGGATAGGGGTGGTTGATGGAGAAGTGGTAGCGGTAGCATAGCTTCCTCAAGGTGTGACATCACCGGCTGGCTATGCGATCGAGATGCAGCAGAACGTACTGGTAGAGCCATCTGGCAGCATGCTGTGGTACTCAATGCCTCGGAGGCATAGTCTCGGTGGCTCTGCCAGTGAACAGTACACTCTTCAGGCTGGAACGTCCATTCTCGCAGTTGGTAGACAGTACAATCTAATGTCTCATGATGCGTGGTACCAATGGAAACTCAATAAGAATCGAATGACAACACCTGTTCACTGATAGGGTGAAGTCTTTAATCATTGTTGAAAAGATGTCATGCATCAATTGAAAAAAATATGAGTTTAAAGGATAAAAAATGGCTGAAAGGGAAAAGTGATGTCCTAGTTACTACTTCCTTTCAACATCTATGGCTAAAATATAACATATTTACTGACAATTATTTCAGATTAGAGAGTTTTCAAAAGTATTCACTTTACCATGAATAGCCTATAAAGACAAATTACATTTAACATTTCAAAGCAGAATTTTTACATTTATAGAAATGTAATTTTTTAATTTTAACATACTTTTACAAAATTAATTTATACCATTTGAAACATTTTTCAAAAATTTATGTAGACAGATCTATGCTATTCCATGAAAATCACGAGGTTGTAATGCATGAAGGCTGATTACATACAAAATAAACAGCCAATCCTGATTATACCTTATTTACCACTTTTGTTTGGAAGTGGTAACACACAATTGTGCACATGATGTTTGCGTGATAGTTTTAAAGATCCACTCAGAGAGATGATTATTGTTAAAATTACTGCAAAAACCCATTTCTTAGCTATTTCAAAAGCTATATTTTTACAGCACATATACTAAAAAAATTGTTATAGGAAGTGTGCATCAAATTAAAAACTTGGTAACTATAAATTAGTTGCAATATTTCTGGTGTTCTCAGAAAATCTCTTCCTATGGTGAAACATTAACAATAGCTAGGTCCCCACTTTCACGGTAAATACGATGAGCTGATTTCGCAAATAAAATTTCACCATTTCACAAAAAAAAAAAAATTTAATTTTGTCAAATAAATTATACAGCAAAAAATTCATGCGTTACTATTAAAACATGAATCTGCTGTTTTTGTAACAATTTCAATCAAAATAAACAGAACATTCATTAATTTTAATCCATACATATTTAAATTGAAAAAATTAAAAAAATATTTTAACAATAAGGATGAAAGGACAACCTACGAGAGCACACTTGTCACGTAACAAACATCACAGTCGCAGTGATTTTTGTGCAATCAATCTTATACTTTGGCAAGACACTTAAAACTGCTGGAGAACACTCACTAGTGTTCGAGTTTTATAAGATTTTACAACACCCACATACAGCTTTTGTTCATTTGTAGATTACAATATTTTAATTAAATTCTGTTGAGTTCAATATTACTCCTGCACAAATCCACACTCTTTAACTACAAAATACTAGTAAATACAATAAAATGACTCCTTGCACAGTAATATTAGTTTCTACTAAGTTTCTAATTGTACAACTGTTGAGCTTTTCTAAAGAGAATTGGCAAAACTCTATTTGTTTATGTTTTCTTAGCAATATGAAAATTACACAAATTTGCTTCCAATGCAGTTGTCTTTTATTTTTTATATAACCACACTGCTGTGGACTCCCTATATACCATTTTTCAGGGGACTGTCAAAACATTTCCATACATATGAGATTTAAGTCAATAAGGGTTCTGACATGTACATCAATAAAATACCACCTGACATTATTAGACTTCGTTTTGAGTATAGTAAGAGCTGTACATTATCTGTGAACAAAGTTCAGCTAATAAACACAATAAAAATGGGAATTTTATAAAAAAAAGTATTACTGTATTAGTAGAGCAACGATTTTTTTCGCACACGAAAAATAAAACCATATTAAGTAGTAACACCGCCAAACCGTGAAAAATATAATAACATCGCCAAAATGCGAAAATTCATATACCTACCTAATGATAACACAAAATTACACAACATCGCCAATAACAAATAGCAGGCTTAAAGGCGAGTTCTCGTTTAGCCCGTATCATGTCCAAATGATAATTATATATGCTTAAAATTCACTTTTAAGATGGACATAAATCAATAAAAAAGTTGGTAAAATTACGATGATTAGAAAATACACAGAGTTGATCATCTTCATTCATTGTTTACGTTTCACATAGCTTGAAAGAAACAGTTAGCCAACTTGACGTGAACAAAGCATGAGAAAAGAAATGCATGACCAAAATGGCCCGAACAAACTTCTGTTGAGAGTAAATATTTTCCCCCCGCTTTGTTTAAAATGCATTTTGAATTGTGAAAAACCAATTTTTCATTTTTTACTGGAAAACTAAATGTAATACTGTAGTATAGCACACAAAACCTTGAAAACCTATGTAACATACGTAGGTTTCAATGCGTAGATACAATGCGTAACGTATTGTATCTAAACTAATACAAAAATATTTGACTTTTTTTATGTTGACTGATGTGCTTTAAAACTATTGCGTTTATTTGCCGTATCCGCAATCCATTTGCATGTAAATTTTGTTGTAACAGAAATACGAGAATATTGCCATTATGTTTTTAAACCTGCATGAAACACATGAAATATTTGCACTGAATATCAATATTTTAAACCTTTAATGCTCATTACTTTTTCGCCGATAAGTGTGCTTTTTACATTTAACAGTTTGAGAAACAGGTTATCAACATGAAAGTCATAATTTAAACAAATACGGTACTTGCTATAACACAAACCTTGAAAAGCCAAAAAATAAACCAACATCGGCTGCACGTGCAGAAAAATTTTCTAATGAAGGATTTTATGTAAGTGGTGGCAAAATATTTATGTGTAAATTCTGTGACTGCCATTTGGAATTTGAAAGGAAAGATACTCTGAATAAACACATTCAGTCCAAGAGGCAAAAAAAAACAGGAAAAAGAGGCAACAAACAGCAAAACGTCAGCTTTCAATTGAGGAGGTGGAGTCAGTGCTTAAATGAGCGGCAAACAGTACAAAGAAGAATTTGTGCTGGAAACAGTTGAAGCATTCATTGCTGCTGGAATTCCTGTTGA
Source organism: Dryococelus australis (assembly GCA_029891345.1). NCBI lineage: Eukaryota > Metazoa > Arthropoda > Insecta > Phasmatodea > Phasmatidae > Dryococelus > Dryococelus australis. The sequence continues at coordinate 192,556,238 of CM056998.1, read as the reverse complement.
GAAATTAGACAACTGCAAACTGGGAGAACGGATAGGGAAACACGTTAGCGGTGCTGGTGATATACCTACTGCAGACTGGGTACGAAAAAAAATACATTCCTCTATTACGGGGAAAAAAAGAAGCAGAAATCAAAGAAAAACTGCCAGACAAGAAAGTTGTTATTCTGGCAGACAAAACAACAGATAATGGAAATAACTGTGTCTTCAACATCCTTTTTCAGATATTGCAACCAGAGGCAGAACACAGTATATTATTAGAAGCTTCATGTGTTCTTCAAGCAGCTAAAGCTGCTTCCTGTTCTAAAGCTGTTATTGAAATCTGCACAAGAAATAAAGTTAAGGAGGAAAATGTAGTTGCATATGTAACAGATGGTGCGAGATATACGACCAGATATGCAAGTACTTTGAAAGGTGTATTTGGTGATCATGTGTACCACATTCAGTGCTGGGCACATAAAATCAATTTGGTAGGGCATACCTGGCAAAACAATTTGGAGGAATTAAACCTTTTCGTCATCAAAGTAAAAAAATGCATTTTGAAATACAATTTCTTGAGGGACAAGAATAAACAAGATGAAGTGAAGATGTTTCCAATGTCCATTGTAACACGATGGAACACCTGGTTTCACTCTGTTTTCTACTTGGCTGTCCATCTGCGCGACATAGTTTGCTTTTTTGAACACTTGAGTGGGGAAAATATTGCCAGTGTGAAGTTCATAAAAGCAATGCAAGAAGCTAAGTTAAAGGCCATTAAAACTCAGTGTGTGTTTATCACTAAAGATTGTGCTTACTTTGCGGATGCAATAAACTTTTTGGAGGGATCCTCTTAACCAAGTGCTCATCTATATTCAAAGCTTCAGAAGCTGCAAATTACACCGGAAGTCCTAACAAAGGGAATATTTCCAGAAGCTGTTGAAAAGTCACTCAGTAAAATGAAAGTATTCAGTCTGCAGTCCTGAAAGAACAGTTCAAACATACGTCACAACTTGGCTCACTGAAACTAAATGAACTTCTCTCGCGTGATCTTTCTCACACACTTTTTCATGACATTTGAATCCCAAAAATATTGGGAAAATGGACATAGAAGACAAGAAATTCTCCAGAATGGTTAATACTCTACCTTTCACAAAAAATGTGCCAAAAATGAAGTAGTAGCTGGTTACATGGCTCTTCAGAAACTTGTGAACAGCGAACTTCAGAAACCACATGTAGCAAATGTAGATATTGTAAAAAATTGTTGTGCATACTAAAATGTGACTTTTCTGCAGCTGCACTTAAGATGATTTGGATTCCAACATCAAATAAAGGTCTTTAAGTATTCTATCATTGTCAGTTATAGGAGAAGATCTCTACTGCCTGAAAATGCTGAACTTTTTTACTATGATGGCTTTCTCTTGAATAACATTTCTACTCTGTTTATTAACTCAAATGTTTGCCACAATTTGCGAGTACAGTAATATGTGTTTATGAACTGCATATTCAACCAAACAATGTAAAATATAGGTCCAACTTGTGCATACCCATATGTTAGTTGTTATGTTGTTCATACTTTTATGCTTTCCTCTCGTGTGCATTCTAGATTGTTAGCATGTATTTTCTTTGAACATTTTAGCATTTATGTGGTTTAATAAGTGTAAATATTAAAGTGAGGAATTAAACATAATTTATTTGTGCCAAGTTTTCTAAATAACCTATTATGAGATACCATATAAATTTTGAAATCTTTATTACGATGACGAAATCTTAAAATCTTTGTGACAAAATATCCCAAAATATAAAACCATAAAATCTTGGCTCTATGTATAAGGAATTATTTGTAACTTTTTCTACATCCTGGAGACTTTGTGATCATATATCAGGATTCATGGAAAAAGGAAACACAAAAAGTTAAGTTTGGAGGTATTTTAAAGTTAACCAGACACTATAAAAAAAAAATTACAAACGAAATGATTTGTATCGGCACTATCTGCGGGATTGGCCACAAAGTTTCGGTATCTGTAATATCGCCAAACTGGGGTTTAGACCCACCTGTAGTTGAAACTTTGTACGTTTCATATGTCATTTGTAAAGTTTCAGTTTATTGACACAGTTTTGTGTCACTAATATTGTGACACATAACCTAAACCTGTTCAAAAAAAAATTACCTCACTACAGCACATAGTATTTAAAAAAAACCATCTTTGCATGAATCTTACATCAAATCAGCACACTTTTTGAATCCCTAAGATTTGGTGGATTCTGTGAATCTTACATTCCAGTCACCCAATCCCTAACTATATTATTTAGTTTCATCATTTCACCAACATTTTTGGTTAGAGATGTTTATTTATACATAAAATATACATTAGGATTGGTTCTACTTATGAACAAGTGACTTAGCGATTTAGGTTGATATATCAAATTGTACGGGCAACGATAATATTTCAACCTTACTAGCAATCTATTTATGAATCGTTCTCATGAGACAAAATTTTGTTTACGTTGATACAGTCAACAACGTGATCATCATGCAAATAGTTTTGTTAATCGCACATATGTGAAGTTGTTAACAAATGGAAAATTGTAAAACTTCGTGTTTGTAAGAGTTTTCATGGTAAAAGCAGCTCACACTGTGGTTATAGGTACACTTCAATGTGCAATTTCGTCAATGTTTCCCAAACAGACGAATTATTATATTGCGAATAAATATAATTTCGATGTATTTAACATTATTTAGCATTATTTCGTGGTTCGCAAAAATATCTAGCCAGTAACAATTGTTAACTCTCATTCTCATTACAACACTATTTCACTGTAAGACCTTTGGCGTAATTCAAACTTAAATATTAGTCACCTTTTCCAGCCATTTCTCATTGAACTTAAATATTATGTAATACCTGGGCAGAAAATAACAGACTAATAAAAGAACTAAATGACCAGGGTTTCGAAACTTCTTTTCAGAAAATGTGTACTAATAATTAATTTGCATACGTTCTTACACAGTTTAAAAATTATCCCTTCAAAATAACTGCACAGCCACACGTTACAAAAAAAACTGACTGTACTTGCAATGGCATCCTTTATCTTGCATACAGAAGCAAAATAAGAATCTTGGTTCGCATCAACTTTTGGATCTTGACGTTGTGTGTCCCACCAGGGATCTGTAACCACGTCTTGTAAGCTCCCATCATCCAAGGGCTTAACCTGAAGGAAGCTGAATAACCTACAAGGATAAATGCAATAATTACAACATAATAACACTTGTATATAAGTAAGAAGAAATGCACCTGTACATCATAGAATATGTACGTTGTCATCACCACTCATGAAATTGTAAAATCATAACTACAAAAAAAAAAAACCAAGCTCTCTTTTTTGTAAAAAGATTGCTTCTCATCAAACATTCCAATGGAACACTACAACTTTTTTAAGACTGAAAATATAGTGGCTGCTCTTCAAACCAGATGAAAGAAAAAAGATCTGGGAACATTTGTTCTCACAAGTTACATGTGCTGCCAAAATAAGTCAGTCCTGTACTTCTTTTCACTACGCAATCTCTCAAGTGTTTATACTGAATTAAGAAAATCCCAATCATCAGAAATATTACCCGACACAAAAAATAAATGAACATGGAAAAAAAAGGCACAATAGCAAAAACATTGATAATTTAATGTGAGAGACTTTGCCATTACACATATAGTACAGCATGTCAACGTCCACAAGCGTTGTCGGATACATATCCAAGTCTCAGCATCTTGTGCTCCACCTAGTGTACTGTAGCTGTGAACACCGGTGCTCATGTTGCTTCTGTACCATTTCTACCTACAGGCCAGTCAACCATTTGCTGCCTGAGAGGCCGGCAACCTGCACGATGCTTCACTAGTCTGAGTGGGTGGACCCACCCACGTATTTGCCTTGCCCTGGCCGGCAGGCACCGGACGCTCACGCTCGCCGCGCATCAGAAGAGATTTCCCCCTTCATGCCACCCCTCGCTTACCAAGTCTCTCGAGGATATATATTCCTTTGCTCGCCCTCCAGTCAGGGCAGTTCGTGGGCAGTTTCTCATCAGCTCTATAGCTGTAACTCTCACTACATTGCCACACTTGCCTTTTCAGCAGTACAATTAACACCTTAGCTATGTTCTGTTACTATTCTGAACATGCATTTCTCAACATAACAGGCAGAAGATCTTGCTGTGGAGCCTTCTCCTAGTCACGAGAGTGTGGGCCACGTGCCTCGTCCACTCTGGGTAGAGTTGTACTCGGATCTCTCATCCTGAACTTTGATTCATATTTCATTGCCGCCCTGCGGCAAACAGCTAGGCAAACTTGGTCCTTCGTCCATCAGACATTAGCAGGTAGAGGTCAGAGACATATGTCCTGTAAACTCCTTCACACAGAATTAAACATATATCTAACGGTTAACCTGTTTTTGGTCCAATCGTTCTCTTTCACTTTCATTTTCAACTTCCTTACCTGCTTTGCCTTCTGTGTACATATCCACTTAACTACATCTCGGTGTATGCACAAACTCCGTGCTAGAGATTCGAACCAAGTCCCCAATGAAGGGTGCTCTCACCTAGTCAATGTTTGGTGTCTAGTGTTTAGTGTTGTGAAGCATACTCTGCGGCGCCAATCAATCAATATGACTTCAGCAGGGGTTTAATCCACGGCACCGGCCCCAGGGAGTATATTCATTTCTGCACAGTTCACACCAGAACCCGTCCTCCTCCGCACTGCTACGTAATTTTAAACCATATCTATGGCTGTGCCTGCACCTTCAGGACAATCACTAAATCCTATAAAATTTAATTTTCTATTATTTTTTTTATTTTTATCCTCTGAGCTTACGTAACATCATCTCTGACTGTGCATAGCTGTGTACACGCAGCTATTCCTAAAAGCCACATCACCAAGCAGGCCGGATAAAGGCCGGCAAAATCGCAAGGGCCCAGAATACATGATCTGGTGAACCAGGGCCAGACACCACCAGGGTGCGCACTCAGGAATGAGAAGAGGCAGACATCTTTGCGATGGGCCACGTGTATCCCAATTAATGCCTGGAACTCAATACCTACCGCCCCAGTATTCAGAAACACATGGTACGTGCCCCGACCACTTTCGCCTCTGCCGCCTACACCTCCGAAATGGTCATTACCAGTCGTCATGCTGCCTATTGGTGCACCTGTAGTAAGGGAGTTAAATCTAAATACCACTCAATTTGCTTCCACGGAGTACGTCCCTGTCAGGACTCACTCGAGGACAGCCCTCTACCCGACTCCACCATCTTCGGTCCGCAAAGTCATTGAGTTACCAACCCAGACAGCAGGACTCTGCAATTAAAAGGTGAAATGCTTGTTAAGGAGACTCCCTTTCCGTAAACACTAGAGGGACACTGGGCCAGTGCACCTTCATTCCACGTTGGTGTAGCTGGCGTCAAGTTATTGCTTGTGCCCAATACGGGGCATAACAAAGCTCTGGTAGAACTCATGAAACCAGGGAACACTCTGAGAAGAGTCTCATTGTTGAGAAGAATAAATGCAGCTCCACGTAAACAACACTTCGGAGTGTGTTAAAAACTCCGTGGCGCCCAAAACCCAGAACAGTACTTTTATCATGGCGACAGAGAACAGCCTGAGTACCTCACCGAATGAAGAGAGCCTCTACACCATATGGTGTCTCCAATGCCTGGCTATACCAGAGAGGGAAATCTGACCATCCAAAGCGCACACTGTTGCGACAATTACCACTACCATTGCTTAGGATTGGAGGAAAAGGACACAGACGGTTTCGAATTTCACTGCCTCAGATGTCAGGAAAGACAAGCTCGCTGCAACGCAGCCAAATGCACTGGGGAAGGACTACACAGAGTCTCTTGTAATGACTGCCCCCGTCTGTAACATTTCAAATGTCTCAGTTGGCCATATCAAGCCTGCGACATGGATGAACATACGTATAGCTGTACTGGATGTTGCACAGCACAGAGACACTGTGCAAGAGCATATAGCCCGCCTCGAGAAAATAGGCCAACATGGGAAGAAGTATTAATGATCCCCGAATACGCAGGGAAACCACAGAAAGACCCACATTAATTCATAGAAGCATGCAAAGGCGAATTCATCTTCACTAAGTTCCCAAAAGAATTATGAATAATGAAAGCCAAAGCCCAGCTGGAGGGCAAGGCTCGCAAATGGTGGAATAACTACGGCAAATTTGTTACACACTGGGATCAGTTCTCCGAGAGACTAGTTACCCAATGTTCTGGGAAATCAGTGCTGTCACAACTGACCGAGGAACTGTGAAGCCAGTACCAAAAACACGGGGAAGAAGCTGATATTTTCTTTAAGCGCAAAGTACCACCACTTCAGCGCTTACAGCCAGGCCAATCCAAAGACATCAACATAGAAATGATCACATTGCGGTTACTCCCCAAGATCAAGCATTTTCTGCGCAACCTGTTCCCACAAGGGACTGAAGAGTTGCACTTACATCGCGACTGCCCGTTGCTCCAAGGTACATGCCACGAGAAGGATGCTCAAACCAGCACCTCAAAGGTTAAGGACCCTGCCCACAGCAAACCAAAGTTTAGTGACGACATGCACAAACTAGCGGGAAACACAGTGGCAGGGGAAAATGCGGGGTCACGAGCCCCGGAAAAATAATTGAGTCCTCAGAAGTAGTGGTGTTGGGACACGTCAGTTTTATTCAAGGTGGTGGCAGCCATGTTGGCAACGTCAGAGGCAGCGTGCTTGTGTCTGGTCGCCAAAGTCAGGAAAATAGGGTGTTCGGGATATTGCAAATGCTACATCGACAGAGTGTGGACTACCTTGGGCATTTACGCCAGTTGTTTCGTGCATTGGTGCTGTGAATTCCTAATGACGAGTTTGTGAGGAGACATGTACATGCATTGGGAGTGTAACGACCTGTGAACAAATGACTTATCTCTTTTCTATGCAAGTGAGTCTAAACAAGTGGTGTTACAAGAAAGAGGAGACTCCAAAGAACCACCGTGTATCACAGTAAGGATTGATGGTGGCAAATTATTGGATATGCTAAACACTACGGCAAACGCAAATTCCATTCACCAGTCAGCTTTATCAAAGGTTACCCAAGATACGGAACTCCGGGACATCACCACAGCTGTCAATGTGGCCCAAGAGAGAACACTTCTGTTAACTGAATGTGCAATCACTCTATCGATCCACGTGGGAGGAGAAATTATCCTGACCAAATTTTTTGTAGCCCATGGGTCAAAACCAACCGTAATTCTAGGGCAACCCTGACTAGCCAAGCAAAAGGTGATTATTGAATGCCAGCAAGGCAAAGTATATTCAGAAACTGAGAAGCGGAGTCTATCACCTGGAAGTAGCCAGAAGTAAACTAAACACAACAGATCATTACAAACAAAGAAATGAACCACCAATTAGACAGACTAGTAGTAGCGCAGTTGTTAGCTATTTTGAACATGTACTACAAGGTGTTCAAGCACCAAGGCACCCTATGGAAATCCAGCAGTATCACACACAAAATTCCCCCTTGTTGCCCTGATGTAATACATAACAAACCAGGAAACCTATCACCCTAACAAAGGCAGCTTACTGAGGAACAAATCAAGGAGATAGAGCAGCTAGAAATAATTGAACCCACCAATTCAGCATACAATGCTAGGGTGGTATTTGTGCCGAAAAAGGATGAAACACTGAGATTCTGCATGAACTATAATGGATTTCAATAAAATCACGCAACCAATAGCAGCACATCCTTATCAATGTGGGTCACACACTAAAGGCTCTAGGCAATGCTAAAATTTTTGGTGTCCTTGATTTACACTGCTGGTATTGGTAGATCCCTGTGTTAGAGGAATCCAGAAAGTACACAGCATATACCGGCCCTGACGGGGATGTGTACCAATTTAACGTGGTGCAGTTTGGGCTGAAAAATGCATCTGCCACTTTCCATCGACTTATGTCGACAGTCGTACTGTTGAGTTATGTAGCAGATTTTTGTCATGCATATCGTGATGATGTGATCATTTTCTCTAATTCCTGGGAAGACCACATGAGACACTACTTGAGAGATTCGAGCTACATGGCCTAACATGCTGGCTAGGCAATTGCCATTTTGGCAAATGTGAGGTCGAATTCTTGGGACATCACGTTACACCAGAGGGAAACATCCCGCAAACAGAAAAAATCTGAGATATTAGCGAAACTACCCCCCCCCCCCCCCCCCCAAACACGAAAGCAGTTAAACCAGTTTTTGGACATATGCAATCGGCTGAGAGATTTGGTCCCAAACGTAGCTGATTTAAGGGAACCTCTTAATCAACTGTTACGAAAAGATCAGGCATGGAAATACACCTGAACTACTCAACCAGGCATTTAATCAAAATTAGGCCAATGGGTGTTGCTCCTGCAGAAGCCAACTTTTGAAATTCAGCACTGCCCAGGCCGACATAACGAACTCCCTGATACTCTATCCTGCGTGCCTGACAAAAACAAAGTCGAGGCAGAAGTAGACGACCGGGAGCATATGCTACCTACCAAACCCTTGCGGCTGAGGCTATCACTCCCTGCACCCTTGACCACCCGAGCTCTTATACAAAATTAGTATAAAAAGACTGCCAAGTCCAGCAAACTTCAGTCTCTGCACCTCCACTTCTCGTATAGGGCCAGAGGTTGCCATCGGGGTACGCAACCGCTGATACGTACGCAATAATCCACCGCTCGCAAGGGCTGGAAACTCTACCAGCAGAAGACATCACCGATTAGAAACCAAAATCGCTGCAGCCATCGCAGATCCCCTGCTTCTGCTAGACTGGACCCTCCAAAGGCTCTGGTGTTGAACCCAGAACCCTGGTAATAGGTCACGATGACGTCTCTTCAGGACCTCCCCTTTGCCCTCCGGACGGTGTTGGCATTGCCTACACAACCCTCTGGTAGTAGACCCCTTTTGTTCCTTCAGAACAAACCACCAGTCAGTTAGGAAAGAGCTGTTGAATACTTATTTTTGTAACACTAACTACCGCCTTTCCAATTAGATTCATTATCAGGCCGCCATCACCTGAGTTGCTTAGGTTTAAACTTCCATGTCAAAGTTATCCAGTGTAGGAAGTAGTACAGTGCCACACTGTTTTATTACTCACGTAATAAAATACATTAAACTTACCTATTTTCTGAATACTGATTTTATTTGTGTAAAATGTCATAGTTTTCTATGTAGTTCAGCCCTCTTAAGTGAAGCAGGCGACATAACCAGGCACCAAGCCAGATACATACACATTAAGTGGCCACATGAGATCTACCCCCTCGTAGATTTTGGTAGAGCCTATTTCACTAGAAATTCATCTGTCATGTGAATCAGTGACTCAGGTTATTCCACACTCCGCTACCCCTCTTTATGGGGCTGGAAAGCAGCTGGAATTAACTCTGACCACCTGACCTGTGCGGATACCACACCTGGGTATTCTGGTGAGGAAGTAACTTGAGCAATCAAACATTCTGTCCACCGCTCTCCTTGAGGCCGGAAGAAGGAACACAGGGTACATCTCTTGTTGCAAGCCTACAATTACTCAGATGTACACGATAGGGAATTGCACGCACAGGCTCTAATTCATGCGGTTTCATTTTGTAGCGTGCTAGCGCTGTCCAAGGGAGCTGTAACCTCAATAGCTACAAGGGCGAGACTGACATATTCCTGCTACCTACACTGAACTAAATAACTACCTCCTACTTTGGGTGCCAGGATTGAAACTGGTACACGAGGATAAGGAGTTTAATTAAAATAATTAAAATACTTTTACGTGCCCCCATCATCACTCTAGAATAATATTCTCCCTCTTTCATCCTCACAGGATGGCTGGCATCCTGCATATATTGGCAGCCCTAATAGTGAGACAAATCACACTCCCAGGCCGGGAAGCCACTTGTATTCAAATCACTCTGGGGTTTGACTCCCTTCTGGCCCATGACAAACCTGCCCCCAAGTGACCGAACACTGTAATAAAACACCTAACGACTCAGAGACCTAATTGAAGGTATAGTATTCGCCGTGGTAGGCTAGGCTAGTGCTTGGCAGGGCAGTCAACGTACCACACTACCTTCTGAGATAGTCCACCCACGTTGGACACGCATCAATATTTGACACCCAACATGGGGCCAATTGCCCTACATAGCTCAGCCTTGAGGACAGGACCACGCCAGACACCCCACCCCCTCTTGATGTTTTACTCCTTTAAAAGGAGTATCGTTCACGACTTCGAAGAGTCATCATAAACACCCAGTGATGCCTATAGATACCACAATGTCAGACTCGGACTCAAATCAACACGGCCGGATAGCTGAGGACATCGCCACCAGGGCGAGCAATGCCCCCTGTCCCGGGACTGGATGCTCTGGAATTGGACGTTATACGATCCAGTGTACCTACTGTGACCGGCTGTACCACTACAGGTGTATCGGGTGAGATGAGACCCCCATTATACAGATGAGCTCGAGTATTGCTGTACCAAGTGCCACCAGGACGAGCCACAGCAATGTCAGTGGCCAGAGCGTAAAGGACGCGGACGATACACAAGTCAATTGTATCCTCTGCCGACGCGAGTTCCACCACTTGTGTATCGGGTGGCTGGAAGAACGGGTAACTACCCCCAGAATTGTATCTCAGTGTGATGTGTGCCAGAGAGAGCACACATACCAGCCCCGTAACCACACTCGTAGGCTAAGCCCAAGAATACAAGGGCTACCAACAGAAATGACAATGCCCAAATTTAACAGGAGAAACTACGCGGACCCGCAAAATTCCTCGCTACCTGCGAGAAGGAGTATCGTGAGCACATTATCCCAAAATGACAATGAGTGAGGTGCACTCACCCCCAGCTGACAGGTACTGCCAAGCGCTATGGCAAATTTGTAGAAAGTTGGCCCCAATTTCGGACCCAACTCAAGTCTCACTTTTCAGGAGATGAACTCCTGAGTGAAATAATTACTGACCTGCATTCCTGAGTATAGCAACCCAACAAGGAAGCTGAACTTTTCATCAGATGGAAAGAACTATTACAACGACGTGTGTACCCAGAGCAGAGCGAGGCTCTACAGGTGAGAGCCATTACCCACACCCTCCTCCCCACGCTACGTAATTTACTAATTATCGCTCAACCGCAAATGGTCGACAGCCTAGTAGAAAAAGCCAGAGAGCTATACATCAAGGACCCCACGAGGATCGAGAGCATGCCAGGGTTAATGGCCCAACCCCCTTTCCCCGGCAGACATCAGGGCGCGGCACGACCTTGCGACACCCCTCCACCCCCTTGCTGCACTCCTGACACTGCCCGAGCTGGCATTTCAACCGGCACTGTCCTCTGCACCCGCCCCAAGCGGCCCAGACCTCCCCTCCTCACCCTCTTAATGCACAGCTGCGCTCTGGAGAAACATGCGACCCTCAGCAGGGATTCCGTAACCCCAAAATGCATTCAGGTAACTCCCAATCTTTGAACCTACGCCGGATGCGAGTACCACCAGTAACATGAACAACTCTCGACCTAAGGTCGTCTTCCACCAGTAATGAACGAGAGCACAGGCTCGTTAGACCCTCCGGTGGGAACAGAACCCCGGACACCCAGGAGGCAGACGAAGCGTCCCCCTCCTACACTCCACACAGTAAGCCATCGTCATTAAAGGAAGGGAGGCCAGACAGTCCCCCCTTCTCCTCCGTACCAACCCCCTCCTCGGACACATTCCTTTCGGGGACGACAAATCCCAGCTCTTCGATTCTCACCCCCAGTATCCCCCCACCACCCTCGAGTAGAATCTTGTAGAACACCACCTTGCAAATTATCCTGGCGTGACCCCACAGACCACCTCACCCTCAACCGTTCTTGCTAGAACAGACACAGAGTGAAAGGAAACCGCCCTACCACCCCCTCAACAAGCGTCAGACCCAGGTCGCAATACTCCCCTCCCCCCCTGCTTACTCCTCGGGCTACAGAGTGTCAGCCCCTGCCCACGAGGACTCGATCGCACACACAGCGCGTGCCTCATTGGCCTCCTTCTGTCAAGGATCACTCTCACTGGGAACCGAACTGGACACAATGGCGTACCCGCTCCCTCCAGACTCGGTCCTGCCTACATCCCCCCCCCCCCCAAGTCGGCGAAGCGTAACAAGGATAGGGAATACGGAACGTACGGCATGTTACCTTACCCATCCATCTCCTCATTCCTTGACAACAATGGAGAAAGTGGGCTTGTGGAGAGTGAAAACCTCGAGCCACCCAGGCCAACACCTGAGGACAACACAGTCAACTTGGCGACCGTCACCACCTGCCTGGAAGCGAAAGTCGAGAGAGAAAGCGTCGCGACTACCATGTCAAACGAAAACATTACCGCAGAGCCTGGCAAATGTGTAATCGCGAGTGACCGCGAGGTCTCTCCCACGACAGGATTGGCTAGCAGTTGGTTCCGCGCACCGATTACCAGCGCTACTGCCAACCGCAAACAACAGTTAACTGCAGAGAAATATACCACAACCGACTACAGCACTCATGAGCTGCCTAAAGTGAGTGTCGGAAAGGAGCCATGCTGTACAGCTACCGGCCAAGAAGCAGATGTAAACAACAGCCGGGACGCTGACCCCAAGCTGTCTTCCGCCGCCTGAGAGGTCCGCTGCGTGCCAGACGCACGTGCCACGTCCCTGACCAATACTGCAAGACAGCCAGGCAAACCCAATCTGCTGGCCAACCTTCTCCACTATGGCACCTTGGAAGTGAGGGCACCCCCTGAAGCAATGAGTGCACGTCCTCGCCCACCCCTGCATCTGCATCCGGCACGGAGTAAGTACCTGGCAGTGGCCAGTATTTGAAATAGCGCCCCATCCGTGTGTAATCCCCTTAGTTAGCCGGTTGTGATAGCATTAGTAGAAGACAGCATTCCAAAGACAATACAAAAAAGTTATAGTTTGCGGAGTAGGGACGGCTAGATGAACTTTAAAAAGCACCTACAAAATCCTATCCTAGTAGGGAATGCATCATGATGCCCCCCACATCAAGAATTCAGCTTAACTTATAAAATTGATTGTAAACGTAACTTCATTTTTTTTTCAAGGTGGAGAATTTAACAAACAAAACCTGCATTGTCATGAAACGAGGTCCCGCAGAAAAAAATAAAGTGTCCAAATAAAGTAAAATTTTGCCTCATAAATAACTGACACCATAAAGTAAAGTAGCATGAAATGTTAAATCATTTTCAAAATTTGGCATTTATTTTTCCTAGTTCGCTTGCCAGAAAATTGTTTGCCGAAGCCAAGTTAACATATCTTCAAAACTCGTAAGCAAGCTGAAAAATTTATGTTGGCATTTTCCCCTGCAAACCCACTTAGTGCTCACGTAAAGTCTGTATTAAATCAGAATGTAATAACTAAAATCTTTGTTGTTTGTATTGCAAGAAATTAGAATGAAACGATTAATGTAGAGTCCAACAATTCCGTGAGCACTGTCAGAAAGTGAACACGCGAAACCGAAGCCCATCAGCAGACCCATAAACATAACATTGATGACACCCTCTCCATTCCTAACAATGAGATTGGGTGACATTGCTTTCACTAATTTTATAAAGCTGGTTAAGAGCATGAGGCGAGAACTCACTGAGAATGCACCGTAACCCGCCACCCAGAAATACAAAACCTTCTTAAAATTTCTGAGTTTAATTGTGTATATCACGTAACATTGCAAACTATGCTAAAATTAAAGTTGTAAACCGAGGTCCTAACCTTACCTATTTTGTGTTACGTAAGGTTACACATCCCCCTTAATAATCTCCAAGCTAGTGATTTTGATGAATATATATCATATTACCCTAGAAAAATGTTTCCTTAGAAGGAAACCCCTATTTTAATCAAGTGAGTTGACGTAGTAATTTTGTGTACCCTCGTGTCTTAGTTTGAAAACTTTGAAGTTATGCATGACCTAGTAACCTGTGAACCGTCGCCAGGGCAATGAGCAAGCGTAATCTCTACTCAGAGCAAGTTAGACACGCCCTTACGCTAACAACCATGAGAAATGTGTCTTGTCCCCAGCCCATTAAGCTGACCCCTATGTGCATTATTTTGTATCAAACTAAAATTAATCTTGTCCTGTAGCGAGTCAACTCACACCCAGTATAAAGTAACTTCAAGAGCGCACCCATCCTGTAACATGGGAAATTATGACTTAATGTTAATTTGCTTGAAACCTCCTTAGTGAAACACGCCAGTATAGTGCATCTGGCCGAATAATGTACATAACCTCTTTTCCAGCACGCCACTGTAGTGCTGGAATAACATTCCACATTGGGATATATAGGGTTTTATAAGTTAGGCCTTACCCATGTATAAGATAATTTTTCTTCACATACAATATATGCCAAAGGGTAAACATGTTAGCATGTATGAGAGTATTAATATGTTTTCCTTAACTGTCTCACCCCCAGAGTGCACAAATAAATTATTTCACGCCTGAGTGAAATCTCCAAACAGAGTTGTGATGCACCATTCCACACTCTCACTACGCTCACTTGCCTGAGCCCCCTTTCATGTAACGTTAAACGGAGGTCCGTGTCTACCTGTGTTCATGAACCCTCTGCCCAGAGCCGACCCCTAAACACTCGTTCACTCTGAGCGGATGAAAACACTGTACAGAAATTACTTTTCATGCAATAATCTGTATAAAATAATCACTTCATTTTAACCATCCTGCTATATAAGGTAAATATTATCTTACTCAGTAGTACGTAAGAGTGCCTTGATCGTGTGATTAATAATTGTAACTTTGCTTGAAAAAGTACCTAACCTAGTTATAAGAAATAATGTTGTGTTCCATGTTTTTGCAAAAGTGTATTATGTCATGCACAAATCGTGCTATGCAATCTGAACCTCACAACTAAGAATACAGAAATCTTTTTGTTTTGCTTGAGTGTTTTTTCAGTTTCTTGTTCCCATAAAGAAATGCTCACTTAGAATGTAGGGAAGAGACATTAACACCATATATATAATTAATAAGTTCTATTTTTATTATTTAATTAAAATTGTAAATTTTAATGCATGTCGGATACTGTGCAACCACAAGAATATAAGTAAATTTATAACCCCAACGTCACAGTATACCACTCCTGCATTAAAACTTGCTCGTTTAGAAACCACTTTTATTTTTTCAAAAAAAGAAAACAAATATTAAAAATTAAATTTTTCTCTAATAACAGTTGTACACGTGCTGTATAAATCAATTTATTATGCCAATGTAATTCTGCTCTCGAACTAGGAAGGCCTAGTATTAAAATGACTCATTCCCCAACCTCCTTCAAAATTTCTTCCTCCCTTGGTAAGCAAGAGAAAACGCCACAGAAGACTGCTGCTCAGGGCTGGGAAGCAGATAGCTTCAGGTCCCGACACCCAACCGCTACCAAAAGCAGGAGGAGAGAGCGAAGAGGGGACTGTTCACCCGCCGCAGAGATTTCAACCACATGACGCACAACCCAGATAACGGGCGCCCGCTATTCAGTAAAGGCCAGATCACACAGAGCAGGCGTTTACCCAGAAGCACAACTCACCCAAGGCAATGCACGCACAGAAGAGGCATTCGCATAGAAGGCCATAGACGCCCATCAGATGTTCGATGATTGGGTTATCCACTTCCTAGATCGGCAGCACAGTAGTAGAATCAGAGATGGGTCTTCGTCGCTTAACGGGGTGAGCGATTTACGTATGCCAGAATGCTGTGCAGCGCGACTGCGCACTCTACGGACAACTTCACCCCATCTACAAGCCACGTGTGCTCTGGGGCGGAGTATGTAAGCAGCAATCCAAATCAAATGTATCGCACCAGGAAGCCCGCAAGCCTGGGTAGCCGATCACCTAATTGCATATTACAAGCGTAATTGCAATCCCCATTGCCAGTTCAGAATTATATATGCAAAAGGCACCCCCGTGATTGAAATGATATTAATTGTGAATTCTACTACTTGTGTCTGGCCCCTGAAAGAAGTTCCTACAATCACGGGAGATGGCAGCACCCCTGTGACCTTGTGACGTCACAGCCGCCCTGCCTCAGAACAGGGGTTTTAATTTGTCATTGCCTTCACCTGGGGTGAAAAGAAACCTTCAGCGTGTCTGCACCCCCGATAAACCTGCACCCACGGTGAAATGTTACGCAACCCTCCGCACCCCGAAGAACTGCTGACCAGAGAATTTTTAGTATGAATACAACCCCCGCAGCTAGCACCAGCGAGTGCACCAGGCTTGGCGACTGCGGAGAACGCAAGCCCAACCTCCAGTCTGCTGAAGCGACTCCCCAGTTCGCAAGGGCTCATCCTCCTCAGTCTGCAACAGGACTCATCCTCCTCAGCTCACAAGGGCTTAACTTCCTACAGTCTGCAAGGATTCTGCAGCTCACTACCCACCCACCTATACCCAGCTTGCAGAAAGCTCTCCTTCGGGCTCGACTAAGAGCTACTTTAACTCCTACCACGACCCTCCTTTCTTGACCCACACCTTAACCTACGTCAAGAAGCTCTCTCTCAACCTACACGTCATTAGGGACCTGCATGTGAGTCAGCCAACAGCTACAGGTATACCCAACCTTAACCCGGTAAATCTTACCTAAGTCAACCTCCCGTGACGCTCCGGTAGCGAGCCGTCGCATGTGTTAACTACCTGTTTAGCTTCCATCTCTTTATTAAGCTAGCTGCTGTAAATTGCGTTGCTACAATTTTTATTCATCTAGCCGCTGTAAATTGTGTTGCTATAATCTTCACTTATCTAGCTGCTGTAAATTGCATTGCTACAGGTTCCCGTGGACAGCCACAACAAAGTTGCAGAGCTATAGTTGCTACCTTAGACTCACCTTCGCCTGACCACAGTTTTCTCTATGTGTTACTCCTGAAACTATTTTTATTGTTAGTAAAACAATTTACTTATATCGTATGGTGCGCCCAGTAAGCAAAGACATAGAGAACGTCATGCCCTTGCTCAAGCCAATGCATGTAGACGAGCCGTCCCCTAAACAACCTGATCAAACACCACGAGCCATTTTCCGTCTGATTCCGCTAGACATTTCTTCTCCCCTTGATCACCTACTTTGTGGTAACTGGCCGGGATATCCCACTAAGGAATATGAGATACAGGAGCAATTGCTAAACCAGGAAAGCGGAACTATTCCCCAGGACAACCCTGCTAGCCAACAAGAGAAAACTGTTAGCAATGACAAGCTGAAATCTGGTTGGAGAATCTGAGTCACCCATCCCACGGGCACAGTCTTGCCTAAATATTGTACCATCAAGCTAGCGACACGGAAATTAATTTGGGTTCGACTCCCGGCGCAATCCAACTCCCGTATCCGTATAGCACGCCCCTCTGATGATTACGACCACTGCTCGTAAACCAACCCTCACCCAGCTAAAGTCTCGTCAGCCAGGTTTACATACCCCCATCATCACTCTAGATTAATATTCTCCCCCTTTCATCCAGACAGGATGGCTGGCATCCTGCGTATATTGGCGGCCCTAATATTAAGACGAAACACACTCCCAGGCCAGGAAGCCACTTGTATTCGACTCACTCTGCGGTTTGACTCCCCTCCGGCACATGACAAACCTGCCCCCAAGCGACAGAATGCTGTAATAAAATCCCTAATGCCTCAAAGGCCTAATTGAAGGAATAGTATTCAATGTGGTAGGCTAGGCTAGGGCTCGTCAGGGCGGTCAACATACCGTACTACTACCTTATGAGATAATCCACCCACATAGGTCACGCATCAAACTAAACCGAAAAAACACTTGGTAAATCAGATATACAAATCTATGGAGCGTACTGTGTGCCTTCGCCGAATAAACATGCGGCCAGCATCTAGTGGCAATGGAAAATTTTGTTTGTGAGTAGGCCATAATGGTACCGTGTTGTTTTATCGATCGAGATGGCAACTGAAACCAACTGTCTGCTGGGCGTGGCTTGTTGCTCTCTCTTTATTTCTCTCTTTCACACACTGAAAGTTTCACTTCGCTAGTAAATACGAACATTATATATGTTTTCAATTGTATCATATTTCAAACTTATTACAGCAAAATAATGATTTTTTAATTTGTAATTTACAACTGAAAAGAGATTTTAATGTTTGAATACCTATTTTAATATATTTAGATATGATGGCAGGACAGTTACCTAATAAAGTTAGTAGACGTGGCGAGCCATGACATGGCGTGTTGATTTTTGTCAAATGAAACGTAAATTATTCTTACTCTGAAAAATACTTCAAATTACCACAATACGTTTGTAGACATTGTGTTTTTTAAACCTACCTAGGCAAGTTACGATGTTGTGATAAATCTGTGTTTCCACGGCAGTAGTAAATATACTGTGACATGTGTTTCGTTAATCATTGTGTCTGTGAAATGGTGTGCCTTTGTCCATCGTGGTCGATACGCTGGACCTGTGTGTGTGCGTGATTAAAAATATTTGATTAGCACTATTTATATGTTTTAACTGTGAACTGTTTTTATGACGAAGTTAATTATTTACATCCACGTCTATTTATCAAAACATTGTACCTTTGCCCTAAGGGGTTTGAAGCACAGTCATGTAACGTAATTTGCCACAATCCCGGCAGAAAAATGCTGTCCAGCCCAATAAATTTCAATAAACCTAATAAAGAGTACGAGCGTGTTCACCACTATCTTTTCAGTTTGCATGACAAAAATCAGTAACACAAGTTGCGTGCTTGAATTTAATGTGCATTTTTCATTTGACTGGTTGTTCCTTCATTTTAATATTTATTCCAACTGAGGCCGTCCTTTTAAAGAAATAACCCAACACATATCAATAACAAAAGGATAATTAGTAAAGCTCTTTACCTCGCAGTTGTAACAGTGTTAAACACATTCGCGGCAAAATACTAACGTGCATTACATGTACTGTGCTATGTCGTGGAAAACAAATATGTTAATGTAAAATAACCATAACGGTCATCAATCCAGGCATTTTTAACATGTCATAAAGCTGACCTAAATAATGTTGGAGCCTAAACTGTGAATATTCATATGGAATGGTTTTTGGAATATGAAAGAATTCTTTGAAAAGCCATAAAGAGTAAACAACACATTTGACAGGTATAAAAGTGGAAGTAACATTTCAATGTTTATGTTTAGGTGTAGCGAAAGTATACAAACACATGTACACACACAATAGTATGTAAACATTGATTTTGACAGATGCTACATGGCAGTCACATGGCAATGTTTGTTTACATTTGGCGGAAGGATACGAAACCAGCCTGCAAATAGATATTTAGCAGGTCTCCGAGAAAGTTGCTTCCAATGGGGAATGGACTATACATATGAATAACAATTTATTGAATCTGCGTCATAAACATGAAGATTCACAACAGAAATGTATTTTTTTCGTAAATTTTTCTTGTGTATTTTTTGTAAGGTATGTCATTTTTTGCGAGAAACTGTGTATTTTGCGTTTTTTCACGATTTCACGCACAGCGAAAAACAGGTGTCTCTATGGATGAATATATTAAGGAATGTTGGCCTGATATTTTCAGGCAGTCGCAATACCTGTCTGGTATTTCGGGCATTTCCATTACCCAAAATTTTGGGTACCCGACCACCCCTAACGATCCGTACAGCAGCCGGGAAGGTTATAAAGATTGCTTTACTGCCCAAAATCACCTGTAAAATCTGGATAGCTTCCCCACTACTTAATTTTGTTCCCAGTTGTAAACCAACTATACCAGTTTCTTTAGGACATCCGGGTAGTGAGCAGGGACCTGAGTTAGGCAAATCCGCCGCAGCATGATCCACTTCCATTTCAATTTCATTACCACTCACAACAGTTTAGATACTTCGGACAGCTGACGTCCTGCTTATTGGCAGCCTTCTCAGTGAGTAAAGTTGCACTCCCTGGGCGGAAGACGTTTGCAATCCGACTCACCCTGGGGTTTGATTCTCCTCCACTCCAACTTATCCTTCCACTAGGCAATAGCCCAATTACTACCCAATGTGAGCAGACTACGACCTGCCAGGCAGAAAATAATCCCGCGAGAAGTGAATACGCTGCCGAAGGGTTGTAATTATAGGCTCAGGAGGGTAATCAGCACTTTCTGTGTCTCCTATCGGACAGAAGTGCCTCCTCCACCACGAGGACCTTAGACCAGAATAATATTATCCTTAATCCAAGAAAAAAAGTGAGTGCATCAAAATTAACAGCGGATATTGTTTTTGATCATGTGTTTTCAATACACTGGGAGTCAATAGTATTGTGTCTATGGTTTGCGGAGTAGCTGGATTATTCATCCCTTGAAGCCATGGAACAATAATACTGATCCAACACAAATCTAAATTTGTTACTGGTTACAAAGAAATTAATGTTCCAGCTACTGAAAATTATTCCAAACAAAGCCTTCCATAAAATTTTCTTATACAGCACAACACATATAGTTACAAACTGTTATTCAAATCATGTCACGTACCGTATTCTGTCAAAAAGTATGTGCTGCAGCAGGTATCGACGAGTTTCAGTGTGCTGCAACAGAAATATTGTCAGCAGGAGAGCCTGTTTCTGCCTGGGGTATTCCAAGCCTAAAGGCACATGCCGGAAATTGGACACAAGGCAAAATATTATGCTTTCAAGCACAGCACTCAACTCATAGTCCTGAAACATCAAAACATAACAATTCTATTTAGTATAGCACAGGGACAATGAGCCACCAACTAATGTTAATTACAACTACCATGTAAACAAATCCCATTCTGGCCATATTTTTAGTCTGTTTTCAGGGTTCTGTCTGCTGCAGCTATTTCATGCATTCAAGGCCTCAAAAAGTGTGAGTTCTAAGACTGACACTCACTCACCACTTGCTTCAATGCCATCACATGCAAGGCACTCAACTAGTAAATAGTCTTCCTGTTAGCAAATTGCGTGAATATGACTTCAAGCTGTGAGTCTACATTTTATGACATGCAAGTGAAGATAGAATTATGGATGAGACGTGTCTCTACAGATAATTTAGCAGCTAAAACTGATTCTTAAAACATCCATTTCTGCCATTTTTACACCCAAAAAAAAAAAAAGATCCTAAAGTTGAAATGAGAACCTGAAACTTGTGTTTGGCAACAAAATGACCAACCATTACGCATCTTTTACCAAACCTCTATAATGCACACAGTTCTTAAGTTTTTATAGGATGTACAATTAGGTGAGTTTATTTTAGGGTTGGGATCCTCGATACCCTCAATATTTTATAGTACAGAGTATTGCACGAGAATATCCAAAAGTATGTTTAAACACCCATTTTCTCATTACATAATTATGGTATGGGCATACCATACCTTTCGGGATATTAAGACACATTCAAAAATCGTGCCATAATTTAATCATTTAAAACACATTTTCTCGTGCCATAATTATGGCATGAGCATACCATAGCTTTCAGAATGCGTACAATACTTATGAAAAGCGTATCATAACTTAAAATGCATCCTTCGGGCATTCCAACGCACCCATAAAATTTGACCTAGGTCCAACGTTCACAAGATATTAATAGCAACTTTTAAATGTGTACCATAATATTATCTCAGCTGGCAGCCAGCATTCCAAAACTTCCCGCAAGAATTCCAAAAAGCCTTCGCGGGTCAAGTTTCCAGTGTAACGAGGGTTTTTATATAGTTTCATTGTGTGTCAACAACACTAGTATAGTGAGCAACTTTCTTGGTCAAAATGTTTTATGTTCAAGACAATTTTAATTTGGTATCGAGAAAATTATTGGTATCGAGTATCATGAGAACATTTTGGTATGAAAACTAGTATCAAGTATTGAGAAAATGTAGTGTCGACCCATCCCTAGTTTATTTACAAAATTCCTGTACCTTATATGTTACAAATTACCAGATAATTCAAAAGTGTCAAATTTGAAACCTTATTATTGGAACACGTATGAAATCACCAACCATGTGAAAAATAGCTTTACCCAGAATTGTCCCTATTATTTTTAATATGGTGGAGGAAAACAAATAGAACAGAAAATTGTGGGCATCCCAAACAGAGTTTTTAAAAGTGCTCCTTCAACCACAAATATCCTATGTCTCAGCACTGTTCTTTAGTTGTGCTCCCAGACATTTCATGTATGAGAAACAAAGAACACACATTAAAAAATTGGCCACTGGTTCTCATTTGCAAGGAATATATATAATGCTTAAACTGCAAAAATTTTCACAGAGTATACACAGATGGTCAAATTGTGGCACATGAAATCTTTTATTTTCTGGGTGGAAGAGGGGGGAGGATTGAAGCAGACTCGATCCACAGTACAGGACACGTTTCAACTGCCAGCCATTAGAATGGAAGAATGCATCATTTACTGCTGTTTCCAACCTTCAGCACTGGCTCCATAGCAGCATATTTATTTGTTAAATATTTTCGTGGGAACTGTTTACATGCTTTATTTACATGGAATTATGATTAAAGTAATTTATGTTACTAACATCAGTGTACACAATTTGAATATATAACCACGTTTAACAGAATGAAATAAAATCACACACAGTAAAACAGTATTCCTGTATTTGCACTGCATGGTTTATTGGAAAACCATAACCTCTTGATCCTGAGGAACTGTTTAGGATGATTTTAACTCTACAACACATAAGTAGTAATACTGTAAATATAATGCCACAGATACTCTACATACCATAATATAAGTGCAATTGTCATTATTTGGTAAATTGTTAGTAATTAGTTTTAACTTTGGTGCAAGAAAACCCAACCGGTCTTTTTTCTGAAAATTTCTGGAATTCTGGTCAATTTTAGTTTTTGTAAAAATCACCAGACCAAACCGAAAATTTCGTTAACCGATCAGCCCTAATAAAAATTTATTTAAATAACAATTTAAAAACAAAAGGAGGTTGATTCTAACTCAGATGAAGGCATTCTGATGAGTAAACGTGTGTGTATATATGTTGTAAGAAAGAAAAATTAATTTTAACAAGCCACAATTAGAATATTAACATTATTCCCTAAAGAGGAAGTGTTCCGAAGGAACTCAACTAAATTGTGTAATGCAGCACCAGGAGGTCGCTGAAGAATGGAGTGGCTGGCACCAAGAGGGAATGTCGTTTTAAGGGGGGTTCAAGGAAGACTTGGAGGGATGTTACCAAGGAAGGTCAGGTAGGTGTTGACCACGTTGGCAGGACCCTCTGGTGATGATGGTGTCCGGAAGGCCTCTGGAGCTAGAGGTCGCCAAAGAGGTGGAAGACCATCTGGTAGCTGGCAGTATCTCCGGAGCTGACGGTGGACATTGACTGTTGAGAAACTTCTGGAAACTGTTGGTGACCGACGTGGGGTGAAGAGGTCTGCTGCTAGCTAACCCTATTAGACTATCTCATTGCCATTACAGCAGTAGACAGGAGACTACAGCTTATCCTTGATGAACTGACACTTACCAATAGCCGTTACAGCGGTGTAGGTGCTGCAGACTGTTCTGGAGGTCTTTCTATACTAATCTCCCCAGCTTGGTGGCATTCAGAAGGGTGTGAGGGAAGCTGGCTCCGCCCTCCGGGGGTTGGAGTTCTGACGTCATGCAAGGGCGACTGGATACACTTTTCTGTGCGAGGCTCACTGCATGGCTGGAAAGTGTTGATATATCTTGCCAGACCACGCATCTTGGAGACTGTGAATGCTACAGCGGGTGAAGCTTTGTTCTCCAGCGGCAGGATAGTGAGATACCTTAGCCGTCCTGGAGTAGCGAGTGATTCAAACTGCAGTGGAGGGGTGATGCTTGTGACAGCTTCTTGGCATGGAATAGTGTTAATAAGGATCATGTGTTAAGAGTCTTAAGGGGACTATGTAGCTGCCCGTCCACGGTCAAGAAGCGAGGGCACGATATGGGCAACAGTTACACGCACGCCTGGAGCCTCATTGCTACTAAGCTCAAGGCGTGCAGTGTTTCTGTCATAACACTGTACTGTGAAAATTAGATCTGTAAAATAAATGCATTGACAAGCTTTAAAAATGTGAAATTTGACCATTTTCACAAATTTTTTTCTCCAAGAGTACATTTAATATGACAAAAGTAAAAAAAAGAGCACCATAGATAATTGTTTTTTATTCTCTCTGACAAAAAGTCATATTTCCAGAACTTTTATTTACAGAGCTACACGTTTATGCGCAAACAACAATTTCACAGAAAATGTTTCAGTACATAGTACCCTTAATATGGGGACTGTCTCAAGGCGCTCTTGTAGACATGTGTCCCATCTCCCTTCCTTCGTTCATTAGTGATTTCTGAATGGCATATAAGGAGTAGCGCTTTCCCAGATGGGACGCAGTCACAAGTAGTGTGTGCTTCCCAAAAGCGAAGATAGCATCAGAGTTGTAATTTATTGATGTACATGTCAGAAATATCATCTACTGAAATCCCGCATGTATGGGCATTTTTTGGCAGTCCCATGAATAACGATACATCGAGAGTCAACTGTACTAAGCTGGCAGCCCAAAGAACGAGTAGTATCTATTTTTATATATGAGCTGGCTCTGACTATACAGCTCTCAACATGATAAACTCAACTTGCAGTAACCAAAAAAAAATACAAGTTTATTTTTCAGCACATCTTGCACACATATTAGATTTTTTTCATTCAAATGTTTTACAGTTATAAAAAGGCAGTCACTTTAAATGGGGTCGATAATAGGGAGATTCTACAGTATAATAAAATCTCCAGTAGTAGAAAAAGAAGTGTATGTAAACTAATAACCTCGAAGAAAAGACACAAGAAGTCCAGGAAATATTTGAACCTGCGCTTCCTCCCAACAGAGAGCACAGCTGACTGCTTGGTGTCTGCCGCAGTTTCAGTCAGTCCACACAGCTGCTCCATGAGTGGCATCAAGCACTGCTCCACGACGTACGGAGACATCAGCAGAGGAACCAGTGGCCCAATGAACTCGTTAGCCAACATCATGAGCAGTGCCTCATTAGACAATGCACCTTCCACCTGCTGAGGAACATCTACTCCGAGCACCTGCAAATACCACAATCAAGTGAGTCACTACTGTAAAAGTTAAAAATTTTGCTTTTCATATACTGTGCCTTGCTTTAATTGTGGTTATCATATTCAAAGCACTACAGTATAAAAACCATTTACAACACATGTCATAAAGTTGCAGTTACTGACAACACATGCTTTATGTTTAAGCACAAAGCATGAGATAATGAGATTACTGTATTACAGTATTTCTGTTACTTTAGCTGGTTTATACACAGAAGCATGCGGGTCAGTGCTTTGGATTTCAACATGTTAACTATTAATATGTGATTCAGCAGCTTACCTACCTGCACGAGCCTACACATTATATAAATTCAAATTAAGGCAAACTGCTTCTGAGGAAAATTCTATTTCTAAAAAAATCCACAAGATACACAAGAAATACATTCCAAATCAACCACAAAAAAAAATTTGTCAAGATGCAGTTCCTCCCAACTTTTGAAACTCATCACATGACAATATAGTAAAAAAACTACAACTGTTAGAAACTACCACAAAAAGACTAAACGTATTGAAAAAAGTTTAAAAATTAGATTGACTTGAAATAAAAATTAATACAGAGCTAAAAATTTTGACGGAAACAAATACTACTACACAGACCTCAAATTTTCGGTCGCACAACTCCAGCAAGCGTGACAGCCAATGACAGAGCTGGGAAGCACGGGCAACTTCACGGTGTGGTGTCTGCTGGATTGGTTCATAGCCAGGCACTGGGTACCGAAATGGCGTTGACCCAAAATTTGCCACCAGATTTTCCGTGAATGCCAAGCTGACTGCTGGAAAATACGCTTTTCCTGGACCAACTTGTATGTTGCTGAATGCTTGGCCCATTGATTTTCCATTTCTATAATAAAACTGAAATATATCCAGTGGCTACATCCAAAACAGATATTCTTCAGTATTAAGGAGATTTAAATTGTCACAGTTTGTACCTATCAAAATCTTGGCAATTGACAATATTATAGAAACACAACACTGACCTGTAGAATTCAATGGTACCCTCATCCATATCAATAAGGCAGTCTATAATGTCACCGTTCAACCATGGTTCTCCATATTTGTAAGTCGCAACATTCCACTTACGTAGTCTGCTGCCATCATAAGCAAATGAGTTGACAGTATCACCTGCAATGAGAAAATACTCTCCTAACATCACATATCTGCCGATTCAAAAATTTAATGAAAATGGACTATATCTTTATAATCTGTCACATATGTGAATTCTACTTTTTGACAGCCAGTGAGTTGTAACATGTCATAAAGAAAACTGACAATGTTCCATAAACAAAATCCTGCATCAAATGTGTGAATGAATGTAAGTACATTTAACGTTGATTATTCTGACAGCCTTGCCACTAACAAAACCGAGAACAGAGAAATAAGAAATACGCAGGCAGAAAAGAGTTCTTAGACAAAAAAAACACACACACACACGCTATCTATCTATCTATCTATCTCTATATCTATCTATCTCTATCTATCTCTATATCTATCTATCTCTATATATATATATATATATATATATATAGATATAGATAGATAGAGATAGATAGATATAGAGATAGATAGATAGATAGATAGATAGCGTGTGTGTGTTTTTATATCGAATTATATATATATATATATATATAAGTCACAAAACAGCTGGGTAATTCCATACCATTTCATACAATTTAAATAATCAATGTTGGTTGCTACGCAGTTTCAGAAAAATTATATATTTTTTTACCAATAAATTATACATGTTAGTTGAAAACCAATTTTCGTAAAACTTACCAGGCTTGCATTTGGTGTATACTGCTTTTTTAGGTGACACCATGCAGTACTTTTATAATTTTTAAGCATTTGCTGCAATTGATGTAGCACCTTTATTTATAATCCAATTTGAATGAATAAAAAACAGATTTATTCAGAAAAAAAGAGTTGTTTCTCAAGTTATCAACACACTACGCTCTTCTGCTTTTAAAGATGACACTAATAAGAGTCAAAGTTCATGACGAAATTTTAATACTATATAACCAAAAAATTATAGAATTACAGAATAAACTAGTGGGATCACGTGTATATCTCACCTCTTTCTGATCACTTTTTTTCGATGCAAAAAAATTGTGAATTGATGCGTGATTAACTTAAAAGTAAGCAACCACACACTTGAAAAGCACCGGTGCAATATTTGTACTATATAACACTACCAAAAATTTTTAATGAAAGAAGACACTGATGGGAACACATGCATATATCAATTTTACTGCTGCCATAGTTCACAGAGTAAAAAAAAATCACCAAGAATGTAAGATTATTATCAAATGTGCCACAGCACTTATAAGGTTTTTGTTTCCTGGTGCATGCCCAACAAGTCATGCTAGCAGCAAGATAAAGCCAGTGGACAGAGCTAACTTCAGTCCAGTGTTTATTTTGGCCATTTCTTCCCTCCCCTTATGCGCAGTATGTGGACTGCGCTGTGCATTATAGAGCACGCTGTACTTTTTAACGTGAGTCTCAAATGCCTCGCTCCTGTGTGTGTGCCTTGGAGTCTTCCCTTTCCTACTTTCCCTCAACCTCCTTGTTTTTACCCTCCCTCCTGCGCATGTTTATTCTGATTGGTTGTAAGAAATTATTCTGAATCAGCACAGGCCTCTGCCACTTCCAAGTCTGCACGTCTTCGCGAAAATTCCCTTCTGGTATTTAACTCTGCGAGGTCCCTTCAGGACTCTGAAAATGTTGAAAAGTGTGAGCCGACTTGCTGCCATGTCGTGAGCAGCAAATGATCAAGGTGGGTTTGCTTTCTGATGAAGTATAGAAGCTTTTGTGTGGTTTGAAAAGTAATTCGTTAGATGTGTTCTTAGCTTGCATTCAAAATTTTGTTTGGATTTGTGTGTTAACTTATATTACTGTGGAGTTCACTAACGTAGTTTACTTTGTCTTGTATGGAAGTATTCTTATTATAGTATGGTAAATGTGTGAGCGATACACACGTGCCTGTAAAGTTGATGTCAGTAATATGGGGTTCGCACCACTCATATTTACTTGGTTCGATAGTTTTCAGGTAACCCACGTTTTTAAATAATCCTTCAGTGTAACATTTTTAATAGGTCTGAGAAAAAGATAAAGTGGAATGGTTTTAAAAATATTGTTTTAAATGTTTATGGTTTTAACAAAAGTTTTTAAGTGGTCGGACTTTGGTAGGCTACGGCACTCAGACTCGCTGTTTGCATTTTAAAGATTCTTTTTTGAGTATTCAATTAGGCTCAAAGTTTACATTTTAAGGATTCTTACTAGAGAATTCAATTTGTTCCCAGTAGTGGAGTTTAAATTTCCAAGTATGAAATGTTTCAAACCTGCCATATAAGAAATTTAGAAATCCCCCCCTCCCATTACTAAAAAAAATTATTGTACTGGGCAGTTTTAATGAGATTATGTATATTCCACGTTAAGTAAACCTCTTTAGAATTTTATTTCGCTCTCGGCTTTACTTGACTTCATAACAGCACGCCCGAGAAGCGACTTTTAATGAGTAATGTTTTAAAATGTTTTTTTTTCCAAAAGATGATGGAAACTAGTGTACTGAGTCCTGAATATTTTGTAAAATAAAACCAAGCACTGCTTTGAAATTCTGTTTGTGTTTACGTGCTTCTCTCCTTCGGGGGAGTGGTTAGAGCGCTGACTGCACTCCCAGTTCAGTAGGTGATCTTACCATGGCGTGTTTGTTACTATTTTAGCCCTGTGGGTCATGGTAGGTTCAATAAGGGGCCACTTAGTGGGGGGATACCACCTGAGGGGAAGGGAATCAAACCGCAGAGTGAGTCAAACCGTGATTGTTTCCCGTCCGGGGAGCAAAATCTTCTTCACTGCAAGGGCTGCCAAAACGTAGGATGTCAGCTGCCCCAGGGGTATAAGTCATGATACGGATTAATCTATGGTGATGGTAGGGGTGGATGATCCTGCCGGAGGGGTTCACGTTACCCACAATAGTGGCATATGCCGGCATGTGGGTACGTCATTTACGGTGAAACGAACAACATGGGGTTTCGGCGTGACCTTCGGTGGTAGTTGAACCCGGATTACCTTCCCGGAAGCTAATCGGAGGATACACGTATTCCAAACCTCTTTCTCTGGTCTAGCTTGGGTAGCGTTATCATTACAGTAGGCAAGGGAGTCTCAGGCTGGAGGTAGCTTATAAGTTCCTGATCAGGCCACGGCCAACAAATTCCCAAGTAAGCGTCTAACTCAGACTCATGATCAAGGGGAATGAGTGGAGAAATGGGTCGAGGTTTAATCTCTGGGTTTGCAGGTAGGGGTGTGACCTCACACTTAACTTATGTATCTACTTGTGAGTTAGTTAACCTCTGTAAAGCTCTGCGCCGGTTACGGCTTTGGATACCACCTTTCTTACTATGCATCTAGACCAGTCTTCTGTCCTTCCTGCAGATGTACAGTCCTGTGGGGGTGCATCTTATTCAAATGCACACGAGGCACTGTCGGAGAGATGCAGTCTGGAATTAGGACACAACCCCTGTGGATAGGCGAGGGAGCACTGGAAACTCAGGAGAAAGGGAATTCCTTTTCGGACTCAAAAAGCCTTATTCAAGCCCCATCTCCTGTGGAGTTCGGCACGCCTCACGACTATTCCTTAGTGGGGTTTTATTGCACGTAACAAAGTTCCACTGTCAGAAATTTAATACAAAAATGAGCAAGGAATTAATATAAAAAGTAAAGTAGCCAACTATTTCAATTTTACGTAATATTTATTATTAAGATTTTGGAAATGGGAAATCCTGGTTGGATTATACACGCTAGATAAAGAATAAAACCAAATTATTTTGATTACAATTTTACGTTAGTTTATGCTTTTTACAGCGTATCCTCTCAAGGGGAATGTGTCCCAGAAGGGAAATGTTGCGACGACCTGCTACCGCAGAGTCAAAGGAGTGACTGGGATAAAAGAGGTGCAGAGATTGGGCATCCGGTTTACCTATGGAGTGACGCACAGTCTTCAGTTGCAAGAAGAGCCTTCTTCACGTGGCTGGAGGTGTCAAAGACTTCTGCAAGCTGCTGGAGAGGTTGGAGCCTTCGCAGACTGTAGGAGAGGAGAGAGAGGTCTTGGTCAGACCCAGCGAGTGCTTGCTGACCTATGCAGCTGGCGAGCCCGGCAACACTGGGCAGAGGCGTACTCGTGCATCCTTATATAGTTGAAAATCCCTGTATCAGCAATCTTCCCAGGGTGCAGAGGATGTTAACCTTTCGTTACAGGGGTTGGTTATCAGGGTTGCGGCAGCGCTGCTAATTGCTTATCTCCCTGTGCTGAGGCGACTACAAGTTTACCAACTCTGCAAGAGCCTCTGAAGGTGTGACGTCACAAGGCAACAGAGGTGCTGCGATCCTGTGACATCGGTTGGACTTTCTTCTAAGCTATCTCGGGATAGTGGCACGTCGGATATAAAACAATCTTGACTCAAGGGGATAGAGACTGCATGTCGGAATCTGGGCGGGCAGTATAATTCATAATCAAAAGCGTTAATTATTTTTGTGTCCGAGGCTGTCTAACGTGTGGAGTCGATTCTATCGGCACGTGAAAAGTAGTCTGCCACTGTTTGTGACTTGCCCCAAGCTCTTGCTTGCTCGTTTGTGGGGCAAAGTCGCCTGTAGGGTGCGCAGGCGCGCTGCACAGCAGTGTGGCATGGGTCAGTGTAAAAAAACTCCTTGTGTCCTGCCACAAATATCCTCTAGCTAGTGTCACTTTGCTTCGTGTATACTTTATATGAACTTGATGCCACAAAACTTTTAAAATACACTATGTAAACAAAAGTACCATGTATAATTGACTGTAAGCCGATACTGAATGCAAGCCAACCCCAAACTTTCAAACCTTCTGGAAAGAAATTACACTGAACGCAAACCAAATTTTGAATGTCTCGTGCACACACAATCAGTTGAGAGTGCGCAGAGAGGTAATCAATCGGGCAGTGTGTTCACAGCAGGTGAGATGGATGGAGAAAGTGAAGTGTTAGAAGTCACAGGGGTTAAACAATCTACCCCTCCCCCAACAATAAGGTCTACACGCAGAGGGAGGGTGCAAGGATGCCATATTCAGAGTTTATCATGTCTCGTTACATTTATTACTTTTTCTATGATGGTAAATAATACCTTTATTCTCATTTTTAACTACATGAGTTATTTGATTAATAAGTAAAGTATATTTCCCCAATATCAGTTTTCATTTATGTGAACGTATTTTATACATTTTTACATCTGTTTATCTGGCCATTAAGAGAATTTATATTCCTATTCCAAGTTATTTCATCATAGTTTGTCAATATTTTAAGATTAAATGGATTTTCCACTATGTTTCATTTCTATGCTGTTCAAGTTAGTTCAATCTCGTTAGCGGCATCCAGGACAGCATTTCATGCTTTGTTTCTCATTTCCACTAGACGTACTGTGAAACGTAGCAAATTCCTTAGTCTTGCCATCCGTAGTTCTCTTCAACTCAATTTTTTTTTCTGCCATAGCTACTTCGGCATTTTCTTCCTGTGATCACACAAATAGCTCGTGACTTCCTATAAAAAATGTGGTACTATCACATGCTAGTGACCATCCACGCAGCGCTTTAGTCACTTTCGTACTCCTGATGCCATCTAGCAGTAATTCCATTACTAAGCATCTGTACCCTTTCCTCTGCCTTTGTGCGCCACCGAACATTTTTTAAACTCACTATTAGTCTTGACTTGTTGCCAGCATAGAGCATTTGCCGAGTGCTGCATTCGGGATGGTTTTCTTTGCCTAGTTTAATATCTTCTGATGTAAACATCCCGTAGAGTAGTAGTCAAGATGTAGTTTGTGGTGTGGTGAATTTTTATTTATTAATTTTTTCTGTTGATGTTTCGGCTTGCCACTTCAACATGTAAGGATATTTTATTCTACCCTCCTCTGGTGAGTACCGGTTTTGGTTCTTTTCGATTTGTCGCATGCTTTGGTAATTTTTTTTCACTCACTATTGCGTACCACATGTATGTTTTAGTGAAGGTTAACAAATTTCCGGGACTCCCGTCTGAACGGACTTAACTTCAGTTGTGTGACCTGCATGAACTACGTACTTCTCTGAGATCTCCTGCTTTGTACGAGTCTATTCTCCTGCTTTGTACGAGTCTATTTTCTCAAGCGACTTTATTTCTCCTTCAAGTCTCTCAGCTCTGCCTGCCACTTATTCTACAGGCTGTTTGATCAACATAGTTTACTCTATGCAACATGATGCCTTGAACCTAAGTGGCTATCAACTCCTATTTCTCTATTTTTTTGCAAATGCATTCATTAACATTTTAGTCACCATGACACTAGAATTTGCGAAATTTTTTTTAAATTTATTTTATTTTATTATGTTGTTGCAAGTAACCTTTTGTAGTAATACTCATTACAATTTAATACGTATGGATGCATCCAGGTACTTTTAAGAGATATTGTTCATTTAATTGTCTTTTATTTTATTCTTAATTTAAAAATGAATTTTGAGTATATTGCTGCATCAGTTTATGAGTTCTCCAGTTTAATTATTGTTTCATTTATCTGGTGTTTCAAGTAAAATTATGAAGCTTTATATTTAACAAAAATAAATAAATTTATTACTGAATATTGGAGTTTCTCGCTAGTTCAACAACGACCTAAAGCATTTGAAATTGTTTTTGGTATTATTGTATTTAGCCATGTCTTTTTTCTGAACAACATACGTTTCTTGGTTTCATAATAAGATTTGTATATTTTGGCATTACTGAAATACTAATAAATTTGCAAAAAAAAATGGTATTCAGCACACCACAACAATTAACTGGTTTTTATTTATTTAACTTCATATGCTTTCACCTCTGAACCCACTATTTATTGCATTGACAAGCAAGTAATAATCCTTGTTTATTATATTTATAGGATATTTATAATCTTTTGTGCCATGTACGATTCCCAGCATGACTTATGTATTGTTTACGCTACTTCTGTTACATATATATTATTGTATGTGTTTTCCTATTCTGTCCTTTTCTTATGCTTTAGGTAGCCACTTTATTAAAATATGTTTTGGTGGTGATTTCTTTTTATAAAGGGCTGATTTTCTTTCTTTATGAAGTGGATTTATATTATATATATATTATATTTCCTTATTATCGTACATCGGCACATTGCTAGGCCTCTAACATCCACCCTGCCAGCCATGTAAGGGAAGGAGATAAGCTCTGCCGAGCATGAACGAGGTCAGCCGAATCTTACTCAATACAGGCAACATATCTACACTGCCGTAATCTTATCAGAGATCAGACCCAGCCAAGTGATAAAGGGGTGCGCTTGACAGAAAAACTGAAATGGGACCACTTTATTATACCCCATTTCATATAAGAATTCCATTTTTCGACAGATAGTGTAATAGTAGTAACCAGTAGACTACGTATCCTTCCACCGTCATATAGCTTCCATATGTCAAAACATGTTTCATCTGTAATGATGGACATCAATGAGATATTACGCCCATCAAACCTGCCTAAACTCGTACCTACATCAAAACATGTCACCAAGCAGCTAACGCATCAATGATTAGAAAATTATTGGTTTTCATGTAGAATTTTTTATCACTGCAACAGACGTACGTTGATTAATATCCATAGTTTATTTACTTGAATATGTTCATAATATTACTATAAGTTTTCTGTCATATCCATTCACTTAATCACAATATATTTCAAACGTTATCCATATTGAAATTCAATGTCACAGATACTTGGAATTTTATTCTACTCAAAAGAGTGAACTTGGGTTTTCAATACTCACGTCCATTTCACTGCATGTACCTACAACTAGTCATGTGGCTAGGTGTGTACCTAAAGCATGACATAAAACTGTGGAGCATCGATTCGTTATAGACGAAGACGGTTTAACGGTAGCAGTTTTGATGTTTCAGCATATGTGTGATACCAGAAGTATTATGAATTCAGGAGAATTGTTAGCACATTTCCATTCATAATACTAAAATATTATGCTACTAAAAGTAGTGTCAGCTCATCAAATAGGTGAGATTGGGTAGTTTATATGTAGTTTGCACACACAACAATGCTATTTATAAATTCACCATGGTACTGAGTGTGCCTAAATGATAATGTGTATATCACATTCGCATATATATTATTTGCTACAAAACTGATTACACAACAAAAAACCATGCGTGGTTTTAATAAAAAAAATAACATTTATTTTTGCTTTGTGGTTAAAGTGGGAGGGGACACACGAAAAACCAAATGGTGGTGAGCCAGTCTCAGAAAGCCTCTATTATGATTAAAGCCCAAATAGAAATTATTAGACAGCAAAATCTCTTCACAAGGAAACATGTAGAGATGGGGGAAAATGATGTAATGATTTTTACACAAAAAAAAAAGTGAAATTTAGTTTTTATAACATAAAAATGTGAAAACGGACATTTCTTGTGAAAAAAAAAAATGTGAAAACGGATCTTTCTGGTGAAAATATGCAATTGCAACGTGTATAGGCCAAATATCTTTACAAAAAATGGCTGAGCTCTTCACTCATGCAATTATTTGTTCACTCACATTCATAAGCAAAATAATATTCATCCCGCCCAAGTAAAATGTAAAAATGTTGGAGCTTGGCTATAGGTGGTGTATGTAATTTTTCTTCTATACAGGAGAAAGATATCTTAAGTAATTCGCATGGCCACTGCCGCACCACAAGTGCACATTGATAAATGCCATTTTGTGTAAAGTGTTACAGTGATTTTGCTTTCTCAAGTAACGTTACAATCTGTGGAATAGTAATTGAGTGACATGTACAGTATTTGTAATCATTACAACATAATACAAATTTTCTGTCACAAATGTTTCGATGGTAGTGGGGGATTAAGACAGCATTTTATTTAACGAACAACTTTAAATGTAATAGACAAAAACGGATAGCCATACTATTATTAAATACAGTGACTGTCTCAAGTAAATATGTTTCACTGGCTGTACGGATACTAGGTGGCCATTAAGTAATGTTTACTGTTTATTGTTCCTGTGTTGAAGTAAATAACCCCCACATTTTGCCAGTGCAAATATACTTGTTTTTTATGCTGGGTAATTATCACTGCTAATGTTTTTGAAGCTGTTCCTGCCTTATTAAAGTTATTCGGAGATGTGTTTCCATCTGAACTGTAATGCCGAAATTTAAGGCAATTCCTGAGTAACAGGCAACAGAATTTAAGTCCAAAGGATTGTACGTGTGTAATAAAATTGTGTTTTGCAAATGGTGCAATTGCAGAGTGGACCATGAAAGATGCGACACTGTAAGAAAACATGTGCAGAGTAAACAACATGTGAAAGTTAGGACAGTTAAGACAAAGTACAAGTGGCAACAAACGTCTCGCTACGTTACAAGAAATGGCCATAGCTAATAAAAAAAAAAGAAGAGAGATACAGGGAAAATTTCATTTTGAAAACTACAGAAGCCTTTATTTCTGCAAATACACCTCTTAGAAACTTGACGATAGAAAGTTGCATGCATAGATAAATGAAAATGTGAAAAGAGGAGGGGACATTCCTTCAGCAAGTTCCCTTCGGAAAACTTATGTCCCAAAATTAGGGGAAGTTATTGAATATGACATCAAGAAGGAATTTTTTCTTGGCAAAATCATGTTTTCAAGCAAATTTTACATATTTCGTGCTTAATTATATAACAAATAACTACATCTCGAAACATCACAATGTAAAACATGCCGTATTTTGGTACATATAGGCCGCATCAGAAGTTTTTGATGAAAAATTAGGGATAATTAATATTTCAAATATAGGCCGCACTGAATTTTTGTACTCCTGTAAATATTGTTAAGTCATGATTCTGTACAAACATAATAAATTCCGACTTAATTTCTCCCCTACAAAACACTTGTAACAGAAAAAATAATATTATGTAACAATGTTTACAAATATACGTAGCACAATTACTATTCCACAGATGGTAACGCGACTTGAGATAACAAACCCACAGATACAGGTTACACAAAACGGAGTCTACCAATGTGTATTTGTGGTGCGGCAGCGGGCATGTGAACTATGTAAAATTCTTTCTCTTGCACAGTAGCAAAATTATTTTTTCATGTAGGACATCTAGGGCCGAGCTCCAACATGTTTACATTTTACGCGTGCGGGAAAAAAGTTATTTGTTTATGAATGTGAATGAACACAGTATTGCATGAAAGAAAATCTATTCATTTGTTGTTATTTTATCTATTTCCTTAGAAATTAAGTTACGTCAAAATGTACTGTATGTTGACAAATTTCTTAACATGTTTTGAGAGTAAGATTTTTTTTTTAATGCCAATATCTCATAAATAAGCCACACCACACTTTTCATAGTATTTTTTTTTTGTAAAAATGTGTGGCCTATACCCTCCAAAATATGGTAAATGTGTGTAAAAATCATATTTGACAATGCAAATAAGATATAGGCGTAACATTGCATTTCAGTTATCTGTTCATGTCTGATATACATAGTACATACTCAAATCCAATATATCAATTAGTTTTTAATTTATCCACAGTAAATATATAACTTTATTAAATTAAAAAATCAATTTTTATTTATGTACAATGTTGGCTATAAATTGACTTGACTGATTTTTGGTTATACAGTATTGTTTGTTGGGTAATTAGTTTTATTTAATGTCATTACATTAATACCTTAATGGTGTTTTTGTTATTACAAAAATTGTGCGTCACACTCTAAAACTTTGGTTTCCCACATAAAAAATTTTCCTAGCTAAGAATTTTTTAAAAGCTTTTCACTTGAAAACATCTTAACAGTGTTTTATTGTATGTATATAAAACTGCTCTTTCCTGAATTTTCTATTTTAACTTACAAAAGCAGGTAGATCATATTTAATGTATGCAGCATATGTCCTGCACCCTACTAAAGCATGTTTAATCTAGACTTTAAAATGAAAAAGTACACAGTAAAAATAATAGTCACACAATACACTTGAAGCATGATGTCCTGTGGGCAATTGGAGTACGTCGCAATGCTGAGTGCTTTTGGAGGGTGCTATGGCAGGCGCACCCGGGTGTGTTCGGATCTCTAGTCGCTGCACAGAACTGGAGCCCAACCAGTATACAGCACTGGTCATATGGCTTTCCAGCAGAGCCCAAAATCTGGTACTGCAAGTATGACTTTGCGTTTAGACGAAACCACTCTCACTGGATTTACTGGGCAATGGGTGACCGACGAAGGTTGCGGGATATGTGGATGCTCTCACGGAGGAGCGCTAGGGCTGGCTCTGGAGAAGGCGGGCATGTGTTCCTGGTTACTGGTTGTTGCTGGAGTAATTTCAGTAGTCGAGGTTCCCTAAAAACCACACGTTAGCAATCACGAATGAAGGGTCTTAACCACTCAAGTAGACGAAGAAGACTAGGTGGGTTTCTCAGTTGAGTTTGGCGGGTGGCGTGAAGAGTTCCGGTGTGGGTTCAGGCGACGCTGGTCTCTCTAGGTGTCTGAGGGCTTGAGCTCTATTCCACTGGCTAAGATGCGCAAGTTCGGCAGGGAGGTGGCTAAGCTCCTGCTGGTACTTACAGATAGTATTTGCCTTTTTAGTCCTCTTATGGATACCACTTCCACGGGAGAAGGGCATGAGGAAAGAGTAACTAAACCACACTCGTGGATGTGCCTACTTGGGTGTACTTCCACGTACCATCACCATCAACCCAATGCTGTCTACCTATCTCAGTACCTGGCACCAGAAGTGCGGTGGATACTGAGAGTCAGGTCTCACTGGCTGATAGTCCCGATAAGTGGGTGAGTGCCTCCTGAGGATTAGTCTCTCCAAACACAGAAAAGTACTCCTTCCGGCACCAGAAGCATGGTCGAATGAGCAAACCCCAGACTGACAAGCTAATCCCAAGAGGAGTACATAGTGTCGGGGCTCTACCATTCTGAACATCAAGGCTATCTAAGGTACGTGCATGTTTCTGTGGAAATATCTGGCGGTTGGAACAAATTTCCCCGGTCACCTGCTGTCCCTCTAATGAGACCAATGTCTACAGGGAGAGGTTCTACGACTACGGGAAAGATACCCTTAAGTGAATAAAACATGTTTATTCCGGGAAGGAAATAAACAAGGTGGTGTTGCACTACCTCCTACCAGCGAGAGTTTAATGGCAGCTGACCTAAACTTGACAGGTGAAGACCCCCTGTTCATGGGCTAACAGAGGGAAGGTAGACGAAGCGCTATGAAAATAACATTAACTTTGACTATGATATAATGTTGCCCTTAAAGGGCCGGAAGTGTTTAAGTGTAACAAACGACGGGATCTTCGACACCAGAAGTGTGGTGAAGAACTGGCGAGGACTGGTAGACCATTAGGAGTCTTCGGCACACGAGTGCGGTGAAGACAAGGGGGCTGATGGTTCCTTCGGCAGCGAGTGCAGTGAAGGACAGAACAGACTGGCATTCCAAGGGCCAGGCCCCAGTATTTATACTCTTCCTGGCTCGCACTTGGTCGTGGTGGAGGGGGTGGCGCGGCATTAGATCCTCTGGGCGTATGACGTCACCAGCCAGCGCTGGATCCAGGTACTGCATGTCTTGACGATCGTACTAGTGGTGCCATCCGGCAGAGCGTTGTAGTACTTGGTGACCTTGATGCATAGTCTCAGTGCCTCAGCCGGTGAACAGTAAAATTCTTCGGGCGTGGAGAATGCGTCTTTTCCCTTGGATGAACAGTAGAAGTTCTGACGTATTGTAGGTTGTACTGACAATCAAACTCCATTGAAATATGCAGCTGGGAGATGCGGACTTATGAGTAGAAGTCTATTTAATAATGTTGAGAAACACTTCACTCCATGTACAAAAGAGCGTAACTCCAAAGACAAATGGCACATGAAAATTGAAACCACAACCTAGTAGTATTATTTAGCAGTAACCAAAACATCTGTCAATACACGAAGACTAATAGTATTTTCTTTTTTTTTAAATAAGTGCAACATGTTCTTACAGAATTAAATGATGAAATTCTAATTAAGTGACATATTTCCATAAAAATTGTACTACAGGATTACTTCTCTTGCAGAAAAAAAAGGGTAGCAGGTTTACATACGTTATTCTGCAGAGGTTTATAATGCTGGTACGGTGGAGAGGATAATCAGAACATATGAAGATGTGCAGTTCATCCAACTCACCAACTCCTATTTCCTGAGAAAACTTGCACTTGCTGGTGGCCCACCCAAGCT
This sequence comes from Dryococelus australis, assembly GCA_029891345.1. Classification (NCBI taxonomy): domain Eukaryota; kingdom Metazoa; phylum Arthropoda; class Insecta; order Phasmatodea; family Phasmatidae; genus Dryococelus; species Dryococelus australis. Next base: position 192,516,955 of record CM056998.1, on the reverse strand, counting down.
GCATCACACCTTTCGAACCCAGCTGGACCTCATACTGCCACTTCCCTGTAACAATTATTGCTCTGTTTTATATAGGAATAACTAACACATTATGGTACCTGATCTTGTTTATAGACCTGGCAACCTCAATCAAACAATTTTCTGGTATAATACAGTGAAACTACTAATAATACGTCTACAAAAACATCAAAGAAAAAACTGTAGTAACGAACACACACACAATGTCGGCCTACAAAAACTTAGCTTTCATGAATCTGAATACAAATTTGGAATTACGTATAATTAAATCAGGAATGGCCCACACTACATTCACACAGTGGTGCTGGAATAGTTTTAAATTTAGGGGGTCGGGGTAGGTGGAGGAGAGCGGGGAATACTGGTTGAGACTCCAAATCACAGAAATTACAGACTAAACTTTCGAAAGCCTGTTGAGAACTGACAGAAATAACAAAAGGATATTTGGAAGATTACTCATCTGTAAATTGTTATAAATCTAACTATCAAAATTGTTTTGTTTAGTTAGTTTTCCCCTACATTTCGTTAATGCAATGAATAAAATAAATCTTATCTTCCAATCTTTATTTTTAAGCCCTGTAGTAAAAGTCATATTTTTGAGTCACATACTCATAGACTATTTTTGAGACAAGTGTTCAAAGTCATCGTCATGTTTCAGTAGTAGTAATTTTTGCAGTTGTAGTATTTTCAAGTAGTATTGCTTTTGAAGTAGCCCTACATTGGACTTAACTATTATTTGTTATACCATTAAATGACTTCAGAACAAATAATTTATTTGATTTATTATAGTGTTTTACTATCATGAAAATTCTAATTTAAATCATAAAACTAATACCTATAATAATAACAGTATATAAACTACATTCAACATCACTGACAATTTATGGTGGTATAATTTACGATTATTTGATAGTATGAGAATCATAAAATAAAGAACAAATAATTATAAAAAATAAATAATGTAACACCAGTTACACACACACACACACACACACACATGCGCACGCAAGTTACAAGTTATGCTTCAGTTTGGCAGTATTATATACAAAACCTACGGTTACATATTATGGAATAAATGTTGCAATAACCACAATGTCAATTATTGAACTTACTGTTTAGGAACAGAAGGTAATTTACATTTGAACTTGTCAATCTACTGCGGAAATCACTGAAAATATTTTAGTTCTTTCCAACATTTTGAATACAGTAAAACTTTTATTTTGGATGTTTTTGTAAAGTACTCCCATGCTACCGATCGCTTCACTGTTGTTCAAGGCAGACTGCTAGCACACAGCATCAGCTGAGTGGGCACAGAATAGACTGACTGACAGAGCGAGTGAGCAGTGGCGTGTATTCCACAGACGTAAGGTAAGCAATGCTTACCCTCTACATATTGGAAATGTTTGACCTTTATAGTTTTCGCCTCAACTTTAAACACATTTAATTGTGAGTTTCCCGTTTCCAATTGAGAAACAGAGTCTTCGTTTTTCGTAACTCCCGTACTCTACTGTACACGCATAGTGCTGCTATCTAGTATTTATTTCCACAAACGGGAGTGACTAGCGATGAATCAAACTCGCAAGCAGCAACATGCCACATGCTCGACCGCGTTCCTTCGGCAGGGTAAGCAGTTGTTCTGTTTGGGTCCTTCAGTTCTACATTTTTCCTCAGGAAAATGGATGAAAGTGTTTGGGAAAACGGGAGTTTTCTTGTAATTTGTAATATGCTCTATAAATAATATTCAGTTTAACTATAATAACATTCATTTCATTTCTGTTTTTAAAAATTAATGTTAAGTATTATAAAACTGTAAATACATGTGGAGGGTAAGCAAAGTTGGACGTTTTGTTTGTTGGCAGAAATTTAAAATGGAACCACAGACCGGCACTAGCAAGACTCGGTGTAAAATATATACATATTGCTTACGCTGTAAAATAACTCACTACACGCCACTACGAGTGAGTGACATCTCCAGTGGGCTGTTTCACCCTCTTTCATACCATACCTTTTTCTTCTAAATCCAGCCTTGCCAATAATATTAAGTACGCATGTATGGTACTTTTAAAATTAACTTATATAAATTATAAATGGCTATTGTTAACCTTTGCTTACTTACTTTGCTAACCAGTTTCATAAAATGAATTAGCAACTGCTAAAAACAAAACTGAAATGTTTATTAATTTGGTTAATTTTGTGTGGGGCAGAGCAATCTGTTATCAAGTGATCATTCCATTATGGAATCACTCAATTATTTGGATCATTCAATTAGGCCCATCCCTAATTTATATCTTAAGTTAAAAAAAAAAGTTGAATGTATAACTACTTTCAAATTTTTAGTCTGCATGTGTAGTACAATGTCTCCTGCATACTACAGGAAATTTTTTATACTGTAATATAAGAGAAATTTTTTCTCAAGACTGCATTTTTCTCCAAAATTTAGACAAATTTCCAAATATTTCAGGATTATGAAATCTTTTCCATAACTATGCAGAGCTAAGAATGACCAACATTAATTAAAACCATTCAAACCTTGGACATTTGAAAAATCCTTTGAACATACTCTAGATACAAATATTAATCATACTTACTATAGCATAAAAATGTTTTCTAAACTAACCACAATCAAAATAACTTGTAGACAATAACCTTTATAAACACAAACATTGCCTCTGATGGTGCTAAAATTACTCTGCGAGTTGATGCTGAGCCTGTCTGTCCCAATGATAAGAAGGCCAACGTACGACGTAGTGTCGAAACAAACTGTTGGTGGGCCAAGTCTTCCTTCCCTAGAGTCAGTTTGGACAAGCATCTCTCCAAGGGGATAATCCTCCAGAGCCTTTGCCACAAGCTGGTGCACTCTCTCCACACATTGTGACCTTAAAAAAAAAACCACAATTTTAGCTGCCTCCAGATGTGCAACCAAACTCACATACAAAACAAGAGACATTCTGTAAAGTAAAATCTTTACTAACCTAAAGAGACCTGAATTTTTTCAGTTCATAATAATGAGGTTTATATTAGCAAGTGTTTCCGGTAAATAAAAAATAAAAAAAATATATATATATATAAACACAAACATGAACCTTATGAATCAGCCAATTGGAAATTAAGACATATAACCATCAGCATGACTTATTTTTACCAGTGGACGCTTGGCATTCCATTGTAATCCAAAGTAACAAATGTGTTTAAGGGAAAGATGACAACTTTTATTAAAGAGGTGTTCATTAACGAGGTTTCACTGTATTTTTACACATAAAGTGTGAATTTTCTGGTTTTAGAATAGCCCGCATCAATTCTGCCAGCTAACAAATTTTGCATGTAAAACATGACATTATTACTCCAACACTAAAAATTGGCAGGGGTGAATTTGGGATTCTTGTAATCACCAACCATAGCGGACAATTTAAAACTGCACTAGAGTGACAGCCTGCAGAACTCCACAGGCTATAAAGAAATGGTTGCAAATACCTGTCCAGTCACTGTTCATCTAAATAAATATACAGTGTCTGGCAGATACTTCTTCAAAAGCTGTAAACCATTTGAGGTAAATCATAGAACTTTGGTAGAAAGGCTGGCGATATAACATACAAACTGAAATAGCTATATGGCCGCCATTTTGAAAATAAGTGTGGCATACTTAGAACATTTCAGTTGACAGCATCTATCACAGTACTAACTTATTTGGCATATTTAGTAGGAATCTGTTAATTGTTTCTTGACATGACATAAAATTTTATTTGTATGGCACTGTCTTACAAAATGGAGGACAAAAGAAGCTCTGTGTATACATTTGATGTTTGTTATGTATACTCCCAGCAAACAAAGTTAAGTTGTACTTGATTACATGTTTTCAAAGATATACAGGATGAGTATAAAATAATACCCCAACTTTGAAGGTATATAATATCAAAACCAAACAACCTACAACCTTGGTTAACCAATCAAATGAACCGCGGAACTGTGAAGTTTGTTTACCATATCTTAATAAATGTTCAATGTGACCACCACGAGCAGCCTGAACGACATCTACGCGATACTCAAACTCATTCCACACTCTTGCCAGCATGTCCGGTGTTACAGTTTGGATGACGTCCGTAACTCTCGGTTTGAGGTGGTGTGGGGCAAACGAGCTCGCATTCAACACGTCAATGTGAAAGGGACAGTCAGACGTTTCCTTTGTGTGCCAAGAAATGACACTGGGAGTGTGTTAGCCAGCGTCATGATGGTGGCAGAACAACAGAAGGCGTTCTGCATTATTCATTTTACTAAACATGAATCAGTTATGACTGTTCAACGTGAATTCAGTAGCAAATACGGATGTTGTCCTCCTGATAAGTAGAGTATTGTATGTTGGTTTTGTCAATTCCGTGACATAGGGTGCCTTTGCAAAGGCAAAAGTTCTGGGCAGCCATGTGTGTCCAAAGAGAATGTGCAACAGATTCAGCAAGCATTCATTCACAGTACAAAAAAATTAACTTGACAAGCTAGCCGGGAAATGTAAATCCCTCAATTGACTGTATGGACAGTGTTGCGAAAGCGATTGCTATACAAACCATACAGGTTACAGCTGGTACAGGCTCTTACTAAAAGGGATAAAGAACTGAGATGTGATTTCTGTGCATTCGTTGTTGCCCAGAATGAGGTAGACAATGCCTTCATGTCTAACCTGAATTTAGCAATGAAGCGATGTTCATAATGCACATAATGGGTCAGGGACGTCCCATGAAACGACTGAACACAAGTGCGCTTCTCCTAAAGTGAACGTGTTTTGCGCTGTATCCAAAGACACGGTTTTTGGTCCTTTCTTTTTCCGCAAGCCCACTGTAACTGGAATCCCTTATTTAGACATGCTTACAGAGTGATTGTTTTCCTCCCTTAGAAGAGGCAGTGGGGGACTTGAATTTCCAGCAGGATGGTGCGCCACCCCATTGGCAGCTAGCTGTTCGCGGATACCTGAATAAGACATTGCCGCAATGCTGGATTGGTCGAGGAGCAGCTGATGACCAGGCTCTTCATCACTGGCCCCCAAAAAGCCAGGATCTTACCCCATGCAGTTTTTTCCTATCGGTGTACATAAATGATCAAGTGTTTCATCCACCATCGCCGGCTAACATTGGCGACCTCAAAACGAGAATTACGGACGCTATCCAAACTGTAACACCGGACATACTGACGAGTGTGGAACGAGTTGGAGTATTGCGTAGATGTCGTTCGGGCCACTCATGGTGGTCAAGTTGAACATTTATGAAGATATGATAAACAAACTTCATGGTTCTACAGTTAATTTGATTGGTTAACCAAGGTTGTAGGTTGTTTGGTTTTGATATTATAGACCTTCAAAGTTGAGATATTCTTTTATGCTCATCCTGTAGTATACTGTGCTAAAATAGCTAGATTGCTGCCATTTTGAAAATATGTCTCTGACATACTTCAAACACATTTGTACATATCAACTGCTACAGTGCTACTTGTTAGCCAAATTTGGCAGCAATCTGTCAATTGTTTCCCTGAGATATTTCAAAAAAACTTTATTACTTCATTTAGTGCTATCTTACAAAATGGCAGACAAAAGTTTTTTTTTTTTCTTATATGACTTTTGTAATAGAAGCTGTCAGTGTACAAAATTTGGTTGCAATTGGTCAAATGGTATGGCAGTTACACCTAATAAACCTAAAATATATGTATGACCACCATTTTGAAAAAAAAAAACCTAATTAAGTTCAATTACCTATATTTACTTGATCTATCATAGCATTACATATGAGCCAAATTTGGCAAAAATTGATTGGGTAGTTTCTGAGATATAACATAAAAGTTTTTTTTTCACGTGGTGCTATCTTCTAAAATTGCGGACGAACAACAATAACAACTTCTGAATTCAATGCTTACAACTTGCGCTGTCAGCATACACAATTTGGTTTAAATCAGTTGAATGGTTTCCGAGATTAGATATGATGTCACCCTAAAATGGCTGCCATTTTTAAAGTAAGTGCCCAGCATGGTAGAAAACTATAAAAGTCGCCAGGTGTCCCTACTTAGTTCTACGTATGTACCGAGTTTCATGCATTCAAAAATTGAAAGGGGAGGAACACACATGCGTGCACGCACACACACACACACAGGAAAGTGATCTCACCCCTTTCTTTCCTTCGGAAAGTAGGCTCAAAATAACTACATTATTTGTACTCTAACAAATCCTTAAAACCAGGAAAAAGCTCTGGTGGCATTATATTACCATTCTCATAGGTTGGAATTACAACAATATAAATAAAATTGGACCTACTTCAAACAGCAATGTAACAATATTAATAGGTATATAGTTTGTAAAATATACAAGTTACTATCCACTAGTCGAATGAGTGGGGTCAATATTTACTGTCAACCAAATGAGCACATACTCATCCAGAGTATGTGCACCTTATATTATTAAACCAGCTACTGTCATGTAATAGGAATCTTGCATACTAGTTCACATAGCAACTTGTATACTGGATCGCATAGCAACTGGTATACAGACTTGTACACCAGTTTTTACATAAGCATGTACAGGAAGAAGTATGGCGGCAAATATTGTGTAATATAAGCTTCAGAACAAAAGCGTTCTAGAACAATATGATTCTGACAACTTTGCATTAAAAACCTACATGCAACAATCTACTTTAATGTACCAGAAATTAGATGAAACATAAACAAAATTAGCAAACATTCAAACAACTTACATATGACCTGCATCTGTCATAAAACTCTCATTATCTGGTTTAAAAGGAACTTTTCCAAAAATGTGCATCAATACGTCATCCACCTCCATGGCTCAATTCTGAAATAAAAAATTATAATTATAACTCATATTAATGCAATAGTAAAAATAATTAACTACATAGATATGGAGTCACATACATTCTGCAAACAATTTCCACTTATCAAATCTATGACATTTGCGGAGGTTGCTAAAATTAAAACATCATTCAATGAGGAGGAGAAACCATTGCTCGTCGGTCCCACTTCATACACACTGAATCAATACGATTTCAATGAATGTTGATAATGTAAATATTTAAAAAAATGTATTGCTTCAAAGACATATTGGAAATCCCTGGCAATATATTGAAAATATTGCAGAGCCGACACTAACATTTAGATATTAATATCAATAACATTACCCTTGCTGTATCACAAATATAGACACAACAAACATAGCAGAGGTAATATTAGTCATACTGATATCAGAAATCACAACATTGTTAAGTATGTATGATAACAGTAGGCACAAAGATTATGCACGTAGAAATACAATACCAAATTATTGAATTTGCACAATTACACAGCAAAATGCAAAAATATCAAGAAATAATGGAATGTTGCAGTACCATTATCACTATACCAAAAACATTTCTAATATCATAATTTTTACTAGTATACATTACTATTATTGCTAATACTGCTGTAAGTAATATATTACTCTACATTCTGGACATCAGGGTTGCAACACTTCAAAATTACTGTATCATGACTCATTAGGATGCCGCCAGAGTTCCCTTTGCAATCAAACAGTGTTACTCCGCCTGAACTTGCGTTCCTTCTGCTCAGATATACCACACAGCATGTAACAAGCCTTTTCAAGCACCATTCACTTTCTCAGAGACTGGATGCTGAGGCAGCCACGCATGTAAAAGAAAAAAAGTTTGAGCTAAGAACATTTGATTGATGCTTAACAGAGTTCCCGAGTGCTGGTGAGGATGAAATGAGGTGAGGACAGAGCAACGGTGGAATACAATGCAAGGGGAAATGTGAGTGCTCTGAGAAAACCCATCGGCCAGTTGCAACATCTGCCACATTTCTCAAATGTTAAAATCCAGGTGACCTCAAGGTAGAACTGAACTCATTTCACCTTAGTGGGAGGTAAGTAGGGTTGTGCGAATATTCTGTACACCGAAACAAAAACGAAAAAAGACAACATTCATTTTCATTTCTGCAACAAATTTGGTTACCATAAGTTGTAACAAAATAAAAATCCTTAATTTTGATGAATTTTCATTTAGTGCTACAGCAAAGAAAATGTTTGCCTTTAAATCATGTTTGTTTTCATTGTTTTATAACTGAAATAACTACATAAAACTAAATTTAAATGTTAGAAAGACACAGAGTAAACAAACAATAACTTAAATTTTTTGGGTTTGATTTTGCAACAAATTTATTATAATGAATAACTTGCTATAATGTTATGAAATTCGTTTTATCTTTCGTTAAGGCTGAGATCTAACAACATTATTTTTCATTTCGGTTTCAGTTTCACGAAAGTTCATAACATATCTTTCGTATTAGTTTTGTGAGAAAAAAAGTTACATTCATACAACCCTAGAGGTAATCTACACCACCGTGACACCCCAGAAGAAAAAACAATTATGTATAACATAGTACTACATCAAACAATCATGCATGGCTAAGCAACCCTAAGAAATTAGCTGGCTAGTTGACGTTCTTCAACCATGGTATTTTAACACCCTTGCAAAGGACATCATGGCTGTTGAGTAATACAGGCACTACTCGCTAATTAATAAACCTGCTCTTATGTTCTATGAATGTTACTAATGATGGCGGTAAGTAATTAAATGAAAACTTAATTAAGACACATGAAATTGCAGAGCTATGATGCTAAATAAAAAAAATAATGGGGAGATTAGAGAGATTTGGGCAGCTCTTAACGAGGTATTGGCAGGGTGAAACAAGATGCATATGGAGCAGCGTCGGAATGCAAGTGCATGGGGAAGTGGGAGATCACCTAGAAAACCTGCTGAACAGCGGCATCATCTGGCACGATTCTCACATGAAGGTCAAGAATTTTGATTTAAAATTTGTGACTTAAAAAATCTCGATACAATTTCATTTCAGACTCAAAACATTAATAGAAAAGTTCCAATGCGAATGTGAGGATTTTGTGTGGAGATCATATCCCTGTGGACCACCCCTTCATCTGGACCCATCCCATTCCTGTCATGTGGATAGTCTCTTGCAGGAACAACAATATGATTTGGCTCCGTCATAAGGAAAGTTTTGGGAATCTCTACACTGGAAAAGTAATTTAAGTACGTATTTATTTATACAGCTTAAGAGTAAGTTACTGTGTGTTTGTACATAAGTCTAGCAAATATGTTATTTAAGTATTTCAGATATATATATATATATATACACACACACACAAAATAATAAATATTACTTAAAACTATGCAAACTAATATTTTATATAAATTCTTTCTCAAAAAGAATTTGTAAACACTAAACAGAGTTCAATCTAACATTTCAACAGTTGTAATTCCAAAAAGCAATGAATTTTCAAGATTAGGTGTAGATTTCACTATGCCATGGAACTTTCTGAATATTTTATTTTGAATTACTGAGAAAAAACACCCATACAGCATAAATGTTTCAGTTATATTTAAGCAATAATGCAGAAATGTCACATACATCATTTATATTTCCGAAATAATGCGTGCTGCAGTAACCAATATTTATATATAATATCTGTAAACAATCTGATTTTTCCTCTAATCCCCAAACCCATGTACCATTATGGTAAATAACAAAGGACCCAGCACGCTTCCCTGTGGTACCCCTGGTGTAACCTCCTCTTCCTCCGATATTGCCTCCCCCACTTTCACCCTCTGCCTTCGCCCCCTGAGAAAGTCCCTTATCCATTCCACTACCCTCCTGTCTGGTATCAGCGCCTCCACTTTCCTCATCAATGTTCCATGGGTCACCTTATCGAATGCCTTCTCAAAATCTATGAAGCAGGTATCCACCTGCTTCCCCTCATCAACTACCTGCACCAGATCCTCTAATAACCCAGCCAGCTGAGTCTCACATGAGTAACCCCTCCTGAAACCATGCTGGGACTCCTCCAACCAATTCCTATTGTTCATTACCCTCACCACATACTGCACCACCAGCCTCTCCATTACTTTTCCTGTACTTGATGTGAGACTCACCGGTCTGTAGCTGCCAGGCCTCCCCCTATCCTCTCCCTGCTTGTGTATAGGTACCACCATAACATCCTTCCAATCTTGTGGTAACTTACCCTCTCCTAAGGACTTTGTAAACAGCACTTCTAAATATTTCACCAACTCCTTGTCACCAAACTTTAGTGCTGCGTTTCCTATCCCATCTGGTCCCCCTGCCTTACTGCTCTCCTAACCCCTAATTACCTTTTCTATTCCCCACTCCCTCATCTTAAACTCATTATACACCCCCCGAACCCTGTTTGTCCCCCTATTCCAACCCTCCTTTGCCTCAAACACTGACAAGTACTGTCCTTGCAGCATCTCCGATTTTTCTTGGTCATTTGTCGCATGCCTACCATCCCTTCCTGTTAGCAGAGGGATCCCTTCCTCTCCTACCCTTAACTTCCTAACATACCTAAACAATTTCCCCCATTCCTTGCCTTTTCCTTCTTCCACCATGTTCCCCAGAAATACATTCTTTGCCTGTTTGATCTTCCTTTCAAGCTCCCTACCCATGTGTTTCATAATTTCTTTAGATCTTATCATCCCTTCATTTCTCCACTTGGCATGTAATTTTCAGCACTTCTTCTTCATTTTCAAAATCTCCTGTCCACAATATGGGGGATCTCCCCAGTCCGTAACCTTTTCATTGGCACAAATTTCTCCAACATAACCTCCATTAATCTTCTAAACTCCCTCCACAAGCCCTCTACACCCTCCTCAATAGACCACTTTTTAAACCTGTCTCTCAGGAAGATTTCTGCCCCCTTCTTGTCTCCTCTCCCATACTGCCACACCAACCTTTCTGCCATTTGCACTTCTCTCATCCTGCCAATCCTAATTTCTACAAGTTTCAAATAGTCAGAATATTTACATTCGCACAGTCTCACTCGGAAGTGACGTCAGAGAGCGTGAGTGAAAGAGAGAGAGTGCAAGAGTGCGTGTTGCGAGTGAGAGTTGGATGTATGTTCGGGGATATTTCTTGTTGATTTGTGTTTCAACACTGTCCTCATCCACACAATGCCAAACGAACAAACCATTTTTCACTGTAAGTAAATGTTTGCAATAGCGAAAAAATATTTCTTTATAATATATAGAGCCTAATGAGTCCACAATTGTATATCATGTTCAACATGCATTGCAATAGAAGTGTTATTTAAATGGTGTAAAAATTAATAGTGTATGCAGACTTGTAAGGATTACGATGATTTGTTTACTTCAAGTGAACAAAAACATTAAGCAATACACAACAATAATACTCATAAATAGCAAGTGTGGATCTGTTCCAAATAAAGAGTACACAGGGAATTGTAGGAGGTAGGGCAGGTACTGGTGGACACAGCCTAAATGATAACATACAGATTACATAAATGAAGAATACATCTATTTGCATTACTGTTTTGATTTTAGTGGTTAGCATCAAGAAAATGAATCTGGAAATCTAACCTTATGTTTATCTGTGTCACCCAAACCAATTTGAAACCATTTACCAAATTACATACACAAGTATCAAAAAACCAATTACATATGTGGCATGTAATAAGAGGTTTTTCACAGTTTGATCTCTTTTAGTTTCCTTCTTCAATAAATTACAAAACATTACACAGACCCATTGTAACACAAAAACACTATTATAATAACAGCAAAAAAAACTAAAAAGGTTTGATAAAAATTATTTTTACCTGAACTTTGCACTTATATCTCAAATGACTTTAATTTCTAAATAACATAAATAAAACAACAGCTCATCAACAGCCCATGTTTCTCATGATAACTATTAATTTTCTAATATTTTCATTTCCAAAAAAATCCAAATTTAAATATGTGACATTTCTGATTTCATAGACTACACGGCTACGAGCTCGTAAACATAACAAAAGAGGAGGTGACTTAAATCGCGAAAAGGGAACGGAAGCAAGGACTTCTGTCAGCGCTAAACTCCTTGACATAGTAGAGTGATTTAAATTTCATTACAATATGTTGGTATAACGTACAGGAACCAATACATATTTTAATTAGAAGAACTGCATATTACAAAATACAATAATTATTTTTTAAAGCATTGTAAGACTTATTTCAGTGGTCAGGAGTCCCGAGTACTGAAGAGACACCTTATCACAAGTAAAATTATTGCAATAAAAATATATGTTTCGTACACTGTGAGAAACACTCCAATGTGTTTTGCGCGAAATGCAAAAACATTAAACTCATGAGGAAGACTTAAATTACAGCTGCATTATCTCAATAGAATCGAAATCTTGGTGCTAATACTTAAGTTTATAAAAGCATAATTTTCTTTATATTCAGATAGTTCAGCAAGAGTTGCATTGTGTCATGATATTGACGTGTACTACGTACTCCCACCTTTAGACCGTTACGCACATCCCTTCGCTCAGAATCCACGACCATGCTACACTACGAGAGAGATGTAAACTGGTAAAATACTTTTACCAGTTTGAATTTAATCAAACTGCATTACTAATTGTTAGAGGAAGTACACGTACATCTCAAAGTGTTTGTTTAAAAATTATTTTTTTAAATCAAAATCATGCCTATTTCACTAGACGTGTTGGCAGAAAAGCAGTTCAATGTTGGGGCACAGAGATTGGTTGTACACAGCCAGCAATATCTGTCTACCTCATCTTTTATCTAAGGAAGTAACATTCGGGTATAGTCAGCCTTTACCAGTATATCAGGGTTTAGCTGATAGTTTAAGGAGATGAGCCAGGGCTGTCGTGAGATGAGCATTGAGACCGTGGATTCTCTCTCCAGAATCAGCACTTGTCGAGGACCAACGAAGATGAGGTGCTTCTGCGAGTATGATGGGACCATGGCAAATTGGATGCAGCGATCATTCCTCAACATTCCATGTCCCCAGTCGGAGGATAGGGGATCCCTAGGTTCTGGGGTGGCTGGGAATATTACAATACCACCCCATGGGCCAACTGGTCACTGCGAGAGCACTTTCGTTAGGGACGTCGGGAACCTGGACAACACAGTACGAGATGGTGAAGCACATCTGCTGGAGGCACCACAACGATACAGGCAAGGAGGGTGATCTCAAGGTGCTGAAAAATGCGAAGTGCAACGATCCTCTCTGTTGGATTCGGTGGGTTGCCGACTGTGGATGCCTCATGAATGAAATGGAATGCATCGAAACTTCAAAGCGGCCTGTGTTAGACTTCACTCCTGGGTCAACGCATTCGCCACCACCACTGATATCGCGTTTCCCAGACAGATGGACTAATTTTGAAAAATGGGGAGGGGGGGTGGCTTCCCGAAGAACTCGCCCCGCCTTTACTCATGGATTGGGGATCCTGGTATCGATGGCACAGAAGAGCTAAGGTGGAATAGGTGCCAAGTCTGAGCTGTCTGATTTTCCGACACACTCAACAAGAAGCAGGGGGGCCTGCATCCTTAGTTGCTGTCAATACTGCCATGTTGGTTCACCTGCATGACAGTATTGTCAGTGGGAAATATAAAATTTTGGAAAAATTTGGAAAATTTTGCAGAGAGATTTTGTGATCATTAGAACTTAGGATAAGTTAGCGGAAGGCTATCACCCCAAGTTGGGCACCATTTGACAGCATGCCACTGTGAGTGAATGGGTTGGTTCTAGTTTTGAGGAGTGGTAAAATCATTTACCAGGAAATTGTGCTGGAATTATACTGTTACCCGGGGCATCAGGTATTGCTCAGCGAACAATATCATGTTTATGTGAAGAACTGACTCTGTTGTCTAAGTATAATATGCCAACGACCATAGGTGATGTGCTGCTCTGCTGCTTCTCAGATATATTCCACAAAAAATCACGTCATATTCGGTGAAATGTCGGAGCTGACCACACCCCCATACATATTTACAAACGATTGAACAGAATTACACTTTGAGATGTGCGCAGTGCCCTTGAAATATATGTAACACTTTTGGCGGGGAGGCGTGGGCCCGTGTCCTTAAAAGTCCAAAGGCGACCCGTATAAAACACATGACACCATTTATGTTACATTATTGGATTTATTATTACAGTTTCGCAAGGAAACAACTCACAACTTAGCAGGGCTTCAACCCACAGACTAGGGCAAGACTGTAAAAAATGGTGCGAAGACAAACAATGAATTAATTGGTAGAAATTATATTTCTCCAGGCAATTCAAACAGCGGGGAAGGTGAGAGGTAGAATACCGGGCGGCTGGTTGAAACGGCTCCGATTACATTAAACTATTGATATACTAAAGAATGTGGTAATGGCTGCCCAGTGCGTGTAAACCACGAAGGTGGCAATGACACGTCCAACCTCTCTAGACTCTTAGTGGGAACTGCTCGTGCAACCTGGAATGCTGGCCGGCATTGGCAGGCCGGCGAACTACTTTCTAACACAAACTTTGCATAAAATTCTCTGCACTCACATGATATGCTTGGAACAGGCATAAATAATTTCTCTAGATCATAACATATTTAAGACATTTGCAAAACTCTGGGTGGAATGACGTGAGGATGAAATACAAGACATTATATCACATCCAATAGTCCATGCGGGCTTTAAGGCAATTTTATATGGCACTATTATGTGCCTGCGTGTCCTGGCATGACACTACCTTGTCTCTAATACACTTCTCGTAATTATGAACTCGGGTGGTACTTTTCTGTATTCATGCACGTGAAGCATACGTGTCTACATGGCCCCTCTGCTCTGGATCACACGACACCTTGCTCGGCTTTTACACTCGACAATATTGCTGCACTCATTGCATTAGTGCTTCATGTTCGACTTCCCAGTCGAACGACGCATGGACTGCACAGGGGCGCACTTGGTAAAGTCTTGGTAACTGTTCCTCTGAATGGTTAACTGCGTTCAATCGGGCTTGAGGGTCGCTGTCGGCATCAAATGCCCCGCACCCCACCCTCTAGCATGACTATTCCAGCCATTCATATCACTCATCACAGGAGCACTTCCTCCTGTACCTGCATCGTGATGTAATGCATAGAGCGATCTTTGCATTAGAAGGTGCTTCTGCTTTTGCTGCCTCCTACAGACTTGTTGCTTGCGGTATGCTGAAACATCGCCACAATCTGTGCATTCATATGGAGGACGTTATTGCCATCCTGTCCTGCATAGGGGTTATGAGCTGGCCGACTCACTGCCTTCGCTGTCTCTGCCAATATCAATAATTGTGCTCCTATTCATGTCGACGGAGCTCGCCAGCTGGTGTACCGTCATGGGTTGCTGAAATCGGAGCACTAGGTGTGTTTTCGCCGGGAGTATCTTCCTTTGAGAGGCGAATGTCATCCCGGCTTACTCGGACAGTTTTCCTACCTTATCTGACTATGTATGTTGTCGGTCCGAGCCACTGTATGACCTGATGAGGTCTGCTCCATTTCGGCGCCAAACCCTTACAAAATTTGCGCCGGGCGAGCAACTGTGGGTGTGAGTGGAAATACACCAGCTTGTCTGGTGTGAGTGCCAGTGATAGTCGGATTGTTTCTTGCACCCACCATGCTGTGTATTATTCCTGATGGCACCACTGCTCTCGGTGTTGGTGCCATTGCCTCTCCTCCCTTGTGCCACTGCTTTCTATCGCGCTGCTGTATTTTGCCGGTGGGAAGTTTTTCTCGCCCAGCAAACAGATGTTCCAACCCAGAAGGACCTCGGCTTGTAATTGTCCCATTGATGTGTTGGTGCACCTGCAGAGTGTGAAGAGTGCGGCCAGTAGGTGTTCTGCCCAAGCTGTGTGCTGCTCGCCCACATGGAGCCATAGTTGCGCCTTTTAACTCCTGTCTGCATCTCTCCATGGTGTTTGTATGTGGGTGGTATACCCCAGTTTTTAAGTGAATCGCTCCCCTTACAGTGCACAGTTCTCTCGATATCTTTTCTGGGAATTGCGTTTCATTGTTGGTTAGTTGTTCCCTTAGGTACAAAGGGCAGTAGGCAAAGAATTCCCCTTGCAGCATATTTGCAAAGTGACCCATCCTTGCACTAATCAGTGCATACACATCTATCCAGCGCAGAAGTTGTCCGTTATCACCAACATGGTCCTTTTGCTACCAGATAACTTTGCGTGTGGTGCCATAAGATCCAAAATGACCATCTCGAACAGTTTTCTTGGCTGCCTTGGTTGTTGTTGCACGCCATCAGTCCTATGTGATTTAAACTGATTACATTTTGTACATAGCTGTACCCACTTCCTCGTGCAATGTATCAAACCTGGCCAAATTAAATGAAATTTTACATTGCGCACAATCCGTTCCGCACCTGGGTGGCCTTTTGTTACACTCACATGTGCATGCACAAACACTCTTTCCCTACATGTTTGCGGTACATACAGTTTCCATGTTGTCGGAACATACGGCGAACAGGTTTCAACATGGTAATCTATTATGTGCCATCACTCTACATTCTTGAATGCTCATATCTACTTCAGCTCTTGTGCAAGAGTGCAATCAACTTGTGCATCGGCCACTTTCAGACAAATGTCCAAAATTAACACTTCATTCATTACTGCATTAATTAAATTTATGTACACTTCTCTTAATAGATCCTGTGCACCAGATGGCAAAATGTCTCCCACTCGGTGCCATAATGTACAATAACTTCCTGGTTTGGGGTTATGGATAATGTGTCTGCGAGTTCATTTTCCCTCCCCCGGGAAATGCTTCACTGCGAAGTCTTGGCCTGCAGAAGCAGTGACCACCGAGTGGGTTTAATGAGTCTCTCCATCGTGGTATGCTACTACATCAAGCATGTGTTTTCCGTGCGAATATTGAACCTCCGACACTCCAAATTGGGTCTGTACTTCTTTACTGCGCAGATGACTGCAAAGCACTCGTGCTCGTTAAAATTACATCACCTTTCAGTCTGCTGTAATTTTGTGCTCACAAAATCAATATATTGCTTCTCTCTTCTCTTGCTGTATTGATTAAAAAAAAAACACACCTAGACCCTCTTAGCTAGCATCCATTTGCAAATATATGTGGTGTGGTGGGTCATATCTTGACAAGGCGGTACACTCCCATGATATGTTCTGGATGTCCACGTATCTCTTGTGCCCATTTACACCACCACAGACGCATCAACCACAACAACAGCAGCCGACCGATCGAAATTAAGCCACATCCCGATCAGTGCAGGTCGACAAGAATGGTGTGTCTGCACATTTCTTGCCGCTCTGCAACCTGTGGGCCGCGGGCCCCCATATTTTTAATTTATTACGAGAAAGAGGTAACTCTTGTAATAAATTGATATGTGACCTTAAAGGATGTTTCCCGTGAAGTTACGACTGTTAAACACAACAGCCATATGAGGGAACATGGAGGTAAGCTGTGCCACCTTACATAATTTCCAGCAGTCATCTTTGATTACTTAAATTTCAGCCGCCATATTAGATTATGCCATTTCTTGAAGCCATCTTGGATTATATCATTTCTGGCTGCTGTCAGGGATTACATCATTTCCTGCTGCCATCTTGGAGTATGTCATTTCTGGCTGCCATCATGAATTTAATTCCTTTGTGCTCTATTATTCTACCTAGGCATCCACCATATTGGATTCCATTTCTTTAGTCCCTTTTGTTCCCCTTCATCCTCTATCATTCCACCTCAGTGTCCATCATCGGAATATATTTTTATTAGTCACTTTCATTCCTTCTCGTGCTCTACCACTCAAACCTTGGCATCCGCCATCTTGGATTTCATTTCTTTAGTCAACTTTGTTTCACTTCATGCTCTATCATTCCACCTCAGCATCCTCCATCTTGGATTCCATTTCTTTAGTCACATTCATTCCACCTAATGCTATCATTCCACCATCCTGTGTATCCATTTTTCTTCTTGCTCTATCATACCTCCTTGTCAGATACCATTTTGACATCTGTCAACTCTGTCAGCCACCAGGAGCACCGTATGTATTGTTTAATAGTTGGCCGCCAGGCGAGCTGTCTGTGTAGTTCCAGCACCCCCATCAATGTCAGGTTCTGCTAAATGCTACAAAGAGTGCTGTCGTCACTGCAGCCATCTTGTTTAGTTCTCGAGTTGGTCACTAAAAGGGAAGCATTTTTATTACTCAAAATATTATCATGTAAAGGGCGAGATCGAGCTACCGAACCTTGGCCCGCCAGACTAATGCCTTAGACCACTCAGCTACCAAGACATATAGTATGATGAAGGTTTAAATATGCTATATACAAAAAATAATACTTTAATTTAATGGGTGCTCTAGGCAATCATCTTGTAGTTTCATTTGTCATTTGTGTACATTTACTGACAAGAGGCAGCAATTGCTGCAGTTTAATGTTTTTTCCAATCGAGTCAGGACTTGTAAATTTTCATTCATATAAGACTTGGTATATTTTCCACCACATGCAGGACTTGTAATAGTTTGCATCTACCCACTCTTCATAGGTATATTACTACCTTGGCACTAACCTCAACCTAACCTGAACTTAACTCAACCTCAACCTAACCACAACTAAACTAACCTCAACTAATCTAACCAGACCCTAACCTAACCTAACTTCACATAACCCTGACTTCGTGTAACTTAACTCCCTTCTAACCACTACACTTAAGAAATACCAATAACTATACATACCGTAAAATTGTTTGCTATCAAGTATGTGTGCATATGTGTATGTGTTGGTGTATGAGGACTGGTGCCTCTGATGCCATTTAAGAGAAAGTTTGTGACAGGTTTTTCGTGAGATTAAAGATCAGAAATTAATTTAAATAAAATTTATTTTGACAAAAATATTTTACAATCATTATAGTTTTGCTTGCCAACTGCACACAGTTCATGGATAGCCATCCATGATGGCTATCCATGTTGACAAAAGCTGGTTCTAAGCTTCTATATAACTCTGTGCAGGCGTTTCAGCTCACCAAGTGCAGCCACAATGCTGCTTCGATATTACCATCTACTTCATCCTAGTCTTTAATTTTTTATTCCTCCTCCTACTTCTCTACTAACGCAGCATCATCGAAGGACAATGACACCATGAGCTCCTCCCATGGCACAGGGGCGAGCTCACATGGTGTTGAAGACCGCAGCAGCTGCTACGAGTCATCTTCACCACCTTGTGGCAGCATTCGCTGCAAAATCGATGCCTCATGAATGTCTTCCTCCACCCACTGCCAGTCGTTGTCCTCGTAACGACCGAGGGCGTATCCTGCACAGTCTCATGCTGCGGCGGATGCAGCAAGCATTCGATGCTCCTCTCCATCTGTGTTCGGTGCCAGATAGATGCAGGCTGTGGCATAAATCTGCTAGGATGCTGTCCAGATGATCATTCAGCTCAGCATCATCAGTGCTATGTGTCTTACACGCCTCGTATTTATAGTAAAAATTGCTGAGGTCAACATACATAATAGTTTGATAAAGCCCTTGCTTCCAATACCCTCATTCCAGTAGACGAGAAAACTATGAATGATATTCCTAACTTCCACAATAACAAATAATATATGTACTGCGAATTCTGTTTGCCGATAGCAGGCTAAGAGATTGTTGTTTTTCGGAAGTCGTTCAAAAACCAAGCTTGTTAATAGACGAGGAGTCCAGGAGGTGGTGGGGAGAGATTGCTGTCCTCCTGTGCAGTGGTAAAGATAAGATTATAGGTACACAACTTTCTTACATCATGCCCCTCCCAACATATTAAGCTGTGCAAAAGCAGACGTTTGGTTTGTAAAATTCTATAGCATATGGAAAATTCAGTCACAACTCTTAATGGGAACAAACAAATGTTGTAACTGCATGAAAGTTCCGTCTCGGGAAAAAAGAAATTACTTTGTTTGTATTACATGCCGCATGATTACCACAGGCATTTCCCCCTGGGTAAAAGAAAAATGTAACATAGTTCTTGACCAGTTGTGTAGGAATGAAACTAAAAGAAAACAGCACTAACTTTGGTCAATGAAAAATATCTGGAAATTTTAAACATAGACTTAAGTATTTATAACCATGTAACTTTTAAGTAGGCGATACTGCTGGCAAGCAGACTGTCGAGGTTCATAATTCATGGAAACTCCAGCGATAAATACACTGCTCTGTCGCGAACTCACTGCTCTTCCTACCTACCCAACTACTCACCACTTCACTTATATAAAGATCCACCCACCTACTTGCTGCTCTATGCACTTACCTACCCACCACTCTACCCATCCACCCATCGCTCCACCCATTTACATGGAACTCTAACCACCTACTCACCATCTACTGCGCGGCCCACCTACCTACTGCTCGACCCATCTACCTACTGCTCGACCCGACCACTTACTGCTTTAGCCATGGGCCCATTTC
The DNA here is from genome assembly GCA_029891345.1 of Dryococelus australis. Lineage (NCBI taxonomy): Eukaryota > Metazoa > Arthropoda > Insecta > Phasmatodea > Phasmatidae > Dryococelus > Dryococelus australis. Next base: position 192,496,658 of record CM056998.1, on the reverse strand, counting down.
ACAACCCAAAAGTCTACCGACATCATAGCCCCAAAGTCTACACACTTCACTATCCACCAACCCATTCCTCTACCCACCTACCCAACACTCTACTTACCTACCTAAATACCCAATGCCCTACCCACTGCACTACTTACCACTCTACCCACCTACCACTCTACCCACCTACCACTCTCCCCACCTACCACTCTACCCACCTATCGCTCTACCCACCTACCACTCTACCCACCAGTCAACCAATGAATATACCCAGTTCATTGTATAGAATAGTTTAAAAAGAAAAGAGACTGGTCTCACAACTCTAGCAAAATGAGACGACAGGTTATATCTCTCGAACAGTAGACGCGAGTACGGCTGACCAAGTTTCAAAGGAGATAAATATGAAGAGTAGGGGAGGATAAAGCTTGTTTCAACATTGTTAATAGGGAGGTGCTTATCGACAATAAGGAATTTGTCCCCCATTACACTATAAATCAATAACTACCATTTCCTAGCCACATTCCAATACTGCAAAACAAAGAAAAATCATAAAAAATTGGGAAAGAATTTACCAAAATTCGTAACCCCAGCATACCTGCCATAAAATCATTGCCATCAGACACCAACCAAATATCATATCACGCATCAAACAAACCATCTGATTGTATCAACCATCCATTCCAATAACAACAAATGCTGGCCACCACTCCTGCCATGCGAAATAAAAATATAAGTAACACTTCTGACCAGGGGTATTGGGTATTATATCAGCTATATCGACCAGTGTAACCTACCATACCATACATATTTCAATTTTTAGTAGTGTGTTAAATATAATATTAATTAAAGTAAAGATAAAAACCTATGATAGTCACACATATCAATGTGGAGTGAAATGTGCAATAGAAGAGACACACATGCTTTGTAAATATGTGTGTTTATAGGTCAAGGGCCAAGTATGAAGCAAAATACAACAACAAAACAGAACTTAACATAATATTTTTATTTTCTTTCCGAAGATTGTTATTGTGGAGTTTTCAGTGTCTTACGTGACGTCTGGTCATTCCTGTCTCATTTACATCCGAATTCGTACTACATGTCAATATTTGTTCCAAAATAACAGGAATTTGGGGCGGATTTCACCAACACATCTTCAAATTTAAGCGCTACTTAAGCACTGAATAAGCTGTGACTAGCGCCTTGTACCGTTTCACCAACTTTAAGATCTTCTTAAAATGTTTTAAGCAGCTCTTAGTTTAGGCAGCCGAAATCGGATGTTTAACTCTTTAAGTTCTGCTTAAATAAATGTAAACAAATTAAAAGGAAATGGCTGCTACTGAAAAAGTGTTGTGATGATAACCTAAATGTGCTATAAAGTATTTAATTGAAAAAATTAATTTTACTTACAAATAAAAAATAGAAGTAATTGTATATCAAAGTTATTGAGTTTGGGTGCAAGTCTTTATTTGCTGAAATAACATATGACGATGGTCTAAAACAAGGCTCGTGGCAGCCTTATATTTTTTATGTACATTTCGCAAATATTTTGAAGAGGCAAAACCAATATATAAATAGGAAATTAACTGTAAAGGCAGGTAGCTGATTGATAAAATATGTATTTATTGAGTATGCATAAGGTACGGAAGTACCTATTTGAAATAAATGGAAAGAAATGTTTGTCTTCACTACACTACGTGTATGTACGATATGTAGGCCTAAAAAATATGATTACTTCGATAGAGTTTGAGACTGGACATAATATAATGCATTATCACCTACATTTTACTTACATAACAAATTTGCAGTACAAGTTTTGCACACATTCAACTTTGTTTTGAATTAGAAATGTTAACGAGGGCACAATTAAAGATGTCATGCATGTGTGACGTGATAATCATATTTATTCAAATTCGAGCACTGGGAGTTTCTAAATTGTACATGACTATAGTCAATTTTATTATCAACAAAATATCACAATTTCATAAAGTTCAATTCTGGTTAGTAATGAAAGCCAAACCGAATTTTTAAAACATAGCAATAATTTTGTACGGAAAACATAAAACAGTTCTACTAAAGTAGAAAAATTCGGGTTGGCCTTAGAGACTGTAATAAATGTAGACCTATTGTTGTTTTTAAGGCCAATACGATTTTTACACGGAATATACTTTATGTTTAGGGAATATTTAATCAGTGCCTAAACAAGACAACAGTTTCATTTTAAAAATTCATCATTAACCTAACATATTATCTTTATAAAGCATTTAATATATAAATGCTTGAAGAAAGCTACTTAAATATATCTAACGAGTCTAAAACATTACCCGAGAAGATAAAATATAAAACAACATTCTGATTAGTAAAAAACAGCCCAGGCCTAATATAGATAGTAACTTATGCTGCAAAAATATTACACTTCTTGGTACTGATAATTAATAAAAAAGATCATAAAACATCACAGAATTGCAACACAACACTTCCAAGATAATAAATCAGCTTCGAAAAATTTTAAACGCATCTATTCATGAACATAATTTTAACATAAATAAATTTCGTTACATGTAGATAGTTGAAAAAATCGAGTATAAATATATTTTTAGTTAATGCAGCGACATTTGATTTAAATCATTCTTATTATGCATCAGGCAAACAATAAGGTATTAATAGTTTATTATAGAACTAATGATTGGTTAGGATTCGTAATGCTATTCTCAAAAGTAAATTAAAAACATTTCAAGGGGGGAATTTTTTTTTTCCTTTAGTTGAAATAATTCTCATTGGTTCGTTTAGTAACATGACCACAATGCGCCACTACCAACACAAGAATATTTGCAACTTTTACTGAGTTTTATAATGGTGAAACACATTGTCTCCTTAAGCGCCACTTAAGCTTAAGTATTGCTTTGCTGTAACCTAGTTTATTCCTTTTTGGTGAAACTGGCCCTTGACGTCACACGGGAGGCTAACGTTAAGGTGGCTGACTCTGGCGTTCGAGTTCAGTAGTAGCATCATCATATTCTGTTAGGTAGGTCGTGCATGAGGCTTCAATTTTGCTACAACCATGTATGCTGCAGTGTTTAAATTCTTAGATTACCAGAACATTTTCTTTTTCTTTCACCCCGGTGAAAATGCCACCCCACAGCTTGGACTGGTTGTTCACAGCCGAGCTGTAAATTTTTCATGTAAAACATAATGTATGCTTCGTGCCATTTTTGTAAGTATCAGAGCTCTTTATGCTACAGTGGAGAAGTAAGTGTAACTGCTTCATACGAGGGTTGATAAATGAATCATTTTGTCAATTCAACATGTGTGATCTATTTATTGTTCGGTCGGACCACGTAACTAGTATAAATAATTTTCTTAAAAATGTACTACGAATATTTTACAGCATTAGATGGCTGAAAGAACCCACCTTGTGTGTAATGGCGTTTTAGGGGAGGCATACAGCCCCTACTAGACAAGGGTTATAGTACATCAGAACTTCATCTCAGAGAAGCAGGTAGAGTTGCTGCAGTAAACTGACATCAAGACACCAGGGAGGCCACATGGGCCGTCGGCCTTCACTACACCTGTTATTCATGTGCTCGGCACTGAAGCCGAAACCCGGTAAACTTAACCTAACATCCTATCCAGGTAACATAACCTCAAAGCCCCTATGTCCGGAAATTCCACCATGTCAAAAGTAATTAGCGAGTATCATAGAATAACTCTTGCAGGCAAAGTATAAAAAACACAAATAAAGTTTAGACTTGATGAAGAAAATAATTTACAGTTCTGGTCAAGTAACAAATAAAATTAATTATTTATTGTTTATTTGAGTTGAATCTCAATAAATAATTTGCAGTGACAAACAATAAAAATTTTGTATTACAAAATTATTGCTTGTTTGACAGATTCAATTAAATTTTAAGACAATTTCTTGGAAATTAGTAATTCTTTGCATATGAAAGCATATGAAACAATAATAATAAAATATAAAAGTTACTTGAACATTGGCTTGTAGGTCTCTTATAACAGTAAGTGTTACTGTAGTCTCTGGAGATCACACTTACTTAAAATGAACATCTACTAAGTTAATGAGCTTGTTTCCTTTCTGTCTACTATGTTTTTTTTTGTTTTCCAGTTTATTTATTTTTGATAAGTGGAATCTTTTTGTAGTTTGCTGCTCGTTTCCTACCTCAATGTCAAATTCAATCGGTACACCTGAAAAGTCTTCAATAATACCTCAGAAATGTCATTTACTTCTCTTATCTTACTACCAACTTATTTTTAACTTATTCATCTAGGGATTGTATTGAACCTTTATTATCAATGAAAAAAAGTATGACAGTAACGTAAAAAATTTAATAAACGTCTTCCAACATAAGCATTTACAAAGGGAGTGCTTAGAAAAAACTACAATAGTTATTCAATTTCCACTAGCAACAAGAATAGAGAGTACTAAAAATTAAAATGTTGCTCACTTGTGCCAACCTTGACATTGTCTTCAATAACAAAACACTTCACCTCTGTATCCTTTCTCAATATTCAAATACAGCAATTAAAATTACTTCCTTTCTAATTAGGTCTCTTAAGTTGAAGGTTCTTGCAAAAGGAAGGTACGGCTCATTAACTTAGGGAATAACTTAATATTATATCTCCTTTTCATTTGCGACTACAAGAGTTGCTCTTAACAGACGAGCTATATAGTAAACGTAGAGAGGGTGTCAGAGTGATTACATATCTTTTAGCGGATACCATGACTGAGGCGTGATAAGTTTTTGAATATTAATATACTCTTACGTGTGTTTTGTTAACAGCTGCATGTAAAGTGGCATTGCTGTGGGTGTGTGCGCGATATTTAAAATATTTGATGTGCACTATTTATACGTTTATACATGTGTTACATTAACAGCTGTGTGTTAAGTGGCTTTGCTGTGTGTGCGTGAGATTTCAAATATTTGATGTTCATTGTTTATATGTTTATACTTGTTTATGTAACCAGCTGAGTGTTAAGTGGCGTTGCGTGTGATTTCTATTATTTTATGGGAACTATTAATATGTTTTAACTGTACACTGATTTTATGACGAAGTTAATTATTTACACCCACGTCTGTTTATTTATCACAATGTTCTACATTTGTCCTAGGTATTTGAAACACCGTTGTGTATTGTATTTGGCCACAGTCCCGACAAAATATTAAGCCCAGCCCAATAAATTTCCATAAACCTAATAAACAGTAATTAGCAATACAAAGAAATATGAGCGGAATAAAGGTTACAGTAGGCTTATTTTTGTACATGTTCACTATCTTTTAAGTTTGTATGACAACAAATAAGTAACATGAGCTGCGGGCTTGTATTTAATGTGCCTTTTATGTTTGACTGGTTGTACCTTCGTTCTAATATTTATATCAACCGAGGACATCCTTTTAAAGAAATAACCCAACACATATCAATAACAATGGAATAAATACTACAGTTCTTTACCTCACATGTGTAACAGTGTTAATCACAGTCGTGGAAAATATATTAATGCGCATTACGAGTAATGTGGTTTGTCGTGGAAAACAACTATATACATTTTAAATAACTGTTAGAACTATAATCTATTTAGGCATTTTAAAACGCCATAAAGCTGACATAAATAATGTTAGAAAACTAAAACTTTGAATATTTGTACGAAATGGTTTTTTGAAATAGGCCTATCGCAATTTTTTGATCAGGGAAATTGTGGGGTAAAACAAGTGGAAAATGCGTACTTCATAATAATATTTAAACATGGAAAAGCATGAATTGCCGAAAAGATATAACAACACCAATACAAATACCTAAAATAATAGTCGAGAGAGCAATGTAGAACAGGGAAAATGTGGGGTAAAAAAATACAAAATATGTACATTTTCATTACAAATTTTTACCCCTCAATTTTCCTACAGTTCATAGCCCTACCCATTAGGTGAAATATTCAGGCATCTCATAAAATCTGTGATCTGTATTAATAATAGAGTGGATTTATACCATTTTCCAGATTTATACCATTTTCCAACGTCAAGGTTGTTTTTTTTTTTTTGCCGTCTTTAACCTTGTAAAGCAAAATCCACGAATTATACTTCATTTCCAGACAGCAAGTGCATGAAAAAGTCCAAATGTATTTTATTTATAGATTATTTTGGTATCTAAACTCGTTATTCCTTATGCTACATCCTACCACGAATCTTTGTTTTGACTGAAATGAAAATGGCAGGCAGATTTTATTTTGGCATCAGTTTGGAAACACTTCTTTCACTCTTTTTTTTATTATATAGCACATTGTTCTTAACCAATTATTTTAAAAAATGGCAGCCATGTTTCTCTCTCTCTCTCTCTCTCTCTCTCTCTCTCTCTCTCTCTCTCTCTCTCTCTCTCTGAACGAGTGTCGGATCTTGAACTACTCTATCTGTTTACCCCAAAATGTACTGCGATTTAAAGGTATGGCTGACTACTTTTCCTCCAATGCAGACAAAAATGCTTCACCCCAGCAAAGAAAACAAAGTCAGAAAAACACTTATCAAATTTTGTTGAACCTCTGGCTGTCTCCTCTGTACTGGACTTCAAAAACAAGTCCATTCGCTCCTAATGCTAAGCTTCTATGAACATGGCGCACCTGACCTCATCTGACATCATGGCTCGCTGCACATGGCCTTTGGTCAATCATAGTCCTCCACGCATATGAGCCATCACTCACAAACACTTGGTTTGTCTGAAGTTCTCTCCCTCCTCGCCTTAGTGGCCTTATCTTGGCCTGCTAAATGCAGCATGAATTTATCTCTCGTACCCTGCTACAGCAGAAGAGCTTACAGCAGTCCATTCGGAAAAGTCCCTCATCACGTAGATTCCGCAGTAGTGAAGGAAAACAAGCGCAGCTGCAGCACGTACAGAGAGTTCAGAAGCTGATTTCAGCATGATGTTGCAAAACACATCCAGCAAATGACTCTGGATGTTCCTTCAACACTAGTGGAATCGATGTGAACAACCTAATCTCCTAACCTTAAAATAAAATAAAAAAAGTTTGAATTAGCTGGACAAAGTGAATTTTAATAAATCCTCGATACCAAAAAAAAAAAAGTATAAATAAATGACTTTCTAGATAAAAAGATTATGGCATCCATTTATACACAAAGAGATAGTTAAAAATTGCACCAAAAGTTAAAATTAAAAAAAATATTACTACATTTTAGTGTATAAACCCTGCCGGCGAGGGCGAAAATGATAATGGAAAGCGTCTGGAGAGGAAGGGGGAATAAGGATCTAAATACAAATACAGAAAAACTGCTTTTCGAAAGCTATAACGAAAAACCTGAAATAATAAGAATTTAAACCTTACCAAAACTCTACATAATGAGATTCAGATTCGCATCCACAAAAAGAATGACTATCCTTAAACCTCAACCTCATAAACTAATATCTAAAAATCATCTGGAAATTCTAAAGTAAATGTATCCTAATAAAAAATAAAAGGGGTTCCCAGGAAAATTTAAGTCTTCCGATTAAAAAAGGATAGGGTTAGGTCTACCTGAAGGAAGACTGTCCTGTATTAGGGCCAAATTTGAACAAAAAAGGGAAAATATTCTTACGGATGTCTAAATATGGGAAAATACCCTAGATTTATTTTAAGCGTTTTTGTACTGTCGTCACAACATATTGTATTGTCAGCACTTAGAGTTAAGTCCATGTATGGTTTCAGCTTCGTTCGGATTTAAGCACTCACTATGATATTACATACTGCACTTCAGGCAGCTCAGAAGCAGTGTGCCCTGGCCTGCGCATAAATAATCTTTGCACCAGTTTGGTTGTGTTGAGTTCTGTAAATTTAGAAGTGGTTTTTGTGCCGAAATGTTTGTATTATCACCATCACTATCGTGGTTGTTGGCAGCGTGGTTTATCACTGGGCTGGGCTTTCGTTGGCAGCTGCCTTAGTTAGTGACGAATTCATACTTCGTAATTTAGTCTTGCGGTAGTGAACACAAACAGTGCGGACACAAGAGCGCTGGCACACTGTCTTGAATACAGCTATCCATGGATATGTTATGCAAAGAAACCAGCATCTTCAGTGTGGCTGCCCCAAGGCGAGGGAGAGTGGCACTGCGGTGGAGGAGAAGTCTCGCCTTCCCCTGGTTCTGATGTCCCCTCAGCATGCCCGATAGGGGGTAGTAACCAATGTAGCACAGAAGCAATGAGCGGGGAGGCAGTGTGCCGGCTGCTATCACTCAGTTGGGGTGGCATGTCACCGGTTGTGGGGGTTCCGGTGGCCCATGATCTCCCTCTGTCCCCTTGTGTCAGCAGCATTGGGGAGGTGATGCAGGCTGACGTCATGCGCTGTACTAAGATGGTCACTCTATTTCACATGCTCATTTCGTTACCACAATGGTGCCTCTCCTCCAATTTCCGCACACTTTCCTCCGCTGTTAACATGGCACCTTTCCGGGCATTTTGTAGGATTCTTAAAGGCATCCCATTGCTTTTGTTGCTCTGTCGCGATGCCCTCGTCGATTCCTCATTCCAGATAGTGGTCAGAATGAGCTGGAAAAATTTTTGAGGGAAATTGAAGATTTTGGAAATATTTGGAAAATTTTGCGGAAAAATGTTGTGGTCATTCGAACTTAGGATATCGCCTCATATTGGGTGCCATTTGATGGCTTGGCGATGTGTTAGATTGTGTTGGTTTAGGTTCTGAGGAGCAGTAAAATAATTTACCAGTAAAATGTATTGGAATTATACTGTTACCTGTGGTGCCAGGTATTGCTTAGCGAACAATACCATGTTGATGTGGACAGCTGACTCTGTTGTCTCAGAATCGTATGCTAACGACCATAAGCAGCATCCTTCTGGTGTGCTGCTTGACGCCACTAGGGGTGTAAGGATAGTGTAGGAAAGGTTTCAGGGGTGTTAAAGGTGAGGTATATAATGTGGTGTTACCTGGTAGACGCCAGACACCATCTAGGTGACGTCAAATTGATTGTTGAATCTGCTGATCTCGGGGTTGCGAGCCATCCACCCAGACCCAATCTCCTCGCCGATTGTGGTGGTGACCTTTGCCCCTTTGAGTGTTATTCCAGATGGGTGGTCCTGTAGGTGTTGGCTAAATGGTAGCCGGTGTGTCGACTACATACTATTGTTGATCTCGGCGGGAAAATTGACTAGCTATTTAACACTGGCATACATGGATTGTCAGGGCCAACCACACGCCCATAAGATACTAAACAATGCTTAAACTGACACTTGTAAAATAAATGAATGATGCACGACTTGGTTGACACGCATAGAGCAGTCGAAAATAAATTGTGTATTGTTCATTTCAAAGACATATTTAATCCGATGAAATTACATCTTCCCCTAGGAGAGCACTTTACACAACAAAAGGTGGCAAGAATCAGCCACTACGGTCATACTGTAAAAAGTCTTATGACACAAGAATTTACAGTAAAGTTAAACTTCCCCAGGCGATGCAATTCCTGAAGGAATGAAGGGTGGCATAAAGGGCGGCTTCATGAGTAAACGTTCCAAAATCTAAGAGTCTATTGCAAACTAAATGTTCATACCAAAGATACTGATTGCCATCTGGCTGGTAGGTGAGAGCCAGTGCCCTTATATTGTCAGAATGCGACCCGAATAAAACATGTGACACCATTTAGTGATATTATTGGGTTTATTATTACAGTTTCACAAGGAAACAACTTACAACTTTGCCAGGCTTTATCCCGCCGACTAGGGTAACATTGTACAATACGACACGAAATCAAACAATTAATTAAATGGTAGAAATTATACTTCTCCAGGCGATTCAAACACATTGGGCGGCGAGAGGTGGAATACTGGATGGCTAGATTAAATGGTTCTTATTACATTAAACTATTGATATACTAAAGATTGGTGAAAGAATGATGATGGCCGCCCAGCGAGCACATGTCATGAATGCAGTGATGATACGTCCAACCTCCCTATACTCTTTGCAGGAACTTCTCGTACAACATGGCGTGCTTAAAGCATTGGCAGGCTGACAAGCCACGTAATAACTACTTTCTAACATACTCTTTGAATAAATCTATCTGCACTCACGTGGAATGCTTGGAACAGGCATCAATAGATGCTCAATATTTTTAACATATTTAATACAATTGCAACTTGCAAAACTCTGGGTGGAATGACGTGAGAATGAAACATGTGAAAATGAAAAATTTAACAAGTCATGAAAACACTTGCAATAGCTCGTGAGGGCTTTAAGGCAGTTTAATATGGCATTATCATGTGCCCGCATGTCGTGGCGTGACACTGCATTACCTTTAAAACACTTCTCATAATTATGTCCTCAGTTGCTAGTTTTCTGTATTCATGCACGCGAAGTGTATTGGACAGCATGGCTACTCTGCCCCTGGATCACACGACACTTTGCTCTGCTTTATACTCGACACTATTGCTGCACTAATTGTTCTTGTTCCTCATGTTCGATTTCCCTCTCGAACGTTGCATGGACCGTACTTGATCTTGCTGCTCTCTAGGTTTAACGGCGGGTAAACAGGCTAGAGGATCGTTGTTGGCGTCAGTTAATACTTGATAATTTTTGGCTAGGTGAAGTATGTCACTATTGGAATCAAACATGTGTTTTCACATGCAAATATATATAGTGTTTCTCAATATACGCAATCTGAAAAAACAAAATCTTGGGAACTCCCGCACATTTTGCGGCGAAATTTTTCGTACATTAAACTCTCCCATAAAAAGGGTGTGAAGGTAAATTATTGTTTCGGTTTGGTGCTACTGACTAGAAAATTCGGTGTTGTCTGCTTTGTTTACATGTTTAGAACTAGCGTGTTTATTATCCGAATTCTTGATTAATAAGGTTCAAATACAATATTATTATTATGTCTCAAGTGCCATACTTAAAAAATCTTTGGAGTTTAACAAGTCATTTTGTAGTAAATAGTTTTGCACAGCATGGTAAATCGTCACGTGTCTCCCGGTTTGTAAACAGGTTGGTCGAAAATTATTTCTGTTTATGAATGTAATTTAACCGAAAATAATGTTAGTAATTGAATAAGGTCAGTAATTTCAAACCAAACAGTACAGAACAGAATGATGTGTCGAAAGAATGAGTTGCGAAGAACACGGTTATGTTTATACTTACGTTGGGCGCCATATATCTAGTATTCTGTAACAGTACTTACATCTCTTATTTATATATTTAAATGTTTGCTTGTGTTGCGGCTGAATAAAATGCAGTTTCATTTTGTGTGGGTGAAATAATAATAATAATAATAATAAACTTGGGATAAATACCTACAGAAGTCAGTTGTGGCTACAATTTGTAAGGTGTTTGTGGACAACTGAACAGTATGCGTAGAAAGAAGATTAAGAGCTGGTAGAATATTCAACCTACTTTTGAGCCAATTATTTCCAGTGAGGCTCCAGACAGCAATATTAACATAGTTCCTAGAATTGAACCAAATTGTAGAAACCTTGATTTGATACACTTAATTGCGTCGTCGTAACATAGTTATCATGAGAAGACATGCAGTAACTTTTACAATTACAATTAGCATTAGTAGAAACTTAAATTCAGACAAAAGATCAAACATGAAAATCACTTCAACATATTTAATTAAATAAAGATTGCAAAGTAAAACAACATGAAACATACAAGAACCAATACTTTTAACTTTCAAATAAAATATAACTACCAAGAATATAAAAACTCCTGCTGTCAGTGATATGAAGAGACAGAATTTAAGTTTCTGAATGCAACTTATTTCTTTGTCATCAAATATATGAAAAGCACAGCAGAATGAAACTATAATGAATTTGAGCATTATTACTGAACGATATTAAAATTCTTGCTTAGTTTTAATACTTGGTTAGCTCACAGTATTATCTCTTGATTTACTCTTCAAATAAAATGTTCCGGGCCTTTGGACTTGAGAAATATGACATAAATAAAGCTTGAAAATGTCTTTAGACTTCAAATTATTTGCTTGTGATTAAAATCAGAATCTGGTTGATTGTTTCAGAATTTAGCAAAATATTAATCACTCAAATTAATTGTCTTTACTTTATATTGGCACTGGAGAATAGACCTCAAGGTTTTAATAGCTTTAGCACTTGGCAGTGGGATGATCTTACTTGCACTTCAGCAAATGGAGAAGGCTGCAGATCCACCATCAAACATCTGGGAAAAAATCAGCATTTTACGGAGTCGTCCTCTCCTACTCGGTAAATGAGTGCTCCTGATGTCTGTATTGCGCTACATCTGGCTGACATCCTGTCCACAGTCCTCGGACATTGGTAGTCGTCCTGGCGTAGCTATCTCAGTGTCGTGCCATCTCGTTCCAGGGTTGAAACCAGTCCCTCCTTACCCAGCTTCTACAAGCTTCCTTACATAAGTTCCTTTCCAACAAAACAGTCATAACTACATTGTCGTAATTTTTAATTAAATGACGCTCGGCTAGGACAAAGTTAATATTCGCCTTGTCAATAGACCAAAGACTAGTGTATTGCATATACAAACATCATATAAGAAAATTTATTTTAAGTTGAAGACAATCTGTGGATTCATTAGTGTTCTGTAGTGAGCTGAATAAAACATTATACTTTGCAAAAATTATAAGATAATTTCATAGAATTTTAGTAGATCATAATTTGATTCACATCAAAGATATCTAAATAGACTTGTAAATTACAATATTATAATTAAAACTTCTAAAATAATCATACCTGCAGGGCACAAAATAATAATATTGACAATTTTTTAACCATAACCTTGTCCTGAAATAAACAATAAAATTTGTAAACAACTCTGGGTAACCACTGTAAGGAAACTCCTTACAGAGTACATTAAAATTTCAGTTTGAGTAATTAGAGCTTGTCCTGTTTTCCTTCTCTTGCCTCGCATGGCTTCAATTCCGGTTTGGGCGTCATTTCCGCATAAAGGTGGACTTTCAACCATCAGTCATTTCTGTCGCCCGTCTGTTCGGTGGTTACTCTATCTTCAGCTAATCGCAAGGCAACTTTTTGCTATCCGTCCAGCTGCCAAATATTTACCAAATTGTAAAGCAGCAGGCACACTAAATTAGTTCAGTTCAGTTCTGGACGGAAAGATTGCCATTTGTAAACAGATGGCACTCCGCACAGTGCATCCGTTCATGTCAGTTCCATACGCCTCTTCCTTTTCCCGTTCAGTCCAGGTTGCTCCAGCTAGCAAAACAGACTGAAGACAGATTGTTGCCGTGCCATAGTGTGTTTCATTGTTGTTCTTTGCAAAATGAATTTGATTAACGAAGAGATGCTAATCGAAGCAGTCGTAAGACATCCTCAACTGTATAATCAGTCTGACCAGCACTACCATAATCCGACGATGACAAGAAATGTTTGGAATGCAATCGGCAAGAAGATAAATATATCAGGTACCCCCTGCTAGTCCATTTCTCTTGATATTATGGAGTACTATAGAGTGTTCACAATAAAGTGAATACTTTTAAAATCTACCTAAGAAAAAAGTCACTTCCCCATCCTGCATATATTTTTAACGGGCGCAATGAAGGACATGTGCTCAGTAAAGTTGGTAATGATGGAGAGGAAAGTAGTTCCATTTATTAACGTTGAATAAAAAGTGTCATGTAACAATTTGTGATAACTTAAATTATTTCTCTCATTTTCTGTTTATTATGTAATACATCGAAATGTAAAAATTAACATATCTGTACAACACTTCACCGACGCTTGAATAAATTAAATAGGCCCATGGTAATGTTAATTTTACATAAGGTGGAAGAACATTCATCGTGTATACAAGTAGATCTTAAGCAGGTCTTTCAAAAGACCTGTTTAACAATTGACAAAATATTGCTAATATTTGATTTTTTTTTGTTTTAAAGTTAAAGTTAATTTACAGAATAATAATTAATTAATTTGCGTCTTTTATTGCAGCTATTGAGTGCAAAAAGAAGTGGAACTCTGTGTGACATAACTTCCCGAAGCATTTAAAGACAGACGGGTAAGACGACAAGTGGCCAAGTCGTAACAATTATACAGCCATGGAAACAAGAGAACCTGAATTTTCTCATCCCATATTTGGCTGATAGAATGCAGTGATCTAGCAAAGAAATAGATGTTGGAGACACAGAGGTTACCCTTGATGAGCATAATTCATCAGGTTTATACAAATAACACCTCGGTTACTGGTACTTCTGAGTATCGTGAAATCTCCTCCAACTTGTGTGGGCGCCAGTGGCACATTCATCTCATCATGGAAAGAGATTGCATGAAAGTGAACGAAAAGCATTCTGTTCCCCATCATGAATTTTCTGCTGCAATGGAAGAAACAGCGAGATCATGTTGAAGTGAAGTCGAAAATATCACATCCCGTGACAGAGTACGAAGTCGGAAATTTGGAAGACGAAGCAACAATGGTACCTCTTCATATTGTTAACATCACTCACTTAACGTCTTTGAATCCCTATACTCCATCACAGCAAAACAACAGCCCACTGTTGGCGACTACCGCAGACCAGGCCACCAACTCTGAAGAAACAATGTATCAACATGATTATGCCCCATTGCAAATGAAAGTGCTGTAAAAGGTAATCAGCAGTTAATATGTTAGTAAATTTGTTATTTTTTCACAGTTCCTTAATGTTGATTTTCCAAAAAGGATGCACTAATATTTTTCTTGCGTGTACGTTGAACTGTCTGTAAATAATATGATGGCTGGTGGTGAGGCGAAATGGTGTTAGCGTATGGAACATGGGCTGTGAGATTTGAGGTTAGAAATTTGGTTGGAAAATTTACCCGGTAGGTGCCAGACGTCACCTGGAGCTGCATCATTGTTGAAGCTAAGGTGGAGCTCGGTGACCTCGGGGTGCTACGGACAGATCACCCGGACACAAAACTTGCGTCGTGATGGTTGAAGTTCACCTGTATTGCTGTTTACCTCGTTAACATTGCGGTTTGTTAAAACGAGGGACTCTTCAGGCGGCCCGTTCACCTCATGAGCAATACTGTAGTTGTTGCGTGATTTGAATTATTTGTAGATTGAATACTCCCTACGGTGTGGATTGTTAGGGCTATCCACACGCCCGTACAACTGACACTTAAACATTGCAGCACACATTAAATACGAAAATTACCCTGAAAATGAACACATAAGCACTTGCAGGATTATAAGGGTCCGTTTACTGAAACGCCTTGGAGCTACCAAATCAAACGAACACGTGTTAGTTCCATGTTGCATTTTAATCGGCACTGATTCTACATGTCTCTCCAGGAAACAACTTAACACCTCTTGCCCGCTTTAACCTGCTGGCTAAGGTTACACTGAAAAAATGCTTACAAGCTTATATGGATTATGGTGTGCTGATTAACCCTCCCCAGGCAATGCTGTTCCTTGGGGAGACGAGGGGCAGTGCCCCGGCTCCTGGGCGGCTCAATCAAAATGGTTCCGGTTAAACTAAAAGTCTATTGTTGTGAAATGATAAGCTCAAATATTGCAGGCCGCCCAGGCACAGGAAAACATGCAATGTGGTCACTCACAACCATCTCCTCTGGACACTACTCGCTGACTGACTTCTCACTCCGGCACAAGAGCGGGCTAGCGCAACATAACAAAACACTTCAAAACAATGCCAAGCATAGGAAAGGATGATTGGAGACACTACCTTTATTACATACATGACCCAGTTTCGCTTTACGCGAGCTCAAACTTCTGGTAATTACTTTTGATACTTGTTCGCACATCACTCTGTGCACGGAGTCTCTTGTCGTTAGGCCGGGCAGAGGCGTGCCGAATGTCACGCTACCTGCCCCAGCCTGCCCGTGCACTCTGCACATTGTCACACTAGTGCACAGAGTAGAGTGCGGGCGTCGTCTGCTGTGCTATCAGAGCGGTCGGCCTGACAAAATGGCTACGGTAGGGACGAGCATACATTCAACATTAACAAATATTAATGATGATCTTTGACAGAGTTAAGAACGAACATTACTATTTACATGTGAATTGTAAAGAATAAAAATTATTAAACAATAAAACTTACTTCATTGTTACTGCAAGGCATTCAGCTGGTGAAATTGTTTTTCTGAAGTTTGTATCCTTCTTTTGTAAAGGCAGGAACCTTAACAACTCAAAAAACTTTCCAGAAGACATCCTAAAATTTTTAAAGAATTTCTCCTCATCTGCACCAAATCCGGGGAAATGTGGCGTAATTCCAAATTTTTCAGTTCACGGCAAGTGAGTGCAACAACTACAGCTTCCTCCTCAGAAGAACTTGACGTTGCTAATGCTTACTTTTCTACAGAAAGGGAATTTAAAACAGGAAGGAAGAGGACTGAGGCAGTGTGCACCTGCATGACTGAACACTCATTGACGGAACAGTACTGAACTGAACGGATGCAGTACGTGCACTGCGTAACTTTCGACAGATGGACGGATGAACCACCACGTCTTACGACATTCCTTAGATGTGAATATGCACTTTGAAATAAAATGTAAGGCAATGGTATTTTCAGTGGCAAATTTGGCTATTTTGTGTATAAAATATTTATCATAAATTATTGTCACTGGGAAAATAAATTTTCCCCCAAAATATTTCTTTCTTGAAAATGTATTTCCAACCAAAATATGTCTCTAACTAAAGAAAAATTACAATGTTAAATTGCCACACTGTATGGATCGTGAATCACTTTCAAATGATGGACAAAAACACGGACGGATGGTTGTAAATCTACCTTAACTCGTTAAGAATAACTTTTTGAAAAATCAAGAGAATGTTATTTGGAGGTCTAGGCTACAAATCATGTGAAACACAGACTTTTTTTTGTGTGTGTGTGTGTGTTCGTGCGTGCGTGCGTGTGTGTGTGTATATATTTGAATTGATGGCTTGTATTACTAATTATATTTGCCAAAAAAGGTTATGTAAACAAATATTGTTTGTTTATTTCTATTGAGACTGTAGGTACCTACTTGGAAAGTTTGTTGAAACTTGTAATTTTTGGAACTCTTTATTTCTATGTTGTATAGGTGATATTTCACTTTGGAATGAGTGGGCATATATTGTTTATTGTGTTATATGAGTCAAGTGGAACTGACTTTAAAATTTTAACAGTACTTAGCTTGAAAAAGATTGTGATAGACATTCCGCTCGTTTCTTCTCTCGCAGCATGGCATTAAATTTAAGGCTCAAAAATAGCCCGTAATACATAACGGGACATACACTGTGCGTTATGTATTACGGTCTGTAGTGAAGAAACGAAGCATTTGCGAACATATGTTCATTTAACATTTTTTCATCCCCCAGATGTGAGGAATGTCTCCCCGAAGTATTGAAGTGCAATATTGCAACATCCTGTAAATATAAGAAATGCTCATTACCCTAAAAAATTGTCTAAATGTAACAAAAAATTTATATCAATGTGTTACTGACAATTTATAATAT
This sequence comes from Dryococelus australis, assembly GCA_029891345.1. NCBI lineage: Eukaryota > Metazoa > Arthropoda > Insecta > Phasmatodea > Phasmatidae > Dryococelus > Dryococelus australis. Next base: position 192,479,244 of record CM056998.1, on the reverse strand, counting down.
AGGCTAAGTTTACCATATATGCAAAATAATTAATATTTTTTTCAATGTTCTGTAATTGTTTTATTATGATATGACATTTACTGTTTTCAGTTAAAGAGTTTTGAAAGTAGTCTGATCATGTGAGAAAGATGTGGGACATGCTAAAAACATCAAAATGTGATAACCCTACTTACAAATATGGCTTGTTTGCAGAACATGGCAGTTACCTGCATGCTCATTCCTTCATACATCGCAGTCTCGAACCGACCTGATGGAATTTTTCGAGGACAAAAAGAATTGGGGTGTCAAGGAAGTAAAAGTTGGTCGGTCATGGAAAACGGAAGAACTTCGAATAAAAAGCAATTCTGATTTGCACAAACTCTGGTTAGTATATAACTGCTTGTTAACCATATCTGTAGGATAGATAGCTCAACATCTAAATATCTGGTTTGTGTATCACAATCTTGCTTATATTTGGGTTGACAAATGTTGTCTAAATCTTTACAATTATGTACATAGTTGTAGATAGTTCATTCACTGTTACTTCCAACTTTTCTGAAGCCTTGATAATGTTCTGCTTCCAGGATATTCCTCAGCCTCATGCAAACAAAGCTTATCAGAGGCTAGAAAATTACACCAAAGGGACATCGCACTGAATTTATGCACACTCAGTGTGATAATATTTTGCATAAGAGTTATTTCTTACTAGGCATTACCAACACATCTATCATGTCACTGTTTTTATTTACTCATATTAATTATAAGTTAATCATGATAATTTATAAATGAAATGTAAGTAAAAGTTCAGTTTAACAAGAAATATAATATTTTAATTTTAACACAAGTATGAAAGACTTTTACAGTAATTATTTAGGAAACAACCAAATGTGCCATCAATGGGGTGATTTTTCAAATGTTTGAAATTCTGGAAAACATTGTTTTGATTTATTTAAAGTTGTTAATTTAGTTGGTTAAAATATACGGCTGTGAACACATGTTGTGTTGTGTGTTTTCTTGTTATGGACGTTGAACTGTAGTATGTACAGAAACATAACATGGAACATGGTTGTTTCTAAGTATTAATTTTTGCTAATTGCTTATAGCGGCAGCACATTCTGTAACGAAAACAAATTATAGCATATGTAGTTAAATGGGGTCATATCATTCTCTGGCCTGGGACAGTGTATTTTAACATCATAGATTTTGTGCAGAATTTGTTAATTTTTAAATTTTGGTGCAAATTCTACTTTCCAATGACTTTACATAAATTGTTTTATTATAGTTCTTTCAATTTTCAATCTATCAGTATAGTTAAGGTGTGATGTGAAAGCTAATTTCAGCTCTCTTAAAGATATCAAGACACCATACAACATTGTGCTAAAAATAATTTAATTGCCATGCTTAAATGCATAAATTGTTTAGTTTTTACAGAATTTGTAGTTTCTCCTAAATTTCAAATATCACATCATTAAATTTTATGGGAGGAAATTATTTTACCATTTGTTAAATGCAGTTAAAAAATAAAAAGGGTATTTTATATATTCAGATTTTTTTCTATTTATCGAGCAAGTGCCATTAAAAATAATTTATGAAAATTATCAACATTAAAAAAATGCACAGGAGTTTCTAAAACAAAATACCAATACATGTCGGGCCATGGAGGTGTAATGGTTCAACTACTCACCGCTCTCCTAGATGAACTGGGTTCGATTACTCGTTGGAGTCGCTCCCGGATTTTTGCACGTGAGAATCGTACCGGGCAATGCTGCTGGTCGGTGCATCTTCACTGGGAGCTCCCTATTTCCCCCGCCTTTTCATTCCGGCACTGCTACATGCTCACCTCGCTTCACCCTCATTGGCTCTCAAGATCTCTATGTTAATAGCTGCCCAAGTCTCTTCACTCAATCTCTCACCACTTTGTATTTTTCTCACATCACTTTCTGAAAAAATTTTGGTAGCTATTTGAGAGGAAGGTCTGATTAAAGTAGGTTTTTTGAGATAGACTGTACCAATTCAAGGGTGAAAATAAGCTGTAAAGCACTGCAGAAGTTGTACAGCTTGAAATGAAAAGAGTCCAGTTAATTACTATACTCTGTTAATTACTATACCTTAATTAACACAGACAGAAACATAAATTTAAGTCTCTGGTTACAAAGTTTGTAGACGAATAACATTTCAACAATCTTTCTACAGCAGAAAATTGTTAGGAGCCAATATACTTCAAGGCGAACACGAGGGATGGTCCTTTTCCCCTGACGTTTCTTGATAGAAATTTGCTATAGGCTATTCTGTATTCTGGCGGTTACTGTTCTTTACTATAGGCAAAGAATGTTAAGACTGCAGCTAGCCATGCTGACTGCATGAGATGAGACGTCCAGCCAGCACAGAGACAATTACACTGGGGAGAGCCAGCCATTTGTCAAATATGGCTCAACTTTTTTTAGATGGAAAGTAAAACATTTTTTGTGATGCTCCAACAACAATACTCTTTCCACCGCCTTTCTCTCAGTGGATGAGACTTAATAAATGTTCAGCTTAGGCGTCCTTTATTTAAATAGCTGCAGACAAACTTCAGTATTTGAGTCTATTCGCAGTATCTTCTCACTTTGTGAATCAAACCTTTGAAAAATCACCCCATATGTAATAATTTTGGTTCTTTCCTAAATATGTCATGTTTCATAAGCACTTTGTACACCTCTTAACATAAGAATATCTTCTTTTTTGTAAAATTGAACTTTTGCATATATTTTGTGTATAAATTATTATATTTCATGGATAATTAATATGATCATATAAACAGAGAGAAAATAGATGTTTTGGTAATGCCTAGTAATAAACAGTTCTCGTGTAAAATATTATTGAACAAAGTGCACACAAATGTGGTGCATCGTCTCTTTTGTGTATTTTCGAGTCTTGGTTTAGCTTTTAGCTTTGCCACTGGGTGGTGGAGGAATATCCTGAAAGTACCCATAAATGGACTAACTACGTGTCACATCCAGTTATCATCAGTTATTTTTAAATACTGAATTTCTGTATTTGGCAGAATAAACTCTAAGACAATATTGTATTCCAATTTTTACTTAGATAAAACTAAGGGTCGTCTTATTTTTGCATACAAAAAAATTAAGAGACCAATCTCTGTTTTTGGGTAGTCATAAGTGATGGTCAAAATTTCTCGACTAGGCATGTGTTTTATTACAGTTAAGTGTAGCCTAAGCGACTTAACAAAATCGTAAAAACAAAGGATGGACAGATTAAGTCTGACTTCTTTAGGTTTTAATGCATTTGTGGTGTTGTATTCAATTAGTTTTCCCATTGAGCCACTTACAAATAATAATACAATGCTTACGGGTCACATTTACTCAAGTCAATGCTAACTGGTACAGTCGGTTTATTTATGTGAATATTGTAGCACACGAAATCTGCCATATTTGTGAATAATTTAAATTACGTTTATGTATTTTTCACACGTAACATTTTATTTATTTAAGATTTTTATGATTTTTCGTATTTTAATATTTAACGTCACTATATTTTTTATTATTATAGTGTATGGCGGCAATTATCTGTGTATTTAAATGTGTTAGATTAGCTAGAGTATTTTTATTATATGTGTTTATATATATATATATGTGTGTGTGTGTGTGTGTGTGCATTTGGGGGGGGGGGGGGGGTGTAATTTTCCGTCTCATATTTGTTAATGTTTCAGGGTTTATATTTTGTATTGTTGCTGTTTTGAGACCTCATGCTCTGGATGTTAGGGCATTAGGATCATTGGAGTGGTGCATTTAAATAGTTTTAGATTTGCAGCCATCCGATTGGCTAGAAGGGTAGAAACATTCCTTAAGATAGGCTAACTTAGTTTGCTAGCAGTCGCTCTTTTCTACGTCACCAGCAGGGCAGGACTACGTCAGGCCGCACATCCGAGTGGGTCGTGCCGTAGGTATTTTAAATAGCTCGATAGGGAGTCCAGACCTCACCCTGATTGCAGTTTTGTTGTGAAATAATGTACGTTGTGAGGAAAGTAAGATGGTCCAAGCGTGCACGCCCCGTGTTTTAGCTGACCAGGAGTTTGAAAGTAGCCGTAGATGACCGTTGGTCCGTAGGCTGGCAGCTTCGGTGTATAAAAAGCCTACCCGTGTGCTAATTTTTTTCGTGCTGCGTGAGAGGCCCTCATTCATAGAGTTCCTGTCTAATAAAGCAGTTTCTACAAGTTCTTCAACCTACAACAGCTAAGACTGAGCTTTACATGCAGATATAGATTCTTAGTGACACGTAACATTAAGCCTATCCATTTGTTCTAGAAACTATAGGCCAGGCACCATTTTGATTTCCATTAAAGTATATGTCTCTCATATTTTAACCGTGGCAAAACCGAGATCGATTTCAATGTTACCGCTGACTAGAACTGGAAAGTTTAATGCAAGTTATTAAGTATTTTTCTTGGAACAGTTTAATTTTTGGAAGATTTAAGATTCTTTTAAGTGCAAGTTTAAAGACATTTTCAAACTAGATTCTTTTGGGCATTTGCCACTATCCAACGACCTTAGTTTTGATTTTTCGGTTAAAATCTTTAACAATTGCCATCTAGAGTCATTTTGAATATTTTTCAACAATTTTATCATTAAAAGATGAGAAGTTTGAAACAAGCCCGTTGTGTACTGTTTCTTATTCAGTGGTGAGATACCCATTCCTAATAACATGGATATAACCTTGATTGTAAGTGTTTTGATCCTATGTGTGCTCCAGACCGTATACAAACTGTATGTGCAAAGTTGTGGAGAGCCGGTAAGTACAAGTGTTACCGTCTTGTGTTCAGCAGCCTGCATGATTCCGTCAGGTTTTCGCAATACTGTCCTTAAGTACTCATTTGATAGAATTCTGAAACACCATTTTGAATCGCACAGTAAAGGTAAAGAATGAAAGACACTGTGCAGCCATAATTTACACAAAAGTTATTTCATAGAGCAATTTCACTCCCAGTTTGTTAGGAGGCTGCAAAGGTCGTTTGTATTTGTGTTTAGTTGATTTACGATTGTTCACTTAATGATTCAATTTGGTACAGTGACTGTTAGGTTTTCGGAGGAAATGTTTGATTAAGTACAACAACACAAGTTCCTGTCTGATGTGAGTAGTTTTGGTACAGAGATGAGTCTCAGAATGAGAAAGTATTCATATAACTAGCCACAAATTGTACAGATTTGATAGTGAGTGCTTTGTTTTGAACTGTATATGTATTTTTGTGTTTTTGGGCACTTGTATGCACGTGTGTGTGCGTAGAATTGCTAATAGACTCTTTTTTTTTTTCTGGAGAATTTTTTTTCCAGTACTTAAACATTTTAAGTTGTTTTAGTTGACAGCATATCTTAGATGATGGACATGAGACATTGTAAGGCGGTTCACGATAAAGTGAGCACTTTTGAAATCAACCTTAGAAAAAAAGTCACTGCCCCTGCCTGCATATATTTTAACTGGCGCACTATTGACATGCGCCCAGTGAAGTTGGTAACGATGGAGGGGAAGTAGTTCCGTTTCTTAATGTCTAATAAAAATTGTTAGGTAACCATTTCTGATAATTTAAATGATTTCTTTCGCTTTCTGTTTGTTTTTAATTCATCAAAGTTTAAATATGAACAGATTTTTAAAATATTTATTTTTCTAATAATTTCACATTTTTACTTGACCAACGCATGAATAAATTGATGTTGCCCATGACAATGTTAATCGTACATAAGGTGGAAGAATACACAATGTGCATACAAGTAGATCTTCAGCAGTTCTTTCAAAAGTGCTCATTTTACCATGAATAGCCTATTATAAACCACTTGACTAGGAAATGAATGGGCAGATGTCAAACAATACAGGCTATTATAACTCTGGCCATAGTGTACATACACAATCGTATTCGTCAGGATTGCCTATTGAAATTTATAAAGCATTTTTCTGCCAGTGAATAAATGTGTTGTAACTATGATAAAACATGTCTCATGGCTACATACATTTTATGCAGACATGTGTATTTAATATTAACAATGAATGAAAAATGCAATATTAAATAATTGAGAAATGAAGATATCTGTGAACTGTCAAATACACACATTTATGCACATAAACTCTGTATCATGCAATTATATTGAAATTGCTCTGAAACATATTTTATTAGATCATCATAATTGGTGTTGTGCCCAGAGGCAGGTTTTCACGTAGTATCTCTCCATGCTCTCCTGTCTTCTGCCAACCTCTTCAGGTCCATATACTTTCCGCTTCCCTTGATGTCATCTATCAACTTGTATCTTCGCCTTCCTTTCAATCTTTTTCCACAAACTATTCCTTCCATAGCGTCTGTTAGCAAGCACTCCCGTCTCAACGAGTGTCCCGTCCAGTTCTTCTTCCTTTCTCTTATGACTTTCAGAAGTTTCCTCCTCTCATCAACTCTTTCCAGCACTTCTTCATTACTCACTCTTTTCACCCAGCTTATCCTCTGTATTCTCCTCCACATCAACATCTCAAACGCTTCTAGCCTTTTTTCGCCCTCACGTCTCAGTGTCCACGTGTCTGCCCCATAGAGTGACACACTCCATGCTAAAACTTGCCAAGTCTTTTCCTCAGTGCTTTATCTAGTTTTCCACATGGCAATCTCCTCTTCCTATTGAATGCTTCCTTCGCTACAGCAATACAAGTCTTCACCTCCTGGTGACATTTAAAGTCCTCAGTTATCATACTTCCTCGATATTTAAATGCTCTTACTTGGCTGATATTAATTTTCCTATCTTAATTATCCTATTAGATAAGAGACAAAAATATAAATAAAAGAAATTTGAGTTTGTGATGTGATGTCCTTGTTTGCAGGTTTGTTCTGCTCAAAGAGAGGAATATGTTGTTGACAATGGAGCACGAATGCAAAGAGCAGTTCCAACTCTTTCCAAATCCAGAGAGAATTGACAAGGTATTGCACTGCCTACGGTGTTGGTATTCTGATACTGAGGAAACATGCAAATATATCATTAATAAAGTCATTGATTCTTTAAGTAGTGCATGTTATTTAGTTATAATAATTTTGTATGTGGTGATCCGTAGTTTAACTTGATTTTCCTATTAGGTTAATTAGTAATTTTAATAAATGGTACCTACATAATTACCTTACTGTGAAAACAGTATGAAATAAATGAATGTTTAAAAAAGTACTACCTTAGGCTTGTGTATATCATGCAAATTATTAAAATTATTTTTAATACTAGTTGTTGAGTTTTATAATGTGGTGTGTTCAGAATAAAATCATATTTTCAGTTTCCCTCTTTCCCCCCCCCCCCCCCCCGAACCCTCTATATGAACTTTTTAAAAACATGTCAGCATATCAGACAAAGTTTTTTTATGAGTGTAGGAACTTTCCACCAAAAATGACAATAAATAGTATGAAAATGTTATTTTTTTGTATGGTAAACTTAAATACTGAAAGGTACCCAAGCACCAAACATAACTGCAGTAGCCAATGTTTTGAAATGTTTAGTCTTTCTCCATAGTCATATTGTCAGATACTGGTTCCTCTTCCCTCTGGAAAAACTTAAACATCATTATTATTATTGTACCACTCACACACTGACTTATCACATGACAACTTATACTGCATTCTTCCCTCCAGCTATCAAACATAAGGTGTTGACGTACCTCGTACCTTTGGTCAGGCCATATAACTTCAATTACATCATCCTCTCGATTTAATTTCTTCTTACGCCTCACAAGCCACTCTAAGGCCATTAATTCCATTCTCCAAGCTGTTGAACTTCCTCACTTTTAATAAATGAATACCTGCTGAAATTCCTTAGAAATTTTGCATGTTTTGGACATGCAAACCACACACATTTTTATGTATTGCAAGGATCGTTTCGCTATTTCTGTCAGCATACATTAGTTGTGCTGTTGAAAGATCATCATTTCTAATGATTTTTATGTTCTTTGTAAAAGAAAATGATATTCAATCAGTTTTAGATTCTTCAGTCTGCCTTACATCATTGTCTGTATATGAATCACATATAGGAGACTTGAAAGTGTGGAGCAAGCTGGAAATATAATTTCAGCTTTTCTTCTCACTGGATGTTCTTTACTTCCATGGCTCTTCATTCCATACTCCCATATTTCCCATCACCCTGTTGTACATGCGACAGCTTTAGATCCAATCTGCTTTCACGTGATTATGTTTTACCAGGGTCAAGTGGTTACATTGTAATCAAGACATAATCACTTAGCAAGAAACTGTTTGAGATGTACTTTGGTTAAAGCATTTTCAATAAAGCGATAAATTTGTAAGTTGAAACTCCACTTCTAGAAGATACATGCCCAAGGAGTAGTCCAGGAGGTCTGGACTGCTCCCAAGGGTAAAAACACTTTTGAGTAGAATGTAACGAAAGTAATAATAAGAAATAAAACTTTTGAAAATTTTGAGACTACAGCTATTGTATTGTTCATAAATTGTAGACGGTCACCCTTATGGCATATCTTTAGGCTCCTTTTTACTTTTTTCTAAACCATATATTTATTACTGAATTGTAATTGAAGATATTTAATATTTAATTTTTATTTCTAAATACATGCCATTATGTAGTGTTTTAATGTATAAACTGACATCCCTCATCACTAACCATGGAGGTAGTACATATACTATATGTACTGAAGATCAAATTGTGTGAATAAAACTGACATCCGTGAGCTTAGAATTTCAAACAAACAGGGTCAAATATTCATTTCGATTTATTTGTGTACTGCAGAATATATGTGGAAAAATTATTTGATTTATAATTTTCATATCTTCAATATTTCTTCTCTGTCACCTCTGCACCCCTTGCTTCCACCCCACACAGTTGTGGAATTCAAAAAGTATTATACAATGATGTAATTAATTAATGGATAACCATGTTCAAATTTTATGTTTTAATAAATTTATTTGGTTTTGTTTCTGATTGTTTTATGTACATTGACGCATGCTGCGCAATGCAGATGCGTTCTATACGGGCGACTTTGCCCCATCTACGAGCGACCTGAGCTCAGGGACAAGTCATAATAGTGGCAAATTAAATAAACGTATCGAGCAAGGAGATTCCACAAGCCTGGACAGCTGATTACATAATTGTAATTAACGCATGTAATTACAATATGCACTGCATGCCCAGAATCCCGCATGCAATCGCCATCCCTACGAATAGAATAAATATGATTGAAAATCCACTATCCTTCAGTTAGCTGCGGAAGCAGTTCCATTCAACCCCAGAGATGGCAGCACCCCTGTGTCCTTGTGATGTCATATCCAGCCAGCCTCCGAGAGGCGTGTTTAAAATTTTCATTGCCTCCAAGTGGGGAGATAAGAAATATGCGATGCTCCAGCACCCCCGATAAACCTACCCCTGTGCTGGAAGGCTACGCTACAGCTCGCACCCCGAAGAATCACTGATGCTGAGATTTTCAAGTATAAATAGAGGTCCAGCACCATGGTCCAGCAGAGATGCTGGGCTCGCCGGCCAAATAGGTTTATGAGCCCTCCTCAGTCTGTGAAGACTCTCCTCAGTCTGCAAAAACCCTCTCTCCTCTCCAGCAGCCTGCAACACTGCTCGAATTCCAGCCTGCTGCTTGGGAAGGTAGCACTGTCTAGCCAGCAGCTTGAAGAAGGCCGCCAGTGCTCCAGCTCACACCAGCTTGCATAAGGCTTGTCCACTCCAGCTGACTGCCAGGTTCAGCACTCTCTCCATATGGTAATCAAACCACCTGTACCCACTACCTTTTACCACAGTCAACTTCCCTTGACTGCCGTTGTAGCAGGTCGTTGCGAGATTAGTGTTCCCCCTGGATGAAACCCCTTCTAAAGACACATGCTGTAAATTGCGTCGCTTAGAACCTTTGCATTTTTTAAAATTAAATTTATCAGGTTCGCCTTCACCTGTTTTCAGCTCATTATAATCATTTATATTATCCTTGAAAGTTATCTTCCAGTTTCCATAGTCACCGTAATAAATATTATGTGAACCGAAATTGTTTGTCGCCTACTGTAATTGAATTGAATTTCCCCTGTTAGTATTTTTGTGGTTTAATCAAGTGTGTGTAATTTAATTGTGCAACCATTAGACACGTCAGTAAACAGTTGTGAGGTGTGCTGGACTCCATAGGAAACGGAGCGTGAAAGGATTGGCATTTAAGCCCTCAGGGGCACGCCGCTGCTGCTGGGTTTTCAGCGCATCCTCGGCAGTTGCTTGATGTACGTCTCGGTACCTTGACTGCCCATCAAATAGCAGGTCCTTGGGTACGACTGTCAAGTCATACCCCCAGGACTGTTATGTCCACAGAAAGGTACACAGCTTCAAAATTCGAATGCACAAGCACAGCAGGATAAGGAGCCACCAGAGGCATCATGAGAGACGCGCCATTCACAGGCAGAATACTACTACTGTTGATAGTGTGATCCCAAATCCAGTAGAGCTGCCACCTAGTAAATCGGAGTACATGTTATGATACTATCATACCTCCCTCACATGAGTCCCCATTGAAACGATGGCTAGGTTGGAGTCCGCCGGAGGAAGATAAGGAGGAACCCCGTCTGGAACAATCAGAGGCACTGCCACCAGTTAAGACCCCTGACCCCCAGACACCCCCTGTTCAGGTGGATCCATCCCATTCTAGTATTATCAAGCTGATAAGTTTTCGACATCCGCCTGTGGTTGATCTGCCTAATTTCTGTATGATAAAGTTGGCATCTGGGAAAACAGTTATGGTTTGACTCCCGCCGAAGGTTGTCCCCAAATCCCGTGGAAATCAAAGCCCGGCCAACTATGTCCTCGCACGCAATCGACGCGGCCGCTGTGGATAAATCCCATCACATCAGCCAGAGCACCCACTGCCACCATTGCATTCGAATAAACACCAACTTAATTTCATTCATATTCCTGGAACTGCTGGCGTCCCACATTTTGACAGCCTTAGTCATGATGATAGTGAAACTCCATGGGAGGGAAATCATACCACTCTGCCTCACTCTGGAGTTTGATTCCTCTCTCCTACGCCGTAACCAAGAGGGCAGTCAGCATAACAACCTTTTAGCCAGTAAGACCCAAGAGGGGCACACGTCAACATAAAAGTAAAAATTTACATGTATATTATAACAAGGCGTAGTGTGTATTTGTGTGCTGGGGTTGTGCAAAATGGTCTGTGGGGTCTTGCCCAAGGGTGTACTAGTTTCCTTTTCGCTTTTCCTTCGCCATGATCATGTTTCCACATACTTGTTAGATTTTACTTCTACATAGTCTCTGCATGTCTGCCATGGCTGTTCACAAGATTTGTTGCCCGTTGCTTTCTCACGAGTTCTTTGCAGTGACTGTCTACCATTCACAACTTGTACTTGAAAAGAGGCGTCTTCCTCGGCTTCTCTCATTTTTGCCACTATTCAGGAGCCTTGGGATTCAAGGTTGCAGCACTCACCTGGGGCTGCTTTGCAGGGTTATTCTTTGTTCTTCAAGACAACATGCAGTCGAATCCCCGGAATCCCTTCATGTTCAACCCGGTGCTCATGATAATGTTTGCATGTTTGCTGGATTTCTTTTCTGGGGGGGCCTCTGAGTGGGGGTATCAGGACAAGGTGGTGCCCCTAATGGATATTATGGTAACACCTTTAAGGCCACTTCTCCTTCAGCCTCCATTTCTCTGTTGCGGAGGTAATTTTCTTCCCTCCTTCACTGTCATCCCATGGGAGAGGGGACTTCTGTGTCTTCCCACCATGATTCTTTCATTTCCCATACCTTCTCTTTGTCTGTTACTTTATGTTTGGTCTTTAACAATATCTCGTGTTGGATACTTCGCATTTGTCTCAGGGGTTCCTTTGGAGAAAATACTAGGGATGGGCCCATGCCAATACTAATTAACCAGCTGATACCACGACCATCTGCATCGGCGCATCCATCAATCAGATATTCTCTCTGAAACCCAAAATACATTCGGAACAATTGTTTTTAGATGATTTGTTCCCGTTGTTTACATTTTATCGTATTTCGTGTTGGTACATTTGCCTAATATCATGTACATAATTTGTTTTCGGACACTACGTGAATACAAAACAACACAGTTAATGAACAACTGTTGCTATCAATAGTTTTGTATACATCCCATGAGTTCTTTTTTTAATTTTCTTTTTACATTTTTACTGTGTTTACTGCATTCATAGGTTAGTGATGGTGAGAAAGCAACCTCTATTCTTCTTCTTATGCATTTACTGCACTTACCTTCCTACCTACTACGTATGTACCACATGACATAAGGTTAATGTAGTGGTACTCACCACAGTAGCTTTAAAGCAGGTGTGTGTGTGTGTGTGTTATCGTGATGTTTATCGGGAGCTAGTGTAGTGTATAGGATGTGTTGGCCAGGTGAACGAGAGCATGGCAAACCTGGAGGAGGTGGTGAGGGAGAGGAACCAGGCGTACTTCGAGCTGGAGACTGGAGAGAGTGGCGAAAGACCAGCCACCATGGTTACCAGTGGCTTAGGTCAGTTCTGCTGGAGTAACATCACTACATTGAGTTTGTGTGCCAGCATAGATAACCATGTGTGCATCAGGCTCTTAAATAACAACTGACTCGGGATGACGGAGTACAATCGTTGATCAATCAGCATGCAGATATTTCTTCAGAAGGTTACATATTAGCAATTGTTATTGTCAGAATATATGTAGCAGAGTCATAAAACAGGAACAAATTTCCATTATTATTTTGTAAAAGTTGAGAAAATGTTTTTCAGCCTAGTACCAAGGTGTAGTCTGTCCCATAAACAAGTGTACTTTTTTCGATAGTTTGAAAGGCAGTCCTGTATACAGCTGTTCGAATGGCAATAGCTGTGTTTCCAGTAATGAACATGGAAAATTATTCCGTCAACCTGCCGCTATATCAACAGAAAAAAAATTTAGTATGGAAATATCTGTTCACAGGACAATTTTCAGAACTGTCAAAAAAATTCACTTGTGAAACTATATAAGCTGTCCCTTCAGCAGTACTAGATATTTGTCATCGACCCACCGTACGTTGCATATGAAGATACAGACGGTATGAGTTTCATTGATGTAATTACAAAATTATCATATAAACAGACTTTAATAATTTATTGTTTTACCGTGGAGAAGTTATTATTGTTCGCTCTTTCTCATTGTATTAATAATTCCACTTTTATAGCCCATTCATGGTTACTTCCAACTTTTTTGAAGTCCTACTTAAGTTCCACTTCCAAGATATTTCTCCGGCTCATGCAAACAAAGCTTAACTGAGTCTAGAACATTGCACCAAAGAAGCGACAAACGCTACATTTGTGTGCACTCACTATAGTAATATTTTGCATAAGAACTATTTCTTATATTGCCAACACACCTATTTTCTCACTGTTTTATTCATATTAATTATAAATGAAGCATCATAATTTATAGATAAAATATAAATACAACTTCAATTTAACCAAAAATAAGGTACTTTTATGTTAATATGTATAAAATGCTTGTGGTGCACTGCATGTTTAGGAAATAACCAAACCAGTCATGCATAGGGTGATTTTTCGAAGGTTTGATTCCAAAAGTGTGGAGAAACCACGAATGGACTATTTTTTTTTTATTGCGAATGGTGTTATAATTTAACACACGTTTAATTTTTTTTAACTTTGTAATTGTGTTTGGTGCCTTTACTTATATAGGTCAAGTAAAGTCACTGATTTTTATTCATACAATCTGACAGACATTCTGTGAAACCGTATTTTCAAACCACACTTCACGCACACATGAAGAACGTGGACTACAGACAAGTACCATAACATGTTGCTTCAGTTTGTAGTATGTAATGAGAATGGGTTTTTCTCCAGGTCTCAACAGCTTCCATAAGATGAGTGAACACGTTGTTCCAAGGTGGATGAATAAGAAATGGCGCGAGAGACATCCATTCAACAGGAAAGGTCATGCTGTTTCAAATTTCCTGAAGCTCTATAGAGAGAGATTGTTTTTGGACAAGAAAAAAGCTTTAAAGTAAGTTTGCTCGTTCATTCAAGTAGAATTAAAAATAAGGGTTGGTATAGTTCGAACATTTAATAGTTATTTTATTTCCTTATGGTGTTTAAAAGCTGGTGCAGTTTGGAGGATTGTATCGGGCAGTGTATGAGCTGAAAAATCAAACGTGTTTTTGGGTTGATAGAAGTGTGGACATTTCGATGTTTAAGAAAGTAATGATACTGAGATCATTGGCAATAACTTTAAAGTAGATTGTGTTGGCCATGGTTATTTGGTATTGAAACTACTTTGCAGTTTATTGTATTGGTAAACACTGGACAGTTTGTTGGTGGTTGTGAAGTTTTTTGGCATTTCATTGTGGCAACAGCACATCGTCATTCTGTACAGCCGCAAAGTAATGCCAGCGGATGACTATGGGGGGTGTGGCAATTTGCGGCAGGCATTGTGATGCTAGTGAATCTTTGCTACCGAGAAGAATCTGCGTAGTTCTAATGGTTTAGGAAGTCAGTTTATTCAACAGGCTAACAGATGGGCAAATGAGTCCAACAAATGATTCCATTGTGGCGTGGCATACAACACACTGAGCTGTGGTACGTACCAAGTTCATGCTCTGAAGATAAAATTAAGTTTTTACATTAATTTTATAAGCTTTGATAACTCTCTTATTTTTATTTTTTTAGCATCATGAAATTTTGATGTAAGATTACATAATGTGCCGAGTCAGGATGTCTATTGATACTGGAAATACTGGAACTGTACCTGATTCATTTTTGCGTACTGGAAACCCTGGAATATATGTACTGAAATTAATATTTTCGTATTTATATTTTTTGGTGGTTGCCTTCAGTAAATAAAAACTACTATAGCACCTCATAAAAAAATATGTGTGTATATCTTAAATGCAAATCAGTTGTATTTGTAAGCCTTTATGATTGGTAAATTGTTATATACTGTTGTGTTATTCAAGTATGATTTTGGTAACAAATTGTGGTTACAGTAAAATACACTATTTACAGTTGTTTAACACAACAGTCGCACAAGAATGAGTTGCATGATCATGAAAGATGATGGCAGTATTATGTTTACATTTTCTGTAATTGTACTGGAATATACTGAAATTTCAAATGTCAGTAGAAACTTTGCAAGTAGTAATTGCTGGATAAACATCTGCAGCCACATGTGGTGAAGGAAAGTACCTAAATTAAAATTAAGAGGTTCACACTTAATGCAGATTGTAGGCAGTATATGGGAAGATGTCTCGTGCACATAGTTAAATCAGTGTTGACATGTGGGCTGTAATCTGGAAAATCTTGCGGGTAATAGTGGGGACTCTCATCAGAATGTACATTGTGAGTCTACCAGTAGGGATTTTCCCTGGATATGTAAGACAAGCTGTATGGGGTCAGAAGCCAGCAAGGTGCATTATTTGCACCGAAGCAACTCTGCAAGCCACCAGTGCAGTCTAAACATAACCAAAAAATTATTATTCCTGCTAACCATGATAAGACGTATAGGTTATTCATTGTAAAGTGAGGACTTTTTGAAGCCCTTTCATTTGGAATAATAGTCAATAAAAATATTTTATTGTAGCCTTAGACATTAACTTTCAATTCTGGTAAAAAACAGTATTTTGGCGTGTGTAGGCCGCACCTGAAGTTTTTGATGAAAAATTAGGGATGATTAATATTCCAAGTATAGGCCACAATAAATTTTTGTAATCCCCTAAATATTGTTAAGTCACAATCCTGTACAAGCATAATAAATTCCTACTGAATATCTCCCCTACAAAACATTTGTGACAGAAAATTTCAACTGCAAAAATGTGTGTGTTTGCGCGGTTTTTAAAATTTATTTATTTATTACTATTATCATTATTGTTGTATGTTGACAAATTTTTCAACATGATTTGGGAAAAAAATATAAAATAAAATTTTATGCCACTATCTCGTACATAAGCCGCACCTCACTTTTTGTAGTAAATTTTTTTGTAAAAATGTGTGGCCTATACATGCCGAAAAAACGGTGTATACCTCATATTTATTACTTATATGGCAATATTTATTTTAAAAAGTGGTGTAGGCATAAAAAAAATGGCTGATAGGAAATAAGTATAATGGGTCTCAAAAAGTGCTCTCTCTACCATGAACCACCTATAGTAGTGATGCATGTCGCTTTCTGCCATATTATTAACGACTATGCCTCATCAAGCCACGTATTTTTAAGTCGCCCGAGGAAGGGTCAAACCAAAGATGGTCAGACACTAGTGTCTACGCGATCACCTCTTGTTTGCGGGGGCTATTACAGACACGTGGAAATGTACGTTGCGCAAGTAGTCAGAGAACCCATCAGCCTCCCCGGAGTGCCATGGATGACACACTGACCAGCTGCCACAAAGCGCCCCAAGACAAACTGCAGACTAAGCCAGGTTGTCGAGTGCACGGGGGTGGTTACCCCCACCTAACTCAGAGACATCACACCTCCCACTACCACCCGGGCGAGGGCAGGGCCGGCGGAGTATAAATACCTGTGCACAGCCCTAAGACACTTCATTTCTCCAGTAGCTTGCTCCATCACCTCTCGTGTGCTGGGGCTCTCTAATGCTAACCAGGTCCTTACAATCTTCTACAAGATCTTCAGCATCTTTGCCTTAAGAGTTAAAACATTAAAATGTACTGTATGTTGACAAATTTTGAAACATGTTTTAGGGAAAAAATAAAAATTTATGCCAATATTTTGTATATAAGTCGCATCTCACTTTATGTACTAATTTTTTTTGAATAAATGTGTGGTCTATACACGCCAACATACAGTATATGATCAGTGCAAGCATCAAAACAATGACTTTTGGCAAGAGAGCCAGGAAGAAAATACATCATTTTTCAGAGTACCATTGAAAATATTCAGGTTTTATACAAATGTTTGAGAGCCCTGTGCGCTTTTTTATTATTTTTGTAGGTGGCAGCGAACGCATTCTCTTAGCTTTAAATCATTTTAGAGTACTCGTATTTGTGTTAGCTAGCTAGCTAGCTAGCTAGCCGGCCGAGATGACGGAAGGTCTGTTGACAACCCCTTTTGCAACCTGTCACACGTAACTGTTACCTGCCGTGCGACACATAGGATGACCACAAGGTAGGGTCACTTTTCCTTCGACCTCAGCACCACGGCAGGTAAAAGCTAATTACCCCACATGCCTCTTATGAGTGAGGACTTGTATATACTTCCCCCAGTGTCTATTTTAAATGTGCCATTTGTGTTTGTAAATATTTCTTTTACATGTTAAAATATGCTACAGATTATTGTTACCAGTATCCACAGCCACCAGCTGATGTGTGTAAAACAGGATGTGTAAGCAAGGTTGCGAAACACCTGACACCGGTCTCCCGACGTGACTGTAATCCTCTCCACCGGGGGGGTGGGGGGGATTCATTATCAGGTCGCTCGCTCCAGTTTGCCGGGCAAGTGGAAAAGAGACAGAGCTATACCAGCTGGACGACTGCGCTTGAGTGAGAGAGAACTACCCAGTACATATGCGGCGCGCCACGGCCTGAGCACTTAGCACACAGAGCTATGAGTATAACAGTAGCCAAACCAACTTTTCTTGGGGAAAAGTTCTACATTTTCACAAGGACATTTTTTTTTGACCAGATGAGTCTTTGTTGGAATGTTGGACCGGGGGCAACTGATGTGTGCCACTTTCTGCCATATTATAAACGACTACACCTGATCAAGCCAAGTCACACGAGGAAGGGTCAAACCATAGACGGTCAATCACGAGAGCATACAGGATTGCTTCTTGTTGCGGAGACAATTACAGACATGTTGAAATGTACGTTGTGTAAGCGATCAGAAAACATGCCAGCCTGCCTGAAGTGCCACGGATGACTCACACCAACCAGCTATCATGACGTGCCCCAAGACAAAGTGCCAAAAAATGCCCCAAATTTCTAAACATGTTTTGGGGAAAAAAATTAAAAAAAATTTTTTATGCCAATATCTTGTATATAAGCAGCACACCACTTTTTGTAGTCATTTTTTTTTGTAAAAAATTGTGGCCTGTGCACACTAAAATACGGTATATGATCAATGCAAGCATCAAACCAAAGACACGAAATGCACCGGGCACCGCCAAAGCCAGTTGGTCAAGCTCATGAGCGTGGTTACTGCCACCCAACTCCAAGACGTCACTCCTCCCACTATCACCTGGGCGAGGGCAGGGCTGTCAGAGTATAAATACCTGTACACATCCCTAAGACTTTAGTTTATTTCTCCAGTAGCTCGCTCCATCACCTGGTGTGCTGGGGCTCTCTAATGCTAACCAGGTCCTTATAGTCCTCTACAAGATGTTCAGGAACTTCCAGAGAATCTACATTACCAGCACCAGAGGTTTCTGCAGCTACCAGAAGCCTCTGGACCACAGCTCCAGAGGCTTCTGGCCCTACTAGAAGTTCTGCACCAGTAAGCTTTCAGCAGTCTGCAGAAATCTGTTCTTCATTGCCTGCCCTTCTCGTACGGTAACACACCACACTGCCCTTCTCGTATGGTAACACACGACACTGCCTTTCTCGTATGGTAACACACCACACTGCCCTTCTCGTATGGTAACACACCACACTGCCCTTCTCGTATGGTAACACACCACACTGCCCTTCTCGTATGGTAACACACCACACTGCCCTTCTCGTATGGTAACACACCACACTGCCCTTCTCGTATGGTAACACACCACACTGCCCTTCTGGCAAGTGATCCCAGAAGTCCCTTCTCGACGCCAAGCTTAGAATAGGTAGGTCGAGTTGTTGTCATAGCCACCTAGCAGTTGTATACCTTGCGCAGTCTGAACCAAGTTACCTTCACCTGGAGCACGTAGTGACGCTTGACATCTCGGCTGACTGTGGTCACTACGTCAAGGAGCCCTGTACAAAGCAAAAGGAGTAGGCAGTTACTAGAGCATGTGTTAAGTTTACTCCTCGGGGCGAGCTATGTTGTCTGGTGTCCGTAAGAGACCAAACGTGTGTCAGTGTTCTGCTCTGTTGATGCCGCTGGTTCTTTGTTACGTGCATGTTGGAGAGGATCTTTGACCCCGCAAGGAAGTGGTGAAGTAAACTGGGTTGGTGCGGGCCTGAGCACCGATTGCTTGTGCGATGAGAGCCCAGGAGAGGAGTCAGAAAATTGATAGAGTACTGAAGCAGAACTGATGGTCCGGAGGTTGGGGCGCATCTCCTATACTCCTCGGCCATCCCTTCCTTCACTGACATAGAGGGTTAGCAGATGCAAGCCCACCGCCTAGATCCTCAGTGCGAGCGGCATAGTGGAGAGATGTGGGATCTAGGCATCAGACTTGTGGCGTATCCCGCGGCACACTGCTGTACTAGCCCCGGACTGCTTGCATGGTCACGATGGCTCATCTGACTAAAATAATTTCCATTATTGGGACGTCTATCCTGGCCCAGTAGATACAACAATCTTATAGGCAGTGGTGGGGACTCCACTCAGTTGACAGTTTCTAGTGGTATAGCTGATTAGTAGTCGTTTATTAATAAGGATAAGACGTCATGCGTCAACCCTTAAAAGTTTGCAGTATGTAGCAAGTAATATTCACTAAATGTTGGTATAACAACTTTTTTTGTTGTTGATACATAGAGGTGAAGTAAAAACATGTAAAGTAGGAGGAAACTGTAAGAGGAGGTTGATACAGAACCCAGTAATTAGTAAAGTGTAACAGTATTTCAAATTTTAAAAATATTTATTTTATTTGCTTTGTGTATTACCGCATGGTAGTGTACGTATTTACTGAAGCTTTTGTAATTGGTTTTGCAGCCGAAGACGTGGTCATGTGATGATGCTACTGAAGAGGTTTCCCAACATTGATAGAGAAGCACTTACGGAGCACTACCCTGACGTTGATGTCGAAAGTCTCCGAACTAACAGAAAAACTCTAGGACATCATGGAAATAATACTGCGTAGTGGTGATTCTTACTTAACAATTTTCGAAAAAGTAACATTTACATTTGTTGTAAATTGTTTGTGATGTAAATTGAATTTGTTTTGTGTGATTATTTCTACAGCTCTTAAAGAATTTTAAAATTTTACAAGTAAATAAAATTGTTTTTTCTCTGATCGAGTGCAGTTCATTGCTTAACTTCTATTTAAGACCTGTTGAATTTTTGGTCTTTCTCTGTTTGGCAGCAATGTCTTCATTTTCATTTGAAGCGTATAGCATATTATTTTTTTTATATATAGTTTCATGGAAGGTTTAAAAATTGTGATTTCACTGCATCTGAAATCTAATTTTTTTGTCAAGGTAAAATGATTAGTTGTTGCTTGTGATTGTTCACAGCTGACATTTGTTGTACAAATTTAAAAAAAAATTACATATTAATGACATAGTGGAGTTATATGTACATAAATAAAATAAATATAGAAATTTTTTTAAATGTCTATTCTTTTAACATTTTGACTGCCACCTACTTTTCGTACAATGTATGTTTTTGTCAAGGTATTTTTGTCAAGGTATTTGTCAAGGTCTACCGCCGCCGAAGCTAAGAAATTACATAAAAGTGCATCACCGCCACACCTGCTTCCAGCCAGCTAATTATTCAAACGCAAGGTCAAGTTCATTGGCGAGGATGGCAGCGCACAGAGCAAGACAGTGCACAGAGTAGCGGACGTTACAGAAGCACAATCGGGAGAGAGAAAATTTATATTGAGAGGACAGTTCCACAATCTCTCAAGGGAATTTCTTTCTGCACCCAAGCCATCCCTCTGAGACAAACCCTAAATGAGAGGAAGACAGATTGCTTTTGCGAGGACATTCCTACGTCCTTTCAAGAGGAATTTGTTTTTCAACTCCCCTCAAGGATGAGCTTTCGTTGCAGCAGAGAGGGGGCGAATTGACGCATGATGCGTTTCAACACTGGTGATTAGATGACTTCAGCTCATCAGAAAGCATAGCCTTGTGACTGCTTTCCATGGTGTTTGCATTACCGTTAGCCACGAGACGTTAAAAGATCGTACTGTCTACCATGGCAAGAATGGATGTTTCAACCAGCTGAGATTGTATTATTCACCAGCCCACAGAAGCTATGCACTTCACGGCAGCGAGTACTAACTAAACACTGCTAGATGGCACCTCTAGTATGTTTAGTCGTCTTTCATTCTACCAGCCAGCCAGTGACGTCATGCCAGAGAGCTATGCTTTTCGCTACCCCCGGCTCAGCGGCCGCCTCTCGCCCACGAGACACCAGCCAATGAACGCCAAGCAGCCGCGCCCGGCAGAGTATAAATATGGAGTCAAGATTTGAACTCAGGACCAGTCTTCAGTCTTCCACTGCATTCTCTGCCAGAACTGACCAGCGTGCTGATTTCGCCAGCTTCATTCCCAGCTCTACGTTCCTTCCTTCACCGGACCTTTGTGCCAGAAGGAGCACCTCTTCTGTAGCCCCATTATTGGGACTAATCCTATCACACCCTGCTTAGTTATCCTAGAATTGTGTCAACCTGATAAACCACGTCATCTACTCACACTAGACACTGCGGCACCCTCTGGGCAACAATGGTGTACGGAGTCAGTCATAGTTTTTAGTTGTTTTCACAGCGCTAGACTACCCCGTCCCATTTAGCTTAGAAACAGATCACTTCTATCTGTCTTGCATAGGTTCAGCTTGCTGTAAGCTCTTGATAAACATAGGAGGTAGTGCGTCACGATAAGTTTATTTCCAATCACACAGAATAAACATTGTATCTAAACCGATCTCTCCACATTCCTGTAGACTTCGTACCTAGTTGACCTCACCCTTGAGAGAAATGCAGGTGACCCTGGGAACAATACTCAATCTAGCCAAGACACATTTTGCTAAACCCTAAACCCACAAACTCTAGCTACATCCAGCCTTTCTACATACTCCGGTAGGTAGAATGGTGGAGTCCAATCACAGGTACATGGTTTTCGAACAAGCTTGTCAGTTCAGTGCTCGCCCTTTCCACTGCACCTTTGTGCTGGTGGGGGCATTCCATGGACTGTGAAGATGCAGCTGAAGCCAACATCCACATGTAGGGACTGCAGACAGCAAGGCCTGACTTTCAGTACTCATCGTACCTTTGAGCAGAGTGCTGCCCCGTCGGCAGCCACTCACGTGGCTCAATACAATAGTGAGACACGAACCCTGCATTTTGCCTCACGAACGCGAGCGTGTGTTGTGAACTCCAAATCCCTTTTTCCCTATGTAGTGGACTCAAGGAGAAAGTTAACTAGGTGCTAATTTCCTCTGGGCATTTACAAGAGTTGACCTCTACCCTCGTCGCCACCATCTGACAGCTCGCTACTAAAGAACACGCCCAAGCTCTGCGACATTTACTCGT
The DNA here is from genome assembly GCA_029891345.1 of Dryococelus australis. Lineage (NCBI taxonomy): Eukaryota > Metazoa > Arthropoda > Insecta > Phasmatodea > Phasmatidae > Dryococelus > Dryococelus australis. Next base: position 192,456,897 of record CM056998.1, on the reverse strand, counting down.
CCCCGTCATACCAGGGATAACGAGGGATCTGTTCCAGGCTCCAACCCGCTTGAGTCAGGAGGTACATCTGTGGCTCGCAGAGTACCTCGGGCAGCCTGGTCAGCAGGGACAGTTTCCATCACGTACGCCACGCCTGTTGCTCTATTCCCACCAACAAGAACACCACCTTACTGTCGACACACTCAAGCTCCCATAGCATCGACACGCACAGTCGTTCCGCCAACAACTCTTCCAAGTACAAGTAACATCAGTCGCCCTGGTATACCTCCCAAAGTACAGAACCTGCAGCGGAAGATTGCCTTGGCCGACCCTGACTTTGTGCCCTGCTACCAGGCCAGTTCTGTACACTGGGCGAGCCCCAGTACCACATAGGGACTGAATTAATATGAGAACCCCACCAGAATAGGGTGTGCCTGATTTAGCACCCGACAAAAACCTGCCGTCACTTGACGTAGTGTTCTCCTAGACGACAGGGTGTCACACGTCAATGTTTACAACTACATTTTGAATCCCCATCAATTTTTGTTACTTCTCCCCACTCATTTGCCAACTTACGTCTACTCCCATGCACTTTTGACATTTTCATTTGATGTGTTCATGGAATCTCAGATATTTCATTATGTTGTGATTCACAAGCCCACCACACTTAATATATTGATTGCAAACACAATATGAGTTTTAATGTATTTAATGGACTGTAAATATTTTCAGGTAAAGTTAACATCTCTATGCTTCCCATTCGGGTTATGATAATTCCTTGTAATGAACTGAACTATCCATTATATAGCAACACCAAAACTTTCAATACCTGTATCAATTCTTTGGACACGTCAGTACAACACAGTTTTGTAGGTAGCTGCCATATTACTGTGTTATCTAACTGGATAACTCATGACTAGAGATGGGCATTCCATATCCGGTGCCTAACCATTCAGTTTCATTTGTTTAACTAGAAAGGGATGACATCAACACACTGGAAGAAAATATACTGTGCACATCTCAACAAGTACTACCTCTACAAAAGCACTTATTGAGAAATGCAACCTGTCTACATCAGTTGTAACTCTGTGGACATTGGATTAGAATATCAGAGTAAATATACATATCTACAGTTAATCATGGAAAATCATAAATTACTGACACTGTGTTCAACAATATTCAGTTTATTTTTTAATGTCTGAGATAGGTATATATGATGTCCTATCCTCTGCCCACACAGGATAGTTCTTTCTGCCCCAGGATACACTGGAAATCCCATACAGAACTGGATAGTTTGCAACTCTACCATACAGTGACCACAGAAGAGATAAGAAGTTGTGTTTTACCAGGGGATTTGCAGTCAGGAGTATCTGTAATCAGACATACAGTTGGCTCAGTTGGTTACTAGCACCCCACTTCTGAGGTCCCCAGTACAATTCCAGGCCTCAGCAGGTGGGAGATTTTCTGATGGTGGGGAGATGGGTTCGTGTGAAGAGAGTGGCAGACACAGCCATGATGTTGGGAATTTTCTCAGTGTTCTACCTTATCCTCGCCTGTCTTCATTTTGCAGCATCTCCACCCCATCTCATCTCACCTCATCCATTCTTCAGACAATTGGTTGGAGCAACTGGTCTGTCCCTCACGTACGGCAGCCGGCTCCGATTAGCACAAGACTCCTATCATCAGTACGTGACCTCGTCTCGGGCAGGAACCACTCGTGAATTTTCAGAATCCACAACAGTTAACTTGAGGCTGGGCTATGATCACAAAATTCCACTCGTGCATCACCATTGTGCAGTCCTATTCCAGTGGAGTCGAGAAAGCAATGCCTTGATGGGTAAACGACAAAGTTCAGTGACAAGGGTAGATCCTTACCTCAATGCTAGAGGTGGTTGTTTGCATCTTCTACATGGACCAGGTCAGCAACATCATCTGCAGCGTATACAGCAGCGACACACAGGACCATTGCTTGTAATCATGGCGTGGGAAGCCGAAGCCTCCAATGTCTGTTCGCCTCTGGTGTGTGTAGATAGTACATTCAGAACATCATCCAACCCATTCTGCTGCTATTAGTGCAGCAATAGGTAAATGTACTATTCCAGCAGAATGGTGTGTGCCTGCTCATGTACCACAAGTGTCATCCAATGAGCTCTCTCGGGGTTCATCAAAGTCACTGGCCACTGCAGTCACTAGACCTGCCCCTATTGATCATGTGTGGGACTGGATTGGTTGTCATCTGGTCTTCCACACTGGTAATAATCCTTGCCAAACTACGCCATTTCACAGAATGTGCCTGAAACACTATTCCACAGGATGATGATACTCACCACCTCTAATGATTATTTATATGTAAGTTGTAGTCGACATTGCTACTGAGGAGCATCCATGTTAAGTGTACTGAAATTCAAAATAATTTTTTGACATGTTCTGTAGATTCCATACACATGAACATGACCTCATTCGAATGACTGTATTCATTATGGATACAACATACAGTTTGCATGAATAAAATTTCCATTGCATGATAATTAGGAATGTTTAATAGTGATTTTCACCAAAATTAAAAGTATATATGGATGAAACATTAAATGAATAGTAACTTATGAAACATAGTGCTCAATATTTATTCACATTCACTAAACAGATTGATGAGAAAGTTACATGTAAAAAGATTCATATTTTGGGCTATTGCACATCACTAAATTTCTTTTTTAAATAAGGTTACTCTACATGCACAATGAAGTATATAGTTGTAACAAGTAACTGGGGTAATTCAGCCAAGTTTGCCAAACAGGAATAAAAACTAAACTTGATTGTAGCACTTTGCCAGCTTGATGAAGAATGTACTTGTACATGAACATGGCAAGTTAGACTGAGAGCCATGCATCGACTGCAGAATTTCCCTGCCCTTCATTGCTGTTCTTTCCATGTCCAGATAGATGGACAGCATCTGCTCATCCAGTTCCCTGCGTTCAGCCTTTTCATTCTCTAGGTCCAAGCGAGTTCTCATCTCATCCTCGAGTGCTTTGTCTAGATGTATTTGGAGAGCCTCTGTTGTAACTGGTTCTTCTAGGTAAATTTCCTTTAGAAACCACTGTTTACCCATATCAAACCAAAGTGATCTCAGCTGGAATCTTCCTTCATCTAGATCACCTTTAAGTCTGTTTCTCTTGAGCTCTGTGGCAGTCAAGGAAGTGTAAAGGTCACGCGAAATGACCCGTCCGTCAGAAACAGCTTTCCGAGTAAGTGATATTTGTTGTTCTGTTTTTTGTAGAGTATCTTTTAAACCGATTAGTTTGTTGTATTCCAAGCGAGCCAATAATTCCATCTCTCGGACCTGGCCTTCCAAGAGTTTTCTGTTGTCAACAATTTCTTTGCTAGTGTAAAGAGATCCCTCAAAAAGATGAATAAATTGTATTTCTTTCATGACCTTTTTAATGTTTTCTTCTAGTCTCCTAAAAGCCAAATTGGTATGAAACAGATAGCTGTGTTTGTAGTTGACATTGCTTGTTACCTTGTTATATGTACTGTGCATCGCTTGCATTTCTACTTTGAAACGACTCATTATTTCAGATTGACCTTTACCAAACAGTGACAGTTGTGTGAATTTGTGGTAAAGATACAAAAGCTTGTCTTTTATTTGATCAATCCTCCACTTTTGTAGTTGTGATGAATATCCTGCGACAAGATAACTTTTTTGATGAAGTGGTAAAGTCTCGTCTATCAGAGCATTTAGCTCTGATGTGTTTTCCAAGACGTCTTGTACTTTCACGTCCATCGCTGTGAATCTTTCACACAGCAACCTAAATTCTTCTAGAAGTTCTGTAGTAAAGTGTAACTTTTGGAGCTTGTCACAGTCTGATAATTTATGTGCTACTTCTCGTAGGTAGCTGTCAAGTTCATCCCATTTCCTTAGCTGTTTCTCATCAACTTCTTGTCCCAACTGCACCTGTAGCAGATCTAGCAACATTTGCAGCTGGTATTTCTGCATGCAACTAATATTTTTGATAATATTACTTTCTCTAGGTAATGCATGTATTAGTTTTGACGAATCTGTTGCCGAATCCAGTTTTATAGTATTCTCATACAGCTGTTCTAATATAGGCAAAATATCTTGAATTTGTTTTTCAAGATTACTTTTAGAATTTTCATTTGTAGATACTTCATCACGCCCATCTGTTTCATCTTCTTTTGATATTTCTGTTACATTAAATTTGTTTGTAGTTCCATTATTGCCGTTTATCAAGTCTCTTTCTCCACTCATTCTTTGAACAGAGGTCATCATGTCTTCTACTAGTTTGTTACCTTCTTCACCCAAATTTTTGTAGTTTGATAAAAGAATAGCGTACTTAATTCTTTCATCTGCCAAATCTTTCTCCAAGGATTGAATCTTTAAAGAACAATTCCTAGAGTTTTCTCTACATTCCTGACTGACTTTTTCAAGATCGCCTTCCAACTGTTCTATGCGGGCGAGAAGAACAGAGATGTGTTCTTGTTCAACGTACAGTGGATCTGGCTGCAGAAAAGCTTGTTTTTTGAAAACCATTGACCATTCCCGTCTCAATGCATTTAGCTCATTTTCCAGTGCAATACTTTTCAACCTTTGAGCGAGGTAGTTCTTCTGAAGTGAGCGTATAAGTTTTATAAATTTTGTAGGCTGTTTGTATATTTGTATTTCAGACTTCAGATGTTCAATTTCCATATTCTTCTCTTGAATACATTCTGAAAATTTTTTGAACATTCTTTCATTAGACACAGATGTTCCAGCATATATAATTATTTCTAAAACATCTATCAGTTCTCTATTTTTGCTTTGTTCTCTATAAAGAATTTCTTTTTGATAGTTAATTGTCTGCAAACAATCATCATCAATGACTCTTTCCAAAAGCTCAACTCTTTCCACCAACAAAACATATTTTTTGTGTTGAACCATTAACTGGTTTAGTAAATCTTTTATGTGAAGCAATTCGTTTTTAGAAACATTCTTAGTCAACTTAACAAATGCATCCTTTAAAAATGTATTTTCTTCTGAAACAGACTTAATGACATTTTTAAAATCTGATATAGTTCTCTTTAACGAATCTACATCTGTCCCATTTGTGCCCGTTGCTTCAAAAATTTTATTAATGTGACTTTGTAAAGCTTCAACTTGTGATAGTAAAATACTTTTTTCTTTATCTTCTAAATGTTCCTCAAACAAGTAGCTACCTAATTTGTCAATGTCTTGGATCATAAAATTCACTTTTTCTTCCCACATCAGTGTATGATTGTGGGAAACTTCAGTTGATGGTGACGCTTGTATTTTTGGTAGATGTGTTGCTCTTAAAGCTTGTGCTATCTTTCTCTCCAAGGCTTCAATGTCTTTGTTGCATGTTTCATCCCTGTGATCCAATTCCATAGTTAATCTTTCCAATTGGTTCACAATAAACTGCACTTGTTCTGTCAAGTGGCTCATATAGTCACTAGTCTTCGTGTCTTCCTTCATATCGCTTGGGAGCAGAATGTCTTCACAGGCATTTCTAAGCTTCTTTATCATGTCTACTGTAAACACGTTTCTCTCACCTACTGTATTCCGCAGGTCTTCTGTATATTTCTCTTGAACATATTCATCAATGTTTTCCATTTCAGTGTGCAAAATTGATCCTTCACCAGTCTCTTCTCTTGCTTCTCCTGGATTTGATCCATATTCTGCTGCCATTCTGTAGGAAAGGTATTCATGAACTTCATTAGTACAGGTATTTAAGAAGTAGATTGATTCAAAATGGTTAATAAATTACTGACATGCACATCTTCACAGCAACTATTTTTTTAATGAACTTTAGACAGGACAGTAGAGTATAGTGTACAATATATATTGTTTTTAAACTGATAAACTGAGTAATAAGGCTGACCATTTTTATCTTCTGTGCAGCAGGACATTATGTCAATACATGGCTTCAAATCACTACAGGGACATGTTGCTAGTGACATTGGTCACTTCCCACTACAGTCATAATTTCATTACACGTTATTCACTCTTCCATTTCACATGAATGGGCACCCAGTTCACCCTTCTGATGGAGTTCAGTTAGTGCTATTCTACCTAACTTTTTGTTCAGGTTCAGAATATAAGGAATTTATACAATTAAGTGAAACTATTTTAAAATATTTACATTAATTTGAGGGACTGACTTTGACATGTGATGCTTATTTGAAACACACACAGACAGATAGATATATATATAATATAAAACCACGACTTCGTCTCATCTTCATGTGTCGTCATGTCACCCCTAGTGGGGTTTGAACTCTGAAATGACTTGCTACAAGAGCCTACCAGTATGCCCCTAGATGCGGGGGCACCCACGGACTTGTCAGCCAAGATTGTTTCGTCCTTATGTCAGATGTCACACCAAACCCCCACGTGTGATAGAAACCAGCTAAGTAGCACAGCTAAGCGCCTGAGCTCATGCCGCAGAGGCAACCCAGCAATACAGAGACTCCTACTTTCGCCATGGACTGTGAGATGGCACTAGTGAGCTGCTGCTCCAGGAGGAGCTCTCCCCCGCATCTCTCAGAAGAGCCGTGGGCAGGTGAAATATATGTCCTTGCACCGCCGCAGAACGGCAGTTCATTTTCCAGCAGTTTGCTCCACCAGCTCATGTGCTGGTTCTCTCTGCTGACCACCAACGTATTTGCGACCTACTAGAAGCTCTTCAAGACCACCAGCAACCCCTGAAGAAATTTTCAACCCCCTTCAACATGCACTACCTTTCTGATAGCGCCACCCAAGTCCCTCCTTCTGGACAGCAGCATTAAGAGAGTTAGGGACAGCTAGTGTCATAGCTACCCAGCCGCATCTGCTCATGTCTAGTTTAGACCCAGATCCCCTTCACCTGGTTTACGTAGTTTACTTCCATTCAGTTCCTTGTTTGTTAGCAGATAGTATGGGCCACCGTGTCTATTCCTCACGGAATAAACACTTTTTTCCATCAAACCTCTGAGTAGTGATTCTAGGATGACCGTGACTTTTATCCCCTGTAGACGTCAGGCCACCTGGGAAAAGCAGGAGACTGCATGTTTTAAAACCCAATTGCCTAACCTAGAGTAGGACTGCACACTGGGTGCACGTACGTCGCAAACACACCCATTTGACGGCCACCTATATTGTGCACCTGATATGGTAGAGCCACAACCACTAGACTCAATCTACAAGGTGGCTAGTCAACCAGCCCAGCCAATTCACTCCATCCACTGCATTGAACTGTCACCGGAAGAAATGATAGACTGGTTCTGGAGGTCTACTTACCTTTGGACCAGGCCCAACATCATCGTCGAACATCCAGGGTAACCCCACCGCTCTAACTACCGCGCTGAACTCTCGCTGGGTGGAGTAATCAGGTACAACTCTTGTTGGCTTGGCCTCGGCTTGGCTATACACCTAGCTAGGGATCATTGTCACCTGCTCTCCCTTAGCGGGACCGACCTTAGTACCTACCTTGTATGCCATTCACAAATAGGAGTGGTACGAAGTGGCAAGTTAGGAAGGCAGCTACTATCTCCGAATCCAATGGGAGCTGTAACCCAGCCCTAACTGCACTTTGCAGCATAGCCCCGCGGAAACGAGCTCAAGCCGCCCGACTGCTGGCGAGGTATCACCTCCCAGCCCCCAAACAAGATCACCAGTCAGCCTCACCTGGTCATCACAGACTTCCGTCAGGGATGTCGCGTTCCAATGGGGATAGTGATCCTGTGGTTTGGAGCAGCAGACCTCTGCAGGCACCCTTCACCGCCGCCCAGCCACAGTTCTACCACTGCCCAAGGACGGGGCACCAGTTCTGGTTGACCTCCGCAGCAACAGCAGCCGAACCAGGAGTTACCCCGGGCTACATCCAGTACGAGTAAACCAGTGGCAGTGTGCCAACCAATAAGCAGCATATCTAAGTCCACGCCTGACTTTGTGTCGTTTCATCAAGCCATGCGCCCAATATTATATACCGGCTGAGACCCGGTCCACAGCCAATAAGGCACCCCAGTCAATTCACCGGTGTCGCTGACAGAGACACAAAGCCCTTATTCAACCATGACGACGTCGTCTGTCACGTAACATCATGTGTCAACTTTTTCCATGGTTTTTCTTTAGCCCAGAAAAAGATGCAATAAAATATCAATGTTCTAAATATCACATTTATACATTACATCTAAAATGTACTTCAACAGAGCTTGAAACAGTTTTCAATAGTAGTCGCCCTACTTTTGGGTTTCATTCACTGCCATTTTACTTGGTTTACATCCAAATACCAACACTACAATAGTACACAGTGCTTTATTTACTTGACATATATTTTTTTAAATTATCATTGCCATGTACAAATTACAACTGCAAAATTTGGGGTACACATTGATTGCTTTACAATTTACAATTAAAATTTCACAATATTTTCTTTCTCCCACGTTATAGGTACAGAACGTCTTTTAACTTTATTATACGTTTTGTGTACGGAAGGAAAATAACACATAATTAAAACATGGAAAAATCCATGTACAAATTCCTAATTGGTAATCAGAAAGTTGAAGATAGCAGAAAAAGAAGTTTCCTGTTTTCTGGAAGAAAACTTGCTAGTGCCAAAACTAACCCACTGAAATTAATTCCTTTATCTTCAAAATTAACTCGGTAAATATAAACCGTTTTGGTAATAAAATTTGTCACTAATTTTAACAACAGTACCCTGTTATCTGAAAATTTTCAGTCACACGACCCTTTTGGAACAAAACTATTAGTTAATCTAAAACTTATTTACTTCCAAAAATGTTATGAATGAGGGACAAGGAACAATATACTTAAAGGCTATGAACGTCTGTGGCTGTCCCCGAATGCTGATCACCAGTACGGGTCCTAAATATAGGCTCTCTCCCTCTCTATCCCTCTGAACACAGTCTTTCTCAGATGGAGAAGTCAAATTCATAACAAGTTGGCAACTGCACAATTTCAAACGATTAGTCTTTCATGATAATAAACCAAAATAAGTGGTGCAGGTGCAAAGTGTTGAGTGTACCTATGTTTTTAGTAATTAATTCACTCTATTAATTTTAATTTCAAAATATTTAGATTTTTTAATTTAAAAAAAATGTTTTTATTCTAGTGCCACTTAAAAACAAGGTCCTTCTACAGAGGCAGGATGTGCTCAGACTACCCCACTTTCTGGCATTGGGTATTATTTTTTTATGATTTTTGGTTATTTAATTTATTTATAAATATAATATTCAGTCTTCTCAACATTTCTGAATTAACAACTGGCATCTAAGTAATAAAAAAATTTGAGAATCGCAAGAAATATTTAAAACTCCTATGACCATAAGGAAAAAGAAAGAAAAATGAATAGTTTACTCGACACACAATGTTTTTTTTTTTTTTTTTTTTTTCATGGTACTTATTTCTTGGAACTCCACACTATCATGTGCAATACTCATGTGTAAAACTGTGCTGTGCAGTGATACATATGCAGACAGCAGCGGCAAAACATCTCCAAATTAGGAGGCGTACCTTAGAAACCCCTCTTGAGACATTTTTGCTTTTCTTACAAATTTAATTTTGGTGCAGTCAAAACCTAAGTTATATGCTGCATAAAAGATAAGAGGAAAGCTCATAACCCAGAAGCAGTGTATATAGGTATAGGGTATTCACTATAAAGTGAGCACTTTTGAAAGCTCTCTCATTTGGAATAATAGTCAATAAATATATTGACGCATATCCAATTAGACTGACTGAACACAGTAGTTACAGATTTTACTCGCTAGACCAAAAGCGACTTGGGTAGCAGGGCTGAGGCGAGGAGTGTCGGCTAGTTCTGATACACTCTCACCTCTAGTTTGGTAGTTGAGGTAAGTTTAGTCTTAAGTGGGGTGAATGCCTGCACGAATCTTCCAAAGTCGTGCTTCTTTCGTCCAGCAGATCCCGTTGTCCCAACCTAGGCAAACTTCCGCTCCGGTTAAAAAGCAGTAGACAACAGGGTGATACTTAAAGCTGGTACGAACACACGGTGGAAACTCAATTAATATTGCTGGTGCAGGCACGACTGCTTGACATCTGAGTTCGGCGGCACGAAACCATTCCGCCTGTCTATCCTGTGTAGGATAGGGTGATACTGTCCTCAGCCAGGCAGCAGGGTGAGCCAGGTGTTGCTCTCTACGTCTCCTACCACTCCTTCTCTCATGAGGCATAGGGCAACAGTTCTATAAATCATGCCGTGCACTGAAACGGAAATATTAACAACCAATAGTGACTTGTCGGCTGGCTCGATGAGTCCCCACTGATCCCCCACCATAGGCGGACTAATCAGGGACGTTGAGCCGGAGTCGCGCCAAGCCTCTACTGGTTGTGCATCCATCCAGAATACCCGGCAGCACTGCAAGTCACCGTCACTGCACACTAATAATGTGAGTGGTGAGAAGCAACCCGAGTGTGTCGTGTCTCCTGGTGTGAAGGTGTTACTAGAGGTTGTGGTGTTACTGTTTCTTCCCCACGAGCACTAATAGTGCTGTGTATTTGATGGTAAGAGACAGGTAGCCGTCTAATGGGTATGTCTTAGTACGGTTTAAAAACTTCCCCAGATTCTGTTGGCAGTGCACAGCGTAATCTACCTCCAACTGTAAATACAGATAAATACCCTAGAACTAAAAGTAGCAAAGTAGAAAGCAACGTGTGTTTATTGAAAGTTCAATGGACACGTGACCTGTGCTACCTCCCACCAAGTCGAGGATAGCTGAAGGTAACTGCGTGGACACAATCCACAGGAGCAGTTTGCCTACAAATGGAGTGATTTGTAAACCACCAATTATATAAGGAAGCTAGGGAGTTAAGTTTGAGTCTGACTACTTCCAGCCAACAACTGGGCACCATGGACCAGCAGATGGGGTTTCGTCCACCATAGTCGTAATAGCAATCAGCCTTCAGCAGCGCAAAGGTAATGCAGTTCCGGCAGATGACATGACCCTTGGTTCGATGCGTGGCAATAGTTTATTAGATAATATATAAATACTTGCAGGAGTAGAGAAACTCAACGTAACATGCTCCCCCGGTGTAGTTTAAGGTATTTACGTAAAATGTATGGATGCAAACTTTTATTGGTTTTAATTATATGACTTAGTGAAATGATATTGTGTTCTACATCAGAGGTGCATTTCCCCACATACTTTGTGCAGCCCATAATGCACGCATAACAGTTTGTAAGCATTTCATGTTCTAGAAGTTCGATAAAGTTAGCTGCGACACAGTCCGATACAGCCAATTGGAGGATTTTGCACCATGCATGCCCTTATTTGGTCACATTTTTGGGACACAGGTGACAAGAGTGGGGGTAGATATGTAGCGATGTGAGCATCTAGCGCCCACTACCCGCTAGCAAATGAATATCAGACAGTGAAAAAGAAGCACCGAGGCGGATCTATTTCGCCCACACCAGCAAGTGCCCACAACCTAAACTTCTTTTGTTTGATGCAACTTCAAGTACTTCTGGCCGACAAACTTTGTTCTACGAAATTCTTTCCACTGGTGTGGGATGTCATTAGGGCATAGGGAGGTAAACAATTTTCCCTCCTGTCTTCGTTAATTTTTCTCGCGATGCAAGCTTTGTGTTGACATCATTAGTAATTGAAATACTGCGGTGATGTTCATTTTCGTTTTGTCTCATTGAACTGTTCTTGAATCTGCAAAAAAGATGGTAAATATTTTATGTGGAATTGAAAAAAAAAAATAAAAAGAAATACTCTGAGACTTGGAACTTTTTTCTAATGTTAATATGGTGCCAATACAGTGAAGACAAGCGGTGATGTCCAGTTGTCGTTTTTTGACAACTGCCATGTTACGTTATCAAGCTACCCAAATAGCATGCCACATGTTGCACTTACGATACAAGTGGGACAAATTCTGTGCATGCTAACTTGCCTCGTGATAGCAGTAGCAGATAGCAGCTGACAAAGAAAAATTAGCATACTTTTCGTGGTTCCAAACATACATACAGTTTACATGGTTAAGCAAGAAATTGATAAAAGCTTGTTCAAGAGTTTCAAAACAATGGATGTACTGTTTCACACAAAATGGTTCAATGCAAAATAGAGGAAATTGCTAGCACATGGCCTGTGTACGGCAAGTTGTAGGTGAGTAAGGATATCTTCATGCTGGAAAAATTTTCCAAGTACCTACCATAGAAGTTTTCTTTGCCATAGGTTACCAGAAGACTGCAGCAGTTAAGTAAAAGATTTCCATAGCTCGTGATAAGGTGGCAGTCAAAAATTAAACAAACATTACAAGTACAAAGATATATAGTGTTACAGCATACACTAACTACTGGTAATGAAAGACTACATTACACCCTAATTTATGGGCTATCTCCACCAGCTTGTCTGGAGCGGCTGGATACTGGCACTTTGAGAACTGACCCCAGGTGGAAAATAGGACCAGCCATTACTCTAAATGGTTTGTGGATGGATAAATCAGAAATGGACTGCAGTACGAGGTACCATCTTCATAAAGAGTTTCAAAAAACTGGTGTGTCTAGTGCAACCGATAATGGTGAAAATGGTAAGACAGTAACAGCAACTCATGCAAAGTTGAAGACCCAGATGATGTGTCTGATTCAGGTACATCATTGCGATGATGCATCAACACATTCCTAGTTAGTTTTCACTCCATTTATGTCTTGTAGTTCCAAAATTCATTTCAAATGTAGTTGTGAATGTAAGATTGTTATCTAAAATTAAATTTATTTATTTGCCTTTCACAGAAGACTTCCTTTATAAGATCGTGCTGCAAATAAATGTACTTAAAGTACATATTATTTTCAGTTGGGCATTTTGCAACAGTTATATCGAAATTCCAGATACTCTTCAGGAGTGTGGGACTGCCGGCTGAGTGAGAGGATACGATTTTACATGTTAAATTATGTTAGGTGTGTCTCGGCCACCATTCACAGTGTCGATTTCAAACCAAAAACACTTAGCTGTTCATTTTTTCTCTGGCCACATTTCTGCAATATGTTTTTTTGTGAAATTTCGGGTAAGAGCCAAAAGTGTGTTGAAACACTGGCTTCTTGATCAGTGCAATGAGCGAACCTGTGGCACAGAATTATGCCCAGGGCAGTAAAAGGTGTGAGCTGCTGTTCCCTCAGGGGCACACTGGCGAGAAAGTGACCACCTGGGGTTTTACCTACCGAGAGGCTGAGTCAGTGTGTGTCGAACCGTACCTGAAAGCAGTTGTGTTTGCAGCTGGGTTAGTTATGTAGTGAGACAGATACAATGTTGTTTAGTGAACTGGCTAGAGTATTAAACGAGTGTGCGCTCTACATGTGTGAATCATCTTTTTGTGTGACCACCCTTTCCAGCCTCCTTATCCAAAGAGCGCCATAAGCCTCATCAGCCTGGCAGTGGACTTAAAAACATGGTGTCAGAAGTGGGATGGACGAGAAGTGGGGAAAATGTGAGCATACGAAAGCATAGAGAAGTGACGCAACCGACACATTGCCTGTTATGGCCGGTCGGGAAGTGTTCATAAAAAGTGTGGGCGAAAAATGGGAAAGTGGTACAAGGACTTGTTGGATTGCCATCGAGCGAGGCTAGAGCATGGAATCCCGCAGAGGGCCAGCCGCCCCGAGATGTGCTGACCTGTTCCAAGTATACCTTGACAACCACGCTCTGTGCCCTTGCAAAAAAATCACATTTTTCAGACAGACTATGGAATTAAGGGTCTTCGCTACTGTTTCGTTAGGAGTGGCCATAACCTCCAAGAGATACGCTACCAGCTACGCAATAACAAAGATGTATACACCAGTTGTGCCCTGTAAGGTAACACTGTCCTATCCAAATCAGTGAAATGTTACATGTTTTTCAAAGTGTAGTAAATATCAAGAAATCTCTGTTTTGTAATGAGGGACTGCCATTCCTGGGGCATATTTTAACATCCGCAGGCATCAGAACTACCCCAGACAAGCTTGAAGTCATCACTCAGTTTCTGCCCCTCCCCCCTCCCAAAAAATATTTAACAACTTAGAGAATTTTTGGGTGTGGTAAGCTTCTATCAAAACTACTCTAACAAGATAGCACGAGTGACTTTACCTCTTTTTACATTACTGAAAAAAGACAAATGGGAATAGACTGTCAGAACAGTGAGCATTGAACAGCTGAAGGCAATTCTCCTGGAACAGCACGTGTATCAAGGTTATGAGGTGTAAACTGTAGCTATGGTAAGTTGGACCTTGAATACAGCAGATAGAAACCAATGGTGCCCGAGAAAGAAGCTCTAGTTATTATTTTGTCATTACCTAAATTTCGAGATCTGCTATTGGGTGAAAAAATTAAACTGTTGACAAACCATCAAGCTTTAGTGTGTTTAGATACAGGAAAGATATTTGGCAATCGCTTAACAAGATGGTTCCTTTTACTTCAGAAGTTTGACATTGAAATTCTATGCGTATTAAAGGTTCAGAAAATGTAGTAGTTGATTACCTTAACAGTATACCTGAATATGTAGACAAGCCAGTTCCATACAAGGAAATGCCTAGAGAGTTTGTAGTAGCAAGCCATGCGATTGTAACTGGAAATCCAGTCAGTAAGTTGCCAAAGTTACTTGAAAATCTGGATTCGTAGCAGCAACAAAATGTTTTGCGGTAAGGATGTGCAAAAATCAAATGAATCTCCACCAGAAAATAAGTTACATTATATTTTTTGTGTTTTGCTAGAGAAGGTATTATTTTATCCAAGTACTTCAGGAAAAGAGTTTGAAGACTTTTGGAAACCTGTTATTCCGCAAGCAATAGTACCTGTAATTGTTCAAGAGATGCATATATAATTTGATCATGTTGGCGCAAATCAATTATATGAATCCAGTTAAGAGGCAGATTTACTGGCCGCCTATGCAAAAGTCAGTTAAGGAAGTTGCTTCGACATGTGACTTGTGTCAGAAAAGCAAACTCACACAAGAGAACCTACAAGGAAATTTTCAAACCATTATACCTGGAGCACCTTTAGATTTATCAGTTGATATTTTCGGCCCATTACCCAAATCCAAGGCAGGAGTTTAGTATGTATTTGTGATGGCAGATATGTTTGGCAGTTTACTAAATTATATTTGATTGTGCATGCAAAGTCTAATACTTTGTTGGGAAAAGTTAAAGAATTTACTGAAGAAGTTGGTAAATCATGCTGTATACTGTCTGATAAAGGTATGCAGTTTACAAGCCACGTCTGGCAAGAGGGGGTCAGAAAAATTGATATTTTACCTACAGTGTTATCAGTTCGCCATCCACAGTCCAACCCTGTTAAGAGAGAATGAACGTGTTGAGTACCGTTCTTTGGACTTGTAATAATTCATAGCAGTCGTGACTTGAATAGATACATTTGGCTGAGTTTGTAATGAACCACACTGCGCTTTTCAGCACCAGTATTACCCTTTAGGAAGTGCTCACCAATGAATGGTCGGCGACTATCACCACCAAGTTATTGCCATCTTTGGCTAGCAACACACAGCTTAGAGCAGAGAAACAGCAGTCTATTACACACAAAGATATATTGGCATTAGTTAAAAGATGCCTGTTTTGCTATGCAGAATCTCACTGCAGGCACCAGAAGTTGTCTAAGGAAAATAAATTTAAAGGGAATTTAGTTTTGAGAACAAGCCATGTAAGTTCCTTGTAGGACGAAGTAACAAGGAAATTATTATTAATTTTAGATGGTCCTTTTCAAATAATACAAGTTGTGAAGGAAAACTACTATGGTCTAGCTACGCTTGACGACCAGCCTGTGGGTCGCTATAACATTACTCAGCTTAAGCCTTACAGAACACCAGAGGTAAAACTGTAAAGTTTTGGTTGCAGATTTGATTTGTATGACATTTGTATGTTAAATCTTTGAGTCACATGTACGCTGTAAGACGTTTTACGAGATCGACGACAAAACCGCAGTATGTAGAGAATAAGTTTTTCTACACACCCAGGTGCACTCAGCAATGCAATTAGTTTTGTAATGTTGTTTTGAAGTGTATTTTGTCCTCTGAAGCATGAAGATGCCACAGTATACTAGCGTGGGATGAGGGTAATGCTCATATGCATTGTTTTACATCACATCACATTGTGGTGCACTATTATGTAGAATAGCATTTTTTATGCTACAAGAGCTGTTTAGTTATCTTCAAAGGATTGCATTACAGGCAAGCCAGACCCACCGATATTGCTAACATCCTACAAATTTATCGTCAAGGTCAACAACGGATGTGTGTTAGCTGAGGTTATATTACAGGCAAAATTGAGCACGACCCACACATAGCTGAAATATTGAGTGGCAAAAAGATTATTTATTTAGTCAAGAATAAAATTATTTCACATCGTTATACTAGCATATTTTGTTCTGGAGAATAAAGCATTTAGTAAAACACACTAATACACATACTGTATACAGTACACTTTGTTTCACATACCTTCTGTGGTACTTACCTTGAGAGGTAATATTCAAATGTTATTGGGAGGACTAATAGGTATATTTATTTAATATTATTTCATTTTGGAATGTAAACTGTTGATTTTTGTTTGGAGGGCGATGATCTCCTGTAAAGGCATGTGGTGCACGTATTTAATCTTCAATTGATAATGATTACACTTTATTGAGTTTAGCACATGGATTTTCACTTTTTTTCACTTTATGTATATGATTTGTGATTTGTGTAATTGTAGGCTTATATTTTCACGTTAATGTGTGATGTTGAAGTGAGAAATGTTGTCTCGAGTATGTATCTTGAAGTTCTTCATTGAAGGTCAACACTTTTGTGTTTTGATTTTCCTTGTTGATTAGGGATGTAAGAGTTATCCAAGGACTCTTCCTATCACCCATTAGATACTGATTAGCTAAAGACGGGAAGTATGAGCATATGTACGATGCTGGTACACAAGTTTCATTTTCTTGAGAATTGCTAACATATATGTATATTAGTGAATGAGACATTAGTAAATTTTGCTTTAATAATTTTGACTCTAATACATTTCGGAAGAAGATGAAATACATTTTAAGGACTTAGTAAACTGCAACCTTTCATTTTCCTAATTTAATCGTAATTGTTGGTATTTTTTTTAATGTATATATTTATTAATTTCTTAAAATTTTAATGACTCTTTAAGCTACTAGGTATTGGTTAGTATGAGATTTTGAAAATAGACGTTAAAATGCATGACAACGCAGAATGTGATACATAATGCTATACTAACTGAAATCAACACCAGGCATCAATAGACATTTATGCAGTGATGATATAAAAACTCCATATAGTGCAAATACATAAATTTTAGGCAGTGATAGCAAAGACACATTAGAATAAGTGAAGATCTTCAATTACATGTAAATAGTGAAGTGAAGCAACAATGGATTTTCTTGATTAGGAAACATGGAGAATTCCTTTAAAGACATTGTACAACCTTAGAGCTGTGTTTATGTTAAGATGACACTGTCACCTTTGTTTCTTCCTCATGTAACTGCTAGCTCCGTTCGTGTAAACAACAATAAACATTTTATAAAATGTGACGAAAAACTTTCATTAGTGAATTTCAGGCATTTTCCCCAAGAACTCGTCCATATGTGACCGCCTGTAATGGATTTAAATAATAAAACAGACAGTTTTCAATTGCTGGCTGTACAAATGCAGGTGTGCCCGCAGCTAACAAGTAAAGCATCACTCGAGCCAACCAGCACACAGCTACAACAATTTCAAATGTTCACCACGAGTTACCAATAAGTTTTGTTATTAACAGAGACAAAATTAAAGAAACAACAGTATCATTATTAAAAAGGTTATAAGAATGTTCTACTGGTTTTATTTTATTTTTTTCCCAGCAATTATCTAAACTCTGTCATGATGGGTTGTGTTGGTGAATTTTCTTTTTCAGGTGAGAGTTTATTCAAAAACTGTTATAACTGTACAGTGAGATGTTTATTGTTTTTCTTCCGTCCTTGTTGACATGTTATCCATGTATATATATTGTAACTTTTTATTTTGTTTATGTGCTGACAACTAAAGATGTTCCCGTACACACAGGTAGCAAAATTTTGTAGTTGCCAGGAGCAGCTTTTTCTGTAGTGGTTAGCTATAATAAATAAGTATTTTTTTGATGACTGATGACCTATAATGTTCTTTTTGGATATGATGTTACTTGGTTTGTTTTCATTTTAACATCATATTAATTTTAGCCCCAACACTTTCTTAGTATTTTAAAGTCATAGAGTATTTATTTTTGTACACTATTCATCCCTTCTTTTAATGACTATGATATTGTAGAATATAACCTGAAATTCTTAAATAACCATAAGTTGTGCACTTTCTGTATGTGAGCATGTTATACTTGTTGAAACATACAATAAATCAATAAATAATAAATAGTACATTTATTATTTACAAAAATTTCCTACATTTATATTGTAATTGTATTTTGTCTTATAATTTTACTTTACACTTCACTGGAAGAAATTTTTTTTATAGTGTTGAAGCGAGAGAGAGTTGCAGGAAGTAGTTTGCTTCTGGGTGGGGGCCTTTAAATCTTGCAGCAGTATTTTAATTAAGCTGAGAGCTAGTATATTAATTTTTCAGTCATTAATTGTAAAGTTAAATTTGTGAAGCAGTAATATATTTTTTTCATTTTTAAAAAAGTATTGTGAGTGAGTGAGGAGATTTGGGCAGCTCTTAAGATCGAAGTCTTGAGAGCCGATGAGGTTGAAGTGAGGTGCATGTGGGCCAGCGCCTGATGCACGGGAGATCCCCAAGAAAACCACCGACATCATCCGGCATAATTCCCACTTGGGAAAATCCAGTGTGAACTGGTTCACCTTGGTGGGAAGCGAGCAGTGTAACCGCTCAGACACTGTGGCCCCCTAAGTATTGTAAAAATGGCGGTTTATTTAAGTAATCATACTCCAATTTAGACTGCTAAATTTATATTTCAATGCATTCACATAGTTAAGGTAATCTGACATTTTCTTTCAGCACATGTTATTTCTTTTAATCTTAAATAATTAAAACAGATAAGAAAGTATAATTTTGAAATAAAACACTTAAGCAAAACGTATCCTGATTTTGTTTTTCTTTTGATAATTTGCTCCTTCTGTGCCATCATCCTTACACTACACGTTGAATATCTCCAAGCCTGACCAACCATTACAAATGAAATGTAACAGTGTGAGTCATGGAGGGGGGAGTTGAAGCTGCAGTGCAATAACTCATACTTGCCACCAACATGGCTGCAGCTACTATACTGAGTGAAAACATAGTCCCATTGTCGAGTCTGAAGCAGATGTGTGTATTGTGAGCATGCCCATGTTACTTAGATACGTTTTCCTTTACTGTTTGTATCCGAGGTTCGTGTGTGCGAAGTTCATCTCTCCTGTAGTCAGTGTTCTTTAATCTGTAGGAGACAACACAGTGATGTATGTGCAGTACAACATTATACATTAAAATGCCTCCAGTTTTGTCAAAAGTGAAAGGTTATAAATTGCACTAACAGGCGCGAGAAATGGTTTACAATGTTCTGCAGTTTATGGAAAACATAGCGAGATTGAAGGAACCATCCATTCCACTTGCGAAAGCGCAGCTGAGAACATCTAAGCCTTAGATGTGAAGGAATATCTTTCTCAACACCCAACAAGAAAATGAAGAAAACTTCTAAATATGACCTTGATACCTTCGACGAAGCTGTGGCACGATGTATTGTTTACAATTTATACGTAACTGAAAAACATGTACCGACTGTCGAAACTCGAAGACATAAATGACCAAGGATGACATAAATGACCAAGGAAGTAATACAACTTTTAGAACATCTTTGAAGAAGCTAGGATTTTAGGTGGCAAAAAAACAAAATCTCATCACCTGGTTTCAACAGAAAAATCAGTTATTCTGCAAAAACGTATAGAACATCTCAAGAGTATGCTGCGATATAAAAATGAGAAATGTGACATTTTGTCGTCACATGTAAAAAATGAGTGACATGTCTTCCAATGGTCTGCTAGCACCCGTGGCTAAAGGTAAGCAGTTAATGATTCATGAAGGAGGCGAAAACAGTTCTGTCCCTAATGCTCTTGTAATATGGAAGTCGCACTAGGCAACAGGAGATTATCACAAAAATATGATTAAAGAAAATTATACAAAATGGATTAAAGAGCAATTAATACCAAATAATCCACCTGGCAGTATTGTGACAGATAATGTTCCGCATCACAATGTAAAGGTAAACAAAACACCTTCCAGCTCAACTAAGATGTAAATGTAGCAGTGGTTAGATAAGGAGACTATTTCGTGTACTAGGGACATGCCAAAACCAACTTGTCTGACCTCATAACACAGTACAAACCTCGGTATGAGCAGTACTCGATAGACGGACTACTGGGAAATGATGCCCACGCAGTACTTCGTCTGCCACCCTATCATCCGTATTTCAATCCGATAGAAAGCATCTGAGCTAAAGTTAAAGTCGCTTCGAACAATGTTATTTGCAATTTAACAGATGTGAAAAAAACTATTGAGGACATATTTAACTGAATAGGGCCAGAAGACTGGACACCAGTTTGCAATCACATCAAGACACTCGAGAAAGACTATTATGACAAGAATGTACAATTTGACATTGAAATTGATAAAGCGATAATAAATTAATCTGGTGCGGACAGTGGCAGTAGAGGCAGCAGCGACGTTTACACTTCAGACTCATCACCTGGAGCAATGAGTGGCATTGAAGAACTGCCGTAGTACTTCATACCTCAGTGGTAAGTAGGCAATGTTTTCTATTTTTCTCCCAATATTGTGAAGGCTTTGTTTTACACCAGTTTTTCTCCCCTCTTTCTACAACCCCTGCGTGCATGTGCCGCCCGGGCCTTATGTGTGACGTAGCTCTGTCCACCTAGTGTCCAGAATTGAATTTTTTTTTTTTTTAGTAAGGAAATTTATTCCTCCTTCGAAACTTATGGTACCATCGGAACACTACAGTGTATGTGTTGCCCTACATAGCTAGCAGTTCCATGGTCTACAGAAAATAACAAAGGTATTTCTTTTGAATTTCAGGGGAAATGAAATAAAGTTTTTTTTCTTTTTTTTATTCCATTCTCTCTACATAAAATACACGCCACTCATAATACTCAAACTCAAATGTAAATCAACCAAGTATGCATATGATCCTTATACTACAGTTCATGTAAGTTTATTCCACCTCTGCCAAGACTTATTTAGCTTAGGTAACAGCTACAACATACACACCTAACACAGCTTTTCTAACCACCTGGTCATGAATTCTGTTGCACAAACTTGCATATGATGATTGGTTCACACGCAACAAAGGAAGACCAACTATTCTTTTTAAATTTTTATATTTAACCCTTAATTGCGTGATTTTTTTATTTTGTTTCAAAAAAAGTATTTCTTACCATCTTTATGATGTTCAGAATGCAGGAAAAATGATAGAAAGAATTTAGTCAATATATTTCGCGTGTTAAATAAATAAAAAAACTTGTTGCAGATGTGCTTCATCATGTGATAAAAGATCGATTACTTACTTACATATTATACACTGAATTTATATTATATTTCGACAAGATCTGACAAAATAATATTAAAAATACATTTTAGAAAAATATATTATTTATGTTGCATTTCCACTGTATCATGTATTAGAAGAACATTTACAACAATTTATAGAGTTAACAAAAATAATTTTTTATTCTTGAATTACTGTGCCTTCATTTTACAAAACTGCTTCTCAAGAATTATAGTAATTGACACCAGTCATGTATCGTTTTCAAGTTACAAATCACAGTAACATGCCCATTTGGGTTGGTCCTTGAATCCACAACACATACTCATGATTTCCTGAATTATATTACATGTGAAAATTTCTGAACAATTTTTGTCCTTGATGAAACACAAAAAACACAGTACATTTGAAGCAAGAAACAAAAGTAAATCCATTGCACCCTGGAAATTTGCACTTATTTCGTTTTGAGTTCCAATTTGGCTAATGATCTATTGAATCCTGTTGCAGATTCTTTGGTGGAACAACTGCCCTGGGACATTTCTTCATTCTTAATTCAAGTAGTTGTTGGATCTCATTACTTTGTCTTCCTCTCGTCCGACCATTCTTGCCCACACTACAAAGACACTGGGAAACTATGATTCTGATTCATTAGTTTAGCACTTGGATTTTGTTACAAAATCTATGCTTTTATGATGGCCATGTCTAATAATCTGAAGTACAATTTTTTTTTTTTTTTTTTTTTTATATTTTATCTTGATGCTGTGCCGGTCCAAATGACTTTCCAACAAGTCTACCCCTCTCATGTGTTTAACATACTTCACCACATATTTTGGACAGTCAATTTCTTTGTAGGTTTTGGTGCGATATTCATAATGCTTCACTTTTTGTTATGGCAAATTTCCTGTGAATGTTGACAAAAATGACACACTTATTATTTGTCCAAATAACACAGGATACATCAACACCATCTGCAGTTGCAACATACTCTTGGGATATACATCTCGGTAACTTACTTAATTCCTTCTCTGTGGGTAATTTGCACTCAGGAATTCTATTTCTGCTAGCAGTTCCTAAGGTCTGTATATCCTGTTGCTGTAAGTAAACCAGGAAAGGAACAGAAGAGTAATAATTAGGGATGGGGAACTCAATTCTTCAATACCCCAATACCAATCAATTCTACGATTAGAATTGAGAATCGAAAAATAAAGTAGATTCTTTGCAATCCCGATTAGTAACAGTGTTAATAAAACTTATTTTACGACGACACTTGGAAACTATGTGCTTCCATGAAGCGATTGCAGGCATCCTTTGTCAACAGCACAATGGGAGATTCCCATGACTAATGTGACCCTGAGTGTGACCTTGCCAGACGGTTTAAGAGATGTGCCAGCATTGATCACTTCAGTTTATTCTCTCTCTCTCTCTCTCTCTCTCTCTCTCTCTCTCTCTCTCTCCCTCTCCTCTCTCTCTCTCTCTCTCTCTCGTGTACGCTTCCCAGATAAACAAACTTGAAGCAGTGTTCCATTTACTTTATAATTAATTTTTCATAATTTGTATCTAGCATTTTGTGCTATATTATTTTAGTGTTATCATGATTTCAAAAATATAAACTGATATGGCAGGGATTTGGTAATTTGTTTGTCAACTTCGAAGTTAACAAAATGCAAATTACAAAAATACGTCGTAGATTTTGCAGACAGACAAGTCAGATGACCATTTTGCTAACTAAAAGTACCAATTGGAATATGGCCTCGTGATAAAAGAAAAGGAACAAGTAAGTTATTATGCAAAATTTAAATTCATGGTTGTGGAATATGCACCTGAACATGGAAAAAATGCAGCTAGTCGACAAGTTGGTGTCGTGGATAAAAATGTACAGTGTTGGTGCAGGCAAAAACACGCTGTAAAAAAATTGCTCAAGAAAAGTGCTTTGTGGTAATAGTTGTTTCATAAAATGCTCATCACTGGGAATAATGGATTTTCTGTCTCCACAGAGATGCTTGTGTTTTAAGTCAGAAAAATTGCAGCTAGCAAAAACATCTCCATAACAGAATTTAAGGCAGATGTTTGCCGGCGACTCAATTGCACAAAATGCCGGCGATCAGATTATTTAATTCTTAGCAGCTGTTCAGTAGCACGTATAAATAATTTACTTGTACTCTCAGGTCCGGCATTGTGAGGGAATACCCTGACAATGCGGGACCTTAGATGCAATTTTATCATGGTCAGAAACGTTTTTACACTTTACCCCATTTTTTCCCCTAAAAAAGTTTCATGTACAGGCATCACCCCGTATTTTCACATGAAATAATACGACCATTTCCAATGACTGATTAAAAGAAGTTTAAATAAAAACACTGATCCGTAGGTAAATTTATATTCGGGTTTACTTTATGGACATATATTCACGTTGCATTTCACTATTAGCTTTGGACGATATTGAACCTTTCGGCTTTGTGTCTACATAAATACACAGCGGTGAGCACACAAAAGCAAGCACGCAATGTAACACAATCGAATGCCTGGACCGGACTGGACAGTGCAGCGCCATGGCAGGCAAGCTGTACTGCATTGCTAAGTCTGTGTAAGGTCAACTGACAGCAGCGATGTCGCCATGTTTTGGGACTAGGCGTAACCACTAAGTTAACGCACAGAAACCAAAACCTTTACTTACATTTTTTAACGCAGTCATTTCTTCTTGCATTGTTTCTTTTAAGGAAACTGCTGAGTACTGCTATTTAAGCTACATATCATTATAACGAAAATAAGCTCACACTGCATTCGTTATTAAATACTTCTTTTTCCACTGGGTATATGAATAATTAATGGTGCTGATCAAAGTTATAGTTATAGCTGACTTTTTGTTATTAAACATATTCGTTACACTGGACTTTCACTGTAGAATAGTTTTGACTGTGAATGGCAATGCGATTTTGTGTGTTAAAAGTCCTATCAGTTGTAAATCATAGGAATAGAGAATCGGAAAAGAATCAAGAAACGACAGAGAATCAATAATCTCGCATCGGAAAAGAAAAATTGGAATCGGCCCATCTCTAGTAATAACTATGAAAATATAATTTGTGGTTGACATGTCTTGGGATTCCTCGTGCAAGTCTGATTACCACATTTGAACTTGCCCCCAAATCAGGTTCAGTTGGCAGGCATGAGGAAGGATTATTTCCTTGGCCACTATAAATCTCAAATCTGTAAGCCAATCCATCTGTAGAACACAAAACAAACAACTTGTAAGCCCACTTGTGGAGCTTATTTTGAATGTATTGATGCAAATTGTGTCCAACTTTTGTTGCACACATTTGTTCGTCTATTGACAAACATTCCTTCATTGGAATGGATGAAAATCTTTCAAGAAGTGAATCAATTACCGGTTGGATTTTATACAGTTTATTATATCGCCTCTTGAAATTTCATTTTCATTATTATTGAAATGAAGACTTTCACGAATTTTCTCAAAAGATTTGATTGACATTGTATTTATAAGTTCAGTGCCAATAACATCAATCCAGAAGTCACGTATATCCCAAGGTATTTCTGAAGATGTTTTCGTAATTTGGAAGCTTTTACTTGGGTATTTTTGAGTTGTGAAGAGAGTGCTTTCATCTACCATTTTCTGAAGCAGTTCGTCAGTGATAAAATATTTAAAAAAAACTGAAATGTTGTTTCTAGACTTAATATGAAATCAAGGTGTTCTACACTTCCTTTGAATACTGTATTGTCTTCAGAGAGGGACAGATGTGTATTTTTTTTTTCAAGTGCACTGAACCCGTTTTGTTTTGGATGTGACACTTGTGTCATTGTTATTTTCTGGCGTAACGTGATGGCGATTTGTCTTGAGAAAGTTACCTGCAATTAATTGTGATGGTACTGCAGATGCTGTTTCTTGATCGGAACTGTCAGATGAATATGCTTCTAACTCGTGAGGTTTCACTGTAGGGTCGTCATTGCTATCACTGAGGTCACTGCATTCATCTTCACTTCCAGATGGCAATTCCAGAAACTGAAGAATTTGTTCTGGAGTGGCATCTGACTTCAAGAAACCTCTGTGATGAAATTAATTATCTCCATGAACTAAAACAAAAAAAAAATAGCAACACAATTACTAATGAGTTAGCTGAATAAAAAGTTGTGTACATGATATACTACACAAAACAATGGAACTGTTAATTTCCTTTTCTATATTTGATTCAACATAATTCAGATTTCACATATGTTATGATATATATGTCACATTACATTATTTTACATTTGAACAAATAGTCGCAAATATTGTACCCACACAAAATAGATGAGCATGTTCATTCCATTTTCAACGAATAATAAACTTCAAAAAAATCTAATATTCACATATTTTTGTATAAATGCATTAAATAAGTCTTACTACATTAGTTTACACCTGAATAAACAGTTGTAAATAAGTTAATATTCCATACAAAATAATGGAACTATTAATTTTGTTTTCTATGAATGATACACATAATCTCAAATTTCACGAATTGTAACATTCACATACACTGTAGCATATACGCTACATGCATAAAAGCTATTCTGACAGCTTACAGAATAATAATTAATGTTATGATACTATGTAAATATGTTCCCAAATACCTTGTCATATGTGTAGCAATTTTATCTTCTTCACGAATTTGTTTTCGAAAGTCATTTGCACTTTCCAAACATCGGCTATCTACGCAATGGTGTCCATGCTCTGATGCTATTAGTTAAAGTCAGCAAAAGTTTACATTCCTGCCCACTGTTGGCGAACTCGTGTAACCAATGCTTTGAACACATGTTGTACTACATGTGCAACATGGTTTAGTTCATACAGTCCTCAATATAATGTGCACACTGTTACTTAAATTCATTGTAGCAGATATGCTACACTATGCAATTAAGGGTTGTCACAAAAGATTTAATCAATTTATCTAGCACAACATTGTTTTATATATATATATATATATAATCACACTAAGTTCAGCATGTTTCACTCTGCAGAGTGTTTTTTTTTGCGGAGGTCTTTAACAAAAATACAGGGAAAATGCTATCTTTCGCATATTTTCATACCATCTTGTGTTATGGTATAACTTTTTGGGGTAATTCCACTGACAGCAAAAAACTGTTTCACATGCAAAAGAGAGCTGTAAGAATAATCTATGGCAAAAAAAGTCAGACTCATGTAGACTTCTTTTCAAGAGCTCAGAGATTTGAACATTTGCATGCTAGTACATGTCTTCAGTACTTATATTCATGTTAAAAAACAGCCATTTATTTCCGAAAAATGTGTCCATTCATATGCATGACACTAGAATAGAAAACACATGTGGCTCAGTTAACTTAATACTTGTCCAGAAAGAGCCACCATACCTTGCTGGCCAACTTTTCAATAAGTTACCACAAAACCTTCAAGAAATTTGCTTCTATAACAAAAAAACTTTAAAAAACAGCTGAAAGAATTGTTTTTCTAAACTAACATTTAATAGTGTAGTTGAATATCTGAACTACAAAAATTAAGAAATTATTATTTCATAACATATCTTTGTATGCATTTCTTGTTCCAGTTTTTCTTGTTACCTTTTTCTTATGTTTCAGCAAAACGTTGATGATTGGCCAAATTATGAAGAAAAGATGTGATGTGTGAACGTGTAGACTGACATGTGCTTACTATGTCCAGTGTGTTAACTTTGTATACAGTAATTTGACTTGCCCAATATCTTTGTACAGCTATGTATTGGAAAAAGATCTTACAGATGCAATAAAACAAAACAAGAAAAGCAAAAAAAAAAAAAAAAAAAAACTCAATATGTAGAAGTATTTGCAGATATCTATCCTAACTTCCATCACTAGTCTTCGGTATTTTATCGCCAGCACAAGCTTGTGTACATAGCAAATCAACTGTCATGGTGTCTGCTACCAGTGTAGTATTTCCAGTCTGCAGTGCGGTGCCAAATGCAGATGGGCTGTGGAAAACTTGCTCTGGTAGGTCCTCCGTTTGCCTCCTGATACTCGCACACTTTCTTCAGGTGTTACTGTTGTCACACAAGTACAGACATGCACATCTACAGAATGCCCATGGAACAGCTCCCTGGAGGCCTACAGCTTAGAGTCTGGTGTGTGTATGCAAATCAGAACATAGTTTTCCATACCATCATTACCCTCTTCAAGTTCTTAGACAACAGTGATCATGAAATTAATAGGTGCTGAACATATAAAGGCGCGTCCACGATTCACACATGCTCACAGTTTGAACCAATTAAATAAACGCATAACCATTGTGATAAATGTACAACAAACATGGTATGTACAGGATACATTAGTTTTTAACTCAAATCCAATATAGCTGACACAATTGTGACATTCCTGAAGTCACAATTATTGGTATATTAAAAATATTTTTTTATAAAGAACATCGATCCATTCGGGCCGTATTCCACAATCTCTCCGTAACTATGCACTAACCAGCACTACAATTAGGCCTCCTAATCGCTACATTCGGTTTCGCACATTTTACATCAGCACTGCAAACTGCACGAGATCTGAAGTGCAAATACATGCTTAATGTGCTCACGTTACTAAGATCGCTGTTGGTGTAACCATTGTAATTTTTTTTGGGTTTACTCTTCACAGTTCAACATACGTGTAGTTTGTCTCTTATTGATATTCTTTTGCTATGTATGGTGGGCAAAACTTGGCATCCGGTCATAGCAAAGGGAAGGCGATGGCGTGCAATACGCACGTTTGCGTAAGAAAACAGACTGTCGGAACCACGGCCGTGATCGGAACTAGTGATGGAGATAATCGACTTTGTTAATCTAAACACTAATCGAAAAAAAATTGACAATGCAAAGTTAATTTTTGAAAATAATATTGGAATAAATACAGTTATATTTAGTTTCTAATATGTCTTCCCAAATATTTGTCGATTGTTTTTGACTTAGTGATTTGTGAAGATAATGCTATGGCGCTGCTACAACGTAAATAAAAGTCGGTTATTAATATGTAGCTTTTATAATAGTAGTAAACAAGATATAAGCCAGTCATTTAAATCGGACATTCTGTGGAAAGCTTTTAAAAAAAATTTATCTATAATACTGTGACGTTTATGTGACATATTAAGACCAAGGAATGTAAAAGCAAACATTTTGTACAAATGAACTTATATGTAGATAACCCCTATATAGCCAACTAAATCTCATATTTTCATTATGGCTATCTTTGAAACAATATCTCTTATTTTGTGATGTGTGTCATAGGCTCCCACGCCTAACACCTTTCGTCGGGCCGTAACCTAAAAACAACCGCAGCTGGGCTGTGCGCTCTGCCGACAGGTAGAGCTTGCAACATCGTAGTAGCAATCAGGTGGAGTTTAAGTGCAAGGGCACACCGAAGCAGAGAAGCCGGTGGAAGGGGACGAACTAAGCCAAATAATAACTGAACTTAATAGTCCAGGGCTTATGTCAGACATGCTTTGTTATGCTTATTAAAGGATTTATTGTTTGTTTTATTTATCATGCTTCAGAGTGCATTGTTAACATATAATCATTTATTCCATTACATGCCTAGTGTTTTGTCCATTCAATTCATATGTGTTTTGTATTGCAGGGTTATTTTGTAATTTTGTATATGTATGTTTATTTAATAGCATGTTGCAAGATAAAGAAATGCAAGCTGTAGCATAAAGTAGTGCAGCTCTGGCACATGGGTAAGCTGAGGCGAACCTGCACATCAGGTGGGAAGATCAGTAAGCAAGTAGCGTCAGACAGAAATGGAGTGCGTGTCGTGAGCTCAGGCGTTTTTTCCGTGCCTACCAGGCGGTCTTCAACTTTTGATATGGACATTCACTGCAATAGATTGCAACATAATTATGGAACTTTCTTCTAATTTCTAGCCACCCAGTAAACCACCTCCTCTTCCCGCAGGATTAGCATTGCCCCGGGAAACTTCAGATTTCCGTAATTCATTGTATGTCGTAAGATGCTTTTCCAGTTTCACCGTAGTGGCCAGTTATTGCCACCCAGTTGTAATGTAAGTGCTCTCCTAGGGGGAGATGTAAATTCATCGAAATAAATGTGTCTGTAAACTGTTCAGTACTGCATTTACTTTCGATCGCTGTATGCATGTCATGGGAGGGCCTCACAATACCTGCTAGGTCAGGTTTTATGTTAACCATTTCTTTTGTAAGTGCCAGTAAGCATTGTCCCAAAACTTATGGGTGTGTGATAGGGCCTGACCATCTACGTACACAAGTGTTAGATGCCTAGTCAATATTCCCGCCAAGTTCAACAATGGTATGTAGAGGCCCACCGGCTACTGTCAAAAAAGCATCATTCATCTCGAGCAGTAATCAACGTGGCAGAGGTCACCAGCATCATTGGCAAGGAGATTGGATCCGGGTGGATGGCCTGCAACACCGTGGTTAAGAGAGTCAGCAATCACATTGACGTCGACTCGACAGCTTCTGGCGCCAACCAGGTATAATCACATCTTAGACCTCACATTCACCACCCCCGAAAACCATTTCTACCCTTTTCCAGCATCCCAAAAGCATCAAATTGGCTAGCCTAAGTGGCGCTATTGCTCATTTCTCCACTTTTGACCATGTCATTTCCCACATGCTGGAATAAAAATGTGCAAAAGAAGGCATTATTGGGGATTTATTCAAAATGACTACATCCACAGTATGGAATTTGTTTCAACCATAGATTAAAAATTAGATATACAGCTTAACATCATCTGAACATTTACCCAACATACCCTACCCCAAAGGAACAATTCACATGGTCTGTATCAATAAAACATGTTTGTTTATATCTTTAATTTTTAAAATTATAATAATTTTTGCATTAATAAGATAATTTTACTAGTTTGAATTTCATTTTTAAAATATTGAAAATTGATTAGAGGAAATATAAAAACAACAAAAAAGCACTTATTTACTAAACAGTGTTCTAACCTCATAGCAAATCAACACCATTTTCTTACCACTCACATGCGTTCCTTTATCTGCAAGTGTTCTGAGTTTATATCGCATTGTGTGGGCGTGTGGGAGGCCCTGAAAGCACACGTATGTGAGTGTTATGCGTTAGGCATTTCTCCATCAACAATGGTGTATAGTCAGCCTACCAGCTATCGCTTAACAAGCACTACTCATCAGGAGTAATACTGAATGGGGCGTAGGTTAACAGTCATCAGTCATCATCATAGGCAGGAGATTTGGTCCAGGTGAATAGCCCGCAACCCCAAGATCGAGGAAGTTGATTATCACTTTGACGTTGCCTCGCCGACGTCTGCGGCCACCCAGTAACGACCATCCAGACCTCACATTCACTGCCCCTGAAAACCTATTTCCATCACTTCCAACATCCCACAGGCGTCATTTGTGGTGCCCAACATGGCGCTTTAAATCTCCCGCCTAAGAATTTTCCTGCCAAAATTTTTTCGCGAATTTTTTAATTTTTCTGCGACTTTTCTTATAAATCACATTTTCCTGCCTTTTCCTGCCCACAATGGTGTGAGAATGACAGGAAGGCACATTCAGAGGTAACAGCAGCATCGGGATGCTTTTTAAGGCCCTCCTAAAATTTTCCTTTCATTCAATTGCCATCTTCCTGCTGTGTTTTAATATAATCACTGCAATGTCACCAACACACACAATGAGTACATTTCAGCACTCTCAAAAAGTAATACCTGAGACATCAATAAGATATATTTATTAGTGGTAAATGTCTATTTGGAGGACCTTAAAAAGTGCTCACTTTACTGTGAACAACCTATGTCAGCATCAACTTAAGGCAAATTCGCAAAGATAATAGCTGCAATTAAATCAGCTTTCCTTACATTTTGTATAATTTCTATTTTTAAACTCTTAGCTATTGCTGTTGATTCTGTAACTTTTAAATCATTAACTGTAGATTTTTTTAAATTAGATTTTCTCCTGCTGTAATAGCATTGAACTGTGTAATAATAGTTCTAATTAAATAATCATTTTTAGGTAAAAAAAATTTATTTCTAATCTTTTAGCTAAATTCCTTAACTCCGACAATCTCCATTCATTCAACACACTTAAAGAATTGTTCGTCGTCATTTTTATAGTTATATTTAAATAGAAAAAAATATTTAAAAAGAAAATAAATTATAAAGTTATTTAAAATATTTGAATCACTTTTTTTTTAACTATTCATCTTTCTTATAATAAATTATTTATAATAGTTTATTTTTCTAGTTATTGTGTGTCTTTCTATTTTTATGCCTTTTAAGATATTCATTACAAATATATTTACAACATTCACACAGTACGTTCTCATTCCTTTCATATTTATTTAACTCAAGAAGATTTCTAGAATATTCACTAAACCATTGCTTATATTTTGTTGTAAGTTTATCAATTGTGTTATATGAGGTTAAAATGTATCGATAGACTTTTTTTCATTACATGTTGCACTTGTTTTTTTCAATATTTATCTTTTAGATTTAAAATATGAGTGTGTAATTTAGTATTTTTATACTTTTATAGATATCTTTAACTCACATTGTTTTCTAGTATACAAAAGAATACAATTTTTGCAAGTTTTATATGCTTATCTTTTGCATATCTATGTGGTGAAAAACTTTCTATGTTAAATCTTCACCACAATTTTTACATGGCTTTTCTTGATTTCCAATTTTTTATTTAAAAATTTATACGAGAGATTTTTTTAATGTTATTTAAATTATTTTCTTTAAAAATCAAAATGGAATCTCTGCTCAGCAAGTTAAACAATTCATAAGAATTTGCTAAACTACCGGATATAAAATTGATAAATGGTATGAAGCCACAGATTTTCGAATTTATGAATCTAATATTAGAAAAAAAAAAATTCAGTTCTAGATCAAAGGTATAAAAATCACTTTACCATATCGCTATGCAAATATAATTAATGAAAATGATTTAAAATTAATGAATGAGAAACAAATTTGTGAGGTATCTTAAGATTGAAAATAAATGATAAATGAAAAATTGAAAATATATCCATGCTCTAAAGTTCTCTTAAGAATATATAAATTTATTAATTTTAATCCTTATAGTACTTAATTTGATTTTAGCATAATTTACTTGATTTTGGCTTAAATTTGCATGATTAGATTTCTTGAAAATGTGAAAATTCGTTTGATTTTATGGTAAAAGTGCTTGTTTATGATTCATTTTGCTTGTTTTTGGCTTAAATTAGCTGGTTTTTGAGCTATTTCGAGTGTTTTTTTGGCTCTAATATCTTTCAAAAAGGCTTGATTTAGTGTAAAATTGCTTGATTTTTGTTTGATTTTGCTTGTTTTTGAGAATCGAAATGGGTTCAAATGGGGTTTCTAGAAACTTGAAAAATTTCCTTGAAAACACTTATATTTGGCTTAAAATTGCTTGATTTTCAATAAAAATGTGGGGTGAGCCAGAACCCGCGGTACACATCTACAAGGTCTCGTTCATGATCAGTGCAGGTCAACAAGGAAGGCCTGTTTAAACTTTTCTTGCCTCCATGCAATCCGTGGAACAAGGTCCACCATATTTTTAATTAATTACAGGAGGTAACTTCTGTAATATATTGGTATGTGGCCTAAAAGAGCATTTCCCGCGAAGTCACGAACGTTAGACGCAACATCCATTGGAGGGAACACGGGGGTAAGTGGCGCCGCGATACCCTACATCTTTCCGACGTGAGCGACGTCGGAAGGCCTAGTGTCCGAACCCAGAGTGCTTCGTGGCCTCAAGAGGGCTGAGAATGTGGGGAATAATATTCCCGAAGCAAGTGCAACGTGTCAAGCAGCTCCCAAGAACCAGTAATTAATGAGAGGCAAAACAGTGGATTTTGTCTAGTGTTGCGCTATAGTTTACTAGGGAAGTTGCCCGATTTTAAATAGGGGATTACACGATACCCGCAGATAGCAGGGCTATACCACACCCACGAAAGTAAAATGCATCTGATGTCACAAGAAGTGAAATAGAAACACATAATACCGTTATTCGCCATATTTCATTAATCAGTCATACATATGTTAGTTTTAAGAGGACAAATTTAATCATCTATCGATAATCAGACGTGTGAGGCCTCATTTCATTTAATATCATCCTTCAAGTGCCATGACATGCCCATGACGTCACAATCTCAGCCACATCAGGGGCTTCGATGGCCACGGGTATATCATCAACATGTTTGTAATCAGTAATCAGTAATCATAATTGTGTTCAGAGTTCATTAGTGTAATCATGGTATTTTTAAAGTTACGTTTTTTTCATGATTTGCATTTGGCGGCAGTGTCGCCGACTTCGGCGAGGTTGCGGCCATCTTAAATCAGTTCGACTTCTGCACTCGTGCGACCCGGCAGGCCGACAGTAAGCTCCTGTGTTTGCCACCCTTGGCAATTCAAATTAGGCTGATTCTTTCATCGCAATAGTAATAACGTACAACAGTAACCTTCTTATATCTATTTACACGAGGGGAGGTTCGGTCTGCTCCTGAGGTAACATTCCAGGACTTCACACATACATCTATGTATCTTTCATGTAAGTATTCTTAAGGCCCTCCACTTACTTCACAGCAACGACCACTGGCAGGCCACGAGTACCGGATCTTTTTAACAATGGTACACATTTAAATATTGCAGAGAGACATTGTTCTCTGCCCTAACAGTCAATAAATATATCAACTATTGAATTCCCGACTTTTATTGATTAATACTGTCCAGAGTATCATTGGTCACTGCGCCCTAAATGCAGTTATATTTTTCAGTTTACTTTTGTTGTTAAAGTATTGCTTTAATGGGGTCTGCCTCCCACAAGCAAAGTAACTTCAGTGTTATCATCAGTGTAAGAAGTGGCCGACAACTTCGTCCCTTAGAAAAGGATTTTCATAATTAATGGAATAATTAATCATCCTTCGAGACTTACTTCAAACAGACTGTGGATCCAAAGACCCTTTAGGCCGCCGACTAAGGACCCTCATCATCATCATCATCATTCTCTACCGAACGTGGTGCCGGGCACATTCAACAGTGCCTGCCCTACTCTTGCCATACCAGGCGGGGCTGAACTCAGCTCATTATCTCTGGGGATAGACCACGTCAATTGAAACATGTCATGTGCGAAAATGCAATGCATGGAGTTTTTTTAAAACTATAACTTGGAATAGTAGTAAAATTGCAGTCATTCAATAGAAAAAAATATTGTTTCTGTAAAGGTGAAACTATTAGACATGCCATAAAGTTTGTGAATAACAAGTGTTTATATGAGTAGTTTTACTAAAGCGACAGTCAGATGTGCAAAAAATTTCACAAATTATACGTCGATGATTGTATTGTAGCCCACAAATTCTCATATTTTGTTACGGGAGTAGTCTTTTCTTACCGAAATGCTGAAAACTAAAATTGGTTTTTGGGCGATGAAGGACCGGGGGGGGGGGGGGTTAAATGAGGGGTTGAAGCTGGCTACAGCAATAGCACTGGGCTTGTTTCAAATGCCAGGTGACACTGATTATTATCACCTATTAATGTAGACTCGAGAAACTTTGTAATATAATAGTAATGTGCAAAAAATGGCAAATTAATTTCACTATTAAAATACAAAAAAAAAAATAGTGATGTTTGACTTTAAGGCATAAGCCTACCAAATTGTGTGTACAGTATTAAGGCTCAAAATATGTATGTTTTGAATTGCTAGATAAAAATTACTTTTGTCCTAAATTTGAGTTAAACAAAAACTAAACTTTCATCACCTACCTGACATAGTAAGGCCATTTTCTTGGGAACAGAACGATACACAGCACAATTAATGCACCATTTGTGCAAAAGTGATACGTTGTTAAGTGCAGGTAATTACAATTTCAACACTGCTCTTATTAATATTTGGGTGCCAGTGCTGCAGTTATATGGTTTGAAATGTGCGGCACGAGTTCTGATTATTTTCAATTCCACTAGATTCCGCTGTGTAAAAAGGTTTTGAATTTGTTGGCAGGGTATTAAAATTACTGTTATCAGTGCTGACACACACGTGATGTCCCAAACACATTTCCCAGCATCTTGTGAACATAGACAGGGTTCAAAACAACACAGGGTGTTATATTTATGACTATCTTGAAAGTATTTCTGTCTTATCTTAACCAAAGTAATGCCAAACTGTAACCTGGTATGGGCAAAAATGTGTCGCATGGTACTATTTTATTCCGAGGAGAATAGCTTAGAATAGTGGTAAAATCACTAAATAAACCAGTCATTAAATCGAATATTCAATGGAATTTCTGTTTAAAAGTAAAGTTATCTAACATGATGTGAAGTTTACGAGATAAATTAATGAATAATGAGTGCAGTTTTACCAAGAAAGGAAACATTTTTTTTACAAATGAGCTTTTATATAGATGGCCACATTGTGGCCCCCTAAATCTCATAAATTTCATATTTTCGGGATGGGTAGGGGTAGAACGATATTTCTGTTTTCACACAAGCTAGAGTAAACATGGTGGGAAAAAGGAAAAAATGGTATAGCGAATGGGAGGTTATTGAATCTAACTACATCCATAGCATGGGGTTCGTTTCATCTGCCGGTCACCACTGGTATTTATGAATACATTGACATTTCGAACCATATACTACTTGGAATTTCACTATGAATTAGAAAAGTATTTTATTAAACTCGATAGAATATTAACGATAGTCGATTTGCCGTATCTTATGCCTATAAAAACTTTGTACATGGCAGCGGCTTAGAAACACACACACACACACACACACACATTATATATATATATATATATATATATATATATATATATATATATATATATATATATATATATATATATATATATATATATATATATATATACTTGACGTTTAAGTGAGCGTAACCATTGAGCATTTTCGGATAGCTCAGCAACCCCTAGTCGAAGAATCAAGCCTCATCAGCTTTACATGCCCATATAAAATGTATATTGCCTGCAGAAAAATATATACTTATATACTTACACACTATTTGTATGCATTAGTAAAAATATAACATCTGTAAGCGCCGCCTACATTGACGTGTTTGTATCTCAGAAATATTTCCACAAAATCATCTGATTCTACCCATGTTTCAGTGCGCAAAAGCTTCCTTCCATGTCACTGATTAAAATAAAAAACATAAGACAAATGCACATATGCATTAATTGGTTTTTCAAGGAAAGTGAAGTAAATTTTCCAAGTGTCACAGAAATATGAAAGATCCATGAATTCATCTGCTGGTCCTATTTCTTCCTTAAATTTCAGCTCTTGCAAATGCATTTGTATTGATTTAAGCTACTCAATAGCACCATTTTGATCTTGAGTACATAATCTCATCAACAATTTTAAATTAAATAATAATTTCCTTCACTTACATGTATCTCCTTTACAAGGGTAATTTTCCAAAATATTATCAAAATCCTCCAAATTTGTATTGGATAATTAAAAAATGGCCACTTTAAAATACAATTTTTGTTTTTTGTTTGTATTACAAATCCATAGAATATGATGGGAAAAAGAGCAAGTTATTCTAAACATAAGTAAGTATGAAACCAGTTGCATATTGTAGTGGAAAAAAACACATTCGCAGACTACACCGAGCAGACAGAGCAGATTGAACCAACTGCGAATGAAAGCGCTTCTTCAGGCCACTTCGGCGATACCCACGTTTTCTGCACTGAAAATATTGTGCAGGTTTTAACATTTCGCAGCTAAATTTACACCGAAAAATCTAAAATGGTGATTTTTAAATTGTGCAAAATGAATGCAGTCTAAAACATTTTATTATATATAACAGTAATTCCAAGTAATGCATACAAGTTTAACCATATTCCATATGAATACAAAACAATTAATATGTTGAGTGGAGGGAAATTAATGCTCCAACTCTACGATGGTACAAGGTATGTTCCTCAACTTGAAAATTATAGTGACTCCCGAATTTGATTGTTAACAAAGTGACCTAACACGGAATATTTCGTTGACGTCATTCTAAGCGATTCGATGTATAACAAATAGTTTCAACCTATGTTAGTTTCTATGTGGTTATTTATGAATTGCTAATCAAATTTTAATGAATTTAGTTTGTGAACATATTTTATATTACTTTGGTGTTAATTTAGTATTTAGAGCCTATAAAATTGGAAATTAATGCTTTTCAAATTTTGATTTAAAATTCTGAACAAATTTACTGTGCACAGTAACTGCTGATGTCATAGTTACAGAGGTATATGCATGTGTGTGTGTGCCATTAATTAATTTGAGGTAAAAAAGTGCAGACACAAACATAAACTAGTGATTCTATTTCTATACATCGCGAGACAATATAAATAAGCTCGTAATGAGACTTTATTCAGTAATAAATATTACGTTCCCGCGAGCAGTCCCGTATTGCACTGCGAAAATATACGGCGCAATTTAAAAGTTCAATGTCGTGCAAGTTGCTAATACATAATTAGTATTGCAATGTAAATAGTGATATCAAGGCTATCGAACTCTTTAAGCAGAAAGTGAAGTTTTCGTTTGAAAACAGTGAAAGACTATTGTATATAAATATGGCGTATAACCGAAGTGCTATTTTCGATGCTTTGAATAATGTTCCGATAGATTATACAAGTTTTCTAGATTTTTTAGTGAATCGTGGCGGAGATACTGATTATCAAAATAATTATTTAGGCGCGACGGTTCTCCATATGGCCGTTTTTTATAAACAATTTACTGTAGTAGAATGGTTACTACAACAGACTACCATCAATCCAGGACTTCGCAATGTCGTTGGAGCTACAGCATACGATATCGCCTGTTTTTTTTAACGTTCTAGGATGATATCGCTTCTTCAACACTAAAGTGCAAATATCAGTGGCACAAACGAAGCTGACGTCATTCAATACCTTGAGCCTGAAATTTACACTGTAAATAACAATGGGCCAGAATGTGAAGCTATAACTATTATGGACAGTGATGATGGAATGGAAGATAAAGTGCAAATTATAACGAAAATAACAATAGAAATCGAGCCTGAAAAAGACTTTGTAACTATAATGGATAGTGAAGACGAGACAGACATTGAAGTTGTAATGCAGGAAGAAAATTGTAATAAGCC
The DNA here is from genome assembly GCA_029891345.1 of Dryococelus australis. Taxonomy (NCBI): domain Eukaryota; kingdom Metazoa; phylum Arthropoda; class Insecta; order Phasmatodea; family Phasmatidae; genus Dryococelus; species Dryococelus australis. Next base: position 192,418,275 of record CM056998.1, on the reverse strand, counting down.
AGACAATGAAGTGATTACTGTAATAGAAAGTGATGTTGAGATGGAAAATGAAACTGACACTCCTATGGACAGAGAGCCTGAGAGAAATGCAGAATATGTAGTAATCAGTACAGATAAAATGGAAGACGAGCTGATGCTGAAATGATCAAAGAGCCAGAAAGTAACGAAAAACCTATGGCGGAGAATGCAAAGAAAGGTGAGCCAGACAGTAATGCAACAATTACCAATAATTCTGAAACTGAAGACAGGTCAGAAAATAGAGCTAAGGTTGCCAATCACTATGAAAGTGAAAATGAGGCAGAATGTGAAGCTGAGATTGCCAATCACTCTGAAAGTGAAGATGAGGCAGGAAATGAAGCTGAGTCTGCCGATGACTCTGAAAGTGAAGACGAAATAGAAATAAGTAGTGACTCTGAACCTGAAACAGAGAGTGATTCAGACATTGACATTCGAAATCAATATGTGTCCGACAGTGGAATCGAAAGTTAAACTGAACCTTCTACGAGTGAACTGCTTAGAAGGATAATGATTCAAATAGCAGAACTTGTAGAAGTAAGAAAAATATGTAGACGTTGTTAGTAATTTAAAATAGTTTATGAATTGGTGCCATAATATGTTTAAATTTAATAAACCAGTGAAGCACAGATTACATTTTAGTTTTCACGATGTTAACTGGTAAGTCAGAAATTTAATCTATAATTATAAATTCAGAAGTATACATAATCAACATCAATTACAATGTACCAGTTTAAAGTATTGGGCAAAATAATTTTAAATCGATTGATATTGACAGAAAAACACTCATCTGTATATCTTTAGTTTTATCAGTTAGTATCACTTATTATACCAAAATATAACTAAAATATTTTTAATTAATCAGTAAGATATATAAAACTCAAAAAATTCTTTTTTATTGGTCAGTTAGAAGTCTAAGAACGAAACCTTTGTTTACATTTAAGTTAGCTTGATATTGGATTTTACATTTTATATTTTTAAGTGAAATTTTTTTGAGACATTACATGTTATGCGTGTAGGTATGAATTGATATATATATATATATATATATATATATATATATATATGTGACAGATAAGTATATCATAAACTGATAATTATACACTTTAATATTGTTGTTATGAGAGCATGTAGACATAAATAATACACAATTGTATTTATGAAAAGAAATTTAAGGCTGTGATACAAAAAAAAATTTTATAATAAATAATATAGTTTTAATTTAAGTTCATTTTAATTTACCACTAATATATTTATGATCTTTCTTTAATCGGATATGTCTCCATTTTAATTACTTCTTGTTTTCTCATCCTATCTTGTACTATCAAAGGTGAACTCGACCACTTGACAATTAGTTAACGAACCAAGGCGATCAAATATCAATAAGTCTGAGTGTTAAGGGTTGGGTGGTCATGGTTAATAATTGTATTAATAACCTACGAATTCTAGTGATGTCACTTCACTATTCGGAAAATTTTAATCTAAGTTCAGTGACCTCCAATAATACCGATCGATTTTACCAAACTATATAACCTAAGTTATATCGTGTAAACACAACCAAGGACTAGGTCGAGACTAAAAATTCATATTACACAGGAGTGATCGCATAATATAGTTCTACTTCAATTTATCATACTCTAGACTAATAGGGTACTTCCCCGTATATAAGCCCTGGAAAACCTAGACTGTTTAAGTCCTTCAAGAGCAGGCTTAGCAGAAGGACGTACTGAGTAAAGTTTAGTACGTTAAAAAAAAGTTTTCTTAGTCGAATTTGGTGTACGTACGATAAAAAGATGGCCAACAAACCTCAGCCTATCATTCAAACAAGAGTAATTCATATTAAATCTACAGAGTTTTTGCAATTTATGAGAAGGCCTTATTCCATTGGCCAAATTTTGCAAGAATTTTCTGAACTAACTGCAGATTTAAAATCTTCAAATAGCTTAAAGAAGATGGAAAATGACAAGTGTGAGACAAGTTCTTCAAAGCGCTATCTACGATTTCTAAATAACTTTGTGAAGTGCATCAGACCAGAAATTGATAGTTGCGCCAAGATGATAGATGGCTACAACGTTAAAAACAGATTTTTATGCACCATAAAACAGCACAGTGATACATGGCATCAGTTCTGGTGCACCGTCTGGGAGCATAATATTACTATTATTGTTGTGATATCTACGATCAAAGACAAGATTAATCACCAATATTGGAATTTGAAAAAAAGACAACGAAAACAAATGCCGTGAATTCGAAATAAAGCTTATTAAAGAAGTTGTTAGTGACTATTATGCTGTAACAACTCTACTGTTGACAAAAGAAGATAGTACAGCACGTGAAATAATACACTTTCATTACTTTAACTGGCCGGAAGATAACATGTCGCACATTAGTAAACAGTTTATCAATTCTATCTCGATTGTTGATAATGAAAGCACACAAATAAATGAGCAATCTGATCAAATTATCTCAACTTCCGGACCTATATTAGTACACTGTAATAATAATTTTAATATTTCCAGCGTGTATTGCTTATTAAATATTTGTAGGATGAAACTTAAAGATACAAGAATGGTGTCGGTATCTAAACATTTTAGAAATATTAAACAACAAAATCCGAATGCAATTACTCAGCCAGAAATTTATGTATTTTGTTATACTGCATTGTGTGATATTATATGATGAATTTAGTGAAAATAATTTTGCAACTCAAAATAATATTAAAAAACGAGTTAGGTGGAATATTTAAATTGATAATATGTATTTTCGGACAGAAGTGAAATGATAAATTATTAATAAATTATTTTACTTAAAAACTGTCTGTAAATTGATTAAAACTAATATGTGTTTGCTACTAATAATCATAGCTTGCTTAAAACACAAGTTTGATGAGCGAACTTCTATGCTAGCGTTTGTAGACGATAAATAGGTGTTCAGCCTAATTTTATGATCTTGTCTGATTATTGTTAACCTTAATGACTTTTTTTTTTTTTTAGACTATGCTGAGCAAGTCAGCATTTGAAAAAATACTTATATCAAATAAGTGTTATTTGAAAGAGTGAAAAAACTTATATTAAGATTTCTTTACCATCCACATATAAGTTCTATTGTAATGTATGTCAATTATAATGTCAGATCTTATAGATTAGACTTGCGTTCTCGTATTGTATATTTAAATAATATTGAGTTAGTAGAACAATAACATATCAATTTATAAAGAAAAAGATTGTTTTTAAATCCAAAACTATATAAATAGTATGGAGAGCATAGCACTCTGATATTTTATTACGTAGAAGTAAGTCTATATTTGTAATGTATTATATTATTTTAAAATTATAATTAATTTTAATATTCAATTATGTGATAAATTATGTTCTCATTTTTATTGATATAACGTTTTAGAATATTATGATGCATGGATAACGGAAATAAATATATCTTGTGAAACCTTGTTTTTGTACCTTTCTAATCCTTTTATTTTTTCATTCTTGTAAAGGTTTATAACAATTACTAAGGGCTGTGTGATATTTAAAAGACAGTACGTTAATGAATATGATTAATGCCTAGATAAAGATTATCTCTCTTGATTAGGTCACCGAGCAGTCATTACTCTTTATTACTATGTAGATTTGTGTGTGTCTTTTAAACATTTTGATCGCATTTAAAATGAGTGAAATCATTAAAAATTATTTAGGAGTATAGTGGACATTTTAAATAATATTCTAAAACTAAGTATCATAAAATGTATTTTTATTATTTTGTTAAATAAGCTTAAAAGTTCGTCAGTGAAACTTTATTAATTAACTTTATACTATCGTAAGTATTCATTGACTAGCCATAAAATTTAACTATCCCATCAATTATTACTTATCGAGAAACGTTATATCAATTAAATTAGTCATTAATATGCCATACAGACATTAATGGAATTAAAAGTGTATCGAGGGATTAAAAGGTAAAGGTTCTGAGTTCGGATCCCAGTCCAGACTATTCGATTTTTACTCAATTTATCTATAAATTTTCTATTGAGAGAAAGGTTTTATTTTAGGTTTCCATTAATTTATAATTGGATTAAAAACCAATTATAAATTAATGGAAACCTAAAAGAAAACCTTTCTCTCAATAGAAAATTTATAGATAAATTGAGTAAAAATTCTATAAAAATAAAAAATAAATAAAAAATAGAATTTAGTAAATAATTAACATAATAATCGACGCTAAAACGCATGGGAGGCCGTATAAATACATATTGTATCGTAACAAGGGTGACAGTTTGAAGTGCCTTACAGTCGAATAACCATTAAGGAACTTGTAACCGCTTAAATTCAAAGTGCTGCCTGAAAATACAACTAATAATTTATTAGGCAACCAAAGTCATAAAGTGCCAAACTATGACTTCTCAAGTAAATAAAAATGAGTCCCTCTGACTTTTTGGATTTTATGACAAAGCCTGACTCGATCAGCAGTATTATTCAAGAGTATAACAAGATAGTTCCTGCTGTAGAAAAAGAAGCAATTAGTCAGCCAGACCAGGTTATGGAGAAAGAGCATAAAATCAACTGTTGCTTACAAGTACTGGGCATCCTCGGCTGTGGACTAAAGCGAAATCGTCATGAAACTATTCTACATGCCAGGTACATTAACGGATATGATAAAAAAACAGCAGTATATATGTATGAAGAGTCAACTCAACGAAATGACAGATGAATTTTGGCAAACTGTAGTTACGAAAAATATCAAAATTATAATTGGACAAACAAGTAATGAACAGCGCTGGAATCAAATTATAGACTTCGAATTTAAAACTGAGAAATTAAGAATAAAAATTGAAGAAGTGAATCCTGACTGTCATTATACCTCAAGCCGATTGAGTATTACAGATGAAACGGGACACGTACATAATATAACATATTTTCAGTATACTGCTTGGCCAGCTGTTGACATATCTCATGACCAGATGGTATTTTTAGATTTTTTGTTGACCATCAACAAGACTTATGCTAATTTAGAAAAACCAAAAAACTGAACAAATTAGTCTTATTATTGTCGACTATCAAGATAATATGTGTAGTTCAGCGGTATTTTGTGTTCTCAACAACTGCATTACAGAGTTAAAAAAAACCAACACACTGTCAATAGCAGGTACCATAAAAACAGTGCTAAAGCAAAACCCAGGATGTTTAAATCAATTAAACAGTTTTGTTTTTTGTTATATACTCTATACCTATGTTTTACTAGAAATGGGTATGATTTGTTAATGTGTTGTAAAAACTTCCATACTTTCTTTAAAAATTTGATCCTTTTTTAGTCATCTAATAATAAGCATGAAGCGTATATTATTATTTGTAATATTTAAATGTTTTTAGAATGTAATAGTTATGAAACAGTATGAGTATAAAATAAAAATATGTACAAGGAAAACCACACTCGATGGGAATTTTATGTTGATAAGAGTGCCCGAAATAATTATAATACGGGAACTCCAAATATTTTATCAGGAATAGTCATACAAGTACCTACAGAACAAGTGTTTTATAACTTGTACCGTATGCTAGTAGTTATTATTCGTGAGCAATTAAATTTTGACGTAAATCGCTCTAGAAACAACTCTATTAGATATTCCGGCAAGAAATTTCATTGAGAGCGTTATGATAACCAAAAAAAAAAAAAAAAGTATAATGTATAACAATAAATTTAAAGTCATATTTATTAAATTTTCCCTGAAAAACACTAACATGTCGTACTTTAAAGAACGTATGAAGTCATACTTGCATATTAACATTATAAATTTTTGAGAAAAACATACCTGCAACAAAGTGCAGTGCTGCATAATCCATAAATGGAAATGGATACTTTTCAATGACGTACTATATGTCCTATCCTTCACATTATGGGTTTCCTCCCATATGAAAAGATGACCATTTATAAAAGCGCATCTGGAACGAAATTGCTATTCTGGATTGTAACGTTGCACCAGTCAGTACAAGGCTGAGTACAGATTATTAAATTTGTATTAAAATGGCCAATAACTATTTTAGTACACTGAGTATAGCTGAGTTTTTAAAATTAACAAGTCGCACAAATGCAGAGAACTATTTAAAATGGGAGCACGCTCAAGTTGTAGCAGTTTCATCTCAAGATACTTGTACAAATTTTTATAAATCAGAAAACGTTTGGAAGAATCGATATCCTCATACTCCGTGCTGGGATTCTACACGTGTCGTCTTGAGCTCAGAAAAAGCCTCAATGTTTGACCAGAAAAAAGAAAATCTATTGCAAATAATAGTAACAGCTGAAGAAAGTACTTCGACGTACATACACGCAAACTATGTTGACTGGTACAAAGATGTAAATAAATTTATTTGTACCCAAGGCTCAAAAAAGAATACCAGCGTAGACTTTTGGCAGATGGTTTGGGAGCAGGAGTCTCGGATTATTCTATCTCTCACAGAGACTGATGATGATGATAAAATCTGCTATAAGTACTGGGTGAACAGCGAAGATTACGAAATAATATTTGGAAGATTCTCTGTCAAAACTCTAGAGATCCTTGAAGAGTCGTGTTATACAAAAACAGTATTAAAAGTGACTGATACTACCAGTGGACTATCACGGGAATTTGCCCATTTTTTGGTACTTAAACTGGCCTGACTTTGAATCTCCCAATGACCAAACTGAGTTACTCAGCTTATTGTACGAGGTAAACAAGAAAAGAAAAGAAATAATTAAAGAAGCAGAAAATAGTTGTCCATCACCACCAGGACCAATAGTTGTTCATTGCTCTGCAGGAGCAGATCGATCAGGAGCATTTTGCACCATTGATAATGCTCTATCCCAGGTACGCAAAGAAAAAAAGTTTCACTGCCTCAAATAGTACTAAAGATGCAGAGTCAACGTCATTCAGGTTGTTCTCGACTCCAAACAATATGTGTTTTGTAATAAAAAATTAGAGTGTTTTTTGTTACGAAACCTTGATATTTTATGTGCCAGTTCATACCAAAAATAATAATAAACGAGAATGTGACTTCGTCATGAATATGTCGTTTTTTGCCTTAAAGATTTATTAAGAATATCAATGTGGTTCTTTATAAATTTGTAATTGCATTTATTCATATAGACTCAACTAGTTATAGTTACTGAGAACTAAGTGTTCTTTCAGTATTCCTATTATTTTTATTCCTATTTTTTCAGCCATTACGGCATAGTGTTATTTACGCCCTAGTAATAGCACATGATTATGTAAGGAAATTGTATTCGAATATTCTTAACTGAAAATTGTATTTATTAAGTTAGAAGTTCAAGCAAATCATTAGCTAAGGGCTATTGTGTAGTATTGTTATCCAATACTAATCTGAGGTTTCATTCTAATCCTTTTTTGCTTAGAATTTAATAAGATTTGTTTAGTTTCATAAGTTTTGCCGGCTGTGGAATGGGTGAGGTTGCGAAACAGTGATATAGTTATAGTATTCTAAGTTTAATTATGTGGTTGTCTCTTTGTCAATTTAAAGAAGAATTATGTTAATTTCGTATTTTACACTTTTTACTAAGCCTTTAAGGTTTAGAGCACTTTTTAAACATTTATTTTAAAAGTTATTGCTTTTTATACAAAATAAAGTGTATTTCTTTATTTATAATCTTATTTATTTATTTATTGAAATATCTATTCTGTAATAAATATTTCACTTAATAAAAGTCAAATATATATTTTATCCCACCTATTATGGTAAGTATATTACTCCTAGAAGCATAATCTATTTTAGAGGTACGCAAAGCCTTAACATACGTCTCAGAGGTGTACACATATAATGACAGTCTGTAAGCAAAAATATATCTACTTCAGGTCTATTATTTGATAATTGAGGCCACCAGCTACTGAGTTGGCTAAAGAGCACGACGCGCTAGCTTCAACCGTTAGAAAGAGACAAAGAATTTTCGATTGCGTGGATGCCTTGCAGGCGTAGATTAGACTTCTAGGGTTAAGAGGTATCTTAATACAACTATGTAGCATAAACATACCACAGATTAACTATCATGAGGTTAGCAAAGGCGAATTCAAAAATACTTTAACAAACTTTTTAATATATTTAATCATTAGTATCAAGTAAGATAATCTTTGGACATTTTGTACACTTGTTTATAGTACATTATACAAACTTATAGTGATATTTAAAAAAAGATACCAAAAGAAGCTAAACCAATTATCACGCAAAACACTAATGCTCCGATGAGAAATATAGCCCAGTTTTTCCCAGATATTCTGTAACAAAAATATAAAACTAGTTTTATACAAACTTTATTTTTATAACTTCAAAATATGGCACTTTTTTTGTTTATTGTGTGCTAACGATATGTTTGTAATACCTCAAACTAGCACAAATTAAATTCAAGGTACGTTTGTGTAAACACAAAAAGACAGCTCTAAAATAATAGGAAATACATTATTTACGTACCGCGGCTTAGGAACTGCGTTTAGGTAGACTATGTCGATATCGTCATCAACCACGTCTGAAGTTGTCGGGACCGAAGTTGACGTAGATGGGCCAGGTTCATTTAGAGTTTCATTCCTGAAAGTTATAGAGTACCTTTTTATTATGACGAAGACTAATTTAATAGAAAATCATTGGCAATAATAAGTAGCTCTTACCTATTCAGATAGAGTTTGCCACGGTTTCTAGCCGTATATTTCGTTTTCAGCCCATAGTCATATACTTCAGTATTTTTTACTCCATTTAATGCTAGAACTCTGTAAACATAATTTTAATCAAATAAATAAAAACATATAATCTAAGATTTGAATAGATACTTTACTGTATGTTTAGAGGTAGTACATAAAACTTTACTTTTTAATGCTCGGAACGACGGTTAAGATCTTATGGTCTTCCGTCCCCAATACTTGAAGTCCATCAATCGAAAAATTAGATGTGAAGTCCAACGGAAGCAGATCACTGAAAATAAATAAAGAAAAATTAATATTAAACCACCAAATATGTTTATTTAGTAATTTTTAAATAAATACTTACATGGCCTTTTATTGTTGACCTGTAGAGCGTTTTTTAGGTTCTATTACTTTAATATCTGTAGGAAGTAATAATTCGATTGATGTAGCCTCCTCGGTAATACTTAAAAGGAAAAAAAGTACGTTAACTTTGTATATTGCACTAAAATTTAGATTTTCAGACAAATAAACCTTACACACTTATATGCCATCATATTTTTCGAAAATAAATTCAGGCTCCATCTCCATCCTTTTCGGTTTTGTGGCTATGCCATTCACTTCCCATGCACATGACTCTGCGTCCGTAAATTTCGTTATTATGTGGTTGGCAATAAATATAAATAACTTTTTTGAAACGTCAATTTTCCATTCTTGGGGAACAAGGATATTAGAAGTTAAATTTTGATATCCTTCCATGATGAATGATTAAATTGTTCTTTGTTACTGAAAACCGTTTAAAATAACACTTTAATAACACTAATTAAACATCACAAAATGTAGAAAATTAGCGGTACGGATAATTAACTTTTCATATAAATTACAAGCAATAAAGTAAATAAATCACTCACTTTCACAATTTTTAAGCAGTATTGATGAACGTAGTCCAATTCTCAAACACAAAATAAATTTCATGCGACGCGGGACTCGTATAAATAGGTTTCCGATAAGACTCTGGGTAAAACCCAATCACTTACCATAACAAACAAGTAGCCAGAATAAAAACAATGCTTATTAACTATCGAATGCGAGCCAATTAAAATAAAACACCACTGAAATATTTTATGATAAACTTCTGAGTGTCATAGGTCAAAAATCATCTGTTCCAGCTGCTTTTATTCCTGTTTTTTAACAATGAAGTCATAGCGTAATTAACACATGACTAAGGGGGTGTAGTTATGAAAAAAAAACTTGTGTTAGAAAAGGCTCATCTAAATTTTAATTTTCTTAGGTTTTAGGTATCAACTAATTATTAGGTAAGGGCTATTGTGTAACATTGTAGCTCACTATTACTCTAAGGGCTAATTCCAACTCTTATTTACGACACCGCTATTTGATACTAATTCACCAAGTAGCAGGTACATATTTAAATGAATTAAGCGTAGAAACTTACATGCTCCCTTGTGGATGAGTACCTGTTCGCGACAGCATTCAGAGCTGGTAATAAGCTCTCTGTAGTTATGCCCTTTTACACGACTATAAGTAATATGACACTGATATTTGTAGGGTTTTTACATACGGACTTAGCTCACCATTTGTTTTAGATTTTTCTATTGTTTTGGATAGAATATCTTTAATGCGCACATTACCTATTGTTCCACTTAATAACTACAATAAATAGTCATCGATTTTCGTGTTACGAATAATAAACATTATTAATTCTCAATATACAAAACAATCAATAACCTATATAACCTTGAACATTCCAGTTGCAGGAATCCCAAACCACTGTTTCATAACAATTGACGTCATCAAAATTGCATATGATTTCTGGTGTATCTACTGACACGTTCGCGGCACAAAATTTTCTAGTTGGAGAAAATTACTAGGCAATGAAAATGAAAGGTATTGATGGCAGGTGGTTGGAGCAAATGGTGTTAAATCAGGGGTTGGAAGCGGTAAGGATTTTGCTTGAATTTTCTCACCAAAACTTCTCTAGTTTTGCCTTGGTGCCAGACACTTTCAGTGAGCAGTGTCAATTCTTGGTAGAGCAGACTCCTTTTCCTGGGTCGTGTGCCGACGGCCATGGTGATGTCCTTCATTGACTGCTCCAGAAATAAATAATTACCATACTTTACCTACTTATGCAGTGAGGTCTTAGGGCGACCCATGCACCCATATTTAGGTGAATGGAGACATAGAACACTGTAAAATACTTGAAAAAAATTTGCACAAACACTTGAATATTTGGTGGGAAAGGTGGGGGCTCATGCCCCTAAAGCCTGTAGGCAACCCGAATGAGTATGATCATTACATGTCAGTTCAGAGGGGTTTTATTATCATTCCCTCAAGAAAAAGGTTATATTTAGGTACTGGGCTTTACCTGCCAGTAGGGTTAGACTGTGAAATGGCACTCGACCACAAAAAGCTTACGGTAAAATTATTAATCCTCAATAGGTGTTGCTAACCATAGGGAGCGGGGGGGCGAAGAATCTTGAGCACCTGAAGTTAAAAAATGTTCTGGTATAATGAAAGTCTATTGCACATTATCATGATCAGTTCACAAAAGATTAAGTGCTGTCCAAGCGTGTGAAATGCGACCCCATCGGTCAGCACGTCCGCCTCCCCAAGACACGTAAGTATGACTAACTTTACACTCATGGTTTGGTGGGCAGGCAGGCCGCATCGACCATTTTATTACTCACCACGACTGTGTAAAAACATATCCACGTAACTCTGACACTTGCAATTTTTACATAAATAATTACCTTGTACAATGAAACCCTTTAAAACTTATATTACTCTGCATGAGATGAGATGGGGATGAAACACATGAAAATGGTACATTACAATCAATAACAAACAAAAGCACTGGAGCTCACAGGGGAATTAAAGTGGTGTAGGGTTCCATATATTACAGTCGCATGTACTGGCATTCATGAGAGTTTATTAAATATTGCACTTTAGATTATTAGTATTACATGGTCTCATTTTGTCTATGTGTGCACAGGCACACATGGTTTTCTTTACACTACCCTTCCCTTGAACTGCGCTCACGGCCTGAGCACTCCACTTGGCCCCGCAGCCACACTTGTAACTGACATTTCTCCGGTGTATCCGCTGCGGTGCACTGCTCAACTGGTGCACACTAGCACCCGGCAGATTACTGGTGGCTGCAGCAGCTGCCGGCGACTGCGAGCAAATGGGCTTGGGAAGAAACAGCTGCTGTCAGTATCACAGAATAGTTCTCTGATATCATTCTCTGAAATTTTCCTATTATATTTTATGGCTGTCATGTTATCGGAAAGGGGTTGAGGTGGCTTTTGAGGGGCAGTAAAGGTTTATGTTGGAATGGACTTATGATATTACCCAGTAGGCACCAGGCATCGCCTGTTAAGGTAGTGCCATTAAGTTCTGGTAGAGCACACTCCCTTGATTCTCTGGGTCATGGGCCGATCCAGAGGGCATAATTTCCCTGTAGATATTGTGAAGAATCCCCTCATGCTGATGCTGTAGAATATTTACGTGTTCTATACGGTAACATTTTAAGGTGGGTTAAATGCTGCTTTGGCCTGCAAATTATTTATGCATATTCTGCTGGCTTGCTAACTAGTGGTCTATTAGTTGACCAAGTGCACTTAATGTTGAATTACATGGTTAATACACTCAGATGAAACCAATGAATTACACGAACACTTGCAAATTACAAACACTTGAACGGGATTATAAGTGCCCGTGCCCAGAAATTCCTAGTGGCCAAACACATAAATGAAACATACAGAATTCCTTGACACGTTTATTCTGTGGACTTGCTAAAACTTCATTTTATATGTAACTTTACGAATGTTCCACGCACAGTCTTCCGGCAAAGGCTGCAAGGTGCAAAGTTTGTTCGAAGCCATGAAAATGCTTAAATTGTAAGAATTATACTCTCCTGGATAATGCAAACCAAATGGGAGGAGGGCAGGCATCTCCAGGGGCATAAAAACTAAATGGCTATGTTATTAATACATTACTAGTGCAGTTAAGATGATCGGCGTAAAAAGTTGCTGGCTGCCGGAGTGTGGACGAGTAACGCAGCCGTGCCCTCGCGAGTCATGGATGTTACTGATGGGGGTGGGGGTTGGTAAACCGAGCTGGAACTACTGCCTTCACACTTGCTACAACACAATGCTAGGAAATTAAGAACTATTTACCTGGAGCTGACATTACTTGCATAAATTCTCACTTATATATATATATAACAAATACAAAGCACTTGCAAAATGGATGTATATTGTGAACATGAAACACAGGAGTTGGAAAAACAATAATATTGACTCTCAATGTAAAACACAACATCAATTAAAGGGCATTTTTAGGATTTTCATCAATTTTCATTTCTGTAAAGTAATTCATGGCAGTCGCAGATAAGCCCTTTTTAGATTGGCCCTATTTCCATTCTCAACACCTTGAACATGCACTACACTGCACTATCCTGCTCTGGGTATATGGCATTCGTGCTATCCACTTATTTCACTATTTCACTAGTGCCTAGGTGAACCACACACGTAATATTGAGTAGAGTGTTGACTCTGGTTGCACTGATTTGATGAGCAGCCGGGCAACCTGGTTTGACATATGCCCCGTTCCCTCTCCCCTAATGACAGGTTGCACCATCATCTTCCCTGATACGAGATAAAATGATTCTAGTTCCGAATAGGTCGTCACAGTGACATTTTGTGCCTGGTTGCTTTGTCATATGTTGGAAATGCTGTGTTTGGTTCAAGCAGTGTCTGCTTTTTATTTTTATTAGATATCTATTTTAAGCATACTAGTATGCATCCTATATATTTTATTGCTTAGTAAATGCTTGTTAATAACTTGTATTAGCGATAAAATATTTTGGCATGTACATTCATGTTTTATTACATATTTTATATCAATATTCTATGGTTCACATGTCGTTGATAATGAGAGTCGCCACGTGAGTGCGTTGCTGGTAGACGGGCCTGCTAGGCCATGATGCGTGTGGGTGCATGTAAAGGGAGTCGGTTTATCCGAGCCACCTAAGAGTGATTTGTGAATGTGGCAGGCCGAGAACAGCTGACCACCAGCTCTTCATATGGGTTGTCTTAGATAGAACACAGGATGCGTCGTGATGTGACTTATGAGCGGTTCAAATACAGGAATGTAAATGATTTTAGTAAAACGTTTTAGTACCCCCGTTACCGCGTGTTTAGCTGCATGTGCTGAAATTCTGTTTTGCCAAGAGCAACTATAAATTTAATGTAACTTAAATTGCTATTACATGATGGTGCATATGAATACATGTGGTTAGCATGGTACTACGTAGTGATGGAGCAAAGGGCGTTTCCTGGCTGAGTAGCAGTATGCTGGAGCAACATGGTCACCTGGTCCAGTGGGCATTTCATGAGTGACGTGTGAAATAGCTGTTGTGTGCCAGTCGTCACATTTTGCGACATCGCCTTTAGACATGAGGCCCGGGGGTGGTCTGTGTCACACCAGTTATTTCAACGTCCACGTAGACAACGTGTTAAACTACAGGTATGGATTCGACGTAACTTTAATGTAGCCTAGATTTTCCGTCGAGGTTTCCAGGAGTCATAAATTATCTGCGAACATGTGGTTTGTGAATTCTTGGTCTAATACACACTATTAACACTCACCTGATGGCTCTTGTAAATTATTATTAATTTTTTGACTAACCTTAGAGTTAAGTATTTTGATATCCCAAAGGCTGTGAGTTTATTGTGCCCAATATATGTATAATTGGGACATGGGATATATGGTGGAATTTTTAATGCAAATTTTAAGAGAACATGTGTATTGGATTTAAATATACTCAAACATGTGAACCTATATTCAATTAAAGGCCAATCAGTAAACTGTGCATTGTTTAATGAAAACCTACCTAACCTGTGACAATTTGATCTGGTGTGAATTAATATAAGAGCTAGAAGGAATTTATAGTTGGGTATAGAATTATATTTCATGTTTGTGGTACCCGATACCCACCGGTAAAGGGTATCTCAGCACCGTCAAAATTTCATTATTATGGATATTCTATTCATCGTTCTTGGGTCAAAAGTAAGAAATCGATATTAAGTATGAGAAAAACTTTGCTTTTGGTACGTAATATATGGCATTATGGAAGTTGGCGTATTTTTCACTATAGATAGGAATAGATGTGCAATGTTTTACTTCTTTAAGTGAATTAAAGTTGTACTAATTTTACTGGCATGTTTGCATATTGTTGGCATATTTTCAAACTACATTTGTCAACGAATGTTGCTGATCTCATATCGAGTGTTGGAACCTCCAATATCATTGTTGGTTCGAAACAGAGAAAAGTACTATTCACTGGTTCGAAATGAACTTCATCTCGATCTCCATTCCAATTCTGAACTCGAATGGTGCAACAGTTTTCTCTGTCGATTTTAGATGCGATCTCGGATCGAGTTTCGAACCACGATGGTTCTACCAGGCATTAGTCAGTTTGTCCGGCCACGTTTCACCACTTCACTGCAGCAGGGATATGCGCTCTACTGATGAGCAGAGCGTTCAACAGGGTGTAGGTGCGTGATCATGAGAGCAGTGTAGTGCAGTATGAAGGCACACTGGTGTAGTGAAGCTTGTGGTTACCAGGAACGACTGCAGTAGAGACTCCAAGAGGTTGAGTGGCAAATAAGTAGACTCTAATAATATCTGGACTAGAGAGCCCATGGCATAAGCCAATTATTCTTGTTATATATTATTAAAGGATTTGTTCCCCAGTGTATTGTTGAGCTTGTTTTCATGTATCATTCTTACATCACTCATATAGTGCTATGTCCATTACCATTTATCAGTAGTTTGTATTGCAGAATCTTTTATGTATTTTTTAACAGAAGGTTTGGTACGCAGCATGATGTAAAGCAGGAGATTTATGTTTGTGGCATGAAGTAGTTACGTTCTGGCATGTACGTCAGCCGAGGCCCGCCTGCACGCCATGCAGGAAAATCAGTCAGCAAGTAGCAAAATATAAGGGTGGTGCGTGTATCACAAGGTCAGGCTTTTCCTGCGCGCCAAGCATCCTTCATCATTTTGGTATGACACTAAACTGCAATAGACTTTACTATTTTTCTGGAATATTTTCTGTTTTAGCCACTAAGTACACAACCCTCACTTCCCGTGGGAATAGCATAGCCCCGGGTAGCGTTTAGCCCATAAAATAATTATTGTCACAAGACTGTTTCGCGGTGTAACCACACTGGCTGGTACTTAATTGCCACACTTTTCGCATGTAAAGTGTTCCCCTGAAATGGATGTGTAGTGAAGTCGAATAAATTCTGCTGTAAACTGAACAGTACATAAGTTACTTCGATTGTCTTGTGCGTTAAGGGGACGGGCCCTTACAATACCAGCTCGCATCGTGTCAGTATCTTTTAATTTCATTCAATCTTTTAGGTGCATATGATTTAGCAAGTTGTTCCGTGTTTTTTGGCCGTGTGGTTGGTGTTAACAATCCATATATGAGAGTGTTAATGTTTTGTAAGTTTCCCCCCAGGACTGGACAGCATGGTTCGTAGTCGACCCCCCCCCCCCCTTCACCGGTTTAGTAAGCGACTACAATGCAATTTAATTTGGAATAATATTCATCGGCGCAGAGGTCAACAGCAACATTGGGGATGAAATTTAGTCTGGGTGTACAGCCCACTATCCTGGGATCATCAAGTGTCATCATGCTACAACAAACATCTCGGCATCGCCTTGACAACGCCTGGTGCCTAGTCGGGTTAAACCACATTATAGACCTCACCTTCACCGCCCCAAAAATCCTATTCAACCCGTAATCAGTCCATTCCACATCATCAAAATGGCTTGCCTACGTGTAGCAGATTCCTTTCCGACCCTTTGACACCATCAGTCTTATGAGGCAAGACATGCAAGCACACATAATATTTGAACATTTATGGCCCCCTCCTTACATACTGACTCTGGACAAAGTGTGAACTGTGGCATAATGGTAGGATTAGTTTGGTTCGCGAACGAATTACAATTTTTTTTTCAGTTGTTTCCTCCAGTTTCATTGTAGACAAATAGTTTTCAGTTTGTTGTGAAACATATATTTTTTTAGAGAAGAACTACGTTTTTAAATATGCTTTGTAAAGCTTTTGCTGAATGGAATGGGTTATAGTGAATACAGTGAAGAAAAGCTGTTATAGTGAAATTCAAATTAGAATATAATCTTTGTGCAGCTTTGAGGAGGGAAGGTAGGTGCGGCAGCGAAAAGAAAAAAGGAAGTTGGAATCTTCCGAGCACTATGTTGCTGGAGAGAGGAATACCAGGTGACACTGCTGGTGCTGTACACACCAAACTGATAAAATTGCTCTCTACTACTATGATGCGCGACTTGCAATGCTGATTTCACTCAGCAGCTATCACTACTGAAGTGAACAACCCCACCCCTAGGTGCAGGTGCAAAGGACTCCCGACACATTTTACACTTCTGCACAATAATTTTATCATTTGGATTCAACTACAAAAATAGGTTCAGATGACAACATGCATGTGTAAGACGACCAGTCAATTGCATTTTTCTCGAGATTTAGCTTTATTTATGTTATTATTATTATAGTTACATTATAAAAATATTTTAACTTAAAATTGGAGTCGATATCACCATCACTGCTACACTCGGCAGTAAGACCACTTCTGCTCCACGTCAGCATTGTGTGTGACTGTGCATCCTGTGCACGAGCCTCAGAAATTCACGCGGGAACCGAATCACAAAAAGGTATACGACCCGCTGGAGAGCCGACACGTCACAAGTAAACTTATGAGTATATATGCCATGCTAATCCACTCATCGCTCCATAAAGGGGAATTAATCTCCATAAAACGCTTGCTAATAAGTGTGTAAATTGCTTTTGAGTGCTTACCATGGTGGTGTGTGTCGAATGACATTGGGTTGATCCAGTTTTGAAGAACTGCAAATTCACCAGGAAATTTGGATGAGGTTTTATACTTACACCCGGGCGTCAGGCATTACATGTGGAACAACAATGACAAGTTGAAGTGGAGAGCTGACTGTTGACTCAGGGTTATATCCCGACGATAAACGGCGGAATCCTTCCGACGACCAAAGGCGGTATCCTCCGACGAGTTGTTCCTCAATTAAATTCCATGTTTAAAATACATATTGCGCAGTGGTATTTGATGAACATAAAACGCTTGATGATAATGAGCACAGTATGCTAATGAAGGCACGATACACATAATTGAATGGGCTTTATTAATGTCCTTCGATGAAGACAACTTAAATATGTTCCAGGGTTAATCCGCCAGTAAGGTCACCTTGTTCAACAAGGCGCTAGGCCACAAATAATTAAGTTGAAAACACAAACGTTCCTAGGCAATGCATACCTAGAGGAGGATGAGAGGTGGAGAGTCCTGGATGGCAGACGAAATTGGTTCCTGATTGATTAAGCTATTGTAATTACCATGATTGATGCAAAAGTTGTGAGCCGCCTGGGCGTGCGGGAAACTTGGAGACTTTAGACCATGTGTCCACACTCTCTCGACAAGAAATGCTGACTGTTAGAACCACATGGCATGTCGGCCGGCGAAGGCAGGCAAGCAAGCCACTGGAACTACTTTCTTACACTGCTCAACAAAACATAAAACACTTGCCCTTCCAACATTGCTTACTTTAAAATGTGAATAAATTAACTTTGGCAAAACATCTTTAATAAACATGACAGACCCCACATGAAATGGAATAGAGTTATAACATGTGAAAATGGGAAACACAAGATGATATATAATATCCTTGAAAAGCCCATGGGGGCATTACAACACTATACCATACACTATATCATTGTTTGACTTGGCATTATGAGCATTGTGTACTTATGCTATGTCCCTGCAAGCTCTTTTAGTCTGGGTACACTATCACATTAGAACGCGAACGTATATGGTTTCTGATCACGTCGCACTCGTTTGCATTACAGAGACTTTTTAATTTAAAATTAATTTTAAATTAAAACACTCAGCGAGTCACTTGTACTGTACATTAATTATTTTTAAATTAAAACAAACGACACATCATTCAAACTTGAATTTTAAACTGAGACAAACAATACGCCATTTAAACTAAAACAAACAACATGCCATTCAAACCTTAATTTTAGGCTGAAACGACAACAGCAATCCGATGTCACTCGTGCCTGTAAATTGAAATGACGATAATGACAAATAAACTTATACATATCGAAAGTAGAATAGCCTTCTACGCCATCTACTCTCCGCCGATTCCATTGGTGCATGTTGGCGGCGTGAATTAGCAAAGAGCGCAGTCGTTCTTCGTACCGATGATTCTTTTTCCAGACGTATTCCACCAGGTAGTAATCCAAGATTTTTTTTCGTCGACCAAAGCAGGGAATGCTGTATCGCACAGAACACCAACTTCTCTCGATATTTTGAGTGTGCATGCTCCACATATCGCCCCTCTTCATCTTCAACGTGTTTCGAGTGTTTACCTTTCCGCTCTTTTCGCTGTACACGAAATCCCTTCTGTGATTCACCTGCATGAGACAGTAGCCATGAATGTCCAAGTTACTGTAACCACACCAGCAGTCTGAAATTATCGTAGTGCCCGGAGCAATCCACTCACGAAAAATTTTGGTCAAGGTCACCGCATTTCTCTTTTCCACCGGCACCAGGAAGAATCTCGTCGGGACATCCTGCTGCACTCCCCTGAAAACCCACTGGCCGTGATCTTTGCAGTCATTGTGGTTCTTGCGCTTGCCCAGTTTCGACTCGTCGATCTTGACCAATTTGCTGCCCCACTGATGTGTTTCCTGTATGTGAGAACCTAGTCTATACACAATTGGTGGCAGAAACTCAACCAGGCGACGACTGTCTTCCCCGAGCACAAAAATCGTTCGCTACAGTCTGCTGTCGAGGGTATTTGATCAGGCACCAGAGTAAACACAGCCCGGCTATCTTGCCCAGAGACAATATTGAATCTCCCACGAATCTGCCCTGCTTCGCCGACACTTTAAAGTTGCATTTAGTTCTGTCCTTCATTCACAGTCTGCACC
This sequence comes from Dryococelus australis, assembly GCA_029891345.1. Classification (NCBI taxonomy): domain Eukaryota; kingdom Metazoa; phylum Arthropoda; class Insecta; order Phasmatodea; family Phasmatidae; genus Dryococelus; species Dryococelus australis. Next base: position 192,398,523 of record CM056998.1, on the reverse strand, counting down.
AGTAAAACAAGCCCCTGTTGTCCACCAGTTTTACTTCACCTTCACCACATTTTTACACCGTATCACAGACTTAAGGATGTCATACTTGATAAGAAATGTGATAATATCCGGCGAGAATGAATAACTTGCCTGGCGTTCAACATTGTGATTTCACATCCAGCGCACACCATCATGCGCGATTCGTGAGAAAAGAAAATTTTACATTTTTGAGAAAAAAATTTGCTTTGATACGCGATACGGAACAATCGGCACCAAACTTGGATACACTATATGGAACTAGGCCGGATACGCGATACGGCACTAGACTGCCAAGTAAACAATTGGGATGGTTACTAGATAGTACACTGAATGTTTTTAATGTTTTCCCATATGGATACACAATACGGTATAATTTCCAATATATTTATACAAGATAAGTGTATATATAAATATATTTTGTATACATAAATATAATTTCAATATAAGTATATTTAAATATAAATATGTTTATGTGAAATACATATATATAATGTTTTTATATGTACCTAATTTATATAAATATATTTCTTTATACAAATTGATTTATATACACAATACATATTTATCCCTGTTGGGATTCTATTGACTATCATTTTTTTCGTATATGTTTGTGTGTGTATGTGTATATATATATATATATATATATATATATATATATATATATATACAAAAAATAAATTCAAATTTCCCGCCACTAAACTGAATTATAACTGCTGTCTGCTGCCATTTTGATCTTTAGTTCATGACCAGTTGCAAGGCGCTACGATCGCAGTGCATCCACGGTCAAATATATTAACATATGGGGATACAGATATATTACATAGAATATTAGGCTTGTTCGGGCGACCTTACCTTTCTATTTATTCTGCTCTTTTCTTGCCCTTTTTCATTTTGAACATTCGTTTAAATGGAAGTGTTTTTTTGGAATTGTATTCATGCGCCAGAAGCACTGCTCCTTTTGTCACAAAGAGCATGAACTTTCTGCTCTTGCTGTCGAGGAAGACCAGAGGAGCAGTGAGATCGAGAGTAATTAAAGGGTGCCTGTGTGTTTATAGTAGGGATATTGATATCGATAAATAATATATCGATATATATTTTTAATATATGTCAGTATCTGGTTTTGATAGTTCGGGGGAAATATCGATATTTTGGGGGATTTTAAAGTCTCCCCCCCCCCTTTTTTTTATCATCATCATAAAAGGTTACATCAAAACCAGCTTCAACAATTCAAATTTTTATTACTATTTCTGTTATAAAGGATTATTTTTCAATAAAATAAGGCTATTTCAGTATGTTTAATATAATATAATAGGTATTAACAATAAAGGCAAGTATTATAATGACAGAGGCAGTGATTACTAAATACTTGTCATAACCAATCACGTGCCAGTTTAATGTGCCAAGCAACAAAACTGATGCTGAATCGCCCCTAATAACCCAAAACATTGACTAAAACTTATTTTTTTTGTTTTATAAGGCATTGCAAGAATAGGGTTATGTCGAAATTACGAATGGCATTGCATATCCCATTTGACATTATTTGATGCTATTGGGGTTGCCAAAAGTATTTCTTATAAGAAAATACGAAATTTTTCGCTGTTAAAATGTCTTACAATTCAAAAGTGAGCTCAGCAGGGAGCAATGGTCAATAATGTATACTTGTACCGAAGCAGATTAAAAATTTACTATTTTCTTAAAAAAGTTCTCCATTGTTTTGAAAAATGTTTCCCGTTCCGACTGACCCTCAGTACTACATATTCAAAGAAAAATGTATGGCTCACCTAAGGAATAAAAATTTCCTGTGAAAACAAAAGAAAATATATAAGGCCGCAAGAACCAGCAGCAACTCTGACACAATGAATCACTACAGGAAATACTGCAAAAATTTGAGTAAGGTCTTGAAAAAAAAAAAAAAAAAAAAAATTCTGTAACCTAAATAAGAATTCTTAAAAAAGAAAAAAAAACTACACGGAATATTCTAAAAAAACACAATTTGAAGAACAGAGCAATGTCTAATTATAAACTTAAAAGTAAATGACTGCATAGCCTCAGACCCTAATATTTTCGCAGATACATTTAATTCATAAAAAACCTGATAAAAAACACTAAACAAGATATAAACCATATTCCTACACTATAGGTTACAGAATACCCTGCTATATATTTTACAAACACAACTTTAAAAGAAGTGGAGAAAACGATCAATTCTTTATAACCGAAATTATTTAGCGGCTATGATGGTAATAGCTGTATGTTATTAAAGCAATGTGATTTTGAATTCAGTGTTCCATTAAGCCATATTTGTAATGATATCTTCTATACAGGACTGTTTCCAGACAGACTCAAATGGGCTATTGTAACACCATTGTTCAAGAAAGGAGACAAGACCGAAGTAAACAGTTATAGTTCCATCTCACTTCTTTCATCCTTTTCAAAAGTAATTGAAACACTAATTTACAGGAGGTTCCTGCAACATTCTGAGAATCACAAAATCTTATCAAATTTAAATTCTGACTTTAGGAAAAACATGTCAATAAATGATGCCATTTTCAAACTAACAAATAGCATTCTTAATGCACTTGATAAAACTGTGCCATCTAATGGAATATTTTGCGACCTCACTAAAGCATTTGAGTGTTTGAATCACAAATACTTAGAGAAAAATTAAAGTTTTATGGAATCTCAGGTATGCCAAATAAACTTATAAGCTCATACCTTTCAAACAGACAATGACAAGTGTGTATCAACGGAAAAAACTACTTCATTCTACTCTGAACCAGGAAAAATCAAGCATGGGGCCCCACAAGGATCAATATTAGGCCAAGTAACAGAGACAAAATTAATTAAACTGCACTGATTAAGTTTCTTTGCTTAAAAGTAGACAATTTACTTAACTAGAAATCTAAAATCGCGTATATTTTAACTAAACAAAGTTCAGCATGTTTCGCCCTGCAGAGTGTTGCAGAGGTCTTTAACAAAAATACAGGGGAAATGCTACATTTCGCATATTTTCATTCCATCATGTGTTATGGTATAACTTTTTGGGGTAATTCCACTGACAGCAAAAAAGTGTTTCACATGCAAAAGAGAGCTGAATAATCAATGGCAAAAGAAAGTCAGACTCATGTAGACCTCTTTTCAAGAGCTCAGAGATTTTAACATTTGCATGTTAGTACATGTTTTAAGTACTTATATTCATACCCAAAAACAGCCATTTATTTCAGAAAAAATGTGTCCTTTCATTTGCATGACATAGAATTAAAAAACATACGGGGCTCAGTTAACTTAAAACTTGTCCAGAAAGGACCATCCAAACTTGGTAGCCAACTTTTCAAAAAGTTACCACTACATGTTCAATAATTAAGAAATAATGCATATCACGTCTTTTAAAGCATTTCTTGTTCCGGTTTTCTCGTTTCCATTTATTATGTTTCAGCAAAACGACGACATCCCACAGTGCGCGCGCGCGTGTGCGTGCGTGCGTGCGTGTGTGTGTGTATATATATATATATATATTTATATATATATAGACACACACGTGTGGGAGTGTGTTTTTTTTGTGTATGTGTTTACAATGTCCAGTGTATAAACTTTGTATACTGTAATTTGACTTGTCCATTATCTGTGTACAACTCTGTAGTGAAAAAAAGATCTTACGGATGTGATAAAACAAAACAAAAATAAACTATGTTCTGATCAACTGATTAGTAGTAAACATTTTGGTGTTCGTTTAGTACGAAAATATAAGTGCGCTTTGTGCTCTTTCCTGCTCTTTTCCTGCTCTCAGATATTTTACTTGTTTTCAAGAGCGAAAAGATCAAGTCACACGAACATACCTATTATATTGCTCTCTTTTACGCCACTCTCTTATAATATCAAACAGCTGCATTCACAAAATGGGCAAGAAAGTTATTCGAAATAAATTCACACATGACTAAGTCGTACGAACATAGTCATAGCTCTACATTATCTATCGAAGCATTGAAAACACTAACCGAAGGTTACAAACTGCCGGCAAGCAGACTTCCCGAACAGTACGCTGCGAGAGTGGGAGGGTCGAGAGAAATTTTAGAGAAATTTTGTTTGACATTTGTATTTCGAAACATGGCGGCTTTTAATGAAGCAAGCAGAAAGAAATTAGAATACTGCATTCATAGATATTCAAGCTATTCGCCAACGTATGCACCAGAGTAAGTTTAAAAACTCTTGTGGCTTTAAATGGACCCATGTATTGCCCGTACCTTTAATTTTGGATGGTATTGGTTCTATAACCCCAAATTTTTATAATGGTTGGGTTATAGGGCTACTTATGTACCCTACGTTGGCATTTAATTTGTTTTTCCCACAACACTTATAATTTAATGTTCTTTATTTATTTGCAGCAATATCCAAGAAGATAAACCAGTTGATCAATCTTCACGATGGTCGTCAGATTCTAATACGCCTCCTCAGGTAAGTGTTTATATATATTTTTTTCAAGTTGCAGAAGAAACAGCATATAATTTTAAACGAACGAAATTTTAGCTGAGTCAAGAAAATTGTCATACGAAAATATTTAGTGCTACATAGTTTAATACCAGAATTACAATACCTAGATGAACCTGACACTACGAAATCTTGAGCAGCAGCAGCTAATGGGGAACAAGGTCATTGTGATGTCAGTTCGACAAATCAGCCCCAACATTCTGATAATATAGTCTCTTTCTAATCTCTGTTGTGTCAAGCTCGGGGCACGCATAAAATTTCAATACATTACAGAACAAAATTTATGTGTGAATTTCTCTATTGGATGATGTAATAAACTTAAATTGTGTCCAAAATCATGTTTCAGTTTGTATTTAAATCCTTTTCTTTTCCCCTCTTGTATGAATTCAAATATCGTCAAAATTACATAATGATTCACTGTATCCTGAGTTTTAAATAGTTATTATTGGATAGGGGGCTGACTTGCTGTTTTATGATTCTCCAACATCTAAATAAATAGGTACCACACTTGGGCAGATTTCGTGGGGGTTGTGAACAGTGCATATAGTATGAAACTTTGGTGCGTTTGCGCTCTTATTTCGTGCCAAGCTGTTGTCTCATGTTCTTGGGGCTGTTGTCATTTCAGCGTAATGGAGTGTGTGATGCGAGGTAAAAATCATAAAAGCTTTTTGAAATGCCTACAAATACAAAAGTTTTAATTTGTACAACTGTGTTTCCCAGGACAGGCCCAAAGGCCGGACTACAATTGATTTAGTAAACACACTGCATGTGCAACAGCTCAGAACTCGTGCATAGCACAAACATGAGAGCTACAGTCAAAATAGCACTCGTGCACAGAAGTTAACACAAAGCACTACTGGGTACCACTTTGCTGAAAATTGTATTGCACGCGGCCCGAATCCACACGCTTTCGTCCTCGGGGATGGCGTGTCTTACCCCCTCGTGGGGAAGTTTTTTGACTAATAGCAGGATGCTTGTGTTCCGTGTGGGAGCAGGTACCCTGTTATAGTGAGGTGTGTTGGCAGTATTGTGTGGAATTTGAGCGGTGTTGGTGTGGTGCTGGGGAAAACGATGTGTGTAATTGACTCCACCGCGATAATTATCGAAGGAGCGTGATGTTTGATGAAATTCATGATATCCTGTGTTTGGTGGCGGGGGGGGGGGGGGGGGTAGTTGTAGTACCGTATATGCCTAGGGTAGGAGGAATTATACCCTGTTCGAGGTTGTGGACCATTATGGCATGGTTAATACTGACAATGCGTGAACTGACGTGGGGAGGGTGAGTCACGTTTGTGCAAGCTCCTGTTTTAGTTTAGTGATTTCCGCCTCAAGGCGCGCGGAATCTGGGTGTGCGGGGGGTTTGTGTAACGTTCTGCTGGTATTTGAAAATGCCAACTTTTATCCTGCGAATGTTTTCACGCAATTGCTCTAGCGTGTCGTTTGGAAGTCCAGTGAGCTTATCCGCAATTGAGGGGAGAATACTTTTCCAAATGACATTCATGAAATCGGAGTCCGTCATGTGGGGGTTATAATGCGCCCTGTAATTGTGTGGTGGAGTGGGTCCTCGTCGACTGCTTGTTTCTTCGAGTAAATTAAATGTTGGACACGCTCAGTCTCAGCGGCACTGACATTCACGAGCCCGGCCTTTAATTCCGGCCATGTGATAGGTTGGATGTTGAGGGGGGGGGGGGGGTCAGGTTTTCCAGGGTGTGCTTGGCTGTGTTGTGGAGAGAAAAACAAATACATTTACATCTGTTGGCATCTGCCCAGCCATTAATGTCAGCAATGCCCTCGAAGGATTGGAAAAATTTGTGAATATTTTCCCCTTATTTCCTCAAAAAGGATGGGTGTTTCCCTGGTTGTGTGAAAATGGCATTAACGGGAGGTGAATTGTTGGCCATGTTGTTTTGTGGTTCATTGTGTCCCAGATTAACGTATGTGTGTGCGGTGGGGGGAAGTGGAAATGAACGTGAAGGGAGGGGAGCAATACCAATTTCCTTGTAAAGGGGAAATCCAAAGAACTTAGTAAGGGGCGCAGGTGATCGTGATGGTGAGTGAGGAATAGATTGGGAGGGGGGGTGGTGTGTCAAGAGGGTAGTTATGTTCGGTGCTGGGAAATTGTGTGTCTAGCGCATTGTTTTGGATTTGGCTAGTATTAGGTGTTTCGGTAGTGTGTTGAAGGCCGTCTTGTCTGTCTCTTTCATCTAAAGTATTTTCAAAATCCTTTGTGTCAATTAAAACTGTTTTAAGAAATTGTGAAACTTTAGACACTTTTTTCTGACTGCGCGTTTCCATGTACTGTGTAAACTGGGTGGCGAAAATCAATGTTCGTATATATGGTGCCGCGGACTGGGTTTAAACTTAAACAAATTAAAAGAAGGAAGAAGAGAACACACTCCGATAGCACACAATACAAATGGAGTAGTTCAAGCCAACAATTGAACAGTATTTTCTGCATGCATTATAAGCAGTAAAATTACAATACTCTTAACTACGTAAAATAAGTACTCTGAGGGGGATGGGTGGGCGACAATGTGGCCGGTAAGGTGTGCTACCCAAGTGCTGAGTCGTGCACGGGGCAACTGACCTACGATACGCTGGCATACTGCGGGAGTAGAACAGCTGTTAGCGTAGGTGGGCGGGGGCTGTCTGTTACTGACTGGGGATGGTGGCTTACTCTGACTGGTATCACACATATGAAAAATATTAATTAGAATATGTAATGAAACAATTATGATGTGACCTGGGAACAGGTGGAGCTTGACTGCAAAGAGGTGGGAGTAAGACCCTAGCCTTCACCAGTGTAACACTTGTCCTTCCTTCTAAGTCCGCTATCCGCTAATCTCTGCACTTCCTACGCAACTCTATTAATTTACCGTGACGTGTAATAGGAGGTAAGGGGTGTCACAGGGGGTGCTCACGATCGTTGCTAAACAAGGATAATTTATAAAAATATATATAAATTAATATAACAAACTCTTAAGTATTAAGACAGAATACATTTGTGCATACATAATAATGGGAATACAATTACGTTACTTAAGTATACTGAAACAGTAGTCATACAATGTTCACAATATTATCGCAGCTAATTCCCTAACCTTGCCGTAATTATTATTACAAAGGGAGAAAGGGACGATAGCTCGTTACTAGAATGGCTCCCCACTGCAGACATGATTATGCTCACCCAAAGTCTGTAGATCAAGTTGGCCTCAGAGCTCCTCTGGGCCTAGGGTTGTTTGCTACCGCCTGGGGGGGTGGTTTACCGCAATGTGGGAATGCTTGTATATCTGGGCCAACTAGGGCATGTTTATTAAACAACTGTGCTTGGCCACCAGCTATAGTCCACATGACCTTAGGCAGTGTAGCGATGTCAGGTTATTGCTACAGTATGTTACGGGTTTATCTCAAATGATATTACTTTCAATGAAACGTCAAGTCCTACCTATGATCTAAGCTTTCAAGAAATGTATTAGAAATGATTTGCATCCATGTAGAGGAGAGGAGGGAGGCTCGTTAGTTATATGAGTAACTTTTTGATTTTTAATATACACAATAATTGTTACATTTATGGATTTAAGTGAAACCAACAGATAAGAAAATATTGTAGGCCGATATTTGCTACCCATCTAGTAAACTCCTGTAGTGTGTGTGTGTGTTTGTGCATATACAGTAATTCAGAAATCTGATCTTTATGATTGTACTAACTTTTTATCAATTTATTGTGTTTTTTTGCTAAACATAAGTATTTAATTTTGTAAATTTGCCACCACATTAAAAATCATTGCTTTTGTATCATAGAATGTTTGGTGAAACACACATTCTTAACATTTTGTTACAAGCTGGTTCGAGTAAAAGTACATGTTATGGCATTGAAACTGCACGGAGCACACGTTATTTTCGTAAAAACAAGATTGGCTAGATTGTACTGCTGGGCGGTGTACGTGTGTCTCACAATGCATGTAACATGCAACTGCGTATCTCACGTCTTCTAATTTTTTGGTTAGCACCATGTTTACATGATTTGTGAGATTGAATCCAAAACTGTATAGCCGTGCATCTTTATTTGAATGTGACTGATTTAAGTTTCCCTCAAATTTTGTATGTTTCGGGTTTTGTATGCACAGTATTTCAATTATAACCCTTTACACTCCTATGTTAAGCCGAGTCCATCATCTTGTAATGCATGGAAAAATGTTTGCATGTAACTACACAGAAATTGATAGTGCATTCCAAAATATCTCAAGAGCTGTATAACACAGTTCTGGCAACTGGAAATCTATTTTGACAGACTGTAATAAGAAAGTAAAGAGTTTGTACCTGGTTCTACATAGAACTGCAAAGGGTTAAATTTAAATGCAGTTTCAGTTTGTGGAATTGCAGTTCTGACATGCTTTGTGAAAAAATTTACAGTGTGAAAAAAAATTGTTTAATTGAGAATTCTAATTGTGGGTTTTGTGGCTTTAATTTATACATTGGCTGATTTGTAATATTAATAGCTTATGATGTGTACTGATAACTTTTGTCTTTTTATTTAGTCAAGAAGGGGTTGTGGTGTAGTCGCCTCCCACCATAGGGAACTGGGTTTAGTTCCCAGCGGGAATCGCATGGATTTCGGCATATGTTGGAAACGTGGTGGACGTTGCATTTGCCAGACAGGTTTTCTCATTTCCTTTGCTCTTGCATTCTGCCACTGCTCCATCATCTCATTTCACTTTCACCAGTGTTAAAGATCGTGCTGGAAATTGCTGTCCAAATGCTGTGAACTCAATTATTTAATCCCAATTTTAGGTGTTATTTGAACAATAATGTTTGTTACTTGTTAGATTATTTAAAGTTTACTTTGTTGGTGCTATCACTTTGTGTTTATTTCAATTTGGAGTAATTTTTTGATAATTGCAAATGGGAAAAATGTCTAGGCATTCATATGTTGACACATTGCTGTGTGGTTTGAAAATTATATCCATTAGATAAAAGCTTTGACGGGAAAGTAGTAGATTATAGAGTATGTGAAAAAAGGTTTTACAGTTTGTGTGGAAGTTATTGTAATTGTCACATTAAGAGTTAAAATTGTATTTGTACTAGTTATTGGTATAATTATGCAGATCTGTTGTCAGTAGTATTGTTCACTAGTTGAATCTATTAAATGTGTTTGTTCCAGTTCCTCACTCTAAAACTGCATAAGCATTCCATCGTTGAAGCTGTCACCTTCGGGAAATATGAGAAGACTCACGTGTGTAACCTAAAGAAATTTAAGGTGTATGGAGGGTTGCAAGAAGACAACATGGTTGAACTCTTAGACAGGTGATTGTTATGCACACTGAATACGTGTTGCAAGTGTGAATTAGTATAGTCCAGCCCCACTAAAATTCTACTTCCAGTATGTTCAGAAAGGTAAACCAAGTCTAGTAAATTACACCAAAAGAACAGTGCACCGCATAATAATATTTTGTGTAAGAACTATTTATTACTAGGCATTACCAACATACGTATTTTCTCCCTGTTTTATTCATATTAATGATAAAGTAAATACTATAATTCATAAATAAATTATAAGGAAAAGTTCAATGTAACCAAAAATAAGGTATTTTTATGTTATAAGAACTATAAAATTCTTTTGATTCCAAACGCAAGACACATGGTGTAATTTTTCAAAGGTTTGTTTCAAAGAGTGTTAAGTAACCATGAATGGACTATGTATTTCAAATGTTGTTAAACCTGTATTTGTGTTTCAGTGGTCTGAAGAACGACAGTGTGCCAGAGACATTTCCATTACGTCACACAATCGGAAACAGTCCATTTCCTTGCCGCTATATAAAGATAATGCCTTTGCAGGCTTGGGGGCCCAGTTTCAATTTTAGTATATGGTTCGTGGAATTAACTGGTGTTGATGATTGGGAAGTTGTTAAGCCATGTATCGAGTGGATGTACACTGTAAGTATTATGGCGGTTTTTCTAAAATTTTATAAAAACTAATCTCTTTCTGTAACTGCTTTTAACAGAGAATCATGTGAATTACATTAAAACTCTTTTTTTGGAAGTACTCTTATAAAAGTTTTCTTGCTTAATAAGTTTACATCATTTTGCACCTGGTCTATAAACACCAAGATATTTTGATCCTCTTTAAAATGTTTCCTTGTTTAATGTGCCTAAATTTTCCAGTCCCTTCACAAACTTTTCAAGAGGTTTACTGTTTTTTCGCACTTTTCATGTGTTCATAAATGGAAGCCTAACTATGAAATCCATGTAGATTTGGCATTTTATGTAAGTTGGATCTGATGGTGACTTGTGGGCTAATTACAAACTCATACAGAATATTGCAGTATGCACAGAGTGCTATACGGAATGCAAATAGTGATTACAAACCTATATGCATTGTATGTTTAGGTGTGTTTTCATGGGGCTTCATGTGGAAACAAAAATCTTTAACGCCAAAAAGCAGGAAACCTAAAGATTATAACATTGATAATTTCTAGTTATAAAGTAGTAAAATGTAAACTATTTGTAATAACTCATATTTTATAATTTTGTTTATAAGAATTTAATTGAGTTTTATCATTAAAAATGTTTATATTACATGGATATTCATTGTGGGATTTATGTGAAATACAAAATCATTTTGTTTTGTCATATTGGTAACCCTGAAAGCATAGCAAGGAGAATTCTTCCAACAAATACACCATCTCCTTATTTTTTCTCAAAGTCAAAATTACATTTTTGCAACACTTGCAACAGTCTATGTCATATACTGTAATAATAATGCTTTTTGTGTGAAAATGTTTGCCCTATTGTTGTGTCCTAAGGAATGTAGCTCACAGAAAAGTGGCGTAGAAAGTGTCACTTCGCTGCTCAGCGGCTTATTGACTTTTTTTTTTACTGGGTTGTTGTCTTCCAAACTGAGGGTGGGGTGGGTCGTTCCTTGCTTTTAGCGTTGTCCTCCGGCAGGAATGGGCCTTTCGGGAATCTTCCACGTCCACTTGAAGTGCTTGATTTTCCCCAGTTGGTGCTGCGGAGTCTAAGTCAAAATGTTAGTTGTGAGGCTGCAGTAGGGACGGGAGTTAATTGCGTCTCAGGGGTAGGTCCCGTACGCCTACAAGGGAAGGAAATAGGGCAATGAGACATGCATCACGGCAGCAACGGATTGGGTTGCCATGACATCCTTCCTGAGTGTACTTATAGATTAACTACTATAACTGAGAACAGAAAGGGAAAAACCAGCATATACTACATAGAAATCCATTCGACAGGAAAGAATTAAAAATTGTTACATGCATTAATAGAAAATGCTACAGGAGACAGATAGGTGTGAACCATGCTCTTTATTAGTGGGTAAAGATCTTTGCACCTCTGGCCACTATGCCTTATATACTCTCCGTCAGGACGCGCAAGGGGTGAGTAGGAAGGTATTGGCATGGCCAGAGGAACCCCAGACTCCACACACACACACACACTCTCCCACAGCCACAATCCGCAGTAGCCACTGAGGAAGCTTTGGCCTCTCTCTCTCTTTTTTTTACCAACGGTGTCTGCACTCGCCAGGGAACTTCCTACCTGTCCATCTCTCTGCCATGGACAGGGCCGCCAACCTTCGCACTCCTGGCGCTCCTCTGAGCTGTCGCAGGGGTACCAACTTGTGGCCGACTGCCGCTGTTGCACACCCCCCATCAGCTTGCTGCTCGGCAAGCCACCGACCCGGGCGTGGATCCCGGTAATTGCCAGCTTCCTTACAACATTCTTTGTGTGAACTTAATGAGGTGGTGGGAGTAGTTGTCCACCACAGGACCTTTCGTGACCAACCAGATCACAACAATGTTTCTAAAGCTTCCCAATTACATCCTTTATTAGGCACACAAAGCAAGGAAGAGCAGCCAGTAATGTCACATAATTAATGCAAACTTAATTTATGTACTTAACTGACGTGAATGTCCAAATATTTTAATACGTTTTACCGAAATATTAGCCGTAAAATATTTATTACAATGCTTCATGTAAAATTTTACTGTGCGAGTGAGTTGAATGATAATCTATAGAATACAGTAATAATTTAAATTAACGTACTGAATTGTGGCAGTAGTTTCCTAATGTGTGAGTTCCAAAGCAATGTAATGGTTCAAATGGACAATACATCAAATCTATTGTGTTAATTTTGCATTACAAAAACTTAACTATAAAAATTACGTTAGAAACATGTATTATTTACCAGTCTCTAAAATTAAATTGTATCCTATGAAGACTGCTGTAAGTAATATCTTGTGAATAATTCAGTGTTTTACATACATTATGTTAAATTGTATTATGTTAATTTTTTCATTTTTCATAAATTAGCTAAAATCAAATAATGTGCAGTTATAATTTTACAATTAATACATTGCAACATTTATTCATATTACCCGCTTTGACTTACTTTACAGTTTATTATTGGTAAAAACTTACGTTTTGGGCCACTGCTGAAAGCTTTAGATGATAATATTCAATGAGTTAAAATGCATTACTGTATACAATGTCAACTTTACCGCATCTGTTGGGTCGTTTGTAATCTGAGTGCGCTTCCTGCTATCTCTCAGTGAATTTTTGATCTGAGCATGTGGGTTGCTGCCAGCACACATGCTGTAAACAATTTTTCTAAACTGTAGTAGACACATCTTACATAAAAAAATCTTTCAAAACTAACAAATTTTTATATATAAACAGTCTTAATAGATTTGCTGTGTTTATTAATTGTGACAGCTTAGTTTCCTTATGAAAATTTAAATTTACGTTGGTGCTGCATGAAGAAATTAGCACACATATTCGAAGGAATGGTTATAATTAATTCATAGAAGGAAGTACTAAGCTGTTTGCAAGTGAAGTGTTGCTAATTGCATAGAAAACTCCCCCAGTAGAAACCTTGCTGTTATCTCGTGTGTGTCTTATGACTCGGCGACGTACTGAAGGCAGCCACAGTCATAAAAGAGGCGTTGCGGTCGTACCTGTGTCGCGTCATAATGGATCAGTGGTCACATTTTGTCGTGAAATTTCTTACCGGTATCACGTCCTTATTACGACCAGGCAAAAACAGATCCGTAATTGACCCACTGGATCCCCTCTGTTGGATATGGGGCCGTCCTGGCTGCCTACCAGTCCGATGTGAATACGTACCTTGTATAATGTAACTGCACTCACAGCTCCATGTTTTCCAAGGATAATGCTTGTTAATTCTGTCAGACATTTTACAACCTTGCACAGGGTCAAATATTCTTTGAGAATGTGTCCACCGTCACAAGATGGCTTGTTTGAGCCTAACATCTAGTTTTTTTTTTTTTTTTTTTTCATACAGGGGCTTCTCATTTGCAAAACCTTCTGTTTTGGAGTTTTAAAAATATTGCTACTGAAGTATGTTTTTTAAATTTAAATTGTTGTGTTAATGTCTTATAGTAATTTTTTGCACTAAATTGTGAAAATACATAGGGACTTAATTGCTTGGTAAGAGATACAGACTTGAAAAACATATATATTTTTAATTTTATTTATCTCAGTTCGTATAGATCCTGACGTGAGCTGATGAAGCTCTGTACCCTACACAAATGAACTAATGATTTATTTTACAGTACTCGTACACTTATGCATAAAACAAACATTTCCAAGAGTTTAATATTCAATCACAGAATAAAATGCATTTCTTTAAAAAAAAAAACTATTTTATATAAAAATATTTCCTTCATACATATCTAGCTTAGTGTTATGTTTGCAGCTAGGCCACAAAATGGCATGACCTCAACCATGCACAGCAATAAGTAGAAAACAAATCAGTTTCTCACTGTTGCAACAAAGAACAGCTGTTTGATTTTACACAAAACTATGAGATGTCCTGTAGGCCATTATACTCTTAAATTTTGAAGTGCATGATAGCCGGTTGAAATAATGTTTTGTGCAAGTTCACAATATCAGGAGGAGCCACAGAGCGCTGCAGATGCCTATGAGGCACTTTGACTCTGAAATCACATAAGAGTCATTTGTCTCTTGTCAAATTCAATAGTGTAATGCATTATGTGAACCATAAAACTCTCTCGAATGAACTCTTTCAGTTTCAAATTTCGTAGGAAAACTAGACACAGACCCACACAACTCCTGTGTGGTTGTGTCTACAATCACATCCTTCTGGAAGGTTGTAAAGTGTCACAGCTGTCTTTCACCACCATGGAGAAGTATTGTTTTCTTTCATCACAAACCCCTTCAACTTAGTTCGAGTACCGACTTACTGGGAGTACTGTGTTAGGGGCTGTGAGTGTGTTTCCGTAGTAGCACGCTGTCCACTGCATCCTCTGTGCCTGGGCCGGAAACCCACCGGCCGCAGGCACACACTGATAATAAGATAGCTTTATAGTCTTCAGCAAATGTCTCCCGGCAGTGGCTCAAAATTTACCAGTCGTACTGTCAGAATCACTTCATCAAATAGTGCTAGGGTCAGCGGTAGTGTAATATATTCTACTCGCCTCCCACCAAGGTGAACCAGTTTCAATTCTTTGTGGGGTCATCCGGGTTTTTGCATGTGGGAAACTTGGCAGATTTTGCAGTAGGCTGGGTGGTTTTCTTACAGCATTCCAGTTTCCCCTGCCCTTGCATTCTGGCGCTCCTCCGTATCCACCTCATTTCACCCTCATTGGCTCTCAAGGCCTCATAGTTAAGAGACACCCGAACCCCTCTTTTCCATCTTCACCACACGTCGCTCTCACTGCCGCTCAAGACCAAAGTGCGGACCAAAACTCCTCAATCTCGTATAGTTTTGTAACACATTCATGCTTTCATAAAAAAAAAATTGTATTTTTAAATAACCCTTTTCATTAAAGCTTTGTTAGAGGGAGGAAGTAGAATAAATTTTCAAAGCATATATTTTTATGTAGACAATTGTGCTGATCAAAGAGTTTCAGCCATGAAATTTTGAGAGTACAGTTTGAATGTGATGGCTGTTGCTGTTGGTTGGCAGGTTATTACAGTTTCCCTGCCCTTGCATTCTGCCACTGCTCTGTCTTCGCCTCACTTACGACCATTTCACACAATGAAATATTTCATTGAATTCAACCAATTGAATGCAGAAAGTATTCATGTGCACTTCAGTGGATTGAATTAAATAGAAATTGAATTGTTACTTCAAAGTTTTGAAAAGTTTTCACATATACAGCTGTATTCAATAAATATGAAAGTGGCAAATTTCAAATGTTGCACAAATAGTACAGTTAAAAAAATGATAATTTAGTTCAGTAACATGTTTTTAAATCTGAAAGAACTATACCCAATACAAAAATAATTTTTCAAAATCCAAACAAACATTTATTCATAAGATTGTATTTACTTTGCACTAAATAAATATATGAAAATAATATTGTATCCCAAATTCACATAAATTAATGTATAAAGATAATTTTATATACAGTTTTGATACTAATTTGGAGTGCTAGTTGAAAAAATTGATTAAAAAAATACGGAACGTGTTCTAAACGAAACTATTTGTAGATATTTGAGGAAACCAATGGCTTGAAAGAAAAATGGCTATGATTATGTTGTTGCACATCATTCAAGAAATTTAATTCAATAAATTTGAAGAAAATTTGATTTATTTGAGAGGGCCTTTGCCCTCATTGGAGCTCAAGACATCGCTGGTTAGTATAGACTTTCATCTTGCCGAAATAATTATTCAGTGTTAAATCTGAGGAATTTGTAACTGCACAGCTAACATTCTGCCCCATATTCCGTGTATAGCTATTAGCAGGTGGCAGTTCCCACTTGATGACTCCACAGGGCATGGTCCACATTGCCACTAAGGATATGTTTACTTACATTTAATGAAACAAAACATTATGGCCGAACTCTTACAGGCATAATTATGCATATTTTGGCTTGGACTGGTGGCACTGCCGGGTTCAATAAAAATGTGTTGGTGTTTGATGTTATTGGCAGCATCTGTTTATGTCACTGTGTAATATTGTCTGAACAACACGTGGTGAATCCCACTACCTGAGGGACATCCCATATTGTATAGTGTTTTCTGTTGTGTACGGTGGTCACCATTAAATCCACTTACTGTGTAATATCCAGTTTATGTACATACAGTCATGCCGGAAATGGTTAAAGGGGATTGCTGAATTGCAGTATATCCTTTTGTTTGAATTTTTTTATCTCTTTTACCTATTCTAAACCTTCCCTTTGGCTGAGCAATTACTAACATTAACTTTTATGTGGGTGTCAAGTATGATGGTGTAACCTTATAAATTAGCATTAAATAACATGTTAAAACATACCCTCAAAGATATAACGGAACAGTCTGCATTGTCCAAATTTTAATTGTACTTTTTTAAAAAATTTTAGTTCTCGAAAGTCAGGCATGGTAAACCTTGTGTGGCTTAAAGTACATAATTCTAATAGTGTTAAAGGAATTGTGTTACTGACATGTGAAAGCTGTGTTTATGTAGAGAAATACAATAATTAATTTTTTTCCTATTGTAAAGCATATACTGAACTGCTTTTAATGTTTTGTTGTGTTGATTTCAGTATAGGAAAAGAGAAGCGATACGTTTATGTTTGAAGTTTTTCCGCCAGTTGGATTACGATGAAGTGTTTGATGCTCTTCAGCAACGCACAAATATATTGCTGGAGGACCCACTCCTGACGAAACTTCACAGTCTGTTAGTAAATGACGGTGATTATGAAGGCACTGAGAAGTATATGGAACACTGTGGAATTAGTGAGTATTGTCTAAAGAAATAATATTATATTGAATAGCATGGAAGCTGAAGTAATAATGATATCCATGTACGTGCATCATGTTGACAGGGGCCCATGGCTAGTACAAATGCTGGAGTGTTCACTTTCCACCAAGGGGAACCGGGTTTGATTCCAGCCAGGGTCAGTCCCTGATTTTTCCATTAGGGAATCGTGCCAGACAATGTCACCGGCCGGTGAGTTTTCTCAGAGATCTCCAGTTACATTCTGGTGCTGCTCCATACTTATCTTGCTTCACCCTCATCAGCTCTCAAGACTCCATTGTTAATAGTTGTCCAAACATCTCCACACTCCACCATGTTGTCCACCCACAGGGAAAATTCAGGGAAATCTCAGAGTTTTCACCGAGTGTTTTCACCTGGCTAAGGAAAAATTTAAATAAATTGCTACTCTGCAAAAATTGTTAGTTGTGTGAAAACGGGGTAATGCAATTAAAAGCATATGAGAGTTAAAAATTCGATTTTTAAATTTGTGAACTGGCAATAATACATATTTGCCAAGTCACATAGGGCCTGTACAAAATATGTTCTTTTTTGTGTGACTTCAATATTGTATATCGTGAGAAATATAGATGGGCTGAATAAAATGTGGGCCCTGCGTTCTTGGTCTGTTGCAGTGTAATTTAGTTTTGCTTCACTGATAGAATTTCGTTCCGTCAGCGGTGGGAAAATATGGTATTGGAAGGTTTTGGCCCTGAAAATAGGTCGGGGAAAAATGCTGAGATTTTGCCTGGAAAACGGAAAAGTGGGGGAATTCCAAAATGGAATGTCATTGGGACACGCAGAAATAATAACAAAATGCAACTTAAAACATGAAGTAAGGAGTAGAATTTAAGTCAGATTACAAAAATTTACACACTAGAATCCCTTTTTTACATACCAAGATTTTACATATTTTTCTATTTTGTTTCTTTTCTTAACTGCATTGCATTTACAGCATAAATTTCCCTAATTTAACGTTTTCCCTTTATTTTGCTACATTTTTTTCCCCTGATCCCTTTAGATGTGTAATAAAGGGGTTCTACTTGCATTCAAGTGGAGTCCTATAAATAGTGCCAAATTCTATTGCATAAAAGAATCCTAATTATATGCTATTACAGGTGTTTTTATTTTAAAGTGCATATATTGTTGTTAATAGTGAAGTACAACATTAGACAAATATCTTCTGTAATTCTGTTGGTGGCCTGTTGCTCTTTTCCAAAAACCTCTTGATGACCTACCTCCATACTGTTCTGAAAATAAGCAGACATCAAATGTAGGCATAGCTTCCCTTTTGATCGCCTTGGAAAAATTGTGCATTTAAAAATGGTAAGGAACAAATTAGTTCAATAATTCTTAGCATTGTAAGTTGTGTCCTGTAACCTCCAGGGGCCGTGGTGGTGTTGTGGTCCCACCAAGGCTCGATTCCTGGCAGGGTTGTGGTTTCAGGGATCTTGTTTTCCCTGCGCCGCTGCTCCACACACACCTCGTTTCACCCGCATCGGCTCTCAAGACCTCGATGTTAAGAGCTGCCCAAATCTGTCTACTCCACTGGGACCTCCAAAACTTCCCATGTTGTAATCGTATTGTTACATATTTTTCTGTCAGCCTGCCTCTGACGCTCATTCTTTTCATCAATACCATGTTTGCAGCTAGCTTTCATTTTATGTTTATTACTGCATATCTTCTTACCATTGTAATTTGACAGAATTTACACAGTGGCTATGTCTTATTCCCCTGCATATTGATACAGTACTTTAATTTCCAAATTACTAGCTATTAAGGACAACTAGTGCATGTCGTATTTTGGTTGCCTGAAGTGTTTTTTGTATATTTTCTTACTATCTTTTTAGTAGTATCAACATACATGGCAAAGAGTTGCATTCTCTAACCTTGGAGAAAATTGTTAGTGTATCAACTCTGACAATTGTTTTTAACATGACAATCAAACACTTCCTGAATAATTGACATCAATGCAACACATGCCATTATTTACAGATAGATTTTATTTTTGGTTGAGTTGAATTCTGTCTTCATTTGTTACATAAATTTTTAAGCAATTAGTGTTTGTGAATGAAGCTTGTGTATATGAATCACATGGTTGCCACTCATCTGGAAAACAGGGAAATGTCAGGGAATTTGAAAACTTGTCAGGAAATTTCGAACAAATTAGCTAAATATCAGGGAATTCGGTGATATGCATGCTATATTTGGCAATTTTATCATCAGTTATGCACCACTACCAGAACCGTATAAAATTGTTTAAATTATTGTAGATAAAATTCTTAGGCATTTTTCTTTGCAATTTATGTAGAGCAATTTTGTAAAATCAGATTAGTATTTTGGTGTAAAGGTGTGTTATAATGGAAAGGTATCAATCCTTGCAGAAAAAAAATGTTAGCAAAAGGTCAGGGAGAAAAGATTATTTTTGTCTGTAAATCAGGGAAATGTTGGGGAATTTTCCAATGGAAAAAAGGTGGCAACCCTGTAATCACTGTTCACTATTTTCTCGCAAGAGTCTTGTTATAGGCAAACTCTAATTTCAAGGTTGTCACAACTGGCTAATAGGTTGTAGTTGAAACTCTGTTTTCTTTTTCAAGGATGTGTCACATCTCCTTCTTGAAGTTGCATATTATTTGTGTTGACCTATCACAAGATTCCACTAACCCCAAATAGAGTATTGATGTAGTGTCAAATCATGAACTCTCTGTTTGGCCAGTTCTATGTGTAAGTTGGTTCGAAGGGCAGTAAATATTTCTCGGTAAAAATCACCTGTTTTGTGCTCAGTATGGTTGGTTTCTCTGTCCTGCTGTAATTGCTTGTCTTCCATGTACGTGCGTACCGTGCCAGTGAGGACACAGAGACTCTAATGTTGCAGTGATATTCATCACTTGCTGTCAAATGTATTTCCAGCATCATTAAAAAATGAATGAGACAGTCCACTGACAGCGCCATTCCCAGCAAAAGCGAGGCCAGGTGCAAAACCATTCCCTTCCCACAATACAATCACCATTTGAAGAATATGTTCTGCTCTCGAGCGCCTGTACCTTGCACCTGGCATTTAATTGATAAAACATGTTACATTTAATAAATAAACATGTTTAAATTTTATATAAATTTTTTCAGGGAATCATATAACTCACAACCAAACAAATGCTAAGTATTTAAATATTTTTTGTTAAATAAATAATTTTTTTTGGGGCATGAGGTTTACTAGGCATGAGGTCAAGACCTCATGTGGCTGCACCTATCGCACACACTAAGTACAGCGCTGTCCATAAGATAAAAATATGGTAAACTAATTGTTATCTTCTGCGCAAGTCACCAACATTGTCTCGACTATTGCCGGTATAACTGGGGCAGCAGTGGTGTAGTGGTCAGGCCGCTTACCTCTCACCTCTACTAACCGGGTTCGATTCCCGGCAGAGTTGCTCCTGGATTTTCGCATGTGGGAATCGTGCAGAATAATTCTGCCGGTCGGTGTGTTTTCTTGGGGGTGCTCCCTTCCCCCCCTCCTCCCTTGACATTCCAGTGCTGCTCCGCAGACACCTCAGTTCACCGTTATCAGCTCTCAAGACCTCGTTAAGAGCCGCCCTAATGTCTTCACTCACCAGTACAACTGAATGTTGCGTGGTCACCAGTCATGGTTAAGGTTTACTTTTGAATTTTCAACAGACCCATCATTTGACACGCGTAAAACATGTTGACCAACTTGAATATAATCTAGCTGCTTGTTAAAACTGGGTTACGGGAAGTGTGAAAACATCTGAAAACACTTGTATAAACAGTGTTGTAATCTGAAATCCTATCTACATTGTTTGCAATAGTGCTTATTGGCAGAAAAAAACAGTCCATGTTGGGACACGAGTGAGGTTATTGCACAACTGCATGCATTCTCTACCTCATTTTCCCGCTCTATGGCCCAGTTACTCTATCAGTCTAAAATGTGTTATAAATGGTGGCTCATTGTAGATGCAACAGCTTGCCTTGGATCACTAGAGGGCGCTCTAAAGATGATGATCTTTAGAACATTACCTTACACTTCTTGTTTTCAGATTTCTGGTAGAAAGATTTTTTTAGTATGTCAAATAGTCAATTAGCTTGATCTCTTGCTTGAATTTTGAAGGCATAACAGCTGCAGATTAATTTTGAGAATTCCTTTTGTGATGCTTTCCAGAATGGCGATTTGTTTGAGGAGGATGGCAAATTGATTTCAGTAGACTTGTGTCTACACTTCCTGTAATGATGGTAATGTTTTTCAAGGAATTGAGATCATTTAAAATTTTTTCAATTATGCTAAATGGTTTTTCTTTAATTCAGGTATAATTTTTGCTCTCATTGAGTGTGTAATTGCAAAGTAAGAAAAATGTTTAATTTATCTACGTGTATTTTGTTATTTATGTTATTAAAAAGAGACCGAATACACCAGTACTCACAGGTTGGTACTCGTGGACACGAATACACACACACGAACACACATCGAACAAACAAATTTTCCCATGCGATAGTGCTTCCACTTGGGAAAAATGTGTTTGTCTGACTTTTGTGTTTGCGTGTGTGTCCACCCACGAGTACAGCCTTGTGAGTACTGGTATACTCTGTCTCTTTTTAATAATAAAATTAATAGCCAAGTGACCTATTCCCACCATATATTATTTGGCTATTACGTTAACTTAACATGGCATAATTTAGTTTGCCTGTGGCAGTGCCATAAATGTAACACCGCAGTTGGTAAAAAAAAAAAAAAGACAACTTGAGCATTACACCTCGGGTTCACTTTTGCGGTAGAGCATGAGACGAAGGCGACATGTAATTAGAAAAAAATATATTTTTAAGTACCAAAGTAATCCCTTTTTTATTTTTTAAAATTGTACATAAAAAATTCACCGTCTTACAAGAATGTAGAATTGCACATAGTTCAAGGAGACAGCACGAACATGAACATTGTCTGAGTAGCTCAATTAATAAATACGTCATTTCAAAGCTTGCATCGCGAGAAAAATTTACGAAGGAAGGAGGGAAAAACTTTCCCTCCTGACGCCATAACAACCTCCCATGCCAGCAGAAATAATTTTGTAGGAGAGAGTTCTTATGCCGAAATCTCTGTTGCGGGCGCTTACTGGTGTGGGTTATATGGGTCCACCTCGGTGTTTCCTCTTCAAAGTTTGTTCATTATTTGCTCACCGGCCCATGTCCCAATGAGCGCAGCTAGGTGCATATCTATCCCCTCTCCTACTTCTCCTCGAGCTACGTTACCAAAATAGAACTTGGCTGGGGCTCAAATCCCCTCCACATGCCATGTCTATCCCCCACTCCTCCACACCAAATATGGAAATGCTTAGCACGAAGTCCTACCATTGGCTAGATCCAATTATGTCGCAGCTAACTTCTAAAACAAAAACTGCTTACAATAGGAAAAGGGCATACGAAGTCTAAAATAATCTTCTCTCTATAAATGTTATGCAACCTCACTACGACTCTCGAAACTTGTAAAAGCAGATACATTACTGATAAACACTCGAATATGGCCACAAACTTCAAACACTGATAAACTATTCTTTCTCCACATAGCACCAAAAAATAATCTTATCTTTAGTAATTTCTCATGGTTTCGTTGTTAGTTTACTATTACATAAAACATGTGTGAACAAATATGTGCAGATGGTTACTTCAATGAGTTCATCGGAGAGCAAGATTACCATCCGGTGTGGCGGCCAATACAGTGTAGAGACTCGGATGTGCAGCCAGGAATGAGGGGCGGCCACCAGATGTGTATTGATCCTTACACAGAGACCATTTATTTGTTTGGAGGCTGGGATGGCAACCAGGATCTGAGTGACTTGTGGACATACAATGTGTCGACTTGCAAGTGGGCGCTCATCACCAAAGACACTGAATCTGAGGTAATATTGTTTTCCATGCAACACTAAAGGTAATTTTTCTTTAGGAACTTAGTTGATATTTAGTTTTTGCTTTATGCATAATTTGTTCAAGTACATATGCTGCGAGTGTGGAAGCCATTGACATTCCAATTTCATACATCAACAGTGATGGGGCGATGGTGACTGAGTGGTTAAACTGCTCACCTCCCACCAATGCGAACTCAGTTCAATCCCCGGCCGGTTCACATCGGCTCTCAAGACCTCACTGTTAAGAGACGCCCATATCTCTTCACTCAGCAGTGATGCAGAGCCTAGTTGTATTTGCCAGGGCTTGTATAGGTTTTGTTATTTTTTTATGTGAATATACTAGGTCTGTATTGTGCTGTGTTTTGTAAACATGTGTTACAGTTTTTCATGGTATTCTGTTTTTTTGGGTCTCACTTTTATTTTAATTATTGTGTTGATTGATGTCTCATTGAGTGGTATAAGGGGATAAGCATCTCCTTTTCACCCCTGCTTTGAAACGGGGAAGCAGCTGCTCTGGTAATGGATTGACTTTTCCGGATGCCAGGCCGGGTCCTTGCGAGGGAAGGGCAATCTTGATTGGTAGGTCAATCACTCTCTGGATTGTCTTCAGCGGGACTGCCTTTAGTGAGGGTGATTGGTTTACCTTGAGGCTGAAGCTGGCCATGGACGAGATGGTAGATGGGGAGTATAAATGTCTTGATGATATGGGCTGATGTAGGGATCGAGGTGCAAGGGGCTGAGGCCTTGGGGGATATATGTGACCTATGGAACATTGAATCACTCCGGGAGGTACCCTTCAGTGGTCCCAGAGGGGTGTCTCTTGGTCCAACTGGTGACATCCGGGCATGCAGCCTGTTCCCTTAGAGCAGAGTTGACTTGGATGCACCTGGGTTCAACCCTGCAGCATGCCTAGTCTCTGCAGCTGCCTTCTGTCACCCAATCCGATAATGTGTCATTTGAGGGACACAGAGCGAATGGAGTTTGAGCATGTGTTCACTTGAATTGTGACATCATTGTTTGCACTAGAAGCAAGGGGTAAAGGGCCCCTTACACACACAAGTATTTTACTCAAGTATGCATGTTCAAATAAACAGTGACACTTATTCTGTGCAAGTGTATTGTCGTATCCCCACACGCACGCACATGCACACAAACTTTTACTTAAGTTAATTCCTCTGTCATCATATTGGACAGAACATTACTGTTAGTAAGGCTTGCTTTGTGTGTTAAATTTAACAATGCAAGACACAAGTGGAAATGACTGAGTAGATGGTGTGAAAAGTGGTTTCTGAAAGGAGCAAATATTCGCATATAAATTTTCTTTCAGAATTGCGGCTAGAAGCTGATGACTGGTATTAAGTACTTTTGAATAGATGTACAAGATTGCCAACTTCTGAGTTTAATTTCTTCGTGGGTTATGAAGCAAGACACATGTATGAGAGTTACTATCAGTGTTTAACAGTCACTCTCTGATTTTTAGCGATTTTAGCTATAAGGACATGAAATACTGTATATAACAATTATTTAACCACAAGTAGTTTGGATAATCATACCAGAGACATACAGAGCATTATACAGTATTTAAAGTAAAAAGTACCTAAACATAAGTTGAATAATGTGAAATGTTACTGATATGTTATTAATGGATATAATGAATACGTGGTCTGAAAAAGGACAGTTTGTATTACTCATTTTAATTACATTTTGTCAGAAATTTGGAACTGTTAAAATGTCAACTCATTATTTTTAGTAGTGTGTCTGCAAAACATGTCAGTTTGATTCATAACGTCATGAGTTCATTTTATCTCTGCTTGCAAATTCCAAAAAGTATCCTGCTAGTTTGCAGTAACTGTAGGCGTAAAAGTTGAAGTGTTTATTTGGGAACTGTAGTAATTCTGACCTAATTTGACATTACGAGTAAGGGGACCCATTTCAGCTTCAAAGATAATTTCATTATTCAACTTTCCTGCCACAATACGTTGATGAGTTTTTAGAGTACGTAATTTGTTGGCAACATGGTGGTCGTGCATTTCGTGAGGATCGTACACTTTGACAGTGGAGACTCATTCGTAACTGCAAAACTTTATTTTTATCTGCTACTTGTTTCTTCAGTTTTTGTGACTGAAAACTGGAACGAGCATTTTCCTGACTTGATACTGCTTCTTCATGAGAATCTGAAGAGGGTTTTGCAACTTCAGACGGCTGCGTTGATAATGAACATACATTTTTGCAGTCATCTCAACACTGCTGTCCTTCCTGTAACTCAAAAATAAACATTTGTGTTTGTAACTTTATTGATTTATCTATATAGTACTGTCGTATTTCTGTATTATTTTTTCTTTTCCAGTTTCATAACACACACAAATATTATAAAAACGTTGGAGAAGGATTCGTAGACAATGGAACTCTTCTCAATTTTTGGGATGTGTGAACAGTAAATATGTATGGATAAAGCCATCACCAAATAGTAGATCACTCTACTTCAATTACAAAGGGATATAACATTCTTGTTCTATTGGCATTAGCTAATGTGAACTATGAATTTGTTTTTTGTGATTTGGTGCAAATGGACAAATGTCTGTAAACTTTAAACGGGAAAGCCGTTTACATTGAACACTAAATACTGTGTAGATTGGTCACATTGTTTGTCAAAATTTGCCTTACTTACAGGAAATTTATATAGCTATAGCAAATGGTATGGCATGGTTCCACTGTATCTCCCATAAAGTACAGTATGCTGAAGAAAACTGTACAGGAGATTGTAGCATTGCAATATGTTATAATTTATATTTTCGGGAATTATTTTTATTTGCTATATTTCTGTGTAAAGGATAGTAATTGATTTAGTACTTAGAAGGGCGTGGCAATAAGAATTTGCTTGTATTTTGCACATGTCTGTTTTTTTCCAAATTTATTATTTTATCTTGAGTCATTGCATTAGTAGTATAATCATCACAGGATGACAATGCAGCTTTTTCAAGGAGTTAGTAAGAGAGTCACTTCCGCGTGTTGCACCATTTGACGAAACTCAGTGCACTGATGTCACAGTAGGCCGACATGACAGCCTGCGCACATTGTAATACTTTGATTTTGAGACCCACGTCAGTGTTCACAGGCTATTTTTAGATGTAAGCGCACTTTGCAAAGCCATGATTGGACCACGTTTACTTGATGCAATATTTCAGGCATCATAAATAGGGTTAGAACGACTTTCTCGTCGTCACAAGTTTTGTCACTTCAGTTCGTCTCAGTTTATCAGTCAGTTCAGTGATGTAGTATTCGTGCAGGGCAGCGAGTGACCACTCTGCTATTTTCTCTCTTGCTTCGTTTTCTTTTATTTATTACGAGTGTCAATTGTTTGTGATGAGACAGCAATAAACTTCAGTTAACATTCATCATCTTTCATTTGTTTTCTGTTGGCACTTCTGGATCAACAAACTTTTCAAGTGTTTACATTAATTCAGAGAGTCTCACAACTTTTCACTGAGCTAGCTCGAGCTAGTGTTTGCTGCGAACTCTTACAAGTTTTCGTACAGCAGAACTACTACAAGATTATAAAAACACATTTGTTGGTTGATATTTCTCCTAACCATTGTGCATCCAACTTGGGGCTATTGAAACAGACTGTACTTAATTGTGGGGAGAGTTATTTTATCTTAGTGTGTACATATGTATTTTTTATGTTGCCATGCAACGCAGTCTTCTGTGTATGTCAGTATTGATATGTGTAGTTGGTGTAACACAGAAATTTAATTTTGATTTTGCTAGGGAGGTCCAAGTGCACGATCTTGTCACAAAATCTGTATTGATCCTGAGCGTCGGCAAATATTCACTTTGGGAAGGTACCTTGATACACTTTACAGGACACTGGACAACATCAAGGTGAGACATTTTCATTTTAATATACTCTGTAGAATATTACGGACATCCATATGTGACAGCAGCAGCAAGTAGCAGCTCATTTCAGTCTTCTAAGACAGAACTGGCAGTTCACTTTTTCTGCTTTTGTGGAATTTTTGTTATAATCATTTTGAAATGTAATATAACCTCAATTTTGCAACCCTGTTTTAAGACCATATTTCTTTAAAGACCCATATTTAAATAACCACAGAAAATTCTTTTAAAATAAGTTGGAAATTTGAGGTAAATCTGCTGAAAAATAAGTAACTGCGAAAATCATTTATCTTGTCAAAACTGTACTGCACGAAGTGCATATCTAAAAATAGATACCTTTCATTTTGATGTCTAGGAGCTGGGGAGGATCAAAATTGATCCGAAATTTCCCAAACCCCCTAAGGCCATCTCCCACTAACAACCCTATTCCAGGAAACCGTGAGATGTTCTATGAGAGCGGATCCACTGTTTTGGTTGATCCTTGTATCACTTCTGTAGTATATCGTAGAAATTTTGTAATTGTGTTTTGCTACTGTTTTGCTCACAGTTTCCATAAATGGTAACGACATTTGCAAAACTATTTTTTTTGTCAGGTCCTGTGGAGCTACAATTGCTGCAGTTATGCTCATGTGGCAAGGAGGCCATCCTTGAGTTTGGTCACATAGTTGTTACCTAGTGTGCGAGGCTGTGACTTGAGGGAGATGATCCCCTCACTTTTAGCCTTTTGAGTTCATAACTTCACAATATCAAACCCTATCCAACCTAAGGTTTAATGGTTACGCTCAGCAGAACTAACAGTGGTACACTCTTCTGGTCATCTGGAAAATGTGGTGAAATGTCACTCTCTTCCAAATTTCCTGCCTTTTACATCTGTTCTCACATTCAGGGAAACCTTGTTAATAAAAACCTCTACAATGTAGAGTTCCATTCACATATAACTGTTGAAATGCATAAAGAACTCAATATTAATTATTGATTTTTGTACACATGTTTAGGGGTTGAGTTTTTTATAAGTGTATTATCATAAGAATCTTGGTAACAGTATGACTCAGTCTACCCGACCTAAGTTCTT
Source organism: Dryococelus australis (assembly GCA_029891345.1). Taxonomy (NCBI): domain Eukaryota; kingdom Metazoa; phylum Arthropoda; class Insecta; order Phasmatodea; family Phasmatidae; genus Dryococelus; species Dryococelus australis. The sequence continues at coordinate 192,370,411 of CM056998.1, read as the reverse complement.
GCTGTAAGTTTTAATATTTGAAATATTAATTTTTCACAATATTTAACTAACAGATGCTCGAGAACTAAAGTGGTTATCAGTGCATATTTTTGCTAGGTTTATAAGATTTTAGTTCTGTATTGATGTTAGTTACAGTTAGTAGTATGGGAATACAGTCGATTCTCGTACCGAAAATGCAAGTATCGATAAACCGTATCCACAGTTAATTTTTAGTGGTCCCGGTAAAACTCCTATATAAATAATGATAAACCGAACTGCTTGTATAATTTATTGGATGTTGTGTCAATCAAAGTATGTTTTGTGTCCCGTTACGTAAGATTTCTGGCAATTATCATTTTTAAGCTAGTTGTTTATACAAACGTCTAGTAACTGTATGTGAAATATGTCACGCGCGCCGCCATTTACCACTAGTCTGCGACGCGTTGTCTACCTACACAACATGTCTACGGCATGATGTGACGTGCAAGTCTGGCTTGCTACTTCCCCTTACATGCCTACAACAAGGGAAGTGGTTACCTAGCAACCAGCTTTGTGACCTAGCATCCTCTCTCCCTTTGCATCTCTTTCTGTCTCTCTAAGCCATGCACCTGTATTCCTCCCCTTGCATGCCATCAAAAAGGGAAGCTGTTGTCTAGCAAAAGAAAAAGCTTGTCCTCTCTCTCTCTGCTGTGTGCACTTTCTTTCACACGCCTTCCGCATAGCAAATAAAGTGCGCCCGGCAAACGTAGAAATTTTTAAAATTATCTGTTGCCCAAAATAGTTGTACCTATCATCACTTGTATTTCAAAGGAAATGGTTTTGCCTGAAAAGGTTATGCAATACATTTTAAAAAGGAATTATTATTAACAAAGATGTATTTTTTTTTTTGTGATTAAAGGTTTCCCCCCCCCCTTAAGTTTGGTGTTTCATTGTATGTGGCATAAAATCGACATGATTTTAAGATGTAATATTAATTTAACTCGGTGGACAGCATCTTCACACACAAAATGATATGCTCAGAAACATATACTTCCCCCCTCTCCCCCTATCCATCAACCAAAATTGTTTGAACATTGAGCGACTTGCATTACCAAGTTTTAAGTTCATTTTTAGTAACTTTCTGGGGGCAAATTGGAGGATTTATATAAATTTATTTCAGTGTATGTGCATTTTTTGAATAAACTGTTAAAATGTATGGGCCTTTTTGACACCTTTGGTCGTCTAATAATGGGTAGGTACGCACCGAGCTGAGTGCAGTGTAACTCATGACGGAAAATCAGAGGACGTGGTTTTGAATGATAAATTATTAGACACAGTGAATAATTGCATTTTAATCCCCCTATTTATTAATTTCTACATCATAATTACAGGTTTTTTTGCAATGAAATATAATTAATTACTTAAAAATAAGGCAGACATTTGCCACGTTAGGGTGTCTGCAATATGTAGTGGCATGGAGGGGTAATTCTGCCTCTGCTTCCCCTTCTCCGCCTGCCATCTTGAACACACTGCCCAATATATAAATTCTCCACGTGCTCTCAGCTGATGGAGTGGGTGTGGAACATTCAAAATTGGACTTGCATTTCGTGTCATATTATTTTCATTTTCACAGGGTTTGAAAGTTTTTTGTCAGCTTGCATTTGGTGTTGGATTACAATTGTAATTATAATACAGTATTTTGAGATGATATATTCTTTACTTAAACAAGTTAAGGTGAAATGATTACATCATACTCAAAACAAAGTCTAATAAGGCCAGAAGTTGTATTTTATTGATGTACATGTCAGAACCCTCATCTACTGAAATCCCGCATGTATGGAAGTTTCCTGAAAAACAGTAGTAGGAAGTTGACTGTATTCAAAAATCAGAATACGTAGTTGTAAATATCAATTTATGAATTATTCACATTCAAATTTTGAATATCTCCTGCGAAAATTGTTAATAATTTAATTCCTTTCAAGTGTTCATTACCTCGACATTACATGCCCTCTTATTTGTAGTCATTTATTTAAATTTTTACTTTCATTCCATAGTTATTAGAGCTAAAATGTAGTGTGCCACAGGCATCTTCATTACAAACTCTAGTCTCTCCACAGCCACGGCCCCATCCGGGAACAAATGTTAGCCGTACACGCCACAAAGCCTCGCAGGGTTGCTGCAGACCCGCTGATGACTTGTGTCAGCCCACAACGCACTCCATGCATCAGGCCTACTTACCCCTCCAGCCCCAGCTGTGAAGGGGAAGTGCGCCGCCAGCCTTATCATCTGCCATCAATGCCACTCCTTTATCGCCTCTGTCTCTGCTCCTCCTCCGCTAACCCAACACCCCTGTGCTGACTGTGTTTCTGGAAACGCAGCCCTTAGTTCGAGACTGTTGCTCACAGCTCAGTTGTAGGTCTCACTGCTTGAACATGTACAGACACTGCAAGCCTTTGTTCATCATGAGCCATCAGCTCCGTTGTAGAACGCCATGTTGCCCAGCAGCTCGCAGAAACCTGCTGTGCTTTTTGGCTATCTCGCTAGCCACGCACCTAATTGTCACACGTCAGAGTACCACTAGACTGGGGTTACCCTCCCACACACACACACACATGCACGCATGCGCACGCGCACACACACACACACACACCACCGTTGGCCTCCTAGGGATGGCCCATCTGGGTCTAGTCAGGGTACAGGATGGTTTATGTGTGTTTACTGTTCAGGCAACAAACATAAGCCTAACTTGGTTGAGTTTTCACTTGCAGCCACTATTCGTGAGCACCGTACTTCATGCTATCTCCTGTTTTGTCCAAAGTACAACAGACACACTTGCAGGAGCAGGGACGTGCTAACACCAGATCCCATCCATTCCTATTGGCAGCCCCATCTACGGAGCGGTGGTCTATACGACTGTTGCACATTTCTGTGAGTGCTTGGGGTCTACTGGCGACTTCCTGCCCAGTCAATTGCTTTGGACCAGTAGCCAGACCTTCCACTGACATACACTTGCCTACACCTGCTTCCTTTCATGCCCTGTCTATGGAACACCAACTGTCTTCCTCTCTACTCTGTTACCCACTATGCCTTGCCACAGGGCTGGGCGAGATAGAATTGCCAAACAGGGGCTAGCCCTGATTGAAGGCCTGGTAGGGTAAGTACAGTGTGCAGACTGGGTGTATTCCTGGGAATGTGAGGAAGTAGCTTGGCAGAGGGGAAATGCAACCGGCTCAACCAAGTTGCAGCCTGCATGACAACCTCTTGTGGCATGTCTCACGAGCCATTTCACCACTACCTTCCACACCACCAAAGAAACTAGTAACTGGGAAGTGGCCTTCGGCCGCAGATTGAGTAGTCCGCTAACTAGATCTAACGTTCACCTACACTCCTACTCGTACTCGAACTAGGCCTACACCTCCCGGTGCACCTCTGTGTGTGCAACGGGCTATTATAGAACTACCCAAGACAGCCCACCACACTCCAAGTAAAAACCCCATCAAGTTAACGAAGCCCGTTTTCCAGTTGTCTGGGAGAGGAAAAGCTCGAACGCCACTAACTCCCTCTAAGGAGGGGTGTCAAATGTTGCTGATAATGATTAAAAGTTTTTGTCATTGGATGCGACAGTAAATCAAGGATCATTAGATCTGAGCGATATTGTTTACATAGGTATGACATTAAATCATTTGTTTAAAAACTTTATAAAAACCACAATTGTTAGCAAAAAAACATGACACACACATTAATTTTCATTGTAGCATTTACGGAAATAGGATATATTTCTTCTTTCTTATTGTTTGCAGCCGAATAGGCGTGGAAAGGTTGTATTACCACTGTTATGCACTACCAAAAAAAAATATCTTAGTATGGTTTTTATCCACATACCACACCGCCCATGTAAAGTGCACATAGATTTTTATCGTATTCTTGGGGAAATTATAGCATTTTATTTGTACAAATACATTAAATAGTATACAGTTTTGTTACATTGTGTAGGGCATGATACATTGACACGGTGGACACGAACAATACAAAGTGCCAACATGGTGTCGCATCATAACTGTGGCAACAGACTGAGATACGAACTAACAACGCTAGTAGTACAGGACTGTATCACAAACCAGTTGCAAGCATTTACATACAACAAAAAGTGTTTCCACAGTATTTTGTCTATTACTTAATGAAAAAGTTCCTTTCCTGATAAAGCATTTATTTTTATTGCAAATAGGAACTTTGAGCTATTTCCTGACAACCAAAATGTTTCTCTATTCTTCCCCGTGGTTATAATGTGTGCATGTTACCATAGTTTTGTCACGATGTGTGTTTTATACTCTCATATTTCACGCAGGCTACATATATATATATATATATATGTGTGTGTGTGCGCGCGCTATTCATGTTAAAGTGAGCATTTTTTAAGGCCTTTCCAAGAGGCATTAACCATTAATAAATATAATTTATTGCAATTTTAGACATTTACTTCAGAGAGTGGTGAAATGTACACACTGTGTTTGTTAGTCACATATCAATGTTTATGTTAAAAAGTGGTGCAAAGATAGAAATTGGTTGAAAGAAAGAATTTAGCAGGGCCTTAAAAAGTGCTCACTTTACAGTGAACAGCCCATACATGCACATATATGGTGGATTCTTTATTTTTGAATATTGTAGCAAACTTTTTTAATTCAGTAAGCAGAAAATCATCTTGGAAAAGTGATATACTGCATTTGAAGATGTAACTATTATTTGTGTGGGAACAGTTTGTTGTTATTTGAACAGCTAAATTATTGTTATATCTATTTTATATAACTGAAATTGAATATTTACTGGTAGCAATTAGACTTCAAAACTATTCGCATGTTATTCGAAAATGTTTGATTCAAAAATATTTGAGCATCAAAATCCATTAATCGCACACCCCTAATTAGAGTAGGACCTCACTGTTAATACCCCTTACTGTTTCCAGGAATAGGGTTGTAAGGATGAACGTAATAGTTTATTTGGAAAATTTTGGACAGATTTTAACCTAACCCAACCCGTATACAAAAATGGGGATGGTATCTATTTTTAGATATACACTGCTTTTAGTACAGTGTTAGATGAGATGTGCAATGCGTAGCGACTTATTTTTCAGCTGATAACTTTCAAATTTGCAAGAATTTTGTTTTGTGGAGTTTTTCACGGTTCCTCAAAAATGGGGTTTTAACGAGAGATGAGCTTAATAAGTGGGATTGCTGCAGTGAGGTTCTACTGTGGCTTTCATGTACTTTTATTAGTAATAAAACAAATTGTTGTAATGTTACAGAGTGATTTCTACATGTATGACATTGACAGTAACACGTGGACGCTGATCTCGGAGGACACTGGTGAAATGGGAGGTCCACAGTTGATATTTGACCACCAAATGTGCATGGACAGTGAACAAAGGAAGATATATGTGTTTGGTGGCAGAGTGTTAACTAGGCAAGCTGGGTGAGTGTACAGCTGTATATAAAACCTTTCTTGCATTTGGATGAAAATGCATTTTTTAATTTTGAAACACACACTCTTTTGTGTGTTGTGTTATTTTAATATTAATTTTCATTACGGATGGGTCGATTCCTTATTTTTTTGATGCAGATCCCAAATTTTCTTTAATTCCAATTTTGATTCGGATTCTAATTATGGTTCTTTTATAAAAAGTACATTTACATGATTAAATTATAGTTATTTTTTAAGGTACACCTTTATTATTCAATAATTTAAGATAAAAGTATAAATTCATAACTCAAAATAAATTGTTTACTAATTATGGTTCTTTTATAAAAAGTACATTTACATTATTAAATTATAGTTATTTTTTAATGTACACATTTATTATTCATTAATTTAAGATAAAAGTATAAATTCATAACTCAAAATAAATTGTTTACTACAAAACAAACTGGAAAATCAGGACTAATATGTTAATTGTGCATGAAAATGTTTACCAAGATTCATAATTATGATGTAAAAATATCCCATTACTTAAAATACATCGTTTATTGATAACTAATTGATAAAAACCTCTGTTTTAAACTATGCTGAACGGCTGAAAATCAGTGCACATCGTTTCATGTATAAAATTAGTAATTTCATGGTACTACCATCTTCAGGTTAGAATTTTCTCTTGGCATCAACTAGAGATGCTGCACCATCTTTACTGATCTTTTGGACTCTTCTGGTGGTGTTGGACTTCAAAGTAGAAATTGATGTACAAGTATGGGTTATAGCTGTATTTGCTGATATTTTTTTGGTGAATGGCATGTGAATTTCATGTGACGAACCAACTGATAGTTCAAACATTCTGACACACTGCCACAGTGAACTTTAACTGGAGCATCAATCTTAAAAGTTTCTCTAAAGAAAGCATTTTGTGCTTTGTTGGTAAGTTTAATATTAGGTTAGTTGTGGCCTTCTGAATGCCCACAAGAGATCTTTCTGTTGGCCACAATAGCAAAATGGACTGTATTCGAAAATTCGAATGGATGCAAAATTAAAAAACAGATAGAAAGAGAGGCTGCCTGACTGACACTATTCATCACGATGCTTTACGAACAACTGATTGCCTCCTCTCGGCAGTCCAGGCTTGCCAACTCTGTGGTCCAGCACTGGATGCAGGTGTGCCAACTTCAAAAACCACGAGAGGTGACAGAGCGGGAAATTCAAAACTTGAATGTGTCCAGTACACACACAGATAGTCACTAACACGTGAAAAATTAAGTATTCACATATTTACATATCCAAACATTTTCTCTTGCAGTAATTACATTCTGAAAATTTGTCATTACACTGACAAGTACGTAGTAGAATGGTTACAAGCTTTAGAGATAAATGACTTAGAATTTAATATTCAAAAGATAACATTTACACACATTTGTTGACTGTAAATTATCACAGAAAATCATAACTTAAGTCCAATTTCTAATTGGAGAAATGCGGGTGAAAGAAACTATTATTATGGAACAACACTTTTTTTCCCCACTTTTTAGTTGCACATTTACACACATTCGTACAAGTGGGCTGTAGGCCTAAGGTTGAAAGACACTTAAAAGTTAAAATTTGGAATTTCGGCAATTAATGGTCACTTCCCAACTTATCTCAAAATGTGCGATCAGAGACTATGTAGAAAACAGCATAGCAGACGTCTGTAAAACAATTCATCTTGGATGAGGAAGTCAGCTGCAAGGTAAATTGTGAACCAACAGCTAGAGCAATGAAGTTACGAAGTGAAGCAGATTCTTTCTCCTACATTTGTTATTTACTGCAAACTCAAATTAAACTGTTTAAGCACAGTCAAATTACAATTCAGGTGCAAAAAAAATTCAGCAATGACAAAATTGCTGAAAGTGCATGATGGGGAAAAAATGTTATTGTTGGGGTAAACAAACGTGGTCACGCCTGCGCAGAATCAATAAATGTACAGCATGCTCCTTGCAAGTCGTACAACTATTGTTTTGGAATGTAAATACTGTAATGTTGTTAACGTGATGTGCTCAGAGTTGAATTTATAAATGTTTAAATGTGATAATTAGCGAAATGTTCAAAACAATTGCGTGTATATCAGATATCCTACAGCTGACTGTGTTACAGTACTAAGTTTTTGTAGTGAAAACAGGGTTTAAAGTAAATGCTCGAATGAAAGCAAGTTTGTGGACTACAGCTCCTAGTTAATTACGGTTATCAACACTGTAACTTGTTGCAATCTTTCAAAAAAATGTCATTATTTTCATTCATAGAAAATGCATTTATGATAAGGTAGTAGGCTTTCGCAAGCATTGCTAATATAAAAATGTAAATATGTAGGTACTTTACTTATTTTTTGGGGCATGATTCCTATAATCTCAAGAAAAGAATCAACGATTTCGATTCAGAGAAGAATTGCCGGTGGAATCAAAGCATCAAAGAATCTACACGACCAATACCTAATTTTCATTTTTGTTTATCTATTGTTCTCTACTAAGATAACAGAACCTGCACTCAAATTCTTTCTTCGACAAACTTTTCTCATTATGTTGCAGCAGCACCATCTCCAGTAGTTGTTATAACGACCACCCAACACCAGTCAGTGCTCTGTTGCTTCTTCTATTTATTGTTTGGCTTCCACTCCTACCTCCTTCCATTCCCTGCCCTTTTATCCCCTCCCGTGTTACATCACAAATTTTAAATTCAGAGGTTTTAACTATGCATTACTGCTCACTTCCCGCCCGACCTTCATCACTGTCAACGAGCTTCGGCATCATAGACCAGCATTATTCATCATGAGCTGTGACATCATTTAATTTACTTGGCACGACACTCTTGGCAATAGGTTTCATCTGCCTTAAATGTAGAGATGTTCCGATACCATGTTTTCAGATCCCGATACCAATGGCCTTCACACTGAATTTTAGAAAAAGTATTACTTTTAATAATACATTAAAAACATTTTTCCTAGACTCGTTTAAATAAATAATGTCTTAAAATACTGTATATAATTTATTGTAATCGGACACAAAATGCAAGGATGACCTCTCAACGCCGCTACCGGTTGGCTACGCCTTGCACACGTGGCAAATCTCTGTCTTTTAAAGTAATTAATCATATTTTACTGCAAAGAAAACTTGTAATTTAGGACACAAATGAGGCAATTATAATTGATTTCTTCACTGTCTGTAATAACTAATCATTCAAAACCACGTCCTCTGATTTTCCCTGTCATGAGTTGCACAGCACTCGGCTCGGTGCTTACCTACCCATTAACTAGACGGCAAAAGGTGTCCAAAACAGCACTTACATATTGTCAGTTTATTCAAAGATGCATGTCTATTGAAATAAATTAATATAAATTCTCCGATTTGCCCGCAAAAAGTTACTGAAAATGAGTACTCATAGTACAAGTCACTCTATGTTCAAAATATTTTTTGCTGACAAGTGGTAGAGTATATGCTTTTGGGCATATAATTATATTTGCAGCCTTTGAGTTAAATAAATATTAAGTTTTAAAGTCATGTTAATTTTACGCCAGATACAATTAAACAACAACCTTACCGGATAAAGCAACTTTTAAACACAAAAGAAAACATCTTTACAAATAATAATTCCTCGTTAAAATGTTTTGCATAACATTTTCAGGTGAAACCATTTGCTTGGAAATACAAGTGATGTTAGGTGCAACTATTTTGAGCGACGCGTAACGTATTTACTCATGTATAGTGAGCTCCGTGTTTTTTGGAACAAGTTCCAGGGAAAAATTTTTTAAAAATTAAATTGCACCAATAATTTGTGGTAACCTGTTAGTAAATATGGAACAAATTATTCTTATTTACATTAATGTGTGGTGATTGTGTTAATTTTGTAAAATACATTAATTAAATAACTTGGGTGCAAAAAGCCAAAATAAAAATAAAAAATCTGGAAACCATCTGCTCCTACTACTCAACATTTCCAGCTTCGTTTTTCTTTCTTCTTTTAGCAGTGACCAGCTTTTTTTTTTGCCAGAATTTCACACTACCCTTATCTAAAAAAAAAAAAAAAAAAAAGGTCTTCTCACCACTTCTCTCCCCATGAACATGGTTGGCTCCCTAGCTTCTGCCATGGAAACAAAGAGGAATGGTGGACTTATTGACCCTGCAACCATCTGGATGTTGTTACAAGGGGTGGGGGCCAGCAGCAAACAGGTGGCAATTCTGGTTTTGTGGGTGACAGGATGCCATTAGTTGGGTTATGAGGGGGGGGGGGGGGGGGGGGGGGGGGGGGTTCGACCTACCATCTAACTGAAGGGTCACTGAAGGAGAAAAAGAGAGAAGGGAGAGGAGTAATGTAAGAGCAAGAGATGAGACAACAGACAGTTGTGCCACTTCCCTCAACATCTCCACACAATTTGTGGCTAACACCCCCCCCCCCCCTTCCCCCCCCCAGTGTATAGGGGCACCCCAGAATTTTTTCCCTTTATTTTGGTAAAAAAAAAAAGGGGGGGGGGTGCTATTCACAAGTAAATACGGTATTTGTTCTTAATGTGCGACGTATACAAACTGAAAAATGGTCATTTTTGAGCCTAAAGAAAGTAATAACCTGACTTAATTGTTTATAACTGATAATAAAGTATTGGCCGACATCATACCAGACCCAGATAGATCGAAAAAAGGTGAAGTATCACCTGATACCGATACTTAGTATCTGTATAACTCTACTTAAATGTAATGAGTTGATATTAGTGAAATATTTCTTGACTATTGTGGTGCGTCGGTGAGAGGGATCACTGTGGTAAGTCACAGGTAGGTGGAGAATTGAAGATTCCACCCCGCAGACAAGATCTTCGATTCGTATTGTGGTTGGTGTGACAGCAAAATTCATGCCCTTGGCCAGATTGTTTATGGTAGCTTCAGCCAGTTGTTTGTCCGATATATTGATAACTACTTGTTTGTGGCCCAGTATAGGCTGAGTGGGTTTCTTGTAAAAGTTGTTCAACTTCTTCTTATGCATCTCTGCTGTGCGAAGTGAGACTGAAATAGCTTGTGAAGCAAAAGCTGTATCAAGTATATTCCAGAAGTAAGGAGACAGTTCATTTGACAGTTGCAGATTAAGGTACATAAGATTCTTTGCATTTGAGTCCAGGGGCCTGTTTCATAAAAGACTTATAATACAGGGCCTGTATTACAGGAGTTGTAAAATAAAAATTAGAGCCCTATAAAAGTCTGTTTCAAAAATATTATTAGGACATTGAAGTCTCGACATCTGTTCGTGAATGTCAGTGAGCAGAAAAGTTTGGCTTGCGTTTGTCTTAACTGGTCGTATTTCCTGGCTGATCTTGTTATTTCCTTCTCATAGTAGTTGTTTAAAATAGTTTGCAGGCTTTTGCGGTTATTGATGTCAATTTCTAAGTTTGTGGGTTTGAGCCGCGTCGTGGATTTCGTGGAGAAGAAATCCATGACGCGGCTCAAACCCAGAAGCCTAGAAATTGAAAATTGTAGTATGATTATAATATTTATGTTATTCAGAAGAGTGCTCTGATGGGTGCTTCGCCACCACTCTTCATTTGTAATGTTCTGTTGTTCATAATTTCAGGTAGCCTTTATAGTTGTACGTTGGTGGCATCAAAATATAATTTCTTGTATTGAAAGTAAATAATTGTCTAGTAGTATCTTTACTTAGCAATTAAAGGGTACATTTGCTTCTGGCAAGTGCTTGATTCTGTGTCATCATGCGATTATAGATGCACATATTTTGTAATGGTGAAATTAGCATTCTTGGCGAACACATCTTAAAATTTATTTAAGAACTGAGCAACAACTTTGTCAGGTGTTGCCAATTTATCACGAGTCTTATGGTTCACTATGTTGGTTAAATGGGCGTTAAAAAATGAAAACATGTTTTCGCTCACGTACATTTTCTTGGTTATGCTGAATACATGTTAAAATTGGGTTTGTTTTTCATGAACCTGCCTTACTAGGAATTTGGTCACAATTATTAAAAAGTATATTGGGTGCGTCAAATGTGTTGGCTCACTGCTTATCACACTTTGTTTTTATTGCGTCAATTTTGAAATCATTACGGACCATGTGTATTTATGATACTTACAATACAACTTTATTTACGCACCATTTGTTTTTAAGGTGCTTATTATAGAAGCCAAGTATTATATAAATATTTACTGGGACAGCCAGGGCCGAATGTAACTAATCGCACACCTCTGGGCCCAAGGAAGTGTCGTCCCCCCCCCCCCCCCCCCGCATTTCTTTCTGCTATGAGCACAAAATCTCGTATATAACAAACAAACATATCACATAACTGACATAACACATATTTATTCACAGTTTGTCAAACAATAAAACACTTTTAACTAACAGGTAAGTGGTTTACGTCTTGCTTTTTCATTTGCAAATTTGTTTATAACATCATCATAGTCCAGCTTCACAGTTAAATCATTTTCAATTGGAAGCACAGAGAGTTGTTGAGTTTGTGATGAATGCAAATAATTTAACTCTTTGCAGGTGCTGAAAAACACCTTTCTGGCTGAACAGGAGTACATAAATAAATCTTCAAAGCAATTTGAACATTTGGATGCAAGTCGTAAAGATTTTTAAACATTAGAAGTTTGTTTTTGTGTAAATAAGTGCTACTTGTTCCCGCCTGTAAGAGAAAACTTGTGACATATATACACTCTGTTCCAAATGTTTCTTCTATGTCAGAAGGATATATCAGGTGCAATATGTCAGCTGACTTGTAAATCTGATCAGGATCAGTGTCTGTGAGATGAGATAAAAATGAGAATCTTTCTGAAAATTCTTTTTAAACAGACATTTGAGTTGTCAATTTATCTAATAGTGTCACATAACTGAGCTGCAGGACAGAACTTGCATGATTTTCCTTTTGTGGATCGCATTCACTTTCAGATCCTGACTCAACAAAAAATCTCTTAGGCTTCTTAATTCTTTTATTTCTTCATCTTGTTGACTGCTTTTAAATTTTCTTATCAAATGATGCTTTCATTTCATTCACAAATATAATGAGGGAAATTATACAAGTTAAAAACTGTACCAACATCCATTTCTTCTGACTGTAATTTTTCACTTACAGCATTAAATCTTTCCAGAATAGCTTCCAACACTGCGGCTATGAAAGTCATTTCAGAAAATACCAACTTTATCAAAATTTCCTTTGCCTCTTGCCTAGTGACAGACTTTTCATTTTCAATTTTTCTTTTATGGATATCAGTGCTTTGATAATTGCTTGAAAATCAGTGTTGAGTCTTTTGCCTGCTTCTTCTCATACAGACCACCTTGTTTCATAAAGTATTTTGAGTGAAAGATTTCCTTGTTTGAAAAAAAAGACTCGACTCCAAAATTTTCCAGCAATGGGTTGATGCAGAAAAAAAAATTATAGAAATTTTGTAAAAAATCAAAAAAATTAATAGCTAGCCTACAATAAGTTGCAGAGCTTGACCCAACTAAATTAAGCATCATGGTAGGAAGACTGCCAATGGATTGGATTCTTTTATTCTTGCCTGCAGGCCAGAATATACTCCTGACATATTTGCAGCGTTGTCGTATGTTTGACCCCAACAGTTATTTATGTCTAACCCGTGGTCTGAAATAAAAGTAAATATATTCGTTGAGCTGGATGGGCCCTACAAAGGGACCTATCTCAGTCTGGTGGCGCACTGCCAATTGACTCCACTCATAACACTGCACCCCCATTCCCCTTACCAGAAGTTACTGCTCCCGCACCACGTCCGCTTTCGATCTATATAGCTTGCAAGCTGGAATCCGAACTAGATTGTGAACTAGGCATCGGTTGGCCGTGGCCAAGTTACAAATATGTTAGCATTTTCAGCCTGTCTAACCCCGCACCCATCCCAAGTTAGCGACACTGCGCTACCAAAGACATATGTTCGTTCCGAACAGCAACCGGGAAGGTAATTAAACTCTCCATACCTCCCGAAACTACACCAAAATTCCGGATAGCTTCCCCTCCGTATAACTTTGTTCCTTCTCGAAAGCCTATTAGGTTGGCCCCTTTCAGGCGTCCTGGAAGTGAACAAGACTCCCAGTAGTAACTATCCAAAGAAAGTCAAACTCCTTCCCATTCAATTATCATCTCTAACCCCATTCACAGTATTTCGTTCTTTTCGACAGCTGGCGTTCTGTGTTTTGGTAACCTTTCTGGTGAGCAAGGTTGCACTCCCTGGGAGGGAGTCATTTTAATTAAGCTCACCCTGGGGTTTGATTCTCCTCCCTTCAAACGCAACCCTTCCACTAGGTGACATCCTTGTAAGGATCAACCCTGACCCGCCAGACAAAGGAACACTCGTTAGAAACCTATATGCTGCTGAAGGGACCCCTTATAACCATCCAGAGGGAAATTAGCACTCCTATTGATCCACCCCAACGATAGGTGCACCTCCAGTGAGGCATCTCCGTAATGAGGTGAGAGACTTGACTCATTGCCCGTAGGTAATAGGTATAGGCCGGGTACCTCCTACTGCCACGACAGGGTGCATCACAAGGTTAACAGTGATACGCGACATTTGTGAAAGCGAGCAAGTGGTATTTTAGGGTAAGTTGGGTGTCTGAAAATAATATCCCAGCTGGGAATGTTAAGCAAAATAGTGTACAGAAAAATTACACTTACAAAAACGAAGGCAACTTATTTATTATTGTTTTAAAGGGAAGTTAAATAGTTTCACAGGACTCTGCAGAATATGGTAGAAGCTGGAATGATGCTTCAAGGTTCCACTGTGTTTTTTCTTATTTTGTAGAAATTTGAATCAATTTTAATTACCATAACCACTAATTTTTAATATTTATTTTAAGTGGATGGACACTGTGCTGAGCCCCGACAGTCGATACATTTATTACTGCTTGGGGAACATTTTTTTTTTAATTATAACTCATCATTGTGTGTTAATTACCCAAGAATAGATCTATTTGAGGCCACAGTCAGGGGTTGTTCAAAGGATAGAGAACAACAGGTCACTTTTTTTTTCAGGCCCTCTCCATGCATATCCTCATTATAGTGAAATCTTTTGATAGACATTAAAGCGATAACAAGGTGGTTCCTAGTTGTTACACTGCGGGAGCTTAAATATTGTGTACATTTTAGAAAAATTGTGCATTCTTACAGATTTATTTAAAAAAAAAAAAAAAAAAATTGCCTCATAATATTTATTACGTTGTCTGGCCATATTGTTGTTGTTGACGATAGCGTAACGCCAAGATTAGATTAATTTCCTAAATATGTTGCAATTCTTGGCAGATCATCGTAATCTTCTGATCCCACCCATAATTCATTTTATTCCACTGTTGAAGGTAGTCCAAAAATGTTCAAATTTCCTAAATATATTAGACGTTACATGTGATTATAATAATATTTGTACTGCAGTTTTAAGAAGTTCGAGGTATATCCGCCAGAAGCGCTGTAAGTACTCAGTAGCGCCAACTTCGTAGTTCGAAGTGATGCAGTATTTGTGCCAACTAAGTTGGTATACGTGGAGAGGGCCAAAAAAAATTATCGACCGCTCAATAACATTGCTATTGCCACTCTGGTATAGCCTACACCTTATTTACTCTATGGCCACAGTGACATACACTATTTACTCGAATGCAAGTTTCACTTCCTCCCCCTCCACCCGGTTTGTAGGCCTCCCTCAGTTTTCAGGGTGGGTAAACTGGAAAAAAGTTTGCCTTGGAATTGAGAGCCCCTCTCTTAGAATGACGAATGCTTATAAATGAGAGTAAAAGCAGCAACAAATAAGTACTTTTCTTTCCAGCAGTATTTTTTCTGTCAGTTCAGTATCTGGAGAAAGGGTATATCAGTGGCAACACAAGAGTGTGGCAATACTGGAAGCTAACTTTTCCAGCTAGCTGCTGCATTCCTAATGGCGTGCCTATCTCCTCATACCTCCACAGTCGTGTTAGTTCACACTATATATTTCTTTAGTGAACATGTCTGCAAAAAAGTTTGTACTCTCATGTAAAAACAATTTACAACACAAACCAAGTAATTCACCATGTGATCAGAGCAACAGGTAATTGGTTTGTACAAGAGAAAAACAACATATAGAATTATCCACAAGTCCTGCTAATGCGGATGAGTATTTTTTGGCTTCTGACCTTCCGTACAACCTACATAGAATGAAGGTGAAACAGGATTGGTCTGGACTATGTCACCCTCTCCCTACCCATCTTAAGACAGACAACCTTTTTCTCCTCTTCCCAGCTTTGTTCCAAAAGAAGAAGTCACAGTCAGCCACCCCAGCAAGAGATGGGGAGAGAGAGGGGGAAGGGAGAGTGTAGAGGGAGGGAGGATGAGTGAGGAGGAGTAATCGAGAGTATAGAGGGGTAGGATGGTTGGTGGTTAAGAGGCAGTATTTCTTCCCACCATTTCTGCAAACCCATGCACTTATGTTGTTTAAATGGCACACTAAGGAAGGCAATTAACCAAAATAAATTACTGTGCAATATGGAATTTATGACCGGGAGATAAAGGTCTTATAAGAGTATCTGCTTTCTTTTTCACATAATTTTTGATAGTCTCAGATTTAAGGCCCCTCCTCCTCCCCCCCCCCCCCCCGCTCAATTTCATTTTTGAAATTTTAGACTTGGAAGAAATATGGGCCTTAAATTTTATTAAATACAGTAGTAGGACTATTTGGCTTCAACTAAAGTGAATGGAGTTTGATGCCTGGTGGGGCCAAATGTGGATTTTTTGACGTTTATAATTTGGCATATGTAGTTGGCCAGAGGGTTTTCTTGAGGTACTCTGTTTCCCCTGCTCTTGCATTCTGACACTGCTCCATGGCATTTTCATCTCATTTCACCCCTGTATGATGTTGAAGACCGCCAAGATCGCTCCCACAACACCCACTAAATAGGAGTGCCTGAAATTGTTGTTTTTTTTCCATAGGATTGTGATAGATGAGCGGGCAAGTGCAGGGTGCATATCTCTGATTGGAAACTCGGAGCCAGTGTTCTCTGGTCTGTTCTCCTACCATGTGCCCACCAACACTTGGACAAAGCTCTGTGATGATATCAGTTGGCAGAGTAGCCCGGGATTCCCAACCATCAGGTCTCGTGTTGGACATTCAATGCTCTTCCACCCGGTGAGTTCAATGCAAGTTCCATTGTTTTTCATTTTATAAGAAATGTTTGGATTCATAAACTTTTGAATTATGCTTACTGTGGAGCCCTACAGTTGGGCATTTTAACTTTAATCAGTAATGTATTGCAGCATATTTGATATTGTTTAGGACTTGACCCTGTAAACATGGATTTGGCCAAATTTTTGGTTTGTAGTACTTTCACAACAACTTGTGTAGTTTTTTTCGTGGCCTCTTAATGTTTGTGCGTGACCTAGTTTAAATCTCTCACAAACCCAATATGGTGCACATTCATCACGAGTCAGTGCTGTCTCCGGGGTTGGCTGTCTTGAGCTGCAGGAAGAAGAGACCAGTTCTTTGTTGGACAATATGGTGGTAAATTAACTGGTGTGCAGCTGGGTTGTTTCCGTGTTGAAATTCATTGTACAGTCCTCTTAGTGGCAATTTTATTGTTGGTAGTGTTAATTTGTCACAACATCTTTAATACTTTGGACTGGATACTAACCAGCGTCATTGTTTTTTTTTTTGTGCACGTTTTCGTATTTGTGTTGGTCGCAGTATTTTTGGCAGTAAAATTTGTGTGCATGTGTTTGGAGTTTGAAAGAAAATGTGTTTTCAGCATTAAGAAGAGACTTTGTGGATGCCGCGGACAAAGCGAACAGTGAAAGTTCTTGGGATTTTTTTTGTTTCTTTCCATCTGTTGTGTTTCTGTGTCTGTATGGTTGTTGTCTGTCTCATCATCATTCCTGCTTCCTCTTTTGTGATTGCTTAGTCTATCACCAAAAGTCATTAAAGTACACCCAACACACTCATTTAGGGTGGAAAGTGCAACATGCAAAGCCAATAAAAACAATAATCTTTCACGACACATTTTTTGAAGTCATTCACCTGGCCAAGTTATTACAGGGACCTGTTCATTGCATAAACAGTATTGTGCGTACTTGGAATTTGTGCTGTTTCTTGCGCTTCTTCATTCTGAAATGTCTTGGGCATTTCCATCAGTGCCTCATGACTTTGTTCTTTGCTGTTTCAATGAATGCTGTTGAAAAAATTCACTATTGTCATATTTTGTTTCATACCTAGTATGATTTTCACTGTTTGTTTTTAGTGTGGGTACTTGGATGCCGTCATATTTTCTTTTTCTCGTCTGTTTTTGTCTCCTTGGTTGTGAGGTTTACAATTTTGGTTACCACAACATGACTGAGGCACAAGCTGCACTTACAATTTTTGTTTTGCAGATATTGTTAGGCTCAGATTGTTATGAGTGAGCCAGCCACACACAGTTTGTGACTACCATCTGGGACTTGCCTAAAGTCCATGACAATTTTGATGTTGACTTTATTGCTGTTACAATTGTTAGCCGATAAGTTGCCAGATGTAAGTGCTGCTGAATATGCAGGGTGCATGGTGGAGTTTGAAGAAAAATATTTCTTAATAATGGAAATTGTAGATGCCCTCATGGACAAGTCTAAATGTCAGGTTCCAAGTTACTGCTAGCACCAGGGCACACAGTTCAAGGGAGCTCTACTCAAAATGTCAGGTTCCAAGTTACTGCTAGCATCAGGGCACACAGTTCAAGGGAGCTCTACTCAAAATGTCAGGTTCCAAGTTACTGCTAGCACCAGGGCACACAGTTCAAGGGAGCTCTACTCAAAATGTCAGGTTCCAAGTTACTGCTAGCACCAGGGCACACAGTTCAAGGGAGCTCTACTCAAAATAACTTTGCCGAATTTTGATGGTTACTCCTAGCAATGGCCTAACTTTTATAACTTGTTTGCCTTTCTGGTGTTGCATAACAATGATATCTCTCCTGTTGAGAAGCTAGTCTATATGAAGGGTGCATTTTGTGGGGAGCCTCTTGGCTTGATTCAGTCTTTACTCATGTCTGAGGCTAATTTTGGTGTTGCTTGGAAATTACTTGAGTGTTATGAGACAAGTGACGTATAGTTAATGTGCATGTGAGGAGGAATTACTTCAGTCCGCATCAGCTTTGTCTAAGACACCCACCTTGTTACAACGAAAGTTGAATGTCAGCACTGAACATGTTTCTGCACTAAGGGTCGTTGATGTCGCAGTAGAACAGTTAGACTTTGTGTTGTTGCCGGTAATGTGCAAGTGCTCAACTTCAAGCACAGTGGGAGCTCCCGCTTGGTCGTGAGTTACCCACCCTGACTGAATTAATTTCAAACACTGATACCAGGAATGACGGCAACTGAGGCATGAAGAATAGAGGAGCAGAGCATACAGTTTTATAATCCCATGGGGCCATGGTGACTGAGTGATTAGCACGCTCGCCTCCTGCCAAGGCGAACCGGGTTCAATCTCCGGCCAGGTCACCGGATTTTCACAAGTGGGAATCGTGCCGGACAATGCCATTGGTCACAGCGGGTTTTCTTGGGGATCTCCTGTTTCTCCTGCCCCTTCATTCTGGCGCCGCTCCATATTCACTTTAATCACCCTCATTGGCTCTGAAGACCTCACTGTTAAGAGCCACCCAAATCGCTTCACTCACTCTGTTATCCCATGTAGACAGTTTTGATTGGCATCAGGCATGCTAGTTTTGAGCATTGCTTCATGCATGCTTGTAATTCTTTTAATTTTGTGGATAATTTGCACTCATTCTTGCATTGTGAAAACGATGCCTTAAGATGCCTTGTGCTGAGCAGAGTGAGGAGGAAAAGGTTGCAGCCGTACGGCATCCTGTGACAAGCAGGCAGCTGAGTATTCCTAGGGCCACCACCATGTAAAACCAACTTAGGGAATAGGCACAAGCAGAGAGGGCATGCCTTGTAGTGTTTGATACTCAAGAGTTAGATGCCTCTGTTCTCTGCATTGAATTGCCAAGTATTACACAATTCACACCCCTGGTAAGAAGTCCTATAGGTTCCATTTCTTATGAAACCTCTGCCGTAGACTTCTCCCGAGCGGACTCCAGCACCTAGCAACATAACCAGAAGCCCTACCAGCCACTGCTTCTACAAGAAGCTTCACTCTAGAGATTCTTCCCAATGTTTGTCCCCAGGTGAACATGTCCTTTGCTTTAGTGTGCTCCGCCACCCGGCCAGCATGTAACCAGACTCTACCATGCACTGTCAGACAGATCATTTAGTTTCTGATATTTTGGGGTCCCCCATAAAAAAGGATTTAGGGCTCTACATCACAAGAATCCCACCGGTAGCTGGCGGAGAACATGAAATAAACACTTGGTGTTGACCATATTGTTAAACCTGGAATTTAACTTGCTACTGTCATAGATAGTAGGCCAAACAAACGAGACATCAGAAAAATCATGGTGTGGTCATGTTGAGGAGACAAATGTTGGTTTTATGTGAATATGCCTGTGTTATTGAGTATTATTTTTTTTTTGCATATGGAAATGAAATTAAAGTAACTAAATGAATGTATTGCTTTCATGGCTTGCATTGACGGATCTAGGCAAGATCTTTCATTTGGCATCAGAATCAGGGCTCTGATACATTGAAGTTGTGAGATATATTGACCAGAAATGTTCATCTTTGCTCAAAATTGTTGTCAGTGACCATGAGCTTCCACCCGTGTCTTGTGCATGCACGGTGTCGTCTCCAGATCGTGCTCACACTGAAATCATGTACTCGATCAAAAGAGACCACATTTATTACAATTATGTTATTTGTCACATCATTATAGGTAGTTGGAATGGATCACCCTGCAAATATTAAATTTGCCATTTCCATCATGGTACTCCCATGTGTTAATAAGATTTTGAAAATTTATTATAGTCAGAATTTCTGAATCTTTTTAATTAAATTAGAAGCAATTTATTTTGAAATTGTGGTATGTGTATGCATATGTGAGTAATACGTAATCAGTTTGTAACAAATCAGTTAAGTCAATCTGTCGAAAATTTAAAGCTTCTGAAACAATTATCTCCTCATCTTCTCAACCAACATTTGACAAATTAATTTTTTCTTCGTCTCAAAACAATTAAATATTTTTAACTCTTTCTTCTTTATCAATAATTTTTAATTAAACTATATTGTAGCAATTACATTCAATGTTAATATTTATATTCTTCCATGGTTTTTTTTTTCTCGCTCACATGTCTGCCTTTGACGGTGATAGTATTCTTTCTCTTAATGAAAAACGTGTGACGTAAAACTTTTTCTCTGTACCTCTTTGGTTAGCTGCTCTCTGATTGGCTGTCATAATAATACTGACAAAATGGAATACTTCATACACTCTAAAAGCAAACGCAATATAACCTACTCATGATCTGTGTCAGTAAAGTAGTATGATAACCAAACTTTTCCTTGTACTTCATTTACATCATATAATTAATACTAGAGCTTAATTTGGACACGTGTATTGTGAACATAACCAAATAATCTGCAACCAGAGATAAATATAATATGTGGAATGACCGCAAAACAAAGGGTATTATAACCCTGGCAAATCACAGTGTTGCAAGCTATGTTACTCATTGATTATTCCCCACAATTTGTTGTAGGGTTGCCGGAAACTGTTTATTTTTGCGGGTCAACGATGTAAGGAGTACCTGAATGATTTCTTCACTTACAATGTTGATACACAGGAAATTGAACAGATATCTGAAGGAAACAAGAAGGAACCCTGTAATAATATTCCTGCTGCAGGCTTCACTCAGCGAGCGACTATAGACCCTGAGCTCAATGAAATTTATGTTCTCTCTGTAAGTATCTTTTTACATACATTTTCCTTTGATACCTTTACTGTAAGTTAGTTTCACTATTCCAATGTACTTTGAAGTTCTTGATTCACACTTTGTGTACCAAGTGTTGTATTGAGAAGGTTGGTGTTTATTGCTATAGGCTGTTCACAGTAAAGCGAGCACTCTTGGAATCAACCTTTGAAAAATGTCACTGCCTTTACCTGCGTATATTTTAATGATGGCATGCACCCAGTAAAGTTAGTAACGATGCTGGAAAAGTAATTCCATGGCTTGGTGTTGAATTAAAGTTGTTAGGTAAACATTTCTCAATGTTGAAATTATTTCGTTAGCTTTCTACTTTTCTGATGCAAATAAATCTAAGAATGAGCTAATTTGTCAAATATTTGCTTTTCTAATAATTTCAGGGTTTGACTTGACCATTGTATGAATAAAGTGATGAGGCTCATAGCAATGTTAGTTTTACATATGGCAGGCATCTACACAGTGTGCGTACAAGTAGATCTTAAGCAGAGCTTTCAAAAGTGCTCAGTTTACTGTGTTAACATCCTATATTACTGTTTTCCTTGCAGTGCTCGGTTTACTGGTTGTACATGGAAATTCAGGGTCACCGCAGCATCCTGTATGTGACTGTAATCCGATCGCAAAAATGTTATCAAGATTATCCATCACTCAAAAAAGTTGTACCTATCAACACTAGTTAGTATTTCAAAGAAAACTGTTTTGCCTGAAAATGTTACGTAATACATTTTAGCAAGAAGCAACTTTTTACAAAGATATTTTCTTTTGTGGTTAAAGGTCTTTTTTCCTGTAAAGTTAGCATTTAATCATATCTGGCATAAAATCAACATGATTTTAAAACAAAATATTAATTTCGCTGAATGGACAGTATCTTCATGAATAAAATATGCCCAGAAGTGTATACTTCACCTCCCCTTGTTGCCAAAAATTGTTTGAACATCGAATGACTTTTATTACCATGCATAACAGAAATGTATATTTTGAATAAACTGATATCCTGTAAGGGCCTTTTCGACACGTTTTGCCATCTAATAATGTGTATGCATAGAACCCACTCGCAGCCTAATTCAAGACAGACGTTAAGTGTACAGGAAAATCTGGGGGTGAGATTTTGAATGATTAATTATTGAAGATCAAGAATAAATAAATTTAAATTGTCTTATTTATTTATGTCTGTCTCAAAATCAGTAGATTTTTTTTGTGATATATCATTAAATACTTTAACTATTGCCACACGGACACATCGCCAACACCAACTTAAGATTGCTGTGTAGTGTATGCGGCCTGGGCCTGGATTGCGCAAGCTTCAGCCTTCCTCAGTGGTACTCGGAAGAGCTGTCTTCCTCCCCTTACACGCCTAACAACCAGCGTAGCATCCTCCCTCTGTGTGGAGAGAGGTAGATAGTTTCACTCTTACCACTGCCGAAGTTTCACCTTCTCCGTCTCCATCTCGCCTGCCATGAATACTCTGTCCAGTCGATAAATTCTCAGTGCGCTCTCAGCTGATTGAGTGTGTGCTGGTCTTTTAAAATTGGGCTAGCACTCAGTGTCATTATTTTTATTTTCAGAGGGTTTGTAAGTTTTGGGTTTGCTTGCACTCAGTGTCTGATTACAATCAATTATATATAGAGTATTTTGTAATATTATATTCTTAAAGTTGATGTAGAATGTTTTTAATGTATTATTTACACTAATACTAATACAGTAATACTATTTTAAAAATTACTATTTTTACTGTGGTTATTGGTTTAACTTTATTCACAGATAATGTACAGCTCTCATTATACTGAATATGAGGTCTGATAAGGTAAGAAGTTGTATTTTATTGATACACATGTCAGAACCTTCATGTACTGAAATCCCGGATGTATGGAAACTTTTTGACCATCCCCTGAAAAACTGTTGTTATAATTGTCCACCTACTCAGAATGTCATGAAAAATATTTCTTGGAGATTTTTTTCTTGGTTCGTTTTTGTGGCTGTGGTTTACCTTTTGAGATAAAATTTAAATTCAAAATAGCAGGAGTTAAATCTTTACTGCAAGTCAACCAAATGTCTCATTTAAAAGATATTGCAACATGCCACTCCTGAGACTTCGTAAGTGGTGTTTTACTGTATTTTAATAGCTGTACTGGTCTAAGCTTGCATGGTTGCAACTCGCACTAGGCCCCACCAAGGGTATAGTCAGACATAGTAACCTGCCGCCACCCTTTCAGTTGATTGCATCTGTACTTCACATCTCTGAGTGGAGAAATTATGGTCCTGCCTCCAACTACCTCTTCACACCTTACAGCACATATATATATATATATATATAGACACACACACACACACACCTCTTTTTTTTTTCTTTGCACCGCTTTTAGAAGCAGGGAAATTATACATGATTTCAATTTTAGCATATTTCATACTTATTTCAGCAAAAAATTATGATTCTTGAATTTGTAATTTACAACTGAAAAGAGATTTTAATGTTTCAGTACTTATTGTAATATATTTAGATGTGAGATTGGAGGTTTAAAAATCCAAAGTTGACCGAAGTGGCAAGTGGCGACCTGACATGATGACATGGCATATTTATGTTGCTAAACAAAATTATTATTTTTCATGCTGCAAGAAATACTTCAAATTACCACGTCGAGTTTTTACACGTTGTGGAAAATGTGTGTTTCCATGACAGTAATAAATATATTGTTACGTGTGAAAGGGTGTGGCTGCTTCTTGTAACGTCACCCTAGGTTTTTGAAAAACATAAGCTTTCATATTGGTGATCTGAATGTTTGCCACAATCCCAACAAATTACTAAGCCCAACCAGAAATTTTAAATAAATAATTAAATAAACTTATTAAAAACTAAGTACATGCAAAGAAATATGAGTGGAATAAAATATATGGTAGCTGTATTTGTGTGCATGTTCACCACTATCTTTTAAGTTTGTTGCTGCTACGTACAAAACATTAGCAACATGAGTTGCATGTTTGAATTTACCCTTTTTTTCATTGAACTGGCTGCTCCTTCGTTTTAATATTTATTCCAATTAAGGCAGTCCTTTTAAATGAAATAACCCAAAAACATATCAATAGCAAAAAGTTAAATACTACAGTTCTTTCCCCACAGTTGTAAAAGGGTTAAGCATAATAGTGGAAAAATAGTAACGTTTATTATATGTAATGTGCAATATCATGTATAACAAGTATGTTAACAATTTAAAATGGTAACCATAAGAACTATCGTCAATAGAGGCATTGTTAAAAAGTCATAAATCTGAACTGAAAATGGTTATAGGCCTAAATGTGAATACTTATATGTATTTGTTTTTTTTTTTTTTTAAATATGACAGAATTCCTTAAACAGCTGTAAACAATAAACAATGCATTTGACAGTTAAAATGTAGAAGTCACATGGCAGTGTTTATGTTTACGTGTAGTGGAAGGATACATAATTGGTAACCAAGAGTAGAAATTTAGCAGGGCATCAGAAAAGTGTGAAGTAACCATGAATGAACTATACCTATAATGCAAAAAAGAAAAATTATAGAGCAAGATATAGTACAGAGATGCAGAACAATATAATACCTAAAAAATAAGAGACAAATAATAATCACACTTGAAAAAAAAAAAATATATATATATATGAACCAAAACTTAAATAATCAAAATATAATTCTCTCTGCAGTCACGCTCTGCAGAAGTGTTATGTTTTCGTGAGCCTTTTTTTTTTTTTTTTGTGTTAATTGTTTTGGGCAGAGTGATACATGTGGAAATTTTCAACCATGTATTTTATTTTTTGGTAGTGGCATTTCTCTTTGTCTATTTAATTTAATTAATGGGGTTCAGTATAACCCACCAACCTAGAAAAATGAATGATATAATGCGGTAAC
Organism: Dryococelus australis; assembly: GCA_029891345.1. Lineage (NCBI taxonomy): Eukaryota > Metazoa > Arthropoda > Insecta > Phasmatodea > Phasmatidae > Dryococelus > Dryococelus australis. Next base: position 192,345,276 of record CM056998.1, on the reverse strand, counting down.
TTCGTTTTGCCAGCAAGAATCATGGTTATTAGGCCAAGTCACATTATCCGGCACTGTGATGACTAAAATACCAAAATACCTGCAGGCATTTTAACAAGTCATCACTACAATTTTTGAGTAACCTCAATCCCTTGCCACAATTTGACCTTATGCAGACACTGTAAGACCATCTTTGTGATATACTAATTATACAAAATTGACTGTATCTGTTATTAATGGTCAAAACCACCGTATCTTTTTTCTTTGAATCTGTATTTTTCAAAATATGTGTGAATGTGTACAACTTCAATTTGATGGCAATCTTATCAGTATTTTGGTGGTTTTGTTTTGAGTAAAGTGAACTTCAAAAAATAAAAGCAAACAATTTATAGTTTGTTTCAAGGACAAAAAAAAAAAAGAAATTTAAAAATCATATGATAAATGAGATACATGACAAAGTAAAATAATTTATTGTTTTGTCTGCACTCATGTGGTTTATTTGTTTAGAGAAATTTACTGTATTTTATGTATATATAATTTTGATGTGGAATTATTTCTTTCAGGGTCTCAGTAAAGACAAAGAAAAAAGAGATGACAATGTACAAAACTCTTTTTGGGTGTATTACATATCGCAGAATAAATGGTATGTATTACCTGCCAATTTTTTTTCTAAAGTTTGTACTAGCTCATACAGGCTATTCACGGTAAAGTGAGCACTTTAAAAAGGCCTCTCATTTGGAATAATGGTCAATAAATATATTTTATTGTAGTCTGAAATGTTAACTTACAATTGCTGTGGGATATACACACTGTGTTTATAACTTACATGACAATATTTAACTAAATAGATAGTTAAAGGATAAAAATATACTGAAAGGAAAAGTAACTAGGGCCACAAATGTGTTTGCTTTACCGTGAACAGTGTATATCCCTAGTGAAGTAGTATAATATATGAACTTCACAACAGTTATGGTTATAAGGCTGCTTTTATCAAACTATTTATGGACTGTCATGCATAGAAGCTGCCACTCCATATTGTAAAATGTGTAGTGTTTTAGAAAATGCACTGACAAGAAATGTTGTAAGACCAAACGATATATGTACATGACTGTAGATGGACGCTTTCACGCAGCCACATGAGTAGTGGCCGGTCGGACACCAAGACAGCAGTGCTGCCAATCACTTTTCGTGACCAGTCCAGTAATGTGGATGATTTCATCTACTGAATGTTTATAGTTCAGTAGTGCGGTTTTTCACATAGTGGGGAGGAAACTTGGAAGGATGTACGGACCATCTTCTTTTCTATCTATTAAAATTAATTTGTCTATATGCAGCATACAATACTATGGAATCCATCACTAATTTAATTAATTAATATATTGTCAATACTTGAACTTGTTCGTCCTCCCTACCCATTCTCTGCTGGAACAATTTACTTTTTCGTTGAACCAACAAAATTAGCACTGATGCATGACCGACTCTGGTGGTGAGTCCACTCACTGACCCAAAGTGACTGTTTGCAGGCACTAGGCTAGTTGCAACTTAAAGGTGGAGAGTTACTCCGTATGAGCGGTGGGTACTTTGCCCGTGTGTAATTTTGGCTTCGTGGGCTGAAGGCTGGGCATACAGTTGAGCTCTGTTTGGACCACTTGGCGGGTTGTGGTATGGGCTTGTGTAGGTATACCTAGGCCGTGTGTTCCCTGGGATGGTTCCGGTTTATGCTGATTGTACAACTTGGGTGGAGCTATCTCCGGTGTGGTTGGTGTCGATAGCTGTGGTGACTTACGGGTGTTCGCAGGTGTTTGTGGCCAAGTCAGATACTCCAGTGGCGGAGGGGAAATTCCTTTCTCGGGGATTGTTACCATCACAGAGGATAGCGTGGATTACTGGATGGCACCCCTCGGCGATCCTGGTTGGTGACTTGAAAATGATCGGGACGGCCTTTGGTCAAACCGGTACAGTGAGGCTATGGAGTATGGCGGCTTGCTCTTGTGGACTCAACAGTTTGTACCCGTCAGGAAGGAATTGCAGACCCTCATTTCATCCTCTTTCGAACACCACCACTGTAGGCTAAAATGGCTTATGGGCAAAATCTATGACCATACCTGGTTGGAGTGGGGCAGTGAACGTGTTTGTTTTAACGGTGTAGGTGGCGGGGTCACTGACCACCTCTCAGACTTAAACACCATTGTAATGGGTCAGTCGAGCTGCATGATGCTGACAGTGGTGTTGACACTGTGTGTCCCGCCACAGGGCAGTCTCCCCAGTACCAGAGCGCTACCCCTCTCGGCACTACTAGTGTGTGTTGAGAAAGGTAACCTCCAAGCTGACAAGCTGCTCACACCTGGGATGTGTTCACTGGTGCAGTGAGTGCCCCGTAGGTGCCGGTCCCCCCAGACTCGAGGAAGTACATACCCCTCTCGGCACCCCTAGTGTGTGTTGAAAAAGGCCGACCCCAGACTGGCATTGCAACTACTGTGAAGCGATATCATAGTGTAGGCTCTACCGTTCACCGTACAGGTGCGGCATAAGGTGGCCGTCCAAGGTGATTTTATAGGTGTTGTTAAGAGTCATTACGGGAAAGCTGAACCCCCGGTCTTATGCCGTCCTCCGGTTAGGTCTGGTTTCTACAAGGAGAGGGTACAAGGATATGGAAGTGATATTCCAAAGTGAGCTTCCCAGTGTTTATTCCTTGAAGGGAAATAAACAGTGATGGTGAAGGCACTGCCTCCTATCCCCCTAGGGCTTGCGGTAGGTGAATACCTTACGGAAAGCAGGTGGAGGAGACCTGTGCAAAGCTGAAGGGCTGGTAGTTGTCCAGAAGGGACCGAAGGAGTTGAGTATTAGCTTGAAGACGAAGGTTCTTCAGTAGCCAGAGGTAAGAGAGAGTCAGGCATAGGTCCCTTGTAGACAGGTCATCAAGTGGCTGCAGACTGATCCCGAGCGCTGGGGCTTCTCAGTGTTTATACTCTCAACCGGTATCCCCGCTTCTCCATGTAGCATAGGGGGTTAGTCCTAGGGAGGGGTAGCAGGTGTGACAAGCGAGACATAGATCCTGTGAGAGTCATGCCAGGCTGGCGCAGGATCCAGGTTCAAGCCTGGGTGCTAGTAGTGGCATCTGGCAGCACGCTGCAGTACTTGGTGAACCTTGACACATCGCTTCGGTGGCTCAGCCCGTGAATAATAATTACAGCGTGGAGCATCTGCCCTCTTTGTTAGTAGATAAAACAATCTCGGGTGCCTCGCTGGTGGTGGCAGCCATTTCAAACTCTGTTGCAACTGCCCCACGTTCATTTGTACTGATGAGTTGAAGGTGATTAATAACAACTGAGAAGGACATCCTACACATCTTGAAACAGACGTAATGCATCAAAACTTTGTACTGTATATTTTTAGTTGGGCCTGTTTTTGTCATATGCTCTCGTATCAAAAGAATGGGATGTATAAAAGAGCTGTAAGTGTTGGAGGGAAATGTAGTCTCAGCATGTGAAATATTTAGTAAATTTTTAAAAACATTTTAAAATTTAATCAAATGTTGGTCAATTGAATACATTGTGCAATGCATTAAATGAAGGAATAGTTCTCATAGTTAAGCAGTATAAAATTTTTATTGGAGAATAGCTATAATTTATTGTGGCGGAAAGAATTTGTAACAAACACGTTTATATTGTCTAGCTTACTGAACTGTAGTAATTTGTATTTGCAACTACTAATTTGTGATTTACAACTTTGAAGTCACTGTAATTGAACAAATTATTTTCACGTACTTTTGTGTAATTCATAATTTTCTTGTTATAGGTCATGTATATATAGGAACGAGAACACGGGTGAACAGTATTGGAGCAAGATGCAGCACTTGGAACCCTGTCCAAGATTTGCTCATCAGCTTGTGTATGACCCATGCAAAAAGGTAAACTATGCATAGACACAGAAAACTTGTTAGTATAAGGCTGCCAAAATGTGTTAATGGAATACAAATTGTCTCTGGCATATTACACAATCCATAATTGGAGGTATAAAAAGTTAAATTTATGTAACAATGAACACATATTCAAATGTTTTCAGGTTTCCCCCCTTCCCCGTCCCCCACATTATTTGTTATAATGTACTTTTTGTTGTAAGAATATTATGCAAGTAAATACCTGATTTTACAAGGTGTAATTATTTCCAAGAATGATTTTTTATAATTTGCTATCTTTGTAAAATTTAAACTAACCAATTTTAACCTCTTAAATAACCTTAAGTTGCATCTAAACTATGTTTTTCTTATAAAAGTCCATGTTTAAGCATTTCTGGCATAAATCAAATGATTCATAAATGAAATATTAATATAATAACCAGAAGTTTTTCAAATAAAATGATAGCTCATTAGCATATACTTGCCCTTCCCTTGTTGCCAAAATTGTGTAAACATTAAGTGACGTGTGAGATTTACAGAGCGCAAAGTCCAGTCTTTGTGTTTTATTTCTGAACGAGCATATATCCTGGAAGGGTATATATGACACCTCTTTGTTACCACACAACATGTATGCACCAAGCCATGAATGCCATGCGACTTGCAGCAAGATCATGTGGAATCTCGGAGAAAATCAGAGGATGTGATTTTGAGTTATTAATTATTGAAGGTTGTAAAGAAATGTATCTTCATTTACCATACTTATTTGTCTTTGAATCAAAAATCACACTTCTTTAAATTAAATATTTTTAATCTCCTCAAAAGGCACAAATTACTAAATAAGATGGTTGTCTTTTAAGAACTGTTGGCATCCATTGCCTAGTGCCAATGTACATGTAAACATCGGACTTGGAGGAATAAGCTTCAGCTGTTCTCTGGTGAGGTGCGAGATTAGTTGCCTAGCAACCAACGTGGCATTCTTGCACCCTTCCTCTCAACGCCGACCTGCGTAGTAATTCTGAACAACTCTCATCGCACTGGTTGATCGAAGAGTAACAGTATAGTTCGTAACCATATTCTAGTGAGCGTGATGATGGGGTACCGTACACAGTTTCTCTTCGGTTATTGATGACATCATTACGTTTGGTGTTATTACAACTGACACTTGTCTGTTTTGCTCTGTGCATACGTTACGTTCACCTTCACACCAAAACACTGGTTGAAACTAGTGGTGAAATCAGGAAATCGCCAGTCAGTCACAAAAGCAGGTGAACCATCTTGTGCCTAAGAAAACAAAAAATAAATAAAATAGCCCTGTATATTTTCAACGTTTTACTGTATTTCTTTACTGCAGCCGCAAAATAGATGCTGTAACAATTTTTTTGCTTTATATTTCGCGGTCCTTTATTTATTTATATATTTATTTATTTATTTTTAGTTATTTATACATTTCGGACACTCTTATTTAATACAGAAAATAGGTAGTTTAATCTTATGGTAAAGGTTTCGTGTCATGAGAACAGTTCCTAACAAATATAAAAATATTGTTCACTAATGCAAATAATAATGTAAAAAGCATATATCCTACATTACAATTGCTGAAAATTCTCTCTTTAATAAAACTATAAATATTTTAATCAAACTCAATGCTTTTGAAGTAATTTATGATGCACATAACCTCATTTGTGTTAACACTTCAAATATTTCCGTAACCATACTGATTATGAAACCATTTTAAATTAAAATTATGATGCATGATACCTCCAGGCTGGCAAGGTCGTCACCACGTTAAGGAGGCTGGTTTTGTCGGGTGCGAGGACAGGTGTGCACTCTCAGGTGGGGGGGGGGGGGGTTCTGATTCTCTTAGTCTCTACATGGTACTGGAGCACGTACAGTGTAGAGGACTGGTCTGGTAGCATTTTGGCAGGGCACGAAGTCGGACTCAGTGAGCGTGATCTTTCACTTCAAAGGATTGACTCTCAATGGTATACCTCGGCGATGCGTAACCTCAGGCAATGGTTTGACCTGGTTTGTTTAGGCATACGTGAGCTACAGGTGGGGTTAAAGGTCCAGTGCTCAAAGCTTGTGTTAGCTGTATGTTTTGGTTCCGCTGATTCAAGTCTGTTGCTGAAGTCTGTGGATTCCAAGGACTGATCCGGCTGCCTTAGATACGCTGCAATCTAGGGGTGTGTCTTCCCGTTCAGGTGAGTGGGGGCCTCGAAGAGGTCCTTGGGATTCTCAAGTGTGACTAGTAACTGTAGACGACGCAATGTCTGGTCTTGATACTTTGGTGAGAGCTGATTGAGCAAGGCGATGAGGAAAGGGGTAAGCTCTTGCAAACACCCAGAGGCAGTTAGCACCTGTTTTACTTTCTCTATGATACCACTCCGACGGGAGTAAGGCATCTGAATTGAAACACACTCTCAGGTCCGTGAAGTGACTGGAGGTGACATGTAGTCATACCTGGTGTAAATCCACTTGAAACATCTATTGACTCAACGGACACCCTATCTCTGCACTCGGCGCCTGAACGCATTGAGCACTGAGAGTCAGAGGCCTTGTCGTTGGCAGTCCCTGCAAGTGGGTGAGGATCTTATGAGGGGACGGTCTCCCCAGACTCAGAGAACACTTAACTCCGGCGCCAAAACACAGTGGAGATAATGGGCTACTGAGTAGGCAAACCGGCCTCACAAGACAGAGTACCTAGTGTCGGGGCTCTACCGCTCTGGACTCTTTGGAACACAGAATGGGTGGCCGTCCAATGTGCATGTGTGGGTACTTAGTTGTTGGTTTTGGCTCGTGTAATTTCCGCTGTCACCTGCAGTCCCTTGAGTGTTGTGAGGTACACTGGGAGAGGTGCTATGTCTAAAGGAAAGGATACCCTCAAGTCAGTAAAACTTCTGTCTATTCCATTTGACGAGAAATAAACAGGTGGTGTCGCATTTCTTCCTAACATTGGCAACAGCTTAGGGAAACTTAACTTTACATTATCTGGATAGAGGTGACCTAGTTCTAAGTTAACAATGGTGGGGTAGACAAGCGCAACTTCTATGTGACCAAGTACATATACATGTTACCAGTAGTACCAACCAACTTTCGATACAACCAGATTTTATCACCAATCTCAAACTTCATCTTCTTACAAGAATATAACAGAGCATTACCAAAATTACTAATTACACCCGTCTGATTGACAACACCTTCATGGACAGGAAAAGTCTTCCAACAAATAATCTTCGGCACAAATGTGGTGATGACTAAGCAGGTTGATTAGGATGGCTCTTGTGACGAGCTGCAGTGGAGACCAAGGAGAGGTGTTTCCATCGGCATAAATGCGATGAACGAAGGGTAGGCAGAGCAAGGAGCGAGGTGAGCTGGATAGCTGCAGACTGATCAGTTCTATGACACGAATGCAGTGAAGGAATGAAGACATCAACAGTTTTGTTATTATACCTGTTTTCTGAAATGTATATATAATTTCATCAATAGAGTCAATTGTATATTCTCATGTACTATATTGTGTGTGCGGGCATGTAAATATACAGTGCGCAGCGTGTGTATCCATTATCTCGCAAGTAGTCTTGTCACCATTCTCAGCAGGAGCAGTGAATACCAAGATGGTAGGGCGGTAAGTTTGAGTGTGATGAGTGTCCATCATGATCCTTCTCTCTTGAGTGCTTATCAATCAAATCTCACTGTTCATTTTTATGTGCGCGGTGTAAAAGTAAAAGTGTTTCACGTGTTAAATGACCATGCCGCCACTATGAATCCACATGCAACTCAAGCGTCCTCAGATAAAATGAAGATTTTTTTGGTCCCTCTTCATTTATTATGTAGTAAAATTTTAAGTTTTGATAATATATTTAGTTGAAAACGTAAGGTTTGGTGGTACCGGTGGTTCCATTGTCTCTCGTTGATATTTTATGGCATGTGGGTGAGTAATTAGGTGTCTGTATCTTGTTTCTTCCTTGTGTGTTGAGGAGTGTTTTTGCAGATACTGTATATTTATGTTACATCAAACACGTTGACATAACCTATTAGCTCGTCTGGCATTTTGCCAATCACGTGTATTATATTTGTTTCCTTAAGTTTTGCTGTTATTTTGTTGATGTTGTGATCCTAGCCATGGGGTTTAAAATATTTTTGTTTAAGTTCAAGCTACAAGAAAGTAAGCTTTAACACATAAAGGATAGGGTACAAGCACTGATCAAGGCTTCCGAAGTCATGCTGAATGTTGTTCACAAAGTGAATGCATTTGGTTGACAACTCAATGTGCAACAAACTTTTGCAAATGGACCCCTTGGAAGATTTGGACAAAAATATTTTTACCGCAAAATATGAGCCCTTGTTTGCCCAGTTGTCTGACACACTATGTCTTATAACCTCATTTCTCTCCTTTCATATTGTACAAGCCTCTTCCACATCTTCTCTTGCCGCCCCGTCTGCAAATGTACGTCAGCCGAAAATTAATTTGCCATTCTTTTCAGGTCAGTGGAACAAATGGCCCATGTTCTTCCAGCTGTACCAGGCGACAATTCGTGACAGTTGGGGATTAGCCGATGAAATTCCAGTATTTGTTGGTATGCCTCAAGGGAGAAGCTTTTTATTTAGTAAACAATCTACCGATTACAACTGAAAACTACACAGTATAGTTGATTCACGATAACTTCGGCCTTTTCTGAAGCCCTGCTAAATATCTACTTTTGGTTACTGGTTACGTATCCTTCTGCTACATGTAAACACAAACACTGCCATTTGACTTCTACTTTTATAACTGTCAAATACGTTTGTTGTTGTTGACAGCTGTTCAAAGAATGCTATCATATTTCCTACAAATGTTCACAGTTTAGTGCTATAAGAATATATAGGTCAGCTTTATAACTATTTGTTACACACAATATAGCACGTTACACATAATACATATTCATATTTAGCCACGACGGTGTTTGTTACTTCTGTGGCAGAAACAACAGTAGTATTTAACCTGTTGTTATTAATATCTGTTTGTTGGTTTATTTCGTTAAAAGGATGGCCTTATTTGGAATAAAAATTTAAACGAACGGACAACCAGTCCAACAAAACGACACAGTAAATTCAAGTATGCAACTTGTGTTGCATATTTATTGTTAGAAGCATCGACAAACGTAAAAGATAGTGATGAACATGCAAACATATAGGCCTACTGTAATGTTTATTCTCCTAATATTTACATGCATTGGTACTACTGGTTTTTAGGTTTATTTTATTATTTATTTAAATTTATCTGGTTGGGCTTAGTATTTTATAGGGATTGTGGCAGACATTCAAATCACAGAAACGTAAGCTTGTTTCACAACTGTTTCAAACACCTAATGCAACAGTACAACGTTGTGATAAATGGACATGCGTGGCTATAAATAATTAACTTTGTCATAAAAACAGTTACAGTTAAAACATATAAATATTGCACATAAAATATTTAAAATCACGCACAAACACAGGGCTAGCCAAACGACCACCACGTAGCAACGCCCACGCCATTTCACACGCTGCAGTTAATGAAACACAAGTAACAGTATATTTATTACTGCAGTGGAAAAACATATTTATCACAATATTGTAACTTGCCTAGGAAGTTTAAAAAACACCAATACGAACGTGACGCTTCGTTCAGAAACACGGCATGTCATTGACATAACGCCACATCACTGCCAGTCGTAAGTCACTGGGTATAATTGCTCGCCATATTGGGATAAACGCGTATCTAGCAGAAAGGTGATCAAATTCTAGATTCTCCTGTCCACACCACGTCTTCCAACCTGCTGGATTTGTAAGTATCGTGCCATCACATTGCATCTAAGTTACATATAATAGGTATTTAAACACTAAGTTTTCTTTCAGTTGTAAATTACAATTTCAAATATTATTATTGTTGCTGTAATTAATATGAAATGTGCTGAAATTAGAAATAACAAAATGTATACCTTTACTGCTACACAGGTGGTACAAACTTCCCGAGAGAGAGTGACATGCTGTGCTTCGCTTATTGAATCGTGGACGGAAAAAAACGCAGTGTCACTCTAGCGCGTAGGCACAGTAATTTGCGCTGATATTTTTAACTGCAGCAATGAAATGTGTTTCCATCAGTGAAAAATATTGTATCTGTGAACTATTTCTTACCAGCCATTGCCAACATGTGGCTACTCTTGCTGTTGTTAATTCACATTTAATACAAAATGAATATTACAAGTTATAGAAGATACTAAATAGTTTATTAATCTATTCAAGAACACAGTACTTCAGCGTTAATCACAGGTTATATCATTTTGGAATACAAGTAGTTGAACACAACAGGTTGACAAATTACACCTAGCGTGATTTTTCAAGTGTTCAATTACAAAAGGCAGAAGAAAACGTGAATGGACTATAGCTTGGGAACTTCATATCCCAGTACCAGAACATTAGGAAACTCACTACTCTATACATAAACTGAATTCTGGACCTGCCAGCTGTGCAAATCTTCAATCAGTCAAACAGTTTGTCAACACCGTCAATGAGAAAGCTCGTGCTCTGAAGGTTTAGGCCATGATCTCACAGACAGTAAACCTATTCTGGTCACAGTTTTGATTCACAAATTGGCTTTGTGTATGCTCACAAAGTTATAAAACTCGCGTACAGACAGCACTGTCACAATTCCTAAGTTTTCTGAACTCATAGATTTTGTTCAGTCTACAGTATTAAAAATGTATTGTGCTCTTGATGTAGGAAATAAGGTTAGTGCAAATAGCATGTCTCGGAAACCATTGCTGACGAAGACATCATACAACCTCACAACAAAAGGCAGTATTTATTACCAGTTCAGAACCTGAAACGAGATCTTGTATACAGTATGTCAGCAAACCACCTATTCTATGTACAAAGGTCCTGAATTCATTGATGCCTCACCTACAGACAGACAACAAATAGCTCGGAACAAAAAATTATGTTTCAATTGCCTTGGGACAACCCATAGCCTAGCATCATGTCTCTTTACTCGCACCTGTTATCAATGTCAGCAAAAACATCATACCCTGCTCCACATAGATAAGCCCACTGTATCTTCAATCCCACTAGACAAAACGTTGGACCCCACGCAGCTTGAAGGCGAAATGTTCACAGGTGGTTCGGCTTGGGTACACATATCAGTGTTATGGTCTACAGCCGTAGTGAAGGTTTACAGTGCAGACAGTAAGCCTTATGATGTCATGCAGTGTTTGCTGGAAAGTGCAGCGCAAGCATCTTTTATCTCGAAGCATCTGCAGATGTCCTCTTGTTGCCCTTACACAGAGCCGGTGAAGGGGTCGTGGGCCTTTGTCATGGTGCTGTCAGTTTGAAGGGGAAATAACCTGTCATATTCAGTCATCAATGGAATCTCAGTGTACCTTCTCTCTCACTCACTCTTTGTTGTGTCCAAGATTACTAGCAACTTGCCACGTGTGTCTGTTGATTCCTGCGTTCGTGCTCAGTTGGGTTCCCTTCCTTTGGCAGACCCTCACTTTGATAAACCTGCTCCCATCGATATACTTCTTGGTACTGATGTATGTGCTCGAGTTGGTATGAGTGGATGGTTAGAGTAGGGACAACATGTGCTTGTGGAAATGGAGTCCAAGTTGGGATGGATGTTATTGGGGGAATACCCTGAATCCTGTACAGATACAGAGCAGGGACTGGTATCTATGTTTGTTGGTATGGAGAGCTTGTTGGATGTCATCCTCAAACAATTCTGGAAGACTGAAGAGCCTCCTCAGATCAATGCAAAGCCACCTGAAGACGAGTATTGTGACAAACACTTTAAGGATACTCGCACATGAGTAGATACTAGGAGACACAAGGTTTCTCTTCCCGTTAAATCCCAGGCCCAAATTTTTTGGGAATTCGTACAAAATTGCCAAACATAGATCCTATTCGCTATAAAGGAAACTTAATTTGTAGCCTGAGATGAAAACTATGTATACAGAGTTCATGATTGACTATGTTCAGGTAGGTCATGTGGATCAGTATACCCCCTCTTGCAAACAGGATAGTGGCCAATAAACCATAAACCACAGTGTGTTTTATCCCTCATTATGGGGTGCTCAAAACATCTAGCTCTAATACCAAATTGAGGTTTGTTTTTGATGGCAGTGCACAGACCTCCAATGGTATTTCACTCAATGAAATTTTACTCTCAGGTCGTAAACTTCAGAATGATATCAATGACGTAATTCTAAGATTTAGGCTCTACAGTGTAGTTTTTTCATGCAACATTAAGCAAATGTATCGCCAAGTTTTGGTCAATGAGGCTGACGAACCATGCCAGCTCATTCTGTGGCGTGACCCCTACAGTTTATCAGCTGAATACAGTAACCTATGGCCTCACACCATCTCCATTCTTCACAATTTGTACGTTGCATCAGTTGGTGTCTGATGTAAGTGATGAATATTCACTAGCTGCCAAAGTTCTTGAGAACCACATCTTCGTGGATGATATCATTCTAGGCGCAATGTCATTAGAAGAAGCTAATTTGTTGGAAATTCAGCTGGTCAAACTTTTACGCCACAGTGGGTTTGAGCTTCGGAAATGGTAAAGTAATGAGCCTCAGCTCCTCTGTTATGTGCCTGTGACCCATTGTGAGAGTCGTAGGGTGCTAGACTTCTCATCAAGTCCTGTTGTGAACATCCTTGCTCTGTACTGGAATCCAATAAAGGACTCTTTCTCGTATCACCTACTGGTCCACACTGGTAGTCCCACCAAACGCTTTGTCCTTTGTGATCACAAGGACTGAATTGGGATGACCCCTTATCCCAGTCAACTCAGGCAACGTGAAATCAATTCATGGATGGTCTGACTGAGATTGAAACCCTTAGCTTGCCATGTTTCATGTACCCTGATGTGGTCAGTGGGGAATTGCGTGGTTTTTCAATACATTTGAGAAAGTGTATGCAGCAGTCGTGTATCTGAGGAGTGCAAACACTGAAAGGAACATGTGTGTGCATCTGGTAATGGCTATAAAGGCTAAGGCACCGGTAGCTCCTCTTAAACAAGTATCTCTCCCTCATTTAGAATTGTGTGGTGCTCATTTACTGGCAAAAGTGATCTTCTGTTGCCACAAACTTCCTCAGCCAGTATGTTCATATCTCTGCAACCCATGTGTGGGCTAATTCCAGTGTTGCTCAAGTTTGGATAAAGTCACCGCCATACTTGTTGAAAACCTTTGTGGCTAATTGCATGTCTCAAATTCATGGATGGGTTCCTCCTCATCTTTGGAAATATGTCAGGTCTCAAGATAATCCGTGTGATTGTGCATTTCATGGCATACTCCCTCCCTCCTGACCTTCTCTCTCATGACCTCTGGTGACATGGCCCCGGTTGGCTAGTCCGCTCACCTGAACAGTGGTCAGTGTGTGTCGGGGCGTAATAATATCCCAGAGTTCAAATTTTCTCATTTTGCCTTGCTGAACACTCATTCCTGAAGAGCTCCCTGTATTCCAACGAATTTCATCATGGCCCAAGTTGGTTCGCATTATGGCATATGTTAGGCATTTAATCCATCGTGCCAAAACACATTGTAACAGTGATTCCTTAACAAGTTTGGAACTGGAGGAAGCTGTCCTTCGTGAATGCAAATGCATCCAACATGCTCGCCTACATGATGACTTGAAATGCCTCAATGGAGGAAAGTCTTGTTTAACATGAATACAGCATTTGGCACCCTTTCTGGATTTGTATGGTGTGCTCAGGATGGGCTGTCGCTTGTCCAATGCCAACATGGAGTTTGAAACTAAGCACCCAATCATACTGCTGAAAGACCATGCAGTGGTTGAAGCAGTGGTAGATCATTACCACCCCAAGATATCTGCATGCAGCACCACAATTACTGCAGTCTCTCGTATCATTCTTAATATTGTCAGCCCAATCCCTAATTCAGTAATTCAGTCTACATTCAAATGTGTGCGGTGCTTCCGGTGCCGACCTGTGCACACTCCACTTATGGGTGATCTGATGGCTGGAGGGGGGGGGGGGGGTAAGGGGTCACATCCTCTGGAACCTTTGAGCAGGCGGGAGTGGATTATGCTGGACCCATTTCCATCAGACTAAACAAGTTACATCATGGCACTACTCAGAAGGCTTCCCTGTCCCTCTTCATTTGTTTTGCAACTAAAGCAGTGCACATTGAGGTTTTGACTGATCTAATTACTGATAGTTTTGTTGCAGCCTTAACACGGTTTGTCTCAAGACGATTGTGCACGAGTCTCTATTTGGATCGTGGGACCAATTTTGTGGGTGTGGCAAGGCAGCTTCAACAATTCTTTATCCAACTTCTTAAGTCTCCCATTGTATAAAGCTTCTCTCTGACTTACTCCATTAATTTTTAGGTTCCTCCCCCAGCAAATCCCCATCAAGGTGGGTTATGGGAAGCAGCTTGGAAGTCAGCCAAATACCTCATTGGGTGAGTCATTGTCAATCAGATTCTCACTTTGGAACAGTTAATGACGTTGTGTACTTGGGTCGAAGCAGTCCTCAATTCCAGACCATTAACACCATTATCATGAGACCAATGTGACTTTGCTGCCCTCACACGGGGGTTTTTTCTTATTGGTAGGCTTCTTGTGGCTGTCCCTGAATAGTGTAATGAGAACAGTGATAGTCCACTTTGCCTGCCTGGAGATGGAAATTGGTTTGTGCACTTTAGTTTTGGAGACTATGGTATCGTGAATAACTTCAACAGCTGCAACCTCAAGGCAAGTGGCAAACCAACCAGGATTCACTGTAGGAGATTTGGTCCTTGTAGGTGAAGAACGTATACCCCCATTGGGCTGGTGCTTGATCAGTCGTCATGTTATATCCTGGAGCAGACAACATTGTCAGATTGGTGGAAGTGCACACCCAAAAGGGACAGTTGTGCCGACCAGTACACAAGCTGTACCACCTGCCAAACCCAATAATGCTCGCCAGTTCTCAAAATGTGATATTTTGTACATCATATGACTGTGTGTGTACTCTTAGAGACCTAAATTGGTCTCAGCAGGTGTTATGTTGTATATTCTCATGTACTATTATTGTGTGTGTGTGTGCGCGTGCGTGCGTGCGTGCATGTGTGTGTGTATCCAGTATCTCAGTCCGGCAGCATTCCCAGGAGGAGCAGTGAATACCAACATATCAAGGCGGTAAGTTCGCGTGTGATGAGTGTCCATCAATGATCCTTCTCTCTCGAGTGCTTACCAATCAAATCTAGCAACAGGGTCCAACTTAGCTCTCTACAGCATACAGACGAACAGCAATCATGTGTACAGACCATTCACCTGTCTCACATAGATTTCATAAAGCTCCACACTGTATTCTTCTTTGTGTTATTATTTGGTGAAGATGGCCACACTATGGTTTTTAAATATTTCTTCCCGATTCGTGGTTCACAGATAAAACGCTATCAGTCCAGGTCGCCAGACTAGGAGAGCAGTTAGACAGCAGTGAAGTGTCTCTGACAAGGCAAGTAACAAGAAATAAGAAAGAACACATGGATTGACAGGAGGAATGTCACTTGAGAACTGCTGTTCTTATTTGAATGTACTTGTGAAACTAAATTTTAATGAACAAGTAAGGATTGTAATATGAGCATAAGAACCCAATTTTATGATTTGAGGTACTTCAGAAACCAGATTTAATGATGTTCTTTTCTTTGTGTCAGTTGCAGTTTTACTGGATTCTGCTGACTTGCTCTGGATAGTTTACTTTTAGAGCAATTTTTATTTATATTTTACCCATGTCTTAATATATTTCATATATTGAAATATTTTACAATGGTATTTTTAGGTGTATACTGATGTTTAATTTTGTATGATAAGATTTTGTTTATTACTCCAAGAAAGTCGTAAATTGTGTGTTTGCTCTTGTCTGCTAGCTACTGTTTTTGGTGCTTATTTGGTTCCATGTACTCGAGAGTAGTTCTGGTTATGTTCAAATTTTGAGAAATTAGCATGTAGCAGCTGCAAAATGAAAGATGTTGAACTTTTCAAGGTCATTGCCTAATTTTTTGGTACATCATTAGTTCCTCAGAATATAGATTTATAATGTGGTGGCCTTACCTTTGATGCAGTAGTGAAGTGAGTATTTAATAGAATGGTTCCAATGTTGGACGGCATATTGATGTGCCTCGAACAGTTCTTTCTCCTGCAGTTGAATATTTCCATTGTCAGTTTTTGTACACACTACCAAAGATTAGAGAACAAGTAAAATTTACGTATTCGCATACACTTGACAAATATTGTAAAGACAAAGTATGACCAACATGTTGCTCTTTCTCACTTACTAAGATCTCTCACTTTCGATGTGCATTAATGCTCCTTACAAAATGACTGTAGGATGTGTTTAGCTGGTATAGGAGGAATCTGTTGAGTCTTCAAGCATGTATAGTTAGTGCAAACTCTGTAGTAAGTAAAATTCAGTACTAAATAATAAGGATGTTAGATGTGTGCAGAAGCCTCAATATGTTTACTTTAATGATGAATTTTCAGTTTGCATTTATAATCCTTCTAAATTTGTTACATACTTTACATACTGTATATAGGTAGTTAAAAAAAAAAACATGGGTGCTGTGTACATGTGTTGTGTGTAATAAATTAACTAAATAACTAATATATGGTTGATTCAGAGATCACCTCTGAATAATTGCCTTCCAAAGTTAGCAGTCTTTCCTACCACACATGGAGCACATGAACTGGATGTAGGCAATGCTGAAATACACCTCACAAGTGGACTGGCCAGTATAATTTTTTTAGCACTGATAATTATAGTGGTGGATGTTGTGTGTTATATATAGTTGAAGAGCGTGTGCAGAAAATATGGACACGATCCTAATCTATGTGTATGCTAACTGTAATCATGCAGTGAGGTATATGTATGTGGAAATATTTTTGAATCAATGACGTCCGGACTGAAAGACTATTCAATGTTGTGTGTGTCTAGTAAAGTGGGTGTTTTGACTAGTGTGCAGACGGTGTCAAAGTGCAAGGACTGTCTTATGCGGAGGAATCTATACTACATCACTGTGAAAACAACCGAAAGAGCAGCACGAGAGGTGTAGCATGAGCAGAGGGTGTATACTATGACAGTGTGTGGAGTATCCTCAAGAAGAACATGCTGTA
This sequence comes from Dryococelus australis, assembly GCA_029891345.1. Taxonomy (NCBI): domain Eukaryota; kingdom Metazoa; phylum Arthropoda; class Insecta; order Phasmatodea; family Phasmatidae; genus Dryococelus; species Dryococelus australis. Next base: position 192,328,262 of record CM056998.1, on the reverse strand, counting down.
CTCCTACCACGTTAGCTAGTTCAGGCTTTCACTGAGGCCAACTATCTACAATGTATAGCATTCTGCATTTGGTTGTAACAGCAGCAATATGATTGTTATAGCCCACATTTGTATGTAATTAATTACTTATTTTCTTCCAGGTTCGTGAAGAATAAAATGTTGACAATTTACACAAATAGTGCTTGTTTATTAAATTTGCATTTTACATATTGACGCATGTCAGCATGCTGCGCCACAGAGAGGTGCACTCTATGACTGACTTCGCCCCATCTGGGAGTGCGCTATGCACAGGGAAAAGTCAAATTCAATGGCCGTTATGATTTTGTATTAGTGAATAAAAGAGACTCCATGCATTGGTCAGTCTACAACATAATCAAAATTCACATGTGTAATTATGAATTTCTACGCCCGCTCAAAAATTAGCATGCAAGCATCACCCCGACAAAGAAATAATATTTATTTGAATTGCACTACGCTACTCTAATCGGCCAAGAAATTCCGAACAACCCCAGAGATAGCAGCACCCCCGTGGCCTTGTGACATTACGGTTCACCGGCCTCAGTCTGAGGTGCAAGAAAATATCTACACCTTCACCAGGGGTGATAAGAAAACGAATAGCGCTACTACACCTGATAGATTTGCCCCTGTGTTGGAAGGCTATGATGCCCCCCATCTCCGGAGAACTGCTGACACGGGGCTATTTTTGTATAAATAGGAGACCAAGAACGAGGTAGGTCCAGCAGAGACGCCGAGGTTCGCCGGCCGATAAGGTACAGAAGCTGTACCCCCAGTCTGCACAATACTGTCTCTCCTCTCCTCTCCCCAGCAGCCCGTGGCAGGGCTCTAAGCATCCTCCAACTGCTTGGAAACCAGCAGTGCTCCTTCCAGTGCGGCTTGAAGAAGGCTCATCCTACAGCGGACCTCCCCCCCCCCCCCCCCGGACAATTCATCCCGTCCATGATAAATCCCACGCCTGTACCCTCTGCCCTCACCTCAGTCCACTTCCTTTGACTCCAGCAGTAACAGGTTGTTGCACGATTACGTCCCCTTGGATTGAGCCCCTCTTAAATTTCACGCTGTAAATAGCGTTGGTTGTTGATTAGAAAAGTTGCCTAATTTTTTATTATTTAATTTCCCCCTGGCTTGCCTTCGCCTGTTGAAAAAAAAATTTGATTTTTCAAATTATTTTAAGCATTTTAACATTTTTTTAATATTTTATATTTGTCTTAGCTTAGCTTTTAGAGTGTACAAGTCAGTCGGGACTTTCCAATGTATTTCCCTAGACGTAGTAAAAATTACGTGCCATTTAAATTTTGTGTGTCGACTACCGTAATTTGTAGCTTTAATTCCCTTGATCATGTTTGCTTTATTAATTTCTATTACACTGTGGTGTATCATTACAGAATTCCAGTTAATTGTGCAATAGTAAATTTCAATCTTAAGTCTCCATTCGGCCGTGCAGTGTCCTGAATCCCTCAGTAGACGTGTCCTGGTGAAGGACGTATCACTGAGATTCCAGGACACCCGCCGCCGATATGGGGCATAAGATCTCAATACTTGGGTTGCCCATTATACGGCAGGTCAGTGGGAGTGATTGCATATTTCGCCCCGCCTAGGACTGCACGTCCGCAACCCCAGCAGACAGCCTTTCTCTTGTTCTGTGTTCTTTTCAAATGTGTAAACAACACGGAGGTACAGGTAGGCATCAGAGGCAACGCGAGAGGCGTGCCGCAAATAAACAAGCAATCATTAAATCAATTAATTAATGATTGAAACCCAAGTGTACTAGTTCCCAGTGAGCCTGAGAACGAACCAGTTGACTTCTGCATAATAAGACCCCCAGATGACGAAACACAGTTGAAACATTGCCTAAACTGGTGTACCCCTAACGAAGATTCAGACCCAGAGGAAACCTCTGCCGAACCAACCCCTAAATATACAATGAATTCTAGTATTCTCACAAGACACCCATCAGAGCTAGTATCATAAAGTTAACGTCAGGCAAGGTAGTTCGGGTTCGACACCCGAACGCAGAAGCACTCCCCAGTTTCTGCTTGGTGAAGTTGTCCTCCAGGAGAACAATCAGGGTTATAATCCCTGCCAAGGCTGTTCCCAGGATGTCTGGAGAACGATCCCCGGTCAACTTTGTCCCTGCTCGACAGCCAACGAGGCCGCGGCGGATAAATCCCGTAAGTCCTTGCCACATCGCTCACCACCACACACATCCATAACTCGTAACCGACTGAGAGAGTATTTCAACCTTAGGGACAGCTGGCTACTGACATCCCTAGTAGTAAGGAGAATAAGACTGCCCGGAAGGGACAGTCTAACACTCTGGCTCACCCTGGGGTGTCTCCCCTCCACCTCGTAATGTCCAAGAGGGCAGTCAGCACCCTATCTGCTTGCCCACCAGGCAAGAGCGTCGCACATCAATATTTACAAAGGTTATTGCATATTTTTACATAAAACAGTTTTCAAAAGTAAATTCACTTAAATTTTGTTACATATAAACATATATACTAACTGCACAGTTTAAATCTAAATGCTGTTTGTTCTTAACTTTTTGCCGGAGCTTGTATTAGCCTTTATCACTTAGAATTTGCAAAGCGTTTTGAGTATTTAGAGCGAGCTAAGGAAATCGATCCTTAGCTTTTGTGTGGTTGAAAGTAGAGTTGTTTCGATACTGATACTAAGTATCGGTATCGGCTGATACTTGACCCATTTTTGAAGTATCAGTATCTGGTATGGTATCGGGCTGATACAGTAGTATCGGTTATAGACTGTGAAATCCGGTTATTACAGTCTTTAAACACATAAAAATTACAGTATTTCGGCGTTATAGGCTGTACATTATTATTTAAAAAAAATTACATTCTTCAAAAAGAAAAAAAAATGTTTTTTTCTAAGCCATATGTTGTGCTATGGTACAAACTCCAGATGCCTGGATATTGTGCATTTCTACAAAAGTATTATGGATCCAAACTGAAAAAAGCTACATATTTCGACTTGTGGTACCAGAAACGTCTGGCAAGTGTACATCATTATAGGCGAGTACTACATATGGATCGCTTTGGATGTAACAACAGATCTAACTGGACATTATATTGCCAATATTGTGTATAAACGACCCAAAGAACTCTCTAAGCCATTCCTGATGTGCTCAAGTTTATTGTAGTAGCGAAAAAAGTATGCAATAATGTCTCTTTTTATGAACAGTGGTCTGAAGGTGCTGTGACCTGATGCCATTCAAGAAGATGCTGCAGTGTACATGTTGAAGGTAGCATGTGCCCTCTATGTATTTTATCCTAATATAATCTATTTCACTTTTTTGGTCCACGGACTGCAACATGTATATCTGAAGAGGTACAAGCAGTAATCCACAAGTGAATAAGTTAGTTTCATGCTCCAAGAACGTGATTCAAAATCCCCTAATTCTGTGTCGCAATACAGAGAAATACGGCCTATAATATTATTACCCTGTGAACTTGTTCTCACAAGGTGTGTTACATTGGTTCAGCTTTTACAATAAACATTTTCAACGTGGGAAATCTGTAATTGAGTAATTTCCAGGTAGAATCTGCAGTTTCAGTGCCTGAGGCACAAAGTGCATTCAATGAACTGAAAATTGAATTTGCATTGGCATATGTTAAAAGTAATTTCTTATTCCTTGCTACTAGCATTACGAAATTAGAGGCTGTTGAGTTACTTTTGCACTAGGCATTGGCTATTATAAAAGATACTAAATCCAAATTGAGTAATCAAGGGAGGCACTGGACAAAATGTGATGACCAAAAATATGAGGCTGTTTTGGCAAGAAATCCAGGCTGCTTGACTTTTGTTTGCAGTTTGTAAGATCCTCGGTGGGAAAGATATCTCTCCAAAAAAATTGTCACTTTTTGGAATTTGCATCAGCAACTTTGTGTAATCTAATAATTATTTTTCTGCAAAAATAAAAATGTTCTATCTGACTGGCGGCATTCCGTGACAGTAAAAAAATTTACATAAGTATCTGATAGTTCATAGTACTTTAAAGTAAAATAAGTAATTAGTTTCCGTATGATATAAGCTGTATAGATAATTATTTTATTGCAGTGCAATTGTGTACACATGTACTTGTAAAATTGAATAGGTTTCAAGTAAATAACCTTTAATATTTACGTATTTCAGTTTTTTTAATATATATTTTAGATATTGGTGAGGGTTCATGTACAGTACATAACAGCTAGGAGACTCTGGACTGGTTCAAAGTCAACTTCTGACACAACCAAAAAATTATGATGCAGAGTTATCATCCAGGTGGTGTGGAGTCCACAGTAGTAAGGATGTAATTTTTTTATCTCCTTGAATATGTAACCATTAACAATTTCATATATGCTCCGAATACTGTAGTCGTACAAGTAGTAGTGTGATACTGTTTTCTGTAGTGAAGGTTGTACTCGTGTGGACGTCTTTCCTTGGGAATGCCAACTCTTTATCTGATAGGCTATGATAATGAGGAATGGTGGTACTATTTGTTTTCGGTTGCAGCGATAAGTGATTTTTGACTAATTCATTTCACACACATACATACACACACACACTCTCTCTCCCCTCTGCCCTCCCCCACACTCTCATTTCTCCCCCTCAACCTCTCTCGCACGCATGCATGCACACACTCGCATATAGCATATATATAGATATAATATTATGATGGTAACATAATAACAATATTGCTAAAAAGCAGGTTGAGGGTACACAAATTATATGTCTCTTACGGCTTTGTTACCATCTAAGGTCTGATTCATAAATTTGTGTTTCAGGTAGTAATAACTTGGAATTTTGTACAGGTACATTATCTATTTGGTGGCAACCCTGGTCGAGCATGCCTGCCGAAATTGCGACTTGATGATTTTTGGAAGCTTCAGCTGTGTCGCCCAACAACCAATCAAGTGCTGCAAAGGTGCAAGCTCCTCATTAGGAAGCACAGGTATAAACAGAATCAATGTAAATCAAACATAATCATGTCCACATGCAGCAAGTCCATTTTAGCTTATGTCAACCAACCAATCCTGGGTAGATCTTTGAATAGTGCTGTGTATGTAAAATAATGACAAATTTTATTTTCTGGTAGGTTTGAGGAACTTGCTGCGAAAAACAGCATGGCAGCGCTACATTACTTGCAGACATCGCTGTCTGAGATCATTGATCATGACGACGAAGAGCAAACCAGAGAGGTAATGTGTGGCATTTACTTGAACTGTCTATAATTGTGAAAAGGTACTAACAAAACTTGCTTATCTGCATGTAGAAAACATGTGCTTTTTACTGTTGATGTAACGATTCCACTTTTCCTCGATTCTCAATCTCCATGCCGATACCACTCACGATTCTCAATTCCAAAACTCGTGATTCCTTTGACAGACAATTACTTTACAGTAGGGATGTCAAAGTTGATTCCTCGATACCATTGATTATTACAGGTATCGAAAAATCAAGAATCAAACTGTTAATTGTTGAAAATCCTCATCCACTTTCACATAATTTTTTGAGGTTATGTTGCACAGCAACAGGTCTTTGGTTTTCCAAACAGGCTGAACCTGTAACGAACTCGCATGCATTGGCCAGAATTAACCATTCAATGATGGTTCGACTATGAAAGAATTAAGATAATACAGTAGAACCTCGATTATTCACGACAATGCAGGGGAAGAGATAGTCGGATAATCAAAACTCGCGGTAAACAAATTATTTTTATCTTGATGGCTGCCATGTGGCAGACTGTTATCAGTATTTGGCTGCCCCATGTCACTCTTACGTCACTCTATGTGCTGTGTGGCGGGGCTTTAATGGTAAAACTGCACTCATTTTCTTTTTTGCACACTTTCCGACATGATTAAGTACTAATTGTATACTGTTGCAAGAATGCTACAAACGCACGTGAAAATCTACGGCACAATGTCTAAACCTGTAAATGTCCGCGTAGACGAAACACTAAAACAAACTGGCAGTCACAGATGAAAGACCCCCGCTGCCACACACGCAGATACTGTTGGAGATAGCTCTTTGTTGTGCGTAAGTGTTGAGCTCAGGGTTAGTTGATAAGCTGCCTAGGTCTGCAAAAAGCGCCTAGTGCCCGGTCGCTGACGCAGAACATGCTTTAGCTTTTAGTCTGTTGCGCGATAGTTATTATTAGTGGGAGCAAAAGGATCCTGGACCAGGAGCCTTAATAATACCAGAATTCCTGGTATTATTTTTTGGATTTTGATTTTGTTTATCTATTATTTATTGGTACATTAGATAAAGAACAGGTACATTTTTCATACCATACATATTTTCTGTTTGACATTTTTTTTCCCCCGTGTTTACCTTTACCAAAAATATCCGTCTTTTTTTTTTTCAGTGTCTGAAATTATTTGTTTTCAAAAATGAAAAATTGTACTGTTTTATGTAGTGAGAACTAACTTTACAATGTTGTGCTCATTATACAGACTAACTCTGGTAAAAGTCACTCTTATCTGTAGTTGTACAGTGGGGGTAAAGGTACTGGAACTTTTTGTATTTAGGAATTTAAAATGGCATCGCTTAACTGACGCTAACAGAAAACTGAACTGATTCAAACAAAAAAAAATTATGTTCTAATGAAAATGTCAGCTTGCAGCATACGAATTATCTTTAATTCACCAACTGGATTGAAGGTAAGATACTCTCGCAGGAATTACTGTGGTAGGTTACATTGCTTATGCCGTGGAGCTTAGCTCTACACATATGTAGACGGAGTCTGTAAACCTGGCTATCTCCGGGCCACTAAACCTAGCAAAAAGGGAGACTACCAACTCATACTTATTGCTGGATGTAGAATACTATTAAGTGACTTCAGAGAAACAGTGCATTTATCAAGTGACATGTGATGTTTCATACTGCTGCTTCACGGTTTTGCTTATACACAGTAGTTTTTTTTCCATGTTTTTGCTTCAGTTCTCCATTTTTTATTTAATGGGGTTTAATTAAACATCAATATGTGTGCTAACATTCGGACTTAAAAAACAGAGTAGTAGAAATCATCCATATCTAACAAGTTCAATAGTATTATAATTAAAATCTGTACAAAAAGGAAATCTATTAAAAATTACTTTAGAAACCTCATTTTGTATATTTTCAAGTGTATTAGCATCTGTTACGGTGATGTGGTTCCAAATTACTGAACAATATTCTAATCTAGACCTAATATGAGAGTAGTATAAACATAAAAGCGAATCGGGCAAAGAAACTGAAGGGGTAATATACTTTATTAAACCTAACGTACAATTAATATTGCGAATAAATTATAATAATAATTGTAATAATCATCACCACTACCATTGTTAGAGGTGTGGCAAGTTTTAACAATACCGATATTAGAGCATCATCTGTACTTGGTACATCACAATTCACTGTATAGTGGAGTATCTGGTCTGGAAACACTGATTTGTAAGTTGGTGTGTTATGTCTTAGCACCACAAACAAGTCTGTGATTTATATGCATTCAGCATGGTCTTATTCTCATTCTTTTTTTTTTACTTTCTTTATCCTTGTTGCTTTCTCTTTCTTTTACTCATTCTCACATTATTCTTGCCTTGTTCTTTGTCAGTTCTCTCCTTTAACATTCCCTTCCTTCTCCTCCCTTATTTCCCTCTATCTATTTATCCCATGTTCTTCCCTCTTATTTTTTCTTTCTCTTTTTTTAGGGGCCATGGTGGTGTAGTGGTTAGACTACTCATCTCTCACCTAGGTGAATCAGGTTTGAATCCCATTGGGGTTGCTCCCAGATTTTCGCATGCGTGAATCGTGCCGGATGCCACTGGTCGGCGGGATTTTTCACGTGGATCTCCCATTTACCCATCCCTTTCATTCTGTAACTGCTGTATACGCACCTTTCTACACCCTCATCAGCTGTCAAGATCTCAGTGTTAAGAGCTGCGTAAATCTCCTCAATCACTCATGCTCTTTTTTTTTAATCTGTGTTGGGAACAGTGTAAAGCAACCTTATTGCCTGCATTGTAGGACATGCTGTCAGTGCATCGTGATGCTAACTATGGGTAATGTGCTCAGTTTCAGCTGCTGACTGCGGTGCTCTTCCAGAAGCAGGATGGTAATGATGCAGCAGCATGCAGTGCCAGAGACTTGGTGGAGAATGCCATGGGCTGCTACAACAGGCGCTCCATCCTATATGACCAACTCGTTGCATTCTTCCCACGCGTCATGGTCCACCCCAAAGCAAACCTCATTGACTTGATCCCGCTGTGACCTCTGACTCAACCCCTAGTGTCCATCCCTTAGCAGTGACACTCCAGTGGTTGTGCTGAGGGGGAGTGAACTGCTGATTACTGTCCGTGCTACTTGTGCTTTTTCATTTCCGTATTCTTGGTTCTGCAGTGACCGTTCTGCAACTGTGAAATGTAAATACTGTACATCGTGGAGACTGTACGTGCGAAACCCTGTAGTTTGTAAGCATCGTTTAAATGTATTGATCATTGAACTTGTAAAAAATGTGCGTACTATACATATTTTTTGTATTGATTTCTTATATTGCCGTTAAATAATCTTAGCACTTTTGTGCATGAACAAACCGTGGTGTTTGGACAATATCAGAATCATTGTGATTTCAGCTATGCTCTCTCTGCTGTACATGTCTTTTGAAGGTAAAGTATTGTACAGTGTTGCGTGTAAGTATGTAGTCTTAATATTTCTTGTTATGGTGTTAATGAAATGTCCAATGAAGACTGATTAAGAATTTAGGTAGTCATTGGTAGTTGTGGCATGAATATTATGTCTATTGTATTTAATTTTTACATAATTATTTTTATTTTATTTTTGGAATTTCTTAGAGTTACAGTTCATACTGATTCTGTAAATATTATTGTTATATTTTGGCTTAAAATGATTAGTAAAGTGAAAGTAATTTTTATGAATTTTAATACTGAATCATATATGTGAATTTGAAAATATTCTTTTTATTCACAAATTTGAAAATAAACTGCTAGTTTTGATTCTGAAATTTGTTGCAAACTATTTATAGACATCGTAGTGCAGGCCTGCATTTTAAGGGATTTTTATCAGCTGTATCGGATTTTTAACTCTAGGAAAATCACTGTGAAATAATTATAGTATATTTCACTGAGGTGTACAAAATAATTTCTTGCAATCTTTTGTGTCTCGACTATGTTGTATACTTGAAGCACTAATGTTTAAATAGCGTGTAACAAAACTATATAGTACAAAGAAATAGTAACAAATCTCACTCAATTCCGAAGTTCTTTAAGAGCAGTAAGACCACCGCATATTTACTTCCATTTACCCAAATATATTACATTCATAATTGTGAAATTGTTATATCCACAATGAATATCCATGTCGGTTATTAATACATACCGTATTTACTTGTGTAAAGCGCACCTTTTTTTCTAAAAATAAAGGGGAAAATTTCTCGGGTGCCCGCTATACATGGAAAAGAAACAGGAAGGGGGAGTGGTACCCATAAATTGTCCAAGGATGTTGAGGAAAGTGGAGGGACTGTCGTCTCATATCTCACTCTTATATAACTCATTTCCCTTCTCTCTCTCTCTCTCTCTGCGACCTTCCCCCCCCCCCCCCTCCAACTAATTGCATCCTGTCACGCCACAAAACCAGAGTTGCCCCATGTTTACGGCCCCCCACCCACTTGTAACAACACCCAAATGTTGCCGGTAGATAATTCCGCCACCCCTCTTCGTTTCCCTGGCAGAGGCAAGTGAGCCATGTTCGAGAAGGGTAGTGTGTGACATTCTAGCACGGCAAAAATAAGAGAGCAGGTCACTGCTAAAAGGAGAAAATTGAAAAACGAAGCTGGAAATGTTGAGTAGTTTCCAGAATTTTTTTATTTTGGCTTTTTGCACCCAAATGATTTAATTAAAGTATTTTCCAAACATATTACAATCACCACACATTAATGTAAAAAAGAATAATTTGTTCCATACTTACTAACAGGGCGCCACAAATTTTTCGTTTAATTTGATTTAAAAATTGTTTCCCCTAGAACTTGCAGAAATCGTGGTGTGCACTGTACACAAGTAAATACGGTAAATCATGCAAGTGTCACCTACACATCATTTGATTATATTTCACTTGAGATTGCAAAACGTAAAATGTAAATAAAGTTCCTTTTTTTTTTTTTATGTGCCAAAGACATTGTTCATGCACACAGGACTTTACTCAAAATGGTTGCTGCCTACATGCGACACTAGCGCCTGCAGCAGTGTGTGCCAGTTTTGCTGATGCGTGTGTTTAAAATATTCTTGCAACGGAGGTGAACAATTAAACTAAATTCAGTTGACTCTTGTACGAAAACGCATGTACCGATAAATTTTATCCGCATTTAATTTTAGGGTTGCCAGATTTTGAAACTGAAAATAAGGGAGATTGGCAGATTTCAGTTGTGACAATAAGGGAGACTTCAAAAGCCATTTAATGACAATAGTCACATCAATAATCATTCATACTTTAAGCTTGATCTGCTTTAATTTACAAACTCAGGATGGCTCTGTACGAAATTTAAAAATTCTTTGCAAGAATACTTGAAATTAACAACTTGCAACTCAGTTTTCATGAACTCTACAGAAGTCTTGGTTTTTGACTGACCATTTACAGTTCATTAAAGAAAACACTCTCTCAGTATGTGCATTCAAACCTAGAATGTTCATAACAAAACAACTTTTCTAAATTAGGTACATAGATTCCACATGCTTTACACTCCTGAAATACAGTCACCCACTTTTGACTTGATGTATCTTGTGGATTGGTCTTACTTTTAAGAATTTCCTTAAGCTGGTTCCACAATAGTGTGATGCTTTGCGATGAGCGGTAGCCAATCAAGATGAAGCAGATTCCGTCACAGTGTGTCGGCATCGAGTGCGTGTGCGAAATTCCTTGCGTTGCGAATGTCGCGTCAGCTTGCTGGTGTTTTTTACAAGGAAAATAAAAATATAGTATTTTTTTACAATTTGAAAACGACAATCACGTTTACGCTGACGTTTTGTATTTGAGTATTTATTATCGCTGTGTGTATGTGCAAAATAGAAGACAAGGCTTCTTAAAGATATGGACAATGACATAATATTTGTTTATTAATATCAAAATAATTATCCTTCGTTGTATTATATCTCGTTTCCGCTAGTTTTCGTCACACATCACATTCCTACTATCCCGTGTTTATCTTCTACCACTTAAAATATACAGTTTCAATTTTTTACATGTGTCTTTTGTTACATTCGTGAGGTCTGAAAATGTAATTTCCACCCTTAATCTAGATAGCAGCACCATCTCGGATGGTGTCCGTCGCCGACAGATCGCATAATTGTGAAACAGCAAGTATAGCTCATCGCAGCCCAATGCATCGTAGCACATCGCAACACAATGCATCGCACTATTGTGGAACCAGCTTTAGCATTACAAAACTCATCATACAATGTATCTACATCTACCTTAAATTCAAGTAATGTAACAATGTTGTTTATTTCATTGGAATTTATCGCTCTGTTCAGGCACAAGGGTAGAAGAGAATTAATTGGCATGTTCTGCGAAACAGTGAAATTACTATTCAGATAAATGTGTAACTCTGTGCAAAAATTTAATGAAATTGTTCTCAGTTTGTTTCTTAATGTTAACATCCAACAAATTCCAAATTCTCTGTGTAGTGCTACCAAACAATCTCATTATTTCTTTCCGTCTCTTTATCAAGGACAGTTCTGATTGCATTAAAAGTTTCCATGATACTCAAATGTGCAGTTTCTACATACTTAGAAGCCTGAAGTAAGATATAGCCAATATGAAAGAAAAAACCTAAGTGAGTCTCAATAATTAATTCCTTTTCAGGATCATCATCACTGAAATATTTTTTAGCAACCTTGGGACAATCATCTGTACTTTTAATGTAGCTTTTAATAGCCTGCCAATTAATTACTAAGCGATCTACAGCAGGTGTGAAGGAGAGCCATCTTGTAGGCACATGGCACAGTATCTCACTCCATACTAAATCAACTAATTCAAAAAAATATTTCAGTGCCTCCCGTTGTTTTGCAGAATATGCAAAGTGACCATACAACTTCAATACAAACACTTTGATATCTATGCTAAGTGATTCTCATGCACATTTACAAGAATTATGTAGTACATGATTTGAACAATTGACTTTCAACATATTTTCATTGTCACTTTTTAGAAGTGTCATAACTGAATGGTGCTTTCCATAGTTCACAAATGCATTGTCAGCACAGTAAGATGATACATTCCTTAAGTCTAAACCATTTTGTTCTACTGACTGCTTCAATAACTTATAAATACTACTAGCAGTTCCATCATATTGTTCAATAAAATCTAGAAGTTTATTGTGAAGTACCTCACAACTGGAAACATTTTACGGTTTTTGTAATTAGACACATCTGTAGCAAGTGAAAAGAACTTTCCTGCATCGTCTTCATTAATAAGAATATCCATAAAATCTTTTACACTTTTTGGAGCGAAAACATTTTTGACGATCGCTTCTGCCTTACTACAACCACATGATAGTTTGTTTGCTGTTTCTAAATCTCTAAAGATTTCTTTTGTAAGTTTATTTCCACAGTCCATGCTATTGTAACCTACACTATGCTTCATCGTATGATAGACAAGTGATAATTCTTCAGCCAACGTCTGCTAGTACTCATAGTTGCATTGCTAAAGAAACTGTTTATTTTTGACAATTGATTTACGTCTGGTTCGTTGTTTTTATGACCTGTAAAAAAAAATTGGAAATTGTAATTTAAATTCACCCGTTTCATTTTGCTTTGCACCTAGCTCCAAGCCAACAAAAATTAATTATGGCAATATTATGCATTCTCAGTTTGAGTAACAATCTAACCTCTTTTGTTGCTGAAGTCAACAAAAGATTAATAAAGCCAAGGGTAATAGAGCTTCCATTAAATAAATATGATTTATTACCTGCAGTAGAAGTATGTTTGCAGTCGTTGCTTCCTCTATGTGCAATGGAAAACTCTTTTTTACAAAGAGAGCAATTCACCTTGTGTTTATTTGTTTTCACTGTTGCAACCAGATGCACGATTCTGCCCATTTCATTAAATACACGCACTTGTATCTCACCTTTATTCTTCTTTTCACTCCCTTCCATTATGAACAATTAACAGAAACTATCAAATCACGTGCACCTACAATCTCACATACAAATATAAAGCAAAGTTTTTGAATCACAGAAGCACGTTATTGAAGCAAACAACAAAATGAAATTTGATTTCAACCGGAAACACACTTCTCATAATTAGAGACCTGAAAAATTAGCAAATGCGATAAAGCGAAAAATAATGTGAATTTTGACATAAAAAACCAAAAATCATGATTTATGAGAATTTCAGCTGTAATTCACGAATTGTACAAAATCTTGTAGTATTTTCGCGAATTATTATTGTTTTACGTCAAATAGTTGCTTCTTAAGACGTATTTTATGTGTTTTTGGATATTTGAATATGAATGCATGTATAAGTTGGCCAGTAGATTTCTTCGATTTATCACCTTGAACGAAAATGTGTTTACTTTCCATCACGTGTATTTATGACCATGGATAACATTAGTGCAAGTGATGATGCTTCACTTTGAGTGAACATTCTACTTGCAGCCCTGCAAAAGTTTGTTCATTAGGAAAACACACCCTTGTAGCGTTCACGTCCATCAAGTGTTATCTATGGAATTAATACGTTGTTTACATTCGTATCGTATCATCCTCATGTTTTAACCAACAATTCATTATTTTTTACAAAGTGAATGGTGCGGCGTTGAAAAATGTGTTTATATGCATTTACTTATGTAGAATATATATTTGTAAATCAATTAGTAACGTATTGTAAATTTGTATTCGTCCAGTAAACTGTATTTTTATCATACACATTCTCTGTAAATATATGCGGTAAAAAATGAGACGTTTTGAAGAAACTAAAGTTTTGTCAGCAGGCCTAACGAAAAAATTTGTTTTTGAAAGTTTTTATAGTTCATAAACATATAGGCAGATTCCTCTAATTTTTTTTGCTGTTCATACAAGGCACTTTTTATTATTATTTTTAACAGTGCTTTTATAGATCTGTATAAATGGTGTACATTATTCTTTTCATGAAACAGTATACCCTTGCCAGTACATTGTGACTGTTTGTTGTTCCAGGTGACAGGCAGAATACAAAATCTGAACTTGTTTTCAATGTTATATGTTCATAAACCATTGTCTGTATGAAAACCATAACTGTATATTTCTCTGGGAGTTAGGAATTTTTGTATGGAAATAACAATAGATTCTGCTTATCAATAGGAATGACACTGCCAATTTCAGGTTTTATGAATATAGTGACATATCTCAAACTATGTATGTCTTTATAAAGAGCACATTTAAAATTGGAGCAATTCTCATGCAGAAACCTGCATTTTTTTGTAGCAAGAAAATAACAGTTATTTTTCAAAAAAGTAACAGCTACTTTTTTAGGTATTTACTCATTATCGATTAATGTCCAATGGACATTGTCCACAGATAACAAGAGCAACTGTTATTATTCCTACAACACCTCGGATTAAAATTCCCCAGTAGAAATTAAAATTTTAAATAATTACGGGAGATTATCATATAAATATGGGAGACAGGAGGGTCTCTTCAGAAATTCTATATAAACAATGATAAAGTTAACTACTTTTATTGTTTATTGGATGTTGCATCAATCGAAATATATTTCGGTCCTGTCACTTAAGATTTTCTCCAACAATCATTTTTAAGCTGATTGTTTATTAAACTAGTAGTAACAGGATGTGAAATACGTCGCGTGTGCTGCCTTTTTTCACTGCTCTGCGATGCGTTGTCTGTCTTCCTAATATGTTTTCGTCAGTCTGTGGCCTAGTGCAGCGTGCGAGTCTGGATTGCCACCTCCCCTTACATGCCTGTCAAGAGGGGAAGTGGTTACCTAGCAACCAGCTTGGCGACGTGTCTAATTACCCCCCCCCCCCTCCTACTATAAACTTTCTGACACTCAGTTGTGCACCTTTTTTTCCTCCCTTTTCATGCCTTTGAGAGGGGAAGCTGTTTAGCAAAAGGAAAAGCACTTCCACGCTCTCTCTCAGCCGCACACGCTTGCCTTTACATGCTAGCCGCAGAGCCAATAAGTGGCGAACATCAAGATTATACGCTGCTCAAAATGGTTGCACCTATCATCCCGTGTATTTCAATGCAAATGGTTTCATCTTAAAAATGTTATAATACATTTTGACAAAGAATTATTATTTGCAAAGATGTTTTCTTTAGTGATTAAAAGTTGTTTTTTTCCCCCCATAAGTATGTGTTTTATTGTAACTAGCTTAAAATTGTATTTTTAAAACATAATATTTATTTAACTCAATGGACAGTATCATTGCAAATAAAATGATACGCCCAGAAGCACATACTTGACGTACCCTTTCAGTAGACATATGTCTTTTGAATAAACTGATAAAATGTAAGGGCCTATTCAACACCTTTGGTTGTCTAATAAAATGTTGGCACAGAGCCAGTGCAGTGGAACTCACGACAGGGAAAATCAGACGTAGTTTTGAATTATTGATAAATAAAGGCAATGAAGAAATAAATTATCGCCTTATTTATTAATTTCTGTCTCAAAATTTTGATGCACGGTGGCTGGTATAATCCATTCACGCTTTCTTCGGTTTTTTGGAATCGAACCTTTAAAAAATCAACCTAGCCGTATTATGTCAACCTGTTTTTCGAATATCCTGTATTCCACAAATATATAATAACACTGTGATTAACCTTAGAGTACTGTATTATTGAATAAATTAAACTTTGCCGTAGTATCTTATATAACTTGTAATATTTATTTTGTATTAAATACGAATTAACAGCAGCGAGAGCAGCGACGTGTTGGCAATGGCTGGTAAGAAATAGTTCACAGTTGTTACAATATTTTTTAACATTTTATGTATACTATTTGTAAGTTAAATGTTGCCAATTGATATATTTTTATTGTTAGGTAGCACTGCAGGAAACACATTTCATTACTGCAGTTAAAAATATCCGCACAAATTCCCTTGTGTAGGCTGGTGTTTTTTCCGCCCGGAATAAAGGGTCAATAAGCGAAGCAGAGCTTGTCTCTATCATTGTCTCTGTCTCTCTCTTGGGAAGATCGTACCACCTGTGTAGGAAAGGTATACATTTTGTTATTTCTAATTTCAGTACATCTCGTATTACAGTAATGATGTCCGAGATTGTAATTTACAACTGAAACGAGATTTTATTGTTTAAATACCTATTATGTGTTATTTAAATGCAATGACATATTTTAGCTGCAATGGCGCAACACAGCTTGTTGCGTGACACAAATCCAGCAGGTTGGCAGACATGGTGTGGAAAGTGTTCCCAATATGGCTGCGGCAGGGGGGGTGACATACAATGACACGGTGTGTTTCTCAATAAGCGTGAAGTTCATACTTGTGTTTTTGAAACATCCTACGGAAGTTACAATGTTGTGATGAATATGTTTTTCCACGGCAGAGTGAAATATGTTGTGATTGTTGCATATGAAAGGGCATGGTGGCTGCGTTGTAATCATTATGCAGGCCAGGTGTGTGTGTTTATTTCAAATACGTGCAAAATTTATACGTTTTGTCAATGAACTGATGTTATGGCGAAATTAATTATTTACCTTCACGTCCATCACAACATTGTACCTTTGCGTTAGGAATTTGAAAAACAGTTGTGTAATGAGCTTACGTTTCTGTGATTTGAATGTCTGCAACAATCCGAACGAAATACTAAGCCCGCCCAGATAAAATTAAATAATAAAATAAACCTACAAACCAGTAAGTACCAATGCATGTAAATATTAGCAGAATAAATGTTACGGTAGGCCTATGTGTTTGCGTGTTCACCACTATCTTTTACGTTTGTGTGTGTACAATAAATAAGTAGCATGAGTTGCGTGCTTGAATTTACTGCGTTGTTTTGTTCGACTGGTTGTCCCTTCGTTTTAATTTTTATTCCAAACGCATATTAATAACAGCAGGTTATATGCTACCGTTGTTTACGCCACAGTTGTAACAAACACCGTTGTGGCAAAATATTAATGTGTATCATGTGTAACGTGCTTTATCGTATGTAACAAATAGTTTTAAAGCTGACCTAAATATTGTCATAGGCCTACATTGTGAACATTTGTAGGAAATGGTTTCTGCAATATGACATAATTCTTTGAACAGCTGTAAACAGCAACCAACGCATTTGACAGTTATAAAAGTAGAAGTCACATGGCAGTGTTTATGTTTACGTGTAGCGGAAGGATGCGTAATCAGTAACCAAAAGTAAAAATTTGGCAGGGCTTCAGAAAAGGCCGAAATTATCATGAATCAAGTGTATTCTTCAGGTTGCTGAAGGTGGCAGACAAACTGTAAAGACATGGGCTACCAGAGTGCAAGCCCTTACAAAACATTTACAAAGCCTGAAAAAAGCGGATGGCGATACTGGAGGAGAAGACTGGGCAGGGAGAACGAGTTCTTCACCGAGAACCACTCTGCGGTATGACAGAACAATCACACAATGACTATGGCAACACCACTGTCGCAAGTTTGTTGGATAAATATTTACAATGGAGTATTCATACATTTACGTGATTGTAATAACATCCCACATTAAAAATAGCCTGTATTATGTTGTGCATTGATGCGCGCTGTTCCTCTTTGGATGAAGGGGGTAGAGGTTAGGTCACTGACTGCCCTCTCTGGCATGTCGGAGAAGAGGGGAGTCAAACCCCAGAGTGAGGTGGAACGAGATAGTTTCCCACCAATGAAGTTCTATCTGCCTCACTACTACGGGTGCCAAAATTATGGACGCAAGTTGTTCCGGAATGAATGTGGTGAGCACTAATTATGTGATTGCGGGGGTGGATGTGGATGACCTGGCTAACGAAGCTGGGTTAATATGCATGGGCCTGGTTGGACGGCGTGTGGGGACGTAATCTGCGGGTAATGCCTCTGCGCGGGGTTTAGAGGCTACTTGTGGCGGGAGTCGAACCCGTACCGTCTTTCCAGAGGCCAATTTAATAGTACAAAATTTGGGAAGAGCTACCTCCTGCAGGTGACGGATTCGAATGAGCTTACCTGAAGCCAACCTTCCAATACAATACAATACAATGAATTGGGGCTACCTGAGTGGGGTCGCACTGGCTACTGGGGATGATGACCTATTCTGACGTTGCAGATCTCCCTCAGAATAGTATTCTGGCCAGCATACCCCTAACAGGTGAGTGAACCATGACTCTTGCGTGGGTAAAAGTATAGGCAAGTCTGGTCGTGGAGGTGAAGCAGTTTCCGTGGACTGTGGTTCTACTGTAGTGGGCAGTGCATTTGTGGCATTTGCATTACGTGCTCTCTCTAACGCACAATGCTCACGGCAGCGTCGACAACTCTGTAAGCCACCTTTCCTATTGTGCATTTGGCTTGTCCTGGGGACATGGCTTCTGCAGGCACACCCAAGGCCCTGATGTGCAAACAGCAGTTTGGTATTGGGACTTCACTGGAAATAACTGCATAAAATTACCAGAAAACAAATTAATAGCAACAGGGGAAATACAACGAAAATAATGGTAATCTGAGACGTTGGGTTTCACGTAATTTGTATTATGTCAAAAGGAATAAAATTGGAAAGTGAACAGAGCCCTAGCATGGCTGTGGTAAAGTGAGCGGCTGCGTGATTAAGGCCGAACAATGACAACTTGCATTCTGGGGGCTTGTCCAGCGTGATATACAGCTTGACTGTACTCTCATCTGGCTTCTTCCGTAAGGTAGCTCCTGCCTTCGCAGGCGTTACAGCCCTTGCTGCGCTCTCTTGGCAAATGACGAAGCAAGGTAGTTTCCCTGTGTAGGGGCGGAATCTGGCACACTCTCGAGTGTCCCAGATCGGGAGAATGCTTGTCTACTCTGAAGGTAAACAAAACTCTGGTTTCGATTCACTGTTGGGTCGCCTTGATGTGGCATGTGATGAGTTAGTTAACGAAAACAGACTGCCTGTTAAACGCCATGCATCAAGAATAGAAGCAATATGCAGCATAGGTGAGTGTATTTCCTTAGTTAACATTCAATAGTTATAAATGCATATATATTGCAGTAGATACACTATCCTATTAACCTATACACACCAACTCTCTGTTTTGAGCAGATAATCAAGCTATGTTTTTCTGTATAGGTAGGGCACATCGGTTAAATGAATTTTCGGTTCGGTCATTTTTTTCTTTCAAAAACTGAAACTGACCCGAATTCTCAGAAAAATCCAATCAGTCAGGTTTTTCTCGCACAGAAGTTAAAACTATTGAATTATTAACAACTTACCAAATAATGACACCACTAGTATTACAGTGCGTAGCGTATCTGCGGTATTATACTTACAATATTACTACTTACGTGTTGTAGCATCAAAATCATCCAAAACATTTCCCTAGGATAAAGAGGTTATGGTTCCCCAATAGACCATGCATTGCCAGTACAGGCATACTGTTTTATTGTGTCTGATTTTATTTCATTTTGTTGACCCATGCCAGCATGTTGCACAGTGTACATGAGCACTCTATGGGTGCCTTCGCTCCATTCACGAGCATCCAGAGATCGGGGCAAGTCGTACAGTAGCAAAAATAATTAAACGTATCGAGCAAGGGGACTCCACAAGCTAGACAGCCGAATACATAACCGTATTTATCATGCTTAATTACAATATCAGTCGCCTGTCCAGAATTATTCATGCAACCACCACCACTGTGAATAAATTAAATATTTTTGATCATTCACAAACAATCAGTTAGCCATGGAAGAAATTCCAACAAACCCCCGCGATGGCAGCACCACTGTGGCCTTGTGACGTCACAACCCGCCAGCCTCAGGACTAGGTGTTTGAATTTGTCGTCGCCTCCAAGTGGGGAGATAAGAAATGAACGGTGCTGCCACTACACTGATAACCTACCCCTGTGTTGGAAGGCTACGATATCCCCAGCACCCTGCAAGACTACTGATCAGAAAATTTTCAGTGTATAAGAAAGTCCAGCAGAGACGTCAGGCTCGCCGGCCATAGAGGTTCGTGAGCTCTCCCTCTTCTGAAGAAGACTCTCTCCTCTCCTCAGCCTGCAACATGGCTCAGCTCCAGAGCTTCAAACATAGCTCAGTCTCCAATGTCTACACAAGTCTTCAGCCCACATCCGCAGACTGCAACTTCCCGGCAGCTTGGACAAGGCTCGTCTACCACTGCCCCAGTTGACAGTGAGGGCAGTATCTCTCCAGAGGTAATCCACTTTCTGCACCCATAACCCTTTACCACAAAATTCCCTTGATGCCTTACTGGATAAATCCTGTTATGCTATAAAATTGAGTGGAATAAAACTCTGCATTTTTAATTAATATTTTTCTCCAGACTTGCTTAGTCTGATTTTCTCAATACCGATATTTTAATATCATTTTTTCCTCCTAGCTAATTTTGATTTCATTTGTAATTGATTAAACCGTGCAATTAGATCTCGATCAGTGCAGGTCGAGAAGAACGGCGTTTGCACTTCTCTTGCAGCCCTGTAACATTTATTATATGAGGTAATTCTCGTGATGAATATTTGGCCTAAACAAGTGTGACCCCATGAAGTCACGACCTTTAGATGCAACAGCCATTGGAGGGAACACTTTGATATGCGGCGCTGCTCATTCCCACAGCTTTCCGATGTGTGTGATGTCGATGGGGTGACCAAATCCGGAGTGCGACGTGGCTCCGCGTAGTGTCAAAAGATGGGGAATCACATTCCCGCAGGAAGTGTAAAGTGATGAGCGGCTCCCTAGCCGCATTAATTAATACGAGCATTTGTAGACATCATCAGCGATTGCGCCATAATTAACTAGGGAAACCGCCCTCTACAGCATAAATAAGATACCATAGAAAACAGAGCGTAGCTCAACCCCTAGTGGCGAAATCCGTGTTGTCACATCCATACACGTTCCTGTAATTATAATCATTGCGACATGCCGATTTTAATATGTTAATTATAAGAGTGTAAATGTAATCATCTATCGAGAATCGGCTACCTGAGGCATCATTTCATATATCATCCTTGAAGTCCGATGACATTCTCGTGACATCACATTCTTAGCCATATCTGGGGCTCCGACGTTCACGGACATGTCACTAATGTGTTTTAGTTAAGTAATAATCATTATGTACAATGTCATTTTCATTTATCATGTTAATTATTAAGTTCCGTTTTTTTTTTTCACATTTTCAATTTTGGTGCCGGATTAGCCAGACGTACAGCGAAGCTGACACCATGTAGTTGGTCAGACTTCAGCACTCCAGACAACCGGCAGGGCAAACAGTAAGCTCCGCGTACCCCCCTCGGCAATTCAATATAGGCTGTATTTTCTTTCACAGCAATAGTTAACGTAACTCAAGAACATTTAAGTACTTTTATTTAGCGGAGGGGTTCCTGCATTCCTGAAGTAGCATACCAGGACTTCACGCGAGGGACACATTTTATGTAACTCTAATGTAAGGCCTATGCCTTACTTTCCACAGTAGTGACCACCGGAATATCCAGAGTGCCGGGTCCGTTTAACCAAGGGTACGCATTAACAAGTGTAAACATTCCGCTGTACATTTATGGTAATAAAACAATCATAACATAATTAGACGTGTTTTGATGCATTCAACTCCCATGAGTTCATCAGGTACTGTGCCCTAATAGCAGCCTTCAAATTTACAAGTGTACTACAATGTATGTTTTGCATTTACGGGGCCTACCTCCCTCAAGCAGAGAAAATACAGTGATAATATAGGTAACAGCTCCGCCCCAAAGGAAATATTTTACATTCAACAAAATTTAACTTACAATTAATTAGCTCTGCTTCATATTAACAGCGTATCCAGAGTCGCTGTGCGACCACATTCAACATTGTTGTCTCTACCGAACATGGTGCCGGGCAAATCACCAGTTCCTGTTCTCCACCTGCTCCCAGGCAGGACACTAATACATCCCAGCACCTCTGGAAGCGCAGTGCATCACATGTCTGTATGGGCTGGATGGAAAAGAGAATCGGAAACCCCAACCAGGGTTATCAATGCGAATTTTGTCGCAGTGAGCAGACGTATAAAGCCCGCAACCCAACCTACAGGCTTAGCCCAATTATTCCCAGGTTACCCTGTGAGTTGACCCTACCCGACTTTAATGGGAAACCCTATGCGAACCCAGAAAAATTCATCGCAGAGTGTAAACGAGAATTAAAGGAACACCTGATCCCATATAAACAATGTGTGAGCAGAACTCACCATCACCTCACCGGTCCCGCCAGAAAGTGGTGGGGAAAATACGGTGAGTTTGTGGAAGGTTGGCCACAGTTTATCTTCCACTTTTCCCGGTGACGAGATCCTTAGCAATCTAATAACCGACCTACACTCCCGCGTGCAAAGGCATGACGAGGAGGTATACCCTGATCAGATCGAAGGGCAGCATGTCAGATTATCGCCTGAACCCTCCTTCCCTCGCTGCACATTCTATTAGTCATGTCCTGGCCCCAGACGGTCGAGGCGCTCGTAGACGGGGCAAGGAAGCTGAATGAGTGCCCCCTCTCCGGGAAAAACAGATGACACGTGCCAAGGCCAACGGCCTGGCCCCCTTTCTCAGGCCGTAACACGACCTTGCCAATCTCCACTGTCCCCATGCCAAGTTGCTGGTACTGCCCGGACCAGTATTACAACAAGGATTGCCCGAGGCGGCAACCCCAGGAGGCATGCAGCTCGCCTCCCTAAACATTAAACGCACAGCCATGCAACCCCGAGACACGTGGTCCCTTCTGCGGGAACAGTAATGCGGAGAGAAACTACAACATAACTGAAGGATGGTCTTTAAACCTCCACCAGGTCTGCATATGCCCTAAACCATGCGCCAACTAAAGACAGCCAATGCCATGGCCTGAGCATTACCACAGGGACTACATGATCCAGCAAGCTCTGGAAAGGAGAACCCCTCCGGGCGCCAGCAGGCCACGCCCTGCCGCCATCTCCCCTTATTGCTCCCTCCTCTTGTCGGGACTGCCAAGGAAAGCACTCCTATGGAGCTTGCCTTGCCCGGCGGGAGAGAGGGGAAAGGGAAGGCTGGCAACTGGGCGCCGAGTGCATTACCGCATCCCCGCTGCCCTCAAATGCTGACCCGGTCTAAAGAAGCAGTGACCTGTCTACAAGTGTCAAATAATTCCCCTCCCTATGTGGTCGAACCCCATTTACTAGTCCAGTTGGACAGTACCACTATTACACAGATATTATGTACAGCCACCAACTGCAACTTTATTAAGGGTACATTACTCACACGGCACCAAATGGATGCATGCCCAATAAAAAAATTACGGTCAAAATGGCCCACAAGATAAACCTTCAATTATCTGGGGGGAATTACCCTCACCTTAAGGGTACAGGGTCAGCACGTTAAGGTCCCCTTCCTAGTGGCCCCTTATCAAGGAAATCGCATGATATTGGACAGCCCTGGTTGCAGGAACTACAATACGTCATCGACTGCCGACAACTACGTACCACCCTAGGTGGTCACAAGGGCATGGTAGTCAATTGGGAATGCGAACTGATTCAGACTACCCCAGCCTCGGTCCATTTGCTACGTCTACGAGTCGACCTCACACCACCTCCCCACACAAGTGTAAGAACTCGCACTCAGGCCCGACAACGAAAGGCAAACCCCTCGCCCCCAGTACAACCTGCCTCTCGTCTGACCAAGCCGCAAGCCCTCTGGGAGGCAATCGATTACTGGGAGAAGGTAATAAATCCCTAAGCTGGCAGGAGATATCGGTATAGCTTGTGTAAATATTCGCAGTTTAAATCCCGTCAGACACACCTAGTGTCCAAACCAAGCTACAGTGGCAGCAGATCGCCATACACCCAACAGCCGACCTGTGAGAGCCTCAGTTGGCTATTTTAAGTGTGCTGCAGACGAACATCAGACAAGTTCGAAATACACGATAGCAAAGAGTTCCTATATTAATTAATACATTTAATTTTACGTGGTCACAACACAGAGATTGTAGGTGTTAAAAACTAATCTCTGTGATAAAGTAGTAATATATAGGTGTTCAAAATGAAACACAATAAGGGCTAGTTTCACCAATGCAAATTAACTTTTCAGAATATCGAGATAATTTTATCCAGATGAGAGGTTTAACTTCGATTTAATCTCAATAATGTTCAGTGTGTTTCACCATTTTTAATCTCGGTAAAGAACATCTCGTTAAAATTATGTCGATATTCTGACTTAATGGCGATTTTCTCTAGTAAACATTTGAGATTTTGCTTTGAGCTGGTTCAGAGAAATCATTTTGTGAAAGTATGGCAAGTCGGGAAGGCATTGTGGTCGTAAGGACACAGCGAAACTGATCTTTTCATCCCATGAAAAACACAGTTTGTTAGTGTTAATTACAGAACATCTCAATAATATCAAAAGAAAAAAAAAAAACGAACTGATGCTGCGGCACAACAAAATATAGCAAAACAGTGGCGAACGATCGCGAATAGTTTCAATTGTACATATTGTGATCACTACAGGACAGCAGACAACTCGAAGGCGGTGTGGGATAACCTATAAAACCATACGCGATGTAGACGAACGTGTCCATAGGGGTGCAGTGTGTTCTGCCCTTAAAATAACCACCCACGATCACTGTATACCTCCACTAGTAAAGCCAGCGGAACGTCATTCCAGTAGAGACTCATCAGTTAT
The DNA here is from genome assembly GCA_029891345.1 of Dryococelus australis. Classification (NCBI taxonomy): domain Eukaryota; kingdom Metazoa; phylum Arthropoda; class Insecta; order Phasmatodea; family Phasmatidae; genus Dryococelus; species Dryococelus australis. Next base: position 192,303,462 of record CM056998.1, on the reverse strand, counting down.
AAACACAGCTCAGATGAGTAACCCTGTAAATGCTTCAGATAACTATGCCTCGACTGGTTCCGATGGTTAGAGGACAGTCTCTGCCAGCCATGTGAGTAACCGTATGGCAATATCTTTCTGAACTAGTAGACGACGACCAGCAATGCACTCGAACAAAAAAAGGCTGAAGTAAGTGCCCGGCATACAGCAAACATTGAGTTAACAAAAAGTTTGTAATAAAAGAGGCAATGAAAGAAATTCATCTACTAAAGTTACAACAGGAACAAGAAAGAACTAAACAGGAGAAGCTTCAAACAGAGCTCTTAACTTTGCAGATCCTAAAACTAAAGACAGAACTAAGTATCTAATGTGTTATATGTTGTGGTTTAGTTTACATGTGTTTTTGAGTGTATTCAAAGACATTTTCAATTTAAAATACTACTGGTATTTTTCACGTTCTTAATTTGAATTAGGCCTACAAAAATAACTTTTTTATTTTACATTTATACCTAATGTTAATGCAGAATAGTTGTCCTGAAGGAAATTAATAAAGCAATGTTGTCTGTTTGACAATTGTGTGTTTGACGTAAGGCGAAAGTGCACTTTAAGCTCATCATAAAATTGAAAATAATTTATTCTTTCATTATACATCGTGGACAACAAACAATAAAATCATCACTTTCCTCTTCAAAATTTTAATTTTACATTGCCTGAGCCATTTTCTCTTTATTCTCGATGAAATAACTTCGCCCTCTCGTTACCTTCCCAAAATATTTGTCTATGTTTTACAGATTATTCCCGATGTGACTTGAACTGCCGAAATCGGCACGTTAATATTTTATGGAGATATTCCGAGAAAATCGATATTAAGGTGTGTGGTGAAATGCAAAATACAGATAATCGAGATTTTTATCTCTTAATATCGATAAACTATCATTACCTCGCATGGTGAAACCGGCCCTAAAACTATTCATAGCCGAAAGAAAGGCGACTTAAAACCTTAGAGCTCTTCATGTCATATTCCAACAGTCCATCCATGCTTTCCACATGTTCTCGATATTAATTCCAAAAGCCTACAGAAATATTGCATAGTAATATTGAATTTTTGTAAGTTGGCAATGCAAGAGTGTAGTTAAAATAATAAAAAATTACAATAATTTTGTTTTTGCTTCAGGCGGGCATTTTTTTTAGCGAGGTCTTAAGGTGGGTTTACTATTGACTTAACAGAATTAAGTGTGCCATGTGCTTAAGATATCAATTAATGTGTTCAAGGGTATTAGTTTATGACCATCGTGTTCGGGTCTTGAAGGGTCGTGTGCATTCTTGGTATGACTTAAGATATTGTTATTATATCTTAAGTACAGGTCAAGACGAAGTAGCCAATCGGAGACTAGTGAGATTTGTTGTTGACAGGAAACTGTATTTACATTTTGTATTTAGATAATGTCGTATTGTTAAATCATAGGCAAATAGTTATTTCAATCGCGAGACAGTATCCTCTTAATTTAAAGAACAGTTCATGGTTATGTTTTATTTCTTGGAAGAGGTTATTGAATTCACTTTTAATTAACCCTTTCAGATTTAATGATGTAAATGCCTAATGTTGGCATCAGGTTCCCCTTCTATAAGATTTCACTAGTTTTTTTTAATGATTACACAATCAGTAACCACAGATAATTAAATAAACGTAAAATGGGTAGATTATTTCAGTTGCTTACATCTACGATTTTGATTGGCTAGACTTAACAATTACTAATTCAATCATAAACTGCAAATTTTCTTAATGTTCATTTTCCATGTGCCTATTGAGTCATTAAGTATAATGCTTAATTCTTCAGTCTTTAATCGCAAACGCACCTTTATACCATTTGTATTGCTTTTGGCATATATTTGTTAAGTTCTTTCAGCTGACTTTCCGCTAAATTTGGCGGAATTTAAAAACATTTAGCAGACAAATACTATATAATATGGTTTCATACACCTGATTTTTAAATTTCGAAATTCAAAAACTGTGTAGCTGTGACTGACCTGACCGAGAACCGACATTTAAAACCAAAAACTGAACTAAAAATGTGAGAACCGATCAGCCCTACATATATGTATATATTTGTCAACATTCAGTTCAGATCGTCAATAAACCCATCACAACAGTTTTTTTTTTAAACTTTATTACATCATAAAAACACATAAAAATACATTTCTGTCTTGTAAAGATCACTGGAATAAAAGCTTGAATTTTCAGACAGACAAAAGCTTGTCCCTAGACAACATACTTGCAGATTTTCTAGGTCGATTCTCGAGATGCTGCAGCTCTATTTTGTTACTATTTTCAAACTCATTTTAAGTGGTGCACTCTGAAAGGTACACACTTGACGTACTTTACTTACAAACTACATGAGATTCAATTTCGCAACATCTCCCAGAAACATGGCAGAACAGTGACTATAAATAATAAAATAAGTGGCTGCTATGGAAACAAATGTACTCAGTTTTATATCATAACTGCTACATAAATGTGTATTTGTACACATTAACACAGCATACAGTGCAGTATGTATTTGTACACATTAACACAGCATACAGTGCAGTATGTATTTGTACACATTAACACAGCATACAGTGCAATATGATCAGCCATTACCTCAGACATCTAATATCAGATCTTATTATGCACATCCAACATGAATAAGGATAGCTGTAGTTGAAATTTTCAGATAGGTCAGTGTAAGGTATCTACTGCATTTGAGCTTATATGTAAATCTGAGATGTTCTAAGGATATTTTCTATCTATCTATTTATCAATCATTGTGTCAGTTAATTTTTTTTAATAAATGGCCTAAGGTGAAGCTCACCGCCATAAATAAAATTGTTCTCAGGTGGCACTGTAAGTGGGCACCACGTCTAACCTAACCAAATAAAATTAGTCCTTTGTTAGATGACTTCTGTTATAACAGGTTCATAGGACAAAATTGTATGTCGGTATTCGAGGGAGTTTAGCCAATAACAGAGTTCAGTAGTTGACAACCCCAGCCTGTGAAACCTAGACAGGGTACTAGAGGCTGCAGATACACCTGGAATCACACTGCAGGCGAGCATGGCAGATTGTCTGCCTGGACCAATCTTTGCCTCTTAGTCTGCAGAGTTGGCTTACCTACACACACGAGAGAGATTCTGGCCACCAGGCGCGCTTGTGACGACGTGAGGCAGGGATGATTAGGTTGAGATTGCCAACAAAGGGTACAGTTGTGCGGTTGGAATGTCCATGTAAAACAAGCAGATGGCCCCAGTGAAACCTCATTAATAAAAACCGGACATTAATAAAAATTTGTATTAATTTCCCTTCGAATGAAATAGAGGATGTAATGTTAGTCGACTTGTATGAATAAGTCATGCTGATACAAACTTATTTTTCAATATAATCACTGTATTGCAAACACCGATTAATACAAACCTCAGTATTACTGCCGTATTTTGGTGTGTATAGGCCACATCATAAGTTTTCGATGGAAAATTAGGGATAATTAATATTTCAAGTATAGGCTGCACTGAATTTTTGTATTCCTGTACAATTATAATAAATTCCGAGTGAATTTCTCCCCTACAAAACATTTGCATTATGTTACAATGTTTACAAATATACGTCACGCCATTACTACCAAACTTGCACGATTACAAGCCGCACATTTTTTGCCAGAATTTCGGCTTAGAACTAGGGATGTGGCCCACATCGAAGGAAAGTTTATTTTCAGTGTTAATAAATGTAATAACACGGAAAGTTTATTTTCAGTGTTAATAAATGTAATAACACAAAGTACTAAAAAAAATAACTACTATAAGGAACTCATTTTTATATCAGACTATGAATTCCTGACAAATAAGTGCTACATAAACCGTAATATATTGTTTAATACATATTCCTTAGAGGCACAATTTTGGCAGCATCTTGGTACTGAAAGAGCTGACAAGTACTGACGAGCGTTCCTTTTAGGTACTGATTCTGCTGATCAGTAATGGAGGAACGGTGTTGTTGCATGAAGACTATACTTCCGGCTGAAACTACTCACGTGCAGAAGGTCAGGAAGTCTCAGTACAAGCAGATGACGCAACATGGGGGCGATGTATAACAAGCAAGTTATGTTGTTGTTATATGCAGAAGATGCAGGTGGAAAATATATTTTCAGATTCATTGATGTCATCAATTGCTATGTCTGAATCAGGCGAAAATGAAAAGAAAATATATCCACCCCTGTTTATAACATGTTGAAGCTTATCATCGCATCATAACATATAGCAGACGCCATTATTACTGCTGAAAACTGCTGACGAGTGTTCCACCTGGTTCAAGTAGTGAGCTCTACTGGAGTGCGAATTTTTACTGAAGTAGTTCCTTCTGGCATGCTACTGGTCAGTGCTTTCAGTGCCAAGTGGAATGTAGCCTTTGTGGTAAATCGCGATAAAAGTAAGTAACAGAGAAATACAATTTAAAATGCAAAATAATATGAAATACAGACAAATGTGCTATATATGAACTCTTCTCCTATGTTATACACACAAAATTACTTCGGCACTGTAAAAATACATTAAGCATTTTTTTTGCGTAGCAAGATGTAAACAAAATATTCAAAAGATTACATAAGCAGTAAAACATGCACTTTGAAGTCAGCTATGGTGATGACAAACTGCCTCCAAACGCTAGTGCACTTGGTGCAAAGTGAAGAGACACAACTAGAATGTGTGCAGTAATCTATGACTGAAGGTTTGTTAATATTGACAGTTGTGCATGAAATGGAAGTATGATATATAAATAAACGGACTGCTTTCATAAAATATCTAGTCTCATAAATTATGGAAGATGCTGCAGTCAATGTAAAAGACAGTGAATCTCCAACATTGACTAACTTTAAATTAAAAGGATTTTATAACACCAACTGCCAAAAAAATTAAAATGTGGGATTTTTTTTTTCTGTCCTTCAAACTTACGAGTGTTATTTTAAATACTGGACAGAATTAAACTTAACTTCATATAAAGAAAGTATATTATATGTACTATATTATAAAATAATATCATCACCTAAATGTTCTTTAAGCATTACAATTTAAGTGATTTAATGTAACTTTAGACTAACAGTCAAAATGTTGTGTGTACCAGGTAGGTAACTGCATGGTTCGGAGTGTGAAGTAATCTTGGATATTTTATTCTTCTGTGAATAACTATGTGGAGTAAAATTTGTGACATTGACTAACTTTTATTTTAAAGGACTTCATAATGCGAATCGACAAAAAAAAAATTAGAATGTGGGATAAATCCCCCCCCCCCCCCTAAAATAAGGGCGTGGCCTGTAGTAGGAGACTGCTTATAATCGTGGAAATACGGTATTCCACAGATGGTAACGTGACTTGAGTAAAACAAACCACTGCAACGTGCTATACAAAATGGCGTCTATCAATGTACTGCATCTATGGCCTAGCTCCAACATGTTTACATTTTAAGCGTGTGGGATAAAGGTTATTTTGTTTATGAAAATAGAGTGAACTAATTATTGCACTAGTGAAAATCTATTAATTTGTTCTTTTTTTTTATACATCCTTAGAAACTAAGTTAAAACATAAAAATGTATTGTATGTTGACAAATTTCTAAACATGTTTTGAGGGTAAATTTTTTTTTTAAATGCCAGTATCTCGTAAAGAAGGAACCTTACTTTTTGTAGTAATTTTTTTTTGTAAAAATGTGCAGCCTATACACACCAAAAAATGATAGTCTGTAAGTGTTTCTAGCTGTTACGAGGTGCACTATTTTCTTTCACATAAATTACACATTTAAAAACCAACAGCACATAAGAACTAGATTACATTTCTATAGTTTGAAAAATGTTCTGAATTTTAAATGAAATCACAGCATCTTGAGAAACTACCCCCTGGAAAAAATACATGCACACATATACAAAATCCTCAAAAATCCTTGCTACTATAGGCTGTTCACAGTAAACTGAGCACTTTTGAAAGCCCTGCTTAAGATCTTCTTGTATACACATTGTATATCCTTATACCATATGTACAATTAACACTGCTATAGACCTGGTCACTGTATTTATCCATCGGTTAAGTAAAACTATTAAATTATTAGCAAAGTAAATATTTTACAAATTTGCTCATTCTTGCACTTAAAAATATAAAGTATCCACAAATGTTTGCTTAATACTTTTAATTGCTATGACGTGAACTTATTTTCCCTCCGTCGTTTCCAATGTTACTGCGTGCATGCTACCTATTGTGCCCATTAACATGCATACAGGTATAAGGGCAGTAACATTTTTCAAAGGTGATTTCAAAAGCACTCACTTTGGCACGAACAGCCTTTACTTTAACAAATTGCACTTTAACCCTAGAAACAAGATCACAGAAAAAAAACTTTGCAGCCACAAATGTGTATAAAATATTTTGATCGCATCTGAACTTGTGTAGAAAACGTGATGCCTTAATGAAAACTTGTCACTTCGTAAATTGGAATAATATAAACTCTAATAGATGTCTTCATTAGAGAGTATTAAGGTCACAGTAGTAATTATAGACTATGCAGCAACATCAAAGCTGAGACCTGCAATGAATAGTGGAGCAATTTATTATATTGTACACTATAATATTGAATATAAAAGAAAAACAATATCCCCTGACAAAATTATACATAAACATACGGGGAAAATGGGGGAAAAATCCTGCATTACCTTGCCATTGTCTATGATGAATCACAACTTATGGGAAAATTATATAAACATTATTTGGCTAAGTAACACTATTTTGGAACACACAATAAAACCTGAAAATGAAAGAACATGTTTCCACTGATTTAATAATAAAGAATATTTAAATCTCAGGTAATAATACAAATTAATATTCATGATTTCTTTTTTTTTATCGAGTATTCATCTAAATCTAAGTTTTTCGTTTTACCCAAATTTCTTACTGTAATGAGAGTTTTCATTTTGAGTTTTTGTTAAGGGCATCCCTTTTGGGTTCTACTGAACAAATATGTAAAAATATAGCTTGGTTTCAGAATATACACTGAATAAGCTTTTCTTTATAATGATTAAACTGTCATAGGTAGGGACTGGAATAATCAGCATGTATTTAAGTAGAAATTAGCATTATTTTTTCAGAAATAAGCATATATTTTTTTTTAATGTAAGAAATATTGAAAACTCAATTCTCATTACTTCTGGTGAAAGAAAAAACAGAAGTCAAAATATGCAGATTAAAATACAATTTACATATCTTGCATTGACACCTACAATACAAGGCAAAATATGTAACATAGTACAGAAACAATCACCAACACTTGTGAAATTATATATTTATTGTGTGCCATTAGATACGTAACCTAAAAAAAAACAATGACATGTAAACAATAGTGAAAGGTGGATGGTATACAACAGCAGGAATGCAAACTGAATAACTTACATGTATGTCAGAGTAAACCACGCACGAAACCACAAAAAAAAAATCTTCATGTACATGTAGTTACAAAATAGTTGAATTTGTTTATTTGTTGCTCAAAAATAGCACGAACAAACATGATCATTCTAAATTGTTGTTAGATTTTGTTGAATGTATACGAGCATTACACTGCATCTTGTAATTTTGTCTTCAAGATTACACTCCTTGCTTCATTAGTCTATGGAATAGATCAAGTAAACATGGCAGCCGGTGGTTTTGTACGCTGTTTCCTTAGATTATATCCTGTGTTGCAATGCATTTCTTTTTAAGTATTTGGCACGAAAAAAAATGTAAACAGTGGAAATTTACTGACTAAAATTAATGATAATATATGGACATCCATAGTAAAATACATATTGTTTTCTATATATCACTTTTTAGGCCTACTTTTTGAAATGGTATCTATTAGTTTCACACATTTATAGGCAAGTCAATTCTGATAAAAAAAAATAAAGGAGTGACTGAATTGAAAACATTGTTTTTTAGTATTTATGTGCCACTTTTTGCAACTTTTTTGGAGTTTTAAGCAAAAATCACATTCAAAGTTTAAATTTGCAAATAAATAGCTTTTATTACAACTTGCGAATTTTTCAGGCCCCTAGTTATAGGATGTGTAGAACAAATTTATTTTACGAAAACAGCATAGAGTGTATTTTTTGAAAAGTTTACCATTATAGTTCTAGTTATTCACAACTTTTTATCAACCAATACTGTGAGCAAAGTAAATTATAATTTATGTATGAGAGAGTATAAGTCATTTAACATAGTAACAGTTGTGCGTGTCATTTGAACTATTTTAAGGTAAAGAATCATTTCACATAGCAAAACAACCTGTGACGACAAACAGCCACAAATACAATACAAATGCCAAACACCCATTAGAATTAAGAACAGCAACTTAGTAACAACCATAATCACACTTGAGGCACTTATTTGCAGGAGCATAACTGATACACAGGAACCACACACTCAATTACAGACCAATGTAAAATTCAGCCACAAACGTACACAGCTACTGTAATGCCCCTGCAAAGAACTTGTCAGAATATACCACCGCCACATCAGTCTGGATCAACATGAACACGAGAAAGTTTGTGCTAACTGGAGCCTGCTGCCCCACTTGAAGGACTGACTCGATCCACTGTTTTGTCCAGCCCACAGTTGAATGAAGGGATGTACAAGGCTAGGGATGAACCAGGGACAAAAATACTGCAGGGGAGAAATTGGAAATGGTCCAGCAAAACCTCCACATCACTATACAGTATTTAATACATCACTCGTGTAAGGCTTCTTGTCCAAAGACTTCTGACCACCATGGCATGCGATCAAGCCCCAGAACCCCTGCGATGGAAGGCCGGAGTAATCACTTAGCCCACTGTGATTCACCATACCTGCAGAGCTACTTTGTAAACCAGTTTACATGTTGGTTGCTCAAGCATTTTCATATTGGCCATCATGTTCGGCAAGTATAAGGAATTGCACATGGTGACAAACTTCACTGCACAAAGGAAATAACTCAATACATTGGCATATCTCATTACAAAGTGTGCATTATTGAAGAAGGTCCCACAGCTATGCACAGGAGAACACATGCTTTAAGTCAATGAACTTGTGCATGAGATTCCTTGTGTCTAATTGTATAATATAGCCTATGCTCCAATAAAAGTTGCTTTGTTTTAACTGCTGGAAAATATGACGCTGCGAATAAATACAGTGAAACCCTGTTATGAAGTTTTCCTGCTTAATAAGTGGAATAATTTTGCACCTTGTCTATATGCACATGTCTAATTTTCCTGGTTAATAAGTATTATTTTTTCAGTTCCTTCAAAAACTTCTTAACAGAGTTTTACTGTATACCATTTGGAGGTGTCTAGAATATGAAAATGTTATTACTATATTCGCAGGTGCATAAGCCCAGTCTTTTTGTTGCTAAAGTACCGCTAACAAACAGCGCTGCAACTAATACCAAAGTTTGTTTTAAAACGTATTTTATACCAACTTTGTTCATGTTGATATTAGGCACTTCCACGAGTTTGTTTTCCTCCAAATACTGCATGGTAATTTAAATAAAGGAAGTGGAAACTGAATTAACCGTCTGCCATTTTCTTTTCCAGTTAGGTTATGTGGATGCTATTAACACGTATATAATAATGTAATAACGATTCCTGAACATTTCATTAAAGGTAAGCTCTTGCAATTATTGGTTGATTTACCCACATTGTAAAAAGTATGTTATAAAAAGATGTATCAGGAATTTAACCATCACTACTTTCTTCAATATAATGCTATGCTTAAAAACAACAAAAACAATAATGTACAATACATTTTATACAAGTGAATCGGAATTGAAAAAAACTGGACTTGACCCCATCTCTAGAATGTCCTGAAATTATTTCATTTAAGTGTAAGAATCAGCACATTTATAAGAAATTAATTTTTATAATAATTTTATAGTTTCACTTGATTGACGCATGAATAAAGTGGTCAGGCCCATGGCAATGTTACTTTTACATAAGGCGGAAGAATACACAATGTGCATGCAGGGCTTTCAAAAGTGCTCAGTTTACTATGAACAACCTACATATTTCACAATGCACTTTACACATCAAACTTGTGTAGGAGCAGAACACCTCTTGAATACTTCAAATCACCTGGTTATCAAATGTACAATGATAGAACAGACAGTCATACGACTGGCTGGAACTCAAGCATGAACATAACAATGGGAATGGCAACAGACAGCGACTAAGCAGGACGACAGCAGTGGTTTGCCGCTACCTTCTGCAATACGTACGCGAGCCAAATCCACAAAACACTTGAAAAATTCCAATGGCCAGAGCTGGGAATTGGAAAGGTGTTCAAACATCAGGAAATACCTGACCAATACCAGTTCTATCTCACTGTCACAATTTTGATGCCAACCACAGGCTTTCACCTACACATATGCACAGAATCACTGAACCACCCCCTAAATACCTTTTAATTCTAAATTGTAGGTTTTACACCATAAAGAGCAGCAAGAGGAAATCACATTTTTGGAAGTATAACAATGTTTACGTTGCATAACAAACAAATTCTGCAAACCTTCAGTATACACTGTGGTGTATGCTCCACAATGAGTCTTCAATATTTTTCCACCAATAATAAAGTCACATTTCACATTTCTCAAATTTCGTAACATTACATAAATATTTTCTACAGTTACATACAGCTGTAACTACCTACCTATTACTACACAAAAAATAAGTTATCTTAAAATACATATAAAATATTTCAATACAAATATAAGAAAACTAATATTTTTAATAAAAACTGTATAGAATAATACTTCACATACAAACACGATGGCTGAATAGAAATATTCATTCCACTTTGAAGTGCAATCCCACAATATGCAGAGGCCTTGTACCACAGCACAATAATGATATGGGAACACATGTCACTACAGTATTATTACAGACAGTGATTTAAAGTAAAAAAAACCTCATTGTACCTAAATGCAGCTTTTCTTTCATAGCTGGTTTCATGTCATAAACTTTTTCTTCAGTACATTGGGTCAAAGTGCATTTGGCTGCTGTAATACCCACATGCAAACAGCTCTCTAAAAAAATATCTCTCTCCCAACAATAAAATAGAAAAGAAACTACATTTTAAAAAATACTTTATCTTTACAGTAAATCACTGTCTGAAAGTATGGTGTGTAACTCAGACAAACAGATTATCATAAAGTACTGTGACCAATACAGAATCTAAACTACTACTGACCGAGTTACGATGTACACATTTCAAACCAAATTAAGACTTACTTGTAAGAAATCACACTATACTACAGTACTATATATGGAAAGGCACATGCTTATAATGGCATATGTCACTTAGAAACAAACAACAGTTTTGGGGATCTATGATGGTTTGGCAAGCAAAATACACAGTTAAAACCAGTAAGTACACACGCCCTGGCTGAAAGAGAGAAGACGCGGGGTACAAGAGCTGATTCCCTGGAATGAGCATCTGACTGTCCATGAAGTGTTGTCAACCAATTACTGTCATGAGTAACTAAGACTCTGTTGGTCACATCACATTTCTCAAGGCTTTAAGCTAGACTACTACTAAAATCACAAAGCTATGAATCTTGTTATATAACTGCTGGGAATATTTGTGTCCTAAAACAGGAAGATCTGAACTGGCTTGTACACTTCTTTATGGATTCAACAATTTAGGAAAGATTCACATACGGTATACATTGTGAGCACCAAAGTATAACAAAAAATATATAAAAATTGGCTACGAATCATAAACAGTAATTAAATGCGAGCATTCATATCCAGAAAAGTAATAACAGCTGTGAAACACTGAGGAGTAAACAGTAACGGTATAAACTTCATAACATACAATTCAACAGTGCATTAAAAATTCTAAACAAACTGTAAACTCAGCATATAGATCTAATACAATACTTGAAATTCATTGTAACTTTCTTGGAAGAAATCTGGAAAGGTCCCAAGACATATGCAAATGAACTTATGAAATCAATGCTATTAACATCTTCTTATAGTCACCAGACGTGTCACCCTGAAACATAAGATAATATGCTACCTGTAAGTGACTAATTCAGGAAACAAAGCGAACATGTACAAAAGTTCTAGCATAGTCACCATACAGTGCACACATTTTTAGGACAGTAACAATTTTACAAAGTTTAAAACATGTATTATTTTTTTGGTGAAAAGTGAAATTATAATTAGTCTTTCTAAGAAATCCTACCATTACCAGAATTATTGCAAAGGATGTTGTACAGTGTGATGAGCACGATTCGTCACCGGGTAATTTGGTATCTTTTGGTAATTTTGCACCACAGTTGGTAGTAAAGTTAATACTTTTTTATAGACTATTCATGGTAAAGTGAGCACTTTTTAAGGCCCTCCCAACAGGCTTTAACCACTAATAAATATACCTTATTGCAGCCTTAGGCGTTAACTTTTGAGAGTGGTGAAATGTATACACTGTGTTTATTGGTCACATTGTAATGTTTATATTAAAAAACAGCAAGAAGATAGAAAACGGGTAAAAATAATTTAGAAGGGCGTTAAAAAGTGCTCACTTAACCATGAACAGCCTATACAAGCTTTTAGTGTGTTACATTTTATAGGCCAGCCTAGTGTTATGTAACATGTATACTTTTGCTGACATGTTCCATAATTATTTTATGTATTGTAATTTATTATCACTGCTATCTTTTATATTTTTCATATAAATTATTTTGCGTGCAATGTATAACTTTAGTATACAGTCGCCATCACAGCTTGCCACGAGTGGGCATGACGTCACTACGTTGGGGCACGTAGTGAGTGTGTCGCCGGCCGTGAAATGGGCAGGGCACTTGTGTGGTGAACCGCTCATTACTGTGGTCTCTTACGAGGCAATTATGCAGACAATGTTACTTCTCGTGAAATATAATTTTGCGTACTGGGGTGCCATTTATACTAGTGTATGCTGAAACATTTAGTGCGTGCTCAGCCAGTGAACTTACGTGAATTGTAACACGTTTCAGCAAGAGGCAACGAGGCGAGCCCCCAGCGGGTCAGCTGTTCCATTCGACGATGGTGCGGTGTGCTGGGGCTGCAAACAGTCTTTTGCTGGGTTGGTGGTGTGAGCTCCAGCATGTTTCTTCAATGTGTTTCATCCACCAAGCATGTTAATTACGTGCCACTGCTAAGGTATGAGTCAACATATTTAAAGTTGTGCCCTGGAGTTTGGGGGCTAATGCGACGTAGATAAAGATGAAATTTTATTGACGGAAACACTCGCTCGCTTGTAGTTCGTTACGGCAGCGACTCTAAATATTTTGCTATGTAATTGTATAAAGAGTTCTTTGGCTAAACATTTTAATATTTTCAGTGTATTAAAATTGTTGCACATTAATCAAAGTGATTTGACAAGGAACTGGTGTGTAATACAGTGGTATGGCCACATATTTTATTAGCCAACATAGTCATATATAATAAATTTAGAATGTGCCAGGCTTTGAAAATGACAAGAATTTTTATAAACATTTTATTCAAGTGCGGTTAATACGTGTTTGTAAACTGAGTATTTTGCGACAATTTTATTAAATATTGAAATACCACTGAAAATTGGTGTGTGCAAACATTATTTATTGAGAACCCAATAGCGTATTTTAATAATGAATTGCTCTGCTGATATAATTTATGTAGTTAGTGTAGTGTTTGGTATTAAGAATGGGGTATTGGGTCACAGTACGGGGAATACTTTAAGATGAACTGCTTTCTGCCCCACGGGAGTGTATAGAATTTTGTTGGACTGTGTAGCGAGTGAGGTAGAGGGCGTCTCAACAGAATGAAAAGTTATGTGCACGTGTAATAGTAACAGAGAATAGCAGGAGCAGCAATATTTAATACCAACAAATAAACAAACTTGTTATGAAAAGTGCCTCTTCCAACCTCTGACAAAGAGGGAAAGAAAAACATTAAAATTTTAAAAGCACAGTTTAATCAGGCTAATTGATTAGTGCTGGGTCTGTAACGAGTTAGTTAACAATGGATTATAAATAGACACCAATTTCATGTTGTAAAGAGTAAGGAAAGGCAATGATCATCCACATGGCACACACAATGTGTTGGACAAGTTGTGCTTTTACCACTGTGGCACTATTCCATGTCAATCATCTTCAACATTGTGAATTCATTTACTATATAATCTATGTTATTTATATACGAAATATGTTCAGTGCCCCAGCGTAAATACGGAAGTAGGCACACACTACATTACCTGATTGTGGCGGGTGTGTGGCGTATGTATGAGACAGTCATCTAGGTTAAGTACAACTTTGAGCTCGTCCTTGGTGAAGGTCAGCTATGAGAACTCAAGATGGTGGATTCAACCATGTCTGGCATTTGATTGTAGTGGAAATTGTTTTGTTTGCGGTAATCAAAATTCCACCACAGGACATGTTTGGTCTCCGGGGGCCAGATCGGTGCGGAAATGTAATATGGAAAATGACAGTCTGCGACGGTTCGACACGGCAGTGTTTCCTTGGGGAAATAACATGGTGACCGCGCGTCCAGCATAACCCTGCAGTATTAGGCATGGTGGTTTGGGGTGTGAGCCCAGTTGCGTGTCCTTTGCAAGATCTGCAGGACAGAAAATTATAGCGGAAGTGTGCAAAGCTCAGAAAAGGCCGTACTTGGTTGTGATCTGAAAGAGAAAGGTAGAGGGTGAGGTTTTTGTTGGAGGAACAGGTCATACTGTTTTGATTGTTTCGTTCATAGAAACAGGTCTCGGCGAGTTCTGAGCTTTTTTTGGCAGCGCAAGTGAACCATATTGGTAAATGGGTCATGAAACTGGTCTTGGGGGGCACAAATGAACAATATCGGTAAATGGGTCATTTATTGCCCTTGGTGATTCACGATGGCAGAGCAGTTGAGGTTGGCGCAGAAGGAGAATTGGTTGCAATGGGTTTCAACTTTGGTAGAAAAAGCCTTAACGGATCCCAGTGCAATATCGCCTGTTTAGGGCCACCTGTAGGTATTTGGCTCACATCCGCAGTGGTTTCGAGGAGGATCATCTCCTCATTGCCTGCAGAGCTGAATAGGGCAAGGACTTTAAGGACTTTGACAGACTGGATGTTTTTGATCAAATATATTACCAAGTCATGGCCGTGGCCGACACTTTGGCCGAGTTATCAGGGACTGGCAATCAAGCATCAGCAGCATGTATATGACATACTCCTAGGGTTCCAGTACCAGACATCAAGTTGCTCTGTTTTAGTGGGGAAATCAAATCATGGCAAACATTTGCTAATCTTTTTGAGGTCCTGGTTGGAAATAACCCACAGTTGACAAACATGTAGTAGCTGTCAAATTTAAAAACAACATTATCTGGGGAACCTCTGTCTATAGTCCAATCCTTGCCCCTCACTGAAGAAAACTTTGAGGTTGCTTGGAAGCTCCTCCAAAAATGCTACAATAATAAGTGATTAATTGTTAATCACCATATAGAAGCATTGGTCAGTGTACAGTCAGTCACTGGAAATTGTTACACATTGAATTATTGCCAACTATTAATGAGAATGTTGCAGCACTGAAGGTATTACGAATATTTGTGCATACCTAGGATCTGTTGCTAATCTACTTACTAGAGACAAAGTTGGAAATGAGCCTCAGAAGAGAGTGGGAACTAACCATTACAGATCCTAATCAATTACTGACTTTAGAGCAATTCATATAATTTTTGGAAGGAAGACAGAGGATGCTGGAGTCACTTGGAAGAGGGGAAAAAAAACCCAAGCCAACACAAAAGGGTAACAGCCAAATATACACAAAGTCATCTGGTTCACTTGCGCACAGTTATTCCTAGGCCAAGCCACGGAGGGGTCGTCTCATTGTGCCAGGATACTCATTCATTACCAAAGGGTCCTTAGTTGTTGTCCAAGGAGTGCTCTGACATTGCAAAATAGTGCAATCTTTGCATTAATTGTTTATGGCCATCTCGTAGGACTAGGGAATGCAGATCACAGAGCAACTGTCTTTCGAGGTTGGGGGTGCTAAGGCCAAGATGTTCATGATCGGTGCAAGGTATTGCTGACGCTCCGGTTGTGGAGGTAAATGGTGTTGCAACGTGTTGTATCCAGCCAGCTGGTGAGGATCATCAGTTATTTACTATCAATACACTGGTTCTGAACAAAATCAGTGAACAGCTCCTAACTTCAAAAGTACCCCCGGTAACTGGAAGCATTTGTCAAACCTGAAATTGGCTGATCCTCAAATCGGGACACCACACTCCATAGACTTGTTAATAGGAGCAGACCTGTTTCCACTTGCACTGACAGATGGTAGAATAGATGGAGGTTCACGTTCACCCGTTGCAATGGACTGATCTTCGGGTGGTTGGGTGGTTAGTGATGGGCAGGATGGACACTGCTGCAGGATCATCAACATCACTTGTGACTACATTTCTCCATATGTCAGCGATTGTCCTTGGAGGAGAGTTTTGGGAATTGGAAGAGGTGTCTAAGGCAGTTCTGATCACTCCTGAGGAACCACAATGTTAAGAATCCTTTCAGCACACACAATGCAGACAGCCTATTGGAAAATACGTGATTGAACTTCCATTCAAATCAACAGGGCCAGAACTTGGAGAGTCACGGGGTCAAGTGTTGAGAAAACTGTACCATCTAGAGCGGAGACTTTGTCTGAACCCACAGGTAAACCTTCTCTACCAAGATTTTATGACAGATTATCTTGCATCAGGCCATATGGAGGAGATACCAGAAGCAGATGTCAACCAGGGTTAATCTTATTACATTCCTCAACCACATCTTGAAACCGGACAGCACGACCACCCAGCTGAGAGTTGTCTTCAATGCCTCAGCCAAGATATTATCGGGACATTCAATGAATGAGGTGCTACTCTCATGACAAAAACTTCAGTGACTTGATAATCTGTTTTCGGTTGCATACAGCTGCCTTTACAGCATACATTCAACAGATGTAAAGGCAGATCCATGTCATCAAGACTATGAACGTATACTCTGATGTTTCGACACCTCCTCAAGGGACAAGGAATATGGGTTGAAGAAAGTCGCTTATCTCGTCACCACTTCTCCATTTTTGGCTATTCGCACTCTTTGTTAGCTCTCAAATGATAAGAGTCACAAGTTTCCACATGCTGCCATGGTATTAAAAACAAATACATATGTGGATGATGTGATGACTGGAGCAGAGTCGGTGCAGGAGTTGGTCCGCTGCAATCGGGTAGCTTCTGCATTAGGAAATTTGCTAGCAATAACTCTGAGTTTCTGGCAGCATTGCATCAGCCCAGTCTTCAACAGTCCATTAAGCATCTGTTCAGCCACTCCACTAAAGGTTCTCGGTCTACAGTGAGAACCAAGTAGTAATGTATTTTCATACGAGACAGCTGACTAAAAGAGGTGTCTATCTGATTTGGCACACATTTTCGATCTGCTTAGGTGCTGTCACCATTACTGCTATTGGCTAAATACTTTATTCAATAGCTGTGAGTAGAAGGGGTTGGATGGGATGGATTTCCAAAGGCCAAACAAACGAGGGACGAACTCCCTTGTGTCAAGCAGATTTCCATAACTCAAGGACCCTTGGCGAGTTTACCAGACTCCAAGTTGGAACTTAACGGATTCTCCGATAGCTCGGAGAAGGGCTATGCTGCAGTGGTAAAGTCATTCCTGCTAGTGGCCCAGTGAAGGTGCACATGATAATAGCAAGATCGAATACAGCCAAAACCAAGAAGGTTGCTCTTACCAGACTGGAATTCTGTGGAGCATTGTTTCTTGCAAAGACCATTCGCTATGTGCTGACAGTGTTCTGTAACAACTGAAGGTTAGTGACACTTTTGCATGGACTGACTCAACAGTGACGTTGATGTGAATCCAGTCATCGTCTCACCACTGGAAGACATTTGTTGCCAATAGAGTGGGGGAAATTCAGATCAACACACAACCAGAATGGTGGCACAATGTTCAGTCAGAAGACAATTCTGCGGACTGTGCCTCGAGAGGCTTGATGCCAGCACAGCTGGTCGACCACCCACTCTGGTGGACAGGGCCTTTGTACTTCATTCAGGGCTGCAACACTTGTCAGATATGCAGCAGGAATTCTGGGTTGTAAACGGGTGAGATGCGGTTGCTTCAGTGCGTGACTGTTTCTGGTGTTGGCCTAAGCCAATGATTACAGTGATGGCAGGTCTTCCGGCTGAGCGGATCACTCCAGAAAAATCATTCTTAAAAACAGGCGTGGACTATGTAGGACGCTTCACCATCACAATGGGCAAAGGTAGAAAACCAAGGGCATTCCGAGTTTGTGTTTGTTTGTTTTTCAACCAAAGCTCTTCATCTTGAGCTAGGATCGGAACTATCTATTGAGGCTTTCATAGCAACATTCTGAAGATTTGTAGCTTGACATAGTTGCTGTACAGAGTTATTTAGTGACTGTGGAACAAATTTTGTCGGGGCTGGTCAGAAGATCTAAGAGCTTCAGGATATTTTCTCTGGTGCCAAAAACCATAAAGAGATCAAGAAATCATTATGTGACCAAAACGTCAAGTGGCACTTCAATCCCCCAGCTGCAGTACATTTTGGAGATTTGTGGGAGGTCGGTGTTAAATCAGTGACGGCAATGTCTACAGACCCTGCTGACCTCACCCCAATGACAATGACACCTAGTCATTTTCTAACGTTGCGACCAACGTAAGCTGTTCCTGATAAAGATTTCAAAGCTGTGCCTTTTGGTTGTCTGTCAAGAAGGAATCTCCTGCAGAAAATTCATCAAGATTTCTGGCACCGGTGGCATCAGGACTACCTGCACCAGCTGCAGGTTCCAGGAAAAAGGACAGCAGGTTCAGACAATCTTGAGCCACACTCTTGTCTTGATTCAAGATCCTAATGTGCCACCTCTTTGTTGGTGACTTGCTCGTGTGGTCAAGACCTTCCCTGGTGCAGATGGAACAGTGCGAGGGGTTAAACTCCATACCGCTCATGCACTCTTGACAGACTCAGTTGTTAAGCTATGCCTCTTACTCTGATTTACTTTGAAATCATCATTTCAAGGTGGGAGGAATGTTCAGTGATCCAGTGTAAATACGGGAGTAGGCAGAGACTACATTATCTGATGGTGGCAGGTGGGTGGCGTATGTTTGACACAGTCATATAGGTTAAGTTAAACTTTGAGCTCATCCTCGGCGAAGGTCAGTTACGAGAACTCAAGCTAGCGGACTCAGACTCGGCCTCGTTGGGAGTTTGGTTGTCATGGAAATTGTTTTGTTTGTGGTAATTAAAGTTCCACCATAGAACTAATTATTTAATTTTACATTAAAATTGCTGAACAATATTTCATACACCTCAACATATCTCTATTTTGTGTGTAGAAATATAATAAATTAAGGTTGCAAGTAGGCCATTAGGCCACCAAAAATTTATAATAGGATAGGAATTCAAGTACTCACAGTGTAGTACTTGTCGACGCGCTCACTCACTCTCTCACTCTCTCACTCTCTCACTCTCTCACTCTCTCACTCTCTCACTCACTCACTCACTCTCTCACTCTCTCTCTCTCTCACTCTCTCACTCTCTCACTCACTCTCTCACTCACTCTCTCACTCACTCTCTCACTCACTCTCTCACTCACTCACTCTCTCACTCACTCACTCTCTCACTCACTCACTCTCTCACTCTCTCACTCTCTCACTCTCTCTCTCTCTTTCTACACTGTTAGGCTAACGCAATGTTTTGCTGGCTAGGCCAGCTTCATCAGGTAATGAGTTGTAGGACACAGCAGTATAGTGGAAGGATGCTGTTGTTAGTAAACCTAGCGGCTAGGTGGTAAACTATGGTGGGGTGGAAAAATTGAAAATCTGCCAGTATAGCTGATGTGTGATTGGGAGCTGTGATTATCTTATATTGAGGCCTGGCGGCTGCCTGGATTTTGTTACAAATTGGTGAACTAATTCTCAGCGTCTGAGTTCTGAGCCATTGCTTGAAGGTGGTAGTGCTCTCACAACTCTGGTACTGTAGCAGGAATCAAAATCTTTGTTGTGTGATGCTGCATGTGCTACAACTAGTGTGTCTTTTATGTTATTGATGTAACCACCCATGGTTTGTTCAGTGTCTGCTCTGTGGCCATTCTTTTTCTGCCTGTGTGTGTTGGTGGTGAGGCAGATGTATTTTGCATTACAATGTTGGCATTGTAGCTAATAAGTCAGATTTTCTGTTGCACAGCCGTAGTTGCCTTGGATGGGGTATGTACGGCTAGTGAGTTTGCCATTGGAAGAAGTTGAGGGTTGGTGGATGGCACGAGAGGCAGTGTGTCAGCTATTGCAAGGATAGGATCTTGGGGGGGGTGATAGTTTGGTTGGCATTTATGGTAGGCTGCAGCTTTGAAGAAACCAGTTTTTTGCAGAGGCTAGGTGGCCTTTTGAAGACCAATCTGGGTGGTTGAGAGAGCAGACCTTGTGTTTGTGGTGAGGAAGGCAGAATTTTGTATCCAGATGGTTCTGAGATTACTTAGGCATTCAACATATGGGACCACCAGGGGTATATTAGAGTTTGGACCTTGGTTATTGTAACGGTATTTGAGATGGCTTGTGTTTGGAGAATGACCAGGTGAACTTGAGTGAACTGTGTGCATTTAAGTTGTACAGAAAATTAATTAGGCAGTCTTCAATGGAAGTTTATATCATGGAAGATGTCATCAATGAAATACATACAGCAATGTGGTTGGGTAGGTTAATGACTGAGTAGGTTTCCTTCTAACCTGTCCATAAAGAGATTGGCATAGGATGGGGCCATATGTACACATCACTTTGCCTTTGAACTGAAGGTACTGTGTGTCTTAAAATTTGAAGTTGTTGTTGCTGAGGGTTAACCTGGCAAGTTCAACAGGGAATGCTGTAGAAGGTTTGCTGTGTGGAGGTCTTTCCTTGAGGTAATATTACATGGCCGACAGTCCAGATGTGTGGAGGATGTTGGTATAGAGAGGTGTAACGTCAATGGTGATCATGTATGCATCTTGGGGAATGGGGTCCCGGTATTTCTAGGCTTAAGGAAGTGGCTTGTGTCCGTGATGTAGGATGAAAGCTGTTATACTCAAGGTTGAAGGTGGACAAGTATTGAGATTCTCTCAGAGGGGCTACCAATCCCTGATATCATAGGATGTCCTGGAGGTGGCTCTTGTTCCAAGTGTATCTTTGGAAGCAGGTATAGAACTGGTGTGGTGGGTTTATTTGGGGTGAGCAGTTTAATTGAAGCCTCGAAGAGGTACTGGAGGAGGTCCTGGGACACAAGGAATTTATTGATATGGTTGCAGAATCAGGTGGTTGGATATTCTTGTAGACATTTGTAGATGGATGTGCCCTTGAGTTGGTTTCATATGTCTAGAATGTAGTATGTTTTGTTGAGATTCACTGTGCAAGCACCTGGAGTCATGGGTCGTAGACCGCCTTCCTACCACTTCGAGGTGTAACCACAAACGTAGGGCCTCAAATCCCTCACAGTTTATCTCTGCCAGCACCTTAACTAGGCGCTCTGGTGAGAGATCAGTTGGGGTTGGCTGTCCTGCCTCTGTGGGGTATGACCTAGTGGTTGGGGCACTACCGTTCTGAACATTGAGAATGGGTGGCTGTCGAAAGATGAAGTGTGTGTTCAACTAACAGACCCCTGAAGGGGAACTGACTTTCTATTCTAGGTTAAACTCTCGGCCGATTGCTTACAACTTGTCGGTCAATACTGGTGTAGATAGACTATAGTACTGCAACAAGGAACTCGTGGATACATTCAAGATTAGGTATTTATTTAGACAATAAACACCTAGATGACTCGTACGTGCTACCAATAAGACTGTGTTACATAGGTACTTAACCTATGCATTAACGGGTGAATGTGACCCGCTCCTAGGCTACTGAAGTACAAGGGAAATAATTAGCTTTACTGTCGCAACTAGCACTAACTGGATTTGCCTAGAAGAGACCCTAACTTTAACAGAAGAGCCACTACCAACAAGTAATGGCAGCTGAAGAACCAGGAGGTCAAAACAACTGAAGTGTTACATCAATGTTCAATGTCTTCAGGTAGAAGAAGCTTCTGGTGATGTCAATACCAAGAGATGGTAGAAGCGTCTGGTAGATGGTCGCTGCAGCCACTGGAGAACTGGAAGTTCTTAGAAAGGACCATGAGGGCCTAGTGGTCAGTAGAGCCCCAGCACAAGAAGTGTTGAGGCGAGCTACTGGAGATGAACTCCCGACCTAGGCCATGCACTTCCTTGTATACTTCTCCTCTGGAGTGCGCTGCAAGCCCAGAGTAGGAGGTGTGACATGCCCCTGTGATGTCTGCCTGTAGTGCACGGGGTGGGAGAATTACCCTCTCCCACTTGTGGTATCGCCTCGGGCGCTCTGCTACCTTCGGCGGTGTGGCGACACTCTGTCGGGTGCGTCAGGGGGGCTGGCGTGTTTGCGCTGCTGCTTCAAATATCTTCCGTATCGCGATTCCAAAGTGCGTTTGAGTTGAACCCACTCTCTACACATTCCTAACATGCTGCATTTGGTTTGCTCCTTCACGTGTGTAGACACTCTTAGTAGATGGAGAAGAGCAGTTCAGAAACAGTCTGGGAAACCAAGTAACTTCCATGTCTCTGGAGAGAAGATGTCCTGTTACACATCTGGTAGTTGGTTCCTGTGGTTGGTAGTTGCACGTGGATGAGCTGTAGTCGTTTATAATATAATGGCGTAAGCGACACGCGTCAACTTAAAGGAAATGGGATATGTTTTTATACTAAGTAAACAAAAAGTTTCACAATTACTAGAACTCAATTAACCACCCCTCCCAACCCACAACTATTTTCTTGGTTTTTGCAAAGCTGTATCAATCTGGTTAGTTCACTTGCTCTAAATTCTTATAATAAATTTAAAAAACTTTTCTTTTACCAAATTAATGTGAATTCCAATAGTCTGCTGCTTACAAAATCATCCAAAACATTTATTGTGTGGGGAATATGATCAGAAAACACTTTTTTTTTTTTTTTTTTTAAACTATACAACTATAATTCTTCTACAGCTCTAAACCATGACACTCTTTACATGCGTAGAGCATATAACTAAAAAAATGTGTGTATCAACAATTAAGGATTTCTAATCCAACAAGAACTACCACCAAAAATTGACTGCCAAAGTAAACAGGCCTTTATCATGATTCTAGTAAACCACCAAAAACTTCTTGTTCAGTATTAATATATATATAAACACACACACACACTTGCTGTTGGCACACTTACCTTAATAAAGCTTTCAAGTGTCTTTCCATACTTTGCAACAAAGGCTTCCTTGATGTCTTCCATGTCTATTTCACATCGAGTCACCACAATCCTGATTAAATCCCTATCATTTGTGCCCATACCAGCCATGCTATAATGCAATCGCTCAGCAAAGAACAGTGCCTTGTTGCGTACACACTTGACTGTAAAAACAATAACACAAAATATACTTTACTCTCCGTCAGCTTTTCAATGGCATACAGTAAAGAAACCTATAAGAATTTTTAAGTACACATGCAAGCTTGAAACTAACTCACTGTCGCCTATTAAATATATTATACGTTAGAGACCAGTAAATAAGAATCAATCATTCATGAAGCGGCAATGAAGTAAACAGTGGATTTTCAAGATTTGACAAAGGTTAAGTGAATAAAAATAGTCAAGAGTTTCACCCTATAAACCAAAAATAACTTTTATACTAGTAATACAAACAGAACACAGCAGCATGCAAATAAACACTACTCCTTGAAAGGACAAACTGAGTATCATATAATTAGGTAACAATGAATGTTTACAAGATCTTTTTATGCTTGATTAATCCAAAACATATTCTCAAGGAGTACAATTTTATACTAGAGAATTATAACAATTTCCACAAATACTATGGAAAATGAGGACCGACATCACACAAACTATTTATTACACATAATACCACAAATCATACTAATTTGCCAGAAAGGCAATTTTCAAAAACAGATTCATCTGCATCATACCATCTCTGCTCATTTTCTTACCAATTGCACGAAGTCCTTTTTCTACATCCCCAGAGAACTCATTTTTGATAGCCTTCTCAAAATCATGACCAGTGAGACGGTGATACTCAGCAAAGATCTGCTGCAACTGGGCGTAATTGCGCGAACACAATATAGCATTGAAAGTTGACTCGTCAGTTCCCATTTGTAGCTCCCCTAAAAAAAAAGGGACATGTAAAATGAAAACTTCAAAATTGGACCCATTACTTCAAGAAGCTTTAGCGTAAAATCAAGATAGCTATAAAAGACACATGACATACTAAACCCTGTTCAGTAACAGCACTCTTGGCTAGGCAATCCTGGAACTTGACTTGGCTGCAATGCAGTTATAAGAGGCTGGCTAGCCATGAACTACATGAAGTACTTTCATGACTGTAGATATTAAAAATATCTCTATCGTTTAATCATGACAATTACTAGCTTTATAAAATACAGACAACAACATTAGTGATATATATACATAAATCATACTACACAACTTTAAAATACTAAATTATTCACTGTTTTACATGCCCATAATGTCTGACGGTCAAACAAACCAGGTGCAGAACTAATGTATACATTTCACAAGTGCTAATTAACAATAACAATAAAAACAGAATCATTCTTTTTCTTTACACACACATTTATATAACAAAACAGTACAGCTGAAGGTTATAGAGATCATCCACTGTACCTCTAGAGCAGTGGCAGACCGGTTGTCCAGAATATCAGATGCCAGGAGATAAAGGGAGTCACCCACAACTTTAAGTCTAATTTTTATAAGTAAATAACATTTTTTGAAAATAAATAAATAAAGGTGGAAATTAAATTTTTGTGATTCATACTGTAGGCCATACAGCAGATACTAAATAGTACACAAATTTTTATATATAAAATATTTTACTTTTTTTTTAATTTTAAATCTACTGCAAATATTTTTAATACTTTACATATTTTCCAGAGTTGTACTCTCAGATATTATCATATGTTTAAATGTAAAATTATCAAGCAAATTTTTTTTTATAGTAATGCAACATTAATTTAATAAGTTTGATACTGGAACTTTATTACTGCCATCCTGGCCAGCCAGAAGAGGAAAGTAACGTATGACTTGTGGAGCGACATGGAAACCACTACCAGAGTGTGACCTACCAGCTCTCAACAGCTGCTGTGCATCTTGGAATGCAGCACCCTGGTCCACTACATTGCTCTCATCACGGCTTGCCTGGAAATAACATTTCACATAATTCAAAAATGCAATGCAACAATATACTGTAACATCTTCCAGCAAATAACATAGAAGATATTATGTTATTACAGCAAAACTCTCTTAAGAAATTCCTGAATGAACTAAAACATTTACGCTTATTAACAAGGAAACGTTCTTAAGGGTCAATTTACTTTGGTGTTTACAGATCATATACAGCATTATGTAAACTTTTTAAGCAGGGAAAACTATTTACAATGGAACTTCTTAAAACAGTTTCACTGTAATACATAATTGTGTTCTCCACAGTGTGCATATGAATAATGAAAGTGCAAGTAGATACAAGGACACAATTAATTTCAATTTAGTCACTGGTGTTCTTGGCTACTGTTAGGCAGTACTTAGAGGGTATATGCATGCCTTAATGCAGGTTGGTCCCATACAAACTGTTCAAAATGTGCCCAATCTGACCGTAAGCAGACACTGCTAGTGTGGTTGGCGTGTCGAGGCAAGTGGTTGTGCAACGATGCCAGGAAACTTTGCGTGTGAAGAATACGCAGACATGGTGTTTGTTTGCGGATACTATGACGGAAATGGGCGCAGTGCAGCAGCTGAGTATCCGAGCAGATGGATTTGGAAGAAGTGGGCCAGTCCCATGGCCGGTGCGCTTTACAGACCTCTCCCCATTGGACGTTTTATTCTGGGGCTGCCTGAAGAGTAGAGTTTACAGCGGACGGCGATGAGACACAGTTGTTACAGGCAATAACTGGCACCACTAATCAACTCAGAAATGAACTTGCAGATATGCAGTGGCAACACGCCATGGTCGGCTACAATGTATCGCAGTCTGTTTACGGTCAGATGTTGCATACTTTGAACAGCTCACGTAAAACATTCAACATGAATGAAGTCAGTTACTTTAAATACATTCAGTAATTACGATTTGTGTGTTTTTGTTGCATTTACGTCCCCGTGACTCTGAAATGGGACTGCATAGCTTACTTGCGTATATGATATTTTTTTGTTGCCAATGATCTGTATAACATGCTGCCGAAGTATGTCGGTTGAGTCGCGGAACACCATTTATATATGGCCTTTGATAAAGCTTGGTTTTTAAGAGAGGCGTGATAGATACTGGTAGTGGTGGTTATAAAGCAAACTGGGTCAGATGTACACTGTTGATATAGCAGAATGGACACTGATACAGTTTCATGGACTATTCTACAGTCTTAGGCAACATGGTAACCTGCAGTAACAGATGGCACAAGGCACTCCACTCTTTGCTGGATGGGGCTGGCAACTGCAAGAACGTGACCCATTATCGTCTTTATCTCGCCTAACCTATACCAAGTCCAGCGTTTAGACAATCACAGCTGATAAAGAGTCATAATCACAAATAGAGTTTTTCAATACAGATACCCCCTTACCAATGCCCTTCACACTGAATTTTTGAAAAAGCATTACTGTTAATAATACATTAAAAAACATTTCTCCTAGACTCGTTTAAATAAAGAAAATAACATCTTAAAATACTGTATATAATTGATTGTAATCCAACACAAAATGCAAGCTGACCTAAAACTTTCAAACCCTCTGAAAATGCAAATATGAGACCAAATGCAAGTCAAATTTTAAATGTCCTGCACACTATCAGCTAAGAGTGCATGGAGAAATTAACAATCGGGCAGCATCACGTCTGTAGGTTTACGATGAGAGTAGGGGACGGCGGCGGGAGAATGGCCTCGCCACACCGCTACTTGTTGGTGACGCCTTGCACACGTGGCAAGTCTCTGTCTTTTAAAGTAATTATTAATATTTTACTGCAAAAAAACTTGTAATATTGAGACACTCATGAGGTAATAATTGGTTTCTTCACTGTATTTAATAATTAATCATTCAAAATCATGTCCTCTGATTTTCCGTCATGAATTACACAGCACTCGGCTCAGTGCTTACCTACCCATTATTAGACGGCAGAAGGTGTTGAATCGACACTTTCATATTATCAGTTTATTGAAAGACGCATGTCTATTGAAATAAATTAATATAAACCCTCCGATTTCCTCGGAAGAAGTAACTGAAAATGAACACTTATAATACAAGTCGCTCGATCTTCAAACAATATTTTGCTGAAAAGTGGTAGAGTACATGCTTTTGGGCACATAACTTTATTCGCGAAGATGCGTCCTTTGAGTTAAATACACTAAATGTTAAGTTTTAAAGTCATGTTAATTTTATGCCAGATACAATGAAACTTCAACCTTATGGGATAAAATGACCTTTAAATGCACAAGAAAACATCTTTTCAAATAATAATTCCTTGTTAAAATGTTTTGCATAACATTTTCAGGTGAAACCAATTGCTTTGAAATACAAGTGATGTTAGTTGCAACTATTTTGAGCGACGCATAATCTTGATAATATTACATCCGCCAGGCGCACTTTATTTGCTCTGCTGCCAGCAGGCGGCATCTGGAAGGCAAGCCAAGTGGGTGTGGCAGAGAGAGAGAGAGAGAGGACATGCTTTATCTTTTGTGCGAAAACAACTTCCCCCCTCAGCGCCGTGTATGGCATGTGAGGGGAGGAAGGAAGGTGTGCAGTTAAGAGAGACAGAAATAAAGTTTAGAGCGAGGGGAAGTAGAAAGTCAGTCTCGCACCATGCTGTATGGTGGCAGTGTCGACAGACGTGTTGAAAAGACAAGACATTAGACAGCGCACCGCAGAGCAGTTTTAAACTGCGGCGCATGTGACGTTCACACCCAGTTACTATCTGTTTGCATAAACAACCAACTTGATAACTATAGTTGCGGGAAATGTTAGGTGACAGGACCCGAAATATACTTAGATCAGCGCAACATGTGATAAACGATAAAAGGTTATGTTAACATTACAATAGGAATTTCGCCAGGACCACAAAAAATTGTTGGTGGATGTGATTTATTTGTTCTTTTTTTTTTATGTGCACTGTACACACACAAGTTCCAGGGAAAAATTATTTTCTAATAAAATTGCACCAAAAATTTGTGGTGCCCTGTCAAAGTATGGAAAAATTATTCTTTTTTTACATCAATGTTTGGTGGTTGCGATATGTTTGGAAAATACTTTAATTAAATAACTTTGGTGCCAAAAACAAAAAAAAAAAACGCACACTCCTACTACTCAACACTTCCAGCTTCGTTTTTTTTTTCTCCTTTCTCTTTTTAGCAGTGACAGGCTTTATTTTTTTCCTGTACAAAAATCTCACACTACCCTTCTCTAAAAAAAAGTCTCCTCGTCCCTTTTCCTCACCACCTCATCTCTTCACGGCCCCCTGATCCTAGTTGGCTAGCCTCTGCCAGGGAAACAAAGATGGCTTGGCGGAATTATCAACAGGCAACATCTTGGTGTTATGTATGGGGGGTGGGGGGCAGCATAAACATGTGGCAGCCCTGGTGTGCAGCATGACAGGATGCCACTGGGGGGGGGGGGGGGGGGGGGTGTTGCGACCTACACATAACTAAAGGGTCGCTGAGAGAGAAAGAGAGAGAAGTGATGTTAAGAGCGAGATATGAGACAACAGACAGTTCCAACACTTCCCTCAACATCCCTGGACAATTTGTGGCTAACACTCCCCCTCCATCTTTTATTGTGTATAGCGCGCATCCCAGAAATTTTTTCCTTTATTTTGGGGGAAAAAAGGGCACGCTATACACTAGTAAATACAATAATAACCCAATTTCATTGTCTTCAACTGATACTAAAGTATCTGCCAGATACCATACCCGATACAGATACATTGGGAAAAGGCTAAGTATCAGCCAATACCAATACTTAGTATCGGTATCAGAACAACTCTAATCGTAAATACAATTTTAGGCCAAATTCAACTTTGATATGGGTGCCTAACTTTAATACTTCATAGTGAAAATTATACAAAAGTAAACTTTTGGCTAGACTTTCCATTCACCGAAGTGTGAATGAACCACCAAACAAGCGGCCGAGACAACACTCCAGAGCAGCATAGTTCAACAGCGGACCAAGTGATGGCGCTAGAAAGCAGCTCCACTTAGAGGCGAAGCCCATTACTACTTGCCCCCCCCGCATTCCAGTCGTGCAGTGAGCAGGTAGAATATAAGGCCTTGCACCGCCGAGGAATGTCAGTTGATCTACCGAGTTCTTCAACAGCAGTTTGCTACATCACCTCGTGTGCTGGAGCTCTCTGCGGTCTACCAATGTCTTCCAGACTTACCAGAAGCTCTACCAGGCCTTCACCAGCAATCCCTTAAGACTTTTCTTCAACCCCTCAACCCCTAGTACTGCCAATACCGTTCTGGTTAACAGCAACTACACTGCCCTTCTGGTAGTGGCCCCTGAAGTCCCTTCTGGACAACCGGTATTGAGATAGTTGGGAACAGTTGTTGTAATAGCTACTTCGCCGCATCTGCCTTGTTCAGGACAGACCCAGGTCCCCTACACCTGATTTTACATAGCTTATCACCTGTAAGCTTTTAGTTATGAGGTAGTACGAACCACTGTGTTTATTCCCCATGGGAATATATATATGTATGTCTCTCAAACCTCTACGCACTTATTTCTGAAGGTGACTAAGTTAACCACAGTGGACGTCAGCCCGCCAAATTGAAGCAGGAGACTGCGGATTTGACAAACCTTTGCCGAGCCTAGTGTACAACTACAGGCTCCCTTAACCGGGCGCATGTACATCGCAAAACCAACCCAGTCGACGGCCACCCATACTGTGTGTCTGGTACGCAGTAATGTAGAGCCACTGCCATTAGAAACACAATCCACAGGGTGGCTATCCAACCAGCCAAGCCTACACTCCGTCCACCGTACTGAACTGTCACCAGAGGGAGTGGAGGTCTGACCACCTTTGGACCCACACCCAAACGTCAGTGTCCGATGCTCAAAGTAAACCCACCTCTCCGACCACCATGCTTTGTGTTGCCGGGTGGAGTAACGGGTACGGCTCTGGGTAACCTCGGCTGCAGCTTTGGTTCTACACCTAGCTAGTGAGGACCATCATTGCCTGCTTCCTTCCGACGAGGATAATATTTGTTCCTACCTTTTTACTTTACACCCAAAGGAGTGGAATTAAATGGCAAGAAAAAAAAAGCAGCTTCAGCCTCAAACGCCAACAGGAGCTGTACCCCAACCCCAACCGCACTTTGCAGCACAACCACCGGGAACAAGCTCAAGCCGCCTGCCAGCTGGAGAGGCCTCACCTCCCACTCCTTATTTGCAACCCCAATCAAGACCGAAGGAGGACCTCACCCAGTAGTCATTGACTTACACCAGGGAAGTGACGTGCTGCTGGGATTTGCTAACCCCTGCTTCCGGTGTCACCGAGACAGCAGCCCTCCACAGGTACACCACCAGTCGCAGCACTGCCAACGCACTAGATTAGGGTTCCATCTCCTGCCGCCACCAGCAGTCACAGCAGCTACGTGAACAGCAACCCCGAGCCACCTTCAACCAAGGTAAACCTGTGGCTGTGCACCACCCTACACGCTGGACAGTTATGCTGCTGTTTGACTGTGTGCCGTGCTGCCAGGCCACGCAGCCCGTATTGTATACCGGCCGAGGCCCGATCAGCCTATATTAACCCTATGTTCCTGAACGGCACAAACTAAACTTTGCCAGACCGTGATGTCAGCTAACTGATGCCACGTGTAAAAATATATGGGCTGTAGTAACACTATGAAAAACAAAAATAAAACCAGAGAAAATCCATCAAAAAATGTGGCGATGGTTGTTTGGATGAGTGCGTCACCCGGTGTCTGTAAGTCGGTTTGCCCTGCACATGACATCATGAAGAGTAGCTTTATTCAAACTTATTTTTTGACAGCAACAGGAGGTCATTTCTTCTAGGGTATAATTGAATTCCAAAAGTGTCTGAATACTGAAATAAATAACTAAATATATTTTATGAAACTGCTCAGTTTTGCACAAGAAGCAACTGAAAATTGAATTTGAGCTTGTGGAAATTTATGCAGCCCTCTGTTTAAACTTAATTTTTGGCATCAACGAGTGGTCTTACATAACTTTCTTGAGTATTATATTACAATATTTAAATTAGGTAAGTATTAAAATAAATTTATATAGCTGTAATAAAATTGAAGCAACTGAAAATCATATTTGCACTTGTTGAAAATTATACTGTGCTTTGTTTAAACTTAATTTTTGGCATCAATAGGAGATTGTACGTTACTTCCAGTGTATTATTAAATTCAGAAAACACCTGAATACTGAAATAAATCTATATACTTCTAAAAAAAACTACTGATTTTCCCATGAGAAGCAACTGAAAATTAAATTTGCGCACGTTGAAAATTACGATGTGCACTGCTTAAACTAAGATTTTTGGCATCAATGAGTGGTCATACGTAACTTTCTCTTGTATTATTTTATTCTGAAAACATATATGTATTAAAATAAATTTATATACCTGTAAGAAAACCTCTAATTTTCAAGCCAGCAACAACTGAATATTGACTTTACACTCACTAAATGTGACGGTGCCTGGCGTTAACATTGTTTTTTGGGACAAGGGGAGGTCATATACGCATACCAGTCTGGGGTATACTTTTATTGTGAAATGGTCCGTCTAGTGGAATAAATTAATACTTCATAAATAAAATTGTTTGATTTTTCTACAAGAAGCTACTGAAAAGAGATTTCACTCACTAAAAGTGACTGGATGGACGGTGTTGACTTTTTTTTTGACACAAGAAAAGGTCCCATACATAGTTCATGGGGTATACTTTTGTTTGGAAGGCATTTGTCTACTGAAATAAACTATCATTTCATTTTAAAAAACCTGTTAGTTTTGCACAACACAAAATTAAAAATGCACTTTCAACACCATTTTTGGGCCTTTTTTTTTTTTTTGGGGGGGGGGGGGGGGAAATTGGACTGCAGTTATTTAAGAGGGCAGCAAATTAATGAAGCCATTCTCAGGAACCATGAGGCCTTGTGAAATTTGGTCTGGACTGTTTCTTTATTTTATTTATACCAATAACAAACATGGAACAACTCACGACATGGAATAAAGTACAATAAACTTAGTGGAATATGTACTTACATTACACAACGATACAAGAAGACGTTTGAAGTGGCCCGATGTATCGCCTGCCAAATCACGCTCAAGGGAAGAGTGATACACTGCAAACAAAATGTGAAACTCTTATCCCTTATAAGGACACTCAACAGTTTGTCATCATTTGAAATGAAGAATCTGTTAACTTACTACACTCGTATGCTGCCCTTATGGTTCGTATTTCTTGGTTGTTCAAACTACAAAGAACCTCTATTAGTGTATCTTCATCCGTACCCAGTCCACTAATAGCATCATGCATCTCTTTAGCATAGAACTGAGGAAGTGGAGTCATCATGGCAACTATGATCCCTTCAAAGTGTCCTGTTGTTTCACTTTTAAGGTCAGACATCAAATCCTGCTTTTACATACAAAGAGAAATATAAAAATTATACATAGAATGCTCTATTTTTAAGCAAGAAAACAATGTACAGTACACTTGCAAGCCAAAACCAACAATTTTTGTTTCTAAATAATTTGAACTAAAATAAATACTGTACACATAATAAAAATTGAAGACTCAAATTACACTACACAGAGGACTTAACCATGAAACCTAAGAAACATTTTTTTAAGACACTTATAGGTTTGCAAATACAGCATCTAGTACAATTCTATGTTGCTACACAGCAGTGTTGTAGTCCCAAATTTTACAGTGCCAGAGCTCTTGGTATTTCTGACCCTTTGGTTTGTGGAGAAGACGAAATTTAAATTTTAAAAATTAGAAAGAAACAGCACACACAATAGTTACATTTACATTAGGGGACCTACAATATATCACCAAACTACAACCCAGGTCACATGGGATTACACAAAACATCTGCATTCTGCACTATTCAACATAAACTAACAAGCATTTTTTTCAGCATCTTGGTGTCGCCCTTTTGCTACACGGGTTCTGGTATCATCTGCTGAACGGTGCGATCTCAACCATGTTGAAACGTAAGGCTAAGGGTTCCAGTCTTTGAGGGATGGTCCATGCAGTTTGATGAACATTAGCGAAGATACATGTGGTATTAAAAGTCTGTTTCTAGTAGGAGATACAATGATATTCATTAAACCGAATCCCCTTTCGCATTCAGCTGAACTGCAAGCTATCAGTTTTGTGCAGTTCATTAATTCATTTAGTTCTTAAGGAATACAGTGGCTATTGTCAAGATAGTCCCGCATCTTGGATGCGTTAAGTTGGAATCTTGTACAAAGATTCTGTATCTCCTCATCACCATACCCTGCAGGCAAATCGGCAGGCCATTGATCACAGTCAAGAACTTTAATTTGATTCAACAGCATTTCATACTGAACGCTCTTTATATCAGTTTCAGATGATGCTGATGTCAACCCATGGGTAGATATGGTTGTAAACAGCCTCTTTTTCAGGTTATTTGCTACACTAGACAATAGTTGTTGCTGTTAAATGAATGTCATTTTCGAGTTATCGGTTAATAGTATGGAACAAAACTGTCCATTCTTGATCGCAATTTAGGCCTCTAAAATTTGAGTGCCAGAGGCTTCTCTTTGAGAGATTCAATGAAGCGGATGCATAGACTATAGAAGCATTTCTTTTCTGTAGATTCTCAGAAAGAATAGCTAGTTCTGCTAAAATGTCATACATTATGGGCAAATCAAGTAAGAATTGCTTGGATGAAAATCCCTTCAATAAGCCATTGTACATGCATCTTTCAGTGGAAGATTGACTCATATCTCCTTTGGCTTTTGCAAATAAAGAGATGTATCCAAATCATACCACTGAAACTGTTCGGAACAAACTGGTCACTCACCTGGTTGACAAAATACGGCTGATTTTATTCATTACTTGGTTGAGCTCTGCAACACACTTGGCTAATTGGCGTTGCTTCATTGGGGACCTGCTATACAAAGTGTATAATTTGTCCATAAACATGTGAAAATGCTTCACACCCCTTACCTCATAACAGAATCGACTAATGCTAACTCCAGTCGGTGATTCATACAATGCAAATTATTGTATTTGGATACTGGGATAGACATTTCTAAGCTACTCCAGAGTGTTTTCCAAACATAACACTAGCACCGTCACTTGTAAATCCTACCAAATGTTGTTTGAGGTATTCACTACCAAATCAGTGTTTTTCAAGACAGCATAATAAACTCTGAAAAATTGTCTCAGACTTTTCATCAGAAAGTTCTACAAGATCTAAAAATAAATACGTGGGTGGTTGTTCTTTGCTAATTTCACAACTCGGATAAACTATTAACACAGATTTTGAACTTAGGCTGGCCGACATCAATTATAATTTATATTTTCCCAGAAACACCTTTTATTTGTCTAATAATCCGTTCCTTCACTTCTTATGAAATGTGTTTTATAATTTCAACAGCACTATATCGAGAATGTAAACCAACACCAACATTTACCCCCATTTAGCTTCTGAAACTCAATCAAACCGAAACAGTCACTGTAAGGTCAGTCATTTTGCGAAATGTAATAAGCTGATCTAAATATCGCTTTTGTTGGTTCACGCTGAGCCTCACTATAGATTCACAAACATTTTGAATTGATTGTTTCTGAGATTTATCAACAATTGTCTGAGCTATATTACGAGCATTAGATTGCTTGTGTTCAATATATTTTCTTAGTGATTTAGCTGATCTGATCTGATCTGTTAGATCCGTAATAATTCACTGAATATGAACGCCATTCATTAAAAACAGAAATCCGCTCTTTCTTGAATACACCTAATTGAGTTACCTCAGAATATACTTTACAGTCTAGCTTACCTTGCCTGCAATCAATCTATGGGAAAGTTTCTATTTTTCTCGACCATATTTCTTCATTCCAAACATCTGGCCAGTGTTGCAGTCCCACACTATCA
Source organism: Dryococelus australis (assembly GCA_029891345.1). Lineage (NCBI taxonomy): Eukaryota > Metazoa > Arthropoda > Insecta > Phasmatodea > Phasmatidae > Dryococelus > Dryococelus australis. Next base: position 192,268,254 of record CM056998.1, on the reverse strand, counting down.
ACACTACTTGCCGTCATACCGGAACTGTCTTCATCTTTCATAACGAGTTAGTCATCGTCTCTAGGCGAATCACCGAGTTCATTAAACAAAACTGAGGTGCCTGAGATACACGTATCAACATCAAGAGTGGAAATATTGAAGCTCCAGCACTACTAGTACCAGGAACGATGCGAGAAAACAAATAGGTTAAGGTTTTTTGTTTCGGCGGTTTTTGTTCCATTATTACTGCAGATAAACAGCTAGAAATGTTCAATTTTCAAACAACTGTCTTTTCCTCATGCTGTGTAGGTAGGTAGTTTACTGTCTAAAAACAATCACTTATTTACTAGTAACATGGCCATCAAAAACTATAAACCACAGCACTTAACACAGTCTAAAAATGTGCGCAAATTAACAGAATACAAAATGAAACTGAATTAGGAATGTAGCCAGTTCGCACAGGCGCTGTGTTTAGTTTTGCAGCTGCCCTGTCACTAGAATTGAACAACACAGTGCTACACCGCACAATTGCTCCAACTCATTTCACTGCGCATGGTGTGCCAACCCACCTTCTTAAAAATATGTAACTCGCACACGAATCATGTGGTGGCACAGTGAGCTGCTATAAGATAGTTAAAATAAAAGTTCGTCGCATCTTTTACGCTTGCAGTTGTTTTGTTTTGTTTCTAAAAATACCATGACCGGCTGCACGTGGCCAGCAAAGCCTGTGTATAGCATTGCATGAAATATAATACAGCAAAAGAATAGGAAGTTTTAACTCTATGTTATAGCGCCACTGTGCATGCACAACCATTCACACACAACAAAAGGTACGCATCGTGCCAGCTTTACATATTTGTTTTGTATCACAGCAATCAAAAAATCAATAGAGAGAGTTTCAGTTAAGGGCACAGTGAGTTATGGGAGAAGCGATGAAGCGATAAAAAAGACACTTACATGCGCACATCAACAACAATTTGTGTAAATTTTTTTTTGGATATTTCTTTTTTTACACAAAACAGTGGCGGAGCGTCGTTCCGCTCCGCTCCGCCCCACCTCCACTACATCACTGCTACACAGTGATTTAAAACCATTTGAAACATTGTTATTGAAAGGACAGTCCTAATTATTTGACAGTGTTCTAACATTTTACAATAATTACAGATGTTAGAATTATTTGTTTGACTATGATTTTAATTTTAAATTATTATTATTATTATTAAATATGTGCCACATGTGGTAAGTTTTGAACATTTATATGTAGTGTCTCTTACCAGGTTATCTGTACATAGTTTCTGACATTTAAATTCTAAACGTTTGCATCAACTCAGTAATAAGACATTTATTTCATAGCACAGGCTGAAATGTAGAAGAAATATGTCAGGTGTGGAGATTCCACTTGTGGGAGTGATAAATATTGAAAGAGTAGTGAATGGCCATAGTTCCAGCATAGAGCAATAACTGAAGGATATAATGACCCTCCCACACCACCAGTCCTACTTTTTTTTTTTAAACTTGGAGGTCTGCTTACAATTCAAGGTTTCACCACACGAATTGCAGCATCAGGCACTATATGAGGTGAGTCAGGAGAAAAGGAAAATATTTTGGGAGACTATAGCATAGGTCACCATAAAGAGAAAAGTTTATAGGAACATGGCTTTTATTTTCAGCGGTTTCTGAGATACAGCTCTTTGAAATTAGTTAATTGAAGTGAAGAGATTTGGGTGGCTCTTAACAGCGAGAGCCGATGAGGGTGATTGAAGTGAATATGGAGCGGCATCGGAATGAAGAGGTGGGGGAAACGGGAGGTCCCAGAGAAAACCCGCCAACCAACATCATCATCCGGCATGATTCCCACTTGCGAAAATCCGGTGACCGGCCGGGTATTGAACTCTGTTCGCCTTGGTGGGAGTCGAGCGTGCGAATCGCTCAGCCACTGTCTCTCCAAAATTAGTGAATGATACGTGTGTTACGTTCACAGCAAATGCTCAAAACGTGAACCACGAACAAGATGTACAGCTCATCTCGAGCAGTTGTGTGTCGCTTGCCTACGCGTGACTTGTGCTTTCTGAGATTACAGCTATTGAACTACCTCGCGCGACCCTGAACTTATACAAATTTTCCTTCCCCATCTCACGTCATTTCAAGAGGGTTGCTATTCCAGGAGTCTTAGAAACAAGATACGAGAGTTGACTGTTGTTTATAATATTTGAAGGTTATACTAATGCTGAAATAGTTTCTAAAGTACAAATCACAAGATTACGGAATGCTACAAACATATATAATATGTATACATAATATAATGTTATGTATCACTTAGTTGCAAGCAAATGGAAGACTTCCCTCATTGCAATGCACTCCATAAAGATTTTTTGACTCACTAAATGACTAATTATTGACAGTAACTTGCAGAATTATGCAATAATTCATTTTAAAGTATATAATTACATTTTGTCTTCCTTAAGAGAGTGTGGTACATAATTTAATGCTAAAATTGTTAACTGGATGTAGTTATGCAGAAATAAACCAACAACAGTTGGTTGGAACAGAGATATTAAAGTTAAAAGTTTCCCTTGCGTATTTAATTTGAGTATCGTAACTTCTTGTTCAACTATTTCCGCACATGTTTTGTGATTGTACAATTGTTATGACAAAATAAGCAAACGTGCGTGCGTGCGTGCGTGTGTGAAATTCTATATGCGGGTTGGTGAGAAGCAATAGCCTACAATAGCATTTTTTATCTTCGCTCCAGTAATTGTCACTGTGTTCCAACAATAGGAAAGATCTATGGACACAAGAGACAGCGCTTAGTAACATTTTTAATTACTGTATCAAAATTGCTGCATGCAATGAAAATGCAAAGCCAGTATTATTTAATAGCAAGGAAAATATTTTACATCCAATTAACTATTTACAAAAGTAGGAACAACCTTTAACAGCAGCAAAATATATTAATAGGCCCATTTAATTTCTTATTTGGTGATAAATTATTCTTCGCCTTCCTTTGTGTAAAGAAATGATAATGTCCTTGAAGTCAACATCTCCCAGCAAACTCCCTTCGATGTTCAGTAGTGCCATGCCGATAAACTGTATTTTACTGTAATCAACTGCAAGTACATTCATTTGCATAAAAAATTTATTACCTTAAGTAAGGCATCACAAGGGGACGTAAGCACGTACAGACACAGGACATGGTAATGTAGTATGTATACAGAAAACCACACCAAGCATGTATTGCAGGGGACCAACACTTTTAGGATGAACTTAGAATGGTGTTGGACCACCTATAGCATGGAAACAGGTGGTAATATGATCGGGCATGGAGGCATACAGATGTTGGATGTTATCCTGAGGAAGGTTCTGCCACAACTGGGGCAAATGACCCTCCAGATCTGCAATATTTTTCGTTGGCCAAAGTTGCCGTCCAATTTGGTCCCAAATGCTTTTAATGGGCAAGCAGCCATATCACGTCCCTGGATGGTGCGCAGCGACGCCCATGGTGTGCTTCAGCCTGCTGCACGATGAAACAATTCTCCTTGTTGGTGGTCCGCCAGGGTTGACCCAAGCCTTCTCAACAGGTGTGTGTACCATCCTGTTCCCACTGCGTTCAACACCGACTCACAGTGTACGCAGAACGGTTAAGTGGCAAGCAATGTGCCGAAACATCCAACCTGCCTCTTGTAGGCCAACGATGCTGCCTTTCTCAAACTCGTCCAGCTGGACAAAGGCTTACTGAATGCGCTGTCGGGGCATGCTGCGTATTCATTATACTTAGCTCTGTGGCTCACACTAAGGCCTTCTTCTGTGTTTTGCAGCTATGAATTCAAGAGGGACATGAATGCCTTCTAGTAGCACATCCACGCAAGCAAATCACATGTCTGGTTATGACGATACTGGGTGTCCACCTTCGTTGTAATCACATAATCTATTCATGGTGATTAATTTTTGTTTTACAAATGAGTGTATTTTTTTTACATGCTGTAGAGTTGAAAAAGTATGTTCTGTTAACAGTTGGTCAAAGAAGAACTAAGTATTATTCTGAGTGGTATGCTTAAATTTGTATAAACTTTGAAAAAAACCTTCTTGGTGTATAAATTTGCATAATTTTGTCATATTGCCATTTTCCTTATCTTCAGATGCTCTCTAAAATGCAGCGACTCTTATAGTATGGATAACGCAATGTTATTCTCATAATAAGAAGCTATAATATATACACTGCATTTGCAGCTTTTCTTTGAGTGTATCAACAGTTTCATTACATATATACCAACACAAAAATTATCTGATCCTGTCTTGGGAATCAATTCTTCATCCTTTGTCTCATCAGACCTCAGTGCGTGCTTTTTTCCCAACCCTCATAAAATTTTTTTTAATGTGATGAAGGTATTTTAAATAAGACAAATATATTTTAAATATAAAAGCATGGATCTGTTGATGAGATAGCAGTGCTCAACAGCTGTCTTCTGCACTAGTGAGTGTAAAGTGCAGGTGGAGGAAATACGAAATGCAATAGTATTGACCCCACATAAGTGGAAGGTTAATGATCTATATATTTCCACACTGCATCTTCAGAATTTTTTGTAAAACTAAATTTAAACAAATTTCATATCACTATTCCAACACGTAATTTTGAAAGTTGTATAGGCAAAAGGTAAGGAAATGTTGGGGACCTGCTCAGGCAAGTAAAAGTCAATATACCACGACCACTTTTCTCTTTCATTATAATCAACTGGTATTTGGACACAGGGTAACTGCTGCTGACAGTATTTTTCAAGTATTTGTCACCAATATTGATGATTCAATTATCTTTTAATTTCATGTCTATGAGCATTTTTCTTTAAGTGAAGTGCTGTGTAAGTTAATTATAGAGACAATAAAGAGTGAGTGAAAATATTTGGGCAGCTCTTAAAAGCGAGGTCTTAAGAGCTGAGACAGTAATGAGATTTTGCTTTGAGTTCAAGGGGCTGCGGTGGTATAGTGGTCAGACTACTTGCTTCCCACCTAGGCGAAACGGGTTCGATCCCCGACGGGGTCACTCTTGTATTTTCCCTTATGGGAATCGTGTTTGATACCACTAATCGGCGGGTTTCCTCAGGGACTTCCCTTTTCTCCCTCCCTTGCATTCCAATGCTGCTACATAGTACCCACCTTGTTTCACCCTCATCTGCTCTCAAGAGCTCAATGTTACGACCCGCCCACATCTCTTCACTCACTCACTCACTCACTCTTTGAGCTAAAGTCAAATTCACGTTAAGTTCTTTCTATAATCATAATTTTTAAATTCTCATTGGTAATACAATAATTACATAATAAATTATTTGTGCTCACTTACTGTCAAGTGCATTTATTTCCATTTTAATAACTGGCAGCACGTAGCTACTTTGCACATCACGATCAGTTTTCGGCATCAGTAAAAAATTTAAGTCATAAATTTGTGTTGGAATAATAGAAATTTGTTGGAACTAACAAAAAAATAGTGTAACTTCTTAGCTGCTAGCGGAACAAAACTTCAAAACCCGAAACTCAACTAAGATGATCTAGAAATCCTCATGCTCCTTCTAAACCAGTTTCTGTCCCCTGATAAATATAAACTTGAAGCTGGCACTGAAAAGTATGGAGGCAACAACGACTTATCAGTCACATTAATTGGATTTGGTCTAGAATTGATATACATTTTACTCTAGCACACACAGCTATACAAAAAACACGAACATATTTTTCTGCTATTGTGCCCTGTTCTCCTAAAAAGTGCTGCTCTAGGCCCGGACATAGTCGGGCTAGTGGTGGGGGAAAACAACTATTCCCAACTTTGGAATAGGCCGTTTATGTTTAATTGAGGATTTTATAAATCCACCTTTGAAAAATATCACTGCCCTACCTGCATACATAATAGGCGCACTGAGTGGCATGCCGCCTGTAAAGTTGGTCATGACGAGAAGAAAGTGTTTCAATGTTTAATTTAAAGTGCTAAGTAAACATCTGTGAATACTGAAATGATTAATTTCGGCTCCTGCTTCTTTTAAAGCACTTCAGTGTAAGAATTAATACATTTCTAAAATATTTACTTTTTTTAGTAGTCATTTCACAAATTCACTTGATCAGGCATGAATCAAGTTATCAGGCCCATTGTAATGTTAATTTTACACAATGTGCATTACAAGTAAATCATAAGACAGACATTCAAAAATACTAAGTTTACTGTGAACAGACTTTAGTAAAAGTTATACAGCTTTTAAAACAGAAAAAAAACTTCAATAGTCATTGAATATGGACATATTTTGAAAATAGTATGAAATTTATGTAAAGTTTTGTCCCAAATGAAATATACTACCTACTTTTAAGGAAATGAAGAACTCGGCCTAGAATATTAGAAGAAAAGAAAGCAATTTTTACTGAATCCAGGCGAGGATCCATCTTACCACCTCTACTGTAGGGGAGCAATGTGAGTTGGAACTTTTTCTTCCTTCTTAAACCAGCAGACAGAATATGAAACGCAATTGTGCAATAGAATATTTATTATTTTTTCAGCAATTTGCTATTACTTGTTATTTCATTATAGAACTTGAACATTTTATAAATATCCCATTCCAGATCATGTCAATATTGTATTTAACACCTTAATTTCAGTTCCAGAACTTGTACTTCTTCAATGTTGTCCTCATTCAATATGCTGAATCACACCAGCCAACTTCAAATGTCACTGCAATCAAAATTGTTTGTGCTGAATTGATCGCTCGTCAGGACGCTGCCTATGGTATCAAATGAGATGTTAAAACTTAAAATGGTTTAGGTTAATGGAAAATGTGTTGAATTATACTTTACGTTAAAAGTTTTTGACACTGGTAATGTATGTTACAAAGGCAGAATTTAACATTTTTGATAATGTTAATGTTGCAGTTTGCAAGTATTACAAATACAATACAATACAAATATAAAAGCATATGTGTGCTTCCAACAGAAATGCCATCAGCTCTGCAAGAACAGTAGTCGGGAGCAACCACAAATTTTTCAGACAGCTGCAACGATGGAGAAAAACGAAATCTACAATGATTATTTGGTTATTTCAACAAAATTAGCTTTTATGGCTGAAAACGTGAGTAAAAAGCATTGCAGAATCATTATGTTCTTATAACATACAAATAACGTACATGATGCAACATCAGTTACACGGTCTTAAGTTCTGCAGTCAAATTGTTGGGCTGATGTAAAATGTTTTACTTCTATTATTTGCAGGATAGTTATTCCTATGGTTACATTTAAAAACCAGATTTGTATTTTGAATGGGAACCACACCACGTTGGTGACACATGCCATAGCTTTTATTTTTTTACATTCATGTCAACAACCTCTCTTATATGCACACTCCTGTACTTATCCATACAATTGACTGATAAGTACTTTTTTATTGAAGTGGTAAATTTTAGCCATTAAAATAAAATTTACATAAAATCAAGCACTTCAATTTAATATTTTTCTGAACGAAAATTAACTGCACACATACTTTGTGATCTTTGAATGAATAGTGAAAAGGAGGTGAAAGATTAGATGGAGATTTTTCGACATTCCCCATTGCGATGCAGATGTCTATCATGGAAAAACAAGACTAAACACGAAAAAATACTTTGTTTGCAATACTGCATTACATTTTAAAACACACAAATTTTTTTTATGAAATTTAAGAAAAAAGGAGCAAAAAACATACTGAAATTACCTCATCAAAACTGAACAAATAACAAAAACTTCATCACTGAAAAAAGGTGTAATGTATTTATTTACCCATAAATTAAAAATATTTTAAAATGTAGACATGTTCTGTATCAATATACCTTGACTGCATAAATAACACGGATTACTTTCAAAATGCTAATATTATCTTTTTTATAAAACTATTTTTTTTTTGTATTGCAATAAAGAGCTTGAGCTCGAAGTTGGGGAACTTTTCAGTCGGCTTGCTCAGACTCTGCTCCCAGACTCCCATATCTCTAGTAAATGTATCGCTAGAGTTCTAGATACGAAAGAATGTCGACATCCAGCTGGCCAAGCTGGTTCACATCTTCTCACTTTGTTATTGAAGCTTGTTGCTGGAATGGCTGTCAAGCACAAAGGATATGTTACATGATTTTGCCAGTTTCACAACAAATGTAGCACAGTTGAAGTGAACTACCATAGCATAAAAAAATATGTTAGTAAAACTCTGAGTCAAATATATTTATATTGAATGTTTGCTGTTGATGCGTGACATCTTTTCAACCTAATTAAATCAACTTCACCTCATCAGTGCAAACCTTCTTGCCGCACCCAACGGAGTTTGATTGACATTACAACCTTCCAGACGCCAATAAATTGAACTGTTTACCCAACGGTAAAAGATGAACTCTCAAATCCCAGAGAATAAATTAGCAACTAGCCGAGCCACTGAGATGACAATTCAAGGCCACCTAGTATTGGGCCATTCCATTCAAAATAACCCTATGGGATTAAAATTAAATATATTATATGTGTATATTAATATTTTTATAGCAAATGAATGGTATTTTATGAATCTTAGAAATAAATGTGGTTTTTGAACAAAATTACAGTTATTATGCTATGGTAAACTACATAATAGCAGTTTCTGTGCTAGAGTTGTGAAAATAATCTAGGTTGGCAACTCTGTCTCATCCATTGAGTGTGTTACTGTCAACCATATTGGATTATTTTTAAGTGGTTGGATATTATGTTATAAGAAGTCATCAGTCTGAAATTTCCAAGGTAAGTAGTTTTTGTAATATTTGAAGAATACCAACTTAAGTTTTCAGTATCACACCAATGACAAAAATTTGGAAAGAGTGGTTTATCGACTTAATGAATGAGGTCACTTTGTCAAAACCTTTAATTTAGTTAACTTATTTACAGATGAAAGTATTTAAACTTCTTGACTTTTTCTAAAATTAGAATTATAGTTGTGTCACCCCCGTTACGCTTAAGCACTTCACTCAAACATTAGGTTATAATATGATTTACAGCAAACCTATCATCACAGCATATCCAACAGAAAACTGTGACATAACCTAAAATTACAATGGTAGACTGAGGAAGTCTTAATGAACCTTTAGGTAAAACAATATTTACCCAACCATTTCAAAACATATGATACAACGTTTTCCACTTGCTGGAAAGTGATTGCACTGGGTGCGCCCCAAAAACTAGAAAAGTGCAAGTATCACGTGACTGCCTGGAGCGAGTGCGGTGTTTTGTTTAACCGATAAGTGGAAGTCGCAGCATTTTGAGTGGACAGTGTTGTACGACATTGTCAATATAGATCTCTATTTTGTGTTTCTTTTTTAACATATCTTTCGAAAGACGCATAATTATTTCTTCTTCTTTTGAAGTATCATCTGACGATTCTAATAATTCAAAAACCGCAAGTAATTTCCTCTTGTGTACAACATCAGACACCGCCATATTGCAGTGAAAAGCTGCACTCACTTCAGAAGCAATGCAGAAAATATTGCACTCGGTGCAACACAGTAAGTGGAAAACTAAAACAGACTGCATTCTGGTAAGTGGAAGATGCAAAACTCGGCCGGTGCGCACCCAGTGCAGTAAATGGAAAATGCCATTAGTGATACATAAAATATTGTGCTCGGTGCAACACAGTAAGTGGAAAACTAAAACAGACTGCATTCTGGTAAGTGGAAGATGCAAAACTCGGCCGGTGCGCACCCAGTGCAGTAAATGGAAAATGCCATTAGTGATACATAAAATCATTCTTAGCTCAAAATAAATTGTGATACTAATGGCCTGTTTTTAAACACAAACTACCACATAATATGCTTGTTATGTTTAACCTGCTAAATTTAAACATTTCCATACAAACTTTTGAGCATAAATAAAGGTGTTTTTCAGATGGACAAGACCACATCAGCTGAACATATGACAGAAGACACTGAGAACTACAAAGAGTATTTATTCAAAGAAAGGAAGAGATAAAAAAAAAAAAAAAAGATGAAAACAGGTATTTTTAAAAATTCTAAAAAACTTAAGTTAAAAAAGGAAAATGATGGAGAACGGCAAAGGAAGTGCAGGGAAAGGAAGAAATTGATAATAAACCAAACAGTTGTTAATGATATACCCAGTTCAGCAGCAACTTATCTATCGCCCTATCGTTGCCAGTAGTCATTGAGGAAAGCAGTACTCAGAGTTTCTAAAAACTTCCTGGACAGTCCTAGAAAAAAGTCAGCAGCCATCAAGAAGTTGGTCATAACCCATTTACCGGATGTAGCAGAAAAATGTGTTTTGTATAATCTTACAAAGACTCCGCAAAATTGAAGAAATGAAGAAGTGACTGCTTCTGTAAAACAGTTTTACGAAAGGGACGTTGTTAGCAGACAGGCCCCAGGAATTAAGGATATGAAATCTATCAAGGATTTAACGACTGGTAAAAGAACACATGTCCCAAAGCATCATATGATAATGACAGTCAGAAAGGCATACAGTTTGTTTCACTCAGAATTTCCTGATGTTGAAATAAAAAATCTAAATTTTATTACTTACGACCACCACATATCTCTTTATCATCTGATATGCCACATAATGTGGGTCTGTAAGTATAAGGCCAACTTTAATTTTCTAGTTGGAACTGTGCACAAAAGAATCAAAACGTTCCCTCTATGCAGTAGTGAACTATTGCATGTAATGTGAATCTTGAAAATTGCATGACAGGTCATTGCAGTAAATGTATTAGTGACCCTCAATCATTGCTAGAAAATGACACTGACTTGTACATGGATGTTACAGTGGGTAGAATCGGAGGGCCACCCTAAGCTGCTTAATTTTGAAGGTTCCATCAAAGATATTTAGACTGAACTAAGAATGCAGTTGCATTCCTTCAAGGTGCACAGTTATGTAAAAAATGTGCAATCAAAGGCTTTCGAAGATGGGAGACGGAACTGACAAAAATGAACTTATAATGCAAATTGATTTTGCAGAAAAGTATTCTGCTGTGTCACAGGATGAGATAAAAAGCGCCCACTCGAGCCATCAGCAAATTTCATTATTTACATGTTGTGCTTGGCTCAAAGATACAAACTGTTCATTTGCAGTCATGAGTGATAACCTAAATAATGTCAAATACAGAGTTAAGGCCAATTTAAGGAAAATATTTAAAGAACATTTGAAAGAATTTCCAACAATTGAGAAAACAACTATATTCTCTGATGGCTGCACAGCACAGTTTAAAAACAAATACACACTTTCTATGCTATGCTTCTTATAAGAAGATTTTTGTCTCAATCACAGCAAGTAGTTATTTTTTGCTACCTCACATGGCAAAGGGGCAGTTGATGGCATAGGTAGACTTGTCAAAATATTAGTGTGGAATGATATCAAGCTGCAGTGTGCAAATGTCAGCTGTGTGAATGACTTTTACTAAAAAGTGGCACAAAAGTCTCCTCTAAAATTAAAGTAATGCTTCTCCTTGGGACGGAGATAGAAGTAAACAAGGGTTTATTGAGTGAAAGATGGAAGAACATTCGTCCTATACCTCTGTATTACATTATTTCTGCTCCACAAGCAAAGATAGCATTTGTGAAGGGCCAAGCAATAGTTTCGACTATGGAAAATATGTCCTGAGTCCGAAAATGAGGAAGAACTACCAGTATAATCTGCAACACCTTCAAGCCAGGAACCTTCTACTTTACCCGTAACTTCAGACTTAATAAAGCCATGATCTTATGTCCTCGTCAGATTTACCACTGACAACAAGAAAAATCCTGTAACACGTGTGTATGCAGCCATATGCCAGATGTCGGTGGAGGAAGACGATGAAATAAAGGTGATGTGAATGAATGTCGTGGGGACCTCTAGAAAAATCTTCAGACCAAATGAACAAGATATTTCCTACGTCAGTTACGAACAAATATCAGCTGTGCTACCTCCTCCTACTTTAAAGCATTTTGGAAACAGTGTTGTATGGATTTCCTTGTAAAGTAAATGTTTTTAAAAGATGATAACTGTGAGAACTTGCTTTTAAGAACTATTATTAATTTGTATTATTTTTATAATTAACTAGGCCAACCAATTGTGATAATATTAGGAAAAATTAACATTACTTTGAAGGCATATAATTATATGTTCTATTCTTAAAAGTTATGTCCTAGCTTCTGGTTAGTATATTTAAAGTATTTAATATGGTTATCGTATTTCATTTCCACTCACTATGACATTTGTAGCATAAGATATTGCACGCTATCACACCCACAACACTCGCCAGACCCGTGATGGGAGAAAATGTTTGTTTTCAAATTAATTTCTTTTATTTTTGAAATAGAAAGTAGGTTTCTATATAAAATGAACTATGTAGATAAACCTTAACGTAGTTTTGAATAACAGTTTCAATAAAAATCACAGAATACTGACCAGCTTTGCAGACTGCATTTATTATGCTATGTCCAGAAAATGTCACACCTGTGACAGAACTTCTTACAAACTACAGACTATCATAAATTCTAATTTCTCCTGTCAAAATGTTTCAGGTTAAATAACACTACTCTGCATTTTAATGACTTTTTTTTACTTTAAGTTTTGAAGATTAACTCATATTTACTCCTAATAATGAAGTGCAAATGTTACACCAGTGACAATGGAATGGCCCTATTATAGCATGCAGAGGGATGACACTAGTAGAATTAATCGCCAACTTATGCAGCAGCTGGAACTTCGGCCGGCCGGTGACATCACACATCCTGAGGATGGCCCTCCACCACCCGGACAAGGATGAGCCGGGAGAGTATAAATACCAGTGCACGACCCTTGCAACGCCAGTGTGTTCCTTCTCTGCACTCCTGGTGCTAAATGATCCATCAGCAGCAGCTCACTCCACCATCTTGTTGCTGGCGCTGAGGCTCTCTTCTGCCACTCAGGTCTTCGCCCAAGCCTTCATAGATATCTTTGTACCTCGCAAACTACCTTCGTTTAAGTCATCAAACATTTAACACTTCTGTTCCCTTTAGGAAATCCAAGTCCCTTGAGGACAACATGTATCATTAGTTAAGACAAGTTGTTTCAATAACCACTTAGCCTTCCTACCTTGCCAGTTTAGAACCAGGACACCTTCACCTGTTTACCATAGCAAGCTTCCATTCCACTCTCGTTTGATAGGAGGTAGTGCAAACCACAGTGTTTATTTCCTTTCAGGAATAAACATGTTTTTATCCTACTTAAAAATATTATTCCCAGTATTGCTTGTACCATTCCTAGCAGACATCAGGTCTGCCAAGGGACAGCAGGAGACGCAGAATATTTTCTAAACCCAGTTTTCCGAACCTAGCGCAGGACTGAGAGTTTCCCTTCAGGGATTCTCAACGCCAGAACAACCACATTAGACGGCCATCCATTATATACACACCAGTGTAAAGAAAGGCAGAGCCACAACCACTACGAATTCAAACCTCTTGATGATACACAGACAATCAGTCCACCGCGCTTCTGTTGCCGGAGGGAGTATCTGCCTGGGTCTGACCCCTTGAGGACCACACTCACGTATTGTGATTGTCAGCCATTGTGAAATCTGATGCTCAATGACTACCACGCTTCTGGTGCCAGACATTGAGATAGGGGGCAGCCATGGTCTGTCAATTGCGGTAAATGTAAGTACACCTAGATAGGGATGAATGTCGCCTGCTCTACCTTCGCGGCGCTGGTAGTAGAATTCTTTATCCTCATGCCCTACTCCCATCGGAGTGGTATTCGGAGATGGGATAAAAAGTTTGTTACTACCTTTAAGTAGAAACAAGGGCTCAACTCCAACCCGACTATAGTTGACAGTCTCATTCCCCGGGAACGAGCTCAGGCTGCCCGTCACCTGGAGAGGCAGATTCTCTCAGCCTTGCTTCCAGATCTGTTTGAGCTAACCACCAAGAAATCTATTCTGTCATCCAGGCCTTCCTCAGGGGCAAGGAAGTCCCCATACGGTATCGCCAACCTCTTGATCAGGGGACATCCGCTAACCCAGGACGACCAGCAGTGCTAACGTTAACCTGGCCATCTGCACACCAGGTCCTGATGCCAGCCTCAGTTCATCACCACCAGTTGCCTCAACAGGCCACCGGTCACCCAGGTATACGAGTGAGAGTGGTTCCACCTAGATATAAGATTGTACTTGCCGTCCCCGACTTTGTGCCCAGCCGGAAAGCCATACGACCAGGCCTCTACACTGGTCGGGCTCTTGTTCCGCACTAAGCAATTAGAGTTAAAACTCATGCCGGTGTGTCTGCCCTCACACCCACCACAGCCACTTACGTCGTGATGCACCTCCATTATAAAAGGACGTCACGCGTTACAGTGTTAACAACGCGAGTTTTTAAGTTTGTTTAATGCTATGAAACTCTGCTTCTTCACTGTATTTATAACTATTTTAACAATTGAAATGCTTACTGAAACATTAGATGCAATAATTAAGTAATCCACACTAATACTCAATTGCAATGAATATATGTTCTATAATCGCACTTGCACTAATTATGCAAGCTCTACCAAATCCCTCCAAATTTTGACAGCATTGTAATAATGATTATAAGTTTGTTAAAAACCCATCTATACTAATATAATAAAGAGGTAACGTGAGTTTGTTTGTTTGTTTACATGTAACAGCTGATCTTGGAAACTACAGAGCCAATTCTTATAATTCTTTCACTGTTAGAGAGCTACATTCTTAGATGGACATAGGCTATGTTTCATTAAAAAAAAAAAAAAATGCCTTGAGAAATTTTAAAATTTATAAACCAAGTCGGAAAAAAATGAGCTACTTGGTTCCTTTCTAAGCATGTTCTACCAAAACCATTAAAGATAAATTGAAACAATGTTACAAGCAAATTTTGCAAGTTATCGTAAGTAGTCACAGGTAGTCAGTCACAAGTAGTTATGGGTAGTCACAGATAGTCATGGGTAGTCACGGGTAGTCACAAGTAGTAATGGGTAGTCGTGGGTAGTTGCAAGTAGTCATGGGTAGTCGCAAGTAGTCACGAGTAGTCCATAAAACCTGAGCGAAGCAATGGCGGGCTGCTAGTCCTTGCATAAAATTTTTACACTATAGAAATGCATGACAATTGTTAATTTTTTTTTTTTTATAAATATACTTCCACAATAAAACTTTGAAGCCTCAACAAACAGGTATGTAATATGACTAATATGAAAGCAAGTGACGTGTAAGTCAAGTCAATTAAAAAACTGATCAAACTACAAACCCAAATTTCACTAAAAAATAAAGTTTCCCCCAAATTTTTAAGCTCACTGGACTCCTACAAATTATGTATGTGCTCATATTGGCTGTAAAAAAATAAACAACCAAACACATGTGAACAGTTGTGTGTGATAAATATTCAAAGAATGTTCCAGGTAAGGTATAAAGCATAGTAGTGGGGTTATTTATTTAAAACAAAAGATTAATTACTTGGTGCTGATTTGACTTGCTGCTACAATGAAAATACAAATGTATTGTAACACAACAACACACCATCCTTATACATAATACAATACTCTTCCACCACCTTTTCTTACAAAGGGGTTGCAGTGGTGTGGTGGTCAGACTACTTGCCTCACACTAAGACTAACTGGGTTTGATTCCCGGCGAGGTCACTTCCGGATTTTTGCACATGGGAATCATGCCAGACAATGCCAGTGGTCAGCAGGTTTTCTCGTGGATCTCCTGTTTCCCCCAGCCTTGCATTCCGGTGCCGCTCCTTACCTCGCTTCACCACCTTCAGCTCTCAAGACCATAATGTTAAAAGCCACCCAAATCTCTTCACTCTCCATTTTCTTAAATTTTTTTGTAGATTTTAAATTAATAGTGATAACTTTGCTTGCATGTACAGATGTCCCATCACAGGCTACAAAATATCGGCATTTTAGTTAAACCATTGCTTTTTCTGATCCATAAATATGTTGTAATACAAAGACAAGTCCTTAATTTAGCAAGGATCCACGTATATAATATCTTTTAAAATAATGCATTACATCCATTGATATTGCTTAAACTGCAGGTGTGATTTCCTGTATCAATATTTTTGTGTCATTATATAGCTAGGATTGTGGAACTTTGCACCATTATAGCATATATTTATGACATTGCTAATCTGTGTGAAATAAAGACATTTAATTTTTTTTTGTTTTTAACTGCAAACCACTGTCCCAAACATGCTGGAACATGGAACCTTATGGCAGAATAAAAAATTGCAGAGTAAAAAATAATATTGCAATATTCGTCCGATTCTTGTGTATGGGTGAGACTGCTGGCAGTAAACAGTTGGTCATAATGTGTAAATTGCTTACTTGCATGTGAACAGATGCATGATCAACCGTTTTGGTATGTCTAACAAGTGATGAAATCACAAGACTAACAGGAGATAGCAACTCTGAATGATTATGCAAGCATGCAGCCAGTAAAAGAACATTTTTACACCACTCCAATTCATTTCCTATTCTGGCTCAGTTCCACTCTCATTTAATAAGATTTGGTGTAAAGCGACTCAAGAATATTTCAACTAGCTAAGTAACAAATGCTAGTTGGTTCTTCACAGTATACAATTTCATTTACACTCTAGTCTTGTTTTGAAACAGGAAGAAGATTCATACAGAATCAACACACACATAATCCTGAATTTATGAATTGTTCACCATGATTTTAAGTTTACTTAACCAGACCTGAAAATGACAAGCACGCAAACCCAGCAGACCCCAACACATGCTACCAAACATGGGATGTTTCAGTAACAATTACCTGCAAGGGTAAACTACGTAGCAACGTAGTGCAGTGGTAATAACGCGTAGGTAGTGAGGTGGCACAGTGGTAAAAATACTAGACTCACGTTCATGAGGACCCGGGTTTGATTCCCAGTACGGCCATCTGACTTTATTTTTCCACTGCTTCCCGAAACCACTTCAGGGGAATGCTGCAATTGTTCCTTAACACAGGCCATGGCAGATTCCATCCCCATTCTTCAATGTCTAGTGTTCCCCTACTGAGGCCTTGTCGCTGTTCGGAGACACTCAACATACAAATTAAATAAATAAATGCAATAATAATGGATGACACTATTACTGAGGTCTGTAGATACGAACATATAAAAACCAAGAAAAAATATGCCTGCTTAATTTCTGTGCAGTTATTTTAGACACCATAAATGTGTATGTTGCAGTGTATTGGATATTATTACTGTAAAGTTGACATCTTTGTGAACACTCATAAGTATTTATAACAGTGTTCACAATTATGTGTTACTGAAAATTTTCAAACTAATATTTTAGTGGCAGAAAATAACAGCAGTCTGGTAACTGCAACTTAACTTCTACCAACAACTCCTTAAGCTTCATTACATGCCGTACGTTTAGTGCAACTATCAATTCCATGCAGGCCGCATGAAGTAGTAATATATATGTTACAATCATCAAGATAATGAAACCTGGTCACGTATTAATTTGAAATCCATCACTTGGCTCTAATTGTCTTACCTTTCCATACAGAGTCTTGAACTCTCGTGGAATTTCCTGTCTCTGGACATTGGTTCGATGTGCCAGCACATCAATTATGGCTTGTTCATCAGTGCCAAAGCCTTTCATTGCTTTGCGCAGGACTTCAGCATCATGCCGGGGGTTGAAACTTGCTGCCGGCTTCACAGTTGGCCTCCCCTAAAATTTGTTTTTAATTTTTGTATCAACAAGAAATTCAATAGTTTTGTAAAATGTAAAAAATTAAATATTTTATTTTAAACATTTTTAAACTATGTTGCTTCTAACAAGCACTAAATTGTAAATCAGGATTAGCAATTAATTCTTTGCAGAATAGAAAATATGTGTTTTATTAATTATTGTAGTTAGGTCACCAGACTACATAAAGTTTAAATACAGTTGCACACTCTTGGAGTAATCCTTATTCTTTATGGCAAAAAATTTTTAGTGAAAGATTTCATTTTAATTTAACTCTCAAACAGTGATAAAAATTAAATAAGTTCAAAAATGAAAGTTGTCTGCTCTCGATTAAAAAAATATATAGCCATACACACACACTCTCTCCCCTTCTCTCTCTCACAAGCAAAATAACATTTTTTATTAGCTCAAAGGTTTAGTGAATAGAAATGAACATTTAGAGCTGTACTTCTATTGGCTATTTGAAAAGGGAAGCAGGGTGACAATAGAGTTTCATAATATTTCTGTACGTAACTTATCCCTCGTATTTTAGTACACTTTTATAGTTGTTGGATCCTCAGATTGAATTTTCTGCTTGTATGAAATTCAAGTATGGTCTAAACATACTGCATTTCATATTACGTTACTGAAAAATAAAAAAAAAATGACTAAACCATTACATTTAAATAGGTAACCTGGCATACGAAAAAGCAGCTTACCATGACCACTCTCAAAGGCAACCTCCACTGATCACAGGGGCCATGGTTGGTTCAGCGGCTCAAGTGCTCACCCCCACCAAGGCGAAATGGGCCAAACAATACCACTGGCTTGAAGGTTTTCTCAGGGACTCCCGCTTCCTTCCCCTCTGCATTCCGACACTGCTCCAAACCTATCTTGCTTCACACTCATGGGCTCTAAAGACGAGCCACCTACACCTCTCCATGCCACTGACTACAGGTCATCACAGAAGTGCAAAGCTCCTCACATTTTTAACAAACATTGTGAGTCACAGTAGAATGAAATCTTTTCAAAACAACACGCAACACATAAAAGCAGATTTTTTTAGCGCACTTACACAAAGTTTATTATTTCGTCACAGTTGAGATAAGTTATTCAAAATTACTTAACACAATGGAAGCACATGTTAAATTTCATTACTTTTAAGCAAATAATTTGTTAACTGAATGCAACACAACCACCATTTATGGCTATATATTTAAGAATAGTTGAGGGTCAATTTAATTAATTATTATTTCAAACATTTTAGGTACAGTTCCATTTACACGAAACATATATTTACAGTTATTTACAAATAGTTGTAAAACTTGAGTTTGTGATCTGTGGCACACACACTAGAGTGTCAATATTTTGAAAAGAATGCATGTAGTGTTTGTGAAAGTGTCTCACCTTGCTATAAGCTGTCTTGGGCAGATAGCTGCGGGATTGGGTGGTGTAGGATGTGGGCGGAACTGAGGCTCCCTGCTGGGGGTATAGTACTCCTTGGGAGCCTTGAGGGTACCCAGGCTGGGCAGCTGATAGCTTGCTGCCAGGATAGGGGCAGCTGAAAGGTTCAGATTTACTTTGCTCGGGGTATGATGGGTTGCCTGAAGGGTATGGCACACTGCTTTGTGAATGTGACGGATTTCCAGGGGGGTATGAAGGGTTGTTTGCAGGATATGAATGGTTGCTTGCAGGATAGGAAGGGTTGCTTGGAGGGTAGGAAGGGTTGCTTGGAGGGTAAGAAGGGTTGCTTGGAGGATAGGAAGGTTGACTTGCAGGATACATAGATTGACTTGAAGGATACGTAGGTTGACTTGAAGGATACAAAGGTTGGCTTGTAGGATAGGAAGGTTGGCTTGTAGGATAGGAAGGTTGACTTGTAGGATAGGAAGGTTGACTTGTAGGATAGGAAGGTTGACTTGTAGGATAGGAAGGTTGGCTTGTAGGATACGAAGGGTTGCTTGAAGGATACGGGGAATTGCCTGAAGGATACGGGGAATTGCCTGAAGGATACGGATTCCCTGAAGGATACGGAGGATTACCTGAAGGATATGGAGGATTGCCTGAAGGATACGGAGGATTGCCTGAAGGATACAGAGGATTGGATGGATTAATAGGATAACTTGGTTGTCTTGTGGCTTGTAATGAGGGTGAAAAACCAGGATTAGAAGGGGGCATCCCGGAACCAGCCTTGAAAACACAAAGAAAAACATTATAAGCTTACGTCGAATTTCACAGATCTACAACAATTACTTTAAATTGGGTCTTATATTTTGACAATACTGTACTGTGTTTTGAATAAACTCCTTAATTGTTAGAACTGCACCAATAAAGAATCTGGATCATGGGGCTGGAAATATTTGAATAAATTGTATATAATATCACCATCTAAAATAAAAAATTATATTTCAAACTCTTTAATACAAAAACTCCACGAAAATATTTGACTCAGTGCATGAAACAGATGATGATTGTGTTGCAAAATTACAAGCTCAAACACAGAAACTATTCTACAACCCAACATGCCAATAAAAACTTCTAGGAATTAGCCAGTCAATATGCAATATCATGCTGCAGTATACAAGATTTATATATCATTGCCTCACCTGCTGATAAGGATATCCTGGATAGCTCATTATATGCCTAGAAACAAAAAAAAAAAAAACCCAAGGCTATAACAAAATTTTTTATTAAGATATACAATATCAACAGCATATATGAAACAAGAAAATGTAGACATCAATATTTTAACTCTGTGTATGCATTTGCATATTGTGTGCATATAATTCACGTTGATTGGGATTAGTTTATCTGAGTTTTAAGTGTGAGATCAACCATCAAACTCACATTGAAGCACAATCCTTCCACAACTGCACAGTAGAAGTCAAGAATGAGCAATACACTTTAACTCTGAGAACTTAACAATTGAAATGAATCTTCATTCATCAAAATTACAAGTCTTTCTGCAAAGAAGTAATGTTAAAGAGTTTTGAGATACATTTCATAACTTATGTGTTTCTGAGAATTCTACTTTATTGAAGTGCGCTTGCATAAATGAGATGGGCATTAAATTCTACTTTCATATGTGTATTAAAAAATGTTTTCAATTTACATGTTGCACAAGAAATGGCACACAAAAGAGTTTATGAAGTGGTTTCATATTGTTAAATGGGACTGAGTTTGTGAGAAATGGAGGTCTTCATAAAAATAAAAGATCTAAATCTGATTTCTAATTTATTCACACAGCTATTATTTACAGCATTAAATTATCTGTCTCCACTATTATTCTTTGTATTTAACAGTGAGCGGAATATTTAATGTATATTTCAACATTAATTAATCTCCTTATTAATTGTCACCGCACAGTTACAGTCAATTATCATACTTATCAACACGTGTTCAGTCTATCTGTTGCCACCATTTGTAATGTCTTTCACTCACGCATCTAGTCAAATAGGCTAGCCTGCCGCACTTTTTACTGCTTGATACTCGTAGTCTCAGATTTCCCTTCTGCTGGTCACTTCTCTCGTCGTTCGTCCTTCTAACAGATACCCGCCTATTGCTCACCTGTTGACTCAAAACAATCCTTTGACTTGCTACCACCGCTATCATATAACTGTTGTCATTCACTTTCACTTGCTCACGTGGAATGCAAAGCAGCAAGCGCATAACACTGCCCCCTCCTCAAGTATGTTTGTTCCGAACAGACACTGCAACATCCGGACCATTGTAGAGGGCCAGTCTGTCGATGTGGACAACCTTCAGCTCCGCCGGAAAGCCTTGATGACAAATCAGAAAGAACACATCATTTATCTTCTTCAGAATCCTGTATGGGCACTCCCAACATTTCAGTAGATTTGAGTACCCTTTTCATCTTTGTGGGTTGTACAGCCACACTAGTTGTCCTCCTTGAAATACCTCGCCCGACATTCTCCTCTCATACTGGGTCTTCATCCTGTCACTAGGGCCTGTATGGTCATTTGTGCCTTACATAAGGACTAATCCTATTATTACCAATTTGAAAAGATGAAGCACCTCCAGAATTTCCCCATGCATCTCCCTTTAGACCATGTCTATGCTGGCACTTGCGGTGAATGCTGCAGGTTGTGGCTAGATCCTCGTCCGACGTACCCTGAAGCACTGGTAGCTCCTTTCGACTGCCTCACTTCCTTTCTCGAGTTAACGCAACTGGTTATTTTCTCCCCGAACCACTTCCTGCATGGGACTACTATCCTCAGAGCCACTACGTAAAGAGGACGATCACAACATTTGCTCCATGTAATGGGCTTCTTTCACTGCTGTGGCACAGTGTACACAGGGCATCTTGACAGTACTTGCAGGTCATCATGTGCATTTTCCAGCTATTTGTGAGGTGTGCAGCTTGCGGTGTCTCGGTTGTTGGGAATATGCATGAAGCTCACAAATTTCATCACGCAAGTGCTTGTATGCACTCATTGAGGCCATTTGTTCTTTACTGGCTGCTGCTTGTGTTGTGGGCAATAAGCTCTCAGGTGCCCCAGCTGTCCACATGACCAAAACTCCCTCCATTTGGGTCGGGAGTGGCGAAGCTCTGTAGCACAAATCCTGGAAGCAATGTTGCTCAAAGTCAACTGCAACTCCTTCAGTGTCTTTGTTATCCTGTACTGTAGCACGTACTGGACATCGGGTTGCGGGCTCCTGTCTTGCTGACTATACCTCCAGGCTCGGACCAGGGTGTCCTGTATGTTACAGGGTGCAGCCAGACGTACTGCTTGCCATACCTCTGTGTCTGCGATGTCATCAAAAAATAATCCAACTGCGATGATGATGCGTGCCTCATCAGGCACCCTTTCAGAGATAGGTAGGAGACCTGCACAATAGCTTGCCATAGCTCCTGCAGTGGCTACCCTGGTCACTGGGTGCAGCTGTGCATGGTGAGCATGTCGCAGGTATCAGTCACCAAAATGTAATTCCAAGGCCGAAAACAATGTGGGGGTACTCCAGTTGACGTCGCTTCGGCAGATTGTAGTATGATGAGTGTGGGGCCTCTCAGTACAGCAGCGAGGTAGTAAGGTCACTGTTCGGCAGACCAGCCATTTAGGGTAGTGACTATTTCAAACTGGTGTTGGTACTCTCATCATGAAGTCTGGTCATCGTAAGGGGCAGGCTAACTGAGACCCCCTTCCTCACTCCTGGCTGTGTGACACTGTCCTCTGAAGCTACAGCATTGGTTACGATTTGTACTGCCTCTTCACCTTTGTTGGCTGCTGGTGTGGTGATGGTGAAACTCTGTTGTTGAAGAGATTCGTGTAATTCCTTCTCAAATGGGCTGATCTTCGGTTTCAGTTTATTTTCGACGCTATCCATCCTTTCACAAACACAATACTATCCACTACTTCAGTTACACTGTCCACTTTTTCATTTACATTGTCGATCTTCTTGTCCACAGAGTCAACTCTCGTATTCACCAACTCGATAATGCCCTCAATTTTCCAGTCTACATTTTCATTAACAGAGTCAATTTTCCTGTCTGCATTCTTATTAACAGAGACAATTTTCCTGTTTACATTCTCATTAACAAAGACAATTTTTCTGTTTACATTCTCATTAACAGAGACAATTTTCCTGTCTACAGTCTCATTAACAGACACAATTTTCCTGTCTACATTCCCAACAGTCAATCTTCCTGTTTACATTCTCATTTAAACTATTTACAGTTTCAATTTGGATATTTACAGTTTCATTCACACTTTACTGCGCACTAACTAATTTGGGTATTTACAGTCTCATTTACTGTACTAACTTGGTTATTTACATCTTCTTTCAAGTTATTTACACTTGCGCTCACACTAACCATCTGGCTACCTAGACGCTCAATACTTGCTGTGCTCCCAGTTCTGCAGACATTTATCTAGTTAACATTCATTGCAATGGTTGTCCAAAAACAGTCATAATATCTACTGCCTATAACCGTTACAATTTTATTAATTTAGTTATTTAAATATCACTAATTACTTGCCTATAGCTCAACTTATTTACAATTAAATGCCTCCATCCCACTTCTGACACCAGTGTTACACGGGAACACCTGAGGGGCGTGTCTGAGTTTGTGAAGGATGAAGGTCTTCATAAAATTTAAGAACTAAATTTGATTTCTAACTTATTCACACAGCTTGTAACATTGCAGTTTTTGTTTACCATTGGTCAGAGATATTTTAAGGCGATATGATTACGGAATATGTACTTGCATATGTAGTCATTTCATTTAACATAATTTCCAAATTATGATTTATTATTCGAGTTAAACAAAATGCAACATAATATTTGGTTAATTTAATAGTTTATTGACATAGAGATCGTGTAAGTTCTTTTGTTTGTTTCTAAATTATATTCAGTAATATAATTTTGCCTGTTATTATTCATTATCGTCTAGACTGTAAAAAGTATTCAATGTTTTACTGAACAAAAGCCCAAAAGAAAATTACCCTGATTGTCTCTCATCTACCATCACTGATTGACGGAGAGATGTGGTGTGATCAGACGACAGCCAATCAGAGGGCAGGTAAAAACATAAGCAAGGCCGACGTAAAATTGAACGTAAATTTCTTTAGCAAATCTCTTACTAACACCTCCAGAGACAGATGCGTGTATGGGATTTATTACACACAACTGATATAATACTGAAGAATATAGAGATTAATCTTGAATGAAATTGCTGAAATAAGTTTTAATTTTGAAAGTATAGATAAAGAAAAAAGACTTATTATTCATTTAATTGTTTTTTAGAGAAAAAAAATTGTCATATTTTTTTTAAGAAGACTAACAAAACAGTAAAAAGTTAAAGAACCGAAAATTATGACTTTTTAGTTTACAATTTGAAATGTTACAACTAGTGCCCAACGTGATAATTATATTGTATTTTTACTGAAATGTAAAAAGCTATTATTTGCAGCAATAAATTACCCGTCTCCACTATTTCTCTTTTAATTTAACAGTGAGCGCAATATTTAATGTCTATTTTAACTCTAATTAACGAGGTCAGTAATTGAGAACATTCTTCAGCTAAATGCAGAAATCAATAAGACCAGGGTCAGCAGCGCACGCTGCTTACTGTAACAGATATGTGGCCACCAGTTTATTGCTAGCCTGTTCATTCAAAACGATTCTTTGACTTGCTGCCACTGCTATAATATAAATGCTATTCTTCACTTCCACTCGCTCGCGCAGCATGCGAAGCAGCGAACACGTAACAATATTATTACGGTACATTACTAAAGCTAGAGAGGTGTATACAACATGCCCGCTGCTAGGATGGTTGATATATTTTTCACAGGACAATGTAGAATGTTAACAACGTTTTGTCCACTTAAGAGCAGTGAGTGGCAGTCGTGTGGTAGATGAATTAGCCTCACAATTAAATTACACGTGTCCAGTAATAATTTTGGGCACAACTTCAGCAGCCTAAGTGTCGAAGTATATTAAAAGAATTTTCAAGGCAAACTAACTTATGCATATCTTAAACACCACACACAAGAACCACAGACAATCTGTTTAAGAAGAAGAAATATCAGACATTACATAGGTATTAGCACTGCTTGATACGGAGCTGAGATTATGATTCCTGTATTATGTACACTATTAATTCTATCAAAATTATATTTATTTTTATTTACATTGTAACTGGATAGTAGTGTTACAAGTTGCCAAGAGGGTGGTATCAGAGTTTGTCAAGGATGGAGATCTTAATAAAAAACTACATTAAATTTTTAAAATCGATGTATAATTCTATAAAAACACACATTTGTTTTATTTACAGTATTACACTACCTATCGTCACTATTAACTTTTGTTATTCTCTATGATCGCAACATTTAATGACAATCTCAATTTACATTGAAACCCTTATCACTGTCTCACACTTATTATTTACACATACTCAATCTGTCTTTTACACATATTCAATCGTTCTATTGCCATCATTCAAAATGTTTGTCACACACCCAGTTTAATAGTCCTGCCTGCCAAACTCACTCTCCACTGTACAGACGCTCATAGTCAGCAGACTTCACTCACGCAAGTCACTCTCATCGCTCCGTTGTATCTGAACACCTGGTTAGCTCTTAAGACCATACAGTGCTTAAAACTCACAGACTGTACACTCGGAGGCCCGTCATGGCTTAAATACTTACTGACCCAATCCAGAAGCACCCCGAGTCTCGCTGAGAGGGGCCAAGGGACCAGAACATTCCCGCAAATATAACCACAGTCATTTAATTTCTTCAAGGGCACACAGTAGTTCCGAGTCCCGATAAGCATAAACTGCAGCGGTGGCGGAATGCACGATGGCACACCTGTGTAAATCTCTACACAATCCTTGGGTTACAGTAATGATCCTGACACACCATTTCACACACTTGAGCGGGTGGGGCAAGGAAAGCAATGCAGAGCTGCAACATGTAACACTGCCTCCTCCTTAAATCTGTTCATCCCAAACAGACTCTGCAACATTTGGACGTTCATAGAGCGCCAGTTAGTCAATGGGGACAACTTTAGGCTTCGCCCGAGATATTTTACGACAAATCCGACAGACCACATAATTCGCCTTCTAAATCCTGTACAGGCCTTCCAACTTTCCTGTAGCTTTGGGCATACCCTTTTCTCCTCTGTGGGTTGTACAAACACACCAACACACCAGTAATCCTCCTTGAAAACTCTCGCCCAAAATTATCCTGTCATACACATCTTGTTCTAGTAATTATTTATTCTGAGGTGCTATTCGAGCAACATCATATATGCTATCTACTGTGACATAATTTGCTAGTATAATCTAGAGCAACATTTTCCTCTTCAGTCAATAATAGTAGATTACTAGGGAGGTGTAGTTCTCTTCCAAACAGTATCCTTGATGGCGTTACCCTTTCAGATAGCAAATTTCCGAGCAGTAAGTAAGGAGAAACGGTGATTTAGATTTAACGTGGTTAAGGAATCCAAATGATATGTAATGTACATAAATTTTACGTGTTTTACCCCATAATTTCTCTAATCTTCATAGCCCTCCCCACTATCACATTTGGTAGTATGAAGTGCAACTAACGTGATGCTCCTAGTAAATTTTCGTTCTGTGTGATAAGTAATGTTGATATATACCATTTGCAGGTATTATTTTCCCATTCTTCGGAAAAGCCCCTATTCTGGATGATTACCATGTACTGACCAATAGAACAAGTAAATACAGCAATATGCCATTCATGTCTAGGGTTTATCTACTCAGGTTGGGAAGTTCAACACTTTTAGTTTGGCAACTAAATTTTTTTGTCACTAGGTAAGTGCTAGTATTGCATATGTACTAGATTTTCTCTATTTTCTAAGATCAAAAGCAAAATAATTGCAATAATCATAAACAGAATATAAAGTAACTTGCTAAATAAGTAAAATCTTACCTTTTATTGTTCACGTAGCTTAAAATTTTTACCAGGCCTAGGCTACATTCGCCATAGCATGCAAATAGCACAGAACAGACCACCTTGCCTGACTTGCTACATTTGATCATAATATAGCTGAACCAGAAATATTTCAATGAGAATAAGGAGACCACAAATAATTAATAATGTTTATGTAGTATGAAAACCGAATACGTGGGGATATTGGTAGAGAACTTTGTTATTTCTATTTCATTTGCACTGGAGGTCAAAACCTTTATTCTTACCACTGTGACGCTAGCGCCATCATACATTTCGTCTTTGGCAATTCAGTTCTAAGAGAGGGGTGAAGGGGGCCCTCGCTCTATGCCCGGCTCGGCTCCTCTTTTTTTCCTCCCCTCATTTCCCCTTCTCTGCTTCACCTTTTATTTTAGCATGGGAGCAAGTTAAAACATGTTGTTACACACATTGTGCCGCCCTTATTTTGTACCTATCCTACGCTACTCAACGCCTGAACTTCATTGGGTCAACGCCTGCGGGAGCTGTGTCAAAGCTGCAATATCACTTAAATAAACTGTCAATTTAGCCGTCCTTTGGACGTGTGTGTCATGAGGCACTTTTAACTTGTATCGTTGCATGAGCGGCCATAATATGGAGCTATTTGAACCGGTAAGTCGTGGTATTTATGTCTTTAGGGCATGCAGTGAGTTAGTCTTTTCCAAAATTGTGGTTTTGGTCGCCAGCCTAAATTTGGTTTTGGTCTAACAAAATTCTAGCTTTGCTGTGTGTTCCATTTGTTTTTACGTTGAATGTATATGTAGTTCTGTCTGCAGCCCAAATTTTCATTTAAAGTTTAATTATATTTGTTGTGCCCCCATGACTCGCGCATTGGGCATCCATATTTATATTTTCGGGTCTTTAGACCGCCTCCACCGATGTTTCATTTTAATATAACATTTCTGTATAACTTTTAAATTACATTTTTATTTAAAGGTGGTTTTACTGGACTACTTTGGCTGCCCTCCTTTAGTCTAATTGCTCCATTTAAAACCTCTAGTCAATTATCTGTACTTTGAACATTTTAAAAATATTGCCTGTTATTGTAGTCAAGTATTAAACATACATTTATATTAACGTTAATTTTGTATGAGCAATCCAATTAATACTATTATTAAGTTTGTGAATTTTTTATGTTACAATTTTAACTTGTATCTATTTTGGACCTTCAAATATTTTGGTGATAATTAATTTTCTATGAATCATAAAACTTATGTAAACCTTTCGATCAAAATATAAAGTTTAACCTGTTTTGTGTATGATTATTTCTGCTATGGCACACTATGTTTTCTTTGCAAACCAATGGAGCTGTAACTTTGGTTAGCTGTAGTGAAAAAAAAACTGTTTCTAGAATGGAAAATAAATACCTTATCATATAGAAATAAATTTCCAGTTGTAAGTACGATGGTATGAAATATAAAATAATGTAAAGAAACAAAAGTATGATAGGTTGCTGCAATATTTAATATCAAAAATTATCTTTCCTGCTTAACTGAATTATTCTGATTGAAAATTAAGATTTATGTGCTGACTGAAAAGAAAATGTAAAGTGTGTGAGTGTAAAATAAAATATAAATCAGTGTAAGTTGGAGTATTATGTTTTCAGTTACTGCAATCTTTAAATAATTAATTTTAAATGAGAAAAAAATAAAATAAAATATTAAAATCATTTATGTTGCACTACCAAAATAATTCCTGAAAAATTACTGCCAGAAAAACTCTAATTGACTATTTCCTCACGTAACTGAGATTATTAGGTTATTTTTAAATGCTCCCAACAATAAATTAAATTTACTGTCTTAAATATTGTAATTCACTCTATATATATATATATATATATATATATATATATATATATATATATATATATATATATATATATATATATATATATATATATATATATATATATGAAGAAAATAAAATATCTGTGTAGTGTGTGGGCTCGATTGGAAAGAGATTTAATGATTATAACAGTTCTATGTGTGTGTAGTGTTCAGAGTTCTTCAAAACCACAATGCAGAGATGTAGAATATATAACGTTAATTTTTAAAATTGTGTGTTAATGCCTTAGCAAACTGATGGCAGTGAGTTTGTACTGGAATAAAAAACCAATAAAACCATTCCTCTAAGCATATGTACCAAAGACAAAAATGAGAATAATATTTCTGCACTCAAATTCATTGAGAATTAACCTTTTCATTCCAATTTCTCACACTTGGAATAAAGTGGTACCAATTTCATGCAATTGAGACTAAGAAAACACATACATATTTATCATTACAAAATCATCAAAGAAATTAGCAAACATGTTGACACTTCAAAGAATATTTCAGAAACTTGGCTGTCAGAATAAACTACTGAGAAAACGATTTATTCTGACCAATTTCTGACGTAGGCAAAGTTCAAGCACTACATTCTTCATGAGTTTTGGCTAGCATTAACATTGAGCACACTTGGACTCTTAAAATGATTGGTATTAAATAGACCTCTGTAAATGTATGTATGAAAATGGATTTCTAAAGATTAATCAGTTTTTAACTTTGAAAAATCAGTTACTGTTCAAGGTAGCATTTTTTTTATTAATTCACTGAAATTTTACTATTAAATTTTGATGCTAACTACATCCAATGGCTTGTGATGTATCGACGACGCCAGCTGACTAAATTGGAAAGAGCTTATATGGTGGCATAACTCGATGACGGGGAACATCGCCAGTTCTCCAGATCACGGAAATCCTCATCGTGTAGTGAAAATGCAGATGCCCCGGCCCACCCTTCCTTCGGGCATCCAAAACTTTTGGATTCGTACCAGAGTATGAACTAATTGGCATTGACCTCAGCTCTCCTGCTAAACATGTCTAATCTTTACCATGGTTGGATGTAGAAGGAACCATTCCAGGCTTAGGCCCTTCCTTCCAATTACAACAATTACTAACACGTCACGTCCTGATGACGTCAAAGTCTCTCAGATAAATGCATTTAAAGTAAAACTTCTTGGCAAAACTTGTGTTTCTACACAAGGAGAAAACGTGTATTACAACTGTATAGAGGAAATTTTGTTTCAGTTTATAGGCTCAACTTTGCAAATGAATAAATTTTAACGAGTTTATACATACGTTAGTTTTAGTATCTAAGCTGGAATAATATTCTTTTCAAACCAAAACAATGTAACAATTCTGTACTTTAAATATATAAACAAACAAGTAAATATTAAATTTAATATCTGGAGGGTGTAATAAAAATAAAGTTAAATCAAAGTAAATAACATCAACAACAAAAAGTAATTTTACTACATATAGTCCTTCAAGATTTATCTTAAATTTTACATACCTGATAAAATTTAGATACATATACAAGGACTATAAAATGACTGTTCATTTTCTACTATCTGTTTTCTGTTCCGACAGTAGAATAAAACTTTATACACTTATACCCATTACTGTTCTAAATACATCCATTATCATATTAAATAATTTTAACAACATAACATAATTAAACTTTAACATTACCCTAACTATCATAAATAAAATTACGTTTTCTTATATAATTGCAAAACAATAAATATTATCTAATACACAATTACATAACAAAAGAGTATAATAGTTTCTTTTAATTCAGTTCAATCAAAATACATAATCTCTTTTCTGCAAAAAATTTTCAATAAAATAACACCTAAGGAATTTATTATTTTCTTGAGTTCAGTTGGCACCATATGATGTACCATAATACACTTCACATCCGCGTCATTTCTCCAAACTCGTCTGCACAAATCTGCAGAGATGCAGTGGTGAATTTCCAGGAACACTTTGCCGAAATTGCAGGTACTGTTGACATACTCATATAAACTGTTGACAGTTACTTTCACATAGCTAGACCAAAATTACACTAGTGTAGAATACATAGGTACAGTTTTGAGGAGTGTAAACATAAATGTCAGTTCCAACTTAAACACTTAAATGCTCGTTGAACATACAGTTTGTGTTTACATCACTTTCAGTTCGGCTCATAGGGATATCACACTTCATTTTCAGTTTGTAGGTACTTGGATGAGGGTCAGATAACTCTCATATTATGTTTTGTAATTAGAGCATACAAGAAGTAAACTCAGACTACGTGGTTCATATTTTTGCAAGTTTGTCCTAAATTCAATCAAATTCTAGTATTGCACATTCTGATGACCCTACCAATAGTATGTGAGGTGATTGGTTACAGAGAAAATGCATCCTCACTTCCTAACAACATAGTTTACACACTCGCAGAATTAGAACAGTAAGACATTTTCATTCAAACATGCATTAAAAATTAACAATAAACAAATGTACAGGGTAAAACCTTATTTACAATGATGATATCAAATATAACAAAAAAAAAATACAATAATTACATATTCAACAATTAACTTTACAAATTCACAATGAAAAAATTAAACTTATCGTGTGCACAGTATGAGACAATCAGAGAAGATATAATGAAAGAAGACTTGGTGATCTTTCCCATATTCAATAATGAAATAAATAGTTCCATCATTGTTCGATACTTGAAGTTTGTATTATAAAACAGTGAGTATACTGATATTGCAAAATTAATATACAAGGGTTTACAGTGCATGTTGTCAAGTGAATGTTTCAGGAGTGCTAGCCTTCAGTTATTTATGAACTATAATAGGTTTATCCTTTTAATGTGTTCCAGATAGGATGTAAGGCGCTGACTAAAATCTTCCGTGATGTGTAGCAATGTCAACATGTGGCTTATCATGTTACCCATTTTCTTATCTGTTTTCATTTCTTTTTCGGTTGCTACATATTATTATTGAGTGCAACAGCATACTAAATCCTGACATTTCTGCCTAGTATTCAATATTCTCTTGTGGCAACTTAAATATTGCGAGGCCCCGATGCAAACAAATAGGATACTTATTCTCAGGTCAGGTGAACAAACATATTCGAACAGCAAAAATTAAAA
This sequence comes from Dryococelus australis, assembly GCA_029891345.1. Classification (NCBI taxonomy): domain Eukaryota; kingdom Metazoa; phylum Arthropoda; class Insecta; order Phasmatodea; family Phasmatidae; genus Dryococelus; species Dryococelus australis. The sequence goes on along the minus strand of CM056998.1, from coordinate 192,236,195 downwards.
TACTTTACATAACCCTTAAAAAAAAAGGATCATTCCATGGAAAAATCACCCAAGGGTCGTTGCTGACCGATTTTGAAAAATTTTTAAATTTTGTCACATGAAAAGTACATATTCCAACAGTACAAACTCGAAGTTATAGATTTTTATCTGCCACCATGTTGCTTTTACAGACCAATATGGCCACCACCACAGAGCAAAATATTCATTTTCAAGCCTTTACTTTTTCTTTAATATCTTAATAACTATAAAAGCTACAAAGTCATGTGAGATGTCATTGCAAAGAGGAAACTTAGGGCAATTAAGAATGTCACTAAAAATAAACAGAATGATATTTTTTATGTCTTCTACATCGACATAAAAGTTGACTTTGAAACTGATTCTTTTTCTATTTTCAACGCCTCCTACTTTCCTCCCAAATTAAAAAAGAAACACAATGAAACCTTGAGGCAAATAAGTCTACATGAATTACTTTGCAATTAATATATTGTCCAAAGATTTTACTCAATTCCTTCTGGGTGAAAAAATTACTTAAGGTTGGTGTTTCTGGGAAAAAATCCATTATATGAGATGCTATAAAAAAAAAGAGCAAGTGCAAAAATTATGAAAATTTGGCAAAATATTGCCATTGTGACCCTTAACACACCACTAAAATCTCTGTGTGTGTTTTCTAATCTGTTTTATTTCCTGTAGCTGACCAAAGGTGCTACAAAAAAATTCAACTGTAGTAATCAAGTTAAATTAATTGTTTATCATTATTATGCTACCTAGTAATTTATCTGTCACATACTTGACATAAAATGTGCCTCTAATTGCCGACACATTGCTATATAATTTAAAGAAGTTCCTAGTTAGCTTTGTGTACTCATATTATGAGCATGCCTGTACGCTCGTCTGAGCAGTTCAGGACAGGAACTGCTACCAGTAAGCCGGTGTCAGTCTGGAAGTACACCAGTGCAGATGTAAGCTTAGGCACTCAGTGTACAGTGTTTGTTGTTTTAAAGTGGTATGTAGTCAGTAATTGATTTTATTCACACCATGACTTATGTAAATTAGGTATGTTTTTAAATTTTACCTAATTTTATGGACATTGTTTATAATGGAGTGCTCTGTAGGAATCTTCTTGAATGAACCTGGTCTAAAAGAATCAGACAGATAAATGAATTCGAAGAGGATATCAAGTTACTTATTTAACTAAGACTTAATACCACAAACATGGAATGTGTTTGTGATTATCATAGTACAAAAATGCTGCAAAAGTATAGTCATTTATTTGGAAATTGTTGTTCACATCCATTGCTAATATATAAAAAAGGTATTAGAAAATCTCTTAGAGAAATAACTGTTGAAAAATATAATGAAGCTAAAGTGAAAAACATTAAAATTATTCCACGAAAGTCTCTATGTATAAACTGTTGGACAAGAATATCTGATCTTAGCTGTGCAACTGACTGTAATGATTTAGCTTATGGATCCTCTTCACAAACCATTGAAAATGTAAATACAGCTTGTCAGTTGTTAAGTAAGTCTCTATTAAAAATAGCCAAGTTGAGTTCAGATAGAAGAATGTCTGTCATTTCAAGAAAAGTAGAGAGAGTATCAAAGATCCTAGGAAAAAATTGTCAACGTCTTTTGATGTGCCATATGTTGAAGAAGGGTTATTTGTGGAGCTTGATAATTCTGACGAATAGAGTATTTTAATACACAAGTTTAAGGAAAAAATGAAATCAGCTACATCAGTAAAGGACAAAATCAGAATACTAAGTTTATTACCTTCAAGCTGGAGTCAAAAAACAATAATGACCGAGTTTGGTGAGAGTGAATACTTGGTCAAGAGTACAAGAAAATTACTACAGAAATATGGAATTTTACCTGAAACAATTAAACGAAAACAAAAAGCCGGATATGTCCAGGTAAGAAAGATTTTGCAAGCGTTAGGACAGAAGACGGCACCAAGATCCACAAGCAAAAGCAACTGATTCTGTGTAATTTGAAAGAATTGTACAGTAAATTCAAATCAGTGCACCCTTCTTTGTGTGTAGGATTTTCGAAATTTGCACAACTTCGACCAAAATGGTGTGTGTATCTTAGCAGGACGTAAAGGAACTCACAATGTGTGTGTGTGTGTGCATGAGCCATCAAAATGTCTAACTAATGGTCAGCGCACTAAGAAGTGGTTCTTTCAATTACAAAGAACTCCTACAGTTACTCAGATGTGATCTTAACAATGAAAAATGTATGTTCAACAAGTGTGAGTTCTGCCCGGCTGGAAAAGACATCAAACAAGTTTTGTGTATAAATGGAAAGGAGGTAGAAAAAGAAGAAGAATATGAGGATATTGCTGATGATTGTGAAACTAAAATCAAATATCATCAGTGTGTAACAGTAGACAGGTGTGAACTCATAACAGTGAGCAAGCCATACAATGAATTTATAGATAAGTTAATTGATAATCTGAGAACTTTGAAGAAACACCATTTCATTGCAAAAAAAAAAAAAACACAGGCTGAATATCTGAAGTTTAGGAAAGAGAATTTAAAATTAAATTAATTTTTGGCGCTAGGGGACTTTTCCGAAAATTTTAAATTTCTGATCCAAGATGGAGTCCAGGGGTATCACTGAGTAAACAGCCAAGTTACCATACATCTCTTTGTTGCATATTTCAAGTCTGACATGGAGAATGAACTTATAATGAAATCTAAAAGCTTTTACATAATTAGCAATTCTTTAAACCACACAACTGAGACTGTGTATTGCTTTCAAGAAGCTCTCATTACTGAACTATTAAAACTCAAAGCACATATCAAGAAGGTGAATTATTTTTCAGATGGCTGCTCAGCCTAATATAAAAACAGGAAGAATTTTATAAACCTATATTATCACAAAATTGACTTTGGCATAGATGCTGAATGGCAATTTTTCACCACATCCCATGGTAAGAATGCTTGTGATGGGATAGTTTCCAAAGTTAGCCTGCAGCGTGTGTGTGAGTGTGGAACCAATAACCACTCCTCTCCACATGTTTAACTACTGTTCAGAAAATATAACTGGAATACATTTCTTGCATGTATCAGAAGAAGATATTGAGGGCAAAATAGACATCTCAATCCAACGGTTTTCCAAAGCAAAAGTTATTCCTAATACAAGAGATTTACACGCTTTCATCCCAGTAAGTGAAACTAAGATTAAAATGTCTACAACTTCCTTGTCTGATGACCATCAAGTTTGTTTTATTCAGGAAGAATACAAAAGATTAGGTGTGAAACTAAAAGACTATGTAGCTTGTGTTTACAATTCACAATGGTGGCTAGGGAAGGTGGAAGACATTTCAGCTGACCAAAGTGAATACTTTGTTGTTTTTCCATCCTGCAGGCTTCAACACATCTTGCAAACTCACATCCCGTGATAAAGTCTGGATCAAGGAAAACCATATTTTACGTGTTGTTTCTCCCATTGAATAAAGTTTGGCCACAACTGGAATATGTCACAACATTAAGTGAAGAATTGAATTTACTTTTGTTTAAACATTTACGAAAGTGACTGTTTATTGTGAGGTAGAACAACTGTTCTAAAAGACTTTTTCCAGTGACGAAAGCGGCTGATAATGACAAACTATTTCAACCACAGAAGAAATGTTTAATTTTTGTTTATGTAAAATTCTGTGATTCTTGTAAATTGATTCCACAAGACACTTATCAATACATAATTTACTGCAGATTTAACTCCAAATGCCAAATATGTGACAAATAAATTACTAGATAGCATAATAATCATCAACAATTAATTTAACTTTATTATTACAATTGAATTATTTTTTCCTTGCATCTCTGGTCAGCTAGAGAAAATAAACTTATTAAAAAACACACACAGAGATTTTAGTGATGTGTTAAGGGTCACAATGGCAATGTTTTGCCAAATTTTCAGAATTTTTGCACTTGCTCTTTTTTTATAGCTTCTCAAAAAAAGGATTTTTTCCAAAAAAACACCAAATTTAAGTAATTTTTTCACCCAGAAGAGATTCAGTATAATCTTTTGACAATATATTATTGAAAAGTAATTCATGTAGACTTACTTGCCTCAAGGTTACATTGTGTTTTTTTTTTTTTTTTAATTTGGGAGGAAAGTAGGAGGCGTTTAAAATAGAAAAAGAATCTGTTTCAAAGTCAACTTTCATGTCAATGTAGAAGACATAAAAAATATCATTCTATTTATTTTTAGTGACATTCTTAATTGCTCTAAGTCTCCTCTTTGCAATGACATCTCACATGAGTCAAACTTTTATAGTTATTAAGATATTAAACATAAAGTAAAGGATCGAAAATGTATATTTTGCTATGCGGTGGTGGCCATATTGGTCTGTAAAAGCAACATGGCGGCAGATAAAAATCTATAACTTCGGGTTTGCACTGTTGGACTATGAACTTTCCATGTAATCAAATTTTGAATTTTTTCAAAATGGGTCGGCAACAAAAAAAATTCAGATTGGGTGATTTTCCATGGAATGACCCAAAATACACATACCTAAACATGGAGCAATAAATACATAATAACAATGCAAGCCATCTCTGACAATACTCGTGACTCAGCGACTAGATCCTGGCAGGATCTACACTCTTGCACATTTATTCTCAACCTCTTATCACATTACTATTAGTCAAGCCTTACAGAAACATACTACCAGATTACTTGGTTAATCTGTTGCTGCCTTCTTTCTCTTTTGTTTGCAAGTTCGGGGCATGATAAGGTTTAAGTTGGGTGATATTGTATTTGCCAGCATAATTACCACTGAAGTCAATGATGAGCTCGTAACAATTATTCTTGACTACATTGGCAACTCTGAAAGGACCTTCTACCAACATAAACAAATTCTTTGAATTAACTCCCAATAATTACTGGTGGGATTAGTTCTTCTTAAACCCAAATCGTTCACCTTGAATTTATTTGGTTTGCTTTTATTTTTGTAGCTGCATTTGCGACTCTCTGCAGACACAAACAAATGTCTCCTGACTAACTCAATTAATTCTTCCTTTATCTTCTCCGGATCTTTCAACACTGTTGACACGTCAAGTTTTGGCGAAGTCTCAAAACCTTCAATTAAACTTGCCATGCGCGGATCCGTGAGTACTTCTACCAGAGTGCGACCAGAAGTAGTGTGTATCGTATGATTGATAACGAATTCAACTAACTCGAGCTTATCTCTCCAGCTCTGCTGGCAGTTAAAACAATGTATTCAGAATATTGTTCCCATACTGTGCTCAACTGGATTCGATTAAGGGTGACGTACTGAAATTGTTGTAGGAATTATGTTAATTTGCTTCAAACCCTTCTACCATACGTCTCCAGTAAACTGACTGCCCTTATCTGATAAAATACATTTAGGTTTTCCAACCTCGTGGATTTACAGCTTAAATTTCAACAACAAAATTTTGGCCTTAGCCTGTAACACAAAATACAACTTGATAAACTTAGAAAATAGGTCTAGCATCACAAAAACATACTTTACACAGATTGAGGTAGTGGACCAAAAATTTCCACTGACACCAAAGACAATGGCTATCTCTCCAGAATGGATTGTATGTCACCTTGTAAATTCTCTACGGGAGATTTCACTTTCTGACAAAGGTCACACGTATTAGAACACACACTAATTGTGTTTAACATGTTAGGCCAATAAACTCATCCCTTCAAACTTGCATACATCTTGCTAGCATCACTATGACCCAATATGTTATGCACTTCTGTGGCAACAACATCCTGAATACACTTAAGGATTACAGGTTTCCATTCAGGTTCAAAATTATTCATTCTCTAACTCCTGTAAAACAGTACACCGTCCTCAGATAAACTATATTATTTGTGAAATGACCTTTCAGCTGGTAAACTGTCTAATTTACTCTGAACCATTTTACAAAACAAGTCTTCAAACTGTAGCTGAGTTAAAGGTTGTAATATTTCTTTAAGGTGCTTATTCAACTGAACAGTTGCCATGTTCACATGAGCGACTACAAATTCCTTACGTTTTTTGGGTGGATGTGCTGCATCTTGTTCGTTGTCAGGAATCCTACTCAAGTAATCATCAAGTTATTATCTGTGCCCTTGATGTAACTTATCTCAATATCGTACTCCTGCAAGAACAGAATCCAACTGTTTAATCTAGCACCAAACACTCTACCAGTTTTAAGATATGTTAACGCTTGATGGTCTGTTAATCTTCTCACCAAGGAGCATATCACGAAACTTTTGTAGAGCCCATACAATTGCTAGCGCTTCTCGCTCAGTAACTGTATAGTATACATCCGCATTGTTAAATATGAGGGTCGCCATGGTGACCGTTTTCTCCACATCATTCTCATCCCTTTGCAACAGCTTCACTCCTAGTGTGTACGCTGATGTATCTGTGTACAGATAAAAAATTCCCTTGCACAGGATGATAGATTACATGGTCGCCTAAGAAAATTTTTTTGAGCTTAACAAATGCATATCTGTCAAATTCCACACAACATTTTTCTTCAATAAAGAAAATATAGGCACTGCTATTTTAGAAACTTCGTCAGAGTGGATTCAGTAAAACCCTAACACTCCCAAAAATTCTCTCAACTGTGTTACATTTTGTGGTACAGGGAACTGTGTGATTGCCTGTAATTTGTCAGGCACTGTAGGTATTCCTTCATTAGTAAGAACATTACCAATAAAAGGTAGTTCATTACTGCAGAAAAGCGACTTCCTAATCTTCACTGTCATCCCTGATTTCCGTAACTTCTCTAAAACAATATGACTGTGACGCACATGTTCCTCAAAAGTTGAAGAGGTTATTAGAATATAATCTACATATGCTCTGGCAAAACTTCGACATTCCGCACCACGTAAACTTAGCTACGGCATTGCACAGACCAAACGACATTACTGTGAATACATATTGGCAGTTTTGGAATAGAAAAGCTGTGTATTTCCTGGAATCAGGTGACAATGGAATCTGCCAGTAGGCACAAGTGATATCTAATGTTGTCAGGTATTTGACGCCCTGGTACAAACGTAAAATGTCCCTAATCTGCACTGGACATTCACAGTCATTCACTGTTATTCAATTTATGTTATGTGCATCTAAACACAGTCTTACATATCCATACTTCTTTCTCACACATAGTATGGGACTAGCATATGGACTCGCTTCCCTACCTATGATATTCCAATCAATCATTAGCTTCAAATATTCCTTGGCCTCTTATAAATACTTAAAGGGAATGGGATAAGACTCTTTGTGAAATACATTATAGTCAGTCAACTTAATTTTCACCTTTCAAAGAACATTTCTCCCTGCAATTGCTGAGGAGCCATACAATGTTGATGTTGAAATAATACATCCCTTAACTGACTTCTATGCAAATCAGAAATAGCATTCGCAGTCAAAATTGCATTAGAAATTTTTTCTGATAATTTATTAACCTCGGTATGAACTGGCTCTGCAGTTAGACATAGTACGTGCACTTTTTTTTTTTTTTGCAAAACCGTAGTTACGTTATCCAAAGTACACCATCTGCCCGGAACTAGCATTTCACTACACTTATCCAAAGAGGTAATCAACCAACCTCCGAAGTTTAGTATTATCTTGTAAGACGTCATGAAGTCAGTTCCCAGGATTAATGGCTTTACCAATCCATTAACTATAAGCACACTAGCTAATTTAGTGTCACCTACACCCTCTATCGAGAACACAGTTTGCCTATTTACTATGGGACTGGCTCTAGCTGTGAGAACAACAGTTTTCAGCCTTGGTACCGGTTATATGGGTAACACCTGAACTTTCAAGTTCCTTAACCACACGCTCGCTGATGCAACTGACTTCAACTCCACTGTCTAACAAAGTAGGTACACCTAAATTTCCTATTTTCAAATTTACTTCAGGACATAACAATGACTTTGTGTTGGGAATAAAATTCTCGTCTTCCCTCAGTAAAAAATCCTGATCAGCTTTGTCCAATAACAGTGCCAAAACTTGACGTGGATTTAGGTTGGATTGCGCCAAAACTAATTTATTATTATTCAAATTAGCTGGATTTAAATTGCACACACTACTATCAGTAGAAGTCTCCTCGACGTTACATCGGGCCAGCGATAGGAGACCCTTGTTAGTTTAACTCTGGCTGTCTGACTAATCCTTCATCCATCGGTCTTGAACTTACATTATTCTGCACATTTGGTTGTGGAAACAATGGAGCTAAGGGGTTTTGACCCTCATTCCTTTGAAAATAACCTTGAGGTTGAATATTTACATGGCTTGACATTGAATAATATGGTTGGTTTCCTTGATTTATGGGCAGTGGTGATATATTTACTCCATGTGAAAATTACCAAGTAGGCATTACATTCGTATTGCTATCATATGGTGCATTTGTTTAAAATTAAATTGCCATACATTTCCCGACCAGTTTGTATTTACGGAAGGTGCCATTTTGCTGCTATTCGGAGTTCTTGGTCGACTCCTCTCACACCTCTACTCTAGTTTGCTGGCAAGACATAGACATTCCCATTAGGATGTACATACACATTCGGCTGTGGGGAAACCTCTACATCTGTTTCTTTGCTACCCCCTCCACGGTTTTGCCTCTGATAAACGGGAGAGTAGTGCTTCCCACACCTTCTGCCTTCTTAAAAGAACAGACAGTCTACAGTTGCTGAATTTTGCGTAACACTGTGTGTGTCATTTAAATCTTGATTTAAACCTATTATGTTTACTCTTGGGTTATGATATCAGCCAAATTGAAATTGATTATTGTGATTCTGCCTCTGACCTGCTCCAATATACAAAGGTGGCGGTCGAGACTAAACAGGATTGTTGAAATCTCCCCCCCATAAAGGATGTCTATCTTCAGTTCTGATCAATTTTAACGATCAATGTTTGAAATTCATTTAGATTAGTGAAAATACAGTCTGCCCATCTGTCTTGATATTTCGCGGGTAACTGTGAAATTACAACCTCCGCAAATTCCTCATCACTCATAGGCGCAGTGTAACATTTCGCCAGAATACTGCTCTAGGAACTTGTCCTTTTTGGAGTCATATTTATCTAGGTGTAATCATGTCCTCTAATTACCTTCAATTGCAGGGGTTCCAATATTCTTTTAGAAAAATCTCTCCAAACTGTGCGAAAGTCTGAATCTTATCTTTTTCAATTTCCCACCAAAAGAAAAGTGTTGATTTAAGACTTATGCTTAAACAAAGTAAGATTTCCTGTTCACTTAAACCAATTAACTTTCTGTACTCCTCAAAATGACAGGGTTTTCCGTACTGCTTCCCAAGAATGTTGGCAAGCCCTCGGACCATTGTTTTGCCAGATGATGTAATAAGGCTGCAGTAGGATGACAAAGAGCTGAAGTATTAATGGTACTAATATTGTGTTCAGCAATGTTAGTTCATGAGTTACTGACTTCAGAACTAGGCTGTGTGTCAATAGGTCTAAAGGTTTGTGACATGGGAGTAACAGAACTTACCAATTGAAATCTGCTTAATTTTGCTACCATCTCTCCTCACTTACTCTGTAATTCCTTAACCTTACTATCAAAATCCCTTTTAGATAATACACATTTAGATAATACACATTTAGATAATACACATTTAGATAATACACATTTAGATAATACACATTTAGATAATACACATTTAGATGTGGTCTTATCTAATTTGGCTTCAAGGTGACATTCAAAATTTATCAAATGGTGATCCACATTTTCCATGATCGCAGTGTCAGTATTTGACAAAATCACTGGATCCTTTTTCTCCACCGCAGTGATTCTATTTTCTAAAGCATGTTCGCGTCTGTTCAATATCTTTAGGTAGGGTAATTTCTATGGACAAAACATGTGACTGTACTTTGCCAACTTTACTTTGAATTAACGTAAAACATTCCTTGGCTGTTTCCTTATTTGTGTCAAAAGTTATTTAACTGTCTCAAAATTATGTAGGTTTTCTTGTAAGTTATACACCTGAACTGTCTGGTTCCCAGTTAAATTAGTAACAGTATTTTGCAACGCAAACAATTTATTTTGCAGTTTACTTACACTGTTGCTAAGAAGGGACAAATTCTTGGTTACTCCTGAGATACGTAATTCCAATCCTTCTAACTGCTTATTTTGCTCATCAAACTTTGCATTTAAACTTTCACGTAATTCTGACTTGGCCGAGTCCAATTTTGTACTTAGATTGGATATCAATTGAGTTAATTGTTGCCAACAAACCGCCTTCGTCACTTGTGCTTGATGTAGGCCTAGCGTTTTTATGAGGGCATTATGTTCTGAAACATGCGACATGATTCTTTCATCCAGAAAATCACGAGCTACCATTTCACCTTCTTCAAAATTTACATTAAAACAAAACTAGAGTTAGCACTCAGAATCGACGTACCTTCTAGACTTAACATGCGCGAACTACTTTCAGCCATTTTGTAAGTTTCACTTTCTCTAAGATTCCTTAATGAGCTTCATAAAATATATGGTTCTCATTACAAATCCTGAACGCAAAAGTTGCTTGGAATTTTATTACTGTGACTAGTTTTCTCGCTATGATGTTTTAACAGAAACACGCACTTCAGCTTGCAGTTTAGTTTTAAGTTTATTTCAAAATGACGCCGACTAAGAGCCAACCACAGGTAGACCATGACAGCACTCACCGCTAGCGGTACATGTTCTACAAGTACCGGTACATGTTCTACAAGTACCGGTACATGTTCTACAAGTACCGGTACAGACTTTCCCAAACCACCACCACCTATACCCCGCACTATAGTTACTGATATCACGCGACCGCCACATCCATTAACACTGATAACACAATCACCGCCAAAGTGGAGAAGTCTGCCCTCTATGGGTGCAAAAGTGTAACATGTGAGTGAGAGTACCGTACGATCATTGCATGTAAACATTGAGTTAGAAGGAAAGAATGTAATTGCCGTTATAGACAATGCTGCTAGTCAGAGTATCATGCGTGAGGGATTAATTCAGGCCATCACCACCTGGGTGCCACCACATCACTTGCAATTTGCCACCACACACAAACAGGGTGAGGCCACAAGTGTTATGCATGTGGCCATAGGGATACAGGACTTGCGAACAAGTGCAATGTATACATTATGTCGGACTTGGGTGAAAAAATGATCCTGGGTTTACCGTGGCTGATTGACAATCAAGCTGTCATTGAGCCATATTTCGACCGCCTTCACGTGGAGACACGTGGGAGGTGGACACTGTACACTGTGGGAGCATAACTGCCGCCCACAACAAACACCGTGCCTCTGAATCAATTTGCCCATGAGGTACCGGGGCAGTATCAAGGGAGACTGCAATATCTGCTGGACCAGTACGCCGGTGTGTTTCACACCGAGGGGAAGCTTCAACGCATAGACGTTATGGAACATGCCATCATCAATACACATGAGAACCCGGTCTACACGAATCAAAGGGATCCAGGTATTTTCTTCCGGAACATGATAAACCAGCAGGTATGTGAGATATTGAATGACCATGTTATTGAACCTACGCGAAGTCCCTATTAACTCAGGAATTACGTTAGTCCCGAAGAAAGATAACGAATGGAGGTTTTGTGTTGATTTTCACCCGCTCAATAAAATTACAGTAAATATGCCACCACCTGTCACAAACATTAAAGACACTGTCAACATTAGGGCCTGCTACAGTGTTTACATATTTGGATTTGAAGTCAGGATATTGGCAAGTGCCTATCCGCCCCCAAGATCGTAAAAAGACCGGTTTCACTACACCTGATGGGAGGAGAGTCCAATTTGGTTCAATGCCATTTGGGTTAAAATGTGCTCCTGCAACCTTTCAAAATCTCATGGTCAACGTCTTAGATGGATATATTGGAGACTTTGTGATGTCATACCTTAACAATGTGTTAGTGTGGTCGAGTAATTGAGAGGAACACTAACATCATCTGAGCCTTGTGTTTGAACGGTTAAAACGTAACAAACTGACATTTAGGGTTGACAAGTGAAAGGTAGGCATGAGTAAGATGGAGTTTCTAGGGCACTATGTCTCAGGGGACGGAGATGAACCGGAAATGCAGCACATACAACAAATACAGGAAAAATCAGCTACCAGGTCAAGTAAACAGGTGCAAAAGTTTTTTCGACTAATTAAGTGGTTGCAGGAATTTATTCCTAATTTTTCTGTTATCACCGCACCACTCACAGAACTGTTGTAAGAAAAGCGTAAATTTGTATGGACACCAAAAGCTGAACAATCATTTCAAAAGATCAAACTTGCATTTCAGAACTGTAAACCATTAGCCAGGTTGAAACCAGATCTTCCAATTACTGTGCAGACCAATGCTAGTCAGGAGGGTATCGGAACAATGCTCTACCAAACTGACGAACAAGGGTGTAAGCCCGTGATCAACTACCATAGTGTGAAGTTTGTCAACAGGAATGTTTGGCGATTGTGCATGCATTACGCTAATACAGACCGTACTTGCTAGGCCGTAAATTCAATTTCAAGATCAACAACCGGTGTCTAGTCTAGTTGGAAGGAATGCATAATGGTAAGAGTAAACTCGCTCGTTGGGCACTGTTGTTGCACGAATTTGACTTCCAAGTCGAACACGTGGCAGGAGAAGCAAATGAGCTGGCAGATGCATTGTAGAGGAATTCCTGTCTGCAAATAATGGTAACAGATGACACCAAATGGGAGGAGGCACTACCACCCTGCCACGCCGGTAACTGGATTATCCCTGCTCATCCTGCAAAACATTGTCGCCAACTGTCACAGTGCGCTTACATCTTTAAATGTCCGTGATGTTTTGCAAAAGGTACAGGTTGTTCAGGAAAATTCACCAGATGTCGCACAGCACCAACATTGTGCAGAAAGGTTTTCGGAACACTGGAAGGTTGTAGACAGAGAAATTCAGGTTCGCCCACCAGGTAATTGAGGGAAATGGAGATTGTACACGTGTCAAAAGAAAAAACAGAGCTAGTTTTGCAATACGGGCATGACAGTTTGGAACACAGCCATCAAGGTTCAGAGCAGAAGCGGAGAAATGTGCAGTACTTCAATTGGCTAGGCATGCAAAGAGACATGCACCTATACATCCAGGATTGCATCACGTGTAACACTAGGAAGCCGCAGAGAACAGACGGCGATGCTCCACAACCACCCCGCCATTCAAAACAGTCACTCTCGCCAACGTGGAGCCATACCCCAGAAAAAAAATTGTAAAGTGGTTCCTGGTGGTCGTAACCGATTTGTTCACAAGGTGGACGGGAGATTTTCCTGTCAGTAACGTCAGAGCACATACCATGACACACTTCATGCAAAGTGAGTTTAACCCCAGGTGGGGATATCCGGAATACTTACTAACAGACAACAGCACCCAGTTTGAAGGAAAGAAGTGGCAGGAGTATTGCACCGCATGGGGGACAGAACACTGCACCACCCCAGGGCCAACCCAACCGAACGTCGAAATCAAGACGTGAAAATACCGTTACAAGTCCGGTTGGAAGCAGATCACACAAGATGGACGGAGCTCATTCCAGAAGTTATGTTCTGCACATGCAACAGGGTAGATGCCACCACCGGGAAAATACCCACGGAAATGGTACAAGGCTGCGAGTTACGCTAGCCAGGAGAACCCCGCGAAAATCCGCTGGTACCGCAAAATGAAATTGCAACACACCAACAGCAGCAGGCCCGGGTGAATCAAGAAAGGTATTGTGCCACGTGGGTATCAGATTGTAGAAAACAACCACAGGAACTAAGCCCAGGAATGTATGTTTATGTAACAAATGCAATAACAAAACATAAACCGATTATTACGGCAAAAAAGACTTATTATAGATTAAAATACTATTCAGCATGACCATGAATATGCATGTCACCAGTCGTACCAACCAGCTTGCAATACAACCAAATCTGATCACCAAGTTCAAACTTCATTTTCTTACGAGAAAACATGGTAGCGTTACCAAATACGCTAATAACAGCAGTATTATTGATCTTCCCTTCATGAACTGGAAAAGTCTTCCAACATATTATATCACGAGAGTCAATGTCACTAATTTCCTCAGGCGCAGGATCCTTTTGAGTACGCGACTTCCTGAAGAAACAAATTTTCAACAAACCACTACCTGCTTTAGTGGTTATACCTTGAAGACCAAAACGGTACAAAAACGACAACAAAATGTAACTCTCTTCAACATCAACAATCTTAACAGTACAAGACCTATCGTCCTTATTGACATACTTACTGAAAGACAAAATATTTCAGTATACCTTCTTAGGATAATACCTAGACGTGCAAGAATGCCCAGGAAGCAATATTGATGTGTCTTCTCTAATGACACGGAGCGATATGAAATACACGAACAAATTACAACCTTTATATACTTCACGAACAAGATAAAACCAGTACATGCCTATAGATAACACAAAAAGATAAAGACACAAAGCACGAAAAATAAAAACGTTATAAATAGAGTAGACGGATGTTTACTTATAGCACGACCTCGAGAACTCTTATTCCTCGTAATGAGTTCCCTTCATGAACTGTAATTTCACTGTCAACTGTCAGTCACATGAGTGTATTTATAGCTGCTGTTGTAAATTCATTGTTCTGGGTCGTTTGGTGCAAGGGTCTGCTAGGAGAAGGCGATACTTACATTTTATGGCACAAACCAAATATATTTTGTAATACCACCAACATCCAACTGCGAATAAATGTTATCTATGGGCTAATTAAAGAAAAGGAAAAGATGCTAAACAACATAAATACTATAAATACACACATACTTGATTGACAGTTGACAGTGAAATTACAGTTCATGAAGGGAACTCATTACGAGGAATACACCCTTGTGGTGTATTATGGTTGTAAATGGATAGTTGATTTCTGATCCAATATACAGGATATCAAATCTGTATTTGGTTGTTGTTTGTGGACTGTGACATTATTATTTTTGCATCTTACTTGCATTTGTTTGTTATAATTGTACCGCTGGTGTGATTGTGATGGCATTGCTATTCGTTTGACTCAATTCGGTACAGTGGTTCCAATTTTATGGGCGTTTTTGTTTTCAAGGTTACGGACAATATTTGTGCGTGCGGTAGACACACAATTATGCGTTTATTTTTGAGATTATTTAGGTTTTAACATTGGAAAATCAGTTGCAGTTCGAGGTAGCATTTCCATGATTAATTTACTGAAATATTACAATTAAATTTTGATGCAACTAAATCTGATGGCTTGTGAGATATCGACGAAGCTTGCTGACTAAATTGGAAAGAGTTTACATGGTGGTGACTCGATGACGGGAACAGACAAAATCTCCGGCTCTCTAGATAACAAAATCCTCATAGCGTAGTGGAAATGCAGATGCCCCAGCCCATCCTTGGTTCAGGCCTCCAAAACTCCACGCACCACGTCTGGGATCCGCACCCCAGTATGAAGTAATTGGCATCGACCTCAAATCTCCTGCTAGCCATGTCTAATCTTTACCATGGTTGGATGTAAAAGAAGGAACCTACTGTGCTGGTTTCCTGTGCATGTGCTGTGCTTCAATGAGGCAGCTGCCATCGATTAGTATCTGTTCAACTTCTGTTGCGAATGTAGTCCAGGCAAAAGCCTGGACTACATTGTAACCTCTTTGAAACACTGCACACCTAGCGGTGGAAATTTTCCCTATCCCATACTCTCCCATAAGAAAACTCGTTTTATACCTAACCTAAGTAGAATTAACCTTAGCTATGTCACAATCTTTGGTGTACAATAGAAATAAGATTACCAACACAACCAATCCTGTATCTAAAGTAGTTTTGATATCAAAAAGAGCTATTTACTACATACTTCTGTCACATATGATTTCAGTTGTTCCTACTAGACATCAGCGCCTATGGCGAGTATCAGTACACAGTAAAACATTTCACGGGTAATTTATACCTCACAAGGCCCGCTATTATCGGGTTTTTATTTCCGCTTATACTTATTACCATATGGGCAGAATGCGGAAGTAGCTAAAATAATTTTACTGACTTGCTACGTACCTTTCGAACCGCTTCTGGAACTATTAACTTCCTCTACTACAAAAAAAAAAGTTCACCTATACTTCTGAACGTCAGAAGTCAGATGATTCAGTTCGGAAGTCCTTTTTCCCAACAAAACACACACGCCCACTTTTGATTTGTTTTATGTTCTAAATATAACCGACTTCGTCATAGAAAAGTAATGCGTGAATGTATAGAACTATACTGTCACATATCGCTTGTCCCCTCGCAACTATTTGTTTCGCTACTGCACTGGATCGTGCACTTGAATGAAATTAATAGTAGGTCATTGGCCGTATCTTCTGCCTAGAACTACTTAACTTATGGGATGTTAATAATTGTGATGTCTGCCACGTCTCTTCTCCCTTATCGCTTACATCCCACTACAAAAATGCAGTTATAATGTGCCCTCTGCTTAGGACAAGTTGATCCAAACGCTGCTGCCTCTGTTTTGTTTCGTTTTATTGTAACCGTAAGATCTTTTTTCAATACATAGTTGTACAAAGATATTGGACAAATTAAATTACACTATACAAAATTTATACACTGCACATTGTAAACACACACATATATGACTAAAAACACTTAAACGCATCACATCTTTTCCTCATTGTTTGACCAATCCTCATCCAACATACTGTGGGACGTCGTCGTTTTGCTGAAACAGAATAAAATGGAAACGAGAAAAACCTAAACAAGAAATGTCTATGAAGACATGTTATGCAATAATTTCTGAATTTTTTGTAGTTTAGATATTTATCTACACAATAAACTGTTCGGAGAAAAATGCTTTCAGCTGTTTTTTAAAGAGTTTTTGGTTAGAAAAGCAAATTTCTTGAAGGTATTGTGGTAACTTTTTCAGAAAATGGTTACCAAGGTAGTATGGTCCTTTCTGGGCATGTTTTACAGCAAATCATTCATACATACACTCACAATTAGGCTACCGCCCGATGGAGAGCTCTCTCAACTCTCCTTCACACAACCAACTCATTTTCCACTCCCTTCCTGAATTTATCAACCCCTCTCACAGATACCAACCCCTCCCTCAACACATTCCACTCCCTCACAGACCTCACAAGCATGGACTGCCTACCCCGCTCCGTTCTCCTCCACACCCTCTGAAGCTTCTCACTGTTGTTTCCTCTTCCCCTAAATACCTCCTTACTTAGCTTGCAGTGTAGCTCTCCCCATCCTCCCTCTTCATTCACCACCCTGTACATCCTGACTAACCATTCAACTTTCCTCCTGTCCTTCAATGAGCTCCACGCCATTTCTTTCATCATCACTGATGGCCTATAGTTCCCTTCTTCCTCATCATCCTGCCCTTGCCTTCTCCACCTACCCTTCACCCATCTTGCTGTCTTTCTCTGCACCTTTTCCAGTTCTTGCACCTCCACCTCCACATACGGGTCCCATACTGCTGCAGCATATTCTAACATTTGCCGTACCATTGTGCCATATGCCTTCTCCTTCACCTCACAGCTGACTCCAATCAGCACCCTTCCCAGCATACCCAGAGCCCTTTTTCCCTTTGCTACCACCCTCTCTGCCTGTTTTTTTCACCTGAGGCCTCCCTGCAATACAATCCCTAGATACTTATATTCTGCTGCTTCTTCTATCTCTTGTCCCTCCCATCTGTACAAGTCCCTGCTTATCATCTTCTTCCTTGTGAACCTCACTACCTTGGTTTTTCTTACATTTATCTTCATTTTATTTCTTCTGGTCCACAACCATATCTTATCAATGTCCGCCTGCAAATTTCCGCCCCCTTCTCCCACCTCAGCATACACAACACAATCATCTGCAAACAATCTGATTTTTCCTCTAATCCCCAAACCCATGCCATTTACCATTATGGTAAATAACAAAGGACCCATCACGCTTCCCTGTGGTACCCCTGATGTAACCTCCTCTTCCTCCGATATTGCCTCCCCCACTTTAACCCACAACTCCTCTACACCCACCTCCAGAGACCATTTTTTAAACCTGTCTCTCAGGAAGATTTCTGCCCCCTTCTTGTCTCCTCTCCCATACTGCCACACCAACCTTTCTGCCATTTGCTGTTCCCTCATCCTGCCAATCCCAATGTCCACAACGGGATATCATGGTCGCTTATACCATCCAATACTATTGCACCAACTACAGCATTCCTAGGTCTGACCAACATCACATCCAGCACTGACACAACACCCTCTTCATTCCATCTCGTAGGTGTTTCTACTACCTGGACTAATCCTCTGTTGACTAACTGTGCTGCCATTCTCTGCATCATGCTAATCATTCCTTCTGCACCCTCTACCCATTTCACCCCTGGCATATTCAAATCCCCTGCTACAACACAACCCACTGCCTGTCCTTTAGTTTATCAACCCTCTCCTTGATCATCTCAATTTCATGCCATCCCTGTCCTGGTGGTCTATATGCTGCCAGCAAAGTAATACTCCTATTACTACTACCACTCAATTTAATTTCCATTACCTCAACATCCTCACTAACCCATTCTAGCGCCCCTTTTAGCCCTTTCCTTGCATACACCTCCTCCTCTCCCATCCCTGTCTCTTCTGAAGATGGTGAACTTATCCTGCCTACACTCAATGTCCAGTACTTCCTTGGTCAGCCAAGTCTCCACAGCTACCACTATATCCGGCCCATATCCTTCAACCTTCCCCCAGAAGCCCACCAGCTTGTTGTTCACGCCTACTGCTCACCACCATTATCTTAATTACCTTTATACTAGTACTCTGCTTTACCATCCTACATTGCTTACCTCCTATCTCCACCCCTGCGGCCTCATTAATGCTATCCTCTCCATTTCTCTCCCCTTCCGTTTCCTTGCTTCTAACTGACTGCTATTTCAACAACTGCTGCTCTGCCCTGACCCTCTCATGCAACCAGCTACTGCCTTAACTAGCACATCACCTAGAATCCTCTTTCCCTGTTGTCAGATGAACCTGGTACCTCCCTACACTTTCGCAGCCTACCCATTTCCTACTATCTATAAATGTAGCCCCCAAATCCCTACACATCCTCTCATATACCTCACTCGCAGTCACTGCCTTCCTGTAAGGATACTCCTTTCCTAACCAGCACGCCACTGACTATTGCCCTAGCTCCAGGAAACTTCTCCCACACTTTCCTCAGCAATCCCCATTACATTAATCGAAGCTACGTATAAGTTTTTTTTATTCTCGTGTCATGCTTATGAAATTTCTCATTTTTATGAAATAAATGAATGTTTTTGGAAAAGAATATAAGTTTTGAAAACATGTACTCACATGCAAATGTTAGAATTTCTGAGCTCTTGAAAAGAGGTCTACATGAGTCTGATTTTATTTTGCCATTTATTATTCCTACAGCTCTCTTTTGCATGTGAAACACTTTTTTTACTGTCAGTGGAATTACCCCAAAAAGTTATACCATAACACATGATGGAACGAAAATATGCGAAATATACAATTTTCCCTGTATTTTGTTCAAGACCTCTGCAACACTCTGCAGGGCGAAGCATGCTGAACTTAGTTTAGGTAAAACACAAGCGATGTGAGATTTCCAGTTAAGTAAATTGTCTACTTTTAAGCCAAGAAACTTAATCACTGTAGTTACATTCATTTTGTGTTTGTTACTGCTAACATATGAGTTATGTTTTATCTGTTCTTTGTGAGGAAATTCATGATATGTTTTGTCTAGGTTGAGATTTAATTTGTTTGCAGTAAACCATGCAGTTAGCTAGGCTGTGTTCGTTTTTTGTGTAAGATAATTTACCGAGTTTCCAGAGACTAAGATGCTGGTATCATCTGGAAATATAATTGGAGTATTTTCTGGGGTTAAGGCACATGGAAGGTCATTTATTGAAACTAGGAAGAGTAGGGCGCCTAATGTTGATCCTTGTGGGACCCCATGCTTTATTTTTCTTGGTTCAGAGTAGAATTAAGTATTTTTTCCTTTGTTCCGCACTTGTTCTCTATTTGAAAGCTATGAGCTTATTAGTTTGTTGGGTGTACCTGAGACTCCATAAAAATTTAATTTTTCCATAAGTATGTTGTGATTTACACAGTCAAATGCTTTAGTGAGATCGCAAAATATTCCATTTGATGGTATCTTTTTATCAAGTGCATTAAGAATGCTATTTGTTAGTTTGAAAATTGCATCCTTTTTGACGTGTTTTTCCTAAAGCCAAACTGGAAATTTGATAAGATTTTGTGATTCTCAAAATGTTGCAGCAACCTCCTGTAAATTAGTTTTCAAATTACTTTTGAAAAGGATGCAAGAAGTGAGATGGGTCTATAATTGTTTACTTCGGTCTTGTCTCCTTCTTGAACAATGGTGTTAACATAGCTCATTTGAGTCTGTCTTGAAACAATCCTGTATTGAAGATATCATTACAAATATGGCTTAATGGAACTCTGAATTCAAATGCGCATTGCTTTAATAACCTGCAACTAATGCCATCATAGCAACTAGACAATTTTGGTTGCAAAGATTTGATTTTTTCTCCACTTCTTTTGGAGTTGTGTTTGTAAAAGATATAGCAGGGTATTCTGTACCCTGTAGTGTAGGAATATGTTTTATATCTTGTTTCGTGTTTTTTTTTTTTATCATTTTCTCTACGACATCTAAGTAGTATGAATTAAATGTATCTCCGACTAATTTAGGGCCTGAGGATATGTAGTCATTTACTTTCAGGTTTACAACTGAAAATTGCTGTGTTGTTCTTCCTGTTGCGTTTTTTACAATATTCCATCTAGTTTTTATTTTGTTTTGAGAATTCCTAATGAGGTTACAGAAATAATCCTTTTTTGCAGATTTTATAACCTTACTCAAAACTTTGCAGTATTTGCTGTAGTGATTCATTGGGTCAGGGTTGCTGCTGGTTCTTACAGCCTCGTATAATGTTCTTTTTTTTTCGCAGGGAATTTTTATTCCTTTAGTGAACCATACATCTTTCTTTGGATTTGTATTACTGTGGGTCAGTCGGGATGGGAAACATTTTTCAAAACAATGGCGAACTTGGTTAAGGAGTTGGATTTTTCATTTGCTTCGGTACAAGTATACTATGTTGACCATTGCTCCCTGCTGAGTTCAGTTTTGAATTGCAAGAAATTTTCCAGCGAAGAATTTCGTATTTTCTTATAAGAAATGCTTTTGAAGGCCATTTTTATGGAAGGCATAACTAATATTTGTGCATTATGATCTGATAAGCAATTTATTACTGGGAGACAGTGGCACTCTGCAACTGAATTACTATCAATGAAAATGTTATAAATTGCTGTCTGACTGGTTCCTTTTATTCTGGTAGCAAACTTTACTACGGATTTAAGGTTGAATGTACTGAGTAGACTATCAAGTTCAGTTCTTTGGTTGCTTTCTTTTAAACAATCAATATTAAAGTCTCCACACAGAATAATTTATAGATTGGATCTGTAAATGGATTTAAGATTTGCTTCAAGAAATTTTAAGAAGTTACTAAAGTTAGCAGAAGGGGCTCTATATATAGTGAGGACCCTAACTTTCTTTAATTTGTCAGTTTTTACTTCCACATAACTGCACTCAAACACTTGGTCTTCGTATAACAAATGTGTGTCATTTTTAAACATTAAATTATTTTTTGATGAAAATACAGGTACCAGTCTTTGTCATGCTATTTCTAAAGTAAATGCAACACAGGGAATAACCAGGAATTTAAATTTGCTTAGCAGAGGATTCAGTTAAATGTGTTTCTTTTAGAAATAATATTTATACATCCAAATACCGTTCTGAGGATAATTTCTCCAAGCACACAGAAAGCTCGTCAAGTTTGCTTATTAAACCTCTAATGTTCTGATGGAATAAATAAATATTATTTTCACTAATTATCGAAGATTTTTTAGTATTTGCAAAAATATTGAATGTTTCTAGTATTGAGGGTGAAAGTAAAACTTCTTTGTTACATGAATTAGACCTTATAGGCATAGGTTTCTTTAGCCTAAAAAATTGTCGTGGCTCAGTCTGCCATACTTTGCACAATGCTGCACTGCAGTGGTATGGTTTTTAATTTAAAATAGTGATTCAAATAATATTCCCCCAGTAAAACAAAATAACAGTGTGACACATTTTCAAACACATTCAGGATTATACGATGTAATTTGATGGCCAAATTTTGAGGAAATAATGTGATGCTTGTATGTGTGGTCTGACGTAGACACATGCACAAATAAATAAATAAATATAAATAAAAATATTTATATGTGTATGGATGGGTGTTTGCGTGTGTGTGGTCTCTCTCTCTCTCTCTCTCTCTCTCTCTCTCTCCAGTGTATACATTTTGTATACTGTAATTTGATTTGTCCAATATCTTCGCAAAATTTGAAGGCCGTGTTTTGTTTTCAAGTATTATTGTCAAATAGTTGTAAGCGCAATGTGACAGGGGCTTAAAGCGTCTTTTGGAAAGCACGTAATATAAATTTCATTTCTTATCGACAGTAAATAATTCGACTTCCTTTATTGGATCTTTTTTTTACTATCGATATTCTAATGAAAAGTTCTAGTGCCAGTTTGTTGGCTGCCCTTTATATTTTGAAGGGAATAAAAATTCAGATAATTATCACGTGATTTCTGTCCTTACGTCAGGAAGGAAAGGAACTGTGATTCGCCTATAGAAGTTGTCACGAGTGCTAGTGTTATAATTCGGCATTCTCTGCAGGCTATCTTGAGGTGTGTTTATTATTGCGTCTGGTGGTTTATATATTGTGCAGTGTAAAGCAACTTCCGTTATGAATAGTTTAAAATCATGTTATTATTTACTGGTGTTAATTATGCGATGTCCTTAATGTTTTTATGAGAAATCACTGTAATTGTGAATTTGCATTGTTCGTCAGATGATATGTAGGTTGGGAAGAACTGTAGAAGAATCGTACCTATATGGAGTAGTTACTATTGTAAGAAACACGTACGAATTAATAGTGATGGTAAATGTGGGCAGAGTTTGAATGTAATTTATTTATTATGTATTTACACAAGTTGTCAATGTCTTTTTAACTAAGTAAGGTGGAGGTGCGAGATCTGGAAAAGCATCTCGCTCTGTGCTGGGACCCTCTACTGCCATCCATCTACCAGATGCCTTCCCTTCTGGTCAGTGACCCCTGCAAGTCCCTTCTGGACACCAAGTAATATAGTTAAGTCAAGTTGTTCTAATAGCCACTTAGCATTTTTTACTTTGTGCAGTCGAGAACCAGGTCACCTTCACGTGTTTATCGTAGCTTCAACTTCCGTTTAACTCTTGTTTGATAGGGTGTAGTACCTACCTCTGTGTTTATTCCTTCCAGAATAAACATATTTTTATCCAACTGCAGAGCATTGTCCTAAATGTATTTGTTCTGTTTCATAATGTAGACACCAGGTCAGTTTAGGAGGAATATTACTTAATCCCATTTTTTCACAACTTAGTGCAGGACTGTGGACTCCCCTTCAGGGACGCATGTACGTCAATACATACCTATTATGCGGCCACCCGTTCTGTACGCCCAGGTGTATAGAAAGGTAGAGTCCCAACAATTAGAAATAAAATTCCAAATGTTGCTAGTCAATCAGACCAGGTTATACTTCGTCCACCGCGCTTCTGGTGCCAGAGGGAGTAACTACCTGGTTTGGGCGCCTGGCCCCTTGTGAACCCACACCCAGGTGTTGTAAACATCAGTCATATTCAATCCGATGCTTAGTACCGGGCGCGAAAGGAGCAAGGGATACAACTTTGTTCTGTCAACATCAACACTTTGAAGTACACATAGCTATGGACAAACATTGCCTGCTTACACCTTTGCTGGGCTTGTAGTAGTATGCTTCCTCATGCCCAACTCACGTAGGAGTGGTATTCAAAAGAGGGATAAAAAGGCAGCTGCCGCCTCCAAATACAAACAAGGACTTAATAATCCAACCCCGACTGCACTTAGCAGCCCTAGTCCCCGGGAACGAGGTCAGACCGCCTGCTGCCCGAACTTTATTCGAAGCCCCTACTATGATCGCAGGGGAAAAACATCTTATAGTTGAGGCCTTTTTACGACGTGAGATAGTTCCTTGCGGCTTCTCTAACCCCTGGCTCTGGGGCAACCCGCACACGAGCCCACGTGGCCACTAGCAGTGCCAGCAACCTCCACAGGCCACCAATCGCCCAGGTATCAAAGTAAGTGTGCGTCCGACTAAACATATTGCCATTCTCACCGTCCCAGTCTTTGTTCCAAGTCGAAAGGCCGCACGGCCAATACTTTACAGCAGCCGGGCACCGGTACATCATTAATTAAGACAGAGTTCCACATTAAACTGGCATGTCTGTCCTTACACCAAACTAAAACAGCCCCGACCATGATGATCCGCCATTACTCGCATCAGGATAAACATAGCTTTGGTTTTACTGAGAAAGATTTGTGTGTGAATATGCAGGGAAAGTGTGTTTTCAGTATACTGTGGCGGGAGAAATGACTCTACAAGTTGTGGCCTTCGTGCAACACAGATAAGCACAATGTAAAATGTTGACTGTGCAGTTAGTGTGTTTGATGTAAGAAGAATGGACCAGTCAGTATTAAAATTACATATGGTAGACAAGTTTAGTAAATTTTGTTCAGTTTTGTGTTTCTTTAATTGCTTGGTTTTTAATACATTAGTGGGTAATTTTTACATGTTTGCATGTATGTTATTTTGAGTTAGTGAATATTGAGAGTCAACATTTACGAGTGAGTGTAAGCTAATCACATGGGTTTAATTTTAAGTTTTTCCAAAATTTTAATTTTAACAAAATTGTGTTTAAGAAATCAATAATTGCAGAAGAATAATTTAATTTGCAGCTTAAAAAAAAAAAAAAAAAAAAAAAAAAAACACAACAACAACATTTATTTGCTGCGGATACATCTGAGAACTGTTAGTAATATGATTGCATTAAAAATTGTAATATTTCAGTTTTTTTCTTTTTCCAGATATTTTCCTGTCTGTGTGCTTGATTTTTTTAATGATGTCGCTTGTGACATGTATTGTTTTAAGGTATAAATACAAAGAGCAATTTAATTTTGGAGTTATATTATGTCACATTAATCTTTAACTATTTGATGTGAAGAAAAATATTTATAATGTTGTGACAAGTTCCACATTAATATTGTGTTTTTAGAAAAAACTCAATGCTTTTGAAAGATGTGATAGACATTCCTACACAAACTAATCCTTTAAAATAAATAAATTGACATCTTAATTTTAAAGAAACTGTGTAATCAGTGCTAAAAAAAAAAAAAAACTTAAATTTAATATTCATTATTAAATTATAAAAATTAAAATTGCCAGGGTTGGGTATGTTGGGTCTTGTTAAAATTAATGCTTGTCACCCAATTTTAAAATTAATTGAAATTTTAAATATGTTCATACTGTTCATTTGGTTAAATGAAAGTCTTTACAAGGCATGGACATAAGTGTAAGTGCCAGAGGCGGCGGAAGGTGTTCGTAATTAGGGGGGTTCAAGGTCAAAAATCAAGATTGGAGAGGGAAAATTTTTTTTGCGTGTGCATTGTGCTATATATAAATTGAAATAAATACTAGGAAGTATCACAGTAAGATAAATCTACTAACGTCTTTAATATCAACACTTACTTAAAACTTGCATAATACATGTACAGATGTACACATCATTTTTTTAACATGTTAACTGAAACTGATGTTGATTAACGATTGTAAACAAATGTCTGAAATCAGATTATACAAATTCTATAAATACTGCACCAATACACCACCAAGTAGAAGAATTTCAATTTCTAAATATATCATATTTGAAAATAGTGCTCAAGTGTGTCTTTTCATATTAATATAAAGAAATAATAGTTTTTGTGTATTAAGCATGTAGTTTACATGTGGATGTGGCTAAAAAAAATTTTCTTGATCCTTTTGAAGAGATGAATTTGTTGGCAATATCCAAGTTGGAAACGTCTTTTGCCAGATCCCGATGTACAGCCAATACAGCGATGTGATTAAGATGTTCTTGAGTCACTCTTGAACCCAGCCATGTTTTCAAACATCTTAAGTGCGGAGAAAGTTCTTTCAGCTGTTGCCGATGTTGCTGGTAAAACAAGCAGCAGCTTTAAAGAAGTACACACTTCTGAAAATAATCTTCGGGTTTGTGGCTGTTCTCTTCTTATGAAATCGAACACATCATGAACACTATTTATTTTCCCACCAGCAGTAAGTTATGGCAACGTAGCCAATTGCCTTGAAGTGCTCACAAATTTGTAGCACTTGATCTCTGATGTTTTCCACCTCCCTATTCGATGACTTTGCAAGAACATTTTCAATTGCCTTGTAAATAGCTGCTCCTGGATGTTGAAAACGTGTTTCAATTTCGCCTTTAATGCTGTCCATAACGGTAAAGTAGTTTTGTCTCAAGAACTGCTCGGGGCTTGAATATTTTACTGGTGCCGATGCATTTATGTTGTGTTTCAAGCGCTGTGGAGATTTTTGGACACGAGGGAGGCTAACTGGCTGTAAATCTATATCTTCCCCTCGTTTCTTAACTTTCTCCCACAACTCAGTGAACATTTCCTCTGTTCTAGAGTCAGTGAGACGCCCCATAACTAATTCAGTTTGCCTCAAGGCAGATGTGATGCTGATATTTGAGGTTTGCAGATTTCTAGCAAGTTCCTCTGTAATACCAAAAACTATTACTGACACTTTGAGATAAAATAAACTGCTGGTTTTCTTAAAGAAAGCAGACAATCCATTTGCAACAGACTCTTTAGATTTCAAGCTGTCAGGTACACTTAGTATTGTTTCATATTGAGAATTCACTACGTTCTAAGATGTGGATTGCACAGTCCATCTTGTAGGGCACAGAAGTTTCAGTGTAGTATTTATTGCCAAAGCTGGTTCATCATCTGCATTGAAATTGAGGAAAATAGCAGTTCTTTTGGCAGATTCATTAAAAAACTTTTGCAAGTGTATGGACATTTTCCAAAACATTCGAAATTCCAGATGTGCTAGAAGCATGTATAAGAACTAAGTTTAGAGAATTGCTGAAGCAGTGTATGTAAATAGGCCTATTCTTTTAGGAACTAATATTACACCTTGGCAACCTTTCGTGTGGCCACTCATATTTTATCACCGTCATAGTGTTGACCTCGGCAGTCTTCTATAGGCAGGTCTCGCCTCGACAAGACATCTTCAATAATAGCTGCTGAAGTGTCTCCCGTAATTGAGGATGTCTCATACAACCCAATGAAATCTTCAAATACATCAAAATCATCATTCACATGTCGCAAGGAAATGGAAACTTGTTCTTTTGTCAAATTATCTATCATCTCATCTACAATAAGAGCGAAGTACTTATTCTTGTTAATGTATTGATTCAAATTGCGCACTATTGTTAAAGACAATAATTGCAGTATTTCATTATGGATATTCTGGGAAAGCCAGTTATGCTGCTTAAACAACCAATCTTTAATGTCGGGTATTTCATTTCCTCTTAATCCAAGTTGTTCATACAAATTTCCCTCCTTTTCTTGTTTGCCTCTTAAAGCAAGACTACGAGTAGCTAAGAATTTGATACTTGAAACAATTGTAATGAGAGCTTTGTGTGCTTTTTCCAGTTCCTTGCTAACTTGGCCAGATAACCAGCTGAAACTGGCTTTTGATTGAAAGCTAAAAGAGCTTCTTCGGAACCTTTGTGAGATTCACTATTTTCTTGATATGAAAACTTCTCGGAAGCTTTTTTCCAATTGGAAAATCCACAAACAATGAAGGTTGGGTCAACTTTTGACCTAGTGATAACTTTTAGCTCGCAAACAAACAAAACATATTACAGTTCCTAATGTATCATCCCAATGAAGCCAGGGCCATTTCTTGTACCCATTGTGCTTTAAAAGAACGAGCCACTCCGCGTATAATTTTTTTTGGATACTGTATACTTAAAGGCTGGGATAAAGTTGTACAGTGACAACTTACAATAGGCGAACTTGTAGTTCCAATTATGTCTGCAGTGGCTATGTCTGATTTAGAATCACTTAGAAGAACAGCACTCGTATCTTCAGTACACAATGATGTAGATTCGCGATCACAAATACTAACAGCATCACTTTTACTATTGTCACTGCTAGGCTGGCTGGGTCTGGTTTACAGTCAGTTATAAGTACTGCACCCTTATCTTCACTGCAGAAATATTTACACTCACTATCACTAATATTTACATCACTAGCACTATCGTCGCGATTTCCAATACATTTAGATTTCCTTTGCAAGAAATTGGTTACCTGTTGCTGTTGTCTTTTCATTGTGTGGTCTATTGGTCTACGACAGGGTTTTAGTGGAGCCAGAATGCACCGCAATGGCGTTCCAGTATTGCTTTGTAGGATTTTTGTTCTTTTTCCTCTATTTCCAAAAACATAAAAAAACTGGAACTGTCTTCCTTTACGTTTTCTGTTTCTCCAAGTGACAGTCGTAAAATGTATTAAGCTATTAAAGCGGTTTACGATAAAGGTAATGTTTTACTTTCCCTTCCTCATTTTTATTGTCGCTGCTCTTTCTAAGCCCGTGACAAGGTCAGATGCAGACAGGCTGGTGTTTAGCAGAAAGAGGGGATGAAGTAGCACCAAGTTTCCTGTAATACGATAGGAGGGGGAGAATTGGCGGAGGTGTGTAGGTCAGGCGGCCTGCTGTGATACGTAAACGGATGTCACATCAGTCCATCTCGTGTGGCACTGCGCGTAGTTGTCACCGTCGTCCGTCACTCATTAATATTTAACTCGGGACATGGCAGCTTACATTATATAACGTTCACAAGAACTTTAACTTTACAAATGTCTGTTTTTAATTATTGTAATATGTTAAGACAACTGACGAGTAGTCTGCGACTGTGAATTGTCAGTACTTGCTAGTTAATTGTGATGAGAAAGTTGAAGACTGTACTGTGTTTACACAATGGAATCCCGTAAGCAGAAACATAAAACTCTAACTTCCTTCTTTTCCTGTTCAAACATCTCAACGTCAGAAAATGGTGAACCAGGCGAGCACGAGAATCCCAGTGCTTCAGTGCCTACATTGAGTCCAAAAACTTTACGTTGTCAGTTTCAAAAAACCCTTCTATCGCAAGGAGCGCCTAAGCATCCCCCCCCTCCCCGTGCACAAGATATCATTATCCTTATCTTGCCGTCGAATATTTATATTGGAGCGTTCCGGGACTGCTAAATTTATGACTGCACCCCTAGTCTATGACTGTGTCTGCATTAATTATATAAACACACACGAGAGTTTGGAGCCGGAATAAAATATGCAACAAAACAAACATTAAAAGACACTGGCAGATGGCGCGGATGCACAGTAGTGACTAGTTGAGCGAGTGTGAGCTTGTTACAGGCTGGGTTACCACCTGCAACGAACAAGGAAGAAATCGTAGCAAAAGTAAACATACAGTCAAATGTGACGGATGGCAGAGGCTCGCAGTGCAGTGCTGCCAGTTACAGGTTGCCAGCTGCTGCGGAGTGTATGTTTACAGTCTGTGTAGCCATTGCAGGTTGAAAGGGAGACTATTGAGTTGCAGTGGGTGGGGAATGTAAGGTGATCCGGCAGAGCGATAACACGTGTGTCGGCCGCAGAAATGCTACTATACTGCGTGTAAATTTAGTCTCTTCGGTGGGCTTCGGACAGAAGCTGTTTGCC
Organism: Dryococelus australis; assembly: GCA_029891345.1. Lineage (NCBI taxonomy): Eukaryota > Metazoa > Arthropoda > Insecta > Phasmatodea > Phasmatidae > Dryococelus > Dryococelus australis. The sequence goes on along the minus strand of CM056998.1, from coordinate 192,206,502 downwards.
AACATCAATGTTTTGTATTTGTGTAAACTTTCGGCTTTAGAGTGGCATATGGTTAGTTAGTTTATGGTTATTATCTACGTGAAAGAAGGTACACGTTAAGTAGAGGAAAAACAAACTGGTGTAGTGCAAAGCATGTGGTACACAGTCAGTGTTTTCTACGTAATTATTCTGTGCCTAATGTGTAGTATTCCTTTTGAGAACCTGACCCTCACAGCAGATTATTAGGGGGTCATGACCCCTCTGACTCACTGGTTCTGCCGCCCATGTCTGGTGGAAATGTTCTCCATTGCCACTACTGGTCTAGATAGAAACTTTCTAACACATACATACAACTTGTTCCAATTACTTTAAATTCAAAATAATATTTAAATTATCTTGCTTTACATCAAAACACAGATATTTATACTTCAAAAGTTACATATCCTGCTGGAACATTAACTGTCCAAATGTCTTTTCAACTTTTGAATAAAGTTAAAGTAGGCGTACTATTATATTAGTATAGTAAAGTTCGAATGAGAAAATGATCTTTGTGCATCTCTTACGGAGGGAAGGCTCTCGGGAGCACCTGCCGCTGTAAAGTGTAAACTGCGCAGCCATCTTGTTACCTCGTCTGACAACTCTAATGTAGCACTGAGCCCCCCAGTCAAATTTGCCAACATGAATAGAAAAAATTTTGCCATGACTAATAAAATTCCCCACTGCACAAATATTATTAAAACAAAAAAAAAAAAATCCTCTAACTTATGTTGAGTGTTTCAAACTTTAGTGAAGGTAGAGGAGGCATTACAGATGTGTAATATATATTGTGTTTTCTTTGGAAATGTACAATTTTATTAATTGTAGTAGTAGCCATTATCGTCAGGGGTAAGCACTCACTCATTGCGTATCTAAACAGTATTACATTGATAAAAGGCAAAGAAAATAAAAACATAAATTACCTTTAAGTATGTTTACCTAATATCACTTGCCCTGTCAGAAAAACTGCAAGGGATGTATGTGGTATCTCTATAACTCCATTGCATAAAAAGAAATACGTGTTCCAGTACCTTCAAAGTGACACAACATGCAAAGTTGACACCATTAGGAAATTTCGTACCATGGTGGTTAACTTATTGTGAAGAGCATGTTCAAAAGTCACTACATTATCTGTGTTTCCCATTTGTCACTGCTTTGTGTCTCCAAGCTTCAAATTCGACTATGCACAGCAGAATTCTGCTACAGTTGCCAACACTGCCCACATCAGCTGTTCCCTGCTGTGCTACAGATCCGCATAGAGGAAATGTCTGCAGCTACGCCTATATAAAAATAGATATTTAATAACTATTCAGTCGTCATTTTCTAATCATTGTCCAGTTATGAATCATCATAAGGAAGTAACATGGTAGCCACTTATCTGGGAAACAGGAAAATGGCAGGGAATTTTTAACACAGCAGCTAAATGTCCGGGGAATTCTGTGGTATGCAAGCTATATTTAGCAATTGTTATCAATTTGCATCATTACCAGAACCATATAAAATTCTTTTCATGATTGTAAATGAAATGTTAATGCATTTTTCTCTTTAATATACTAGGCCTATTTAGGGTATATCAGAGAAGTATTTGGTGTCAAAATCCCCAATAATGTAAGAGAGTCTATTCTAACATAAAAGTACGGTAAGCAGAAGGTCAGGGATAAAATATTATTTTGCCTGGAAATCCAGGAAATGTCAGTCAGGGAGTTTTCATGTGAAAAAGGTGACAATCCTGGTATAAAGTTCTAATCATATTAAAGTAAAAATATTTTATTAATGTGTGTACAGGTATGTGTACATGTGTTCATTACTTTTGTAATATCAGAGAAATGTTGTACAACTTTAATGAAAATAAAAATTTCAGAAACAATTTTGTGATTTATAAAAGTATTACATGCAGTAGTTCATGAAATTGAAAACCAGACCTAGTGTATTTTTAAACAACTGTGTTTTTTTTTACACCTTACCATTTGGAATGAAAGAAACGTTTCTGTGTGTATTTTTCAGCTGCAGATCATGATCATTGTAGTGCCATAACTTTGCCAAAGTATTCACAAACCTAATGATAGTTTATAGTTGATACTGTTTCTCTTGGCATAATTAAAGTAATCAATGAACTTACTTTTCCAGGCAAATATGTCGCTGTACCCTTCTTTGGAAGACCTGAAAGTGCACCAAATGGCTCGGGTAAGAAAATTGTTTTTATTTTAAGCTAGCATAGTGTGTATGTCACTTGAATATTCAGACGTATGTGAACTATTTAAATGGCAGACAAATTGCTGTGTTCTTAAGAAATGAATATTTTTTAAACAAGAGGCTGAAAACCTCCGTCGTGCACTGGGGCCTCAGGTACTGCCGCTGGTTGGTGGGTTTTCCCTGAGATTTCCCATTTTCCCTGTCTTTGCATTCCTGTACTGATCCATGCTCACCTCACTTCACCCTCTTTGGCTCTGAAGACCTCTGCCACCCAAATGTCTTCACTCTGCTTATTACACAGTGACTCACAGTAAACTGTAGGCCATATGAAGGGCCTCAAAGTATGAGTTGCTAACATGCAAGAATGAGACGGTTATTGATAACAATAATTTTCATCAACTGCGTTGTAAAATTCTTTATGTTGTATTGAAAATGTAAGTTTAATGTTGAGACATTTATGTATGCTTACATTGCAGCTTGTTTTAGTTATTGTGATAATATTTATAAAGCCAGTTTGACATTTATTTTTGTGTGTATAATGGTAATTATTCTCCTGACATTTCTTTCTTACTAGCTTGCAAAGTTGGGATGCTAAATGAGTAGTATTTTGAACACCTGTGTGTAATAGAAGTTTTACAAAAATAGACTTCTGCAAATAAATAAGCAGAGAAATCGTGTTGAAAATTCATACAGGTATACAGGAATTCACACAAACCTACTTAAATGTACACAAGCACAAATCAAAGTTGCATCAGGACTAGAAAACCTGGACATAACAGAGAGTTTGAAATAATCAGGAAACAATATAATGTAAACATTTTCTGTATGGCCAAACATTCTCAGTAGAATCCCGAGTAACTATCTCAATTTTATATACACACGCACGCACACACACACACACACACACACACACACACACACACGAGGTTCCGTGGACCGATGCTCACTTTTTTTTTAAAGGGTTGTCGACTATGCTTCCTTAAAATGCACACTTCACAGGGATATGTAGTGCATTCAATGTTCTCGACACCAATGGCCATAGACTTTAGCGATGCAATGTCTTTCCAATTTAAATGTCCCGGTCACCTGTGCCGTAAATCTAGGTGCAATGTGGTGGCATAGACCTAGTGACTAGTTGCCGGCGTGTCAAGTTGGTAAACTCCCCCACACTCAGTCGCTGTGGCTATAAGCTTGCCCACACTGTTGTGAATTTTGCCACCATCACTGTTAAAAGACAACCCTGTTACCCTTCCGCACTATTTTGCTGACAGAAAGAAGGTTAGTAGTGATGTTTGGTGTATAGAACACATCCTTAACCTCTACAATATTGTTCCTCCCACACACTGAAACATTGATGTTTACATCCCCCGCCGATTCTGTTTTGACAGTCTCACCATTTGCAGTGAAAATTCTTAGCTCACTTTGGTTAGAATCCTTTAAATGTTCGTACTTGGTGAGGTGCATAGAGGCACAATAGTCCAGATATCAATGTTCATTCTCATATGATGAGTTAGAGAATAAACATGCGAGGAATGCACTAGGGTCTTCTTTCTCTCTATATTTTTCTCTGCTGCCACCGGTTTTATTTCTCATTTGGCACTCAGCTGCAAAATATCCCACCTTCTGCAGTTATAACACCTGAATGTGCGAGGTCATCGCCTTTCTGGTTTGTTTACGTTTGTGTAATCCCTGTTGCTGCTGTTGTGATGCACTTCATTTCGTTGGCCGCCGTGGAGTGCCGGCTCTGTTGATTTGTCTTGAACGCATTTGACATACTGTAGTAACTTTACTTTAATGGCATCTGCGGTGATCTGTATACCTGAATTCTCTAGTGTCATTATTATCAGCTTATATTCTTTCAGCAGGCCTGCCAACAACAAAGTGCTAACCCATTCGTCTGAGAGATCAAATTTGATATCCCGAAGTCGCTGTGCCATAGATATGATTTAGTTTACATATCCTTCAACGGAACTGCAGTTATCCAGCCGTATGAGGATTAGTTGTCTGAGTAATCCTACCTTACGAATCAGTCCTGAGTCTTCAAATACAGTTTGTATGGTATTCCAAGCTTCTTCCGACATGCAACACTTTTCGATGTGGTGGACGAGTTCCTTTTCAACAAGCAACGATATCTTCGCAAGGGCCTTTCTGTTCTTACACTTATCGTTTTCGTCTTTGATGCCACCATCCACGACATCCCATTGATCTTCCAACTTCAAAAGTGCTTGCATGTGGAATTTCCAAGAAGAGTAGTTCTCGCACCCTTTGAGTTTCTCAACAAAGTTTAGCGTATTTGCTACCATGCTGCTCAGGGTGTGAAGAAACGCAAAAAAAAACTTTATTAGCATACATGAACCAATATCGCTAATCTTTTTTTCGATTTACGATGCCTGGGCCTATAACCCATGTTGGTAGGGGCTAATAAAATCATAGCAAGATCATTACAGTTTTAACTTCTGTACTATTGTCACAAGTAGTATCTAAAAGCCACACATCATAATACAGCACTGAAGGTAACATGGCTACGGGGAACAAAAACTGACACTATAAAAACAGGGCCTCCAACGTCAACACATGAAATATTACTAAGACATAGTTTACAATTTACTCCTCAACAGTAAACCACTGCAAAGCATTTTGCATAAAATAACAAACTGTTTTATCTGTTTATAACTATGCATTTCAAATCGCTGAAAGTTAATGACACGTTTAGAAAATTTTGCAAATAATGTAGGGCCTAGCTACGGACCACCCCTGGTATCTGTTTATAACTAGGCATTTCAAATCACTGAAATTTAAATGACGCATTTAGAAAGTTTTGCAAGTAATGTAGGACCTAGCTACGGACCACCCCTGATCTGCAGTAGGTGATGCAGCTTGTCCAGCAGGCTACTCAAGGTCATAGGAAACTGATTGTGGTGTTGTTTGTGTTACAGGCCCAGAGCCAGGCGGTGGCACAGTATGGGACGGGGAACGCTCCCGCAGCCCTGCCGTATCCAGTCGCACCATCGGCGCCTGGCATGAGTGCGGACCTTACTGCTCTCTATCCAGCCCTCAACGACTACATGGGCCTCGAGCTGTCCCAGGAAGCCATTAGCCATAGCATGCCAGAGTACGCCGTCGCTGTGCCGGCTCCTGTAAGTTTGTTCACACACGTTTCCTCTGTAGCATTTCAAACTTTGTACTTTCTTGCATTTATTTGTGTTCTAGTGTACTCTTGAGAAAATGTGATGTCCTAGGACTAGACATCATTTTATATTTCTGTTTCTGATGTGTAATATTTTGATTATAAAAATGATTCTAAGACATTTTCAACATAATTTATTCATGCAAAAATTCTAGTAATATATTTCAACCATTTTAGAGTATCTTTTAATTTTAAGTCATACTGTGATAGGGTAGCCGCATAAATTCTCTGAGGTAAGTTGACAGAAAGACTGCACTCCACTTTAGTGTGATGCACGTGTCTGGGTTATATTTAGTCCTTTCGTATTCCTTGGATGTGCTGACAAATGTGGTACAACAGGTGCTTCACTAATACTGTAGTTTGGATTACCTAGCTTCAACTGTGTAAAAATCCATTTCATTAATTTAATGTATATTTTATACACAAGCAGTTTGTTTTTGTGTAGTAATGTGTAAGCAGGTCATCTCGCTGCATTTTGGACCATAGTTGGTGCAAACTGAATATACAATATTTACTTTGGAGATTGTCACTTTAAAATAGATGCTCTGAGGGAAACATGCCTTAAAAGTAATTGCTGTTGGCTGAAACAGGTAGCATTTTATGTATACAATTTGTTTTCATTTTGACTCCTGCAACAAAATGAAAGTAAGGAGATGACAGTATCACATCTGTGTGAGCAGTTGGCTTGTGCAAGCATGTTGTCCATTTTTTTCTTCTCAGAACTGGTTAGCAGAGACCTTTCATTGAAAATTACCTTGATGTATGATTCTGCAATCTCAAGACTATGTTCCAGAGAAAGTTTATTCCTGCAAAATAAACTAATTCTAATTGCAGTGTACAAACCACTTTATAAATTTTGTGCTCAAATATGTTGGGAAACTTCTATGTTTTGTGTGCAAATGGATGAGAAATTTCCAACTTCTGTAATGACGCAAGCAGAGAATTAATGACATGGGAAGTGGAAAAAGTATGTACTGGACGTGGCTAACTGAAGTGAATGTTGACAGATTATCTTTAATGAGACGTAGTGAAAGAAGATGTGGTTTGTGTTGGCAGCATGATGTTGCTGTACCAGCTGCCCCAGTTGGACCCCTAGCGGGGATGATAGCACCGCTCTCCGGCCAGTCTCTGGGACTTCAGAGGGCGCAGGTCACGCACGGCATCAGAGAGGTAAGTCTAGCTCATGCTGCAAGCAGTGCTCTTTACATTGACTAAAGATGAGGTACTCTAATTGTGGTGTTCTGTACTCCCCAACATTGATACATCCTTCACCAGTACAACTGTCAGTCACGTGTCATGGACAAGCTTGTTTACATTAGAATTTTTACACATCCTCTTTCTACATGAAAAATATACTTTGATTGAATACGTATATCATAATTGCATTCAAACAAAATTAGAGTGTACAAACATCTGGAAGCACTTTATTACATTAACAGTGTTCCAACCTCGTATCTTTGGAGGAAGAAAAATGACACCCTAGAAAGAAGGAAGGGTATAGTGTTAGACCTCTTCTTGTCGTCAAGGGTGTTTACAAACATCGAGCTGAGTGTAAGTTTTATTGATTGTGAAGCCCATTTTCAGTGGAATCTTCCTGGAAAATTGAGGTATTTGTTACTAAAATGTTAACACTTTTCCAAATAAACTGATATCCTGTAATGGCATATACAATACGTATGTGTTGCCAAATATACTGCAAGGACTGCACCTGAGCAAAGCATTGTTTGCAGCATGCACAAGTGGGATTTTACAGGAAAACCAGAGGATGTTTTGAATGATTACTTATTGAAGAGCACAAAGAAAAATTCTTAGTGAATGCATTTATTCGCTACAGTTCCAAAAATCACATTTTTTAAATGAAATAATAATTACTTAAAAAGGCAGGCTTGACACATGAGGTGTAAGGGCTAATATTCTATTTGACTCAAAATCATGTGCTACATCACGTTTGTCGAATGTACTTGTTAAAGCGCCTCTCTTTTATGAGAATCTACAAAAGTGAGGGGAGAGGTGGGAGCTGTGAGCATGCCGAATTGTATTTGCCCTGCCCCTGGATGTGGGACAGTGTTTTACTAAACCTTCATGTTGTGGCATTACACATGTGCAGACCCGACAGACCTTCCAGGACACACAGTAATGCAGAAAGGACATGAATAATCAATAATAACCAGCCAAAGTGCACGCACAGTTTAAAAGCTGTCAATAGTCAGTAATTAAAACCAAGAGAAATGCAAAAACTGTCCACAAATTTAAGCCGTAGTAACAAGCAAAGACAGAAGGTAGTGTATCCACAAGCAAGCAAGATCACAATGGTACACGAGTATGACATGCAATATTTGGGTCGTGCGGAAATTCACTTATAGCTGAGGGTGATAAGGTGGACAGTCAATGGGTATTGGCTAGCGCTGACATCCTATCTAGTTTTAGATATGCACTGCTCTCAATACAGTGCTTGCCCAGAGAAACACAGCGTGCAGAAACAAAGGGAAATTGGAACAAACTTATTTTTTGGCTAATATCTCTTGAATTTTCATTTTTTTAACCCAAATATTTTTATGACCCCTCAGAAACAGGTTATTGTAAAGTAAAGGTTGGTGCGTGACAGACTTCGGCAGTTGTCCCGTCACAAGGCCAAATTGAATTTAGTTGACTCTAGGCTAGAAGCACATGAGGGTTCGTTATCCCTAATCCCTGCGTGGGATAGGAGCTCGGCCAGTGCACAGTACTGGACAGGTCAGCTGTCTGCAAGGGACAAAGTCGGGCTCTGCGAGCACTATACTTTCCACGGTGGGATCTCTCTTTCTGGTAAACCTGGGCGACATATGCTTGGCAGTTGTGGCTGTGGCACGATTGGTGGCACACTAGGTGCTGCCCCTGATACAGGTGTGCTGGTTGGACCGGTGGTGTAGGTTACTGTAGCTACTGAGGTTCCTGGTTGTCCCGGTGCCTGGTAGGTGATGAGTCCTAGTGATATGTCCTGGCCACTGAGGTAGGCCTGTACGACTGGATGTAACCCTCAGCGATTCTGGTTGGCGGTTCAAACATAGCAGATTCGTAGGCTGGCGGAACTGGTACTGAGAGCTTGCGCAGTTCGGCTGCCTGTTCTCGTGGACTGAGAAATGCGAACTCGGCCAGGAGACGGTAAAGCTCCCATGGATAATTAGAGGCAGCCTTTATTGTTTCACCCACTTATGAACACCGCCACTAGATTAATTGGCAAGAGGAAAAGAGAATTCTACTGTTGGACTTAGTAAAAGTGCAGCATTTGACGTGGAGGTGTGTAATATTGTGACAGCGTTGGAAGTTTAAGGGGTGAGAAGAAAATAATTTGGGTTGCTGGATACTCAAAACCTACAGTATTGGGGGGGGGAATAAGTAATAAGAAAATAAAACTTAATTTAAAGAATTTGAAATGAGAAAAATATATGTATTTAAATAATCATCTTGTCATCCCAATCATTCCCGTTCAAAAGAAAAACAATAGCAGGAAGTCAACTGCCTCCACCAACGGACTACTTATTGGTGGGTAGTCCAGGTACCCTTCACACTAACACTTACTTACCACAAAACACCTCAATGAGCCATTTACCAAATTTAAAAATTTTGGATGAGAAGGAAAACCTGGTGAAAGGGGTGATTGGAGGGGGAGAGTTAGAAAGGGAAACAGGGTTTTACTTGCTTGACAAAAGCTTATTGGGGGGGGGGGGGGGGGCTGTAAGGAAAGTAACATACAATACAGTTCCCTATAACTTCTACTCAATTATTTTCAAATTTATCTCAAGTCTTATTAAAAATGAGGTGAGAAATTCCTGACCTTAACCGTAAATGTTAAAGACCAAAATATGGGAACAGAGAGAGTGAGAGAGTCAAGTTATGATTGAAGGGTGAGTGAACAAAATGGTAACCCAAGTCTTTAAAAAAAAAACTTATAAGATCTGATTTATTAAAAATAACAAATTTTAATAAACTTTAACAATCAACACAACTTAATAGTCCAATACTTTTCAAGATAGAATGTACAATGTGAATGAGCACAAACAATAAGTATTGAAAACAATACTGTTACACAAATTTTCAGGTTTTGGAACAACAAAATTTATAAAATGTAGTTAGTTATTTATCGATTATTGTGTGTTTAGTTACGTTAACTACAAACAGAAATTTTTAATCAGAACTATGAATTATTCATAAAATATTTCTGGTTTTCATAAAACCAAAGATAAAATTTATAAATGTAATGTATAACAAGTGTAATCGGATAGGCTTGTTGCAGAAAACAATTTCAATTAAACCTTAAATTATTCTTATAAAATAGCTGTTTCTCACAAGACAATTAGAATAAGAAAAAATTTAATTTATATAACAACTTGTCAAATCTAATTTCTTTTACATAAATTATTCAATTAACTTAACCTTTAAAATCATTATAATCAAAATGATCATTCAACCAAACTTCGAATGGGATTAAATGATATTTAAAATCACAATCTCATTACTAGAAATGGATGAGAGAGATTCTGTGTAATAAAAGTACAAACAGGAAACTGTCTCGAAGTCTTTCGTGTTTAGAATTAATCTGAAGGGATGTCTGCGTTGTGTTAAACCTGTATAAGCAGCAATGTTAACATCAACACAGTCATTAAAACACTTTTGAAAACTGTCTAGTAACTTACTGATTACATCAACTATTCGGACTTACTTTACTTTAAGAATGCAAGTAACTAATCCATCACAGTTTATTGATTGGCCAAAATTATTAGAAAAACTAAAACGAGAAGCAATAGGTAGAAAGATACTACAATCTGCTAGTTATGAAACCATTAAGCTATCAACAAAACACACGACAATTGCAAGGGAATGGCTATGAAAAGAAAATGAAGACACAGCGGGTACCAACCTGGAAAGACCTGAATCCAAAATGAAATGAACTCTTAAAACGACTCATCGTAGTGTACTCTCACAACTGCGTGACTGCCAGACAGTGACTCAACCTCCAGTCTCTTAGACCCTTATACTCTTACATCCTTATCCTTACACTCTTGCACTCTCTAATTCCTTACTGAACCTAAAATCATGACTATTTATATGTATATGGATTGATTGGCGACATCCTTCCAGAAACTTTGGATAGACTGTCCCGATCAATCAGAACAAAAACTAGTACTTAGCTCATAGTGGATGGTTCTTGCAGCCTTGACCCTATTTACGTCACGCGTCATTCCATCCACGACAGCCAATCAGCCTAGGTTCCCTCCCCCTGGCACCAATTGACCAGCAACTATTCTTGCAGCAACACGTCCCTTTTCCTCTTAACTACGTACACTGTCTCACTGCGGCTTTCAGCAGGTCTACCCCTTTCCGCTAGGGGTACCACCAACTTCCAGCTGGCATTACACAATGTTCTGGAAACGACTAAAGAATGTGTTGACGACAGTAATGGGTTGTGAAAATGAAAACCTAATGATTAAATTAATCTGACAGTTCGAGGCATCTAGTGGCACACTGCTGTACTCAGTTCTTCTCGCTGCATGGCTTCGGTGGCTATACCTGTGAATAAAATATAATAGCGTGGAACCTTGTGTAGGTAGAACAATTTCTGATGTCACCTTACTGGTGGCGGCAACTCAAACTCCATTGAAGGTGCTGTCAGTTCGTTTGCACTTATGACTAGAGGTTATTTAAATTATATGTAGAAAGACATAATGCGTCAAGATTAATTCAATAAATGGGGTTGCAGCAGTCATGTTCTAGTGTAAATTAATAAAATTGAGATTGAAATGTGATAGGTGCAGTGTCATGAGATTGTAATGGATCTCCATTTTACATATCCTGATTTCACACTGTACTGTTTTTACATGGTTACGAGAGAGGGGTACTGCTTAACCTTATACAAGACATGAATTCAGTCCAATTTTCAAACAAATGTGGTTAGCCTTATTTTCAAGTAATGTAGAAAAACGTATTTGGGTTCTTTGGTTTTGCTAATGAATAATATGTGATGGTCAAGTGTTATTTGATTAAACATGTGTGTTTTGTTACAGTACAATGCACTTTTAAAACATCAACAAAGTGGTTTTTATTATCACCAAAATAATAGAAATTGCGAAAGAACAAATGACTTTATGTTTAAATGCATTTGATATGAAGTACACATGTGTACTAACTGCAAAAAATTTGGTCATATTTAGCCTATATTTAAGTGCCGATATTGAACATGAAATATGCTGAATGACAAAGCTAAATAGTTTGTGGAGAAACAAATCTTCCCTGTAGATTGAAGTAAAAACATTTAGTAATTTTATTTTTGAGTTGATTCTATATTTTGTTAATGTTGCCCAATGTCGAGGATGTCCAAGTGGAGCTAAAAGTTTTAATAAAAATGGTAATAAAATAGAGGTCATAAATCAAGGTTTCTAATTTGGAACATAATCTGGTGTCCAGCTGACGCTGTGCAAGGATGCTGCCGGCAGGGTAGGCTTGCGAGTGCAGGCGATCAACAACGGGGTGTTTGTGAACCTGGTTATGAAGGACTCTCCAGCCGCGCTTGTCGGCCTGAGGTTTGGAGACCAGATTCTGCAGATCAACAGTGTCACAGTGGCAGGCCTCTCCATGGACAAGGTCCACAAGATGTTCCGTGAAAGCCCGGTCAACGGCATATCTGTTGTTGTCAGGGACAGGTAATTCAGATTGTCCTACTCTCTCTGGTTTCTGAAAGTATTTGCTAAATTCAACTGTCAGAAGATATAGCATTGTTTCTGCCTTGAAAATATTGCTTGCACCTCTGTACTAAACTGTATATACCCATGTACCATCTGCACAGTTTTCCTCAAACAAATTTGAAATGTAGGAGTCCTGGTCTTGCATGGGGAAGAAGGTTTTTGGGAATAATACAGGACTGAAAACAGATAGGTTTCATTATAACATAGACTGCTTTTCCCTCTCATCAATGAGTGCAGACAACTGATAGCAGGATGGGGTGGGTAAGTGGCTTTCATGCTGGCCTGGCAGACAGGCAGTCGACATTTGAGGTTTTTGTTGAAGTTGTTTATGTCTTCCATATACAAGTAACTTTTTAAATAGCAATTACAATGTAAAAAAATTATGCAGTGTGTACCTCTTGATGAATGTTTACGTCAAAGGTGTATGTAAATAAGTATAGATGGGTCTAAACCCCATTTGGCATAATTAATAAAAAAAAACTTCCCTTTATCAAACTTTGAGGCATTCTTAACCGGTGTTTCCGATGGTAAGCAGCTGGCTACAATCACCAACCTTGCCCAATAATTGCAAATGTTGTACTTGTCAAGAACGCAACCACTAAACACAGAAGATAAGTAAAAACTGCAGTGTTTATAAATACTGCGTGCATGTTTACTGCATAAATTACATTTATCTGCTTTATATTGGTGCATCCTGAGTCGGTGAGTGGTAGGAGGTACCCGGTCTATTCCTTGATACTCCCTACTGGCACTCAGTCTCCCACCTCGTTACGGGGGCACGTCACTGGAGGTGAACCTATAGTTTAGGTGGATTGTTTGGAGTGCTGATTTCCCTCCGGGTGGTTATAAGGGGGCCCTTCTGCAGCATAGAGGTTTCTGTGTGTTCCTTAGCGTGGCGGATCGGAGTTGGTCCAACGTTGGGGTCCTTACGGGTATACATCCTAGGGAAAGGGTTGTGTTTGGAGCATGGGGAATCAAACCCCAGGGTGAGCTTGATTAAGAACAACTCCCTCCTAGGGAGTGCTACCTAGCTCACCATGAAGGCTGCAAAAATACGGGACACCAGCTGTCCAAAAGAATGACATACTGCAAGTGGAGTTGGATATGATAATGGAATCGGAATGAGTCTGATTATTCTTGGAGAGTTCCTACTCAGGATCTCGTTCACTTCCGGGACGTTTGAAAGGGACCGGCCTCGTCGACATCGCATGAAACTTGCATCTCTGGCTGACTGGTGTTGATGGCTCCATTGAATATTAAAATCTTGAGTGGGAAATATGGGGGACCGTTGGTGGCTTCAGTATATAGCACAATTCTTCCTTTCATATCACGTGTCTGTAATCACTCACTGGGCTGTGAGGAATGTTGTAGACACAGTATTAATTGACCTGCCGTAAAATGACTTCCCCACGAGTGTAGCAACTCTAGAGTAAGGGTGAAGTCGAAATGTAGAATGTGCATGTCAGTGCAGGAATGCGCCATGCGTCAGGTTTTACTTGGGGGCAGGTAGTACACAGGTAATACAGTAAATGGTTGTATGAACAAATCTGTAATGTGTAAAATACATTATTTGTATTCTCTGACTTTCAGAAGTATTTAAACCAGTTAGAAGTAAAGAAACTTAATAACTTTATTAAAGGTAAACAGTTTATATGTTGTGGTGGCTGTATTGAAAAATAAATATTACTCCTATGTGGTGTTATTAATCTAATCTTAATGCTTTTGTTGAAAATATGTGTTTTAGTAGAATTGGTATTATGTTATGTTTTCCAGACCTTTTGAAAGGACGGTGACATTGCACAAGAGCAGCACCGGCCATGTTGGTTTCCACTTCAAGAACGGGAAAGTAGTTGGCTTGGTGAAAGACTCGTCTGCTGCTCGGAACGGCCTGCTTACTGAGCATCAGTTGCTGGAGTTGAACGGGCAGAATGTGGTGGGACTGAAAGACAAGCAGATTACTGCATTGATCGATGAGGGAGGCCCTGTCGTTACGGTCACAGTCATACCATCATTTGTATATGACCACATGGTGAAGAAGTAAGTTTAGCATGCCTTATTGGCCATTATTCACTTCCATTAGCTGCAATTTTTTTTTTGTTACCATAGTTACTACAGTTGACTCACAGTGTATCGTTATTCAGGGTACATCAATAAAATACAGCTTCTAACCTTATAATACTTTATGTTGAGTATAGTAACAGCTGTACATTATCTGTGAATAAAGTTTAATTAATAATAAATGAGCCCACTTTGGGCAACTTAAGCAATTTATGTTTTAAACTTATCAAATAAAAAATTCTACAAGGTAGTGTATCATTTCTCAGCATAATTCAATAAATTTTTATATTTACGAACCATGATTTCAGCTTCAGGGCTGGTAGAATGCCCCGGAGAAGAGGTTCATCGAATAGTGTGTGCACATTGCAAGCGCCAGTTCCATTATGCCTACTTAGGCTGGGACGATATAGTTCACACCGGCGGACTGGAGTACCGGTGTTGAGGACTGCCAAATAGGACAGGCGGCATTTTGCAGCTGGGTGACCTGCCAAGGACAGGGGCTGTACACAGTTTGATGCATTGTCTGTGCCTAATTTGTAGTGGTTCAGCTTGTTGGCCACCTCTGCTGATGGCGCCCTAGTCAGAGGCCTGTGGGTGACCTCCATCTTGACGGCGGGGCTGTTTTGTAGTTGTTTGTCTATCGGACTGGGTCGGTGTCTTCTTTGGCGAGGAGTTCTGTCGAGGGGACGTCTCTAGGAAATTTCACTTGGGCTTGGTGTCATTCTTCCTCATTATGGGGCAACTTTCGGAAGTATTCTGTGGGAGTTTAAGGTAGTGTTCAAATAGATTTGGTGTCTCACAGTGTAGGAAATTCCACATGGTTTGGAATGGAATAACTTGCCCTCTGGCTGGTATCAGCTCAGACCTCATGTTCTCAGGGAGGAGGTGGCCTGTCTTCTGGAGGGGCTATTTGTACTGGGTTGTCTACGTCGGCCGGTGATTCCGAGGTCACCAACTGCGCTACGTGGACATCTGGGTTGGGGGCCGTCTCCTGGGAACTGGTGTATTTCTCCTGTGGTTGCTTTGCAAATTCACCCTCTTTGGTCCTTGGCCCAGTAAACATTGTCTTGGCACCCGACAATATTATATGGACCTTCCCACATCTCAGCAAGCCTGCACTGAACTGGCCTCGGGCCTTGCTTAGAGGATGGCTGCGTAAGATGATGGTTTTGCGCATGTTGAAGGCCCTGGTGCCAGTGCGGGATTGTGGGTACTTATTATTGATGTAGATATCTAGTGATTCTCGAGCATTGTCCGTCTGGGCCGGGGTGGCCAGGCGGATATCTTCGGGACGAGGCATCTCTGTGTGTGTGCTGTCTCATTGCCAATCTCCTGAGTGGCGAAGTGTGTGGTCCAGGAGTAGTTGGCTAGGGCTCGTGTTGATTGCCTTGTTGGTTCATCTTCAGAGGCTGAAGAGGATCTTCGGAATGGGCTTGTCCCATTGTTTGTGGTCTTTATTCACACTGAGGTGAAGACTCTTCTTCATCTTCTGGTTCCTCCGCTCTGTGGGGTTGGCTTGCGGGTGAGAAAAAAAGGGGGGGGGGTGGTGGTTGTCCATGTCTCGACCCCCCACTCATTGCATGCTACCTGCCATTTCTGACTGGTGAACTGGGTCCCGTTATCCGTGAGGATAGACTGCGGGTAGCCCCAGCGTGGAAAGATTTCATCCTCAATTTTCCGAATGATGTGGTGGGTTTCCTGGATAGGCAGAGGGAACGCCTCCACCCATCTGGAAAACTGATTGGTCACTACCAGCAGGTAGTGGTTCTCCTTGGTACTTAAGATATGGTCCCATCAGATCAGCTACTACGCACTTCCAAGCCATGCATGGTTGATGGAGTTTGGAGGTGGGTTGTGGTACGGGGTATGCCTTGCCCATGCAGCATGTCTCGCAGATGTGAACATACTGCCGAGCATATGTAGCATACACCAATATCAGTTAGGGTATCTTTTGTTCCTGGATGACCGGCCTGTCTGCGTATGTCGGCCTGTAAGTTCTTGGGCTCCCATATTCTCCATTTAGCTCCAGGTTGGTCGCTTCGAGACCATATGACACTATCCCTTAGTTCGAACCGCTGGGGCTGTTTTCGGAGGAGGTTCTGGATTTCCGGAGCTTTCTGCTGGTGGAAAGCTATTCAGCTCCGGCTGAGTTGCAGTTGTAATAGGTTAATAGGTTCCTCAGGGCTGCAGTCTGTAAGTAGGGGTGGAGTCATTCTTTCCCACTCTTCATCTGCCTTGATGCCCGTCATCTAGGTCTGGTGGCGGGATAGGGCATTTGGAAGATCGTGGGACTTGCCCGGGCAGTGCTGTACCTCGTGGTCAAGAACATGTCCACCGCCCGAGCTTGGCTTTAGCACTACGGGATGCACGTAGCCATTGAAGAGCTTTGCTGTCGGTTTATAAGATTAAGTGGATGCCTTTCAGATTTTTATATATATATATATATATATATATATATATATATATATATATATATATATATATATATATATATATATATATATATATATATATATATATATATATATTCCAACTGCCCGGATAACAGATAGACATTCTTGTTCATTTATGTGATAGCGTTGCTCGGTGGCATTTAGCCTTGTGCTAGCATACGCTATCACCTGGGATTGGCTGTCAGAGCCCTTTTGATAGAGAATGGTTCCTAAATCGTTCTGGCAAGCGTCGTCGTATCAGTGGGCTCTCCCCTTTAGGCGGGTGGAGTTGCTTGATATTAGGAAAGCTGGCCTTTAAGGCTTGAAAGGTGGCGCGTTATTCTGGTCCCCACCACCATGCTTCCTTTTCAAGTAACTGGTACAATGGTGCCATGAGGCTGGCTATATCAGGCACAAAATCCTGAGCCAGTTGCAGAGACCGAGGAAGCGGCACAATTGTTTCTTGGTGACCGGCTCTTCTGCTCCCTCAATAGCCCTTATTGAGCTTGCTTGTGGATAATTTCCTTCGAGAGTAACCACATGTCTCAGGTAATCAGTGGAAGATTTCCCGAAGTGGCTTTTTGAAAGTTTGCACATTGTCCCAAGTAACTCTAGGCATTCCAGGACTCATTGGAGGTTACCGGGGTGATCTTCCCACGACTTGGAGAATATTATGATGTCGTCCCGGTAGGTAAAGCAAAACTGGCCTATATAGCCTGCTATGCTCTGGTTTCTTTTCTGGTTCTGCAGGCCAGTTTATTCTAGGCAGATCCAGTATAGCCTGCACCATGAATCTCAGCTCAGTCTCTGTCCCTGTCTACTAGCTGGTCTACTGTGAGCGGCTTGGGTAACAGTAGCAGATTTCTCAGTTTGGGTAGCAGCATGCGTGTCATGATGCACTCACTGCTTTCTTTCCTTTCATCCGGGAAAATCCGCCTAAACGTGTGAACCTTCCGTCGAACTAATATTTCAGCTTCCTTGTCCAGTACTACTAAGTATTACGGATTTGCCGTAATTATTACTGATTTTAACCTCCAGTTATGGAATTACGGAGGCTTGCTTGTTCATCACCTAAATTGATAGGCTTGACAATGCGTCTGAATTTTTTCATATTTTTTCAGTTCGTATATATTTACGGTATAATGGATTGTCTGTCGTACAGTAAATCTTGTACTTTTACCAGAAGCTTGCATCTCAGTTGACAATTTCAATATTGCAAACAGTGTGATAAATTCGGTATCACGAGCAGAAAAAATTGTGGCAATACTGGAAAGAGAAAACTACACTGTTGCAAGTAGTGGTGCGGTGTTGCCATTATGTATTTACTCTGGGTCGTCGTGTATTGTACAGATTAAGTTTGTTGGTTTCAGAAAACTTGCTTAGTGTTGAATTTACTGAATGATTCTGCAAATAAATTATTTACTGCTTGTGATGAACAGACGTAAAATTATTGGTGTAGTAAACTTGCAAGGATTACCATTGGAAACATGTTCAAGAGGTTGCGAATTTTACAAACAGTACGTTTGCATGATTTGTAAATAATTTATTTGAAAACCGTTACTATAATTATTAAAATGCACATGTCTGAAAAAGTCACACTTTCAACCCACTTATAATGCGTGAATATTAGTTTTTGTCTATATTGTAAATTCAACAAGTGTAAGGTTATTCAGTCTCTCTCTCTCTCTCTCTTCTCTCTCTCTCTCTCTCTCTCTCTCTCTTCTCTCTCTCTCTCTCTCTCTCTCTCTCTCTCTCTCTCTCTCTCTCTCTCTCTCTCTCTCTCTCTCTGTCTCTTCTTCTCTCTCTGTCTCTCTCTGTCTCTCTCTTCTCTCTCTCTCTCTCTGTCTCTCTCTGTCTCTCTCTGTCTCTCTCTCTCTCTCTCTCTCTCTCTCTGTCTGTCTGTCTCTCTCTGTCTGTCTCTCTCTCTCTCTGTCTCCCTCTCTCTCTGTCTCCCTCTCTCTCTCTGTCTGTCTCTCTCTCTCTCTGCGCGTGTCCATATACATATATTTATTGCTGCATATCTACGAATACGAACAGTGACGTATGTATCACGTTTTGTTTTGCATAAAGTTTTCAAAGTTACAATAATTAAAATGTTATTTCCATATGAGCAACGTTTTCCACCACTCCGTAAAACCAATATGCTACTCAAAACGCCACACACTTGTAAGAACAATAAAACAATGCATTCTCACGAGAGACATTAAACTAAACCCCCAGCCCTTCACTGTTTCCTTATTTTCCCTCAAAATAAAATAAACAGAATCCCAACAAAGTTAACCTGGCAATTACAAAAATTAAACAGGTTAGAATGTCAATCTAGCAATTCTTAAACAGAGAGAATTTTCAGCAGTGTCTGCGCTAATCAAATGGAATTTATAGCATCTTTGTTAACACCAAATTTAGGCACTCTTATGATTGAGAAAGTAAACAGTAATTCAATCAATGAGTTGTGTTACTAAAAAAAAAAAAAAAAACCACCATAGAGCAAGTGATAAGTAAGAAAGTATTGTTGCAATTTCTCTCTCTCTAGAAATTAATTGGGCTATACCAAGTTTGTTAAGGTATGGAGGTCTTAATCAAATAAAAGAATTAATTATAATTTCCTTATTTTATTTAAAATAACTACAGCATCTGAACTGAAATCCTCACAATAAATTGAAATCACTTACTGTTCACAATTGACACCAATTAATAAAATTTATCATTGTGACACAGAAATCAATGAAATTAAATATCAGTCCCAATAGACAGTGTATCAACCTATTAAATTATTTTACAATTTATGTGTCCATATTTGACATTTAGAATATTTACAATAAAATCAGTATTACACTTCCATTCAGTCCCACCTCAGTTCAGTCCATGTCCCGCCAGTCACAATGTTCTAGAGTCTTCCAAGCGCCCCCATGCACAGTAGGCTTCACTCGTCGGTTTCACACCCTCTCGTCCGTTCAAGCCACGAACACTTCACTCGCCGTCGTCCCGCAATCTCCAGTCGTCGTCCACACTTCACTTCGCTCACGCACACTCTGCTAGGCGGCCTCCACCAAAGACTGCCGGCCGCTGGGTTGCGGCAATATATATAGTGTCTTAGGCCACCACCTAGAATCTTCCCCAACTTGCTGGTGCGTCGCGGAGGGCTGAGGTGCCAGCCAGTCACACCAGAACATTCTTGCTTCGTCGCTAAACGTATCGGAAACTCTAGCAGGCGAGAGGTGGTCTGTGACACTAGTAAGTCTCGCCGCTGTCGGCATTCACGGGATTCCCAGAAGGGGGCAGACAGCCACGAGCGCATCATTGCAGGAAGAGGGGAGGGCGAGGTGGGTCTCCGATTATGGCGAGGGGCAGCAGAGTCTGCACCAGCTGCATTTTATTTACGTTTTTAATATATCCTGGTGATGATTATTACTATGTTGAAATCGTTTTTCTGGTTCACCCATGTGCACATACAGTAAAACCCCTCCATCACAACCCCATTTATTACGACCCAATTCCGAGGAACCGTGAAAAGTTTGGGTCAAAAAAGCTGAAAATTTGAGGCACATCTAAAAATAGATACAGTAATCCCTCGCCAACCGCGGTATTTTGAACCGCAGTTTCAGTTATACATGGATTTGTTTTGTAGACGTTTTCTCCAACTGCGGTACTAGTTTCTATTATCCACAGTTTTCAGTCTATGGAAAACTAGCCCTTACTGATGTTAGTGGTCGCGCATTTCTCAAGCTATGGCTGTTCATGGTAAAGTGAGCACTTTTGACAGCCTGGTTACTTTTTTCCTTTCAATATCATTTTAAATAAATATTGCCAAGTAAGTAATAAACACAGTGTGTATATTCCACCGCACACTGAAATTAACGTCTCAGGCTAAATTAAAGCATACTTATTGACTATTATTCCAAATGAGAAGGCTTTCAAAAGTGCTCACTTTACAGTGAATGGCCTTTACCATCATAGACTTTGACATTGGTTGTCCCAAGCAGCGTGAAGCAACAAATTACTTAATGCTAGAAGGGGACACTGGTGTATTCCGTGGAAGCAGGGGGAGGGGGGGAATGTTGCAGGCTGGGGCCGGGTCAGTAAGGCTTCTAGTCGCATGCTGCCGCCTCTGCCTTACCCTCACTGTTTTTTTTGCTTCCATTATCCCTCTTCTTTTGCTGTAAAAACAGCGGCACATTACACAGACTAGTTTCTAAATCAGTGTATGTATGATAACTTCAAATTTAATTCAATGTCCTTCTTTAAATTATTATTTTTATGTTTATGTGCGCCCACACCTACGTAATATGCTAACTTTTTGTAGTGGGCAATTGTTTTTTTTCTTGTGAAGTCAATTTTATGTGTAAAGTGAAGATAGATGAGTGTGTGCAAATAAAACGTGTTCTTATGTTACCGGTACCATATTATAGTGAGTGAGACTGTGTGCGTGTGTAGGCAACGTCAAAAGTTTTGGATGAAAAGTTCAGTGTAGAGGCCAACACGCTGTGCTGCAGAGGATCTAGGCGCTCACCCAGCTACGTACACGACACTGTCAGACCAAAGCGAGAGCACATGTATTGCGCAATGCCACCTAAACTTTTCGATCGTTATGTGCCTCATAGCAATGTATGACACACGAGACCTGCGTAATAGTTCTTTAATATTAACTTTATATTTTAATAGTACATAGTCTAATCTTTTCAAACACTTTCATTGGCCTTCTTTTTTACAACAAGGAGTGGTCCAATATGTCTTTCTTGGGTATAAAATTAATCAGGGACCTCCAGCAATTAAAATATGCATATTCATATTTTATTTTATTTAAAAAGTGTTTTTTAATGTGCTAGAAATGATTGAACATACTTAATGACAAAAATGGCAAGTTTGGGGGCATAGGGTGGGGCAAAATCGGCGCAAAATTTTTTTTACTCATCCCTCCCCCTTATATTACAACCTTTTTCTCGGGAACTGTGAGTGGTCGTAATAGAGAGGTTCTACTGTATTTTATTATTTAATGCATGTGTGTTATGTGTATGCCTATTCAATTTTGCGATGATATCTATATTTTGGAGAGAAATTTTATTGCTCATTATTTATGTGTATTTTTTGCATACACCTGGGATTACTGATGGGTGTTGGAAGTTGGCAGCTCTGCTCATCAGTGGTTTGGGCATGGCTATAAAAATCATTAGTGAGGTTGGCTAGTACTTTTTCGACAGTGAACTGGGCAGCGGTGTGGCTACTCAGTTGTCCCCACTCACTGATGAATTTGCTATATTTATTCCACCACTCGAAGGCTTTACCCTTGAGCTTGGTTGCATGCTACTCACCCATTTTTTCGGCTGAGTTTCATTTTCTTTTTTGCATTCAGCTGTGAACGTGAGCAGGTCCTCATTTGGATGTCTCTCAAATTGGGTGATTTGGGTTTCCCTTGTGCACCGGGTGGTAACTATTAGGGGCTGGCCCTGGTTTGTTTGGGTGGTATTCGGCGGCTCGCCGACATACCTCGCAGCGGTATAATGTGGTTGTTCTGGAGTTCAGTATCTCTGAAGGGTAACTTGCAGTCCTGCTCTAGGTGCGGGAAAACTGGGTTTACAAAATATTCCGCGGTCTCCTGCCTTCGCTTGGCGGACCTGATTCTGCTAGGAAGGGTACAAGCAATACTGGGAATAATAATCTTAATTAGTATTCAAACATGTTTATTCCTAAAAGGAAATAATTGCACTATCTCCTATCAAACAGGAGTTGAACAGTAGTTGGCTACGGTAAACGGGTGAAGGTGACCTGGTTCTAAACTGGCAAGGTAGGAAGGCTAAGTGGTTATTTAAACAACTTGACTTAACTGATGCTACATCTTGTCCTCAAGGGACCTGGATTTCCTGAAGGGAACAGAAGTGTTAAGTGTTTGGCGACTTCAATGAAGGGAGCTTCTGAAGGTAGTTAGCGAGGTGCAGAGATGTCTACGAAGGCTTGGACGAAGACCTGGGTTGCAGTAGAGAGCCCCAGCACACGACATGGTGGAGCGAGCTACTGCTGATGGGTCCTTCGGCATCAGGAGTGCTGAGAAGGAACAGACTGAAGTTGCAAGTGTCATGCACCGGTTTTTATACTCTTTCAGCTCGCTCTTGTCCGGGTGGCAGAGGGGTGGCGTGGCTTCCTCAGAGTGTGTGACGTCACCGGCCGGCCAAAGTTCCAGCTTCTGCATAAGTCGGCAGTTAATACTACTAGTGTAACCCCTCTGCATGCTATAGTACTAAGTGGCCTTGAATTGTCATCTCGGTGGTTCGTCCGGTAACTTGTTTATTCTTCATGCAAGATAAGGATGCATCTTTTACCTCTGGGTAAACAGTACAATTTATTGGTGTCTGGAAGATTGTACTGTTAATCAAACTCCATTGGGTGCTGCAGGAAGGTTCGTACTGATGAGGTGAAGTCTATTTAAATAGGCTGAAAAGATGCCACGTGTCAAATTCCTCATTAAAATGTTTTGCATAACACTTTCTGCCAAAACCATTGCTTTGAAATAATAGTGATGATAGACTGCAACTTTTTTGAGCGCTAGATAATCAGTCTTGACAAAGTTCTACAATCACCAATCACACTATACGTGTAAGGGATGGAAGCAAGCACACGTGGCTGAGAGGGAGGGTGCTTTTTTTTTTGTGGACAACAGCTTTCCTTCTCAAAGGCATGTAAGGGAGGAAGAAAGACGTGTGGCTGAGAGACACAGAAAGAGATCGTGAAGGGGGGAGGGAGGATGCACGGCTGCCATGCTGGTTGCAAGGTAACCGCTTCCTCTCTCATCAGGCGTGTAAGAGGAGGAACTAGACTCACTGTATCCAATACCATCAACTGAACTAAAGAGGAGTGCACTGCAGATGTGATAAACGGTGGCACACGTGACTTATTTCACATCCAGTTATTAGATGTTTGCATAAACCAGCTTAAAAATGATCGTTGTTGGAAATCTTGGGTGATAGGACCGAAAGAAATTTTGATTGATGCAATATCCAATAAATGATAAAAGCGGGTAGTTTTATCATTATTTATTATGAATTTTACCAGGACCACTGAAAATTAATTGTAGAAGTAGTATATCAGAACATGCGTTTTCGGTGCATCGAGAGGTTCACTGAAATCATATTAGATTGTGACAATTCACAAACAGTGTACAGTGGAAAACATGTTTCAATACACTTTATTATATATAAATACAATTAGAATTGGCAAACAGCCCTTAGCATGACTGTGATAGTAAGATATATATACACACACACATGTATATATATATCACAGTAATAATTACACAGTTGTTAATAATTTGTTTCATTGATTACAGTTCTTTGTATTTTCCTTGGAGCACCAAAAAGAGAAAAATACATTAGAAATATGTAATCTTAGGTCCAGAACAACAAACCTTTAAAATATGGAAATTCTAAATTCAATTTATTTAACTACTAATTATAAATGTTACCATTTTCTTTTACTAGAACGCAGCACCCATTTGACTCTAAAAACTCGTGGAAAGGAGGGCCGAAACGTAATTTTAAAGGGCGACCAAAGCCATAATTTTGAAATGGCCTAGCCTTACTGCACACCCAAGATACAGCACAACTATGCCACACAAATTACCAAAAAAAAAAACATTTAAAACCCAACCTCAAAGTTAGCGATCTATATGACTTACTGTTTTACTACCCCATCGCTGAGTAACTAAACTGGTAAACTGCTGGGAAAAGGTGAAAGTGGTTAAGCCATCATATACTGTAATCCATTAAAGGTTATTTCACACTTTTCTGAAGCCCTGCTAAAGTTCTACGTCCAGGATATTCCCCCGCTCAATGGAAACTAAGCTTAATTGAGTCTAGAAAATAACACCAAAAGGCAATGCACCAATTTTGTGAGTCATAACAATATTTTGCATGAGAACTATTTCTTACTAGGCGCTACCAAAACACATGTTTCCCCACTGTTTTTATTCATTTTTACTCTAAATAAAGTATTTTAATTTATAAATAAAATAAAGGTAAAACTTAAAACTTTCATTTAACTAACAATATGATACTTTTAGTTAAGAGATAATAGAGTTCCGATACCGGTACTTAGTATCGGTATTGGCAGTTACTTAGCCTGTATTAGCCGATACATTAGTATCGGTTGTAGACAATTAAGTCAGGTTATTACTTTCGTTAGACAAAAATTACAGTATTTCCGTGTGTATACAGTAAAACCTCGTTAATTCTAAGTAGATTCATTCAAAATCATATATAATTCAGAATGTGCATTTGCCCCCAAATGAAGAATAGGATTTTATATGATTGTGCCAGAGTTTTCATGTCTGTTGACTGGTTTTCGTCGCCTCTACTGCCTGCTGAAGATGTGAAAAGATGCGACAGTGCCACGCACTGCGTGAAGTTTGGGAGAGTAAGATGAAGAAAATTCCTGGCTGCGTGTTGTGACAGTTGGAGGGAGGAAGCAAGCTTGGTGCGGTGTGGGTGTGCCTTGATGATGGAAAGATAAAAGGAGTGTAGCGGTGTGGGCGTGGCTGGAGGATGGAAGGAGGAAGGAAGTGAAGCGGTGTGGCTGATGGGAGGGATGGCGGACAGCCGGTGGAGGGTGGACTGGTAAAGGGGACTAAGGGAGTGAGTGCTCTTTTCAGAAACCAGACCTAGCTTAGCGAGTGGCTGCTTGACAAAAATGCCGGCCATGTAGTGTGGTATACGCTGTTGAAGTCAATGTCATATCCTGTACCGTTGCCTAGCAACTGTTGTGCTGGATGTAAACAAAAGTGTGATCCAGCAGTTTTCTACGCTGTAGTAAGAGTTTTCTTGTCATTTGCAATATTTGCGTAATAGTAACCACGAATGAGCGATGGTAAATTGTTTTGCATTTGGTTGCAACAATAGCGTTAGAGAGGTCTGTAAATTCTTTCTTTTCGCTAAAGACAAAGTTATATATTATCGATGTGGATTCGTATGTGTCTGTACGTTTTTAAGATTCTTTGAAGTAATTATATTTCAAGTGCAATAATAAAACTCATAAGAGGCCCAAAAAACATGTTTTTTAAATACCAAAAATATGGTAAATTGAAATATGCCCATGTTATTTTTATTATTGTCTAAATAGAAGCTACAAAAATACATGGTACAGGTTAATACAAGTAATAAACATTCTATGTAGGCTACCAGGCTTATCATTAATAGTGGACTAAACTATAACTATGAAACCCTTGTAATTTACTTTAAAAATTACCATTCTCAGCATGCAAGTTAATTTTTGTGGGAGATAAGATAGGGATCCAAACGAAGGCTTGTGTCTTTGTAGTGCCACTTTAAAGAAGGCCTGAAAGAGAATGGTCATATAATTATTGAAAGAAACACAACAAAATTGTTTGTTTTCTTCCCCAGAGAAGTCGAAAAGGAAGTACGTTATAGGTTATATTCTGTGGTTACTAATGTTTAACAGCTTTGTCATAGCATGATGATACAACACAAGATGCAGTTGAACATGCCTTATCCTGTCCATGGTGGGCACTGGGCAGTTCACAGGAAAGTAAAGTAGCTTCAGACAAATTAAGAAATTCTCGCCGACAGGAAATGCGAGACGAGTACAGTCAGCTGATTTGCTAGGACTTTTAATATATTTGATGTAATGGCAATTTGTGTGATACAATTCTTTGTCAGTAGTCCTGGCACAAATGTATGTTGTGTAGGTTTGGAGAGTCAATTAATAGGCTTAATAACATATAACCTAATGTGTGGGCAGATCTATAGGGGCTGCAGTATTCTCACCAACTTTGTTTTGCTCATTGAAGTGTTTACGTACTGATGGTATCTGCCTAGCTGTGTGAAATGCAGAGGACCTAACCAAGCTAATCCTAAGTAAATTACGGAGAGTGTGTGTGCCAATGCACTTATCACATTTCGGAAAATGAATAATGAATAACAAAAATCAGTGACTAATTAAACTGTGTCATTTATCTGCATTATATCTAATAAGACCTAACCTAACTAAATGTTTCATTATAGGTGAATCTCGAAGGGTATCTGAGCAGATACGCTATGGTGCGTAGGAATATGGACAATAAGGACTTGCAGAATTAAATCTTGCGGCAATTTAAATACATTATCTTATTCCTGTTAGTCCTTATTGCACTTTGTGTGACGTGTGATAGTACATCAGCACACCCAACCCCTTAGATTCACCTATAATGAAGTTATGTTAGGTCAGGTTTTCATGAAATTAATGTAGTTAAACGACACAATTTAGGAAATGCAAGTAGTTTTAACTAAACAGAAAGACTGTTACTTTATGCATTTCTTTCTAGGAATACAATAAGTTTTTAGTTACTGTTAATTTTATTAGGCATAGTACAAACCTTATAGGAGTTTGGTGGCAATGGTGCAAATAAATTTGCATTTTATATACAAATTGAAAAAAAAAAAAAAAAAAAAAAAAGTGTTAATACCTACAGCCACTGCCTATTATGAGACAAGTGCAATAATTTTACCGTCAATGTGTTTTTCCAACATAGTTTTTGTGTGGTTAACGTCATACAAGATATGTACATGAGTTTGAGACTGCAGCATTGTGTTTAAATTACTCAACAAATCATTAAAATATGTGCCATTAAAGCACCACAAGTAATACCAGATTCACGCTTGGTTGTACAAAATACAAATTAAATGACTCAAATTTAGTAATAGCCATTTTGCTGTGCTTCTTTTATAACAAATGCCTAGCAATGCGTTGTTTGCATCCAATATGGTGGCGCATAGGAATATCAATTGCAGATGTCTTCAACAGCGTATTGAGACAACATTCACCGGAAGTTTATTCATAGTAGAGGGAGCGAAAGGGTTCTGGCTACCACAGTTGCCGTTTTAAACCATACTTTGCCCTTTTATATATATATATATATATATATATATATATATATATATATATATATATATATATATATATGGTGTAGCATTTAGGCGTAAAGGCAACAGTTACGACACCAATATTTTACTGCACGTTAACATATAATTTATGACCAAGATAAATGCAACAAACTTATTGTTTGGTGTTTTCCTTCAAATTTTTGCCTTTTTCAACCAAATATTTTATGGTTCCTCAAAACAGGGTTGTAACTTCGAGAGGGTAGTTATTCCCTGGCCCGTAGTTGTGTTTACTTTGGAAAGGGGAAATGTGCATTTCTGAAGAGGCTATTTTCTTTACTTAGAGTCTAGGGAAAATGTTTTTTCATGTATTATTAACAGTAATACATTTTCTAAAATTTAGTGCAAAGGGCATTGGCATAGGAACAACTCTAGTATAAAACACTTGTGATAGATGGCATATTTAGTAAACAACTAAAAAGTCACACGTGGGGTGAATTTTCAAAGGTTTGTTTCAAAAAGTGTGAAGAAATCCCAAATAGACTATAGTAAGGATCTTGTAATGTGAGTTGTGACTAAAAGTAGCAAACTTCCGATGGGCATAAAGTTGAGTAGAATAGGCAGAGCTCCGGCCGAGCAAGGGCCTAAGTAATCTGTCCTGGCCAATCAAAAATTGTGACACACGAAGGAGGAATGGGGTGGAAAAGGGAGGAGATCCGAGCTAAGCAAAGAGTATACTACCGCACAGAAGTAGGTGGTGGTCAAAACAAAAATGCAACAGTACTAGCGTCGCAATATGATAAGTTTTACAATGTTTCTACACCATTTTCCCCAATTAATGATCTCACACAGTTTGTTCCTAGAGTTCAGGATTGCCTTATTGATTGTAGAGTTAGTTGGTAAGCCTCCAGGCATGTTGGTGAACAAGGCAGGAGTGTCATTGCTTTCTGGTGTAAATTAGGCTTTGGAGCATGACACCCAGCAGTATCATAACTGGCACTTAGTTGTAAATATGTAATTGTGTTGGTTTCTATTCCTTCCAGTTGTATGTTCCTGGTAGCTTGTAGAGGACTCCCAAAGAGTAAGGATGGAAGTACAATTACTTTTGTAAGAGAGGTCTACTGTTCTCTAACCCCGAGGGCTGGAACTTTGTTTGCCAGGCCTAATTGGTGAGGGCTAGGGATTCCTGTAGTGGAGCTGGTATGCAAGTAAGTGAGTGAGAGAATGGCATTATTGAGGAAATGTAAAACACTGTAAGAACCAAGTGTATTAGCATTAGTATTTACGAAAAGGATGAAAACTGTCTGCATTGTAATGTCGCAGACGTCAGAATTGGCGACAGGAAATCATAGCTTGGTTTTACTCACTCTGTAGGTACATGAAACTTAAATAAAGGCGTCATATTTAAAGTATTCAAGTCTCGGATTAGTTCCTTCGTATTTTTATTTCAAATTCAAAATAAACAGTTCAAAATCTTCCATTAATGCTAAGTCACGAAATCAGCTTAATGAGACAAAGGAGCAAAGACCAGTGCTGTGATAGTTCATTTATTATTCACATCACTCAAAACTTGCATCGCAAGAGAAAATTAGGAAGGCAGGAGGGACGTTAGTTCCCTCCTGGCACCCTAGCGACGTCCCACACTGGCAGAAATAATTTGGTAGGAAAAAGTTTGTTAGCCGAAAATAATTGAAGTAAAAAAATTAAAGAAGTAGAGGTTGCTGGTGTTTGCTAGCGTGAGCTGTATTTGCCATGCTCGATGTGTTTCTTCGAGGGCTTGTTGGCGACTGTTATTGGGCAGCAGGTGCTCGGGACTCAAATCACCACGTGCAGTACCCCCACTCCTTGCACCAGGATGCTAAAAACCTGACCAAGTAAGGGCATGGTGTGGTACGGAATCCCTTCGGAAACGTGTGCGACCGTCGTAGCAACCGCTTCCCCACGTCATGCTGAACTCCGTCGTAGTAAAAATAATCAAAATTCTAGAACATTTTCGAAGGAAAAATGTTTGTGAAAGTGGTAAAAGCTTTTATCTCAAATGCTGATGCAACCTAAACTGCAATTTCAGAAAAGCAAACGCATAACAGATAAACATTCTAACATGGCCAAAACTTCAATTATACTGATAAGCAATTACAATTACTCTTAAAACAAAAGAAAATTAACTAGATGTCCCAGTTTAATTATTATAAATCGCATCATTACAACATGAGATGCTCCTGGAGTCCTCCTTTTACTCTGTGTGGAGCAGGGCATAGAGCAAACAGGGATGGGTGAAATAGGTCCTTGCTGCTCTGTGTTTGTAAAAAGTAGCGTGTGTGCATCTCAGGTGGTATGAGTGTGCACGTGCATATGTGTGTGTGCACATGCATGCATTTGTTCGCGTGTTGAAGTGGTAGAACCATCCTACATTCATCTCAGTGGTGTCATGTGAGCAACTTTCACTTGATTCAGTCTCTCTCTCAGGTGCCCTCACTCACTCTGGGTAAACAGTCTTGGGGTCAATCAAGGTATGTCCAAACGGAGTGTGGCACGTGTCAGTATGTAATGTTTGAAAGTACTAAAAGTTTTGGAAAAGCTGTCAAACATTCTAAGAATAATGCATACAAACAAGTTCATATGAAATTCTGGCACCAACAGAATACATAAATGATTCGCACAGACAAACAAAACATGCAAGAATGATGAATAGAGGTTCAGTGTATTGGGCAAGTGTTTGAAGTTGTATTGGATTGTCAGTGCGTGTTGTGTTTCAGGATGGCGACCAGCTTGCTGAAGGGCTCCATGGACCACTCCATCCCAGAGGTGTAAAGGAAGTGGTTGCTGGTTTCATCAGCCATTCAGCGTATTATTAAATTTGTTTTCATTTACGTAAACCAAAAGTGTATAAAATTATGTTGAATGTTATTAGTGTATGTTTTTTTTTATGTTTGTGGATGTAGGTCTGCCTCCAATATGTACAGGGTTATATAGACAGGGTTATTGCCATACAGTAGTCATCCTGATGGTAATTTACATACACCTACAGTCATAGGGGTGTTGGCGATAAAATTAACAGTTACTAAGGCGTGGTTATTGTACATTGAGTTATGAAAATGGGCTGAGTTTTCTTCCAAGATGTACCTGGGGCCAACAAACTCTTCTTTTGTTTACAGCTAGTACTTTTACAAATTTTTAATCGGTGTTTAGTTTTACATGCAAAATATGCGACATTTTGATGCGGACTTTGCCTGGTAAAAGAAAGATTAGAACCTATCCCTGTAGTACACAACTTTAGTAATTGCTTGAATGGGGAAAGTGCATAGTGTAAGTCTCCAATCAGACTGGATGCAATGGACTTTAAAAAATGAGCTGCAGTAACTTTTTATTTGTGGAAGTCTTTTAACTTCTGCTCATGATCTGAATGCTAATTGGCAAGTTATTGAAGACTTCGATTTTGTATGTTTCATGTTGAATAGCTTTTAAAAAAATTAAGTATGTTGATATTTTAATGACATTTTTACAGTAAGGCAGGCAGTGGCTTAAATTCAAAATACGTATGTTGGATGTATTGTATTAATGAAAGTTTTACATTTAATGCTGTTCATAGATTAGTTTGTTTACTTAGAATTTTATACGTTTCTAACATTTCTTGGTTACTGAGAATTTTGCAATGTGCAACTAAATTCTTCAAAACATTTACTGCATTTACATAGTTTCGTGTGTAGAATTTTTAGTGAAGCATAAATTCATGTCGCTGATTTCTTGGAAAATGTTCACTTTCCTGTAATCTTGCCAAAAATTTATCATGACCCGCCTTGCTTATAAAATATTTCTTGTTTGCTGATCTATTTTTTAATATAAATACTTGATAAGACTAAATTTTAGGTAGAAACTAAATTTATAAACTTGTGCTCTTATATTTGCTTGTGGTGTTGATTTTTTTTCAGCACAGTATAGCTACTTAACTATTAAGAACTGTGATTCCTCAAATTTCCTGAAAAATTATATTAATAAGTTATAATTAGAACTTGTAAAATTTATAAATAAAATATACTTTTATTTATTATTTAATGTACTTATTATTTTCTATTCGTTAAAATGAAGAGTAGAAACAACCAAACTGAAAACTTATTTATTAGTGATTAAATTGAAGATATACTTTTCCTGTTTTATTGAATTTACTATTTGGTAGTCACATTTTCTTCCACAACATTTAGATTTTTGTGAAGTTGTTTAGTGTTCCATGTTCAGTCTCTCTACCTTTTCGTTATTTTCTCTGTTAACCCATATATTTTTTCTTTGCTAACATTTTTCTGTGCAAGTTCATTTCCTGTGTAGTTGCAGCATTCTATGTGATTTCCTGTGCCAAGACTTAACTAGTATCCTAATTTATGTTAAGTTCACTTGTTACCCTCGTCGTTATAAATATGTCTTTATCAAGCTGCTTCAATGCTTGTAAATTTTTCATGAAATGTGTGTGTGTGTGTGTTGCATCCTATTTTTGCGTAGAGTTGACTGTTGCCACTGTAGGCAAGCTAGCTATTATGTACTGTTTATATTTTTTGTATTTGCATTGATTTAATTTTTATTTTTTAACATATAAAGACTGCTGCCAAATTGCATTATATATTACCTACAAATTTTTGTTTAAGAAACATTATGTGCTCTGCCATGTAAATTAGCGTGAAACTATTAAACATGTGTAACTCTGGTACTTAAACAAGCGGGTGATAAATGTTGAAACTGTTACTCCCCTACTGTCTCTTGCCTGTTGCCGCACACAATAAAAGCACAGTATTTTCTCACGTAGTACTTGAGGCACACACAGTTAGTAGCTTGCAAAATTGATTTATCATGTTTGCTGAACAAAGAATGTTTTTTTTTTTGTGCTCCTAGTATGGTTTTCAAGTGCTAGTCAGTCAGTTCTCCCCACTGGAAGCAAATATAGTAGTAGCGAATGAATAACTAAGTTAAATAGATGTTCAGCAGCTACATGTGCAGAAAGTAGAAATACATATTATTTCTCAAGAAGTTTCACTGCTTATTGCAATACTGTATGTGTTTACATATCTAACTGCACTTATTACATTAGCACTTATGATAGATGAGAAAATACTGTGCTCTGGTGCAGTTTTTTACTGTGATGCAATCTTTGACTTGTAATATGATTTATCTAAATAAAGAAACTTGTATTAAAATATGTCTGTACCACATATGTTAAATAGGTACACCTTTAGGTATTTAAGATATTTTTACATGCTTGTATGTGATGGAATATTGTATGAATAGTATATATTTAATAAATGTTGGAGAAAGTCTGTATCAGATATGTTATTTTAAAACACTGAATAAAATGTTTGAGGAAGACAACTCTGCTGTGTTTAGCCTATTTTCTGAAGGAAACAAAGGCTTACGAGATCACGTTACTATATGTGTGTGTGCACGCGCACATCTTGTGGCCTCCTTCAATTCTTGGACATGTGGATTAAATTTCACCAAACACTGTGTGTATGTATGTAGGTTTATATATTGATGCGCGACAGTCCCGACTGATACAGTAGCGCAGATACTCACTCTACGGGCGACTTTGCCCCTTCTATGAGTGACCAGAGCTCGGGGCATGTCAGTAACAGTGGCAACGTAATTTCACGTATCGAGCAGGGAGACCCCACATGTTGGTAATTTACATTCTTAATTATGAAATGTACGGCCCGCCCGAAATCCTGCTTGCATGCGCCACCCCGACAATTAAATAAAATATTTTTGATGAACCACTACTCTTCTATTTAGCTGCGGAAGAAGTTCCAGCAAACCCACGAGATGGCAGCGACCTTGTGACGTCACATCCCACCAGTCTCAGAAAGAGGTGTTTTAATTTGTCGTCTCTTCCAAGCAGGGAGATGAGAAATGAGCGGTGCTACCACAACCCTGATAAACCTACCCCTGCATTGGAAGGTTACTCTACCCTGCACCCCCCGTAGATTGCTGATCAAGGGATTTTTCCGTATATAAGGAAGTCCAGAACCACGTTCCAGCAGAGATGCCGGGCTCACTGGCCGTGTAGGTCAGTGAGCACTCCCTGGTCTGCAAGAAGACCTCTCTCCGCTCCTCAGCTTGGGAACGGTTTCGAACTCCAGCCCAGCAGCTTGTGGAGGCAGCACCCGCTCCAGTCCACACCAGCTGATTGGAAGGGCAGCTCTCCCTCCAGAGTTAATCAGACGCCCTGTACCCACCAACCCTTTACCCCAGACATCTTCCTTTGACTCCTGCGGTAGCAGATCGTCGTGATACTAATGCCCCCTGGATAACCCTGTTGCTGAGGATACCCTGTTTCCAGTCATCTGGGACTTTCCACCCTTTTCCTTTAGCATGATAAATATTACATTAATTGAATTTGTTTGCCTACCGTAATTTTAGTGTTAAACCCCTGATCCAATATTTTGCTATTTGTGGCGTAATTAAATTGTGCAATAGAAAACCTGTTGAGGAATAACCTTGAGGCGCACCAAACTCCACAGGTGATAGAGCTTGCAAATGTTTCAAGTCCGAAAAGACATACTGCTGCTCCTGGGTTTCTGGTGTTCCCTCGTTTACCCTCAACGTAGTCCTAATACTGGACTGCACATCTGTACGATGGGGCCTTGGG
Source organism: Dryococelus australis (assembly GCA_029891345.1). Lineage (NCBI taxonomy): Eukaryota > Metazoa > Arthropoda > Insecta > Phasmatodea > Phasmatidae > Dryococelus > Dryococelus australis. The sequence goes on along the minus strand of CM056998.1, from coordinate 192,172,408 downwards.
TGTGACTGCCCAAGTCACATCTCCAGGACAGTTCGCGAACGGAAAGGCAGACTGCTTTACTAATGCACAGTAAACATGGTGACATTAAGAGCAGCACGAGTCGTGAGCAACATGCCCTACAACGCCAGGTTACTGCCGGGTTAAACATTGCAACTGCTAGTAAGGTAGAACCTCTGCTTACAGAACCAGAGAACTTACCCCCCACACACACGAATTCCCGCTAGACTATCTGTTAGATGCTTGCTGGCCGAAAAGCGAACCGGAACCACCAAGGCCTAATCCACCACACTCTTCCACCACCGGTAGCAAGTGGAACTGCTCTCCAGGTAGTCTAGAGAAGGACCTACCAAACTCCTGCCTAATAAAGTTGGTTTCGGGAAAACTCATCTGGGTTTGACTACCACCAAAGGTCGTTCCCAAACCTCAAATAAACCCTTCCCTGGCCAACTATATTCCCGCACGCCAACCGACGAAGCCTCTGCGGATAGCCCCCATATCACTGGCCAGATCTCTCATCGCCACCGTCACTATTGTTTAAGATACAATGTCTTTTACCACTCATATTCCCCAGGGCAACTGGCGTCCTGCCTATTGGTAACTCTAGTTGTGCAAAGGTCGAAATACCTGGGTGGGAAACTACTTCAATTCGCCTCACTCTGGGGTTTGGCTACCCTCTCTTCCAACGAACCCGAGAGGGTGGTCACCGTAGTATTCTCTATCTCCAGAAAGCAAAGAGGAGCACGCGTCAAGGTGGTGGTACGGAGTTAACACTAGCGGGGCGTGTCTGTCCTGCAGGTGACTTTACTTGTGCTGTTCCCTCCTCCCTAATTGCACTTGACTGGAGGGTAGGGTGTACGTGTGAGGTGCTAGGGTTTGTTATTGGCATGGAACTACTAGGTACAGTTGGAGTGTAGGTGGACCCATCGCCCAATAGGATCTCCTGCACCACTGGATGGTATCCTTCAGCAACACGGGTGGGTGGCTTAAACAAGGTGGTAGGCATGACAGTTGGTACTGGAACAGTGAGCTGTTGCAGTAAAGCAGCCTGTTCACATGGACTCAGTAGCCCAAACCCGCTGGGAAGGATGCCAAGTCCTTGTGGGTTTTTAGAGAGCCCCCTCGCCTTCTTAATCTTCCTCTCAACACCACCCCTACAGGTGTAAGGCATCAGGCTCTAACCTAGGATCTACTCTGCAGGAGGTAGGCAGTTGACGTGTAAGTGTTCAGGTGTAGGTGCCAATTGCTACCGCCAACACTGCATCTTACTCTTGACTTTACCACTGGAAGTGAGGAAGACTCGAGCTGCTAAGTGTTGGTTGCAGGGACTGCACGGTGTTGTCCCAGTGGGGTTGGTCTCCCCTTCACCAGTGTGTACACCCTATCGGCACCACGAGGTGAGCGATGAGAGAAATCCACTTCAGCCGGCAAATGGATCCCACCAGGAGCACACGTAGTGTCATGGCTCTACCGTTCCTCCGACCTAGGTGCAAGGAACGGGTGGCCTTCCAATATTGGAGAGGTGAGTGTCCCAGGGTCGCTGATCTCCCCAGGTTCAAAGAAGTTCCTCTCTGCACCACTAAGTGAGCAGTGAGATGAGGGCGATTTCAAGCAAGCAAGCCACCTTCCAAGGGACAGTATCCTAGTGTCGTGGCTCTACTGTTCACTGCACGAGGCAGAGAATGGGTGGCCTTCAAAGGTTGCTTTGGAGAGAACAAACCTGGTCTCCTGTTGTCTCCATCATATCCGACAAGAGGTAGGATGTCGATGATACTCGAGATGTTAGCATAAACAGGGGAAGGCACCTTGTGAAAAGCCACAGGAATATAGTTATTAGTGCATGTTTTAAATTTACTCGGGGCGAGCTCTATCTACTCTCTGGTGTCCTAAGGGACCGAACATGTCTCGGGTGTGCTGTTATATTGGCAGCGGTGGTTCTCCCTTGGGTGCAAGTAGGAGAGGATCATTGCCCTCACAAGGAAGCGGAGAAGTAAACTGGGGAGTTGTGGGCCTGGGCACCAATTACTTGTGTGGTGAGAGCCCATGAGAGGAGATAGAAGACGATTGAGAACTGACGATCCGGAGGCCGGGTGCATCTCCTTTTATACTCCTTGGCCATCACTTTGTTCACTGGCATAGGGTATCTGGAGAGGGGGTTAGTAGGTGCAAGCCCAGCGCCGAGATCCTTTGGGCGATAGTGAAGAGCTGTGGGATCTAGGCATTGTACTTGTGTCTGCATCTCGTCGCATCTAGTGACAAAGTTGCCCAGATGAGTAGCAGTCATCTATTAATATGTATTAAAAGAGGCCATGCATCAATATACAGGATGTAAACAATGGGTGTTTACAACTATACACAGCAGTGTAGAGGACTCTGAGACAAGCAATTTGATATAGGACACATGTGGTCCATCAGGTCTAGAAATATCAGTTGCTCCACAAGTGTACTGCGGCATGCCGCTCGTCCAGCATCTTTCATTTGCATTCCCTTGGTGCTCACTAGTGTTTCCACCATAAGGGGGAAGGGAATATTACAGAATGGTGTACTGCATTAAGACTGACATCGAAATTAACTGCTTCACATTCAGTGAAATTATATGCATGCAGCAAAGAGGCTCTATGCACAAAAATTTCCTCAGCATGTCGTACCAAGCCATGTGAATTTTTCTACCATGGACCACAGACTTTGCAAAACCGGTTCTTTGCAAGTAAGTACATTGAATATGTAATTATTGGTAATTACATTCTAGGATCGTGTAGTAGAATATGCGTGATGTCAAAGACACGTTAAAAGTGACGGAGCGCGTTGCAGAGGATCCTGGTAACGGTATCCGTGTCATTGCGGCATCTTAGGATTTTGCACACATCTGTATGAAAACTGTGGAATAAACACGTTTACAGTTCCTATCACAAGACAATTGGCACAAGCTCCACTCATGGGATCACTCGCCATGTTTTTAATTCTGTGAATGGTACAACGAACAATGCCGGCATGTGCCTGTCTTTCCCTCATCAGTACTTATCACTGAAGAGGCAACTTTCAATGAAAACAGGATATTAAATTGTAAGAATTACATCCACTGGGCTACTGGAAACCCTCACACCACCTACAGATGTGGTGACAAGAAAACTTTAAAGGTGAATGTTTAGGCAGGTATTTAACAGGACCACATCATACGACCCTACATGTTACTGCAAAACTTAACTGCCCAGACGTATCGTGGTTTTTTTTAGTGAGGTGCTACCAGAATTACTGAAATACGTACTTCTGGAAACAGACGAACATGTGAATATAGCATTGTGGTGCACCAACATATTCGGCTATAAGAGTGCGAAATTACTTCTATCAGATGTACCCTAATTGGTGGATGGGGCATTATGGTTCATTTCCCTGGTTTTAAATCCCACTTTTTTCTTTTCAGGAGGTATGAAACGGGTGGTTTTCAGCACACCCGACATATCAAAAATGGATCTTGTCACTCGCATTGCCACTGCTGCACTTGTAATTCAGGACCCACAAGGGTGTTTTATCATGCATACATGAGGTGATGGCAAAGCAGTGCAATGCGTGTATTCGAGCCAACGGGGCTAATTTCGAACATGTCTTGTGAAACATGATCATCTCTGTGTTATTGTTATGGATGGAAACTTTTGTTAGTGACATTTATTCATCAAAGTAACATGTTTCATTGTGAATCAATTATTTCCTTGCTTGCATAAACTGCTGTCGATAAAAAACCAGTTTGAAAGACAGCATCTATCACAAGATTGTTGTTTTGTTTTACACTGTAGTTTATGGCACATGTATTATTTTCAATTTCGTACTTTGATTCTCGCACGCGCACGCGCGCACGCACACGCGCACGCGCACACACACACACACACACACACACACACACAGACACACAGAGAGTCTGTGGTTTTATGACACAGCAAACATGTGTTTAAAAAGTAATCAATTACAATGTTGACGCATGATGCATTTCAGCGCTTAGAATAAGCGCACTCCAAATGGCCGAATTCACCCCATCTGAATAATGGCAAAGTTCTACGGGCAAGTTAACGTAATTTGCAGCGGTAATGGAGGTCAGATACAAGGGACTAACCGTTTGTTGACAAAGACTTAACATACCTCCAACCCCATGCTCTTAACTGTCAACCAGAATCTCCAAGAAGCTGCCATGTCATCGCCCCTGCCCCGAATGAAACATCACTCTACTTTGCCGCACCCACTAGAGCAACTGCACTCCTTACAAACTTCACACCAGTCTGGAAAGCGGGCCAATCAACGGAGTGTCACTGCCTCCTCATGTTTCTAATGACCAGAGATATTGGCACCATGCGCTGAGCAACAGGCAAGATAAGGATCCAGGGCTCATGCATGTGACATTACAAGCTCCACCAACATTACAGGTACAAGGAAAGGTTTGTATTCATAAATCCACGTGCTTCAATTTATATTCCAATGTTTTTACCTAACCGCATGTCGTAAAAATAATTATACTGTTTTGGGAATACACTATCAAAGCAAACCCAACTACATACAGAAAATAAAACAAGTGAAAATAAGTGAACCTGTCTTTATTCTAAGCTGGGTTTTGCTAAAGTTATCTCACAAAAATCCAGGCAGCCAAACGGCTCTTTAGCCCATGGTTATACTAAAACCATGGAGACAATTATTTTTGTCTGAAATCACATCTCCCGTATGCTACACGTTGAATAGTATTTGGCACAAATGTTCTCTAAACATCTTACATCTTTTTATTCAAAAACATAAAATTTGTGTTTTCAAAACTTGGTGCATTTAACAGTTTTCGTTTGATCCCAACATTAAAAATTAAGGTACGTTCTGTGATAAATGGTACATACAAAAAATAAACAGCAGCAGATGACCTTATGAAAATTTACTAGCATAGATTACAAACAAAACTCTATAATGTAAATCTAATGCTCTTAACTGAAGCATGACTAGAACCACTGTTTATGCTAAAAGAACCAGTATCACCACACTAAAACACACTTGCAGCAAAATAAATCTGCCAACATGTACAAACGAAATCAATAAACATGTACATATTCATCACAACTGATATTTCAAAAAAATACAATGGTCACATGGGGATAGTAATTGCCTGATATCTACTGGCTATTCATTATTAACTGAGCACTTTTGAAAGCCCTGCTGAGAATCTACTTTTACTTCTAATTTTCTATCATATTGCCATATGTGAGATAACACTGCCAATGGGGTTGTTCACTTTATTCATGCAACATCCAAGTTAAATCTAGGGATGAGATCCTTGATATTACAATACCTTGATACTATCGATACTTTATAGTATCAAGTATCGCATGAGAATATCCAAAAGTATTGAATTTTAACATTGTACTAATGGTATTTACCATGCACGTTTTTTTTTCATGAAAAACAAAAATTACAAAATTCCCATAATATTTGCATACAGTGTTTTATTGCATAATTATTGCTGCCGCATAACAGTCGCACAAGCAATTTTTCAATACTGAAAAAAGGAAAACCGTTTACGAGTCGTTTGTAACTCCAGACACATCACAACGAACTGACAGGGCGGTAGGGGCAGAACCGAAGCTGGATGTACCGTGACGAGTTGTAGTTCCCCTCCCACAAGAAGAAACGAAAGTGGGAAGGGTGCCAAGGTGGTTGCCAGGCAACCATTTCCCTTCTTGCCAGGCGTGTAAGGGGAGGGAGTGAATCAAAGCCACACCTTACGCCGAGCACTGGACTGGACGAACGAAAAGTTGCAGAGCATGTCACTCAATCCACTCTCGGTTATCCAACGTTTTAGTAAACTTACGGTACATTAATTTCCTTGAAGTCGCAAAATAAAGTTAAAAAAAAAAACTGTGGAATTGCAAAATATAAGTGTGTACTGAGCCATCATTTTACTCTTAAGTTTGATTACAGCTTTCCCTGTGTGAGAGATTTTATAAAATCAAAGCAGACAGTATTGTTGGTTTATTATTGGTTAAGGATGTTTGAGTTACAGGCCATACACCATTTGTTTCAAGTGTGATGTGGGTTTTTATATACAGTAATTTCAGTGTATGTCGTCAACAACACTAGTAAAATGAGCAACTTTCTTGGCTAAGTTGTTTTGTATTCAGGACAATTTTAATTTGGTATCGAAAGAGTATTGATATTGAGTATTGTGGGGATGTTTTGGTATTGAAACTGGTATCAAGTATCGAGAAAATGTAGTATCGACCCATCCCTAGTTAAATCATCAAACTGCTGGAAACATCAATTTGTTACTAACAAGCATATTCATACGATTGGGTGTATAAAACAAGGAATACTAACTTCAGTGACTATACACTCCCAACACGTTAAGTCTTATGAATTACTTTCATTAATTAGCTGCCAAGTTAACTATGAGCTTGCATGTTAATGAGCACTCTAGCACATACTGATGTAATTATGGGCAGGAAAATTTTCAAAAGGTTATTTCAAAAGTGCTCACTTTACCACGAATGGCCTTTAGTTGTATGTATTTGGTCTATTTGCAGATAAAGTTATTCCTTCTATAAGGCTGACATTTCTTGGGGCCCATAATAAATGTTATGACAGGGTTCCACTGAAAAAAAAAAAAATAATTGTGTTGGCAGTGCCTAGTAAAAAATAATTCTCACAATAAATATTTTTAATCTGATTGCACACAGATGTAGTACATTCTCTCTTTGATGCAATATCCTACACTTAGTTAAGCTTTGTTTGCATGAGAAGGAATGAAAGCCTGAAAGTATAACTTTAACACGGCTTCAGAAAAGTTGGAAATCAACCAGAATGGTCTATCATGGGGCCAGAAAAGCACACTGACCAAAAGATATTGCATGAGAAAAAAAGTTGTACGCGGAATAGAAATGTACAGATGAAATCACATACCATACAACTCTGTCATAACATTTATGAAGGGACTAAGAATATTTTTTTTTTTGTTGAAAAATTTTAACAGTCCCATTTTACAATGGGAAAAATTTCAGGGACAAAGTTACAGGCAGGAATGTTGCAAAAGGGACCTCGTGTGACAAGGTACCTGTAAATGAAATGCCATGAGCATGTGAAGAAAACAGAATGAGAGGTGGTAGAAAAATACGGAAAATGAATAACAATGCATAGGGAGTGAGGCCCTAGGAATGCATGGGAAGAAAAGATAAATGATGATGACTGCAAAGGAAAAGAGAATATTGAGGCATGCTAATGGATGGGACAGGAAATGTAGATAAATTTACTAGTTCATGCATTTGCAGACCAGAAACAGCCATAATGCTTTGCAGGCCAGAAACAACTACCGTATTTAGCCGAAAGGAGGACAAGGTTTTTTTTACAGAAAAGGAATAGAACAAATAAGGGGTCGTCTTCAATTTAAAACCTAGGACCACAAATACCATAATTGTGCGACACTGCTAGTTCAGTATTTAAGTTTGTGTTACTACGGGCTTCTATTCATAATTTTTTTTACTGAAGTAGCAGTTAGTCCTCCAAAATTGATGTGGTGCCGTGAGACCGATTTTGACAAAGGCTTTTTATGCTTAATTACTGCATGTCCTATGGTTGTACATATTTTTGTAGTGCTGAGACTGTACCTGTCAACTTTGACATGGGTCCTCTTATCTGATGTTGCCAGGCCATAAAGAGGAAGCTCTTTACTGGGCAGCAAAATGGCTCAAGTCACGAATATATAACACCCACAAAAGTTGTACAGTGTAAGAAAGGTGCTGCTACCATACAGCCATGTTACACATACCTATTTCATTGTGATTAGCTTTTCTTTAAAAGTAAATAAAATATATAATGTTATGCATATAATTGCATTTCTTCTTGAAGGGTTTGTCATAAATTCATTCGAAAATACTTCCAACCTAAATAATTTTTTCAGCACTTCACAAGGGTAGTCTTGAATTCAGGTTTAAATATTTTCCCCTTAAAATATTTCTTTAGGAAGGGCTCGTCTTAGATTCAAGGTCGGCTTCCTTTCGGGTAAATACGGTATAAAGTTTTCTAATAAGAATATTTACAATTCACATTAAGCAACCAATACCAACAGATATATGTTTCGTAATGTGAAATCCAAATGAGAAAATAATACGCAGAAGCCAAAATGCATCAGGCAAGTCGGGAGAGACCAATGCACCTGCCCGAAGGGATGGTGGTGTTCAGTTCAGTTCAGTAGTGACAACAGCCGAGAGTTGTTGAAAATACGTAATTTGCTAAGCGCATTATTTAACAGTGCAGTGGTACAGAGCAATGTTATCTGTTTGGTGTGTATAGCAGCAGCAGTGTCATGAGGGTTTGCTCGCTCCAATAGCAGGTTCTCGGGAGAACTCTCCCCCACCCCTACACTGCTTCCCTGAAGTTTCCACTCTCAAAGCTATGTGAAGATTATTTTCTCATTTGAACTTTACTATACGTTGAGATGGTCACATTGTAAATACCTATATGTGACTTCCACAATGTATCACTTTCAAAATGTAGCAAATTGAACCCTTTTAATATTTCAAGAATATTCAAGAAAAACACCAATCAACAACTCTGTTACAGTACACAATTTATGCTGATAATATTTTGTACAAATGTTTAGTAAATATTTACTCATTTTCAAAATCACTCAAACTAAGCTGCACCAAAAAAAAAATTAACTAGAAGTAAAATATGGAAAACCTGAAAACAATACAAAAGAGTTAATACTGTCCTAAGTCTGAAAATTGCATATAACAAATAAGAACAAATGTTACACGTCATTCCACTACTAACTAAGGCAGCACTGAAACCACATACATCCATGTACTATCTGTAATACAAATTTTTCTTAGTAATTTGGCTACACATTTGTATGGACCCATATTTGATGCCTAAGTTATCATTATGTGTGTCTGATAACTTTAAAGCTACAAAGGCAGTACCTTCTTTGGTATCACTACATTTACCCATATTTTTTATACTCTCACACAAGTTATTAAAAAAGTATATAAATCTCTCCAGCCACACACAGAAAATTCAAAACTACACTCAAAAACCATATCCAAACTAAACACAGCAATATATGGTATTTTCATATGTTACCAACCTTCCTTAACTGTTGTGTCAAAAAATGGTTACAGAGATATGTAACTTGATCAAGGAAACAGAGGTACCTTTGTCATCTGTGGCAATGATAGTCCTAGTAAAAAATACAGTAAAGGATATATATATTTTTTACTGAACTGGCAATCCAGAACTTCAAATGTGAGATACGCATAGATCACGTGGCAAAGCTGCTAAAGTGAAGTTTCAAGGCTACCTACTGCTTATGCCACAGTAGCATAATGTGATACTGTAAATGTGGCAATGGCCAAGAAAGAGAGAGAGCATAAGGAGAAGTGACAAAGAGGGAAAGATATAGAGAAAGAGGATCTACAGAGACAAACATAGATAGAGTGCAATGGGGTGATCTGGGAAGCTCATAACATCAAGGCTTTGAGAGCCGATGAGGGTGAAGTGAGGCGAGTACGGAGCAGCATCAGAATGCAAGAGTGGGAGGGGAACAGGAGGACTCTGAGAAAACCCAGAGACCAGCAACATCATCCATCATTATTGAGAAAGATAGAGAAAGTGCAGTTGAGTGTAGAAAAAGAAAACAGCTGTTTCTCAAGTCAGCATGGATGCAAAGGAAACTTTGTCTAGCTCAAGAGAGAAGGGAAGTGGGTATTACACATAGAACCTAACATTTTGTAAGGTTGCACAGCCTATCAACACTAGAGTAGTGTATGTGTTCAATGCTTCGCTCACAAGCTCTCACAACCACCTTTTGAATATGAACGATAATCAACAGATTATGGAATGCCACATAACTGTAGCAAATTTTCCAAGGCAAAGGAGACACTATGTAACTTGAGTGATTGCTAGATTGTCAAAGAGTGAATACTTCCCTTGAAATTTTGAGCACTTTTGGTAGCAGAACAAGGCATCCAGCCACATGTTTTCGGGGTATTTTTTAATGTCAGTTCAGAAACCCTCATTCAATATCTCAGGTTAAATGGTTAAACTATCATCACTTACCGTACCAACCTAAATCTCGAAAAAAATTCTTTTGAACACTTGCAAAAGTTGACAAGCCTCTAAAGTCCACAGACAACTTAATACTTTCCTGCCCTGCAACTCCAATCAGAAGCCTGCCTGCCTGGAGCCATTTTCCACGCTTGAGTCTCAGAAGTGCGGGAGCTTTAAGAGTGACACTACCATGTGCATCAAGTGTACCATCGCCACTAAGTGCACGCCACAAAACAGATGCACAGTGTTCTCACCATGCTGTGCTTACTTATGGGACTTCAGGCAGTAACCCTATAAGTTTATTAATGAAAGTTTTTAGCAAAGTTCAATGGAGGGTCCTTAACTACTTTTATACATATCATAAATTTATGATTTTGAGATACACTGCTTTTTAAAAATAAATAAATATAAAAAAAAAATTCTAACTATGTTGGGAGTGCTCTGAAAAAGGTGTTTCTAATGTGGCTGTGCCCAACATCTTGAAAGCACTTAAAAAGGCCTCGCCTGAGCATGTGTTATTTTCATAGATCATATTGGATACATGCTTGATACTTTTGTGGAAAAGTCTGTATTTCTAACACTTTGCAATGCCATTCATGCACCAGGCAGGCAGGTTTCTTAAGTTTGCAGCAAATAAATAACAACCTGTAAACTGGCGAATGAGAAATCCAAGATAAATACAGTAGAGTCCCATTATAGCGAGATATCACAGTTCCAGGTTCGATCCTTGCTATAAGAGTGTACTCGCTGTCGCAGAATTAGACAGATTTTGATCCCCAGTAGAATCTACTAATTAAAAATAGCCCTAAAATAGCTTTTAAATTGTGTTTGAATCACCATAATGTAAAAATAACCTGTTATATGATAACTGATTGTGTAAAATGAGCAGAAAATCTGACCACGCCACGTAAGTATACCTGCTCAGCCTGCAATGAGTTGCTCGACCTATGCAGCATTGCCCTGCAATCAGTTGACAGGTCTACGCAGCATTTCCCGCTATCGCTTACTCGGCCGCCGAAGCACTGCTATGCAAGCGATAACTCGCCCATCACAACTCAGCACGTATAATTCTCGCACCTTTTTTTACAGGATTTCAGTGCCAAAAATTAGGGTGCGTGAATTATGCAAGAAATCGCCAAGACATGTGCATGTAAAGATTAAAATGGGGGTCTACTGTACGTAATCCCTCGCCAACTGCAAGGAAACGTTATTTAAAAACACAGCACTTTATTCATTGATAATAGATATGAAGATACATATTGAAAATTAAATCATTTGTGTGCAGGGGCTAGCAGCGAAAACATTGCTGTGTGCATGGAGCTAGGTGAGCGGCTAGATCCTTGCAGCACAGCCGGACGCAGCGGCTTGCCGCTGTCGGTCGCTACATGATTATTCTGGCCGGTGACCACCGGCCACTGCCCATCACTTCCGTCGTTACAGGTCCGGTTCATAACGTAACAGCGGCCTAGTATTGGGAAAACATGACATGCACATTAAACTCAGAAACAGTGCATTTTTTCGCCCGCTTTGTTATTGCTGTGCTCCTTTACACACGCAATTACCTGAAGTTTAAATGTAGCAGTTTGACTGGTATATTTCACAATTATGCATTTGTACTAAACAAAAATTAATATCAATGTAAACTATTCCCTTCATATTAAAAAAACCACCTGCATACAAATAAACTCCTGGACTGATTTTGTTTACATGTTTGCACCGCGCGCACGGCAGCCAATAATCGATAACGGGACCACTGACCTTGTCGTGTCTGCGACCTGGCGCAGCCAAACAAAGCACGCGCCTGTTTAGTAGCAGTAGCAGTACTAGCAGTAGCAGTAGTAGTACTAGCAGTAGTAGTAGCAGTACTAGCAGTAGTAGTAGCAGTAGTAGTACTAGCAGTAGTACTAGCAGTAGTACTAGCAGTAGTAGTAGTAGCAGCAGTAGTACTAGCAGTAGTAGTAGTGGTAGTAGCAGTAGTAGCAGCAGTAGTGGTAGTAGTAGTAGTACTAGCAGTAGTGGTAGTAGTAGTAGTACTAGCAGTAGTGGTAGTAGTAGTAGTACTAGCAGCAGTAGTAGCAGTAGTAGTATTAGCAGTAGTAGCAGTAGCAGTAGTACTAGCAGTAGTAGTAGCAGTAGTACTAGCAGTAGTAGCAGCAGTAGTAGTACTGGCAGTAGTAGTAGTAGCAGTAGAAGTAGCAATAGTAGTTTAATTGGTATGCCACATTATGGAAAAAAAACACTGCAAAAATCTGTTAATATGTAGCTGTATTCGATTCCAGCTATCGCTTGGACTCATGTTTAAATGGAATTTGTTGTCATTTAATAATAACGTTCGACCCACATACGCCAAGTTGTTTGAAACCAAACAAAATTGACAGCACAATGACTGTGAACGACTACGGAAAAGCAGAAATGGTTCATGAAAACTGTGTCAAGGTAGAAAGGGCAGTATACTATTTATAGAGCAATGCACCTGGTTTCAAAGAGAGAGGGAGTTAGGAGGCAAGGCAGAAGAATGTGACACACGATAGTGGCACGCAGAGACGTGACGAGGGAGTGGAGTTACAGCAGACAGATAAAAGCGCGCTTCACACGGTCATGAATCTCGCCACAAGCCTGCTTCACACGGTCTCGCTGTATATTTCAACCCGTAAAATTGCAATTTTTCATTGAATATTTTTGCAATTTTTTGACAGTTCCTCATAAAGACCTCGCTATACCCATGTTCTCGCAGTTGCTGTGCTCGCTACAGCGGGATTCTACTTTATAAATATTTTAATAATAGTTACACAACAAATTAAATATGACAGTATTACCACAGATAGAAAAATTATTAAAATTAGTAAAGTCTTAACAATAAATAAACTTTTAAGCACAGTAGTGTACGTGTCACTTGACAGTTTCACACAAGTTAGTAAAACAATAAATAATTTAACATAAAACCAGAACAATCAACATAAAAACAATTATACAATACTGTACAAATGAAACTGCCATTGTCCCAATGACAATGTTAAATATTAACTCTGTAATATATACATATAAGTAATTATAAGAGAACTGATAAACAATTTTTCAGACAGCTCCGCGAGATCAGTCCATCTACTGTTTAACAGAAGCACACACAGTGTAGGTGAAAATTTCACAGCTGTGTAACATTTCATCACTGTAATGCAACAGGTGTCTTCTACAATTGACATTTTGTAATTGTTCTTACACAGCTAAGTACTTGACAACAGGTACCCTGAATAAAAGTATTTTGTTCTACAATTACTTATTTTCAGCACCATGTATTTTAATAACCAGTAACTCAATTGAAATAATTATATAAAATCTTCGTACAGATTTTCTGTCATTTTATGGTTTCACAGCATTTTTGAAAGCAAAACAATTTTACCACTCAAAAAGGATACACAGTTTAAGAGGTAAGTTATAATCAGCATGGCTTTACAACACTTGCTATGGAGGCTAGATCACCGAGTACCATGGCTGGCATAAGAGTCCACACAGCACATCACCTCTGGCTTTCTTTACCACATACAAACAAGGACATGTACAGTGTGCTGGGGAAGTTACAGTGGGTTCTCTACTCACAGTTTCTCAGAGGAACACATGGACTTTCAATGAATATTGTCTTGAAATGCAGATAAATACAAAAATGAGACCACAGAATATGTTTCAGGGATGCTGAATTTCAATCCATCATGGTTCGATACATAGAAGAGGTTCCACTGTGTTACCAAAGCTCTCAAACAGAATGCTGCTAGTTATTGGATACAGAAAACTGCAGGCTTATGGGACCACTGTGAGGCATGTTACTAAGGCTTAAGGGTTGGAGCCACATCTTGCTGGATGCAGGAACCAATGTTCTGCTGTATCGACACTAGATAGTCTAGTGTTGACAGACAATAAACCCAGAAGATATCTGCTCAACTGTACAGCAGAACATTGTTCCTGCAATTAGCAAGATGTGGCTCCAGCTTGGAAGTCACAAAGTTCTTACCCCTTTATTGATCTGGAGAAAAAAATTGTCTGCATGGGAATCTCAAAGTACCGAAAATGCACGTACCGATAAACTGTATCCACAGTTAATTTTCAGCGGTCCCGGCAAAATACCTACATAAATAATGATAACATTTCCCGCTATTATCGTTTATCGCTGTATCATAGATTGGAATGTATTTCGGTCCCGTCACTTAAGATTAAACCTACCAATCGTTTTTAAGCTGGTTGTTTATGGAAATGTCTAATTGGCTATTAAAAAACGCGCCGCTGTTTATCACCACTGCAGCGCAGCAGCCCCGCGACCGGCGCAATGCAGTTCAACTGACGGACTGGCATGCTACTTCCCCTTACACGTCTGACGTGAGGGAAAACAGTTACCTAGCAACCAGTGCTTTGTCCTTGTGTCCTCTCTCTCTCTCTCTCTCTCAGCTGTGCACCTTTCTTCCTCCCCTTACAGGCCTTTAAGAGGGGAAGTTGTCTAGCAAAATAAGGCTGCATCCTCTCTCTTGGAAGTGTGCTTGCTTCCAAACCTTTACATACTGGCTAAAGCATAAATTTTATCAAGATTATTCGCTGCTCAAAATAGTTGCACATATCATCACTCATATCTCAAAGCAATTGATTTTGCCTGAAAATGTCACACAACACATTTTAACAAGGAATTATAAATTATTTTTTTGCAAAGATATTTTCTTTTGTTAATAAAAGGTCTTGTTTCACTTAGTTGGTGTTTAATCATAACTGGTATAAAATCAACACGATTTTAAAATGAAATAGTAATTTTAATCAATGGACAGCATCCTCGAGAATAAAATTATACGTCCACAAGCATACACTTAACCTTTCCTTGTTGCCAAAAATGGCGACTTGTTTATTTTCAGTAACTTCTTGCAGGGAGATCAGAGGATTTATATTAATTCATCTCAATAGACACATTTTTTGAATAATGTAATATTGGCATTTTCAGTTGTGGATTCGACGATAGATTCCATTTGAACAAGCACTCCAAAAGTAAATTGTATTAAATCGAGCTACCTCGGTGATTAAAGCTGTTTCAAAATAAATTCTTCCCTAAAACAGCTTATTAAATACTTTCTCTGTACCCAAAACCCCTGGCCCTGTGACCCCCCAATCCGCGCGAGCTCAGCTGAGTGAGTGGGAGCGGGCATTAAAAATTTGGCTTACATTCTATGTTGCGTTATTTTAATTTTCAGAGGATTTGAAAGTTTTCGGTTGCCTTGCATTCTGTGTCAGACTATAATAAATTATATACAGTATTTTGTAATACAATATTTTTATTTAAATGAGTTGAGGAGAAATGTTTTTTTTATGTATTACTGACAGTAATACTAATACAGTACTAAATTTTTTAAATTCCCATGTTTATTATTGTTATTAGTTAAACTTTATGCACAGAAAATGTACAGCTCTCATTATACTTAACATTAAGTCTAATAAGGCCAGAAGTTGTATTTTATTGATATACATGTCAGAACCCTCATCTACTGAAATCCTGAATGTATGGAAAATTTTTGACATTCCCCTTAACAACAGTAGATAAAGAGTCCACTGTATTTATAAACAGATTATGGAAAGAGACGTTTATTTATTTTAATGCACTAACGACACCCCATGCTTAATAAATAACTGTTGAAACTGCAGCACACTTTCTTCCCAGGATAATTTACAAGCTTGCACTTCCAGGAAAATATTTGAAACATGTTTAAATGTTACTATAGAACTACATCGCACACTGGCAAGATGTAACAACTGCTTGCAAGTGTAACCAACATAATGTCAAGCTCTAATTAAAGAATCCAGTGCAATCAAGCTGACACGTTAATTATTGATAATAAATAATGTTTCTTTTCACGCAAGTAATGACACAGCAACCATCAAAAAGTGCCAATTTATGCTAGTAATAAAGAGAGAAGATATAGAAAAAACCCAGAACAACAGCAGTAAGCAGAGATATCGGACACTGCCTATCCACCTTCTATTTCTAAAACCATGTTTCAGTGCCAAAATATTTTGCTCACACTTGAAAAGCGGAGTACGACTGCCCAACGACATAACTTTTTGTCAAAAATAACATTTGTAATATGGATGTATATCTGCAATTTGAAAATCAGCAACTAGAAAGCTTTAGAAAATGTAACTGTAAAAAAAAAAAATGGATGAAAACAACACAAGAGGACAATAATTATTTTGCTTGCTGTCTATGCTGCCTGATGCATATTTAACTACAAAACCAAGCCTATGTAACTAACACACATGTTTCCTAATAACCAAGAAACGTCTGCTAATAAATAGCTGTAGCCTACCGCTTATAAAAAAAACTTAATTAATTATAGTACTTACGTTTTATCAATAGCAAACAAAATTTATTTGGACGTAGGTATATGTATACCACATACTTCAACCACATTTATACGTAAATTTGAGTATAAAACTGTATATACAACACCATTTAACACCCAAAATTAAGATAACCTTATTCTGAGTTTGAATATACAATCACATGACAAATTTAAATATAGTAAAGTATTTAAATTTTTAGTATTGCTGGTAGTATTCATGATGAACACGTTCTATTTATATGTAGACCTATCCCCTAAGTTTATTCACAAATACATTTTCACATTTAATACTGTAATACTTTTTGGCACATATCTATATTCAATGATACCCCATACTTGAGTACAATATTTTGCATTCTGTATTAATCTAAGCCACTGCCCATGCTTAACACGACGTGTGAATGAGTGTGTGTGTATGGACAATCAAGTCAGCTATGGTACAGGGATAATGTATTTTGTTGGCACAGTATGGGAACATTCAACATTCTCAATTTTTTAAAAACAAATACACTTATCTGCAAAATGCCATCTTTACAATGAAAATGTTACTACCAAACATATATAAGATACAAATGCTTTTAATGCAGCCAGCCATTAAATGAAAATCTCAACTAAAATAAGATAAATTGGGTCACATATATTCAAATAAGACAAACACAGAAGTCACTGCAATAAACTCAACAAGAATATTACGCACGTTTCCTTATGGAGGCTTGACAAGTTTTTTTACTAAAAATTAGATTCCAAAAATTGCAAAGCTATGATTAATGTATAATTCACAAACTAAAAACAACACAATTTAAAGTTAAATTAAATGACACTGCTAGATTATTTGTTTACTCACATCCATATAATGAATATTTTAAGTATCACAGGCTCCACCTGTTGACTGTACAAGACAACACAATGCAAAACACGTAGTACACACAAAAAACCACCTTCTCTAACTTTGTACTTTCATGTGTTCTACAACAATTTCATTCAACACCAGCTCTCACCTATTTCCCTTCCTCCAATTTGCAATATCTTTCATTTTTGTACCATTTTCCCCTGGTTCCTTTCCAAGTGCAAGGTAGGGGTTATGCTGTAATATTTGACCACAAATTAATTTTGTGTACTGTGAATCATCCCATCTCCGAAAACCAGTCTGTATGCCAGAACTTTCTACAAATTCAGGAAACTCTTTGCTTGTCTTGAACACACGTCACAGAGGAAAAGGAACTAGCTCTTGTCTGTTTTCAGTACTTTGACAACAAACAGGCCAATCGCTGTTGCAGCAGCCAGACCCAAACCAGCCTTCCACCATACAACAGAATCTCCTCGGAGAAGACCGAGTTGTTTCATGTGTCTGTGGAAATACATGAACCCTTTACAGCTTATGATACCACTATCACATCTTAATTACAAATAACACCTTCTGTAATTATAATGCAATAAACAAATTAATTGATTAATTATTTAATCTATGACCACACACATCCACATATTTGTTATGCACTCTATACAAACAGTACTGAATAAAGGTATAAAGTAATTTCAGCACATACCACAAAAGTTTAGCTATATGCCTAACTCTGCCGTACAAACATTAAAACCAAACTATCAACATACAATTTTGTCGCAAATAGCATAACATAAACTTTAAAATATCAATTAGCTCCTGCCTTTCTTATGGATACCAAATAACAATTAGTAAATATCAAACTATTAAACAACTCATAAAATTTAAATCTATAGTCGTAAATTCTCAAAAAATACTCTAAAATTAAAATTATGAAACAAGAACCAATTATTTCTTAAGATGTGAAGTGTACCTTGATGCATGCCAACATGTTGCGCTGTGCAAATGCACACTCTACGGGCGATTCCGTCCCATCTACGAGTGACCCGAGCTCAGGGGGCAGTCATGACAGTGGCAAAATAAATAAACATAACGAGCAAGGAGATTCCACAAGCCTGGACAGCCAATTACATAATTGTAAATTATCTACGTAATTAAAATCTACATTGCCCGCTCGAAATCCCACATGCAAAAGTTACCCCCGGGAATAAAAAAAATATTTGTGATATTCTACTACTTGTCGCTTAGCCCTGGAAAAAGTTCCCACAACCCCCAGAGATGGCAGCACACCTGTGGCCTTGTGATGTCACAACCCACCAGCCTCAGGAAGAGGAAATTTAATTTGTCGTCGCCTCCAAGCGGGGCAATAAGAAATGAGGTGCGCTCCAGCACCCCAGATAACATACCCCTATGCTCAAAGGCTATGTTACCCCCTGCACCCCAAAGAATCACTGATGATGAGATTTTCAAGTATAAATACAGGTCCAGCACCCTGCACCGCTAGATACGCCAGGCTCGCCAGCCGAATAGGATCGCGAGCCCTTCCTAGTCTGCGAAGACTCTCCTCAGTCTGCAAAGACTCAGTCCGTAAAGACTCCTCTCAACCTGAAAAGGCTCTCCTTCCTCTTTGCAACCTACAATACGGTGCAACAAACCTGCAAGACGGCCTTACCCCGCAGACTGTAAAGACTGCAGCCTCCTTAGCAGCTCTTCCTCAACTGCACTTGTTGACCGTGAGGACAGCAGCTTCCACATCCAAGGTAATCTTACTTCACACCCCCCGGTAACCCTTTACCCAAGTCAACTTCCGTGGCTCCGTGGTAACAAACAGTTGCGCCTTAGATTACCTCACCTGAATAAATTCCGGTACAATTGTTTACGCTGTAAAAGTGTGCTATTTTACAGTAGATTCTGTCTGATACGAATTTGGGAATTTTCATATAATTATTTTTTCCAGGCTCACCTTCACCTGTTTCATTCACGTAATTTAAAGATCATTATAATTGTTTAGCCAGTCAGCTAATTAAAATTGTAATATGATTTTAGCCGGGACTTTCCAGTTTCTCTTTCACACGTAATAAAACTCTATGTCAAACCTAATTGTCTGTTTACCGTCATTCGTAGTTAGTCTCTCGTTTTCCTAGAGTCTGTGATATTTATTTGTTTTAGGACACTTCACGCTCGTTGTAAAGATATTTTGTGTTGAGTTTACAAGGGACCCGATGTATACTAGAAGAGGCAGAGTGCAGAGTAGACAACGGCATAAGGAACGCCGCGCCCCAGCGAGAGCCAAGATAGATGACGACATTGTAAGGGACCCACAGGAGGTCAAACTCCAGCCGCAGATCAACAAAGCAGTCCCACGGTCGATCTCGGCATTCATTCCCCTCGAACACAAGTCCCACCTGGATAAATATTTAGGCACCTGTTGGCCCAGGTAACCTGCATGAGAATATATAGCCCCAGTAGAGCAGTCACTGCCTATAGCCCACGCTACTCCTGAGGACACAGCGTCTAGTCAGGCCCCTAAGACGTCCAGCATTATTAGACTCTTGTCCGGTAAGCTTATCTGGGTTCAACACCTGGCAGAAGTAGAGCTACCACACTTTTGCGTGATAAAGATGGCATCGGGGAAAACAGTACGGGTTCAACTCCCGCTTAAGGCAGTCCCAAGTCACAAGCGGCACCATGCCCTTTAGATTTTGTCCTCGCACGTCGACCCACTCGTCTTGTACGAATCACCCCAGCCAGATCATACGCCTCCACCCCCACGATCGTGTAACTGCATCACCACGTCATATCCCTGGGACAGCTGGCATCCCGCTTATTGGCAACTCTGATAGTGAGGAGGGTAGAACCCCGTGGTCAGGAATCTACATCCATCCACCTCACTCTGGGGTTTGACTCCCCACATTCCCAATAGCATCCTACTGCCAAGCGGCCACCTACGACATCTAATCCTTACACGACCCGCAGAGCCCATGATGTTAGCCATTTACGCCACAGTAGGCACATTCAAAGTTCCGAGAGAGTAGTCAGCGGCCTAACCGCTACCTCACGAAGTAGGTCACGCGTCAACCTTCAAACAGAATAGTTTGGTTACGAGCACTTCATTATGCATGCAACTAGCATGCGCAAAATTATAACTGTGTTCACTCTCGCAAAATAATATAATGTTTTGACGTGCACAGTAGTACAGGTGGCTGATGTGGAATAGAATTCAAACCCCATGTACTGCATAGACTGCAAGCTACCAAGCGTGGGCATTTATCTCAGTTTTCAGCCAACACACTGCTGGCTCGAGGCATGGTGAGTGGGGGTGGGGTGGGAAACCTTAACTACACAAGGGTACAATCCAGTGGGATTCCCCCATGTGGATTGCAGCCTATCCCTTCAATTACTCCCACTTATCTAGGAGCACGTGTAAGGAAAAGGAAGGTGTAGCCAGTAGAGGATATGAGGGTTGTAATTCCCCCTTAACCTTTTGCCCCTATAGTAGTCATCAATGAGTATTTAAGTCACTAAAGGCTGTTCATAGTAAAGTGATCACTTTTGAAATCAACCTTTGGAAAATGTCACTGCCTCTACCTGCATCTATAATAAAAGGCACACTGACTGTCATGTGCCGAGTCAAGTTGGTAACAATGAAGGGAAAGTAGTTATATGTCTTAATAATGAGTGAAATGAGTTAGGTAAACAATTGTGAATGCTGAAATTACTTCTTTTGTTTTCTGTAATTTTAATGCATATAAATGTCAGAATTAACAAAGTTGTAAAATATTTATTTTGCTAATATTTCACAGTTTTACTTTCCAGGTGCATGAATAAAGTGATAATGCCGATGAAAATGTTAAATTTACATATGGTAGAGGAAGAATATACAATGTGCATGCAAGTAGAACTTAAGCAGGGCTTTCAGAAGTTCTCAGTTTACCATGAACAGGCTACAATAAACCATTATTACTTGTGACAAATTTATGAAACTACCTTATAAACCGCAGGTCATTACTTTCCTCTCCTAATATTTGTTGTAATAAACACATATGTCAGCAATGTTAACATTGGTGTAACCAATCTCCTTCCCTTCCCTTCCGCCAGTGTAACCCTCCCTTCGAGACATGTCTTGCTATGCCACTAAAGGAAAAACTGCACACATTATTCAACACCAGCTCTTCAATTTGCCAAAACCACCTCTAGCTGTGAGCAATGTGAGCATAAAAGTCTTGCTACCTTACCACTGGAAATAGTACTGAAGACATAGGGCACACCCTGGGATGGAGCTGTAGCTGGTCAATTGCTTGGCTGGATGGTGAGTGTCTCAGCCTAGATAGGTTATAGAAGACGATAAATCTATTCAAGCAACGATGCTAGTATACTTCTTTAAGAAATGAGCACTAAGGATTGGAGAGGATTGTGGAGGATTGGTGAGGATTGCAGAGGATTGGTGAGGATGGCAGAGGAGTGGTGGAGATTGCAGAGGATTAATGGAGATTGCAGAGGATTGGTGGAGATTGAAGAGGATTGGTGAGTACTGCCGAGGATTGGTGAGGATTGGTGGGGATTGTTGATGATTGGTGGGGATTGTTGAGGATTTGTGGAGATTGCAGAGAATTGGTGGGGATTGTGGAGGACTGGTGATGAATGCTGAGGATCGGTGATTTTTGCTGCGGATTGGTGATGGATGTCGATGATTGCGGAAGACTGCTGAGGATTACAAAGCATTACAGAGGATTGCTGGAGATTGCGGAGGATTTATGGGGGATGGAGAGAATTGGTGAGGATAGGTGAGGATTAGTGAGGGTAGGTGATCATTGTGGAGGAGGATTGGAGAAGATTGCTAAAGAGGATTGTGGAAGAGGGTTGTGCAATTCTCACAAATCCTCCTTCACAATCCCCACCAATCCTCCACAATCCCCACCAATTCTCCACAATAGCCAACAATTCTCCACAATCCCTACCAATTCTCTGCGATCCCCACCAATCCTTCACAATCCTCAGCAATCCTTCACAATCCTCACCTATCCTCATCACACGGACAATCTCGTCGACAAGCTGGATGTAGTGTGGAGTCACTGTAGTCGCTGGCCAGCCTCTCCGCTTTGCATCAGCCAACTGTTTTTGCCCTTCAGCTTCTGTACAGCGATGAACCCATCATCTCACTGTGCTGACATCCAGTGTTGCATCCCCATGCACCTTCTACAGCCTTTCATGAATGTGAATGGGTATTTCACCTTCAACATTCAGGAATTCAATCACTGTCTTATACGTATGTCAATGTCAGCCATTTTACAAACTTATGCAGTGTTGCCATGTGTTGATGTAGGATGCTGTTGCTACAGTGGATTGTGTGGAATTGTGCCAAATTCACATTTCCCAATGCAGCAAAATACTGAAGGAGAAAAAAAAGGAGGCATTACTTTCTGACTGACTAAAGGTATGCAATGCCACATCCCAAATACCCCACTACACTATATCTCCAATGCAGGGTGCACTGACAGCAAAGTCACAACGGCTAAGAGCAAGCTACAAACTCATCATCAAATGCACCCTCTAATATTAAACCATGCAGAACCCAAAAATATACCCAGAGTTCCTGCTTTCAATCCCAATGGTGCCCACAGAATGCACATTCACAAAAAAATCATTAGTGTTAAAAGAAATCATTAATCTCTAAAGACAGTTAATTGTAGAGTACATATATATTCAGCCATGAAACTTTGGCTGCGGCATGATGGACTGTCATTTTACGTGTTCTGTTATCCTCTTTACATAAATTTTACATTGTCAGAAAAAAATATAAACATCTAAGGGGTGAACATATTCCATAGTTTTGTTTAAAATTTATGTAAAAAAAAAGGTTTGAAAATGATGATTCTTCATCTTTTTGCTCCTACTGACTTCCATGAAAACATGTGATGGACACCTTTGGCCCATTTCTCTTGCCACATGATGTCCAAATTCTCCATTGTGTTCTTCGAAGCATATATAAGGTTTACTTGCTAAACGGTCATTCACGGACATTGCAACGTCCATTGTTTTGAATATTTTCATTTTCAATTTCAATTGATTCATTAACTTCAATAACTAATTCTTCTGTCTTTTTACTATCTCCTCTTCTATACTTCTCTTCTCCTATTTTCTATTATCATTTTTTTCCTGGAGTATTGTGATGGGAGATGTTATTCCACGACACTTTCCAAATCATCAATAAATTTTTTAGACACTTTGAAGTTCACAAGCCCAATATTTCTGACTGCTTCAACTCTCCAATGCTGTAAATACCAGTAATCAACATTACCCCCCTATTATCTTGCTTAGCTAAACGTGACTATTGTTTTGTGATACCCAACGCAGCCTGAATCCCAGTCTGCATATTGTTATCCAACAAGAGCCTCTTGGACATTGTCACCCTACTGACAGTTCACATCTAAAGGAAATTTTCTCACACGCAGCCAGCCTGGTGATCTCGTCATCAATGCCTATGTTTCTTGCTAATTTTTTCAGAGGCAATGCCTATCTCAGCATCCTGCTGTTCTCTTAAGCTGATGAAATTTTTCTCCAGGGTGCCGCCACTAGAAAACTTTTAAGAAATAGGTGTACATATTGCCCAGTCATAATTGCTTTATAACCTCATGACTAGATATTCATAATAATGCTCCAGATTTTTGGTATACAAGATGGAACTCAACCCTACAGACAAAGTTCAGCAGGCGATTACTCGTCAAAAAAAAGGTTGATGAAAATATATACACAACCTATAGACTAAGTCTATTCCAGAAGAGTGCAACCACATTTGAAAGTGTAGCTGAAGCTGACATTTATTGCTAGTAACACAGTCAGAATGAAAGATAAATACTGTATCTGAGTTTCTGGATAGTGTATTATTTAACAATGATGTGCAAACCATAAAAAATTGGGTGCAGTTATCAACCCCCTTCCATAAAAATGGACGTGTTGTAGTCTCATTTGTGAATTAAAAAATTGTATTTGTCAGATATGAGTACCCAAACATTTGCTGCACAATAATGTTTGCCAACCAATTTGCATACTGAAATTGAAACAAAAGCTCTTATTTTCATTCTTTTTGGTACAATGAATATTTGCACAAACCTTTCAATTTAAAAATATTCCTTGAGAAAACTGTTTAATCACAACATGATAAATAAAGAGTAATAACATTCACCAACAATCTGACACTGAACTCGTACAAGTACCTACAGCAGTCTGCACTGTTAAAGTTAAACACTTCACCCATGTGACTTTCATGAGGACTAACTTCATGGTTTAGGATCCACTGCCATGTCATTGGGTATAAGAAACAATGATTACTACACTGTAGAAACAGCACATGATTTCACAAATCATTACATTATTTTGGTGTTATTTATGCCTATTTGAATTTACCGAGACCTGCCCAATAAACTCACTAAATATTAGAATAAACTGTAGAAATGTCACCATATTTACAAACACGTTTTATCATGAAAATTTTGCTTTACGTCTTAAGTTAAAAGCTGTTTCAAAATTGTAATAAAATTGACGCGTGCCCAATTAGACTGACTTGGCACGTTAGTCGAGGATTTTGACTGCTAGAAAAAAAGTGGATTAATTGGGTTTAGATAGCTGGGGTGAGACGAGGGGTGTTGGCTGGAACTTACTCACTCCTGCTCCTGGCTGTTCTAGTAGAGGTAAGTATGGCTTTACGCCGGACGAATTTGGTTGATGCCAGAACGGATGTTCCACAGACGAGTTTCTTTAGACCAGAAGGTGAGAGTGTCCCAGCCTAGGCGTACTTCAGTTCCGGTCAGGAGTCCGTTAATAACCGGGTGACACGTGGTATGGATGCGGACACATGGTGGAAAGTCAATTACTAGAACTGGAACAGGCGTGACTGCTGCTTGTCTCTGTTCGCCGGCACAGTCCCGTTCCACCTGTCTATCCTGCATAGGATGGGGTAATGCTATCCTTGGCCTGAAAGCGGGGTAAGATAGGTGTTGTTCCTTGCATTTTCTACCACTCCTCCTCTCATGAGGCATAGGGTAACAGTTCTCTAGCTTATGTAGTGCACCTTAGACAGCGTAACCCAATAGTGACTTACTGGCACGAGCTCGATAAAGAGTCCCCACTGATACCCCACCGTAGGCGGGCTGATCAGGGACATGGAGCAGCATGGACCACCAAGCATCTACTGGTTGTGCTTTCGCACTAGGATGCCCGGCAAAACTACAAGCCACAGTCTGCGCACTAACTAGTGCAGATGGTGAGAAGCAACCCGAATCTGTCGTGCCTCCTGGTGTGAAGGTGTTACTAGTGGTTGTGGCGTCACTGTTTCTCCCCACAAGCACTAAAAGTGCTGATGTATAACTGGGAAGAAACAGGTAGCCATTTAATATGCATGTCTTAATTCAGTTTAATAAAATTCCCGGTTTCTGTAGACAGTGCACAGCGTAGTCTACCTGTAACTGTGGATACAAATAAATACCCTGGAAATAAAAGCAGAAAAGTAGAGAGCAATGTGTGTTTATTGAAAGTTCAATAAACATGTAACCTGTGTTACCTCCTACCAAGTTACAGGTGTAGGTAACCTGGTTCTAAGTAAGAGGATAAAAGCTGGTTCTAGATTAATATAAATAAGTTAAAGTTAAACTGCTAATAAAAGGTGTCTAGAGGAGACAAAGTGAAGTTAAAAGAAAATGTTCATGTTCGTATCTCGTCGGGTTGACTGGTCGTCAACGTACGTATTAAGTAGCAGCGGGGCGTACTTGTAAGGTAAAAAACTTGTCAGAAGATCCCGAGCACTAGTAGTGCTGTGGGATGTTGCTAGAGATGCGAAAGAATCAACTCCCAAGGACGGCAGCTTCCGGACTTATATAGTGGAAGCTTGTAGGTTGCCAGCGCGGGGTGCGAGTGAGGCATGATGTCCTCCAGCCCTGGGTGGCGTGAGAATCCTCCTGTCAGGGATTCTGTTTCGTGCCTCGTCGGAGCCGCTTGGCCTTGCCCGAGGTCTGAGCAGCTTGTAGGCTTCGAGTGGGATAAGGGGGAGGGGCATGTCTACCGGGTTGCGTATCTTCTAGGCGAGAGGAATTGCTTGTAAGTTCCCATTGCCTGTAGGGTAGGCAACATGTTGCTCACGTCTGTAGAGATGGAAAAGGTGTTCTAGGCGATGAGTTGTAATCATATTTGATTACATGTAGAAGCGGCACACGTCAAAATATGATTAGCTTTGTAAGTTTTTCATACCAAGCAATTTCTGAGCTACTTATAAAAGACACATTAATACTATTACACAATTAAATTGAAGAACACCAAATAATGAGAGAATACCTAGTTATATTTAAAGTTATCACTATTTTACATGCTATTGTATTTATTTTGGAAACCTTAAATCAATAAAAGTACAAACACAACAAATCACTGCAAATTACACTAATACTACCACTAAAATCAACAGCATGCACATGCATTTTTGTACATCACATTCCTTTGTCAATTTTCCCTGACTGTTTGATAAATGTCAACTTACCATTATTCAAGACAGTCTGTATGAAGTATATGACCAAATAATGCAGCGAAAAGAAACATTGGGATATATCTGATGTACTGTGACACAATTTTAAGGCACATACACTGGCAAGTGCACGCTTACAGTGTGCACATGTGCGTATTCATGGCAGGTGTGTAGGTGTGTTTACACACACACTTGCATGCACACAAACTCAACTCCCACCATCTAAATGCTAGCACAGATGAAGTCCTAGATCCCTCTGCTTCAGTTAAGTTCCCCTTTCTGCTACGCCAAGCTGCCACCATGTTGCCTCTGTTGGTGTGTAGGCCCACTGCCTGTACACACAGCATAAGTACCTGAGCTCGAAGGACAGCAGGATTCATACTCTGTGCGAGCTGAGTACCGAACGTTCATCCTGACCACACACGAGGGCTGGATGGTAGCTCTCTCCACTACACCCCTCTCCGTCACCCGTTACCAGTGTTGCCATCTTGGGGCAGTCTTTTATGCCCCATCTCCACACTGTACAGCTTGAGGCCTGCCAACTTACATGTGACCACGAAACCTGCAAGATGTCCGCCTATGCTAGTATCAGTCAACTCCCACAATCTAATGCCCCTTGTCTGTTAGGGAGTCTGCTTTGTTGTAAAGAGGTTACCCTTGCCCTGCACTCCCCACATTGCTACTGCATGGGCTTGGCAGTCTAGGTTACCTTGCTGCCCTTCAGGCCATCTGGGCACAGGCTGGATATATATATATATATATATATAAGTTTGAAAATAAACCTACATACTCAAATTATGAGCTTTACTTCTCAGCTGACATTAAATTCCTATCACTTACCACTTCCACCATCATCCTTTCAGTCTTAGGTACAGCATATTCCAACCAGCAACTTCAGGCTCGGTGCGACTACCAGCAATAATGCCACTTTTCAGGGCTCTCCTGTGGAGAAAGTTGGAGTGACACCTTCCTTTGAATCATAATCTGACACCCCCCCCCCCCCCGCCAGGTTCGCTGGAAGGCTTGTTCTAACATCCCCAACTACACTTAGGCTCCTTTAGCATAAAAGCCATCTTTACGTACGACCCAGCTGATACCTTGCCACATGCCCTATCACCGAGCTGGGAACAGGAAGGTGGAGATCGGCATTGCCCAGGCTCGATGAGCTGAGGGACAGGAAAAAGGCTCCCAGCATGTGTACACAGTCATGGACCAATACCTGCCAGCACCCAGCGCATGGAGTCAGAGCAGTAATACAGGCACATCTCTGGGTTATCTAGCAGGCTACTTATCCGTTCCTCACGCCATATCATAATTACCACCCACTCTACCAATTCCAGCACCCCCTCCTCATGACCTGCTCCAACCTCTACAGTTTCCTGCAAGTTCACTTTCCCTGCTCGCCCAGCAACTAAGAAATAAACTGTCCCCTGCTCCACTGTAGGATTTGCTCCTTGTACGACCATGAATTGACCTACTTTTACCACTACACCTCGCTGTCCTGAGAAAGACATCATCCAGCTCACGTCTCAGGCACATTACTAACCTTGCTTACGGATCCACGAGCTTCCCAGCTCAGACGGGGAGGAGTTTGGTTTATAAGAGCACATTTTGCACTGCATCACTGACAGCTATGGAGACCAAATCAGAAAAACACAGGTGCTGACAACACACACTGCAGCTGTAACATGTGTAGTGGGTCCAACCAGACTATCCATCATGGATATGGCTTTCCGTTCACTGTTGTAAGAAAAGACTATGTCTACGTGTTGAACAGTATGAGGTGCAAATATTATAAAATAAGTAATTTTTCTGTCTCTTTGTGCTCCTAATTGGTGTTGTGTGTTGTGTCGAACACCTTTATGAAGCACACGTAATGGGCGCCTGGATACATTGTGAGTTGTTTAGCAAATGTGTTCTTTAAATTGCCCTTTTCTCACATAAATGTGACATTTTTCTGACTGTTGAGGTGGCACATAAAAACAGCAGCCATTAGTTCTGCAGCTGACTGTTGCTACACATAACTCAGATTTCATGGATGCTTTCCCCATGGTCGTGTCTTTGTTTCAACTTGCATAGTGAAGCCTCTGTTTGAATCATAGTTTTTACCTTTCCTAACAGTGCATGGTGGCAGTGGTGTCTGCTGTTGATGATAAAATGTCTTAAGGAGACATCTGTTACTCCCGTTTCGCCATCATCATGTCTCTTACTAAATGGAACTTCAGAAGGGAAGGGTGTCCTAACCTCCATCGGCGAGGGATATCACTGTGCCTACAGCATGGGAGACATGGAAGCACAGATTTGAGAGGTACGTTTCTGTGGCCGGACACGGGACTAAACCAGAAAGTGAAAAAATCAATCTTCTATTATACGTAATGGGTGACAAGGCCGAAGAAATATGGGCTCAGTTTCAGCCAACACCTACTACATTTGCAAATGCAGTACATGCTTTTGACGAGTACTTCAATCCCAGTAAAAACATCATCTTTGAACGATTCAGATTTAATTCACGAGCTCAACTGCCAGGGGAAACAGTCACAGATTTTATCACAGCTCTCCAAGGTTTAGTAGAAAGGTGTGATTATGGGACACTGAAACAAGAATTGATTTGTGACAGAATAGTGGCTGAGTTGTCCGATGTAAAAACCAGTGAACAACTTCAGCTACTACCAGAACTTACCTAACAACAGGCAAAACATGCAGAACTGCAAAGCAGCCAGTCAACAGTGCTCCACCAGGAACATCGCCACCTGGAAGTGCATCGCGTGCAGACCAAAAAAACATTCCTGAACACACCATCTACTTCAGAGAGATGCGAATCAGTGCCTCGAGGAGATAACGACCCAGCAGAAAAGTGTCAGTTTTGTGGGTTATGAGTGCATGAGCGATCTAAGTGTCGCTTGACGCATGTCCGGGTTAATGAGTAGATGGCACGGTCGTCGTGGCTTTGATTGCGCTAGACCAAGCACGCCACGGTTGGGACTGACTGGTTAATTTGGCGTTTCCGGCCCGCTACCTTGACTGGACACGTTGGTTGGTGGGTCAGTACGAAATTGTCTATAGCCTGGCTGACTAGTGACTTGTGGATGGTTACCTTGTTCCCCACTATAGGTTTACGTGTCGAGGTATGCAACTGGCAGGAGGTGTCTGGTTTACCTGTCGTACTTGACTTTGCTTTGGCCATCAGTGGAACTGCTGCTGGTTGCTGGCTGGAACAGGTGGTGCAGTCTATTGGCTGCAGGTTGGTGATAGTGTCGGCCAACACGGTACTGCAGATTCCAGGCTGCTGCTTCCAGGCTCCAAAACATGGCGCTGGAGATTCTGTATCTTCCCTCTGTCTCTTGTACCAGACTGCGCAGGGCGGGATGGCAGTCTTGATGTGCACGGGTGTGTGGGGGGAAAGACCATATATTCGAATACGGGAGAGGTCGGTTTCTCCAAGAGTCTGACTAAAGCAGCGTGGTCTCGTTCAGCCTATTTGTCCAAAGTCGGCGGAGCCAATACAGACCACTGCTTGGCAGCGAGGTGAGCTGTCCTTTGCTCTTCTCTCCTTGAGCAGTGTCTCACCTTAAAAGACATACAGTGTAGTATGCCGCTGAACGGTATAAGTCATGCACCATCCCCCGCCACCGGCAGACCAGAAGCGTTGAGCTGTATGGGCCACCTTCCTGCTACTACTGGGTGTGAGTCGCAACCAAGGTCAGGCCGTAACACTCGAGAAATACCTCCTCCAGCACCTAGGTGCTCTGGTAGTGATACAACTCAAGAGTACTGTCTCTCTCTGATTGGATGAGTTACTAGTAGTTGGGTTCCCTGGAGGTCTAAAACAGGTGGCTGTCGAATGATGTATGTATACGACTAGTGGATTCCTGAAGGGGATCCCCAGTTGTGGTCTAGTTCGTATTTAAATACCCGGTTTCGGTCGGCAGTGCACGTGTACAGTTCCTAGCAGGCGCGGTGAAGAACTCTATGTAAAGAATACTCTCGGCTAAAAGAACAAAGCTGTATTTATTAAGAATGAAATAAATAAAGCGACACATGCTATCTCCTAACCAAGCAGACTGTATGTTGGAAGTAACCTACGCTGAACAGACGTAGGTGACCTGTGTAGCAGGCACGGCTGCTTCTTTGACTGAGAGGATAGTGCAGTGGCCAGAGATGGGCCACCCATGAGTTATTGTCATCAGCAGTGTGCAGTGGCCAGAGTTGGGCAGCGTACAATTTAATTATTAAACAATAGCGCCTGACCTCCTCAGGTGTGGACTATAAATTGAAGGCGTGAAACACAGCTGCCCCCCCAAATGCACCCAGACGGGGGGAGTGCTGGACAGCTGTCTTTGGGAAAGGGAGGGGTGTAAAGTTTTATTTTTAAAATGTTACTCTTTTTTTTCCTTTGCTTACAAACTGTATTTATTAAAGTTTTCATGTCCAAAACTAGTTTCCATTTTCTATTTCCTTTCTGTATCAATTTTTGAAACAATTACACCATTATGTCATTGTGTCACTGTTGAAGTCTCATAGAAGAAATTGCCAATGGAAAGGAAGGCAGTTAAGTGCAGTTAGGTGTAGAGGCGGTGTAATGTGTGCTATGCGTGCTACTACCACCCTTATTGCTACCACACATGTTGGTCTTGGACACGTCATGGTTTGAAGCACCCTTAACCACAGATGTACCAACAACGTTCTGTGTGCTCTACAGTATTTTATTTATGTTTTTTTCATAAGACAAATATGATCTTGCACATGCGTGCATGCGCCAGCCTTTGTATTCGGAAGATGTCTGTCTATTAAAATAAATTAATATTTCCTTTTTAAATCACGTTATTTTTGCAAATTAGAGATCATCAAAGGTGATTTAACACAGATAATTCTATTTTAATGCAATTTTTGGGGTTTTGGGGGTGTCAAAATCGGTCGGATAAAATTATGCGAAGTCATTACCAGTCAACGTAGGGCCTCAATGAATCAGGGTTCTACTGTATTTGTGTTAAAATAGATACACTGCAAAAAGTAGAAGCCATTTATTTTTACAGTTTATTTCTATAAACCAAAAGGGCTTAATGACTTAAATAGCGAGCAGCATTTAACATCCTTCGAAACACAATCCATTGAGTTTTTACAGTATACAGACACATACATGCCGTCACACACACACAGCTAAACAAACTAACTCAAAAATCACCCATTTATGACAAAGAACATAATGTTACATGCAAGAGACAAATGTAAGAGGGTGAAGAATCTGCAAAAAGATCAGTGAACTAAACATTAGTATTTAAAATTTCCATAAATATGATTGAATAATGCCATGTTAATTTCTACATACTCTACAAACAAGCAAACAAGCACTGAAAATAAATTACAGTGACTGCACCTGGAAATATAAGAAAACCATTCTGTGGAAGTCGGCCGCAACAGAAGAAAATGAACCAAGCGACGAAGGTTGCTGTAATCACGAGAGTGCAACAATTTATGCAGTAAACTACACAGCTAAGAATTACATCACTTTGTTGACAAACCTGGTTTTGTAGAACAAAATCCAAGCTGCATGAAAACGACTGCAAAAACAAAACCAATTAATATAATATTTAACATGAAGATGAAATTACTAAACATAATTATTAAGAAATAAAAGTAATGCTGACTACTGTAAATTTTTACAGTATTAGAAATACTTAGCAGTATCTTTTCAGCCTCAAAATATATTTAAAAAATTATGTTACAGTAGACCATTAATTTTACAAGTATGAATTTTACAAAGGTCACAATTTTATGAAATTATCTGGAACATTGGCAATTCGTAAAATTGGAAGTCTACTGCAATAAACCAGGTCAAACATTTTATGCAACAAGTTTGTACTTTTTTTAAGGAAAACTATATTTACTATGTTATCAAGAACTTACGGGAAAGCAGCCATTGTAGCCAACTTGACGAACACATCACGCTTGATTTTAGTTGAAGCGGAAAAAGGATGTGGTGGAGGTAATTTATGACGGTTACAAAAATCTGACGGCTGAAGAAGATATTCCTGTGGTACCGCTTCTTGGTCGCTCTTATTAGCTACTATCAGTGCAGGTATCTTGCTTTCAACAAAGTACTTCTGTAAAAACAGTAAACATAAATTTTATAAAATCTACATGTTTAAAAGAATTTTTTTTTAAATATTTTTTTTCCCCCTCCATTTTTTGACAAACACAAAGCAATTAAATTTAACCATTTGCAAAATTTAAACAGGAGTGACTAAAAGATCATGTACTTTTAATTAAATTTAAGTTTTGTGCGAATACACGTATTTCAGTAAATATTTGTTCTGCAAATATGACTTTTCGTCAGAAAACATAACAAATAATTATCTATGCCCCTATTTAAACTTCTGTCAAATTAAGTGTATTATTGGAGAAAAAATTAATAAAAATCGTCAAATATCACATTTTTAAAGCTCGTGTATGTAGTTTTCTTTAGCGGCAAGAAAAAAGTACAAAGATACAGGCATAGTAAATCTGAGGGCTTTCATCGTGTGTAACAAAACTTTACTGTTACAGATCTAATTTGAACAGTACAGCGTTAAGAAGGAACACTGCACGCCTTGCGTGTAGGCATGATGAGGTACTAGGCGTACATGTTAGCGTGGCCCATATTGCTCCCTCCCTTTTTGACCATGGGATGAGCGGGTCCATCCCACTCTTAAAGTTGCAAGTAGGCCACTACTCTACCAAAAATATATGAAAGAATGAGAATTCAAGTACTCGCAGTCTAGTACTTATACACACAAAGAAGAATGACACATTTATCACGCGATTGCGACATTTTACTGGCTAGAGCATTTCATCAGGTAGCGAGTTGTAGTGTCGTACAACTCATTACCTGATGAAGCTGGCCTAGTGAGCAAAACATTGCGATCACGCAACCGCATGAAAAATGTGTCATCCGTCTTTGTGCGCGTGCCTGACACAAGTACTAGACTGTGAGTACTTGAATTCCTGCCCTTTCATATATTTTAAGTTATGACTAGTGTAGGTAATTTTTAGAAAAAAAAAATTAGGGACAGTAAAAAATACCCTTAAATGCAACAATTATTAAATAAAAATGTTGAAATTTTTTTTCTCCGTAATTATGAAAATACATTTAGGCATCTAAGTTACAAAGTTTAAAATAACATATACTGTATTATACAGCACTGCACTGTAAGCTTATTGAAAAAATATATTTACATAGAATTCCAACACTTTGTATGTAAAAATATATACATGAAACTTACCAGATAAATCCTAGCTGAATATTCAAATGATTTTGGGTTGCTGACATCGTACACGAGACACGCCACATCACACTGCACTTCTGCAGGCAACAGTGGGTCAGACACATTACGCACGTCAATGTCGCGTAGAACCAAATACTTTTCTTGACCATACACTTGCACAACATTTATGGTGCACTGTGGATTGCCTGCCAACTCTGGTGCAAATGTTTTCTACAACACAAATTCACAATACCAACAGTCACAAATAATTAATGGCATACTGAAGAAGATATTGTGCAGAAACATCCCAGAGCTTACCTCCAATGTGTTTCCTATGAAACTTCTACAAAACATTGATTTCCCAGAGTTTTTTGGACCAATAACATGGCACTGATAAACATTACGTGATGACTGTTTCTTAGCCAAATCCAATCGTTTTTCTCTTGTAACTATAAAAAAAGAAAATACATTTACATTTATATACACAACACCTACTTGCAGACATTATTTATAAAAATAGCATGGTTCCAAAAACAAAAGGAACAAAAAAATAAACCTTTGTATAATTACTACATTAACTAATTTTGTCTCGCCTAATAACTTTGCACAAAAAGCACACTACATACAAGTTTAGTTGGACGGGAAAATTACCCAATGATATTAAACAAAGTTTGTGACTGCTGCGCGTCCGTCAATAGTTCGCACGCCACCTTTAAATGACAACTGCCTATTGCAGCACCACAGTTGGTACTGAACAAGTTACAGCACTGGATCCAAGAAATACACAATCTTTGAACTAAAACTTGGTACACGTCAACAAACAAAACACACATGAAACTAAACCTTGAAATATTATATTTCAACTAATTCACTGGTAAGGGTGTCGCCTCACCTTTAGCATACTTAGTGTGGGCATGCGTTCGCAACTGTGCCCCCCCCCCCCCCCAGATGGCAGGAAAGCTGGTGCTACTTGACGGGGTTAATAATAGGGCCAGGACAGGTCTGTTCGGGCAGCCCACTGTGCACGTGGAGGTGCCAAAGGAGGTGCTGGTCTGGTCTGAGTGTGAACAGAACTGTAGTTGGGTGTTATGCGACGAGCCACACATTCTGCAGCTGGAGGACGTGTGGTGGTCGCCACCACATGTCTTTCTTACGAGGCATGGGTAGTGGAGGTGAAATTGCAAGAAGTGTATGCCACAATAGATTGAACTGTAGGCTATGGTACCTGCTAGTAGTACTGGCTGATGTTCCCCTCTCTCAAGTTGCTTCTTCACACTTCTAGGTGTATACCCTGGCAGCACCCTGCCCTTCCCCTACCAAGGCCAAAGCCTGCTTGGACACCCTATCCCGTCCACCCCTGTGACGAGGCATAAGGGCATAGAGTAAAACGGGTGATAGTGGTTCTCCAGAAGAAGCGGGTACGACCTAGAGAAGAGAGGAATTGGAGGGTCTGACTGTGGGGAAGGTCTAGCTGCTGGCCTCCAGGCAAGAAACTTGACGGGTGGGAAGTTGCTGGCAGACCCAAGCTCCTGACTGAAGGTGTCAACAGTAGGATTAGAGAGTCTACTCCCATGTTACCCAGGAAGGTGGGAAGTCGCCATAGATCCACGTATCACGTAAAGATGGAACTCCCTGTCGGAATAGGTTGCTGGCCATCTGCAGGTGGATAGCTGGGCGGGAAGTCACCAACAGACACACAGAATAGTCACAACAGCCTCCACTTCAAAGAGATGGAGGTTCTGAGCGGAGAGGGTTAGGATGCATGGTTTGGCGCATACCTGCTCCTAAAAGAGAGTAGGTGGAAATTGGATGTAACAGGAAATAGCAGGAATAAGGTGCAGAAAGAAAGTGCCTGAGAAGGATAACCCGACCAACTTAGTTTATACCTGTTTAATGTTGGAACAAACACACATAGCCAACCAGCCAGCCTGCACTCTAATTGTGGCCTGAGGGGCCAACCTAGGATGCCAACCAAGGTGCAGTCCCTCGTCACAGTAGACGTGGTGTCATGGGGGGGGGGGGGGGGAGTAGGGAGGGAATGAGGGTAACCCAAAGTCTGACATTACTCGGACCTCGGATTCATAGAGGCTAATGGCATGGCTAGCGAGTTAGCCAAGAAGGGAAGTGGCCCAGGTCTTGCGACGCAGGAATACCCATAGACTCGGACATCAAGCTGCCACATTGGAAGTGCTCTGCCCCGCCATCTTGCTATCTGAGAAGCTGCACTCGTCGAGACCATCGATGCCACCCATGACCCCTCAACAGGCACATCACCCATAGTGGAGGCTGATGTAAACATCCCCTCCACTGCTTCGTCCCAGGACCTGGCTACCGAGACCCTCGATGCTGACCATAACCTGGAACCACGACAAGCTGTGCTGCTCGCAGTCGGGGTGGAGACCTTTCTCTCCTTCACTGCCCAATCAGAGAAACAGGAACCCGTACAGATGGGGTGGAATGGCTGACACCCCCCCCTACCACAACATCCCTTGAACAAGAGCCCTCTCATTTTGTTGCGGCACAAGCAGAAGCCACGACGCCCCATGCTGCTCCACGACACCTGATGCCCTCACGCCTGGCCAGTACAGGGAATCGCCATGGAGACCAACAACCAGGTACATGTGGCCGTACCCTCAGCAAGCTGCTCTTTGTCCCAAGGTCAGTGATAATGAGGGGGAAGACAAATATCGCCAATAGTGCGCGCACTTTAAAAACTGTATAGTAGTCGTACACCACGTTGCCTACCCCTACAGGCAACAGGAACTTCTGTGTTTTTTTCCTTCTCTCACCTGGAAGGCATGCATCCCGGAAGGCACACTGCACCCCCACCCCACCCCTTTCTCGATGACAACAAGCTGCCCAGACCTCGGGCACGGTTGAGCAGATCCAACGTGGCATGAATCCAGAACCAATGACGAGATAATTCTCACACCACCCACAGGGCTGGAGGATGTCACGTCTACCCCGCGCCAGCAGTCTACAAGCTACCACTATATAAGTCTGGCTGCAGCCGAGCTCTGGAGTCATTCTTTCGCTCTTGCAAAGCTCACAGCACTCTTAGTGCTCGGGAACTCTAAAGAAGTTTGAAGCCTACAGGTACAGGTACACCTTCGCAGCAACCAACTATGTACGTCCACGACCAGTCAACCCGGCGACATACAATACGAACTTTCTTCTTTTGACTTCATTTGTCTCCTCTAGACACCTTTAATTAGTAGTTTAACTGTATCTCTTATTTTCGTCTAGAATCAGCTTTTCCTGTTTATTTACAACCAGGTCACCTACACCTGGAATCACGCAGTTACCTTCAGCTATCCTCGACTTGGTAAGAAGAGGCACAGGTCATGTGTCTATTGAACTTTCAATAAACACACGTTGCTTTCTACTTTGATACTTTTGTTTCCAGGATATATATATGTATTCACTCAGAGTTGGCGGTAGATTACGCTGTGCACTGCCAACGGAATCCGGGGAAGTTATTAAACCGAACTAAGCCATACACATTAGACTGCCAACTGTTTCTTCCCATCAAATACACAGCACTATTAGCGCTCGTTGGGAAAAAAACAGTAACGCCCCAACCTTCACACCAGGAAATACGACATACTTGGGTTGCTTTGCACCACTTGTACTATTAGTGCATGGTGACAGTGACCTGCAGTGCTGCCTGGTATTCTGGGTGGACGCACAACCAGTAGAGGCTTGGCGCGACTCCGGCTCAACGTCCCTGATCAGTGGGGTCTCTTTTCGAGCTCGCCGACAAGTCACTATTGGGGTACACGTTAGTATTTCCGTTTCAGTGTACTACGTGATTTATCAAACTGTTACCCTATGCCTCATGAGAGGAGTGGTAGGAGATGTAGAGAGCTACACCTGGCTCACCCTACTGCCTGGCTGAGGATAGTATCACCCTATCCTATGCAGGATAGACGGGTGGAACGGGTCCGTGCCGCTGAACTCGGATGTCAAGCAGTCTCACCTGCACCGGTAATATTAATTGAGTTTCCACTGTGTGTTCGTACCAGCTACAAGTATCACCCTGTCGTCTACGGCTTCTTAACCGGAGTGGAAGTTTGCCTAGTTTGGGACAACTTGGTCTTCTGGACAAAAGAAGCACGACTTCGGAACATTCGTGCAGACATTCACCCCGCTTAAGACTAAACTTACCTCAACAACCTACCTAGAGGTGAGAGTGTAACAGAACTAACCAACACTCCTCGCCTCATCCCCGCTACCTAAGTTGCTTTTAGTTTAGCGAGTAAAATCGGTAACTACAGTGTCCAGTCAGTCTAATCGTCTAATCAGACATGCATCAACATGCTCTGGGTACTCCTACCCTTGTCTTTCCGGGGGGGGGGGGGGGGGTGTACGGTTTTGGAAGGTGAAGGAGTTTCCGGTTGGAGATTGCTCAGGTGGTCTAAATCTTGCCACGGCCAGCAGATGCCCAATCAAGTGCCAAGTTCAGATGCGTGATCACGCGTTATGCTAGGTGAAACTGGACGTGGGGTGACCTCCGGATCCGCCGGTGGAGGTGCGTCTTTGCAATTAGTTTCTACCTCAATCTGTGTGGTAAATTTCCTTTGTAGAGCCCACTGCTCTTTACGCCTATTCCGGATCCGAATTCCGCCTCTCCTTTTATTTATTCAGGTTAATCGTTTTCTCTTTTTGCTGACTTGTAGTCCTGGGGGTATTTCTTCTTCAGACACACCTGAGGCACTGATGGTGGGATGTGCAGTAGAGAATCGGGGTGCTGCTGCGGATAGGTGAGGGAGCATCAGAAACCCAGTAGCAGCGGTATGTCCGTTTCAGACCAATCGCCATATTCAAGCGCCATCTCCTGTAGAGTTCACACGCTCACACCTAATATACCACAGGGTTTTACATACACACAACCACCCTTTAATTACAAATGAACGTGAGGGGAACAATATCTAAATTAAAGGTAGTCAACGAATATTATTTTTACGCAATGTTTATTATCACGTCTTTGGAAAACAATGAGGAATCCTGGTTGATCGCACACACTAAGTAATTCGAATAATAAATTTACGTGATTACGTTACTCAGGCAAAGGTAAACCTGGACAAGAACTTATTACAAAATATACTGATCTGAGAATTAATTTACTTTACGTAATTTACAGCATTTTTCCTCCCGAGGGGTGGATGTCCAGAGGGAATGTCGCGACGACCTACTACCGTGGAGTCAAAGGAGTTACTGTGGTAAAAGGATGCAGGG
This sequence comes from Dryococelus australis, assembly GCA_029891345.1. NCBI lineage: Eukaryota > Metazoa > Arthropoda > Insecta > Phasmatodea > Phasmatidae > Dryococelus > Dryococelus australis. The sequence continues at coordinate 192,133,153 of CM056998.1, read as the reverse complement.
TTTGGGACATTGAGGTTACCTCTGGAGTGTCTTGCCAGATCTTGCTGTCACTAGTGCAGGAGAAGCCTTCTCAAGCTGCTGGTGAGGTACAGCTTTTGCAAGTTGCAGGAGAGGAGGAGGACTTGGTCAGACCAGAGCGAGCTCGCTGACCTATGCGGCCGGCGAACTCTGGCTAGAGGCGTTTCTCCTTATATATCAAAGATCAGTGCTTGAGAGCTCTTCCCAGGGTGCAGGGGATGGTAGCCTTTCTCCATCGGGGGCTGGTTATCGTAGGGTTGGGGCAGTGCCACGCATTCCTTATCGCCCTGAGTTGAGGCTGCTGAGAAGTTTACAACCTCTGCTCGAGGCTCGACGGGTGTGACGTCACGGGGCAGCAGGGATGCTGCGATCCTGTGGCCTCTCTTGTAACTTCCTTCTCCGTTATCTCTGGGCAGTGGCTTGTCGGGTAAGACAATCTTGGTTCAAGGGGGTGGCGACCGCATGTCGGAATCTGAGCGGGCGGTCCAATTTTATAATCAAACGTGTTAATTATAAATGTGTACGAGGTTGTCCAATGCGTGGAGTCAACTGTGTCGGCACGTAAATGGTAGTCTGCTACTGTTATGACTTGCCCCGAGCTCTTCGCTTGTTTATGGGGCTAAGTTGCGGGTAGGGTGTGCAGGCACGCTGCGCAGCAGTGTGGCAAGCATCACTACAAAATACAAAAAGCAATGATCAGTTATTTACACCTGCCTATATTAATAAATTTGTGTATCATTTCACGGGGCTTCCCTGATCCCCTGCTTAATTATGTAATTTCTATAACCAGTAAACACTTTGTTATCACAAAAAAATCTCAAATAGTTATACTAAAACTCTCCTCTTTAAAAAAAATTTGATACATTTTAAGTTGGTAGATGTGTTTAACAAAATAGGATGCTATTATTAGCTGCAAAGAAATCAAATGTGCTGCAATGTTCGGAACATCCTGAGACAGGTGGATGAGTGCAAAGCTTAATTACTTGGTTGAGCAATTATTCTGACACACAGCAAAGCAAGCAAACAAACATAGAACTATACATGAATGTGGCAGAGAAACCTGATGTACCTTGGATTGCAGACAGCTGGTTGTCCTTTTCAGATGTGTTGTAGCCTAGGTAAGCAAGATACTCCAGTGCTCGAGGCAGGTCCAGCAACGTGACTAGTGCCCACTGACAAATGAAACCATTCTGAGTAATCCAGCCCTGCGAATGAAAATTTCCATCACAAATCAGATTATGTAGTTCAAAGTCTAGGTTGATACAATACACATGCTTTATAATACAACATAAAAGATGTAACATTTCTAAATGGGTAACACATTGAAGCATGACGTCTTTTTCAACAATGCAGATTAGACGACTTCTGCTCCATCCTTATTTCAATGTAGCCAGGAGACAGAAGTTTGCATTTTCATTTGTCCTGATATAATGTTATGAGATTGTACTGTCCACCTCGCAGATTGTTTTATTCATCTGCTAACAATGCTTAAAGGCAACAAGTTCTTTTACTCCCTGCTAGATAGCTCTAATAGTAATTATCGTTTGTCTTTTTTCTTGCATCCCCTTCCAGCCGACCAGTGCCATCACAAAGGCAAGCCATGCATTTGCTACCCCCAACTCAGCAACCACTCCCTTGCCTCAGTGACACAAACCAATCAGCGTTGGGCAGCAGCCCGAATTAGTATAAAAGATAAAAGGAGAGACAGCCCATGTTTCTAGCGCCAGTCGCTCGGAAAATATCAAGATTGTTCACATGTCTTCAGTTGTCTAGCACCCATTGTTCAGACACTGACCAGATTGCACCCTTTTTAAACTTTGCTTACAGCAGTCTTCATTTCTAGCACTCGCCGCTCAGAAATTTACCCATTTACGTTAGTCTCCAGTACGCGTTGCTCGGACTTTATAACCCGTATTACATTGCTTAAGATGCGTTTGCGATATGAGTTAGGTTACACTAGTTAGGGGATCTCCCAGTTATATACCCCGCAAAACCCATTCACCCTGCGGTTTATGGACGTATTTGTAGCGGAGCTATCCTTGCAGTCCTTCTCAGGACTCATTCTGTCACGTCCTTGTTTAGTTTACCCAGCTACGTGTCAGAGATATTATGTTAAGTCATTCCACACAATTTCTATGTACAATAATGCCAAAGTTGAATGCTTAGATGTTCAGCAGCACACCCAGCATTCCCTCTACTGGTCATCTTAACATTGTATTCTAGCTTTCCGGCTGATATTCGCACCGTTGACCAAGAGCTAGGGTGTATTCAACACGTGTTTACTTCCTTATTGGAATAAAACATATGTTAACTTTTAACTTGAGTTCTTTCCTGTAGACTTAGCACCTTTCTGTAGTTACCCTCAAGTAAGAGGACCGCAGGTAATCCCGAACCAAACACTAGTTTCACACCCACACACTAGCTTTGACCAACCTTCCCGTCAACCCCTTAGGATTGAAGGAAAGGGGTAGCCACACAGGTACACTGACCTGGAAACAGTTTGTCAGCTCTGTGTTTGTTCGCCTCTCCACCACAGTCTCAGACAAGAGAGTCTGACGTCCTCTGAGTTGGGATGCCAGGAACAGAGCCACACACCAGTGTGTGACCTTGGACAGGTGAAGCCTGACTTTCCTCGTGAACCGCAATATCTGGCAGACTTGGGAATAGGTGTCCGCCAGTCCCCGACCCGCACGAGGCGCCACACGTAATACTGTACAAGGAGCCTGCCATCTTGATACAGTAGCAGTAGGGTAAAGCCATCTTCCGATGCCCTACTCCAAGAGGAAGGGCCTCAAGGAGAAAGTGCGACAGATTCTCTTGGCATCTGTCTGAACGCACAAGTATCAGCCCTCCTTGGACTCTCAGATAGTTAGCTTAGCACCTCAAGCTCAAGCACTCAGACATCTTCAGGACCCACTGGAAGTCGCTGTCCCAAGAGATCTCTTCAACCCTCCAGAGAAAATCGGCCTGACTGGTCTGAGTTGTCCCCCAACAGCTGTGTTATATTGGGCTTGTAATATATAATCTTGTTTGGAAAACGATTGCCTATTGAATTAAAATAATATTTTATTAATACATTGTCTGACTTTCCCTCAAGAAGCTACTGGAAAAGTACTTCACACATATTAAAGTGACTCGGAGCCTGAAGTTTCATTTTTTTTTTTTTGGGACAAGGGGAGTTAGTGTATGCCCTCTGGGGTATAACACAATTCGGAAGAAGTTTGTCTATCAAAATAAATTAACATTACCTTTTAAAACAGGTTATTTATGCCATTAAACACGACTAAACACGAAAAAAGCTATTTTAATGCAATTTTTGGGGCTGTGAGGGTCAAAATTTGTCAGAAACGATTTTACAAGGTCAGCCATTTTGTGTGTTCATTCTTAGGCACTACGAGGCCTCAAAAATTTGTGTCTCTACTGTATTCTTATACAGAACTATTACCAAGAGTTGCAAAGCAGCACCACTTTAAAATTTTGTTGAAGCAAAATACAGCAATTTTTACAATAAATACCTAGTTACAATACCAAAAGAGCAACTTCTCAGTCATTTAACCATGCAGCATTTCATATGGATGAAAACATACATTTACAGGTCATAAATATGACCTATATACTATAAACTATCAAATTACTACTACTGAACCTTGATTGCCCCCTCATCATCATCATCATCATCATCAACATAAGTGATAATAGATATAATATAGTAATGACATTTGACAGGTTGAGAACATACGTGTGCATTCGTCGTCACAGTCCGATGAAAGTCAGGCCCCCAAAGAGAAGCAGGACATGAAGAGAACAAATTGTCTATTTCCTTGGGCGAAAGTGCTCCATCCTTATCCTTGTCATAGCGCTCAAAAAGGGAACTTACAAACTGATGTCCTTTGTGAGACAGTTCAGTGGTGCAACCAGCAGGTATACGAATACTAGAACACACACATTCAGAACTTTATATGACATCAACAATATCTGTCCTATAACTCAGGCTAAACACACATACACGCATGCAGTAATGTTCAAAACTAAATAAATTACCAAGTATTTTGTACCGTACTTTTCAATATCAAACAGGTGGATGCTGTGACCTGCATATTTGAATATCACTAGGTTTTTACAAAGATGACACACCGTAACGATGATCACCACAAAGGTTTTACTGGGGAACTACTCCACTACAAAAACATGACAGCTTTCATAGTAATAATAAACTACAATAAGGTAAAAAATAGTTACCAGTTGTATAAAAAAGTTTGCATACTTTTATCTGTGTTTCATGAGGTGGCGAGATAAAAGATGATGTGCCATGGGCATAGTTGCTACCCTTTGTAGCTTCCACCTCCGGTTACACCCTCCAGGGAAAAAACCATCATGCCGTACAAACCACCATTCCCACATCTCTAGGGTAGCCATTCAGTTGCCACTATCTGTATGTAGGATACCCACAACACACCAGCACACTCTACTATGGCAGATGCATAATTTCCATCCCTCCAGCCCCACCGCCACTGGAGGAATGCACGCGTATCCCGACCTAGCAGAAGGGATGTTGGGACTCACTAGCTTCTCTCACCCCCTTTTCGTGCAGCTCCTCCCTCGTTCGCTCACAGTCTGCACCTAAATAAGAGGAACACAGCCTTTATTTGCTTAGTTGTTCTCCGGTCTGTATCATGGCCACAACTCCAGTGCTACCGCTGTATCCGTTAGTAACACGTACTTGTTTTCCAGCTGACGTCTTGGCTACAACTCCAGCATACCTGACATGGTAGTTCGCTTCTGCTACACCTCATGTACGTCTCCAGTACATCAACTGTGGTACCTCGCAACTGTTAGTATTGACTCACTCGCATTGTTCATCATGCCAGACAGCACTAGGGTCACTCCTGCCCTAAAGTGTCTCTTGCATGATACTTGCACTTCATCATCTTTTCACCTCGGCAACCTAGAAGCTGCCCTTCACGCTGGTGGATAGAGTAGCAATTCGACTCTTGCTGGAAATCAGGGTATGGGTGTAGTCCCACCTTGTCTGTCACCACAGGGAAGGAAAAAATGTAAGCTTCACTCACCAAAATGGCGAAGCACTTGGGAGTAGTCTCACCCTATTTAACTACCTGGAAAAGCGGCAAGAGGAACTTTGGACACCAGCACCGTGAGAGAGGTCAATACTCTCTGGGAAGCAGTTTTAAGAGTTCCCCTGTCTGTTTGACCCTACTGTTGCCCTGGGCCATGCCTTTGCCTAACTGGACGCCTACTAAAACCCAATCTATCTCCTTTATGCCATGCCACCAGACTGGGCAGCGTAAGGCAGCAAGGAGGGCTATTTCTCTGGCCAGAGAGGCTGCTGGGACAGGGACTACACCTAAGAGCCTTTGCTTCCTGGCTCTCAGAGGGAGAAGTAACTTAACACCTATTACTACAGACTCCAGCCAAGAAAGACTCACAGAATATTTACATCATGGCTCACACAATACATTACACTTCCATGTTTTCCGTATACCCTTAACTATCCAGTTCTGTGAAGAAACCTAGTTCAACATATTTGAAAACTGCAAGTTGCAGAGGTGGTTTTCAGAAGGATATTTTTGTGTTGGTGTTGCAATGGATTGGAGCACCTGCAGTGTAGACTGTTTATGAGAAAACAAAAGAGGTGCTGTGGTTTCCTACCAACCACTTGTTCTGCAGTTCTCCTGCCGACCACATTCACACTTTGCTACTTTCACGATGGTAGCAGAAACACGACTGTCACATCAGAAGGAACGCTTCATCAGTAAGCTTAAAATGGTCCAATTTTGAATTTGGATCTTACATAACTAATTTACAAACAAGATTATTACAACTTCTATAAAATAGAAATTTATGATTGGATAATAAGACAATGAGGTAGAAAACTTATATAACACGTAATATTTTCCTATAAAATTTTTTTCAAGAGATAAAGAAAAAAAATAGGCAAAATTAAAAATTTTTTTACATACAGGGAAAATTATTTTCTATAAGCAATATGTTGGACTGTATAAAAGTGGTCCTAAACAAAAGAGAACCAAAAAAATTAAACATAAATATAGACATTCTTTTTTATATAAATCTAGAAATGTATTTCTTACTATGTACTTGTTTGGTATTATCCTGAAGGTTTTTTACACTGAGTCCCACATAATGGGCAAATACTGAATGTATTTGTGTTTTTTCTTGTTATTTTTCTGTTAATACAGAGAGTTGGGTTCCCTAATGTTTGTTTACTGGTTACTGGTGAAGCATGATGCTTTTACGCATCCCTGATGCACACTTGACTTCGCCCCATCTTGTAGGCAATGTTCAACCCTTTGGGCAAGTTACTAACAAAACTACTGATGAGGCTGGACACGTGGCTACAGGATACGCCGGCGCAATGCTGGAAGCAATTACAAGCATTTCCCTTACCCCACCAGGAAACGCACCACATCATTGGAAGATTCGAGGCCGAAATTTTCCCTAGGTGGGAGTAGCCACAATGCATCTTAACAAACAATGGAATGCAGTTCACAGGCTGTAATGCGAAGAATGGGGCGTGGAGATGTGGACTAGCCCACCTTACCACCCACAAGCAAATCCCACCAAAAGGAGAAATCAGGAAATACAGAAAATCCTGCGCCTCAGCATCGGGGATGACCACAAACATTGGGATAGGCACATCCCGAAAATACTATTTGCTGCTTTAAGGCGAAGAACAAACGAAGCTACCAAAACCAGTCCAAGCCAACACCACCTTGGAACCACCTTACACCGACCAGGGGACTGGCAGTGGGATAGTCCCCCATCCAAACTGCCACAGTCAGAGAAGATGTTCAGCACGAGGGCAAACCAGGCCCTTCCCACACGAGAACACTGAACCTGAAGTGCAAATAGCCACCTCCATAACCTCCAAAGCCTCAGAGGAATTGGACGAACCCACTATCGCTTTTACACCGCCCCCAGGCCCAACGATGAAGCTGGTGCCCACAGCACAAACTACAGCCAGCCAAGGAACGAGCCGTCTTCTACTAGCTTGGCCTAAGGGGCCACCAAAAACAGCAGGGCCTGCCAGTCATATGCTGCCATCCACCGCCAACCAACTTCAAGAGTAAAATGGAGAGACAAGAGGGGAGATGGTCTCCAAGCGCCAGTGAGTTATCATAGGGCAGACCACTAGACCGGGAAAAACGACCTATGTGGCCACCACAGAACCCCATTCCCAAAAGGGGTAACATGAAGAGCACCAAGTCAAAAGCGAGGGAAAGAAGACCACTTTCCCCAGAATTGAGACAAACCGCAATCACGAAGCCACAAGGGCCGACACACCTCGGCCGACAGCGAGAGTCAGGTCAGAACTCCCCACCTGAAGGAACTAATCATGAGGGCCCTCGTTGAGCTTGTGCCAGCGGCCGCCCAGTACCTGGAGGAACCACCGTCCGCTCCAAGTACTGGAACTGAGAAGGAAGCAATCGCGGACGTGTTCTCCGCTTCGGACGGTGGAGGAACTGTTACTTCAGCTGGAGAGGCAGAAGAAGAAAGCCAAACACAAGGCCTGCCTCAAACGGAAACTGCAGCCCCTGTGTCACCTCTCGACACTTGGGGCTTCTCTTCAACTCCAACTCCCAAGGCCTGCCCTTTACGGTGCCAGCAGCCCCGGTGTCACCTCATGCTGAGGCAGACACCTAGGGTACTTCATCCTGGAGGGGGGGGGGGGGGGGGGACTTACCGAGTCCCCAAACCTAACGCCATCCGCCAGAGAAGCAGTAGCACCAGCCGAACCACTGCCTGTGGTGGCCTTCTCGCTGGCAACCAATTCGGACAGTGGACCGCGGACAAGGGCGAGCCCACACACAGCAGTTCCTGCCATGTTGATGTCCGCAGCCTCCTTGAACCTGCAGGCCACCTCGGTACCAGGCCGGTACCAGGTGCCGTCCTTATAGTTCGCCTGGCCTACCCCGCCACACATTGCCCAGAGAAAGCGAGGGAAACCTCGCCCTGCAGTGTAACACGCCATGACACGCGAGTGATGGTCTAGGATTTTTTTCTTAAATTGTGTACACGTACCGTCAATGTATTCATACAGAGCAATGAAGTGCAGTGAAAAAAGAAAGCCCTATACCTAGCTAGGGGTGATCTTGATAAGCGTGATCCTGTGAAATAGCGTTGACAGCCTTAAGTGAGCCAACTGCAGACACAAATGTAAAATTTGCTCTAAGATACCGCTAGCAAATCAATCCAAATGTCGGTTATATAATTTGTAAAAACTCTCTCAGATAACCAATACAAATGTAAATATGTGTAACGCTAAAAGAAACCCTGCCCTTTGCCTCTTACTTTGAGTGGTTAAGTTAACCAATGATTCTAGTTCGTATTGCTATAACTTAGTGTAAATAATAATATTCGTTACCCTTTGTTGAAAAGAAATTTGCTGCGATCGTTACAATTGAACTGTGAAAAGTCAAGTAAGGTTGCTATAAATGCAATGAAAGAAGCATAAGATTCTCACTAGTAAAGTATGTAAACAATAATAACATGAGGCAAGTTCAGTAATGAAGCTAAAATGTTCACGTTATGTTGTATATAAAGGAACTTTGTTTTATTGTTGATGTAAAAATTCAGACAATCAGAATTGTAACTAAGTCTGCGTACGTCAAAATATCTGTTGAAGATAAAGTCAAACCACGAAAGAACAGTTTAACAAGGCATCAAGAACGTGGTATTAAATGAATATCTTTTGTCTGAATTTGTTAAAGGATTTGAGTGCTTTCTGTGTCTCTCTTCTCTATATCGATGTAAGATGGTGAAGCAGGTCTTTTGTTCCCTTGTTTTGCCAATACACTCGCATTCCTCATTTAAGTTCGCAGACGAGTAGACAAGTCTCGGCTAGCAAACCCAATAGTTTATTTTGCAACTTGTTCTGCTGTGCGTTAAGATGGGAAGACTGAAGGCAGGGCCTTAAAACTCTACCGCATCAGGCGGCCACAGCAGTTAGCTAGAATATACGTCTTGCGAGTAAAATCTTGGACACATTTTTTCTTTTATAAATTATATATTAAAACAGTCAGCTCCCTAGGGTCGCAACTTACTCCGTGTGCTGGCCAATATGTTTGCTCTCTCCTCAGATTAGTAAGAATCATATTGTATGTAATCAAGCCTTACAGCTTTGATGTAGGTCGGCACACTATAATCAAGAAGGCTACGTGTTATCACAGACACCGGATATCCCTCGTTACACTCACCTTAAACTCCACGAAGACGCATGCTGCTTCCAGCCCACCAGCGCAGCTGAGAAGAAAGAGAAAGAAGATAACCTTGTATGTGAGATCGAGAGAGATGGGTTCATCTAGCCAACTCAGAGACTGCAACAATACGTCCGAGCAAGCCGCCTGCCTCGCGCTGCCTGCCAGCATGTCATTCAAGTAGTGACAGTGAGCCACACCAAGCACAGAGCTGGAGACCCTACAGAAGCCCAGCAAGAGAGAAATAAATTGTTGATGAGGGGACAGGTCCACATTCCCTCAAAAGAATTTTTTCTCTTCTCTGCTTATTACCCAGATGAGTCTATGCTGCAGGAGGGGAGGGGGCGAATTGACGCATGACGTATCCTTGTTAATAAAAAACTACTAATCATCATTGCAACTGCACCACTAGCAGCTGTTAACGGAGTTGAGTCACCACCACCGTCTACAAGATTGTTGTATTTACCGGGCCAAGACAAGACTGCTCAAAAATGGAAATTATTTTTGCCCGAAGAGCCACCGGGACCTTGCTAGAGCTCTGGGCCTAGTACAGCAGTGTGCCACAGGAAGCCACCACAAGTATGATGCCTAGACCCCACATCTCTTCACTATGCCGTTCGCACCGAGGATCTAGGCGCTGGGATTGCACCTGCGAACCCCCTCTCCAGATGCCCTATGCCAGTGAAGAAAGGGATGGCCAAGGAGTATATAAGGAGATGCACCCTGGCCTCCATCAGTTCTGCTTCAGTACTTGATCATTCTTCCAACTCCTATCCTGGACTCTCATCACACAAGCAATTGGCACCGAGGCCCGCACCAATCCAGAACATTTCACCACTACCTCATGGGGCAGAAGCTCCTCTCCAGCCATCTACTAAAGAAGAACAAGTGGCGTCATCAGCTCAGCACACTGATACACGTTAGAGCCACGACACTAGGTATGCTCCTGATGGGATCGGCTTCCCGGCTAGGGTGAACTCCTCTCATTGCACACTTCGGGGTGGCGAGTGGGGTTACACTCTGGTGCAGGGGAGATGAACCCCGTTGGGGCAACCAACACTTTGCAGCTCGAGACTTCCACACCTCCGGTAGGGAAGTCAAGAGTGATGTGTGGTGTTGGCTGTAGTAATCCGCACCTACACTTGCACTCCAACACCTTGACTGCCTAACTCCTGCAGGGAAGTCAATAGTGATGTGTGGTGTTGGCTGTAGTAATCCACACCTACACTTGCACTCAAACACCTTGACTGCCTAACTCCTATAGGGAAGTCAAGAGTGATGTGTGGTGTTGGCTGTAGTAATCCACACCTACACATGCACTCCAACACCTTGACTGCCTAACTCCTGTAGGGAAGTCAAGAGTGATGTGTGGTGTTGGCTGTAGTAATCCACACCTACACGTGCACTCCAACACCTTGACTGCCTAACTCCTGTAGGGAAGTCAAGAGTGATGTGTGGTGTTGGCTGTAGTAATCCACACCTACACGTGCACTCCAACACCTTGACTGCCTAACTCCTGTAGGGAAGTCAAGAGTGATGTGTGGTGTTGGCTGTAGTAATCCACACCTACACTTGCACTCAAACACCTTGACTACCTAACTCCTGTAGGGAAGTCAATAGTGATGTGTGGTGTTGGCTGTAGTAATCCGCACCTACACGTGCACTCCAACACCTTGACTGCCTAACTCCTGTAGGGAAGTCAATAGTGATGTGTGGTGTTGGCTGTAGTAATCCACACCTACACTTGCACTCAAACACCTTGACTGCCTAACTCCTGCAGGCCTGATCCTAGTTTAGAGCCAGGTGCCTTACATCCATAGGAGTGATGTTCACATGAAGGCCAAGAAGGCGAGGGCTATCTCTAAACCAAGTTATTTTACAAAGCAGATGACACGTGCTGATATTATATTTCACTCAAGAATATTGATTGAAAAAGACACCTACAGTCAGCTACATATATGAATGACTGTGAATACCAGAATAAACAAGGCAAGGTGTCTGTGCTCTACTCTGTGGTGGCTACGCGAGGCACCAGACAGGGAACAGTACAGATCGGGAAAGTGCACATGCAAATCTGCCGCGAGGGAACGCAAGTCAGCCACCTGGCCCTCACCTGTAACCTTGACACAATCGCTTGCTGGTTTGTTTCCGTTGCACACGTGGCCCATGGCTTGTTCAGTGCAACAGCAAAGGGAGCCACACTATTGTAAAAGCATTGGGACATCTACCTTTTACCACCCTTATGTCACGTCTGTATAAAGCCCACCAAGGACCCGGTAATGGACTTGTAATAGTAAGTTAACCTTTAAATAATAAAGCCTCTGATTCTCCTGCAAGACGTCAGTGATATGATAATAGCGTTCACACTGGCTAAAAGTTACAAAGTGTGCTGTATTTAGGTTTTCTTTGGAGACAGGGGAGGGCCTATATGTCCATCTAGGTTATAATTTCTTTCAGTAAAAATCAAAATATTAAAATATATTAATATTTCACTAAAACAACATATTTCCACTCTAAAAACAATTAAACTTGATGAAAATTTTTATTTTTTTAAGGGTTAAAGTTAGTCAAAATAAATCAGATTTGAGCTTGCTTGCAAGCAAGTAGATCTCACAAGTTGATTCTCAGAAACCATTCGACTGTATTTAACCAACACATCACCATTTTGGAGACAATGTATAATGTTCCAACACTGCAAATGTGTTCCCTATGTGCCAACCTATTTATGAAATGCCAATTTCTTCAATAAATGAAGGTGTTTATATTGAGTAAATACAGTATAGCTTATGCCATATTTAGTTTTGCAGTTAATGTAACACAGACATGCAGTGAAACACCAGTTTTCAGAACTAAATACATACACATATAAATTTTTTTTAAATCTAGAAGGATATTAAAAATGTAGGTTATGGGTGTTATGTGGGGGTGGGTGGTACACTGGTAAATGCAGTGGTAGAACTGTGCTGGGTGGGTGTATATAGTGTAGCCTCTTGCTTCTAACTATATTTTTATAATTTTCTGGGAAAAAAAATGCTAATGGCAATTTCACATCACGAGAACAGTGATTACACACTCCAATTTCACAATTAAAAACAGGCAATAGGATCTACACATCATATTAGTGACATATTACAGAATTTTGCACGTACCCAGGATGAAGATATTCTCTTGACATTTGCAGACTGTCATTATATCCAAATTTACGAAGCACTGTCCAAGTAGTTTCATTCCGTCCACGTTGAATGAAAAGACAGTGAAGGAACAGAAAACCTATAAATATTTTAAAAAAATAAGGTGCATCTCTCTCCTCACAAGCAAGGAACAGAAATGTTACAATATGTAAACATCAACAAATACCACGCGCACACAAAATATGGCCCCCTCACCAGTCAGAGTAACTCCATCGCCTGCAACGCCATCCGGGCAGTTCCGCTGGACGACCGCCTTCACATCCTCTAACACCTGCGGCTGGAGAGGTGCATTGAAGCAAAGCCGCTGGAAGGCATTTAATTCAGTGTCATTGAGAATGCCATCATTATCTACATCACAGATCTGAAATACACACAGTGAAGTGATTAAATTAACTACAAACTCTTGTGACCAAAACAATTTTGAAAGATTTGTATTGCAAATAAGCATGTAAGTTTGCATAAACTTCAGAAAGGACTAATATTAGGGATGGGTTGATTCAATTTTAATATTTATTCCAAAATAAATAGATTAATAAACATTTTACCATTACAATTACCAATTCTAATTCAAAGTAAATTCTACAAATTCCATTGTTAAGTTTGAAAGCTGGGGCATATGACAGGGAATTACTGTCAGCATTTAGAGGTTGTGAGAGAATTAACTCGCACACAGTCCATTTTATCTAGCCATATCACAATAAATTTACAGTTTAAAATGGGATTTGCAAGTTTAATCAGTTTAATGAATTACAATCTCAATTTTGGGTTTTTTATGTATGCAAACCTATGGGTGAGTTACTTATACCATTTTTTCACTCGGAAACTAAACATTTATTTGAATTATATTACAAGCTGAAAACAGTTTAAACATTTTAGCAATTGAATCTGACAACGCAGGCTTCTTAGATTCAAGTAAATACAATATTTTATTTCTAAAGACTTCTAAATATTAAATAAGTTTATTCATTTGTAATAAAACCTCCAATTTCCCACTGAGAAGCAATTAAAAATGGATTTGTGGTCACGCGAAGTTATGCAGAGTTTTTATTACTTAATTTTTGGTGTCAAAGAGTGTTCATAAGTAACCTTCTGGGGTATTATTTCATTCCACAATTACTATACATTAAAATTAATTCATATATTTGTTAACAAAACCTCTGAGAAGCAACTGAAAATCGCATAATGCTCAGTATTTTTTTATATTTTTTTATGACAAGGGAAATTGAATATACATTTGTAGGATATCACTTAATTTTTAATTTGAAAAAGCCTGTAAATAACGTAACTGTTTAGTTTCTAAAACACATTATTTGTGCACCTGAGACAATGAAACTTAAGACTTCGCACAAAAAACAATATTATTCATACCACAATTTTGAGTTATAAGAGGGTCAAATTCTGTCTGTCCCTATTTTATGAAGTCAGCAATTTTTACGAAATCATTCTAGGGAACCATGGTGCTCCATAAAAACGGACCCCTTCTGTATAATATAATAGAGTGCAACACCTTTTTTACACCCCTTAATTTAACATTTTCCCATATTTTACAGCTGTATTTTGGTCTCATGAAATGTACATTCAGCATTAATTTACCTCTTTTTGCACTTTCGCGCATTTTGGAACATTTTTCCCAGGTTCCTTAAGTAGTGTAAGAAAGGGGCTTCACTGTATAATTACAGTGATTTCTATCTCATTTTGCATAAGGAACAACCTCAAGAGTGTTTGTACCACCAAAGTTGGAAGACGGCAGAATGCAGTGGGGTAGACAGCCACAGTGACTGGAAGACGGCAGAATGCAGTGGGGTGGTCCCATAGACAGCCACAGTGGCTGGAAGACGGCAGAATGCAGTGGGGGGTCCCATAGACAGCCACAGTGGCTGGAAGATGGCAGAATGCAGTGGGGTGGTCCCATAGACAGCCACAGTGGCTGGAAGACGGCAGAATGCAGTGGGGGGTCCCATAGACAGCCACAGTGGCTGGAAGACGGCAGAATGCAGTGGGGGGTCCCATAGACAGCCACAGTGGCTGGAAGACGGCAGAATGCAGTGGGGTAGACAGCCACAGTGACTGATTTTAAGGATAGACGTATGATGCTGCAGCAGAGAAAACTGGACTTTCCCATTTTAAGGTGATATAAATGAGCATGTACTTTTAAATCCAACTGAAATAGATGCACAGAATGACATAACATTGCATTAGCTTTAAAAGTATTGTTTGACATCAAAAATTTGCTAAACTTTAAGTAGGTAGGCTGGGCTGAACATTTTGTCAACTGTAAGGTCATTAAGAGATATAAGAAGTTACTCAGAAGAGCATGAATAAGGTTGTTATCGGACATGATCCGTACTAAGGAACCATTCCAGAATTTGCCTCGTGTGATTTCAGAAACCATAATCAGGGTGGTCAGACAAGGAATCGAACCCATATACCCCAAAATGCAAATACAGACCTTGCTCAGTAAAGCTGAACTTTTGAGATCCCTAACATACGTATTGTTTTCTGTTATCACTTTAGGCAAATACTGAGCCACTGGTTGCTGCTCTACTGTTGACCAGACATTGAGTCACCAGCCCCATACTTACAGTGTGCCTGGTTTCTTAAGTGAATGCTGTTAATTTAATTTCTTTATGCCATCCAAAGATTAAATTATATTTTTTACAGCAAACTTTGAACTATTAAGAAATGTTTCACGGCTGAGGTAAGGACTACAACCAAGCATAATATGTTACCTATCATAATAATGCAATCATTTTACTTACCTTAAATATTCTCTTTAAAGCCTTTTTACAACCTTCTGTTAGCTGTAAAAAAAATTAATCGAAACACATTAAAATAAGTTTTTTTAAATACAGACTATAACTTTCACTAACTGGGGGGGAAAAAAAAGAAAGAAAAAAACCCTGCCATTACAGATTTTTTCATATCTTCAACTAACAGTATTTTCTAATTTCTATTTATGTATAGTATGATTTTCAAAAGAAGGAAGCTTTAATTACACCACCTAACTGTTAAAATCACCGAAAACATTTAGTAACCCCGTTTTTTCACCCAAGAATAGAGTCTTAATTTTTTTCACATTTCTTTTTTAAACACCAAAACTTCTATAAAGTTTAGTTTTGAATGCCAGAACAAACAATCATGAAAGAGGATAAAAATGATTCACTTTCATGGGAGAGTAACACTGTAATAGGTAGGTACATAAATATGAACAGTGACTTACCTTAAAATAGAACTGACAAATATTATTGTCATATATTTTGCTTTTGCAGAGATAACTGTGTTGAAATTTCCTGGGTACTTCATATAATACTTTGTAGTTTAAGTATTACAAATCTGATAGAGTCGCTGTTTACTTTACATGATTCCTAAATCACCATGTTCCTTTATGATCCTATCATTCCCAACTACAGTAAACAAAAGTAAAGAAACACACACACATCTGTACATCCATTTTCTTGTTTTTTCATTAGTATATTGTATCTTGTGGATGTTAGCAAAAATATGTATTTTCACATAAATGCATGATGCTTACTGGCTAATGTGATAAACAACTTAACTTCACTTCACACAAAAACGCATGAACGGGGTTTAAACCAATAACTGTTTTTAAAATACACAAGGCATGCTTTAAAAAGCAAGAAAGATTTATGCTATGTTTATATATTCCGCAACAAATTTTTTTGCAGTCCTCATTACATAATTTAGTATTTGCAGCATTCCAGTGATGATTGTAGAAATGTTACATTCATTTTAAGCATAAATTAAGATAAAAATATTTTTCACTGCTAATGTAAAAATGTGTTGCCGCGAGTGCTAAGCAAATGACTGTGGACAATGTCCAAAGTGAAAACTTACGAAATAACAAGTTTACCATTTCGGACAAGGCCTCGTTACCCCTCCTAAACCCCCCCCACGTCATGCCCATTTATCGATCGCCGGCCCCAGGTTACTGTTCACAGGTAGTGTCATTTTCACAACGTCAACAAAGCGTAAAAGGACAGTTTAAACTATCGCGGAGAAGTTAGAAAAAAATTGAACAACAATCCCAGTGCCAAGAAAAAAAAAAAAAAATTGAAGACCATTTCAAGAAAGGCGCTGTTTAACTTTCCATATATTTTTGCATTTCAAGTGTTTAAATGTTTACAGAAAACTTAACATTTACTCATTTTTAAATTTTTGTGCATGTGTGTAAATTGGTAGAATTTAAATAAGCTCCTAGTAATGAGGATTGTACTGTATTGTTTAAATGCCAGGTTGCTTCATTTAAAGTTCTGTTGTAGTATTTATTGCATTGCATTCTTAACTTTCAACTAACTCTGCCACCTAAAGGACAGGCCTGAGTGACGCACGTTGAGAAAGTGACACACACACAACTATGCACCGCTCATATATCGCTCCGTGCCATCTGTCCAACATGCCTGCCTGGCGCCGGCGCAGGTTGCGTAAACTCTATGTGCAACATAAATATCAGTTAAAGTATTGTGTACTTTAAATTCTGCACATACAGTGCGCGATTCGTATTTGTTTTGAAATCTATAATAGGTACTTTGTTTTAGCAAGATTTTCGGAATCAATATCACTGTTCTATTAATAGTAAAAATGTGTAAATTTGATTATCCGAGTTTTTAATACAAATTTTCTTATTCGTGTTTTCTCCAGTCCCGATTAACACAGTTAACTGGGAGTTTACTATAGTCATAAGTCTGTACAGGTTTGTTGTGGCTCGACATTAAAATTTTTGAAAATTATTTGCATTTGTAAAACAATACTTTCTTCTAACTTGGCTGCAAGTATTTAATTATGTAAGTAGTTTGAAAATTTTATTAAGTACATACCTACTATGTTGTATTAAAGAAAAACTTTTTTTTTCCCTTAGGCTACCATGACAAATAAAAAATGTAAGATTTCTTACAAAGAAGTTTATACTGATAGTGAAGACAAAGATAGCCATACAACTGTGCCCTCACAACGTTCTACGGTGAATCATGTTCTTAAAAATATATACGCGATATGAAATTAACTGGAAAAAAAAGTGTGAAACATTATATAGCACTGGTTCTTTCTGAAGATCGTGATGACTACACAATTAAATACATGAGAAAATCATCATCTCATAAAGTCATATTACCTGAAGTTGAGGACCCTTTTGTTGTTACAAGAGTTGATATAGTTCACATAACTGATCAGCCTTTGTTAAACAATCGGCAACAGTACATATTCTCCAGTAATCTGGAAATATATGAAAATCTTGAACTTACGCTATTTTTTCATTTTTTGTGTGTATTGAGTTTTTTTAAATATATTACTCAATGAGTCATAAGAATGAATAAGGCTTGCAAGTGCAGTCTAATAGCCAGAGCAAATAACTTCCTAACAAACAAAACAATGTGAAACTTAGTGATTGCAAAGCTAGCTTGTTAGTAAATTGCTAATTCTTAATATAAATACATTTTATTTCCATTTATGGTGTATTATGCCTATATGTTTTATTTGCTTCTAAGGATCCTTCAGTCCATAAATTTTATTCTCATCTCCGTGACAGCTGTTTTCCCCTCCGTGAATGTGAATTTATTTTAAAAACTAACTGCAGCTAAAATAATACTTTTTGATTAGTACAAGCATGACAGTAAGGGACTTATCTTCAGTAATAACTAATAAGATTGCCTCGCATATTTTAAAAATAAAACACAATAAACAAACTGCAAAACAAAACAAAAAAGAAATGTTTAAGTTTCATTCTTTTTTGCCACTGCGGCTTAGTAACGGTGCCTCAGTACACATGCGACAATACATGTGCCTTTTGTAACTGAAAGGCAATTTCCGGGAGTCGCCTACAACCTGTTTCCAACAAGCATTCTTTCACTGAAGGTGAGAGTTACCTATATGCGATGAGTAATACAGACGATTGAAAGTCATAATCACACTGATGTCGTCATTACACAAAGAGAAACGGTGTACAGTGCTCCGTCATCAGGCTCACTAGAATATTGTTGGTCAACGAACTATATTGTTACGCTTCTATTGAAGATTGCGATGAGAGGTGTTCAGAATCATGCGCCGAGGAGGCTCCTGAGATGAACACTAGGGACACCAGGGTTTAAACTGATCTAAGAAAAGAGACTGCTCGCAACCGAGATCTGACTAGCTTGAGCAACCAGTCAGGAATCACAGCTGAGTAACAGCTGCTGGACTAGCAGTCTGTTGCACGAGCTATCTTCCCGTTCACCTACTGCACCCAACTGTCGCTCACTCCCATGCTCGGCCTCAAATCACCACAACACTGTGTTCCCGTACCGTCATCGCCACTGCCGTTAGCTTTGCCCCAGTCCAAGCCTAGACACGGACTTACCAGCAGATAATAGATCTGACAGGACCCCACACAAGGATGTCGTCAACACCACCTACCCAGCAATCCCCATGATCGGAGTGTACTGCTTCCTCACTACGAGGGGGCAACTAGACGATCCCATCTCGACAGATGCATTACCAAGTTGTAATTACTGTAGTTTCCACTGACGGTATGTCAACAGTTTACATGGATGTCATTTTCCACTGATTAACCTCTCGCATTAACTACTGGAATAATGGTAGTGCCGCTAGTGTTGATAGTGTGGAAAATCTTGTGCGCTATGCACACACCAGGATTATGAAACATAGACGACAGTTATCTTCGTTACTGATGAAGAAATTTGTTTGTTTACATTACCAAATTTCTGTTTGCGTAACATGAACAATCTTACTGGTGAATACATTTCACATACAAATTATAATTATTTTAGGAATCTAACAATAGTTACATTGTTCACGGTCATCCATACTTGCTTTGCTTGCACTCCATGAAGCAGAGTGGGAAACATTTGCATAAATTCACTTTTCTGAAGAACTATGTGGACATATTTAAAACTTTCATTCTCCTTAGCATTTGGTGGTGTTATTTTTTTTTTATGTGTTATAATTCTTCCACGATTTCCCTTATTTCGATAGCCCTAGTATGTACTACAAATATAACAATGCAGATATGCAATTATGTTTCAGCACGATAAGTGCTGCCAAAATATGCCATTTTCAAGGAATTATTTTGCTGGATTTTATTAAAATACACATTTCTTCATAATTACCCTTAACAACTTTACCTATTATACCTTCACATAAGACCGTATAACACAACACAAGAAGTGCGGCAAATACACAGCGAAGGGTGTGCGAGGGACAGCTCTGAACTATAAAATGACAGAAAAATTTCTCGAGCATACTTTATTTCATAACGAATGACCTTCATTTCTAACCGTGTTAACTGCTCTGTAGCATTTTCGTCAACACTAACTGAAAAAGAGAAGGTACAACATGTGGCCATTTAACACACAAAAATAGTTCAATACTTTTGTGGAGCAGAAAGACAGATACAGCATAGTCTAAAAATATTATGTGAGGCATATTTCACCTTCCAAGCATGATAGTAAATATGAAATAAGAGACTTTAATTGGTGAAGAAACGTACTTGAAATTATTAATTATCAAAAATAATTACACTTTAACTCACATCTTGTTGATCTATCACGTAAAGAGGCAAAGTTGGATGTAATACTGCTTTCTGGGCGTAGTAGAACATCTCAGAGATGTTTTTTAATGTCTTCGCAGAACACTGCAAAAGAAAAATATTACAATTTTATTATTGCACAGCATTAATAAAGATACTGTGGAACATAACAGAATGTTAAATTATATAACATAGGCCTACAAATTATTATTTAAAAGATGAATTCACAAACTAAGATGTCAAGTCCTTAGACTTACTTTAATCATAAATAATGGCATAGTTTAAGCTTATCGCCACAAGTTAACTAGTACATAGCCACATGGCTGGAACAGCATCAAGTATCAAATAACGGTTTGAAACCTATGTCAGTAAGTGAGATATGGTGGTTGGTGTCATCTCATTCATTAGCTTGTCTACATGGTGAATGACTCGTGTTATGTACTTTAAACAACTTATTCAAGAGCAGTTATTGCTGGTTTAGCACCTCTGGAGATAACCCTACATGTACTAGCAATGACTGGGCACTTTGCTCCTTAAGGTGTCGCCTAGTGATGCTTGAGCTGCGTTGCATCATGTCTGAAGAACATGTATTTTGACAAAATGACTAAACATGTCCCCAAATATGTTTACCTACAAAAACCAAACATACCCCAGACGAGGATTGAATAATACTTTCAGGATATCATGCATGTCATAAGTATTTTGTAGATGTTCAACTTAGTTAAAAATGGATTTTTCAGAGTACTGTATTTTAAAGCATATCAAAAACACAAATGAACCTACTATAGAAACCTGCGTTGAAACTTGTTACGGACTTTCCAATAAAATTACAGGGTTACTGCTGAAAGTCCCATAGTTACAAGCAGCAGGACGAGAACATGTTGGGTAGCAGCAATGGTGCACTTAATGAGCGCAGCAGTATCGCACCTTATCACTCTCACACTTCTCAGCATCAAAAGCAAAAACAACTGCAATTAGGCGACTGCCTTAAAATCTCCTTTTCTTGAAATCATTGCTAGAGAACTCGTGCGGCAAACTGCCCACAGCAAAGGAAAAATAGTGCCGCTAGCTAATTACGATTCCAGACAATTATCTACTTACTGCATTAGCAGATACAACAGGTATACGACGACAAAACTGGACAGCAGGTAAAGCACCATTCTATCATTGGAACTAGGGTGATCACATAGCGACGATAGTTTTCACAACTCATGCAACTACAGTACGTACTTGTATTGGAATGGCGTTAGTGTTTCTCATCATTATGCACAGACACGTCTGCCAACAATTCACAAGGCTCTCAATCCCACCTCCCACCCCTGAAGAGAGGTTATATAAATTGATGGCAAATTTTGTTTTTAAAAATGCCAGATTCTGACATTTGGACTTGAAACTAGTACAATAGCTCATGTAGAAAGTACCTATATAGTGAAAATAGTGACATATGAGACTTGGCAAATGTTTTCAATACTGTGGGTATTTTAAATTTCCCGCCCATATGACAACATGGGTTCAAAGCACTGGTACTTCCACCGG
Source organism: Dryococelus australis (assembly GCA_029891345.1). NCBI lineage: Eukaryota > Metazoa > Arthropoda > Insecta > Phasmatodea > Phasmatidae > Dryococelus > Dryococelus australis. The sequence continues at coordinate 192,111,638 of CM056998.1, read as the reverse complement.
AAGCAGCCATTGCTAGCAAGTCATGCAACAAACATGGAGGTGAGTGGCTGTATTTTGCACCACTTCAAATTGTTTTATCGTTTCGTGATGTATATTGCATCAGTTACAGTTATCTTGTGAAGCATGCAACATTTTGGTCATCCAGGCCGGATTTATTCCAGTATTTCATGTAGCACATTTAGGGAAAGTGTTCATTTTTCGTTTTGGCACATGCGCAACAAATGGTTTTGTTTCAATCTGAGCATGGACATACAGTAGTTCGTTTGTGGATCGTGCACACAATATTTCTTCATTTCTAAAATGGTTCGTTGCCATTTTTTGGTCATTTCGGCACGAATATTGGATCTTATTTTTCGGCACATGATCTGCAGATTTTTGTCATGGCAAGCCTTGGAAAAGTTGTACAACAAAGGTTGCAAGTTTCAACACATTCCTGATTACAGTATCATCATTGGAATTGCTGCTTTCCTTTCTTTGTCCTTTGTCTAGTTGCTGTTTTCTTTGTCTAGTTCTGCCTATTTTGCCAACACATTTTGTGTGCGTGTTGACATTAGGTTGTTATGTATCACATTATTACTCATTTTGGTCATGTTCTCATAAAACGTACAAATGGCAAATGTACATTTAGCACTGGTGCGACTTCGCTTAACGGAAAGTCGCATCAAGAGAGCACGTGATATCGCTCAATCTGTCTCCTCTGACGAGACCAATGGAACAATGTTCTTGGCGACAGTGCAGGATCTTCGAAAACCAGCGACCATTTTGATGTGAATTATATCACAGTTGAGGCGTATAAAAGATTTTTATTTTGAGGTCCATGCCGCATGTATGGTGGATTTTGAAGATAAATATTTTGATATCCTGATGATGGTAAATTCCCTTACTAAGGTCAACGAAGCAGCGGAATTGTTAACCAGTCAGGGGGGCAGAAATTCACATTTGGCTGTACCAAAAATTTCCCTACCTAGTTTTGATGGGGATCCTAAACAATTGTCCAACTTTACGAACCTGTTCTCCGTGTTTGTTATTAACCACACTGATATTTCACCAGTAAAACAATTAGCATATCTGAGAACCTCCCTTTCAGGGGAGCCTCTAGTTACCTCTGTCATCCTGAAATTTTAATGTGGCATGTGATTTGATAAGTCGTTATAAAAACAAACGCTTTATCGTCGGCATGCATGCCAATGCCCTACTACAGACACCTGCGGCCTCTGTTGAATTTGACCAAATACTCATTCCTATTGTTCGAGATGCTTGGACTCTGTCCTAAGACTCAACGGGAAATGACCTTATTCAATGACCAAACAAGCAATTGCTGGTCACATCAATATCCTACAAGACAAAACCAGTTGCAGCATCACACAACAAAGATTTTTATTCCTTCTGCAATAACAGGGTTGTGAGAGCCCTACCACTCAAGCATTAGCTCAGAAATCAGACGCTGTGAATTAGGTCACCAAGTTATAACAAAATCCAGGCAGCCCTAAGGCCTCAACATAAGATAATCACAGCTCCTACCACACTCAGCTATACCAGAAATTTTTCAATTTTCCCCCCGCACCCTAATTCGCCACTCTGCCGCTAGGTTTATCACTAACAGCACCCTTTTACCATACTGCAGTGTTCTACAACTCACAGTGTGATGAAGCTGGTTTAGCCAGCAAAACGTTGTGATTGCGCAACCATGTGGAAAATATATATGTATGTGTGTGTGTGTGTGTGTGTGCGTGCGTGCGAGACTTCAAGCCTTAGCATGTTGCCATCTGCTTCTCAGTATGGGAAGTCTCGTACACTGGTTTGGTTTACACTGGGTGTTGCCGCCTGCTTCTCAACATGGAAAGTTTCTAGATATGGTTTACACTGGAACACTTTTTTTCAAGTTTTTTTTACAACATACCACTATTCGCTAGGCACAAAAACCACATCCTTGGATGCCTGGGTATTACACGCAACATAAGCGGGGCGTAATATTTAAGTTTGGTTCAAAGTCTGTCTTTGAAGTTCACTGGTTTCACCGAGCAACATTTTCTATGTGTTGCAAGCAAAGTCAGTTTATTCACTTACTGGTAAGGCAGCAATTTAATGGCTCTGTATAAAATTTTTTTTACGTGCTGTGGAATTTTCAAAACACTGGTGGCAATTAACGACCGCATTAAGAGTTTACTGCTCTTCAGCTCTTGACAGCTGGTTAAAGTTTGTTCCACTCACTGGTTCTGGCAAGGTTTCTTGTGTGGTCGGTCTCTCTTTCGGAGCTCCATGTAGGCCAGGTAGGGCTATGTGAAATGTATTGTTGGCCTTCACAGGGCTCCTCTATACCGCCTAGATTGATGAGGGCCGCGACAGACTCGTCGTAGACCTCGTAGTGGATGGGCAGCATCGGGGTGGCCGGTAGAGACGGAGGCCGGGCTGGCCCCAACGTCTCTGTGGCTGAACGGGTGTCTCCATCCCCTCATACTGATAATAGGTTGGCCTCGGCACTGGGTGGTGCTAAGACCTGCTGGGTGGCCGCATCGTCCAGGATGGACGCGGCTGGTGGGGCCAGCTCAGTCGGGATCACCAAGTTGACATCAACATCACTGGGGAGTTCTGGTGGGGGACTCCATCTCAGACGGCAACATCCTGGCAGCGGCTGTGACGTCGCCCGGCATGGCAGTTTCTTCGCTGGGTTGGCCCTCAGGGCTGGTTATTCTGGAGTGGCCGAACGAGGTGGAGGTTCATGACACTCTGATGTCTCGTTGGCGCTGTGCACTTCGGTCTTCTCCATTGTTGGGACTCGGCGGTGGCTGTCTACAACGTGGCTCTCAATCCAACGGGTTGCGCCAGAAGATCTCCGTAGTGACAGGAGACATCTGGGCACACTGGGAGGTTGTAGGTACCGGTGTAGATAGCTGCTGTGGATGGACGGTAGAGATCTGTTTGACACCGCGGCACGTGTAGCAGGAAACTTAACTCTGATGAAAGTAGCCTTGTGACTTGGCAGTCAATTCTCATACCCCCCTCCGGTCCTTGGAGGCGAAGGTGTTCTGACGGTTACGGGTTCGGATGCAGAATCATCCCCTTGGTCTTCTTGCTTGTTGAGCACAGATCCCTGGGTGCTGGTGGCTGGTTCGGGCGCTTGTTCAGGAAAGGGGCATATCTGCCTTCTGGTGGCATTCCTGATGCGGCGTCTGGCATCTTCGGCCCAATAGACGTCTTGAGGCCGATGATTCAGTAGTGTCCCTCCCGTTTCTCTGCCATTCCTGCGCTGAATTAGCCGCCTTTGCTCAATGGGTGGTTTAAGAGGAAAATGGCTTCACCCATACTGTAACTGCGTACCCCGGTATGTAGTTGCGGGTACTTCTTGTCAATATAGTCAGCCTGGGTGGTGAAAGCTTGGTCCGTCCGGACTTGTGCTACTTTGTGGAGTTATTTTGGCTGCGGGATTTCACTGGGCTGTTGGTCCCACTGCCAGTCTCCTGGTCGACACAGGGTTTGTCCAAGGATGAGCTGGCTGGGGCTCGATTTGTTTGCCTCGTTCCTTCTTCTGCATAGAGCGAAGAGTATGGTTGAGATATGCTGGTCTCAATGGCAGTGGTCGGTGACCACATTGAGTCGGAGGCTCTTCTTGAGCTCTTGATTCCTCTGTTCAGTAGGGTTTGCTTGCGGGTGGTATGGAAGTGTCATCCACATCTCAACTTCCCATGAATTACAGGCTTTCAGCCAGCGCTGGTTGGCGAACTGTGTTCCATTATCGGTGCTGATGCATTGTGGGTTTCCCCCTTTGGGGAATATCCCCATCTCAAACTGTTTGATTATGTCATGGGCTTCTTGGCTGGGTAGCGTGAACGCTTCAAGCCATCTGGAGAATAGGGGCCCATTAGGTTGGCTGCAATCTACATCCATGCAGTGTGAAGGCGAAGGGGCTTGGCGGCTGGCGGGGGTACGGGGTAGGCTTTGCCTCGGCAGCACGTCTCACAGCTGTTGACACACTGCTGGACATTTCTACTGATCCCGTCCCAATTATAATAGGTGCCCAGGTTACGTAGCGTCTCCTTGATACCTGGGTATCAGGCTTGAGGGTCGTAATGGTAGTGTTGGCAGAGGTCTGCCCTTAATCCTTACTGGATACAAATCTGCCAGTCCGCTCCAGGTTGTCCGGTTCGGGACCACACACGATTTTGAAGAGCACAAAGCACTGGGGTTGGTCTTTGCAGCAGTCTTTGAATGTCATGATTTTGATGTTGGTAGTTTGCTATCCGGTACTTGCTCAGGCAAAGTTGGAGTAGCTGGATGTATTCTTCAGGGCTGCATTCTGATGCTGGCAGGGGAGCCATCCTCTCCCATTCCTCTTCATCCTTCTCTGCGCTGTCTAAGTCCGTCTGACATGATACGTCTGACATGATAGGGCATCTGCCAAGTTGTTGGCTTTCCTCACGCAGTGCTGGACCTCGAAGCCGAACTTGGTGAGAAACTCTCCCATCGGCTGAGGTTGGGGTTGGATCATTTTGACTCCCGAAGCCACTGGAGTGCCTTACTGTCCATTCGGAGTATAAATTTTTTGCCCTCCAAGTGGTAACAGTATATGAGGATGGCCCATATCACGGCGAGGCACTATTACTCACTGAAGTGGCCCTCTGCAACTTCTTGGTATAGGACAGCCCCGAGTCCGTTCTGGCAGGCATCCGTCTTTAAGATAAAGAGGCTGTCCCCTTGTGGGCGGTGAAGTAGCTGAATGTGCCGGAAGCTTTCCTTCAGGGCCTGAAATGCTTGACGCTGTTCCTGTCACCACTTCCATCTAGCGTCCTCCAATAGCGGGTGTTGGGGAGCCATCTTGCTGACATGTCAGGTACAAAGTCTCGTAACCAATTGCAGAATCCCAAAAATGGAGCAGCTGTTTCTTCGGTCTCTTCAATAGCTCTTATCGACGATGCTTGCAGGTAGTTTCAATCTAGGGAGACGACGTGGCCCAAGTAGTCAATTGACATCTTGCCGAAAGGATTCTTTGATAGTTTACAGGTGAGTCCGTACAGTTCCAAACGCTCTATAGTACCTATTGCAGATGCCCCCAGTGCTCTTCCCAGGTACTCCAGTAAACTACGATGTAGTTTAGATAGGCAAAGCAGAATTGGCCTACGTATCCGGTGAAAACCTCAGCAGACATAAGCCACTGTAATGTGACGGGGGCATTTTTCAAGCTGAATGGTATTACCCGGAACTGGAGTGTTTCCCTTCTGGTGTGGTAAATGCAATGTACTTTTAGCTGTCTGGGTGAACTGCGATCTGCCAGAACCACAATTGCGTATCTAGGGTGCTGAAGATTTTGGCCTCCCCAACGTATCTCAGTATGTTGACTAGATTGATGGTGGGCAATGCTATGGAATGGGATGTCGTTCAGATTCTTGTAATTCACATAAAAATGCAATTAGCCATCTTTCTTTTGTACCAGCATGACGTGGGAATTGCACGGTGAATCCGACGGCTCGACGATCCTTTGTTTCTTCATCTCTTCGACCTGAGTCATGATGAGATGGCGTCTTCTGGCGGATACTCTGTTTGGGTGGTTGTAAATTGGGTTGTCTGTAGTTGTCCGGACCTCATGCTGGATCTAGCGGGTTTAATGTAATTAACCTGGTTGTCCAAATAACCCGGTGTGCTCGTCGAGAATTTGCCTCAGTTGTTCGAACTCAGGTCTGCATAAGTAATGGTTGATCTCGTCTGGGTTGATTGGTTGTGAGCTCACAACAGTGGGGCTGTGTTCCCAGTTCACCGTGACCCTGTTCTTGTCTTTTCCTTGGCGGTGATCAAGTAATCATTGATGCTGGCGCAACCATGGGTGGCCTAATATAATGGCTTCAGATACGTCCGGCGAGACGATGAACTCCGCAGTGCTGGTATGCTTGGGTAATTGTACTTCCAATGTGGTACAGTCTTCTACTGGTAACATGGCATCGTACTGCGCCATTCGTACAATGTTCTTCTGGGGTCGCAGTGATGCCCTTTGTTGAGAAGTGAGGACATCATTGCAAATAAAATTGTCGGTGGGGGCGGAATCTAGCAGTACGAGTACAGGTTGATTATTGATTGTCACCTCTATGTGAGGGGCATCTGGTGGTTCAGATTCCTCCATTAGTTCTTAAATGCGGGGCCCTATGTTCCTGGAGGCGATGGTCTGCATTTTGCTCCAGCGCCGGCGTTTTCTGGCTGGTTAGGCTTCGCTTCGTCTTTGGGTAAATGAGGGACGGGTACCATTGCAGTGTCCCCTTCCTCCGTCCACCTTGCTCACCAGTCTGTCTGGGCAGTCCCGGTTGAAGTGGTGTCCGGGACAACTCCAGCATCTAGGGCAAGGAGGGAGGAGGGGACGGGGTTGGGGGTCGTTGCACTGGTGGAGGAAGCGGCGAAGATGGTGCAGGAGGGGTGACTCCTCGCTTATCTGTCTGTCTCTCTGGTTCTGCTCGCTTCTCATGTGACTTGTCGAGCACAGCCTGGGCCTTGAAATTGCGTTCTCTTTCTCTTGCCCTCTCCACTAATTCTTCTACGGTTGTAGGCTTCAGAATTCGCTACAGATAATGTAGCTTTGGCAGGAGCATCCTGGCAATGTTCCTAATGCAGCTTTCATTTGTTGCAGTGTCTTGAAGGCTGACTTCACTAACTGATATAGATAGTTCAGTAGTTGGGCACCACGAGATTATTACGGACTCCTCGAAGTCCGTGGTCTGGCTAGATCTGGCAGTTTCATTAGCTTCTCAGCTCATGTTGGCTGGGTTCTGATCCTTCTACTCGTTTTGCCAAACGTTTTGAATGCCAAGAAAACCTATTAGGTTTGAGGGATGACCGGCTTCATCGTGTAAGTAGGTGTGGCCGACTCAGTCCTGCTGCCTAATCACTACTATAACAGCAATTGCCCCACATTGGGCACCAAGAAAGTTCCTACCTACTTCTTGACGTTTAATGGGTTCTGGTTCAGAGTAATGTAGTGATACGTCTCAAAGTAGTGACTTTGGTTAGTGATCGTCGGAGGCACTTATTGGGGAGACCTGTGTCTCAATGCCGGACAGGGGCACGACCTGAATATAGAGTGGGTCGTGTCGGCTGCCGACTCGGCACAGAGTCAGGTGTTGGGTTTAGCTATGGGTATGCTGGTTTGCTTACTCAATCTGGCGTGGGGCGGCTGACCAGTGCTGTTGGTTTGCTGGCTGGCGTGCAGCTGCTGGTAAACCTTGACGGTCCCCATGGACTATTGCGGCTGAACTCCAAATGCTACTGTTGAAAGACCTCTGCGTGCTGGGGTAACATCGGGTCTTGAACCAGGGAAAGGCTGCTCCTACTGGCACCTTCTCTTCTCGGTTGAAAGCAACAATGATGGTATGAATGGTGCCTGGAAGCTTCCGGAGAGGCTGAAACAAAGAAGGGGAGATAGCCGGGGGGAGAAGCCCTACCAACCTGCAGGTGGCTTGAGCTCATTCTTGGCATAACTCTTGGCCAAGTACCTTACTGGGCTGGCTGCCGCCTCAGGCAGACTAGCAGGCAGCAGTTGCCTTCCTCTCCTTAATGTCCTTCCCACCTCTCTTGGTAAAAGGTATCAGGTGGTAAATCCGTATCCCGGAAAATAGGAGCAGGTGACATGCTGTCCCTATCTAAACGTATTCTGCCGTCTAGGTGCGCAAGAATGGCACCGAGGACAACCTTATTCCTCAACTGGCAACACATATGGTCAGTGGTTGAAGAGCGTGTTCCTCGGAGACATCCCGATAGCTTTGATGGGCGAGTCTCTTGACTGGACAGGCCCGACCCAGAACCAACCAAACACTCCCTCCGGCACACAAGCAGCGAGGTGGACGGGTGTAAGCTGGTCTAGCAACTTATCCCTTCAAGTAGGGGTATGACAAGTGGTTGTGGCTGTACCGAATGGTATTCTGGGAGCACCGAATGGGTGGCCGTCGAATGGTGTGTTTTATTGACGTGCAAGACCACAAGAGGGAGCTCGAACGCCTACACTAGGCGGTATGCTGGTACTGGTAAACCTGGTCTCCTGCTCCTCTCTCCGAGATGTGATGTTTACTATGGAAGTCTGGAAGGACTCAGGGGAGAATGAGAGAACAGTTAGGAATAGAGCGTGTTTATTCCAAGAGGAATAAAACACAATGGCTTGTATTATCTCCTGTCTACCCAGAGTTTACCGGGAGTACTAAACTACACCATTCAGGTGAAGGGGACCTGGTTCTAAACTGGCTGGAGGCAGAATTGACTAGGTAGTTAATGACAACTTTCCCTGTCTATCAGTGTCGTGTGTCCTTATGGAACTTGGGGTGCCCATGTCCAGGAGGGCGCGTCGGATAGCCGTTGCGAGGGGCTAGTGGTTAAGGGTGGCAGGTGACTTGGGGGAAGGACTTCTGAAGTTCTGCAGTAGGCAGAGCCTGGTCACAAAGCTCCTGCGAATGAGCATGGTGGAGCAGACTGTCCAAGGGTAATGTGGCTCTAAGAAGAGCCTACGGTCAATTAACAATTCCAGCCTCTGTACAGATATATTCTGCTTCAACTGAGAGCTCGACGGCCCGGTGATGGGGGTGCGATGCGCACTTGTCTGTAGGCGGAGCTAAGGATGGCCATTGTTTACAGGAGACGCTATCTCTCAGCACGCCCTTCAATCATCTTCTCACTTATAGTTGTACTGACAGTTCGCTGGTTGGCTTTGATTGTTGGCATAATAAACACGAGGAGAGACTGGGCTATATATTGCTTACTGGCCGGCAGTATTGTTGAAACATAACTCTGACATGCCTGTAATTATCCCCGGTCCAGGGAAAATCCTGTAGGCGCTCCAGTAGAAATTATATGCTTCCAAACCTTGTTCATAGTTGCTCTAGGAGAAGCATGTAGATGAAACAAAGACATTAAATTACAATAGCCAGTAAGTGTCACGCGTTAAAATTATCATTGTGGGAAATATTAAGTGACGCGACAAAGATATTTCAACCGATGCAACATTGGATAAATGATAAGAGTGGGTAATTATACCATAATTTACAGAAGAATTTTACCAGGACCACTGAAAATTAACTGTGGATACGGTTTGTCGGTACATGCAGTTTTGTTACTTCGAAAGTCCACTCTATGAAGTAATCTTCGAGCTTTCATTTGAAATTTAATAACGCAGGTAGTAAAAAGTTGAAATGGCTGGTACAATGTTATACCAAATAATTGTAGTTTAAGTTCTGAAAAAAACTGCACGGTACCAAATAAAAAGTTTCTGGCTGCCTTTCATCATGGCACAAGAAAAATTCTGTAACAATCGAAGCACCGTGACAGTTTTCCGAAACGTAAATAATTCTTTAAATTGTAGAAGATGGAACAACTCACCTCAATACAACTTTCTACCTCTGGAAAGTCCTCCATTATAGCGTAAACAGCCTGAAAAGTAATAAAAATTGTACGTTAGACAGTTGCATGCATCTTACACAATATGATGCAGCTACACAAGTTAGTCGACACGACTCACATCAATGGTTGAGTAGTCAACCAGGTCCACCTTGTTCCCCACCAGGATGATGGGACAGCGGCCATCCATGGCACACTCTCTGATGAACGGCAGCCACCGCGTCGTAACCCGGTCCAGGGTATCCATGTCGTCCACAGAATACACCACGCAGATCACGTGGGCACGCTGTATCTCCTCACACAGCGACTCATCTGACTGTTCCACCGCTACTGGCCAAAGTAAAGTTATTGCATTCAAAGGGTTTACATGGTAAGGTGAGTACTTTGAAACAAATCTCTGCAACTACCTACACATCTGCTGCAGTACATACTGGCGTGCAGGCTGCCATTTTTAGTCACTGTGAATTAATGAAAATAGTTCTAGGACTCAACATTGCATTGAGTGTAAAGATGGACTCACAACCATCCATCGCACCCGTCTGTCCGACGATCACGTGATCTTCAACCAATCGTAGGGCAACTTTTTTTTCTATCTGTCAATCCGTCAACTATTTCTCAAACTTTAACTTTCGACGAACCAACAGATGGGCCACCGCCATCTGATGAAATTCTGTTTGCGCAAATACACACGTTGAAATAATTTGCAAGGTGGTGGATCTGTGTATATTATATTTTGTAGTAAATTCAGGAAATTTAAATAAAAACAATAATTCAGTACAAATTTTTATCACGTAAAAATTATCTCCCCAAAATGTTTCTCTTGTGAAAATGTATTTCCAATCAAAATATATCTCCAACTAAACAAAGATCACAATGTTAAATTGTCACGCTGAAATTTTGCCATACAAAAGGATTGATGGATGACAGATAGTTGTGAATAACTTTCAACTGACGGATGACTGACTGATGGACGGGCGACTGATAGTCGTGAGCCCAGCCTAATACGAAAATTTTGGCTACTGAAGTTTATGTTTCTTGTTTATATACACACCATAGCACAAATTTGCACATTATATTTACTTAACTGTAAGCTGCACATTTTTTTCCAAAATAATTTTTTAGAAACAAGAGTGCGGCTTAGAATCGAGTACCACGAATTTTGTGAATTATTTTGTTTCTTTAAAAGAAATGTGAAATATTTTTGCAGAATATAATGGAAATACAGTGGCTGGAAAACTATTATAAATTGATAAATCAAACTTGGGCCATTGGAGAGAAGCACGCAATGCAATTGTTTGCTTGCAAAAGCACAATATCTGAAAGAGTGAAACATATTTTTTTCCATGGAAAACCATTCCATTGAAGGTGAAATTAAACTTCCTACAGAAATTAAATTTCCTTCTGAAGTAGTGGTTTACCGTATGGCTTCATATGTATAAAAATAGTTTTTTTCCCCTCTGTAATAACAATAAAAAAATTACATTAAGTTGCCATCCCACATGCTTTCCAAACCAAACATGTGAAACAAAAACTTACAAAATAATATTGTATATGAAGCATAAAAAATGATACTATTATAGGATATGATTACACTTATTAAGTATTTCTAAAAGAAAAAAAATATTATTTCACATAGGCCACATTATAAAGCAAACAACTTAATCCATAGTTTTACTACACCAAGCCATTAATTTCCTTCTGAGAATCAGTGGTTTTGTATTAAATCTGTATACATCCAAGTCCTTATCAAAAATATACACCTTACACACTATTAAGTTGTCCACTGATCTGATTTCTCCACATGACAGCCAAGATAATTTTTTTTTTGGCATCATGATTACCAGTTTCCTACAATGACCAACGCCTATTCTTGGATGATTCAGTGCAATAAAATGTTTCCTCGAGATTCAATCTCTTCCTATCGGAGTCATCCATGAGGCACTGGTTCTGTTGTCTATTTCTGGCACTTAACTTCCTTATTTTCATTTATATTTAGCATAACAGACCATTTACAGTAATTGCTACATGACTTTTAGAAAAATTTGAAAATATTCTGATCCAAGCATCTACTCTTGCAGAAAGATAACTTCTAACCATTCTGCCTGGCTGGTGCATTAAGCGTTTCACAGAAATTTGGTAGAAAATACGAGATTCAAAAACAGTTCGATATTTTGTGTCTAAACATGAAAAGCACTTAAGAACAGCTTTGTGCCCATAAGTTCTCATTACAACTCCACAGATTATTTTTTCTTGGAGTGAAAATGGTACAAATGGATGTTTTGAGAAACCGTTTTAGCTGCTAACTTTTCTGTACTAAATACTTCAGAGTTGTCTTTACACAGAATGCCACGTCAGTTGTGCGTGCACCTTCGGCATAGAGGTGATGAGGCAAGAGATGCGTACGCAAGCGTCAACCCTAGGGCTCACACATTTTGAGGCACCAAATGCACAGCAGGCAGAACCATTAAGAACCATGACTAGTGGGGTTCTTCAGTGTAATAACTACCCGTACAGTTTCTCTCGACCTTACCTTACGTACATCAATGCTCCACCTGTACCCGGCCTTACATTGCCCATTATTCACACTAAGTGGAAGAAATGACAACTCCACCTCTCAGCCAGCCCTGCTCGGCAAATGCTGTATGTTCAAACTGTCTCACAGACTGAACATTACCGACGTCTGCGTTAAGCCGCTTTTACAAAATAAATGCAAAACCCATGCAAGATGCAGAAATTGCACTAAAGTGTGTACAATAAATTTATGTAACACATGTGGCAGCTGAGTAATGTTCTAAATGGAACAATGGGACACACATAACTGCAAATTATGAAATATGTAAATAAAACCAATGCAAATACAGCCTTATTGACAAGCTAAAATTGATTTAGCACAGAAAAGAGCATACATATAGAAAGTAGAAGGCATGGTGTTATTATAGATAACTGCTTGCTACAATCACACACAGCACACATACAGAAAAATAGCAAAGGAGAGGCACATGTCTAGTTGTAAGGAGTAAAGTAAAATTGAATATGTTTCTTCTACAGACCACTACCAATAATAAAACTATTCCATAAATTAGAATACATCAAGCAGTCTTAGAACTTTACTGCTTAAATTTGTCTTACATTTTAATTATATGTACATAAAAGAGAAAGATGATCAACATCATATTTTAATTCCATATAATTATGCAGACAGCAATGAAGTCTACATTTTTTAATGTATGTATGTTACTGGATTAGAGATGTTTCTTTAGTCTATGACTCTGCTCAGAGTGAATATTAAACTATGTTAATTTAATAAACTGAAAACTGTTTGTGGAGGGTTGCTACGTACGAAAACTGTTTGTGGAGGGTTGCTACGTATGAAAACCATTTGTGGAGGGTTGCTATGTATGAAAACTGTTCGTGGAGGGTTGCTACGTATGAAAACTGTTTGTGGAGGGTTGCTACGTATGAAAACTGTTCGTGGAGGGTTGCTACGTATGAAAACTGTTTGTGGAGGGTTGCTACGTATGAAAACTGTTTGTGGAGGGTTGCTACGTATGAAAACTGTTTGTGGAGGGTTGCTACGTATGAAAACTGTTTGTGGAGGGTTGCTACGTATGAAAACTGTTCGTGGAGGGTTGCTACGTATGAAAACTGTTTGTGGAGGGTTGCTACGTATGAAAACTGTTCGTGGAGGGTTGCTACGTATGAAAACTGTTTGTGGAGGGTTGCTACGTATGAAAACTGTTCGTGGAGGGTTGCTACGTATGAAAACTGTTTGTGGAGGGTTGCTACGTATGAAAACTGTTCGTGGAGGGTTGCTACGTATGAAAACTGTTTGTGGAGGGTTGCTACGTATGAAAACTGTTCGTGGAGGGTTGCTACGTATGAAAACTGTTTGTGGAGGGTTGCTACGTATGAAAACTGTTTGTGGAGGGTTGCTACGTATGAAAACTGTTTGTGGAGGGTTGCTACGTATGAAAACTGTTTGTGGAGGGTTGCTACGTATGAAAACCGTTTGTGGAGGGTTGCTACGTATGAAAACCGTTTGTGGAGGGTTGCTACGTATGAAAACCGTTTGTGGAGGGTTGCTACGTATGAAAACTGTTCGTGGAGGGTTGCTACGTATGAAAACTGTTTGTGGAGGGTTGCTACGTATGAAAACTGTTTGTGGAGGGTTGCTACGTATGAAAACTGTTTGTGGAGGGTTGCTACGTATGAAAACTGTTTGTGGAGGGTTGCTACGTATGAAAACCGTTTGTGGAGGGTTGCTACGTATGAAAAAGTAAAGTTGAAGTAAAGGACTAATTAAATCCCCATTTTTTGGTACTTATTAGAGAAATAGTAGGAGAATTATCTGCCATTACTATACAAAATATCACTACCGGTACCGTAGTTCTCTGTAACACATTCCTGTAAGAAATTATGTTTATGTCAGCAAGGTGCAAGACAGTAATTTATAACTACACTAATCTGAAGAGGTCTTACAGTTCTAGTGAACTGAAAGCTGTATAAACTGATATATCTTTCCAGAAGTTCTTTATCAAAGAAAATATTAGAATTTTTCCGTAATTATGTACTGGTAAGATTAATTTCAATTATAATCTTAGCGAGAAACATGACTAAAAAATGGTAGTCTAATGAAACAATGAGAATTTAAATCAACAGAACTAACGTCACTCGGAAGTTACCCGAGAAATAATCTCACTTCACCAAAGCCGGGTACAATCAATAAGAAATTTTATCTAAATTATGGATTAGTATTCAACATGTTAATCTTACAGATATTCATATGAATATACATTACCCTTTGTTGGCGAAATGAATGAAAATGTGGATATCCATTCACCAGTGTATTTGAGTAGGGTTTAGAGTTAATTGCCGTTCTATCTTATTAGTGAGTTATCAAAAAATTTGTGTTGAAACTAATTTTTGTTACAAGTAAAATTCATGATTATTTTATTTTGCTATGATTCAGTGTTCTTATTCTACTGATATTAGAATTGTGCTTAATAATTAAGTAGTTTAATTTTATGATATACAAGTCCATCTGAGGATCGATCTGGTTAAATGTCCTGTGTCACTAAGAATCTCACCTGTTACACCTTTTGCTGGCTCATTCGGAACCAAGAAAGACATACAATACAGTATAATACTGGATATTTCACACTTCGTTTGTTTGTTTTCATTCTGTTTAAAACTACATGATTATTTGCTCTATATCACATAATTTTCAGTGTTGGAATATATCTTATTTCGCTTGAGGCTATTCTGAGTGCAGCTTTATGAACACTATTTTACACTTTTAGCAGTCGAACAAACAGTTTCACGTTACATATCACGACTGGACATTTATTTGAAATCGCCTAAACAGCCAATACATTGTTTCAATTACATTGTTACGTGGAAGCATGGGTGTAAGAGAAGCGACGCTCCTTCTTGTATGTCTTGACCAGCCATGTGAACTAGCAGCTCTGTAAGGAAGTCTCAAACCACGGACTTCTCAAGGAACTGCTTCGATGGGTCAGGCTGGTTATTTTGTGTTCTATAAGAGAGCTGTTTATTAAGAGTCCTCAGTATTATTTAAAAAGTGATGCTAGGCTCGGGGACGAGTGAAGATTGTGCCACGTGGACCCGAGGATGCCAAGGCTGATTACTCTGAGTTCAGCCCAGGACTCAAACCATCAACCCGAGATAATACAAATCTAAATTGAACAAACACAGTATTAATTTTGAAAGTGCAGCTTTCTCAAAAAATGCGGAAGACTGGCAAAGTTACAATTTCGGAACATCTGTAAGAATAATCACCGTAAAATTAAAGAACTGATTTGGCCAGATCAATATTTTATCTAGTGTTGCTGCAGATAGTCTGATTACAAAAGTTTCAACTTAATTAATTGTATTTTTTTTTTGCACATTCATAAGATCACTACACAACCAGACAGAATCTAAATTTCATACATGTTGCTTATTCTTAATGACACGGTGATAACGTGGGAGGTTTAAGAGTACACGATAATGGTTTGCAATTGATTAGGGTCCGTGGAAATGTGGTCACTTTAATTACGTCGTAGTAAACTGTGTGAGTTTAAAGGCAGGAGACCGCGGATCATTTAGAGAAGAGATCTCAAGCCCAGGGAACTGTGAGAGATGTACCACGAGTAGCCCGATGATGCAGACGCCTTACCTGAGCCCCGACCTGGACTCGAACCAGCTGCAACGAGGTAACACGTAGCCAATTTCACCACTTGTGGCTGGACTTTAATCAGCGTTTCTGGCTAACTTCATTGTGTTTAGAGAAGAGACATTTTAATTACTGCCTTGCCTGAGTGAATAACTAAATTTGAATTCTGCTGAAAAATTTACGTAATATTTAAAGACTGGTGCAACAAATTCACTTACATGTTCTACCTCATTTAACGTAACGTAATCTACCATGAACTTTCAGTTCCACAGACTCAGCTTTTCCGCAGAACTATGGCAGTGAGATAATGCTGAATTTTCCATTTTAAGGTCACTTGGAATTCCAATCTACAACTTTCTTAATATTACACATTCTGGACTGCCTTAAGAAATTTTATGCTGTCTCTCTACACTGGTGGCAATTAGATTACAAACATTTCACGTAAGGAAACTCTGATCCAAGGATATTGACGAAATCTTGTTGTATTGTACGTAAGGTGTTATTTATTTCAATTTTAAGTGTGTTTTATTGTGTCCAGGGTTATGTTCTTGTTAATTGCAATGTTTATCGTGCCAAATCTGAATGAGCTAACTGATGCAAGAGTTGAGGCATCATGATGCTATCTTTGACCTTCCCCACTCTCATTCACAGCCTAGCATCTGGCACCAAACAGTCTCAACTAGCATTCTCCCACCTACACGGTTATTTGTGTGTGTTTTCTGGGCTCACCTAATATGGTTTCGTGCAGTTGTAATGGTTTTTTTTGTTAATATTCTATAGAGTATGCTGTGGTGATGTACTGGTAATACTCCAAGTCCTATGGACCCCGATGAGATAAAAGCAGTTTAGAGTATTTTCCACAAGTGTGTAAAAGCAGGCCTAGTTATTCTTATGGCACAGTCTACACTGTACACATGACATAACTCCAACACGGTTAACACTATACAGTAATATCCTCACAACTGCAACATTACCTTGTAGATATGAGAATTCAAATCTAATATGAACTAAAATTTCCCACTTCAGTTACCTTTGACAACCATTTGTGAGGCACGTAAAACGTGATGAATAAAAGAAAATAGACCACCATAAAGTTGAGCAAAATCCAAAATGTTCTGTGCATCCACACCATGCATAGTCAATTAGAACGAGGATACAGCAGTGTTCATGTACAGATAAGTGAAAGCTATGGAAATAAACGAACTTGACTATTGTTTGGAAAATTCATGCCACTGTTTGCTTTGATTGTGTTGTGAATTTACGACTGCAAAATAAATTTATTTATTTTTATTAATATAGTTTCTATAGAGAAGAAAAAAATGTGATATGAAAAACGCCAGACAGGCTTTAAAAATGAATATGTAAATGGAAACTTTGTTTTGATTTGTTTTTCCAGAGTGAGTGAAGAGATTTGGTCTTGAGAGCAGATGGGTGTGAACGAGGCGAGTCTGGAGCAACGCCGGAATGAAAGAGCAGAGAAACGTACAAGAAATCCCTGACCAGCGGCATCATCCGGTATGATTCCTACTTGCAAAAATCTGGAGTAAACTGGGCGGGGATCGAACCCAGATCACTTTAGCTAAGATGTGAAACGAGGTTAACATCGAAACTTAGACAGAACTTTTTTTGCGGTACCGTACCAAGGATAATACAAAACTGCATGATTTATAAAAAATGGCTTCCTTTAATTTTAATGATCACTTCCATGATTCCTCGTGTGCTTATTAAACTGTACAGTGTAGGTTCGTGCAATGACTGTTCTGTGCACGTGCTGTTTTCTGTGCTAAACCAATTGTAGTGCAGCTAGTACTTGGAAACCAAGATACTTTGATTTAAACTGGCAACATTATCACATTAACATAAACATCCAACATGTTAAAAAAAAATTTATACATGCCTGAATAGTCAACAATGTGGGTAGGTACTTGTTCTGGAGTGACATCTGCTGGTATTGTGATCTCTTCTGCTTTTGATGGCACATCCTCGGGAAATTCTTCACTGACGAGAGAAAGAATCAAAGACGTTTTACCCACTCCTCTATCTCCAACCAACAAGATTCTCACGCTGCGGCGCATTGAAGGCTTAATAACAACCATCCTAAATGGAAGAAAAAAAATGTTGAATGTTTCAAGTGACAGGTACAGTAACTGTATCTAAATAATAACATTATATATATATACTTTTTTTTTTTTTTTTCACATTTCACACAGCAACGTTTAAATTACACTGATTTTTTTACTCACAAACCTTTGGGAAATACGTAAATAAATACATTGGAACTGCTTTCTACAGCAGTACAAAGATTCCGCCCATTAAGTAAACAAATCAGTTGCCTTTAGATAATACGTGCTAAACGCTGTCCTCACAAAAACCGCGTACATTTCACAATCACGAGCTGCATTCTGTACGTGAACGTCGATTCAGAAGCAACGAACAACCAGAATTAGTAAACAACTTTGCCTCCCGCAGTGCAGACGACTGGCGTCATAGAAAAGAAACTCACCTCACGTCCTTCAAGACCCGAAGATTCCATGGACGATGTACACAGACCGCACCAGCACAAGATGAACGTGTATGTTTGTATTATAATATGTACACAAAAACGCTTAGTAGAAACGACAAGAACTAATATGTTTGTTCGTTTTATTGCGTGCGTAAGATCTTTTTTCAAACATAGCTGTACAAAGATATTGGACAAGTCAAATTACAGTATGGATATTCAGTGTGGGGTATTGTGTGAAGCCAATGGAATGTGAGCATATATATTAGTTTTTATTTCTTTATAGAGTGGAGTGGCCCGGGACGCAACACAGATGTGCAGATGAAATCGAAGAATTAAGATTAAATATTAAAAATGCAAGACTATTTGTATTTTATTTTATATTTGTTTTAGAATTCGATAGTATTATAGTACTTCGATGTTTATGTATTGTTCTGTTAATAATGTGTTCGTGATCTGCACATAGTGTGTTCATGTTCTGACTTGTTCGATGTCTTCGTACAAACTAGTACACGAAAAAAGACGAAATGGATGCAATGAATGAATAAATAAATAAATACAAATTGTAAACACTGCCCATTAAAGGCCTTTACACAATTGAAAACTTTAACATTTGATTTTACGTTTGCTTTCCGAAGTGTTGTTTCTTATGGAGCGTGACATAGTGGAACTGTCAAAAGTACAGGAAAGCACTCTGACTTTGCGATTTTGAAAAGTAGAAATTAAATCAAAACCAAAAAGCCATTTTGCAGAGAATTTAACAAATATTCTGTGGAAAGTGAAATATTTTATCGTATGAAGACTCATTTCGCTATCCTAAACAAAGCTAGTCTTAAATTAAATGAATGTCAAACAAATATAATGTGAAGAGGAAATAAATGAATTGGTATATTTTTGTAAAGTAAACGAATGTATTCCTGGAAAATAGGTGTGTTAGCGTGGGTTGCTATTCCACTAGTTAAGTGCTATTTTTGATAGTTGCATTCCTGTTAGCGAAAGCGTTTTTTTTTGGACGCTGATTGGGTGGCGGTAGCCAACTTGTGTTATTAAATTCAGCTATTTCTACTCTTGCTTGCCGAGGCATAACAGATATATCAAAACGAGCAAGGTGGAAAAAAAAAGTCTACTTAAATAAAATTACAGACATCGAAGAGTCTTGAGAGAGGTGATTGCGATTAGTAATTTGCTTTTACACAGACCTGACGAAGAAAATATGTTTGGGTATCCGGTAAGAAGTGCAGAGAGAAATAAAAATACCTAAGGCACACTTATTTTCGAAATTAAGGTACCTTGAGTAGCCAACATTTTTAACACATGTAAATTACACAGAGGCAATAATGATTGTAAACATTTTGTTCATAATTACTTTTAACGCGTTAGTTTTATGATGTTCGTCTTTCTTGTCGTCCTGCCATGAGTCATTGCTGTTTTGTTACTTTGCTGTTGGTGAAAGATGTCACTTGCTCTCGGATAGTAGAATAAGCATACCACACGAACAAACCTTCACCAGTTACTTACTATTGTGTAAGAAATCTACATAGCTTACGTAATATTTTAGGGATTAGCAAGATATGCGCCATTTTCATACACAGTACATGTAATTTTATGCAGTCAAATAAACAAAATAAATCTATAACCTCTATACAACAATTGCAATTATTCCGCCTGTAAATATTTGCAACCTTACTTGTAAATGCAAATTGTAAAAAATTCAAAAATAATTAACATTTTCTACATCGTTAAATAACTATAAATCAATAGCAACCTAAAGATAGCGCTGCACATATATATGACTTAATTATTTAATATAAGTGATTATTTTACTCAGTTTAAAATATTTGATTTTATCATTTAACATTCATTGTAAATTTTAAAAAAAGTAACCAAGTTCAGTATATTTTAAATTTTAACAAAGTATTTATGTGCTGTGAACATCTTACACACAACTTGTGTTTGTGATTTTATTTCCATAGTACTCAATAACCAAAGTTTGAAGTCTTATATAGTCGCTAACCCGACCTCAATACCTACTTTTTTAACGGACTGATCGTACAGTTAGTCGCTTGGTCCGTTCGTTTTTAGAAGACCTCGCAACAACATAATTGATTCGATTGAATAGCTTCGTCTCGCTCATATCGACAATTTATCAATTAATCTCTGCATTTTTTTTTGTATTATTAATTATAACAGGGAAAGTTACTGTCCGCGCCACCCTGAAAAGCGAGGTAAGTGATAAAGGGAAGGCAAGACAGTTAGTCACCGCGGGGAGTCGGAAGCGTGGTGAACATCGCCGCTGCGAGTGTTATGTTTGTCGGGAAGAAAAACACCGTTGTGCATTCTGAGGGCTGGAGAATCGAATATAATTGCAAAGTGTGATGAAGGGGCGAAACAAAAACCAGACGACAGTAAGAGCCCTTGGGGTAGGGTGGTAGTTTGCACACGACGGAAAACTAGGCCGGAACATACTTTCGTGAATATTGGTGACTTTGATCTATGTGTAGTTCGGCGGACGATTCAGGAATTTTATATTCAAGATAAATGTGTCTTTACCAATGCAAAATTACTGCCCGTGATAAAGGGGAAAATAGACTTTCCATGATCTCATACTTCGTTGCATAAGGTGGTAAAACAACTAGGTTTTCGGTGGAAAAATCTTAAAACCCCAAGAAGATACTATTTGAGAGACCTCGCATCATATATTGGCATCACTGCTATCTAATTGCAATGAAACAGCACAGACAAGGTGGGAAAAAATTATCTGCATAGAGGAGACATGGATAGATGGTAATTTAACGTTTGGTAGATGTTGGCAACATGAGGAGGTGACATACAAGCTATCGTGGATTCGGGCAACCGATTAATTGTAGTACGTCCTGGGGATATTAATGGATTTATCGAAAAAGCACTGCTTTGTCTATTAAGCTGGCACTGCCAGTGGCGACTATTACGGCCAAATGAAAAGTGTTAAACCCTGTCTACATTTCGCCGTTCCTGTGGACGTGTCTGAAACTTGGCGTCGAGTTACGTCACTTTGATGAGATCTGAATATGGTCTAAAATTGCATTGTAAAAAGTGAGCTTTCATAATATGACACTAGATCGCACTAAAATCGGCATATTATTTGTTGTTTTTAAGTTATGTATGAATTTGCTGTATTATTGATTATTTAATTTCTACGAAGTTATGGTTTAAGTATTTATTTATAATAAACGCCGTAACGGTTTTATTTTAAATAAGTTCGCCAACTTACATTAGAATTTTATTTTTTAAACTTACGTTTTAAAAGTTTTAGCCTTCAAATAAAATTGTTCATGCCAAACGCAGACATACCTAATTATTTATTACCATTTCATAATATTTTTTATAAGAAAGCCCACACGGCACCACTACCCCCCCCCCCCTTTTTTCCTAAAATAAATTGTTTACATTAATAAATAAAAACTCCACGAATGCGTGCGAAAGTATTTTAATTGAAGTCTTCTTCTTTTTCTCTCAGCTTAGGACACAACTTCAGACAAAAGTTCAGTTTTCCGAATGCTTCAACTTGGGTCACGGTAGCTTGGGACAGTGTTATGATGTCAGAGGGTCATGTGAACCAATCAGCACATCCTTGTCCTAAGACACAAGTTGTGATAGCCCCCGTATGAAGGCATTAATTTTATTTCATAATGTGGGTTACCAAGAAGCTTGCTCCTAACCTCCCACAATTACCTGTAGTAGTGTTGGATAATGCAAAGTAAAATTGCGCACAGATTGACAAGCCACCTACAAAGTAATCTGTTAACATGGTTAACGAACAAAGTAATAAATTGTCACATGTCGTTGCGAAAAAAGGAGCTTTACAAATTGGTGGAACTCGCAAAACCTAAAGAGAAAGTGTACAAATTCGACACGCATCTTTGCGACATACCGTGGCCCGGCTTCCCCCATACAAGTTCGACCTGAATGCTATTGAGCTCGCTTAAGCGAAGGTTAAGCAGGTAGTGCGCGAAGGAAATGTAACAGATGTTCCGAGAGATCACTATTAAAGCAATAGACAGTGTAACCAAGACCGACTGGGAAGGGTACTGTGGTCATGTCCAGAAGCTTGAGACTGAATACTGGGAAAAGAATGGTGTTGTGTCAGATGTAATTGACAGTATCATTCTATAACTTGATGACAGTAGTGATCCCTCCAGTGCATCAGGAGCATGCAGTGAACAAGAAACTCTGAGTTCACCATTAACGACCCTGCTGCCTTGAGGTGAGTGAATGTTTTCTTTGTACAATAGGACAGTCGTATAGAGTGGCCGGCTTATCATTCCAAGGTCGCACTCCTGCCAGGGTTTCAGAAATGGCGTGCGGGCATTATTAAGTAATGATGGGTAGTTCACGAACTACCAGTTAATTTTGAATTGGTTTTGAAAAAGAACTAGGTCCATAGTTCACTGCGACATAAAAGAACTAGTCTCTGGTGATATCGATCAGTCATTCTCTCAGTACCAGTAACTACACCATGACACTGCACATGCTCAGATAATCTGTAGTTCATCACTCCCTGCAGCTTTCCCCTTCCACCGTGACTGGACACATTGCTACATGCATACTTCTTATCTATCCTAACGATAGCTTTGTTTTAGCTCGTTCAGCACTGCCTTGAACTGCAGGGATCGCAGACCTACCTAATTCAATAGTGACATGAGTCGCAAATCGGTCGGGAACTGCATGACACACAGAGTGAGACTGTTGACAGACCTGTGGTCATGCAGCGATCATCCATTCTTTCGTACTTTCTCATACCAACCCCAATTTTGTAGTCTGTAGCACGCCGGACTGCAGTGCGAGGAGTTCTGGGTTCGAAACCCTATCAGGGTATGGATGTTTGTGTCGGCCATTCATCTCGTTTCATCCTCATTGCTACTAAAGATCTTGCTGTTACAGTGTCGTAAAACCCTCTCACTCACTCGTACTATATATACGAAGTTGCCAACCATACAGCAATTCCTGTATCTGTATGAAAATACATCTGATAGCCGCACTAATACGAGTATAGCTACGAAAGTAAAAAAATAGAAAAACCCTCATTAATGTAATGTCAAGTTTTACACATTCGCAATAAAGAAGTAAAAACTGCTTTTTTCTAATATATTCGGCCAATACTTCGGATATAGCTTTTTGACATTATTTGCATCATGCCAAAATAATTTATTTTTGTAATTAAAGTTCTGTTAAAATGTTTCTAATACAGGGAGGGAATAAATTCAGTTTGTCGGAACCATTTTTGTTGAGTTTGTACATGCATGAATTAGAGAAATTAACTGTACACCTGGTTGTCTCTCACAACACAGCCTTTTGTAATATTGTAGGTGTCATTACTATCAGTGTCAAAAGTAATTTGGTGTTATATTACACAAAATAGCGGTGGATAAACACAGTATAAAGATATTTTCGCTATTCATTTATCTTACTTCTATATACAAAAATTAGTAATTTCGTCTACACACAATAATACACTAATTCTTTAACAATTAATTTACAAACATCACTTATGTTAACTATGAAGAAAGTTACAAAGACTATTTCTTTAGTAAAATACTGTAAAATTGAGAGTAGTAGTGATTAACATCTGGAAAACAAGAATTTCGCAAACAGAACATTATTTCATGTTGCTATGCAGAGACAAAAGTTCGGATATTTTTTTAACATGACAGGCGATTTCTTCTTTCTGTAAGCGTTTGTCCAGCTTTGGAAAACATTCTTCATATTTTCACAAGAATGTGTATGTACTATATCCTCAAAGTGAACTCCCCCTCCACACCAATCCTGTGTTTGCAAGTCATTGCGATCAATATTTTCTCTTATTTCTTTGTCTTGTCCCTTTGAACACTAACCCTCCCCTCCTGACGTTTGACGAATGAAACGTGGTTGGATCGGGTGGCAAACAGCTGCGGTCAATACCTTTATTTGCTTCTCTTTACGTTTCAAGCTTGCTTAAATTCTTTTGGGGAGGGGAAATGGAACTGTGAAAGAGGAAGCAGAGAAAGATCTATATAGTTCTCGGACCGACTTACACTTGCACTCTGTAGTTCGCCAGTACACGTGATCATTCGACCATGACCTATATAGTTCAAAAGAACGGTTCCTAATGAACTGTTCTCACATGTGACTAGTTCCGAACGACCTAGTTCATTCTAGTGAACTATATTTCCCATCACTAGTATAAAGGTTGGGGAAGCTCAATGCTTTTAAGTGGGAAATAAAATTTTTATTGCCAGGTAGCACTGGAGTCCCATATGTATTGGATTTCTCAATCTCGTATGTAACTACAATTTTCATACAATGAACGTGATTGTGAAAAATATTCCGAGTTGTATTGTGTTGGACCCTACATAAAAAATAAGCCTTCTTCTTCACACTAGAAAATAATTATAATGGAATATATTTGTATATTGTTAAATAATTGTATAGTATATTTTATATAGCAAAAAATTGTCTTACAAAATTTATTTGTTTTTATTATCACAACTAAATCGCAAAACGAAATAGTGAGATGGTTTAAAAAATATAATTTTGTGGGTCTTTTCTTCGCAATTTCCATGAACGAAAGGAGAAAAGAACATAGTTCCTTTTAATGATAACTATACATTTTTCGAACTTAAGTTCATGATGTATTTTTTCCTTTTTAATAGCTTGCTTATAAAACTCCCAATGCCAAACACAGTTAATAATAATATTAATAGTAAATATTAATGATTGCAATATTTGTAAAAGTAATATTGGATGCATTCTACATTTTGCAGACTTAATCTATGACTTCCACTGGTGAAATTCTCTGCATTTGGAAATTCGGCAACCAACTACAATAAGAGAAGAATTATTATTTCACGAATGTAAATTGAACCTACTTAGCAAATGCCTACACTCTCAAAAGGTCAAATAACTTTTTTAACACTACAAGTTCATTATTTCCCAATAAATATATTAACGTGAGACAATAGACGACTGACTGATTGTAGGGATGCTTGCATTAAGTTCTTTATCCTAATGCAAGTGTGGATTTTTTTATGGGAAGAAGTAGTAAAAAGAGTAAATGTGTGTGTTTCAGTGGAACATAATGGTCAACTAATTTGTAAAAAATGCAACTCTTTCAGGTTGAACATCTCTTGTCTAAATACCATACACTTCAAAGAAAAAATTCAAGAGTTATTGATAATGGTGCAAACATTTATTGTTAACACGATATCAGAGTATTGTTCTAAAATCCCAAAATGCTATTTAAAAAGTTAGATAATTACGGTCAGTAATCGAAAAATTATCGAATGAATGTAATCGACATAGTAGATCATTTAAATGGTAGTAATCTAATAAAAACTATAGATTATTTTCAACGAAACAATATATTGCCTTACTAATCGAATATTATTAGAGCATCCCTAAATCGAATGATAACTCGGTAACAGTATGATATGCCCCATACAAAACTAAACAAATTAGGAAAATTTTTAGTTTTTTTTTTTTTATATTTCCGCAATTCCTTTTTCATTACATGAAACCACCATATATGCATACATAACTGAGCTTAACAATAGCCATTTCTAATTTATTTAAGAAAAATATTGACGAGTTCAAATTAAAATTACATTCTATTCTTAAACATGACAGCTTGTGGGTTGTTTGGACCATTGGGGGGATGAAGAGGTTTTATTGATTGGAATATTGCTGAGTAGATGTGCTCGGATAGACGCCAGCACACAATGTGGTGAGAACGAATCTGCAAGCGGGGTCGTGTGGCCGACGACCAGCGAGGCTTACCCACCAATGTTCCACCATCTGTGGAGGCAGAATCCACGTAATGTTGTAGACTTGATATTACTAAATTCCCATGATGCCTGGACTAGTAGGTGCTGTTGGCCTCCCCTAATATGCCACACCTTTGTTATATCACTGTATCGATGATTATTATGAGGGATGTTAGGCATCCCCAAGAAATAATCAGATGGCAAGTACCTTTAACCATGCGATTTATTCCATCGATCCCCATAGGAGGCACATGAGTTACAGTTCTATGTTACGCGGAAGAGCGCAATCACTTAACAAAAACGGTGCGAAGTCGACATTGTAGTTTACATGAGCATTTAAGGTCCGGCCGTGCCCAAACGGACCGAATTGTAGTGTAGTGTAGAGACCCGGGGAGGCCACAACGGATGTCTGCACTACTCGAGTACTGCTAGATTACAAAACATGGAAGCACATAGGGCTGCTGTAAGGCGCCAAACCTTTGCGTGTGACACAATGACAAAAAATGAAAATATGATTAAATTATGAATGATGCTGTTAAAATACAACTACTAAACAATGGATCACACAGGCACTTTCAAAAGAATTAAATAAAACACCTTATATTCAAAACATAATAATTTCTGACCAAGCGATTCTGTTGTCCTGGCTGTTCTGCAGCCAGGACAACAGAGTTTATGTGTGAATTATTGTTTTTGTAATGGCCTTTTTAGTATTGTGTTTTCAAAGCGATATAGTGTGTTCACCATGTTAGCACCACAGTGAACACGTGTCATATTTTGTTTGGTTTTAAATTTTTTGAAGGGAAATATTTTGTGTGTTCTCGTAATATTGTGTTGCCGAGTGTAATATGTTTGCAAAGGTGAGAGCTGTGCACACAAGCTGTGATGGGAATATTTGCACACTGAAATTAAGGGTAAATATTATTCGTGTTTACAGTTATGTTGTATTATTGTTCAAGTGTAATGTTGTGTTCTATCATGTTGCTGTCCAAGAATATAATAAAGTCCTTATATGTAAATAAGATAGGTAACGTGTACACAAATTGTGTACACGAGATACATGTCAGTATAAACCTGATTCATTGAGCACCAGTTTCACCAATAAGAAATAAGCCAGGTTCCAGCAAAGCGATACTTAATCTTAAGTGGGTCTTAAGGCTGTCGAGGTGTTTCACCATTATAAAACTCAGTTTTATAAGCACGTTTTAGCTGAGTGTTGTTTAAAGAAACAAGTTACAAATATTCTCATGTTAGGTGTGGTGCAATGCACTATGTGATTTAATGAGCCAATGAGAATTATTTCAACGAAAGGGAAAAAACATTTTTTTCCCCCTGAATGATGTGTTTAATTTTGTTATGAGTATAAGAATCCTAACCAAATATTTGTTTTATAATAACCAATTAAAGCTTTATAGTTTGCCTGACGAATAATAAGTATCATTTAAAACAAATATCACTACATATACGAAAAATATATTTGTACTAGTTTTGTTCAACTACTAACACATGCCGAAATTTAATTATGTGAAAATTACGTTCAGGAATAGATAAGTTTCCAATTTTGCGAGGCTAATTTATTATCGGCAAAGTGCTGAGTTGAATTCTGTGATGTTTTACTATCTCGTTTTCATTAATTATCAGTGCCAAGGAGTGTGATTTTTTTGCAGCAAAAGATATAACAAACTATATTAGGCCTGGCCAGTTTTATCCTAGTCAGAATGTTAATTGTTTTGTATCTTATATACTCGGGTAATATTATAGACTGGTTACATATATTTAACTTTCGTCAAGAATTTATATGTTTAATGCTTTATAAATATAATACGTTGGGTTAAAGATAAATTTTAAAATTAAACTGTTGTCTTGTTTAGGCCCTGATTTCATATTCCCTCAACGTAATGAATATTCCGAGTAAAAATCGTATTGCCCTCAAAAAACAACAACGGCCCTACGTTTAATAGTCTACACGACCATCCCGAATTTTTCTACATAATAGAACTGTTTAATGTTTTATATACGACATTACTGCTATGTTATAGGATTCGGTTTGGCTTTCATCAAGAAACAGAATTGAACTTACTGAAATTGTGATAGTTTGTTGATAGTAACATTGGCTATATTCATGTGCAATTTAGAAACACTATGATTATCACTTGGGCCTTTGTTAACTTTTCTAATAAATAAAAAGTCAAATATTGTACAAAAAATTTGTCATGTGTAGTAAAATGTAGGTGAAAATGCATTATATATTATACCCAGACTCAAATTCATTCAAAGAAAACAAATATTTTTAGGCCTACCTATCATACGCATGTGCAGTGTAGTGAAAGCAAAATTTTTTTTCCATTAATTTCAATAAGGTACTTCCATAGCTTATGCAAACTCAATAAATGCATAAAGTATCAATCATCTACCTGCCTTTAACTCAAGCTCTTATGAATATATTGGGGTTGCCTCTTGAGAATATGCAGAAAATATACATAAACAAATATGCCTGTGGTGAGTTTTATTTTCGACTCTCGTCATAGGTTATTTCAGCAGTTAAAGAGCTCAATAACTATAATACACAATAATTTCTTATTTATATTTATAACAAAATTTAATTTATAAAAATAAATAATTAAAACACATTTGGGGTTATAAACACAGAACTGTTTCAGCAGGAACCATTTTCCTTTTAATATGTTTACAATGATCCAAGCAGAGCTGAAAGAATTAGGCATCCAATTTCGACTGCCTAAACTAAGAGCTGCTTAAAACATTTTAAAATGAGCTTGAAATTTGTGAAACAGTATAAGGTGCAAGGGACAGCTTATTCAAATTTCAAGTAGTGCTTAAATTTTAAGATGTGTTAGTGAAACCGACCCTAAGTCTTATGCAATGTTGTGACAGTTATAGTATGTTATTTTTAATAGAGTAATTGTTTGTTTTCTAAATGCACTAAAGTGCTCACAATCACTAGGGAACACTGTAGAATATTCTTTAAGAATTTTAAGAATGGTTTGTGCATTTTTCGTACTTGTTTACTTATTCTGTGTTTGTTATCGTTTTGGAGGGTGCCACAATAGCACGATACCAGTGTCATATGTAACATACTATACCAAAGACTGGCCAAATGAGATAAGCAGCAGAAGCCACAGGCCAACCCGCACGGCCACGGACTGCTGTCTGCAGACTTTGTAAATATGTATCCGAACATCAATATTCTTTTAAAGCCACATTTTCACCTAAATCTAAATTGCAATGTATAGTCAACTCCCGATTATCCGCGGTATTTGTGGGGACGAATGCCGCAGATAATACAAAATCACGGATAATCAGCATGCTCAATTAAACATACAATTTTTTTACATTAATTTGCTTGACTTCGAAACTTTTTATGCTGTTGTATAGCATTTAAAACATATATTGTGTGTGTGTGTCCACGCGGAAATGACCATGAGAGCAAGCAACTGCCCGCAATGTCATATGAACAAGGGCAAACATCCCTTCCTATGAGAACACTCGTCAAGCTGTCGGCCTTTGTTTAGGTGTGGCGACCTCGTCCCTCCCTACCTTCCTAACAGTGACCCTTCCCGCTTCACTCTCTTCTTTCTTATTTGTTTTGCATCTGCCTTGACCTTCCTTCCCCTTCAAATGCGATATTTGTGAATTACCTGTATTTTAAAATGTGAGGATAAAAGATTACAAGGAAAATGGACACACAACACTAAATCATCTCAGCTCCACGTCTCCCGATACGAATAGTATATGAACACGATTACCTTTCATAAATAACTCTGACATTTACCGTAGTCATTCCATGTAACTAAAAAGATTAGAAATAACTTTATTCAATATTGCTGTATTAAGATATAGGCAAAGTGGTGTAATTTACCAATAAATAATGTTGCAATCACAAAAAACTGTCATACTTTAACTCTCCTGTGGCACGTTTTTGGCTGAACCGCTCTAACATTGCCTTGCCTATAGGCTATTCACTGTAAAGTGAGCTCTATCAAGGCCCTTCCAACAGGCATTAACCACTTATATAAATATCTTATTGCAGCCTCAGACGTTAACTTCTGAGAGTGCTGAAATGTATACCCTGTGTTTATTGATCAGATTGCAAATGTTAATATTAAAACAACATGAAGATAGGAATTGGGTGAAAGAAAAGTTTTTGAAGGGTCTTTAAAAATGCTCACTTTACTATGAACAGCCTACAGTTCCTCGTATGTTAGCGGTTTCATTGTTTTACTTTTGGACATTCCACTTGTAGAATCTGCATTGCTTGAAAACTCTAGGAGTTTCTTTTCAATGTCACGTATGATCCGTAATGAAGTTTCACCCATGCCATATGTAACCGAAAGTTGTTTTATGGAACTTCCCTCTTTCAGTTTATTTATTATCTCTTATTTCTGTTACAATGTTAAAACTATGCACTTTCGTTTCGTAGACATTACCCGACAGAACATGTGCACAAAAAAAAGATAACGTACTATAGAAGACTGCCTTCACAAGTAAAATCCAATGACACTAGGTGTGCGTAGGATGGGCTGACTAGTGGCTGCGACAACGGGCTTACTGCCACGGCGACGGGCTGGCTAGCTATCGGCCGCTACGTATGTGCGTTGCCAGCTGAGGCTGCCATCAGACACAAAAGCTATATTGTAAGCTTAATGGAAACATAAAGATTATACTCTTCAGCCATACTTTTGAATAGGCCTACTGTATCCCACGAGTTAACATTGAGGTCTGACACACAAAACTTGTTTGCCAGTATTTACATAAAACTTAAAAAAAAAAAAAAAAAAAAAAAAAGGACACATTCGCCATGTGAAATTAACATGTTTTGGTTAGGAAAGGACAGAACTGCACTGCAATTATGAATGTGCATGTGCCGTTCACAACTTCATTTTTCTTTTTCTTTGAAGTATTTTGTTATATAATCTGAAGTGTGTAATATAATTATAGTTATCATAATGTGCCTTCTTCTTTTCACTCATCTCATCATAAATTAGTTTTGTTCTGTATAACATAACTTTGTGTTGACCTGCCGGAATTGGGGCCTAGGCACCAACCTGCGCGACCATGGTACTTTAGTAGGACTTTGCCTTCCGTTGGTGCCAGTAGTGCGATAGCCCGCTCCCTGGTCTTCAACTTTTGAATTGATAATGTAGTTGAAATAGTTAATTAAATTTTATGGAACATTTAATTACTTTTTTGTTATCCTGGAATGTGCACCGCCCCACCATTCAGACATTTTTGCTACACAGCTGAGCCTTCCTTTTTCATATAATCTTTTATTGGCTTTGCACCTTTTTAACCCATTAAAGAGCTCTCTGAGCTACAGTGGAGATGTATAAACTTACATGCCTCATATGATGGCAATATAAATATATTGTATTGTCATGAATAAATTCTATGTATGCTTTATTTATCTGGTTGGTCTGACCATAGGACCTAGTGTAATTCTTAACCTCCCATAATTAACTACGAATGTTCACGGTGTTGGGTGGCCAAAACAACCCTCGACGATCCTTAGTAGCATATAGTGGGGCAGACAACACGTACTAGTCTAGGCCAAACTAGATTTATAGTTGCTTCAAGACTTGGAATTATTCGTCGTACAGGAATCACCATAGGAATGACGTCGGAACATCGAGAGGAGGCCCCATGGCCGTCGGCCTTCTCAAACCCCCAAATTCTCGTACTCTGCACTGGCGCTCAAACATGGTAAATCGCATCCTATTTTTCAACAAAGTGACATAGCCTGTTAATCCCCCTCTGTTCTGGAAACTCTACCAAATCAAATGGCTTTTCCAACTAGCAGGGCTTCATTGCACACTCGCCATCAAAATTACCTGTCAGTTAACCCTACACTGTATTGCATTTTATTTCCTGTATATTCCTGTTCGAATTTTGTACATCCTCATGCACACGTGCATCCATATGTGTACGTCTCCTACTACCCTTTGGATCGCACAGTCTTATAATTCTCGCTACAAGGTTTTTTCCAACCTGCCTTTATTTAACGGGGCCAGAACAACTTGGGAGTAACTGCAACACAGCAGAAAAATTTAACATGTTCTTTTTGGCGCCAGAATTCGCCACTGTCTAGATAATCAGCCGCAATTTTGGAACCGGCATACCACACACCCTGACATCAGCTAACCTCTGCCATATTTGGGAGCATTACCGACCTAAAGGGGTACACCAATACCTCCCCCCTCTCCACAAAACACTGTGTCATCCACCCTCTTAGCGCCGCATTTGCTGGGGTGTCTGCTGCATGCCATAAGACCACATGGTCCAGTGAAAAATAAACAATGGCTGAAGAGAAAACAGGGACTTCATAGCGCCAACGGCGTTGTATTCGCGACTCTTGGGTGAATTGGGTGTGTGTATATATATATATATATATATATATATATATATATATATATATATATATATATATATATAATGGGCATGGTTGCCATGGATGCGAGATGGATTTCGAGTCACTTGTAATATATTTTACATGTTGTAATATGTGGCTTATATAGATGATCAGCAATAGGTAAAGATTGGCTTGTAATGCAGAACAGTAATCCTGGAATTCGGTGCATGCTGGTGCCACACGAGTATTAAATCAGTTTTAATACAGTAACACAACATGCATTTGTTAAAACCATATTAATGTACAACCATGTGCGAACATAGCTTAACCTAGCCTAGAAAATGACAACTAAGAGACAACGCACCACGTTCGTGTGCACTCAGTTCAATGTAATAATTTGCATAAGAACGACTTCTT
Source organism: Dryococelus australis (assembly GCA_029891345.1). Lineage (NCBI taxonomy): Eukaryota > Metazoa > Arthropoda > Insecta > Phasmatodea > Phasmatidae > Dryococelus > Dryococelus australis. The sequence continues at coordinate 192,079,047 of CM056998.1, read as the reverse complement.
ACTAGGCATTACCAATGCACATTCTCCCTGTATTTATGCATTTTAGTTATAAACGAAATAATGTGGTTTACAGATAAATATAATAAAAAGTTCGATTGAACAAGAATTATTTTTATGTTAAAAGGTTAAAAAAAAATGTTTGTGATACATGACATTATTTCGTAAACCACCAATCATGCCATACATGGGGTGATTTTCAAAGGTTTAATTCAAAAAGTGGGAAGAAACCGCGAACAGACTATAATCCTAAACCTATTATTACATTGAATGGTCAGGCCACAAGCACGGGACAGCTACAAGAAGAGATGTAAAGTTACATTTATTAATATGGCCAGACATTGATTTTCCAAATGGTGGCGATATAAATATTTAGATATGTTTGGCATATCTAATTAACAATTTAACCAAATGCATTTAAAATTTTGCTGATAGCATCTATTGGAAATACCAATACAGAAACTGTTTTTAGACAATTTTTATAAGATATCCCTGTTTAAAAAATACAGTTTTTATGCAATTTTTTGGAAACCAATCAACTGATTTGTCCACCAATTTTTTTGACACAAGTGGCGTTATGGAAGACCATATAAACGTATGTTAGACTGATTACATCCAGATTTGATGCTCCGAATTCCACCTCCGTGAAGCAGTTGATTGCACGCTAGCTTAATTTTAATAGTTTTTCTGAATTTGAATCCCGGGTAAGTTACTTGTGTACGTATTTTAATTGTCTGGGTTCTCATTCATATTGTTTTTTTTAATCACTAATGATATTGCTGTCAATGAGTCGTCAATGCATACCTGGCATCTAAGCTTCTAAGAAATTCACTAAAATTTATTTTCACCAATGTAGAATAGTTATCAGTAATTTCTTGTTAGTACTAACAAATACTGCGAGATAAATCACTGAAAACAGGTAACCTGAAAAGAATAGTTATCGTGTGCCTGATTAGCGTGAGAAAGGTTGTGGTTTTTAATATCGAGCGAGACATTGCCGTTATTCAGTTGTTTTAAATTATAAGTTCGTATTTATAGTTTGCAAATAAGTTACCTACCTCCGATTAACCTAACAGCATTGATGTGGGAATGTGAACAAGCTGCGCTGATATCACAGCCAAAGCAACAAAAACAACATAAACCACACCATATAAAACAAGAAAGATACTAGAAAACAATCAATTTAAACAAGAAGACTACAATAGATGCTAACAAAATAAAGCACAAAACAAACCAATGGAAACCAATTGTCAACACCACAATAGAAACCAACAAAGCACAGCAAATCAAAATAAACAATCAGAATACAAAATAGTGCAATAAAAAAGACACAGCAGAAACCAATGGATTAGACTATAATGTAACAAAAACCCACAGACACCAATGGAACACAAAAGAAGCCAAAGAAATCCACTAGAACATAACAGAAACAATAAAACGACGCCACAACAAACCCAATGAAAACTATTATAATACAACAGAAACAAACTTACTACAGCACAAGAGAAATCAACAAAACACAGCAGAATTCCATACAACCAATCTTAATACAATAGAACCCAAAATATTATGATACAAAACAAAACAGATACCAATAAACCACAGCAGAAACAAACAAAACACAGCAGAAACCAATGGAACATAACATAAATAAACAGAACACAACAGAAAGAAACAGAACACAACAGTACACTGCAGAAAACTATTAAGGCCACTACAGTCCAACAGAAACCAATAGCACACAACATTAATAATGGAAACCACTGAAATACAACAGAAACCAACTATTCTTACGACAATAGAAACCAACAAAACACAATAGAAATCAACAAAACCTAATAGGAAATCAATAAAACACAATTGACATTAATTAGAACCACTAGAATATAACAGAAACCAATTGGCTACAGCACAATATAAACCCACAAAATACATCAGGAACCTATGTAAACCACTAGAATGCAACAGAAACCAACTGACCATATCACAGCAAAAACAAAAAACACAACAATAACCAATAAAAAACCACTACAACCCAGCAGAAACAAACTGCACAATCGGAACCAACAAACCACAACAGAAACCATGGGGAAACCATTGGAATACAACAGAAACAAAATTGTTGCAGCAGAATAGAAACCAATGAAACACAACAGAAACAAATGGAAACCATTAGGATACAACAGAAACAAACTGACTACGTCACAATGGGAATCAACAAACCACAACAGAATCCAATGGAAACTACTGTAATACAACAAAAATCAAACGACTATTGACCAAAAATAAACCAGTGAGAGCCACTAAAACACAGCAAAAACTAACAGATCACATAACAGAAACCAGTGAAACTGGTACAATTCCACAGAAAACTAGAGACTGCAGCATAACAGAAACCAATGGTAACCACTGGAATACAACACAAGCCAACAGGATATGGCACATCAAATAACCAACAAAACACAACAGAAACCAACAGACTGAAGTAAATGGAAACCATTAGAATACAACACAAACCAGTATATAAATTGATGACAGAAACCAACATATTCCACTACAAGTTGTTGTACCCAATAGAAAATAATTGAAACCAATGGTTCCAGTCTTTTCTGACAACAGGAACCAACAGAAAACCATGAAATGTTCACTGTTCACTAAATTTGTATACAATACAAACCACTGGAATCCAATACAAGCTACTGGGTGACCAATGGAAAATAACAGAAACCAACAAAAATACATTAGAATAATGTTTCCACAAACACTAAAATTTCTGGTCGATTTTGTATGTTTTGTTGTAAATTTTTGGTAGGGTATAAACAATATGGAGACACTGAGAAGGACTTTAATTAGAATTGAAATCTACATTAGATATTTCACTCATTGAGAATAATAAGAGTATTGGTGGCTATACATTAATTTTGAGAAAAAAAAAAAAAAAAAAAAAAGTCAACAAATTAAAAATCATATTTAATTATTTTATCTTTAGTAATACCTCCATCCTTACGAACTCTGATATGCCCATCTGGCATCTTGTGACAATATATTCATTATTTATCAAGTTTTTATGCTTATTTTTAAAATAATTAAAGAACGATGTTGAAAATATTGATTTAATTGCTAAATATAAAGAATAATCTATTTAATATCCTAAAAGATATAATAATGGTTTAGAATTAAATGTTTTAGATACATTAATACCCATTAGTTTAAATATATGTAGATAAAAAAGAGCAGTTCATATGAACATGAAAATGTTTCAGCTATAAATAGTTTGAAATATTAATTATAATGGTGTGAAGACATGGATCCAGAAAAAAAATTTAGTGAAATTAAACTATCACCGCACAGCAAAATATATTCAAAATTAAATACAAACCATATTTATGATAAATATTGTCATACAAAAAAGTTTGAAAAAATTTAATTATAAAAATAAAGCAGGATATAATAAATTTATAGTATCTCAATGTCTTAATTTTTGCTGTCCTATTAATTTTTTAGAGGTGTTTTTATACACATTAATTATATCCATCTTGATATTATAAACTCCGAGATAATCTTGGGTTTCAATGCAAAAACAACTACAATTTAATTAATTTTATTAAGTGATTGTGATATAAATTAATTTTGGTAAGTGCTGTTACAGAATAATGTTTCTAAAGTTGCAAAAGATATGTTAAAGCAAATAAATAAACACTTATCTCGAAAATACATTTCCTTTAATAATTTAATACATTTTGATGCTAATAATTTACATGGTTGGCCTATATCAGAATATTTGTTCTATAGTCGATTTGAAAAGGGTCGAGAAAATTTAATATAGAAGAAATAGAACAAAAAATTAAATATCTTCCAAAAGATTCAGAAAAAGGGCTATATTTTAGAAGTTAATTAAAAAACCCAATAGATGTATGTAAAAATCATCACGAATAAATAATACAAAAAATAAAACATCCAAAAATTAAAAAAAAGGCTATATTCTAGACATTGATTAAAAAACTGTAGTAATTTATGTAACCATCATCAAGATTTTAATTTCTTTCAGAACGATAAATATCATCTTAAAATTAAAAAAAAATATGATTTACACTATGACACTTAAACTGTGTTTAGAAAATAGTTCAATTAAAATAAGTACTCATGAAAGTGATAACAAAAAAGGCTTCAAAATATAATAATTTTATACACAACAGAGAACAAAAAGGATTTTTATATAATTTAATTAAAAATTCAGTTTATGGAATGATTACTATAAATTTTTAAAAATAAAATATATAACTGTGCTCCTATGATACTGGTTTTTAATATATAATTTTAAAATTGAATATTTTTAATTAGCTATGAAAAAGTAAATAATGTATTTTGTACTAGTTGTTATTTGAAAGTAATATATCGAATATGTCACAAAGGAACCAAAAAATTAATAGGTAAGATGAAATATGAATGTAATGGTATTATCATGACTGATTGAGTTGATTAGGATTAATAACAATGGCATAAGTTTTTGTTATATAAATTAACAAATCATAAGGAGTTAAAATGTTAGTTGTTAAAAACGAAATAGTATTTAATGATTACTAGAAATATGTTTCGGAAAAAGAAAATATTTAGAAATGTCATTTAAATATTATTTTACAAACTTGAGGTGTATAACGTTCAAATTAATAAAATAGCTTTAAAACATGAAAATGATAAATATACAATTTTAGAAAACAAATTTGACATAGTATTATAAGGACACTAGGCATTTGAAAAATACAATTAAAAATAATATATAAACATATAATATATATAATAATGCTTTATTCGACAATTACAAACTACCAATAACAATTTAAAAATTTGAAGTTAAATAATGATTAATTGTATCATATTCCTGGGTATATTCATAATCCTAACGATTGCAACAATCTAAATCAAAAGCATATTAAAAATGTGCAAATTTAAAATATCTATTACCCTTTGTATAAATATTTAGAACATTTTTGAAATGAACTATATTATTAATAAATGTTACACTTAGATAACTTTATAATTAATAATTATAATTTATGACTCTAAATATTTAGTGACATTTTACATTTATTAAAACAAATGTGTAATAATAAATTTAAATGTGCTTTATTCCTAAGATAATTTCTTTATCAGAACAATCGAAATTGATAAAAATTTTATTTTCGCCGCTTGTTTAGAAATCAATATAATAAATCCTTTGATTATTAATTTTTATAAAATTATGCAAAAGGTTCGTCAACAAACTAATCACGAAATCAAAACATTGTTATGGTCCAAATATAGCAATAATAGCAGTTTATAAGTAATCCATTTCATCATACTTGATAAACATAAAATAAGTCACATTAAAAGGAATATTTATAGACTAAAAATATTGAAATTATAAATGTCTATACCGATATGATGTTTAATTACAGTGTTTCATCAAAACCTTAAAACATTTGGTATTCTCATCATCCAACTTTATATTGTATACAGCATTATTCAGCTAAGATTTTAACCTCAAATAGCTTCGGAAATTTGATTTTGAATCCATAAATTGCACTACGGGGACCCTCTATGTCTGTTCCGAGGTGCAATTAATTACTGAGATAAAGATATCAAATTTAGTTTTTTTATGGGAATATACTCATTCCTTCCTTTAGCATAACATGTAATTAAGTGACGAGTTCAGTGATGTGATTATTTTGAAAATCCGACGAGCACTTTGTTTTTATAGGTACATGCATTTCATTGTAGCTGTGGTGGGGTTAGTTGTGATATCCATTGGGAGATATTATATGTAAGGGAAAAAGAAAATTTTTGCACACTTTGTACATGACTGTTTTCAATGCAGTTTTGTATTTACAAGTTAACTCACATTACAAACACTCTCTTCGTTATTTTTAATACCAATATTCTGAAGAAGGTAATGGGCAGAAAATTAGATGCTGCGATGTTTTACTTGTTTTAAGTAAATTATTATACGAATTTGACTGAATATTCTTTAAGTGCCTGTAAGTTATTTTATATTTCAAAAAAAGAAAAAAATTGCAATGTCTGTTGGTGTATTTTCAATCTACATTTGTCGGTGAAGTCTGGTCTCGCGAGCAAAAATTTCGATTTGAGATACACTTTCGTATCTTCACAAAATATCAATACTTTACTTTAAATTAAAGAAATGTGTGTGATTTTAAGCCTTCGTTATTATATGTGTCTCAATTTATATTTTACAAAAGTAAACAATCTCATCAGAATTTAATCAATATAAAAACTTTGAACCACCATATTCGGCAGGTCAAAATAATGTTTATCCCCATATTCAGTCATCCTCTGAACTCGAATGGTGCAACAGTATTCTGTGAAAATATGAGATAAAGTTCGGACATAATCTTGGATAAAACAATGAACTTCAATGTTGCAACCGGCCATTGGCCAGGCAATTTTCCCTCGCCTTGAAGACATAGTCTTAGGAATTCGGTTGCGTTTATGACACTTGCTGCCTGAGAGTCACTCTGACAGGCCTGGTGCGTCTCCTGAGGGTGCGACACCTGAGAAGTGTCTTTTATTAGGCTACTCGCTGGTTGAGAGGCGCACTGACAGGGCAAGGGCAGTTAGCGAGAGCATATGGCCCGCAGCAATTTTATTACAATAATTGTACTCTCGCTCTCGACAAGTTGGCCAGATAGGTTGAGTTTCCACGCAATCAGAGGACCAGATCGGGCGTCTTCGGGAGTCATAAAGGTGACAAACAAGAGCGAATCTCGGACAGAACCGACTTTAGGTTTCGAACAACCATGAGGAGAAATGCGTGTATCATTCCTTACTTCCACCTCGTAAAGGAATCTTAAAATTTTGAATTAATCACAGACAAAGTGGCAGTATAGATATGCATGCCTAACCAAAAACTATAATTCAGTGAGATAAAGGCAGGCAAACATTAAATTTCCGGAAATAAAGTGGAACACCAATGATTTCCTGCCCGAAAGTAGGTGATGTTGCACTCAAAATTCAACAGCCAACTGTTGTTTGTTACTGACACACGGAATAATATGCGCCATAGAGCACCACAGAGCAAAAGCGGAGTTATTAACATTACTGTGTGTGGAACATAGTTTCTTTTATGGTAATACGTAATATATTTTAATCCGTTTGCAACGAATGTTTAATTTGAGAGAATTTGTTCATTTCGAAATGTTTATTTAATATCTATTTTTGATGTTTCTTTTCTATACAAAAAAGGACGTAGCTTACTAATCAGTTACCAGTGAGCTTACAGTACTCCGTTAAACGACCTTCATTTACACTCCTTGCACTGTTCGACTCTCACAAGACCTCGCTGTTAAGAGTGGCACAAATCTCTCCACTCCACTCCCTCGGCATCAAACATAAATTGTAGGAGTAATTTGTATATGCCAGCCGGATAACAATAAGCGAGAGCACTTACACTTAATTAAAAATAATATTATTTGCAATAGAAATTATTATTAAATTAACTCATAATTAATAATGTTTTAAATGCATATTTAATTTCGCTAACTATAAACTGATAATAATAGCTACGCTTATATAAACATGCATTTTGTAACAGGATTTTTTAATCAATTATGTTAGTTTTATTTTTTCATACAACTGCTATTTTTCATAGGGCAGTTTCATTAATTAAATAAAAAACATTTATACCTTTCATTATGATGGCGTTCCAATTTTGCATCTCTTTAACAGATTTATGAATAAAAAATTATATATTTCAAAATTGTTTGTAAAAATTATTTGTTTTATTCGTGTTTATCAATATAAACTTTAATACTCAAAATATTATTTGTATGCATGTAGCAAGTCGGTTTTATTCTTTGACCATTAGTCAATAAAACAGGTTGGGTTCCAAAAACCAGATGTGCAGGTACAAGTTACAGTTTTGTAGCTGTCGATGAAATGAGAGAAAAAGAAAACAGTAATATCAGTGAATTCCTGAACTCACATGCTGTATTTAAATTCATAAAGATATTAATTATAAAACCATACTGAGAGCCAAAATGCAGAACATTTTCTTCCTAATTCTTGCAAGCGGATTCCCATTGAAACCAGAGTTATCTATTCAGGTGGAGGAGCTTGCAAATCAAGATTCAGTTCTACCTCCCTCCCTACCTCATTGGCCCATAATCAGCAAAGGATACGAAAAACAATCCAGTTTTTGTAAAAATTTAAACCTACACATGTAAAATTAATATGGCTTCTAGCAAACAATGCAGGAACCTTTTGGCTAAACTCACCATGTTTGTGGTGGCATCTAGTGCGTCTACCCACCATCATAATGGTCTACACTTGTAACCCCCCCCCCCCCAGTTCAATTAAATGGATACGATTAAAACTTTACTATTATTTATTATAAAATATATAGTCAAAGCATGTGCATTGTTTTGCATTACATTTCCCACAAAATTGAAATTCTATATCAGATAAGAAATTCTAAAATCATAAATATTAATTATCATTATGTCCACAAATTTTCGCTGTTATAGTTAGCAAATAATGTAAAATCAGAGGAATGGTGCGCGTGGTTACTCTACTGTTTGTAAACGCTCTGCAAACAGTTTGTTACTGTTTACCAAATTTGGTTACAGTAGTCACAAGTTGTATAATTCGGTTTGGCAATGGGAAGTCATTTTATGCTTGTTGCTGTGTTCGTGTTTATTTTCGTATAGTTCAATTTTTCGGTGCAATGTTTCAGTGCTTAGCGTGTTTTTTTTTGTGTTGTGCATAATTTATTTATTATTTCCATTAAATTAATTGTGTACCTGAAGTCGAAAATGATTACTTCTTACCAGCATCGGTATAACGGGCCAACATACCGAAGAATATCCGTCTCTACATACAAATATAGTAAATTCCCCATTGGAAACAACTCTCGCAATCCTGCTAAATATTTACTTGCAGGCCCGTTTCGTACCCTTCTGCCCTATATAAACAAACATTGCCAAGTGACTGCCATGTGGCATCTGTCAAACTAAATGTTTACATGCCATTGCATGTGTATACATGTTCGTATACTTTCGCTACATCTAAAAATAAACATTAAAATAGGACTTCTACTTTTATACCTGTCAAATGTGTTGTTTAATGTTTACAGCTTTTCAAAGAATTGTCTTTGGCCTATTTCAAAAACCATTTCGTACGAATATTCACAGTTTAGGCCTATAACATTATTTAGGTTGGCTTTATGACGTTTTAAACATGCCTGCATTGACGGTAGTTCTTACAGTTACGTTACAATAACATATTTGTTTTCCACGACATAGCAAATTACACTTAATACACGTCAATATTTTGCCGCGACTGTGTTAAACACTGTTACAACTGCGGGGTAATGAACTGTGGTATTTAACTTTTTGTTATTGATATGCCTTGGAATATTTCTTTAAAAGGGCGGCCTCAGATCGAATAACGAAAGAATAGCCAGTCCAACGAAAAAGCAACATTAAAATCAAGTTCGCTCATTTTCTGTTTTAGAATCTTAAAATATAGCGGTGAACGTACAAATAAGCCTACCGTAACTTTTATTCCGCTCATATTTATATGTATTGCTACTAACTGTGTATTAGGTTTATTGAGATTTATTGGGCTGGGCTTGGTTATTTTATTAAATTGTGGTAAATCACATTACACGACTGTGTTTCAAACACCCACCAGGGCAAAGGTACAACGTTGAGATAAATAGACGTGGATGTAAATAAATAACTTCGCCATAACAACAGTTCACATTTACAACGTAAAAATAGTTAATATCAAATACTCGAAATCACGCGCACACACGGCCAGCGTATCGACAACGATGAACAGAGGCACGCCATTTCACAGACGCAATGATTAACGAAACACACGTCACAGTATATTTATTACTGCCGCGGAAACATAGATTTATCACAACATCGTATCTTGCCTAGGTAGGTTTAATAAGCACAACATCTACAAAGATGATGGGGTAATTTGAAGTATTTTTCGGAGTGAGTATAATTTATGTTTCGTCTGATAAAACAGCAACACGCCATGTCACGGCTCGCCACACCTGCCAACTTCACTTTGTTTCTGCCCCGCCATCGTAACTAAATATATTAAAATTAGTTTTCAAGCATTAAGATCTCTTTTCAGTTCTAAATTACAAATTCGAAAATCATTATTTTGCGGTAATAAGTATGAAAGATGCTACAATTGAAAACATGTACAATTATTGACACGTACTAGCGAAGTGAAACTTCTCGGGTGTGAGAGACAAAGACAGAGAGAGCGCCAAGCCTCGCTCAGCAGACAGTTGCTTCGAAGTTGCTCTCGTTCGATAAAACAACACCTTACAATTACGGCCTACTCACGATATCTTCCGCTGATATTTTAAACTGTAAACATGAGATAGGTTGTCATCGGGGCTGCCTAGATATTTTAATATTTCAATAGGCACTGGTTAATTTACAAATAGTATTCTAAAATACGAGTTAAAATAATATTTTAACTTTGAACTATTTCTTACCGGCCGTTGCCAACATGTCGCTTCTCTCGCTGTTGTTAATTCATACTTAAAAATAAACAATTATTACAAGTTATAGAAGCTATTAAAGTAAAGTTTCATTTATTCAATAATACAGTAATCTAAAGTTAACTACAATGTTATATATTTGTGGAATACATGTTACTGGAAAAACAGGTTGACATGTTCTGCCTAGAGTAAATTTGCCAAATGGTTTCTGAGCCATTCATGATGACAGTGCCATCTATAACGACATATGTAACTAATAGTAAAATTAAATGTTCTGTTAAGAGTGCAACATTGATGCGAGAAAATTCACAAGAAAAAATTCCCAATACAATCTTTTTACAATATATATACTTTCACTTTCCACCTTCTACATAATGTCTACAAGATGTGGTTCTGCATTGTGTATTTCTAAGTTGCGTGCTTCTAAGTTATGATAGTTCTAAATGGTGTTTTCAAAATTATGATCGTTCGAAGTTATGATTTTCTAAGTTGTGTGATCCTGCATTGTGTGTTTCTAAGTTTCTTGTTTATGATTTTATGACAGTTCTAAGTTGCGATCGTTCTAAGTTTTGATTTTCTAAGCTTTGTGGTTCTAAGTTGTATCTAACTTACAACAGTTCTAATTTGTGAATTTCTAAGTTGCGACAGTTCTAAGTTATGATAGTTCTAACTTCTGTGGATATATTCAAGAATTTTAAGTGATGTGTGGTTCCCCGCCGTGCTAGAACAGGGGAAATGAGGGCAGCAGCCAGCAGTTCCAAAACGTAGGGGCTTTGTAAGGGGCTGGCAAGAAGCCCTATGTGCTACATCCACGACGGGCAGGCACAAGGAGGTGTGTCTGTCATCAGTGACATGTGCGGCTTCAAACAGTCTCGCGAGGGGAAGGGGGGTGGGTTGACGTGTGCCCATGTTAACCCCTTCCCCTTAGCCCGTTTGCCCACCACACCAGTTTTTGTAATGCAGCGTGTGCGTGCGCACTCTACGAGCGCAATTGCAGTGCAGTGTGGCAAGGAACGATGTAAGTGCAGAGCATAGTGAGTGCGACCATGTGCACTTAGCGCAGGAATATGAAAATGGACCCTGTGAAATTACTGTTAGTTATTTGTGCAATTAAATGGCAAGGTAAGTTCATGCTAGGGTATGCAACTAATAAAGATGCTTGCCTTTGCAGCCCTCAAGGCCTCAGTGTTTTCAAAGTGTTTTTTGTAATTTTCTGTAATGTTCATTCACGTGTCTTTCATCTCCACATCATCCACGGAGTGCAATGTTTTGGTATAATGAATATAATTTACAGGGTTAATTTTAGGAACAATATGTAAGGACTGGCACGCAGGGTATGTGTCAGATTTGCAAATGTTGTGTGCAACGAAGTAGTGCAGCGCGGGGTGCCAGACCGCCAAGCCGGCCGGCACGTTCGTTTTTGCGAGGGGTGTGCTGCGTCATGTCCGGGCTCGTGTTTCGCGCGCTCGGTCAGCCATCATCATGCTGTAATAATCATTTCACAGGAATAGTTACTTTAGCATACCAGAAACTTTTTCGTATTTCAGCTGACCGAGACTTCACCACCCCTCGCACCTACCCAGTGCTTGCATCGCCTCGGTAGGCTTAAATTATACTTAAGTTAGTTCATGTGGCCATGTGTCTTTTGCACAGTATCCTGAGCCGATGGGCGGTGGACCTATTAAAGGCTGACCCACACACTTGATACTGAACAGCCAACTTATTGCACAATTGAAAGAATTACTCTCATACACACTGTTCAAAAGCAAGGTGATTTCAGCGGGCTTTGGAGGGTCCTGTTCCCTGTTGTGCCCGAAGGCTTGGCGAAGAGAAACAGATGGCAAATAGGGTCTATGCATTGTTGACTGATCACACACTGGAAAATTGAAATCTTACAACATGTATGCTCATAATTACATTATTGTATATTCAGACAATTAACACTTTGTGCAGAGTAGCAACTATTTACATTTTCCCTAACCCAAGTGACAATTCCCCGATATCTCCCTGACTTTTCCCTGTTTTCTCTGAGGGTGAACATCCTGTATTGTGATAATCATACTGTATATCAATGCTCTATTGAACTCAATTTAACATGAAATGCTTTTTCTCTACAATGTCTTAACCCCCTCCCCCCTCTTTCCATTATTTTTCGCAACATACACAGTTTATTTGAACACTGCACTTACGAATGCTGGTAATTACGAATTACTTTGTTTTTACCCAACATACGGTTACCACTATTTTATTCTAACTTTTAGGTAAAATATGTACCATTATTTGTGGTATGAAAGAAAGAAAGAGAGAGCGTGTGTGTGTGCCTGCCTCTCTCGCTCTCTCTCTCTCTCTCTCTCTCTATATATATATATATATATATATATATATATATATATATATATATATATATATATATATATATATATATATATATATATATATATATATGCAACCACATAGGGCCAAGAGACACTACAAGGGATCACCTAGAGTGAAAATATCCAATAACCTGGCAGCATTAGTCTTATGTTGGTCACACTCATTAAAGATGCTGTTTATTATAAATTTACAACACAATAGCAAGAATATAGAAATTCTTGCACATCAGTACCCTGAGGATACGTTTATCTGCTCAGCTTCTGATTTCATAAATATTCATACCACACCAATGGCCTTGCAATATTACTTTATCACGTAATTTGAAGATTGTAAACAAATTAGAGCAGTTGTTATGAAGTTTTTTACATTTATTTATTGCATGTGAAGGAGAATTACATAGGCACTGGCATCCTTTCTTCTTCCCCCGATACCAAACATATCATGTGTTTGATACCAAAAGGAAGATAAATACAATTCAATGAGGTTTGCACTAAACTGGAAATTCGGAATGCAATTTTAATATTATTTGTATGCAAAAACGTCGGAAATATGCTGCAAAAGTCTATAAAACGGTCAGTTATCCATATGTCTATGAACATTTATTAGCTTGACAATTATTTACACATTGATAACAAAAGAAAGAGAAATACAATTCAATGGGGTTTGTAATAACTTGGAAACGTGGATAGAAAATGTAAAATTATTTGTACGCATACACCTGGGAAATATGCTGCAGACGTCCACAAAACACTCAGAATTCTATTCATAATTGGAAACATATTAACTGACAATTATTTACACATACAACAAAACAACATTTTGTAAATGCTACTTATTAACTTTTAAAACTTACGAGCTTTATAATCACAAAACGTACACAGTAATTTTCACGCCTGAAATACAATATGGCGACTGTCGTAAGTAGCAAGTATGCCCTACAAGTATACAATTTCAAACACTTACAAAGTATAGATCCTTTGTGTATTAGACTGGGAATTCGAACAGCACTAATATATACATGGTGATGTCACTTCCGGTGACAAGTATGCACAAGTGTGCATTTCTTGAGAATCTGGAAACAGCCTACCAGCCCGAGCCTAGCCCAATCCCCACCGGATTCGAGAACCTTAGTCCCTGGGAGCAAGCAGTAGGCTTCCGCCGACTATGAGCCCGCACTTTTCACTCTACCCACCAAGCTCGACTGCAACACACATCCAGTTATCGTAGCCTGAGTGGTCGAGATACAGCATATGGCTTAGCCAACTTGTGGTTTTGAGGAACCCCACTACCTCAGTTGATGCCAACGACAATGAGCACATACAAGTACTTGTGCTCCAGCACACTGGAAACCGGAGTTTGCCCCAGTGTATTACAAGCTGGAAAGCAACCAGTTCCGCGCAAGAATTAGGAGCCAGAATAACCCCTTGGGTGTGTCTGTCCTCGCACACACCAAAAAAACACCTTCTGCAATGACGTTCCTCCAGCTACCTAGGACGTCACACATCAACATTTTAGCAAGGAATTATTATTTGCAACTAAGATTTTTTTTGCGATTAAAGGTTGTTTTTTTCTCATAAAGTTGGCGTTTAATTGTATGTAACATACAATCAAAATTATTTTAAAACTAAATATTAATTTAACTCAATAATAAATTGGTATGCTCAGTAGCATATACTTGACTTCCCTTTATCGCCAAAATTTGTTTGAACATAGAGTGACTCGTATTACCAAGCGTATTTTCAGCAACTTCCTGCAGGGAAATTTATATTAATATACTTCAGAAGACACTCATCTTTTGAATAAACTTATATTCTGTAAGGGCCTATTCGACACCTTTTGTCGTCTAATACTGGGTAAACACCGAGTCCGAGTGCAGTGTAACTCGCGACAGGGAAAATTAGAGGGATGTGGTTTTGAATGATAAATTATTAAAGAAGGTGAAAAAATAAATTTTAATAGCCTTAATTCATTTCTGCCTCAAAATTACAAGTTTTTTTCGGCAAAATACAATTACAGTAAACCCTCGGTTCAATGGACTAATTGGGGGGAGGAATAGTCAGATAAACCGGAATGACCGGTAAAGGGCAAAGTACCAAAATGTGTGGAACACTTAGTCAATGACATGGAGACAAAAAACATGCACGGGGATGGTCTTTCTCCTGTTTCCTACCTGTAACCTATCAAAACAATTTCAGTGGCGCCAGGCCGCTCCGTCCCATCTCCCGCCCTTTCCCACGTTATTTTTGTTGCTTTCCTCAAGGGTAGATGATTATCTGGGAACGGCCCCCATCCCCTTGCTCAGAGTGCAACAGACGTCACGACAGTTAAATGTTTGGAGAAACACATCTGGCTAGCCTGCAGTTGGCCCGCTGTTTCACTGCAAGGAATACAGATACATGCAGTGATAAACTTACAAGGAGGCTGGAGAGGAAAGTTGTGGTGTTGAGAAACACAGTAAAGGGCCTGGGAGCAAGTTGGGGTGACGTCAGCTCTACACATAAAACGCCCGCAAGTAGGACTATTTAAATATATTAATATTTTCTATTATCTTACAAGCAGCACTTAAAGGATATTGAATAAAATTTTAAAATGTTACAAATCACGTTTAGTACATGCAATCTATACACAACACTTAACAAAAACAGACAAAAACTACAATGCGTGCTTACGTCAATTCTCATTTGACTTCTGTACAGTCTGTTCACCATAAAATACACAGCACAGAAACATGTTACATATTACCTAACACAAAAATGGCAATAATGGCATTAAGCTTAAGGCCATGATCTTTTATTATGCACAGCATTGGAAAATAAATTTTTTCTGCAGAAATATGATATTCAAACAAAAATGCTTTCTGGTGGTTTTGTAAATGGTCTGCACTTTCTAATTATGTTAGTATAATGTTTCTGCAGTCAATATTCTATTTCAAAAATTAATTTTAATACTTTAAAACAAACTTTTCTACACTTATGCTGGAACTATGTAATTCATATTTTGCACAAATACCTAAGCAACGTGTTCTGAATGAAATGGCCAGTAGAAATTTGAAACATGACAAAAGAATTTACTGTTTTTAACATTATTTTTTGAAGAGTAAGATATAACTGCCATATTTTTGCGCAAATAATATCTCAGGAAACTCACGTATTCTTTCCAACATTTTATTTAAAAATAGGTGTACGTAGTTGTGCCAAGAAAAAAAATTTATTTACAATTTGTAATTAAATTTTTCAATATTTCATTTGACGTGTAGCAGTCTCTATGTGGGTAACTGAAGTCATAATAAACACACGCCAGTTCGGTGGACACGGGTTCGAAGACCCATTCCAAGAGAATTGATTGTCCATCATTATGAGTGTTAAATGAAAATTTACTATCCGTCCTTTTAAAAGCCTCTCTGCATTTAGTCCTCGATCGAAATAAAACATGTGATAGTGCATTGGCAATAAATAAATAAAAATATTGACAGTTGTATTGTATTTGGCGAAAAATGAAAAAAATATATAAAAAAGGGAGGGACACTTTAGACTGGTCTTTAATAGCAGAAATTTCAATTAAATGGATTGCAAATAGTAATAAATAAAGCTAGATGGAAAAATTTAGTTTTACTTTGAAAATGAGAAAATAGCATTTATTCAATAAAATGAATGACTCTGTGAAAAATTACATTAATGGAATTTGCTGTCCGTGAAGTAGAATGAAATTAAAAATTATTTCTACTCTCCTAACAAATATACCAATGAGTCAATTTTAATCAAAACTTCCTTCATAAATTTCATCTGGCTCAGACTGGTAGTACTCTCAGGATTACACTCACTCTCTACGTCGTCACAATATGTAGTGCAAATTAGAAGTCTGTGTCCCAAGAACCTCTGTGTTTAATACCAGAAAGTTCACACGAACCCCATAACACCAGCCACAGGTATACTCATCTGTTCCTGATGTCGGCGCCGCATCTTCCTGGGACGTCTCTATTCCAAAACTTCAGATTAATAAAATGTTCATAATATCAAAAATATATATATTTTACAATAAAATATAGAATTAAAATTAAATATATGGAGAGTTAATTAAAATATTCTGAACCAAAATATGCTCCAATCAGGGCTGCAAAATATTAAAACGTAAACTTCAGAAGAAAAAATGTAAATAAACAAATGTAGGTTACATATGCTTCAGACAGAACCAAAACAAAGTGTGTCATAAAGAAACATGTAAATAAATCTCACTATACGATGTTTGTTTCAAATATTGTTAAATTTAACCGCACTTCATTTTAATAAAAACAATAATGAAAAAACAAATTTCATTGAATTTTCAGCACGTACAAATAGCAATTCCAATATGGAAGCTCTAATAAAATGTAACAACATTAAATAAATTAAAATCAACAGAATTAATACACATAAGACACTAATTTAAACTGGATAAGTAATATATAAAAATATAAAAATTAAATGCAGCAACCTTCAAATTGAGGTATTTGTCTTCCTAATACCCCAAACTATTTCAAAAATATATTTTTTGCATACTTTCATTCAATTACTGCGTATGGAATCATATATTGGGGAAATTCCATAGATAAAAAAAAAAATCTTATTACAGAAAAAATAAATTGGTATACTTTGTTTAAAAAAGAAACATGAATCTTGTAGACCACTGTATAAGAAATTAAAAATACTTCCTCTCATGTTCCAGTATATTTATGAGGTATTAGTATATGTAGCTGACCACGATGAAAAAATTTAAACTTAACTCAGAATAAATTGCATAATTACAACACATGGTTTATAAACAATGTTCATGCACCATCATCCTCATGTTCAAGTTTTCAAAAAGGAATATCGTGGTCAGTTATCAAATTTTTTAGTGCATTACCAAAATAATTTCAAAACCTCTGTATTAATGACAGCAATTCATTTAGGAGAAAGTTGCAAGCATTCTTATATACTCACACCTTCTATTCAATTGATGAATGTTACGATTCTGTAAAATTGTGAACGGATATTTATTCCAATACATATATACGTTTTAATATATTTGTTGATCTGTATTGTATCTGTTATGTCACTGAAACGTGTGTTTCGTCTGTAATACTACAGTAAAACTCTGTTAAGACGTTTCTGAAGGGACTAAAAAATTATGCTTATTAACCAGGAAAACTTCTTAAGAGGGTCAAATTACACATATGCAGATAAACGAGGTGCACAATTATTCAACTTATTAAGCAGGAAAACTTCTAAAGTGGGAACTTCTTAATAGGGTTTCACTGTATATGTTTGTATTGTCACTAATATAATCACGTAGATTATATGTAATGTATGTGTATCATCTGAATGTATGGGTATTGTTTATAATATATGTGTATTGTTTGTAATGTATGTGTATTGTTTGTAACGTATGTGTGTACAACTTTAAACATGCTTCATATCCCGAGCATAGGGATCCGACGGAGTGCAGTAAGAAAATAAAAATAAAATTAATTTATTTAACGAAAAGTACTATCTTTATACCTTTCTTCAAGACTTACGGAATCAGTTTTGTCACACACATTAATAATGCAATTCGGCATTTGATGCGTGTAAAAAGTAAATTAGATATGACTTTTGTACATAACTGTTAGCACAATCATAATTCCAGGAAAAATTATTTTATGAAAGGTATGAAAGATAACAAATTGTGCATCGGTGTGAAGAATCTAAATATAATTTCTCCTTTTTTTTTTTTTTTTTTGAAAACTTATTTGTCAGTCAGTATTTATACATTTTTTATGATATTACAATTTCAACTTTGGGGATTGGACTCTAGTTATTTGTTGGTACTATTTACTAAGTAATTACTTCTTTATTGGACAGATGGAAAATAAACACGTTATTATGAACATTGGTCGCAGGCTTGTTTCTCAATTCTCATCTCACATGACCTGATGGAAATTATCAGCAGGCATCATGTTATAAATAAAGTGAATCCCCACAAAATCCTCGTTTACAGTTGAGGCAGGCTGAATACTGCTATGCTGCCAAAGTGAGAACTCTCTCACCCTGACGGGTGCGGCGTGACCACCCGCAGGCGATTGTGCTGTCAGGTAGGCATGGACGGTGCAAATAATAGCCTTCACCCAAAAATGCTCTCCCTCTAAAAGAGAGAGATATATATTGTGTGTGTGTGTGTGTGTGTGCACGCACGTGCATGCATACACACATACAATATCTATTTGTCCGGTGGTAAGCCAGGGAACTCTGCACAGCGTGCAAATGTGGAATAGCTACTATCTAGTGAGTGTATTTTGAACTACACTTGAAGAGTTCAACTTTAGCTGGGTTTTTGAAGTGTGCTGGTTTTTTTATGATGATTCCCCTAAAGACGCGAAAGTGAGTAATATGGCTGGATGTCAGGACCCGAAGCATACTCAATGTAGGCAATGAGATCATCCAGATGGGATCTTAGCACATACAACTTCGTTTTTTGCATTGACGGTTGCTCATCTTCTTCACTATCACCGTTAACCACCTCCCCTGCCAAGACCTCTTCTGCTATCTCACCTTCAGATTAAACCTGGAACCCGGGATCCCCTTCATATTCTTCCAACAATTTCATAATGTCCTCCTCTGTCGTCTCTTTCTCCAGCCACCTGTAGGGCCATGTGGCAGTCAGTTACTTCAAAACCTTGAAATGCAAAATCAACATCCATGTTGTAAAGGAATTTATTCCAACCATTTTTCAAGGTCGTCGATTTCACTGCCTTCCAAGCAGAAGCAAAGTTAAAAATGGCAGATTTGAGATTGTAGTTGTGGAGGTTTTGCAATGTGTGTTCACCTCTCTTATCTTTGTCACATTCTTTCAACATTTGTGGTCGCCATGACGACCTATCTGCATTTGAACAGACAAGAGCACAAATACTTTCTTTACTTATTTTCCGTACAGGAGTTGACGTCTCGTGTTGGAATGCCTGGGTATTCTCAGTTAGCAACCTCTAATACAGGCCTGTTTTGTCCGCATTGCAAATCTGAGACAACAATTGGCCTTCACTGTCAATCAGCTGTTCTAGCTTTTTCTGAGAAAGTTTGATTTCTTCTGTCGGTGCACTTAGTGCATCTCCGTTTGTTTGTTTTTCCATGGCGATTACGGCAGCACCAAAGCCATCCATCACTAGCTTTTAAGTTAGTCATTTTCACGTGTTGTGCTAGTTTGTCTGCTTTCCACACCATGAACATTTTCACCACATGAACAACTGCTTCGTCATGCAAAGATGCGGCAACAGGTTTCATGAGCTTCCTGGGTCCAACAATGCCACTCTTAGTTTTTCCTTTTGGTTCAACATCATTTTTCAACACATATTCTCTAGTTTATCTTTTGCTTTATGAATACCAGACACCGTTAGTTTTTTCACCCCATAATCAACACAGACCCTGGCCACTGAAATGCCTGCTTCTAGTTTTTCAAAAAGTTCTAGTTTCTGTTTAACTGTCAAATTCACGCCCTTTCTTTTTTGCCCTGTGGCAGAAGCCATTTCCGCAAAGAAAACATGCCCGGCATCACCATACACCACACCCAATGCCTCAGTCTAAAAAATAGCTCTCCCTCCCTTTGCCATGTACAGCTGTCGACTCGCGTGTTCGCTATTCACCAAAGAACAATAACCATGTAGGTTCCGCACTGCATGTAGTAAGTAGACACAGTGGCAACAATTATTTTGCTTCGGATTTTGCCAGTTAAAGCCAAAGTCCACTGAATGGAGGTCCGGTAAAACAAGGGTTTACTGTAATTATTTTAAGAGACAGACATCTTGCATGCATGCCAACATGTAGTGGCATGGAGGGGTAGTGTTTCATTTCTCCCACTGCTTCCCTTTCTCCATCTGCCTGATCAATATAATCTCTGTGTGCACTTTCAAGACCTTACTTGCACTCGGTGTCGGATTACAATCTATTATATACAGTATTTTGAGATGTTATATTCTTAATTTAAATGAGTTAAGGTGAAATGTTTTTAATATATTATTTAAGGTAATATTAATACAGTTAAACTTTATTATAGTTATATTCACAGATTATGTACCGCTCTAATTATACCCAAAAACAAGTCTCAAGGTCAGAAGTGGTATTTTATCGATAGCCATTTCAGAACCCTCATCTACTGAAATCTGCACGTATGGAAATTTTTGACAGTCCCCTGAAAAATGGTAGATAGGGTGTCTACTGTATACCAAATTGTGTACGTTTAGTACTTTATAATCTTAATAATATGTGGGAAAGCATTTTATAACAAAAATACATCATCTTAAAGAATTTTGAATACCTGAATTAGTTTTTCAAGGGAACAAAATATAAAACTGATGAATGTTGACAAACAATGCTTGTAGACTATCACCATGTCCACGTGGACTTCAAAGTCTGGTTTGATGTTGTAGGTGGGTTCAACATAATAGTGACCACAATGTCCCTTCCCAGCGAGAATAGCCTGCTCCCCTGGTTGCTGGGTCTTCGATCTCCATGAACACACGCAAGTTGCCTACACCTTTTGTTGTTGGGCGCATACAGCGAAAACTTTCAATGTTCAAAAATGCTAGACTTATAAATTACTTATACGGAAATATAATTCAGATCTACTGGCAACTTTTGTTTTTGAAATCTGTAGAATATTAGCTGCAGTTCCTCAGATTCGGTCAACATCTGCAAATTCGGCAAAAGCCAATTTGCATCTGCACAGCTCTAGTAAGAAGTAGATGGACTTTAAATCCAGCATAAATCTTTCGGGAAACTGATAAACCTAAGACAATAAGAGAAAAATGAGTGTGGGAAAGAGGTCAAGAATGGGACACAGTAAAGACGCAACAGTGTAGACATAGGTATATATGGAGGCAGTTTACAGACTAAATTAAGCGCTGTTGAAAGTTACTGATATTTTGAGCAGAGATTTTAATGTATGGAATATTTGCATTACTCATTTAGAGCCATTTTTGAAGGGGAAAAAATAACACAAAATTTTTTGTTAGTATTTTAATAATATTTTTTAAATTTTCCAGTACATTTACTTTTTATTTTGGTCAATACGCCAGTTAAACCACACACTGTAATAGAACACAATCTTGTGTAAAGATTGGACCATAGACTGCTTTGCAGTACAATTAACACAACAGGCCTTTATACAAGTTAACTTCAAACTACAATTAAACTGATATTAAAACGCCACAGTGTAATATTGCATAAGGCAACGAACATTCACTGCAATGTACAATTTATAAACCTATTTAGTCTGAGATTCTAAAGCAATGGTTGTTTATTTCCGAAAACAGAAACCAATAAAATGTATGACTGCAATTTCTATGTCTACTGTAATTTTTTCTCAAACTACATGGTATATATATATGTTCACAACTCAGAGTACTCATTACATAAAGAAAAGCAACACGTATGTACTGGGCATAGGGGCATATCATCATGTTTGCAGAGGAAACAACACTTTAGCAACTACATTGCCACTTCAATGCAGCTAATAAATAACGCATTAATGCCTAATACTGTCTTGAAAAACTTTCTAATCCACCTAATCTAGACTTCCCTATGCACCATCGGAAATAAACACACACAGTGATGTACTGTATATTATACCCAAGACAACCAGATACCGTTAAGTTAATCATGATATAATGTTGTGAACGACAAGTATTTTCTGTTTTGTTGACACTTCTGCAAATGTTTAAAAAATTACTCTAAAACACAGTGTTGTCTAAGACACAAAATTACAATAAATACTACCTGAAAAAAGTGAAAAAGTCTAGGACTGTATATACAAATAAAGTTAGTTCACCAATTTTGCAAATTACACAAAGCTGCCTAAACTTGTATAACAATAACAACAATAAATGCTCTATCACATCATTAAAACACTTAATGGTTTACAATTTCTTTTGCACACATTCACCTATTCATTACACCTCGGATGATACTTGGACGACAAATGACTTTGGTACGTTAGCTATTACCTAAAGGGACGGCTGTTCCACTCCGAATGGCTCGGACACAAGCTAATACAAAGTTGGACAACCGGAGCGGAACAGTGGGGAAGATTCAGTTTAAATACAACTGGACAGAACGAGCTCTAGTAATGCTCTTCCAAGGAAATAATCAATTGTCAGGTCAACATCTGTGGGAGATTTCAGATTTACTAATTCAACAAATTGTATTTCACCATATTAAACATTATATTTGAAATTGATGCCATATGTAATGATGAAAATAACAACCTGAATAACAAGAAAACATAAATGATTTCCAACATTTTCCCACCACAAATATACCTATATAATACAATTCAATATTATAAAACATGTACTGTATAATTAGGACTAGATATTCTTAAATTTTATCTTCTTTAGATAAATACACATCACTGCTTTCACTTTAACAGATTATTGTGATAGTTAAGCATATTACTTATTTTACAATATCTCTTATAATTATTCTCTAATCTGATGTCACAGTAAAATATTCTGTACACAATGTGTATCATTCTTTTCATACTTTTAGGAATCATGTTACTAACGTATGTATTTGTTGTGCTACTAATATTCAATTTGTACACAATTTAATAGCAGCATTTACAATGCTAATGCATATATCATTATGCTTGTACAATAGCCAAAATATTTAATTATGCAATCACCTTCTCAAAACACAACCTTTACTTAATACATTAAGTCAGTTTAAAAAAAAGCTTTAAGATCAATAAAAATACTTTTAAAATAGATAAACCTGCTGGGAAAGAAAGCTTGCAGAAAGGGAAATAGAATAATTTAAAGTGTACATATTTTATCGAGGAAAATAATGCATCCACACATATAAAAATAAAAATTTATATATCCAAATTAAAATCCCAGAGTATGAAAATATTTTGAACTTGTACCTCTGTAGACATTACAATTTATCAATGTGAAATCCACAACAGTCTTGATACACAACAACTGGGAAGAAGGGGAGAAATATTAACCAGGCCGTAAACATAGCAACTGTGCTGCACATAAGTTCATATGACATAGAGCTCTGAAAGTACAAAATACATTTTGTTTGTTCTCATGAATACTTGTTTCAGTAGTACAAAAACAAAAAAGTATTTTTTTAAAATAATATTATTAAGTTATTTAAGGCGACAAAGATTGTTCAACATTTCGCAACTGGTATCACGTAGATGCCTAAAATTGTAAATATTCTTGCATAAAATGGACAATAAAAACATAAATTATTTTAATTATCTCAGAAATTTATTCTTAAATAAACTCTTGTTTAATCACAGAACCCAATATTTGAAAAAAACCAGGCTAATGCAAACATTGCACTAACATAACAAAGACTTATGAGATCCATAATTTGGTCAACATGTAAACCTAAGTTTTCACACCTAAATACTGATGGAGCAATATTTTCAACGGTTCGACAATGGTAGCACAGTCTAACATGATATGGCGCAGCTCACACAAAGATGGTGAGCACACAGGCACGGCGTGGCTAGAAGTAATCCCTACTGGTGTGCGAGCGTCCAGGCTGAGGGAACCGCGTCTTTGCCCCACGGCCTCCCGCGTTTGGAATATGCCGCCTAGCGTTCCGCATCTCGCGGTCCATCTCCAACTCTTCTAGCCTCTGCGTCAACGTTAGTTTCTGCTGCACTGCCAAACGCAGTAGTTGGTTCAACGTTTTCTTTTCCTCCTCTGCTGCAGACAACTGTCGCTGCAATTCGTCCACTTGAGTCACATACTCTTCGCAACGAGCAGCAAACATCGCTCTCAAACCTGGAAGCATACCCTCATCATCAACACCACAAATTCCGCTGGAAAAAATCATTTTAACTAAAAATTATTAAAAAAATATATTCCTTACTTGAAAAAGTGGCTGCATCCTCTTTAAGAAGGCGCAACTCATTGCGTAGTTTCATCATTGTCTCACTCACAATTGACTTTTCATTCTCATATTTCGACTTGAGGTTTGTAAGAGCAATTTCAGCAGTGTTTTTATTTGATTTGAGAACAGTGCGCAACGTTGCAATCTGCTCACGCTTCGTCGACAACAGAGACTTCAGCTTAATTACTTGTTCCTGCAATTCTGTAAGCTCCACCTCCTTCGAGTCATTGCTTGTTGCTGAAAAATTAAATATAACATTACAGAAAATTACAACATGAAGAATTACACAACACAAAAAACTTGAACTTCTTTTAATAAAACTTCACTTTTTATTACTGTTTAGGTTAACAGAAAAACTAAAATTATATCTAATGATTCCTCCACTCCACTGTTCCTCTGACTTTTGTTTGTGTGTATCTACCAGTACCACCCTAAGAGTACTTGTATATCCTGTCTACCTTTTATAATGTGATCAGTCTCCTAGCTGTGTGTATTCCTGCCACATCTCGATAACCATTACTTATTCCCTCTCCTACATTTCCAGGGTGGGGAAGAGAGGGGTGTTTGTGCCCAGGCCTAAGGTTCGTGTATACCATGCAGTGCCATACACTTTGCGCCCAAACTGCAAGGTAGGGGGCATTGATAGTGCCCGAATGGGGAAGGGGGCGAGTTATGGTTGCCGACTCCCTTCCCCCACTTCCGGGTGGGGGGGGGGGGGCTTTTTTTCCCGACAATTAAGGTTTGTGAAAGGCACATTTTTCGACTGATTTTCATGAGTTCTGGCGGAGGGTTCTTTTTCTATACCCCACTCTCCTCCAATGGTAAGATAGGCCCTTTGAAGATACACCGTCTCCCCCTCAAGTCTTAAGTTTTAAGTCTTAAGACTTAAGTCTTAAGTCCACCCAAAATTATTAAATGTAACACACTTGTAACATAATTCTCTTGCAACTGCATGACAGGATGTGCGAGCGAGCACCAATAGGTGTGAGCGAGTATGTGCCGAGTTCCGAGACAAATTTTGTTAAGATTACCGGGTTCACCGCGGTGACTTACCCCGCGGATTCTGTTGGCCCGTCCCCTAGTATCACTCTATTCAAAAGACGGATGTTTATTAACATCAGGGATTGCCCGAAAGAGTTAACGTTTGATTCCTCGATACTGCTGATTCTTCCATTAAAATTAATACTGAATACACAAATATCCAATAAAGGTGATTCTGAGTAAATTACATGACATGAAACAATGCACAGACATTACATTAGACTGCAAAATCTTCCTTGAATGTTCTGAATAGCGAAATCCTGTTAACAACAAAATACAAACTTTGTTTCAGCCAACACGCAATAATTAGAGGTGGGTTAAAATAGTAAATGCTATAAATGCTAAAAAGATGTTAAAATTTTCAGTAACTGCTATAGCTGGGGTAACGGCAAACTATTGCTTTGCAGTTAGGAGTTGGGAAAAGTACAGTTGGTGACTGGAATATAAGTCATGCAGAAATTGAAAAGTTGTGTGCCGCCCAAGTTAATGGAAGTGAAATGAAAGTAAGAAAAACCATGCTGAAAGGTAAGCATAAAGAAATTGAGGAAGCCTTATTTTTGTGGCATAAACACTTAAGAGGAAAAGGCTTGCCTGTTCCTGGGCTGATATTGCAGGAAAAAGCATTACAATTTAAGCGACAAATAGAAGGAGAGGATTCAGAATTTACTGCCAGTGATGGATGGTTAGATTGCTGGAAAATTCAATTCAGTATTCGCCAGATTACCATAGGTGGGGAGGCTTTATCTGCTGATAAATAGGCTGTACCTTTGTTCAAAGACTCTCTTTTTAAGATTATTGAAAAGGAGGGAATTTCTGGGGAGCATTTGTATAACTGCGATGAGACCGGTTTTTAATATAAGATGCTCCCTACAAAAACTCTTGCATCAAAAAACGAAACCGCTGCACCAGGATACTAGAAATGCAAGTAATGAGTCACCATCTTGGCACTGTAATGCAACCGGCAACCACAAGCTTAGGTTGACTTTAATATCAAAATCAAAGAAACCTAAAGCTTTTAAAAAACTGGGAAATCAGGAATTTTTAAAACGTGGTTCCAAAATTAATTTGTACCAGCTGTAGAAAAACATTTGAAAGACAACAATTTGCCGAGAAAGGCTGTGCTAATTCTTGACAAAGCACCTTCGCATCCGGCCACTGATGAACTCACAGATGGAGACATCAAATGGACCAGAGTGTCATTGAAATGTTAAATAAAAAGTATTGCCGGAGTCTTCTCAGTTCCTTGATATCGGCAATTGATAATAATGAAGACTACTTAACCACTCTGAAAAAGATTGACATGCTAGATGCCATAAGGTGGGGTGGGTGGCCGACGCATGAGAAGAGATTCCAAACGTATCACTTGTAAGGTCTTGGAAAGTTCTTTTGGACCATGAAGGTGGACATTTCAACCTTCAACCCGTGTGTGGAACTGAAGTGAAAGATGAAAATGATAAACTTGTTTCGTTGCTGGAAAAAGTACCAGACTGCGACGATGTCAGTGCAGAGGACATTAGAAAATGGATGGCAAACAACAAAGTTGATGAAATAACTGACAACGATATTGTGGAAATGGTGACACAGGGAGAAGAAATATAAGAAGAGGAGGAGGAGGAGGCATCCTTAGATGACAGGTAAAATCTCATCCCTCATTTGGAAGGGTTCAAGACGATTGAGGGAGCACTGCGATACATTAGCCAGCAGGAGGAAGTGACACCAGCTGATATCATCTGCTTGCGTAAGTGAAGGGACATTGCATCGTGGAAGAGGGCTAAGAGGGAGAAACAGTCATCTATCAAAGACTATTTCAAAAACTAAAAACTGTAGGCTTTGACTCTTTTATCTTAGGCCTGCTTTTCACATTTGTGTAATCATTTATCAATGAACAGTAAAATAAGTTGAAATGATTTTTTAAAGAATTAGGCCTACGTTTTATGTTAATGTATTGTATATTTTAATATTGTATGTATATTATTCACATACTGCAGAGTGTACTTTATTTTGTGTTTCCAGCAATTAAGTTAGACATTAGAAAATATATCTTACAATGTGTGCAATGTTTTTATTTTTTAAACTTCCTTTTTCTGTTATAAATTTTAAAACGGACAGTACAGTGCTTAAAAAACATTTATAAAGTACTGGTCTGTACTAAGAGATCAGAAAATGTGAATAAGAGTGGGTTTTGGTATGAAAAGTTGTTACGGTGTGGGCGGGGCAGGAAGTGAGTAGTTATAGAACTCCGGCCTATCCGGCTTTTTTGTTATCCGGCCTGCCCTTCCGCCATATTAGGCCTGATAGTCCAGAGTCTACTTTCTCTATCTCTCTCTCTCTATAATCTTATAGCAAAAATCTGCTCACAGTAGATTGCATACATGATAATTAGTGTGCTACACTTCAGATAATGTAAAAGAAAACAGTCACATTTCCTTCATTCACTGGTGTATGTTTTTCTGATTAGGAAGCCCTAACGGTTAATTCTGACAAAGAGTTTCTGAAATGCCTTGTACACTATTGAAATACACATCCTGTGTAATGTATTAACATGAATTATTACACTAAGCACATATAGTGACTGCAACTTTATTATTGGAAATATATAGGCCAACTGGAAATTATGAGTGAAACAATTCCAATAATTTGTTACTGTTTGTTGTTAAATATGCTACAAAATGCTAAAAAAAAATTGCTTCTCAAAATGTTATAAAATGCAATTTTCATGTACTGCTAGTAATAATTTTCTTAAATGATTACATAGGAAAGTATGAAATTCTTGTTATAACAAATGCCAATGAGTGTTAATAAGTTATATCAATTACATCATGTTTAATCTTATTTATATCACGATAAAATTTGCAGTAATTCTATTAAAGGTTAGTTCACGTTAAAGTGAGCACTCTAGAAATCAACCTTTGAAAAAAACCACCGCCCGCAACTGCGTATATATAATCATGTGTGCCATCGCACAGACTGGGGATAAACACACCCAGTTATGTTGGCAGTGAATTGTAAAAAGTAGTTCTACGAAATAACATGGTATTGCAAGTGTAATGTTTAAATTGATGGCTACTTAAGTTGTTTGAAGTTTATTTTATACACTTTAAAGTAATTATTGGTGTAAAGATAATGTATTTACTGTAACTCATAATTATATTGTGTCATGTGATCGGTGCAATGGTCAAAACCAACGGTCCATTGTTGTGGTTCCTTCATGCTTGTTGCTTGGCTTTGCATGTGTGGCGTGGTTGCGAGGCAAGCTACAAATTTGGAAACTGGAAGTAGTTGTGTTTTAATATTTCTCATATATTTTTCAGCTTATCTGCAATAAGCATTGTTTTATTATAGGTCGTACAGTGTTTAATAGTGTTGGAGTGATTTTGTGTAAAGTTATGAGTTCCAGCGAACTACGTACAAATATTCAGCGTCAGGAGGACATTATAAATCTCACCGAAAATATTTATTCTTTAACTCGTCGAGGAGAGATGAAACAGTGCAAGGTGATCAAACGAGTTGCAGAAATGATGAAAATTTCAACTGCAACTGTCCTGAGGTAAATGTAAATGAGTTTTTTCAACGTGTTTCCCTGCGTACGTTATTGACGTAAATACTTGAAAAAGAACAAGTAGAAATTGACTAGAAAAGTGATATTATAAACGGAATGTTAAATAACAATAATGAAAGTAAATGAACGACAGCAGAAATGAGACATTAATATATTCATGCGAGTTTGCAAAGTACATATTAAATTCTAAGTCTGACAAATAAAAGTTATCTGTACCTATTTACCTACGCCCATCTGTTTAACCTTTCTTTCAAATCTGTCTTGATAACAAGTGCAAATTTGGTAGTCAATAATTATATGTTAATTTTACACGTTTTTACATAACTGTGTAGTTTTGTCATGTAGACCTAACCTCAAATACATATATACGTATCTATTTATGCCCAGCCATGTAACCTTTCTATATTGTATAACTTGTAATATTTATTTATTTTTAAATATGTATTAACAAGAGCGATAGCAGCAACGTGTTGGTAAGAACTAGTTCACAGTTAAAATATTATTTTAACCTAGTTTTTTAGTATACTATTTGTAAATCAAACGGTGCCTATTTAAATATTTAGGTAACCCCGATGGCAACATATCTCATTTCCACAGTTTAAAATAACAGTGGAAAATATAGTGAGTAGGCCGTAATAGAACGGTGTTGTTTTATCAAGCTAGAGCAATTTTTGAAGCAACTGTCTTCTGAACAAGTTTTGTCGCTGTCTCTCTGTCTTTGTCTCTTTCACACTCGAGAAGTTTCACTTCGTTAGTACGCAGCAAAATTGTACCTGTTTTCAATTGTAACTTATTTAATACTTATTACAGCAAAATAATGATTTTTGAATTTGTAATTTACAACTGAAAAGAGATTTTAATGTTTGAATACTCATTTAAATATATTTAGATATGATGGTGGGGCAGAAACAAAGTGAAGTTGACAGACGTGGCGAGCCATGATGGCATGGCATGTTGCTGTTTCACCAAACAAAGCATAAATTATACTTACTCTGAAAAATACTTCAAATTACCACATCACGTTTGTAGACGTTGTGTTAAACCTACCTAAGCAAGTTACGATGTTGTGATAAATCTGTGTTTCCCGGGCAGTAATAAATATACTGTTACGGTGTGTTTCGCTAACAGCTGCGTGTGAAATAGTGTGGCGTGGCTGTTTGGTGATAGTTACGCTATATATGTGTATGCGTGATTTCAAATATTTGATGTGAACTATTTATATGTTGTAAATGTGAACTGTTTTTATGACAAAGATATTTATTTACATCCACGTATGTTTATTTATCACAACGTTGTACCTTTGCCCTGGGAGTTTGAAACACAGTTGTGTAATGTGATTTACCACCAATTCCAACAAAATATCCAAGCCCAGCCCCAATAAATTTCAATAAACTTAATACACAGTAAGTAGCAATACATATAAATATGAATGGAATAAAAGTTACGGTAGGCTTATTTGTGTGCATGTTCACTGCTATATTTTAAGCTTCTATAACAAAAAATGAGCAACACGAGATGCGTGCTTGATTTTAATGTCACTTTTTCGTTGGACTGTCTATTCCTTCGTTATTTGAACTGAGGCCGTCCTTTTAAAGAAATAACCCAACACATATCAATAAAAAAAGTTAAATACTACAGTTCATTACCCTGCAGATGTAACAGTGTTTAATACATTCGCGGCAAAATATTAACGTGCATTATGTGTAATTTGCTATGTCATGGTAAACAGATATGTTATTGTAACGTAACTGTAAGAACTATCGTTAATTCAGGGATTTTTAAAACGTCCTAAAGCTAACCTAAATAGTGTTATAGGCCTAAGCTGTGAATATTCGTACAAAATGGTTTTTGAAATAGACCTACGATAGAATTCTTTGAAAAGCTGTAAACAGTAAACAACACATTTGACAGGTATATAAGTGACATTTCAGTGTTTATTTTTAGATGTAGTGAAAGTATACAAACACACGTACACACACAATAGCATGTAAACATTGATTTTGATAGATGCTACATGGCAGTCACATGGCAATGTTTGTTTACATGTGGCAGAAGGATACATAATGGGCAAGAAAGTAGAACTTTAGCAGGGCTTTCAAAAGTGCTCACTTTATCGTGAACAGCGTATAACTGAAAATTGAAACAAATTTTTTGTATGCATCAAAGATGTGCGGGCATGCAGCACTTTAAACAACATGACTGGCCGTATCTCCACAACACTAGCATGTTTCGGTGCCACAACAGTGCCAACAATCTTATTGGTGTGTATACACTTGTCCACATCTATGGGTTGTTTACCATTTTTTTTTTTACCAGTTATCAGCTATTTCATGATGTGTTCCATCCACGTATTTAACATAGTTTTAATGTTTCTTTACTTATTTGGCTTTCTACATGCGTGTGAAACAAGTGTGTGTCTAAAAAAGCTCCGGAAAATTTAAAAATAAATAAAATCTTTGATGCATAACGCTTGCTGGCTATTAAGAATAAACGACTTTGGTTATCTACACAATCTACCTGCAACAATGAAACATGTTTGGCATCATATAATTTCTACCGGAGAGCTTACAGGATTTTCCCTGAACCAGGGATAGTTACAGACGTGTCAGAATTTTTCATTTCAACAATACAGCCAGCCAGTAAGCAATGCATAGCCCGTCCTCCCCTCGAGAAGATGCCAATCTTCGCAATTTATTGCGAATACTGAAGCCAACAACTGTAGTAGGGTTAGTTGAGATGACGCGTGAAAGAGAACGCAATTACAGAACCCAGGACATTCTCAACAAGCCACATGAGAAGAGAGTGGAACAGGAGAAGCAGACAGATAAGCTAGGAATCATGCCTCCTTCCTCTCCTCCACTGTCTCCACCAGCTCCGACACATCCTAACTCCCCTTGTCTTCATGCTGGTTTTGTCCCGGAACCTACTTTAACTGAGACTGCCCAGACAGACCATTGGCCAGGGGCGGGTCACGGAAGGGGACACTGCAAGGGCACGATCCCCCCCCCCCCCATCCAAGAAAGAACAAAAACAAGCAAGTCTGGAAACATGACGCCAGGAGCGAAAAGGGGACCGTCACATCTGGAAACCAAGGGCCCTGCATTCAATAATTAATGGAGGAATCCAAACCACCCAAAGCCCCTCACATAGAAGTTACTATCAACAATCAACCCGTACTAGCCTTGCTGGATTCCGTCGGCACCGGCAAATTTATCTGTAGCAACGTCCTAACCGCTCAACAAAGGGCATCACGCCCACAGAAAAATATTGAACGAATGGCACAGTAAGATGCTACGCTACCAGTAAAAGGCCGTACATTGGAAGTACAATTACCCAAGCACACTAGCACGGCAGAATTTGCCATCTCACCGGACCTATGTGAAGCCGTCATATTAGGCCACATATTGCTGCGCCAGCAACAATGCATGCTTGATCATGGTCAAGGAAAAGTTTATTCGGGAGACAAGGATAAAGTTATGGTAAACTGGGAACACAGTCCCTCTGCCATGAGTCCCCAACCCATGAACCTTAACGAGATGAACTACAACCTAAGTGGAACGTAGTTCGACTAACTGAAGCAAATACTCGATGCGCACGCCAGAGCATTTGGACAACCAGGTCAACTACGTCAAACCCGCTTGATCCAGCATGAAATCCGGACCACCACCGACATCCCAATTTACAACCGCCCGTACCATATGTCAGTCAGAAGATACCATCTCATCATCACTCAGGTCGAAGAGATGAAGAAACAAGGGATTATCAAACCTTCGGATTCGCCCTACAATTCCACTTCGTACTGGTACCAAAGAAAGATGGCCAGCTGCACTTCTGTGTGAATTACAAGGATCTGAATGACATCATGCATCCAATCGCACCACCTGCCATCATCCACTCCAATATTCTGACACACATTGGGGAAGCCAAAATCTTTAGCACCCTAGACATGCAATCGGGGTACTAGCAGATCGTGGTCCAGCCATACAGCCGAAAGTACACAGCATTTACACCAGAAAAAGAAACGTTCCAATTCAGGGTAATGCAGTTCGGCTTGAAGAATGCTCCAGCAAAGCTCCAATGGCTTATGTCAGGAGAAGTCCTTAGCGGCTCCATAGACCAATTCTGCTTTGCCTTCTAAGATAACGTCATAGTTTACTCGAAGACCTAGGAAGAGCATTGTAGGCACCTGCAACGGGTACTAGAGAACTTGGAACTGCACGGACTCACCTGTAACATTACAGAACAAGGGTACCATATCAACGAGCAAGAGTGCCTCGCTGTGATACGAACCATCCAGAAATACAGCTACTACCTGGAGGGTAAGAAATTCATCCTGCAGATGGACAGTAAGACACTCCAGCGGCTCTGGGATTCAAAGGAACCAAAGCTAAGCTCGGCCATAGGGAGATGTTCCTCACCGAGTTCGACTTTGAGGTTCAGCACTGCCTGAGGAAAATCACTGACCTGCCCAACACCTTATTGCGCCAACTGGATTTGGACAGCGACGAGAAGGTGGAAGAAGAATGGGAGAGGATAGTTCCTCCACCAGTGCCTGAATGCAGCCTCAAAGAGGACTGACTCTCCTATCCGCGACCTGCAACACGGCGCACCATCCACTCGGCAGATTGTGAAGACTGCAGCCTCCAACAGCTTGAGAACGGCTCTCCTCAACCACACCAATTGACCGCGAGGATATCTACTCCTTCGCCAGGTAAACCTACTCCTCAACCCCTTTACCCTAGTCAACTTCCGTGACTTCGAGGTAACAAGCCGGCGCATCTTAGTTTACCTTCCTGATAAACTCCTGGTAAAGTCTAGTATGCTGTAAAAGTGCATTATTACCGTAGATTTGTTGTCAGAGTATTTTGGGATTTTTCCTCCAGGCTCGCCTTCGCCTATTTTTTTGCTCACGTAATTTTATTAATTTAGGATTGCTTAGCCAGTTAGTTAATTAATATTTTATTGTACTTTTCACTATTAGCCGGGACACTCCAGTTTCCTTACTGCATAGTAAAACATTACGTCCAAACCTACTTTTCAGTGTACCGTCTTTTGTAATTAGACACCTAGTGTTCCCTAGAGTTTTGTATTTAACTGGTGCACCAGGTAACCTCACATTCAGTAGTGCTGGGTGATTATATATAGTGAGTGTTTGTTTAGGGGCCTAATGTATAATAGAAGAGGGGGGATCTCAGAGCAAGCAACGGCGCAAGGAATGCTGCAACCTAGCTAGAGCTAATGTAGCCGATGCCCTAGTCAGTACCACGTCAGAGGTCGAACCCCTGCCGCAGAGTGGAGAGGCCATCCCTCGGCCTATCTCCCCCTTCATCCCCCTGGAGCACTCATCCCCGTTGGAGCACAATCTAGGCACCTGTTGCCCCCGTTATCCTACCGGAGATTATGTTGGTCTACTAGAGCAGTCACAGCAAATCGTTCCTGATACTGCTACGGGCACAGCGACTAGCCAAACCCACAATGTTTAGCATCGTCAAACTCAACTTGGGCAGACTCATCTGGGTTAAACACCTGGAAGGCACAGAGCTCCCGAACTTTTGTACCATAAAGCTAGTGTCCGAGAAGACAATATGGGTTTGACTCCCGTCCAAGGCAGTCCCCAAGTAAAGTGTGACACCCCCTTCCTTAGATTTCGTCCCCGCACGTCGATCCACACGACCAGTTAAGATTTCCCCGGCAGATATTACACCACCATACCCACGGTCGCATAATTACATAATCATATCATTTCCCCGGGACAGCAGGCATCCTGTTTATTGGTGATACCTGATTGTGAGGAGAGTAGAGCTCCCTGGGCGAAAATCTAAGTCTATTCGCCTCACTCTAGGACTTGACTCCCCTCCAACTCTATGGAACCCTACCATCAAGCGGCCCAATACTATATCTAACCCTTCCACACCCCACCGGGCCCATAGAGTTAGCCATACATGCTGCAATAGGCTCTCCTAGTATTCTGAGAGGGTTGTCAGCGGTCAGCGTCCCCGACCTTTGATATGAACCACTAATCACTCAACTTACACAGTTAGTGTTACCCTGAGTCCTTTCAACACCTACAGAGTACCTTCAATTTAGGACTTCAGTTTCTTCAATTATTAATATAATCTAGTATTTGTTCCTTTAGTTCGACATTATTCACCTGTCCATAATGTAGCTTCTGAGGTTGTTGAGAGTTTGAAGAGTCCAGGAGATACCGTGCCTATTCTTAGCTGAATAAACACGTCACATTCTTACCTCTGAATATGGTTTATAGGGTGAACATTGTAACATTTCAACAACTCCGGTGTCACACCTCGAGGGAATGGCAGTGTACTGCTGCATATAACAAGATTTCCGGATCTAGGGTAGGACCAAGGATCGTCCCATAACAGAGGACAGTCCGCACATTGAATAAACACACCTACTCATAGGCCACCATACTGTGGACAGGGTACTTAGTGCAGTATGGTATAGCCCCCTACTAGAAAGACTGCACGATGAAGCAGTTAGGCTGCCTAAGTCAGTTGACACACTCCATCCACCGCATATAGATCCGCTGGACAGTGACAGACCTGACAAAAGCATGACCTAACCACCTCTGGGCATATCTTAGCTAGGGAACCCTTACCTGCCTCACTCTTGGGGAAAGTTGACAGCAGTACCTAGCCACCCATGCTGTTCACCCACAAAAGGGGTAAGCAATGGAGCGACAACAAGGCTGCTGCCATCTTCTCGGCTAGTCAGTCTATCAGAAACAAACTAAACCCAGTTTTAACCTCCCTTACCACCCAAGAGCACTCTTAAGCTGCCTGGCCACCGACAAAGTTCCACCAGTTTCACCCACCGACCTCTTCGGCCCCCTAATCAAGAGACACTGAGCAACGCATCCAGTTGTTGTCCATCTCCAGCTGGCCCCTATGGATCGCCACAACTACCTCCACGAGCTGCCAGCGACCAGGCAACACCCGTCGCCTACTCAGCCACTCCAGCCATCGAGAAGTAATCAACGGATGCCCCTGCAGACGGTTGCTCCAACACGCACCTCAACAATAAAGTGGCAGATGCAGATGACTGCTCAACTCGGGGTGAGGTTCGCCCAAGGTAAGCCAGAGATAGCACTTACCCCAACCATCAAGAGGCCTCACCTCGCCCTGCCAGACTTCATACCCAGCCGACGGCCTACCTGTCCACCAGGAGCTATTAGAGCCAAGCGCCTGGTACTGCAAACTCCACTCCATTAAGAGCTTCGCTCAACTTCAGATGTCCCTAACCTGTCGCCACTGAAATCTTGCTCTGGTATGGCTGTGCACAATAGCCGCACAGCCGTCACACATTCCTGCTTCATTCACCACTTTTGTTTGAACCCTTACAAAGTGTAAAATCAGGGTTATAATGCATCACCAATAAAATAATCTACTTGAATGCTGGCATCTTCTACTTCCAACTGCTTATAGTAAAGTACTAATATTCAATTTAATATAATACTGTAAAAAACTTACCTTCTGATATGTTTGCACGCATACCCTTAATTTTTGAAAGATCAATCGTATTTTCTACAGCAGTGCGAAGATACTTTATTTGGTCCCGTATAGTTTCCACACGTTTTGCCATGCCAGCTGCATCATTTAGACTTTCCAAATCTTTCAGCGGAACATCTGTCTTCAACTGACTGCGAAGTAGTTCAATTTTGGACATAGCAAAACCATCTTGTGGCTGCACATCAACTATATAAACAAACAAAAAAAATACAGTTAGAAATAAGCAATGATGGAGAGATGTTACAGTAGCAGATTGGTAATAAGGAGAAAGAAGGAGAGAGAGAGGGGCTGTATTTCGAGAACAGGGAGAAAGAGGCAAAAACAGAAGGAATGGTGGAGTCGCAGTCCACCCCGTGGTACTTGGTTCATCTGAGTTCATCACAATTACACCACAAATCTCTCACCTTGGAGTGTAATTGCCCATGCAAGCCACTCCAGACAAAGGAACTTTGACACATTACATTGAGACTATAGAATTATGACTCATACTTTACTTGCGCACGCTCGCGCACACACACACATGCACACAAAAAACTAAAAATCAAGACATTGCTCAAAGGAGAGTAAGGTACATATGTTTTAGTCACAATCATTTCTCGTAGTTAAGATTTGCAAAACCTGCTGCAACAACTATATTTGTAAAGCACTATAAAAAAATCTAACCACCAGATTGCAATATTGACTCTTTGCCATTCTAGTACAAGAAGCAGTGCACAGATCTTATTCATGCCATAACGTTAAATATAAATATAATCCACGTAATACAATTTCTTAACATCGTGAAGATCCCAAACATTTTTGACTCATCATTGGCAACCACCTTTGCAAGGTCGCACGCACACTTCACTTGCCCTTCAACTAATCGAAGCAGCAAAGACACTGCCAATAAGTCTGTCATGGCGAGTGACTTAAGTATAATTGCAGACAAACAACGAACAAGTTCAAGCATCACAATTTGATGCACATCTCTTTCTCTCGAATCAAGTGGTTAGAGTGGTGACTGCCATCCTGAATTCAGTCAGTGATCCTGCCGTGGTGTGTTCTCTACTTGTTTAGCCTGGTGGGTCATGGTAGGTTCACAACGGGACCGCTTAGTGGCGGGATACCATCTCAGGGGGAGGGGAGTCAAACCCCAGAGTGAGTTGAACCCTGATTGCCTCCCATCCAGGGAGTACAATCTTTCTCACTGAAAGGGTTGCCAAAATACGGGATGCCAGTTGTCCCGGGGTACGTGTCATTATTTCAACTAATGGATAGTGATAATGGTGGTAGACGACCCTGTCGTCCGCTGTGGCTGAGTCGGTCGGTGACCGGAGATGTAAATGATGGAGGTGGAAGATACGCAGGTTTTAGGGGTAACTTTAGGCGGTAGTCTGACACGGATCACCTTCCTGGAGGCAAGACGTATTGTACACATGTTCGGTGGGTTTTTACCCTTCACTTCCTTACGTGGGGCTACGATTGCGGGAGTATCTTCGGTTGGAGGTAGCTGATTAAGTTCTCTGTCTTGCCACAGGCAACAAGTACCCAAGAAAGCGTCTAGTTCGGGCTTGTGGTCGAGTGGGATGCTAGGTGAAATTGGTTGTGGTTTGAGTTCCGGGTTCATCGGTGAGTGTGTATCCTAACGCTTAATTTACACTTGTGCATTATGTAGCCCCTGTAGAGCCAGTCACTCTTTACGCCAGTTACGGCTCTGAATGCCACCCTTTCTACTGCACATTTAAACCAACCTTCTGTCCTTCCTGCGGACTTACAGTCCTGGAGGTGTGTTGTCTTTATACACACCCGACGCACTGACGGAGAGATGTGCAGTTGGGAATTAGGATGCCATCGAGGTCAGGCGAGGGAGCACCGGAATTTCTTTTCGGACTCAAAGCCTTGTTCAAGCCCCGTCTCCTGTGGAGTCAGCACGCCTCACGACTATTCCTCAGTGGGGTTTCAATACACACAATACTCTTTCAATAATAGAAGAAAATATCACAGTGAACGTGGTAATATTACTAAAAGAAAGGTAGTCAACGATTTACAAGTTTGACGTGATATTTATTATTATTGTGGGAAGACAGTGGGGAATCCCAGTTGGATTATACATACTAAATAATGAATAATAATAATAATTACGCAATTCCTCAGGCGAAGGTAAGTCTGGAAAAGAATAAGACAAAATATTCTGATCTGAGACTTAGTATAATTTTACAATAGTTTACGCAATTTTCAGCGTAACCTCCCGAGGGGTGGTTGTCCAGAAGGGATCGTCGCGATGACCTGCTACCGTGGAGTAAGGAGTGACTGGGGTAAAGGGGTGCAGGGATTGGACGTCGAGGTTACCTCTGGCAGTTCTTGCAGTCTTCTGATGCAGGAGGAGCCTTCACAAGCTGTTGGAGAAATTGAGCCTTCTGCAAGCTGCTGGAAAGGTTGAGTCTTTGCAAGTTATTGGAGAGGCAAGAGGTCTTGGTCAGACCACAGAGTGCTCGCTGACCTACGCAGCCAGGGAGCCGGCGATCTCTGGTTAGAGGCATGTACGTGCCTCCTTATAAAAACGAAACTCCCTGTGTCAGGGTTCTTCCAAGAGTGCGGGGGATGATAGAGTTTGTCTGTAGGGGTTGGTTATCATAGGGGTGCGGCAGCGACAAGTTTACAGCCTCCGCTCAAGGCTCGGTGGGTGTGACATCCCGGGGCAGAGGGGGTGCTGCTATCCTGTGGTGTCGGTTGAAACTTCCTTTCCTGTTATCTTTGGGAAGTGGCTGCTGTGACTTGCCCCGAGCTCTTGCTAGTTCGTTTGTGGGGCAAAGTCGTCCATAGGGTGCACAGGCGCAGTGCGGCATGCATCAATTTATATAATAAATCACTTTTTGTAGTCACTACTGAGTGCCACACACCGCAAAATGCTTGAAGATAACATTCGTGATGAAACAAGTCTGACCACATACACGTGCTTCGAACAAAGGCTAGTTAGGTTGCAAAAAATTGGTCAGTTACAACAGAAAATGTAAAAAAATGTACTTACAACCGCGATAAGAAAAATTAACACACATTTTCAAATTACCAACAACATAGAAAAATCGACTGTGATCACCAAAAGTTAAATACACCATGCGGTGGCACGTAGAAAACAAAACAAGCACGACAAAAAAACTAAACACATAAACATAACTAAAATGCACGAAAAATGGAATAATCCGGCCTGGAAACCATTAATGTAACAAAAGATAACTGTAGACTGTAAATGAAAAATTATGTAGTGATGCGAATATCAAAACACTGATTAGCAGTGAGGCTGCCCAATAGCACCATTCACCGCCACGATCATCTACAAACCACTGACTGGCTTCCTGCAGCCAGCCCACAGTGACTGCAAGGCGGGAAGTTCAAATTAAGAATACTCCCAGCACACAAGAGAGTACATCGCTGATACACCAAAATGTTGAATACACACGAAAATACTGTAATAACGTATTAACAAGTCCAAACATTTAATTGAAAAAACTTGTCATTTTCATGCTAGAGACGATTGAACATTGGACTTCATGCAAAAAATTGCAAATTTTCACGTGTAGGGGAAGATTGTGTCAAAATTGCACAAATAATTACCAAAATATCTACAGTGGCCAACCTGTCATAAAGAACCAACTTCTGGGAACACTGAGGCATCATTCCAGTAAGACCCCACTGTGCATACACTAAAAATTTAAAGGACATATGAAAATCATATTTAGAATTATGATTTTCAATTACAAACTATGTCAGGTACTGTAAATTTTTTTACTATTTTTGCTCTTCAATGCTTAGACAACCCAGAAGCTCTTCAACACCCTCACCAGCATCTACCAGACCCTGCAGAAGTCTTCAATCCCCCTTTGCCGACTATACCTGGTTACAGCCATCCTTCAGGAAGTGGACCCATTACATCCCTTCAGGACATGGCACACAGTAGATAGGGAAAGTTAACAGCTCTCTAGTTAAACCATTTGAATTTACCGTCTAGTGTACGACTGCAGGCTCCCCCTCAGGGACCCATACGTCGGAACCACACACATGCTCGATGACTACTCACTTGGTGCACCCCCAGTGTACTGAACGACAGAACCCAACCACTAGTCATACAACCCCTATGGAGGCTACACCATCAGGCCAGTTTGCACTCCGTCCACCGCACCACTTGAGTTGCCAAAGGAGTGTTTGACCGGTACTGGCGGGCCCTGACCACCCGCAGGTGGGGTTACACCCGCAGGTGTTGTCAGACGACTCTGAGGAAACCCGCTCTTCAACCACTGCACAGCTTGTGTTGACGGTTGGGGTAAATGTACAACTATGCATCAGCCCAGCCACAGGCAGAACACTATTAGCTAGGGACTATTTGTCTCCTGTTCCCTTCTCGTGAGGCAAGCCATAGCACCCCTCCATGCCTTACATCAAAAGAGGTGGTAAGGATCTGCAGGAGAGATCGACCATGGTCACTTACAAAGCTACCTGGGGCTGCACCCCATTCAATAAGTCATTTTGCCACGATAATCCCTGCGACTGAGCTCAAGCCGCCCAACAGCAGGTGAGGATTCACCCCCCCCCCTCCTGCTTCCCATCAATCTTTTCAGCCCCCAAGAAGATGCCAGGGACATCACACCCGTGGTTGCTGCATTTTGCCGTGGGGAGAAGTTCTGCTGCCCATGGTTCTGAAACGTCGCAGCACCCCCCCCCCCCCAACCCGGATGCCTTTCGGCAGGTCCAACCGCAGCAGCATCTAGGGATCCACCAGCTCCACCAGCACTTTAAGAAACCAGTATCAGCCTGCTCGACCACCACCACCACCGAGTGGCTCGAGCACCAGCGCAGGTCACCAGGCGACCTCTAGTCTCACTACCCGGCACGCCAAGGCCGGAATATATTTCGTACCTAGTCGGTAGGCTGTACACTGGTTGGGCTCCTGTTGGCATGTAAACTGGAACCAGCCAGTTTTAACCCCTTGTGTGATGGACCTGGACAACAAAAACTAGCTTTTGCCGTAACGTAGCTAAAGACTATACCCGAGAGCTTCACGTGCCAGTATGTAGGAAAGTATGCATCACTGCATAAATACATAGTTTATTATATGTATGTTTTGTCAGGTTAACCAACATGTCACAACATAAAATCGTTTCATAAAGTGAATGCACCTTGTGTTTTTTCTCAAATTAAAATGCAAATTTCACAATAGAAAAACTGTATTAAAAGTTTAAAGTTGACATGTACCACTCATACTACTAATCAACTACAATTACGGTTCATCACTTGTTTCCTATTCCCACTACTACAGTCGTGACAGACACATGAAAAGAGAATCTCCAGATGAATTTTCGGTTTCCTACTCTACCAGGCAACAGGAACAACTTATAAGTGAATTCTCATGACATGAAGGTTGCGCAACCCGGCCGCCACCCCCCCCCCCCCCTCCCGCCACACGCTGAGAGCCACTAGCCGCCAGACTTCGGGCAAGGCCAAGCGCTACCAACGAGGCATGAAGCAGAAACGCTGACCAGAGTTTTTTGACTCCCACACCAACCAGGGAAGGATGTTTGCCCTCTCCGCAGCCCATGCCGGCAGCCTACAAGCTTCACCTATATAAGACTGAACGCTGCTGGGCTCGGGTAGTCATTCTTGTTTCATCTCTCGCGACATCCCAGAGCACTGCTCAGTGCTGGGGCCTCCAGAGAACTTCAAAACTTTGAGTACGCCCCCTGTGGATACTTCACCGTTGACTATCAGTCATCCTGACAACCAGCGAACATGCTCACTAACACATATTAAACGCAATTTGTCTCCTCAAGACACTTTTATTACAACAGTTTAGAAGTAACATATATCTTACCGTCTAGATTTATCTTTCCCACTTACAACCTACAACCTAGAACCAGGTCGCCTACACCTGACCAGCGTAGTAACCTTCAGCACTCAATTACCTGGCAGGAGGTAGCACGCATCGCATGTTTATTTAGACTTCGATAAACATATTTTAATTTCCTACCTTTCAGCTATTTTTCTTAGAGTATCTGCCTGTTTACATGCTAGATACAGGTTGCTATGTACACCCTTGAAAATAACAGGGTATTTTATAATAACCGAATTAGCTTCAACTATGGGCGCCCTTCAGGGGTATGTCATATTTTCCAACACACCCATTAGACGGCCATCTGTTGCTTTCCAACTGTCCGAGCATTGCCTAGTGTTGGCGGAGAGAAACAGAGGAGCTACAACCACTAGCAACACCTTCATTCAACGAGGAGCGAAAAACCCAGGTTACTTTTTTACACCAAAGCACTGTTCGTGCTGGGGTAACTGTAACTTGAGTCCTGCCGCTCGTTCGTGTATGAACGCACATACAGTGGAGGTGTTGGTGACCCATACAGCTCCCCGGCTCTGATCAGTCCGCATAGCGTGGGGGATCAGTGGAGACTTTACAGAGCCTGATCAGCAAGCCAAAATCGGACTAACACTGTAAATTGTGTTTGGTTTGTTCGCGTCTGGGTGTATGCAGTAAGCTGTGAGCAGAGGCTCAATGACTTATGGCAGAAGACACATTCAAAAGCGTAGGGAACGAAACGCAGCATTCCTTGCCGCCAGACAGTTGAGTGCACTTTCTCAACCTACACTGGAAAGGCAGGTGGAACGGGACCGCACTACCGAACACAGGCATGAGTCAGTATCGACTGCTCTGGTCACTGTATTGTACGTATCTCCTTGTCTACGTATTCACCCCTCGTGTCACCCTGTGGTAAAAGGGTTGTTGACCGGTACCAAAGTGAGATTCGGCTGGGACATCAATTTCTGACTAATGAAGCCAACCACTGGAATCGCCGCTTCAGCGTGGGCCAAGCTCGCTACGTCTGGATGAAACTCACCACTAAACCACCCCGCTTTTGGTCTAGCCGACAAAATCCTCGACCAACGTGCGAAGTTAGTCTAACCGGGCACGCGTCAAAGAGATTTTCTGGCACCCAACATGGGGCATTAGACGTAAAAGCTGTGCGCAATAAATGGCATGAAATAGACCAACCATACCCCAAGAAATAAGGGTTGAAATGACCATTCAAGCGGACTTCGGGGAGTCCACTAAACACCCCGTGGCACCCTTAACCACTACAATGTCCGACTCAGAGGTCAATGCAGCCACAGGTGAAAACTACGACAACGAGCACGACTTACCCGATGTACAGTGTAGCCATGTCGACTGTCCAGGCAGTGGCGCACTATGAATAGAATGCACCTACTATACTAAACTATTTCATTATGCCTATCTAGGCTGGCATGAAGAGGTCCAGGATACAGACGGATTAGAGTACCGCTGTACCGCTTGCAGTCAACAGCCCACAAGTTTCTGCAATGAATTCAAGTGCCCCAGCCGAGGCATAAACTGCATCAGATGCACGACATGCAGTGAACCCTATCATCACTTATGTATAGAGTGGCCTGATGAATGTGTCTCCATGTACGGGATGGCCTACCAGTGCGAGAGATGCCGAAAGAAACACATCTCTCACTCCTGCAAATCCAAGCCATCCTGGATTTATATACAACCCGGGACGGCACCTGGCCGTCCAGCAACCAGTAGAGACTATGACATTCAGATTACTGACTTCAAAGGTCGACCACATGAAGACCCGGTAGCATTCAGGCAGGAATGCGAAAAATAATTCAAAGAAACGGACCTGCCACCGAAAAAATTAGTCGACAGGGCCCAATTTCATTTGAAGGGCCTCGCCCTCACATGGTGGGAAAGATACGGAGAATTCTTAACGGACTGGAAGCAGTTCAGTAACTGGATTGCGGCAGAATTCACTGGCGAGGAGGTGTTGGCTAGATTAACGATGCAGTTTTAGAGCCAGACCCAGGTACTCAACGAAGAAGCGGAAATCTTCATACGAAGGAAG
Source organism: Dryococelus australis (assembly GCA_029891345.1). NCBI lineage: Eukaryota > Metazoa > Arthropoda > Insecta > Phasmatodea > Phasmatidae > Dryococelus > Dryococelus australis. Next base: position 192,034,222 of record CM056998.1, on the reverse strand, counting down.
GAACAGATGTTTCGACGAGTGTTCTCCAGAGTCGACAAAGCTACCAACGTTCATTCCATCAGTCGAATGTTACTGCCTAATCTTAGGAACGTACGCCTGATGGCTAGAACCACCACCTTGGACGAATTAGTTGATTGAGCCCGGGAAGATGAGCAAAACTTTGCAGTACAGGTGAGTCTCGAAAAACCAGTATCAGCCAAGGCCCCTGAGGTACGAGCACCACCGGTCGCATCCCTTAAAGGTGCACCAACCTCAACTCCTCGCATGACATTCGTACCCAAATGCTGGTTCAGTCTGGAAAACCAATGGAACAAGGACCTGCCGTTCCACCTAACCAGAAGGGCCTGCCGTTCCACCTAACCGAGTTGACAAAACACTATCAAGTATCCCAGCACAAACAGCTGGAAAACCAACTTCCGAAACAAAGCCGGGAAAAAACGACGCCGGGTACGAAGCGGGCCACCAACCCCGGTTTACAAGGGCCCCTCCTCTAGGGATTAAGTGAGGAAGTACCAATTCCCATAGCCCCACACATAGAAGTGGAGGCAAATAACAACAGGGTACTTGCAATACTTGACTCGGCAGCTACCGGAAATTTTTTATCAAAAGTAATTTGTTAACACCAAACCAGCTCGCTGAAATATGACCACAAACCAAAATAGTAACAATGGCACAACCCGACTCAACCCTGGTCGTAACCGGTAGAATTACCTTGAACATAAAAATTTGTTTGTTACACAGACAGAATTTTTTGTCTCACCAAACATGTCCGAATCCGTAATACTAGGGAGCCCATAGCTCATCCACAATCAATGTATTCTAGATTCTAGTTGAGGAAGAGGAGGAGAAAATGTTCCTCCCTACCCCACCTGTCGAAATAAGTCCGGAAGAACAAATCCGACTTCAACTACAAATTACCCGCCAACAAATAACCTGGAGCCAGCCAGGAGGACACTGATATCCGACACCTATGGGAACAGCCCCAACTGTATGCACTACGGGATGACGTCGTGTGGACAAGTAGCGGACAGCACAAAACAGATTGAAAGATCTGGGTTCCACTGCAATTATGTGCTGATATATGCCGGCACCATCACGACCATCCCCAAGCTGCTCAAACGGGTACTAGGGAAATCCTGCTGGATATTAAAACCAGTTACAATTGGGACGGGATAAGCTGTGATGTCCGGCAGTACATCAGCAACTGCGTCACGTGCTGCCATGGCAAAGCATACCCGGTTCCCCTCCCACCACAAAACCACGGAGACTCTAGGCAGCCTGGACCCACATCGCCACCGATCTGATGGGCCCATATCCACGTAGCATGAAAGGAAACCGCTACCTGCTCGTGGTAACAGATCAATTTTGAAGATGGGTAGAGGCATTTCCTCTACCCAGACAAGAAACCACCCTAATCATGCCGAAAATGGAGACAGAGATTTTCGCACAATGGGGTAATTTGAAAGCCACACTGATGGACAATGGCACACAGATTATGAGCAGTCAATAGCAAAACCGCCTGTCAAGAGTGGGGGGTAGAAACTTGGACTACCCCTCCCTTCCATCCCCAAGCCAACCCCAATGAACAGAGGAACCAGGGATAAGAGAATTTAACTTAGGGGAAGCCGTCCTTTGCAAAGTCACCCTCTCAGCAAAGCCAGCAACAAATTCAGCACTGGCCTTGCTGACAAATGGAATGGACCATACCGCATCGTAGGCAAGCGAGATGTCTACTGGGCCGAAGATATACGTGGATGGATCTGAAAGGCCACCCGAGGCCAGATACAACCCTACCCAGGGGGAATGCAAACGCTTGTGGATGACGAAGCCGAAGGGGACACATCTAGCCAATCAGGGGATGAAGAACCCCCACCCAAAAGGGTAGTTCCCGATGCAGAGCCAAGACCCTCGACAAGACCCAAGCCGATGTCCATCATAGACAGGGCTCCTAGTTACACCGCGCCATGGAAGCCAGATATCTAACGCCAAGGTGCATTCTCCGTCAGGTCAATGCCCTCGACGCCACGCAGCTACGCCGAGAAAATCGCAGCAGAAGCAAAATTTAGACACCTCGCCGATCAAGCCACATTAGCGAACAGTCGGAAGCACCTTCGGTGAGAGGGGTAGAAAGCCCACAAGCACCTACCTTTCCAACCCCGTACAACTCCGAAGCCAGAAGTCAAGGCCATTCTTACTTCAACGAAGTCGACATCTGGTTCAGAAGATAAAAGTACAGAATGCCACTAGATCACCGGACACTGTGCTCAGCACAAGCGCGGATAATGTGAAGGAGAAATAATCACAAGGAACAGTGGCCAAGGACATGCCAGCGTCTACAACATGGACCACTGTACCGAACACTGAAGAACTCCTGCCACCCACGACATCGAGCTACGACGAGAGTGCTCCGTACCCACAACCTGCTACGCAGGAACACCCGCCAACCGAGGCGCAGAATTGCAACAGAAGTGCTTCGTCCCAAGATTCTGTGATGCAGAATGCACCCACAGACCCGGACGTTGAGCTGTTCAGACGGGAGTGCTCTGCCTCAACTACTCAAGCATGAACCCTCGCATGAACCCGGAACATCGAGCTGTCTAAATGACAGTGCTCCACTGCAACAACCTGCAATGCAGGAAATCCCGGAGGTCGAGCTCCGAGGAGAGTGCTCCGTACCACCAACCTTTCACACAGGAAACTCTGCCACTGAAGACGTTGAGCTCCGACGAGAGTGCTCCGTGACTAAAACCTACTACACAGGAACAACCACAACATGGGGCGTCGAATTGCAACAGACGTGCACTGTCCCCAGGTCCTGTGACACAGGAATACCAGTAGACCCGGATGTTGAGTTGCCAAATTGGAAGTTCTCTGCCCCGCCATCTTGCTACGCAAGAAGCCGCTTTCATCGAGAATGTCGGTGCCACCCACTACATCTCAACAGGAACATCACCGCAGGGCAGTGGAAACAAGGTGAACCTCGTTTCCACTGCCCTGGCCACCAAGACCGTAGATGCCGCACACGACGAGCTGTGCTACCCACAATCGGGGTTGAGATAGTTCTCCCTCGCACTGCCCCGTCGGAAAAACATCCTGCCCTATGGGTAGGAACCCGTGCAGTCAGGGTGGAGGGCTTGTCACTCCCCCGCACTGCCTCAACGTCCCTTGAATGAGTGCCCTCCCAATTTGTTGCGGCAGAAGCAGATGCCACGGCGCCCCAGGCTGCTCCAAGATGCCTGATGCCTCAACGTACCGTCAAGGCCACCCATACGTCTAGTCGGCACCGGGAATCGCCATGGAGGCCCACAACCAGGTACATGTGGCCGTACCCTCTGCATGCTGCCCTTCATCCGAGGGGGAGGCCCGCGGAAGGTGAGGCTGAAGATAGCCAGTACATATGCAAATAATAAAGGCAATGCAGTAGCCATAAACACGTAGTGGAAACACGTGAGAGAGAGCTTTGATGCCAGGAGGGGAAGTGAGTAACTTGAGGTGAGGATTCGATGGGAAGAGCACCAAGAAGGGGTAAGTATTGAGAGAAAAGGGAAAGGAGGGATGACACACTGTTTCGCTGTACTTTATCATCCTCGAGTATCTCCGGACAGTTTACGTCCACTACTCTCCTTTGAATTTTTTCCCCTTGTAGCGTGCACATTAGAATTTTTTAACTTTAGTTTAAGAAAAAATGTGTGCTATACAGGAGTATCTACCGTAATAGGCTATAAAGATTTTATCAAGATTATCAAATATTGTATTGTATGTACGTAAATTTGATACTACCGTAATTTTGTATATTAGTTTGCTAAGTATAATGTATTTTAATTAAAATTTTTGCAGTTTAAATTCTGACATAGTCCTTATGACTGTTGGCTAAAATAAACTGAAATGTTCAACATTCTAGTACTTACTATTATGTTCTGACTTAGATGCACTCAAGTTTTCCTCGTGAGTATATATTTCCATTATAAAATGCTTTCCCAGTTATAAAGTTCCCCCTCTATAATGAACACAGAAAATGTTCCCTTCAGATTGACGATAAAAAGGTTCTACTGTATTTAATAATATTGATAATTTTTTTTAAATTGTATTCACATTAGTTTTAAAACACTAAAGATTTTGTTCCAATTAATTTTTTTCTGCCAAACTTCTGTGTTGTTCAATTTCAATGCCAAACGAAACATTAAACACCAACAATAACAACCACAGACAAAAACATTCAAGTGTGTACGTACACTTCAAGACCAGCTTCATTGCCATAGCAATATCTTCAAGAATTGGAACGGAAGACTAGTGATATCTCAAAGTGTAAATTGAATCAAACAGTAGAAATACCTATAAGAAGAGCACCACACTACTGTATTTTTTCTTTTTGTAACAGTGCATATTACCCATAATACTACATTATCTATGGTTTTGTAGTCGTGGCCATATACATGCAAAGTACAACAGAAATATGTATTATCTTTGTTCATGTGCATAAATAATTCATTTCAGTACCTCCAAACTGTTTTATTTTATAAATATTACAGTTTTGGGGTAAAGGTCTATAAGTGAGAAACACATACATCATATGCAGGATTGCAAAAATTATTTTCAGGGGAAATTTTTACAATTTTCAATTTTTTGTTTTGCATGTCAGTATCCTTTCACTTGTTGAACAATCTTATTGTTTGTTTAGTTGGTGCATTCACTATTAGAATTATCTGTAGCGGTGTTCCCAAATCATTTCTACTAGAATAAACACATTTTAATGAGAACAATGTAGTTGGTAGCATGGATTCGGAAATGAGGATACTTTTAAAAGCATTCAGAATTGGATTCTGATTTGGCCAAAAACAAGATTCAACCTATCCCTACAGAATGTACACTTTACTTTGTAAAAGTTGGCTGCAAGCAGAGAGGTAAGAGAAGTTAAATACAGTAGTTAGTTACCTGGAGTCATGCCGCCATGCTTCTCATGGTCCAGCAGAACTCTGCTGGGGGTCTCTCCATTGACAGTGCACACGTGATGGTACAGCTGTGCCAACTCATCAGAGATGGTGAACAGGTCGTTCTGGGCGGTGTCGAGCGAGGAGCTGGCCTCTCCTGCCAGCTCGCCCAGCAGTCGTACATCATTCTGCAGGTCCAGCACTCGCTGCTCACTGTCCAGCAACTGTGAGGGGGCACAAACAGCACTCACTTTGTAATGACTTATCAAATGTTCTTTTGGTTGGCTAACAACGTATAATTTCATTTGAACATGCACTTAGTTTTACTATCATATTTATAAAATTAAAACACAAAACTAAAATTGAAGTATTTCAACAACTGTTGTGTTAACTTTATTTCTTTCTTAAATTTGAGGGTTTTATTAGTACCACAATAAGTTTAACAATACATTTAAAAAATGTATTAATATGTTATCAATTTTGTTTAACTCGACGCATGACGCTTTTTATAACAATGGTGATTAGACAACTTCAGCTCATTCCTAAGCATAGCCTTGCATCTGAGTCTTCGGAGTTTGCATTACCGTTATTATCCTGCTACGTGATGGCATTGTATTGTTTACTGTTTAGGATGGACATTGTGGACAGAGTAGACTATTTTATTCACCTGCCCACCGTAATTATGCAACTAGACCAGCGAGTACGTTTATCCACCGCTACATAGCGCCTCTCGTAGGATTCTTCGTTTGATCTTTTTCGCTCCCCAACCAACCGGTGACTTTACGGTAGAGAGTTATGCTTTTTGCCACCCCTGATCTGTGACCACCTCTCCCACCTACAAGATGCCAGCCAACCAGTGCCGAGTAGCAGCCCGATTTTAGTATAAAAAATGAGATGACGCTCGTCTCCAGACCTGTCTTCAGCTGCCCACCGCACGCGCTGCCAGGCCACTGATTAAACTGAGACCACTTGGGACACTTCCTTAAAATACTGCGAGTCACCACATAAAGATATGTGTTGATGACAATACATAAATGTTTCACAGATCCCCAAAATGAAACTGCAATGAGAATATCTGAGTGAGAGGATTGCACAGTGATGAGCCATTCATTACCTTGTTCTTGAGGTTTGTAACCTCTGTACGAAGTAGTTGTGTGGCATCCGAGCAATTGAGCCCTTTCTCCAAGTCCTGTAGAAGTGTCCGCAACTGCTCGATCTCACGAGATGCCAAGCAAAACCAGTGCTTGTACTGTGTTACAGATGTATTCAGTTTATCCAATGCTTGGATCTAAAAATAAAAAAATATGAACATGTAAAGACATAACTAAAAGTATTTTTAAGCTACAATTTAGGAAAGCTATCAGCTAAATTTCATATGTATTCTTTAAATTAAAACGCTAGTTCTTTTCTTCTTAAAAAAATATTTTAATTCATATTTGCATTCAAATTTTATAATTGTGAACATGCGAAATTTTTTTTTACCTAAACACTCTTTTTAGATTAAATTACTTCCTCAATTTAAATAATTATGAGTTACAGTCGACTATCAATGTATTGTTATTCAGGCGACTGCCAAAAACTTTCCATACATGCGGGATTTCCGTAGATGAGGTTTATGACATGTACATCAATAAAATACAACTTCTACCATTTTAGAACTCTTTTTTTAGTATCATAAGAGCTGTATATTATCTGTGAATAAAGTTTAACTAATAAGTACAAAGAAAATGGGAATTTTAGAAAAAGTTGTACAGTAAATAATACATTAAAAAATATTTCACCTTAACTAGTTTAAATAAAGCAAATAATATTGACGCAAGTCACTTTCTAAAGCCTAATCTGAGACATGGTCCATGTAGTTTTGGTTGCGCTAGGTCAGGTGCTGGATCAAGATTACAGGTTACTGTCGGAATACTGGGGCCTTGGCTTATGTGAAGTAGGTCTAGTTGGCCTCTGGCTTGACACAAAGTCTGGGACTGCGAGCACACCTCTGTCAGGCTTCCTTACCTTGCCCACCTGACTCATAACCTCTTTCTCCAACTGCAGGGGTAGTTGGGTACCACTGGTGCTGGCCTCAAGCCCTGGTGTCTTACTGCTGCTGTCGACTGCTGGGTTCTGGGCTAGGCAGGCTGGCTGCTTGTCGACGTGTGATGTAATTAGGACATACACCTCTTGAATAAATAACACTAGGATATAGGAACAATACATATTTATTTCGAAGTAATAAACAAGGTGATGCGTACTATCTCCTATCAAGCAAAACGTGGTCGGAAGTAACCTACGGTAAAACAGGTGGAGGAGACCTGCTCCTAATATAACTTGGTATAGAATGGCTTGAACGGCTATAAAAACAACTCAGTTGCAGCTACTCTTAACTCGGGAAGTCTCGAACAGACTTTAAGAAAAAAGGTGCCACTACTTTTAAATGCAGTGGGTGTAGTTGCTACTACCAGAAAGTAGTGGTGGTTGTTGAACCAGAAGGAACGACAACGGAAAGTGTGCTATTGTTGTGTGCAGACTTACTGTTGAAGAGCTAGTGGTAGATACTGCAGAACCTTAGGAGTTGGTGATAGCCGTTGATGGCAGCCTCTGGGGCTGCTGGCTGGTGGTAGTAGCCACTGGAACTCCTGGTGGCTGTTGATAGAAGCCTCTGGAGCTTCTGGTTGTTGGTGGTGGCAGCCTCTGGAGCTGCTGGTAGGCTTGGTTGAAACCTCTGGAGTTCTTGGAGAGGGCTGTGAGGGCCTACACTTCAGTACAGAGCCCCAGCACACGAAGTGGTAAGGCGAGCTACTGAGAAAATAACTGGCGTCTTCCGTCGCACAGGGACTTATATACTGCGCTTGGCCGGCCCCTACCTGGGCTCCAGTGGGAGCTGTGATGTCTGCCTGCAGCGAGCAGGGTGGGAGAATCTACCTTTGCGCTCTGCTATATGGACTTGGGTGCTCAACCCTCTTTGGAAAGCTTCAGAGTTGTGGTGACACACTGTCTGCCAGGCGCGTTGGGGAGGCTGCCGTGTTACTACGGCCGCTTGGAAACAATGCTTATTTCACGTGCTACAACCGCCCACTAGATGGGAGCAATTCCGTAGCACTTGTGTATAACATAATGGGTTTGACCCTTCCTCGGGTTATGTAGATACTACGTGAATAGTGTGAGAAAGTTGGGTCTGCAACATCAGAAAATACCACTTATCTGTAACTGACCTTCCATAGTAAACAATCCTGTAGATATCTATATCCTGGTATAGTATTAACATGTTAGAATGAGTCGCAGTCGTTTGGTATAACTCATAAGCGGCATGAGCCAACGTCTCAAAATACAGTATATAACCGATTGTAATCCGACAACGAATGCAAGGTGACCTAAAACTTTCAAACCCTCTGAAAATAAAAATAATACAACAATGAATGCAAGTCAAATTTTGATGTCCCACATACACTCAATCAGCTGAGAGCGCACGGAGATTGATCGGGAAGTGTGTTCACAGCGTAGCGGCTAGTGGAGGAGAGGCAGCGGCGGCGGGAGGATTACCTTCCACGCCACTACATGTTGCAGACAACTTGCGCCCATGGCAAATGTCTGTCTTTTAAAGTAATTACATTTCACTGTAAAGAAAACGTCTAATTTTGAGACAGAAATGAATAAATATGGTGATTACTGATTTCTTCACTGTCTTTAATAATTCAAAACCACATTCTCTGTCATAAGTAAACACTGCGCTCGGCTTGGTGCTTACCTATCCATTAATAGACGGAAAAAAAGTGTCAAATAGGCCCTTACATTTTATTAGTTTATTCAAAAGATGCGTTTATTGAAATAAATCAATATAAATAATCTGATTTCCCTACAAGAAGTTACCGAAAACGAACACACAATACAAGTTCATGCATGTTGTCTTACAGAACTTACGACATGGTCAACGTGGTTTAAGTAGCGCTAGGTCAGGCACACTCTGGTTATAACTGACATTTATGGTCAGGTTTTCGGCTGGATACTGGCAATAGGCGTGTCAGTTGGCTGCTAGGTACAAAGTTTGAAACAGTGGGTATCACAACTGGTCAAGCCGGAACACTGGCTGAGTGGGTTATACCGTCTTACCAGGGGTTATCTTCGTTTCCGGTGTAGAGGCTGGTGCAAGCTTGCTGGGACCGGCGACTCCTGGTGAGGGGTTGCATTCTGGTTCACTGAAATGTCCCACACAATACTGTTGGTTCCACTCTGCTGCTTGTCTGCTCCAGAACAAGGGGTTGGCTACCCCATATCTGACTTCTGTGCCAGCTAGCAGAGCATGGACAACTGGATGATAATAGTAGGCTAGTCGTATGTGTACGGGGAAATAAATAAAAGTGTAGACTGAGGAGGAAGGCCTCTCAAATCGACGGGCGGTCTGAGATCGCCCCCTTTGGCTTGTATGCTAAACACAGAGGGGTTAGATAAACACACTCGCTATACGGCGGTATACGCAGCCTTTTGCTCCTCCCTCCGAGATCCATACCTTTTCCCAAAAGGCATAGAGGTCCCATGGATACTTAAATATACTTTCGATGAGCGTGAACTCGCGACAGAACCCTAGCTATGTGTACTTCCAATAGTGGTTGACGGCGCGAGTTCAGTGCTCCAATCAGCCCGGCACCTCTGGCGCAAAAACCTGAAGTGGTGAACCATGTGGGCCGTCTTCCTACCACTACTGGGTGATGTCGCAATGGGGTTAGACCATCAGACCCAGGCAAATACTCCTTCCAGCACCATGAGTGCTCTGGTAGCAGTACAATCTAAACTGACTGTCTCGTCCCTCTTGGATGAGTACCTAGTGGTTGTGGCTCTACCCTTCTATCCACTGGAGTGTACAGAACGGGTGGCTGTCGAAAATTAGTAAATGTTATGACGTAAAGACTCCTGAAGGGAATCTGCAGTCCTACTCTATGGTTCGTACACTTGTAACACCCGGTCTCAGTTGACGTATGATTATATAGTTTCTAGTGATCGTAGGTATTACCTCTAGAATAGAAAGACTATCCGGATAGGAACAATATGTATTTATTAGGAATAATAAATACAGTGATGTGTACTCCCTCCTAACCATGCAGAGTGTGATACGGAAGTGTACCTACAGTAGACAGGTGTAGGCAACCTGCTCCTAAACTAATCAAGATAGTGAATGACTTTGATGGCTATGAAAACAACTCAGTCACAGCTACTCTAACCAAGGGATGTCTTGAAGAGACTTTACCAAAAGGGAATAACTACCTGAATGGCAGTGGGTGTAGTTGCCTCTACCAGCAAGAAGCGGCTGCTGAACCAGGAGGAACGGCAACTGAATGTGTGGTGGTGTCCTCAGGCTTACTGATGGAGAGCGTCTGGTAGATGAAGAAGATGGTAGACAGGCGAGATACTGGTAGGAGTCTTCAGGACGGGGAGTGAGGTGAAGACAAGGTAGTTAAGATATGACCTTCGGCACTGGGGTGCGTAAAAACAAGGGAGCTGATGGTTCCTTCTGCACCAGGCAGTGTGGTGCAGGAACAGAACACACTGGTGTTCCAAGGGCCGGGCACCAGTATTTATATTCTTCCTGGCTCGCCCTTGGTAGGTTGTGGAGGGCGTGGCAGCTGTGTAGCAGTGCTTGATCCTCTAGGTGTGTGATTTCACCGGCCGGCGCTGGATCCAGGGCTGCATGTCTCGGTGATCATACTAGTGGTGCCATCCGGCAGTGTGCAAAAGTATTTGGATAATCTTGAAGCATAGTCTCTGTGGTTCGGCCGGTGAACAGTATAAGTCTGGCGTTGACCATCCATCCTTTACCGTGGGTAGACAGTACAAGTTCTGACGTCTCATGGTGTGTAGAATCAAACTCCCTGGAAACGAGCGGCTGAGCGATGCACACTGATGAGTAGAAGTCAATTTAATAATGATGAAAAGACGTCATGCATCAAAGTATGGGTGATGGAAACAGATTGTTGACTTTCTCACCCTTTGGATAATTTTCCTTTCAAAAAGGTAAGATCATTATGCTTCCTTATCAGTGTGTTTTAGAACAGATGCTTGGTGTTTGAAACACATTTATTCAATTCTGGCAATGCTTGAGGCCACAAAGACTGAATAATACTGAACTTGTGTTCCCAGCACTGCACACGAAACAATTCTTCTGAAAGGAGAACTCTAAAGATCTCGTTAAGAGCCGCCAAAATCTCTCTGTCTGAAAGGAGAACTTTCATAGAGTTAGTGCACTTTGTCATATAGCGTGCACTATCACTCCATACACAAACGTCACCATACTTCACTTCATATTTAGTGAAGCAGTCTAAAAGTGCCCTTGAATACTCTGTCACTGTAGCAGACTACAAGACAGAAACAGAGCCAATCACACCCTCAGTATCAGTTATTGTTTTAAAAAGAACAATAAATATACATTGACCTGTTCTGTCAGTGGTTTTGTCACAGAACGCTGCAACTTTCTTTCCTTGAAGACATTTTATTTATTGTTCTTTTTGCTCAAGTACCCGTGGGACATATTTTTGCCATAGTACTTCTGCCTTAGATAAATCACTTGCACCTGGAATACAAATAGTATACCACTCTCTCAGAGATGGATTATTTAATTTCTCTAATGGAACATTAGCGACCAAGAAAGCTATCGTAATAGCAACAAACAAATTCTTTCCTGTCAAGTTTAGCCATCTTTATTGCTAAACTGGCTCTAGCACAGAAAATTGCAGTTTACTTCCAGAACCACTATTTAAAGCAGCAACTCTCTTCTCCTTCTGTGTGATGCTGTTAGTACAGTGTTTCACGCACATATCTCTCCATTGCAAATCAATTTCATGGTGACAATACTTGCACATTATGATACGTTTGGCTATATAAAAACCTAAAACCCTTCACTTTGAAATTCTTGTGCATGCTAAAATACAGATGCAATTTTTGGCATGATTAGGTGTATGTTCACATCATCAGCTAGTGGATCTGTTTGTTCAATATAGCAGCACAAATTAAACTATATGCCCTAACAGCCCCTAGTGGGGCGAATGAGACTACAAAATTCTGAATCTAGCTGGCATATATTACACATGTCTAAGGCATGTTACATGAATTTCTTTAATTACATTCCATCACCTGTTGTGGCATTGTATACTCTTTTTGGAACAAAATGAAATCTTAGTGTGACATTTATAGTATGTTTTACACGTGGTTTCACAGGATTACGTGTAAAAATAAGTAAACTTTGCAGAACTTCAATAATTCATTATGATATTGCTTATTTATTCATATTTAATTGATTTTGCTGCTAATTTCGCATCGCAAAATGATAGGGTCTTTACTGATGAATCTTCCATGCTTTAAAGAAATATCAAAAGAAAAATTATCTCGAACTCTTAACAACGACAGATGCCAACATTAAGTGACAAACTAACACAATTTCATTGTTTTAGTTCTACAGTTTCACATTTTTCTAACTGGGTAATAATTTTCCTGCAAAAGAATACAGAACAACATGGTAATTATGCGTTAGCAGCAGCTAGTGATAGTCCAAAATTCCTTTGTGAGATTAGCGGTTATTTCATGTTTGGATATCACACTTGCACAGTCAGTGGTCAGAGCATGCCTGGTAACAAGAGAACTGGGGGGTTCAAACCCTATGCTCCCCATAAAGCTTACATATTAAAGAAACTCCCATCTCTACAAATTTTTTAACCCTCCTTCCACTAGTAAATAGCATAATTCCAAAACCATCTTTCTTCCATTAATACACACATAAATTGAAATTCTTTCTGTGGAGGGGGGTTTTAGAGTGCGAGTGTGGTATTATATTGTACAGTGGTGATGAGAGGGCATATACCTGGTCGTGGGGAGCAGGATGTTGAGTGACCTGCTCACGCAGGTGCTGTAAGGAGTCGATGTGGGCCGCCAGCTGCATGATGTGCATCGTGAAGGCCTGCAGCTCCGCCTGGGTGCGCTCCATGCCTGCCTGCGACTCCCGCAGGTTCTGCCCCAGCAACAACTTCTCCGCCTCCGCCTGTTCCAACTGTTTCTCTAGCTTCTTCAGCTCGTTCAGGTGGATCTCGCTGAACAGGTCCACCTGCTTGCCATCCGGTGAGCCCAGCTCCCCGCTCGAGCTGCTCTTCAGGTCCGCCTCTATGCGTTTCAGCACGAGCGGGTCATCCTCCCCGTCGCTGCCTATTGTCTGCTCCTCCGCCATGCCTGGCAAACATTACATTACTGCTCAACTGCCCTGGAGTGTAAGACACCACAGAAGAGATATCTGGGTGGGGTGGCATTTAAGAGCATGCGGGGCATACATTTATGTTAAGCTCACAAATCTTTAGAAACCAAAACTGAAAATCAAAGAAATGATAATCCTAAACAAAACAAGTAGAAACTTTGTGAATGAATATTTTACAGAGTGATCCACTCATTTTGTAGACTGTCTTGCACGAGAAAAAAAAAATTACGTTGTTACAGCATGGAAAGAAAAAGCATGAAAGAAATGTATCACTACATCAAAATATTTATTCACAAAGTTGGCAAAAATTGCTGCTTGGTATTTCCCTTACTTGGATTTTCTATTCTGGCTGCCAGAAACTTATAAATTTCAATTATTGTGCTAGTACTCATTTATGTACCACTATCTAAGTCCAGTGCCAATAGCGGTAAAGCAAGGTGACAAATGAGCAGCAGCAGCAGAATGCAATGTCGGGGGAAAAGAGTAGTATTAAAAAAATGTCAATAATAATATCTGCCACATTTCTTACAAGCAAAATCTGGCTTTGCCCCACTGTGAATCAAACCAAGTACTGCATGCTAGCTTATAAACAGGAAGAAAAGAAGGGTCGAAGGAGGGGAAGAAAAAGAAAGAGGAATGGAGGATGCTGACACAACCAGACAAAGATGGAGATGGAATAGTGATGGAATGCAAGAGTAGAGAAACAGGAATCCACCACAAAAACCTGCCTACCAACAGCACCACCCACCACGTTTCCCACATTTGAAAATTTGATTTAATCCCAACGAGAACCAAACATAGAGTGCTTCAGTGCGAGGCCAAAGTGACCCGACGTGGCCCCAACGAGAGCATGTTCCAGTCACTGGGCACTCATGCAGTAATTATACCAAGATGCATATTCATGCTGATAGTTTTGCTAATCAACATTGCAGCCATACTTCTACTGCAATGTGAAGTAGTATGTGGAAAATATCATGAATACGTCCATTATTTTAATTGTCATTTATTTAGAAATTATCATAAATTCATATTCTGTAATAATAAAGTAACCCACTTAGTGTTTTACTTCAATTGTGTATACTAATAGGACTTGCATAGTCTCCACTCTTGCCATTTGGCCACAACTGTCTAAAATATGCAGCTTACAAAAGAGGAAATGGAATGCAATGGTAATTTGATAGGTGCTCATTTTACAGCGGGTTCCACACAAAAAGCTTTGCAGTGAACAGAAACTAAATTGTGCTTGGATGTTTTCTCACAATTAACCTTGCGCACCATTTTGCAAACTTCTCATTACTGCTGCACAAACATTTTTCGCCACAGCATCACTTTGGTACGTATTTAAACAGAAATAACCAAATTCTCTTGAATAACAAGTAGCATTAGTCTTGTTATCAAATTTGGCTGCAACCAAATCAGTATTAATCACAACCTGAAAACCATACCCCACATACACAATGACATGCTCAAAGTGCAACATAAGTTGACTCATTGTACATTAGATTACTTTATAACGTTTTACTTTCAGTTTCAGCAATTGCACTGATATACCTCTCATACATTTTTTATATTGAGGAAATGTATTGGTAATGACTAGGTGGTGGTTGTTCCTGTCCAGTGCACACTGTCAAAAAAAATTGATGCTATACAACAACTCATCAGCGAGGGATGTTCTAGGTTCAACCACATGCAAATTTTGTAGTCTGACAGACTGTAGCATGAGCTGAAAAGTTTTATTTATCAAAACTAGAACAGCACTTTACAAATGCTGACTCAAATGCTTGTTTAAGATACTTTTCACAAACTTTGCAGTATGTATTCATTCCATGTGAAATCCTCACGGGGCTGAAGCTGCAATATTTTTGATTTTGATAAAAATTTGTTCCTGTTACCCTATTTTCAAGGTGAAAGAAAAACGTTAATATGAATTTATATTTACAACAAGAGGATAATGGCAGCCATTTTTCATACATACTGCAAGTAAATTTCACAGATTTCGGAGGTTTACACAACTAGCTGTAACTTTATTAACAAAACACCTACTGTGGGGTTTTTAGTGTCATTTAAAAGCTTACATAAGATACTATTACAATGTATACTTATATTATAAAATATATTTTGAGTTTTCAAGATGGTGGCCATTTGCTTTCAGCATTCGGACGACTGTTTTACACCACTACATACCCCACCCTGCTTCACCAGAGTTGCAATTGGAGATTTGATATTTTGTGTGCTTAGTGTGTACATGAAGAACAGTGTGTAACATCAAAGTTATCAGAGTTGAAGACTTCCTTCCTAGAAAAAAAAATTCTCCAACTCGGGGAAAAATATTACAATTTGTGGTTTTCAAAGCAAACAAAAAAAAAAAAAAAAAAAAAAAAACATTGGGGGACAAAGTGAAACTCTGAGTTTTTTTAAAATGATAAATACCCTTGATGAACACACAAGTTGTCACATTCTGTTATTTTCATCCCTGTTGAGTACACGGATCTTTGCGGAAATAAAAAGGCGACTTTTAAATTTAATCTGTTGTGCATTATATAATCCCACTTCATTTTAATGTCATTAACTTTCAGGTGACACGGGGTACTAAGTGTTAACAATACACTGTTTGGGCAGTGCAATGTAGATCAATTGAAAAATAAATAAACATTTACCTACCATACAGTAATTTGAAAACTATAGAAGATTAACTAAAGAAAAATCTAAGGCAAAATTCACAAGCAGAAGTTTTAAGTCATGCTATTACATGTAATGGTAAACACTGTGTAGTGTCTAAAAGTCTGACGATGATGCAACTGTTTCATGAGATAGCATCATGCAGATAAGCACATTATAAGATGCCTCCTGCCTGGAGCATCAGTCTTTCATTACTTGTCCTGGTGGCATGTTTTGTATTCAATTCAAGCGACAATGGAGTGTTCTGTTGACTGTTGTGTGAAGCATGAGTGTCAAAGGCGTCTAGATGAAATTGAGACACGACACATTTTTGCGCTTAGGGAAACAGTAATGGAGATGGGACACGTGGTCCACCAAAGTTGACAGAGCCTCAACATAACCATTAACCACTTGATCTACACTTTTACTATTCACATAGTCTCTATAAGAAGTTGCCACGTCAACACCCCTCCCCGAAGAAGCAACCTTTCCCACATTGCCACTCTCGCTAGAAAGACAGCGCACAATTCAAACTTTGCGCCACTGAAGGGTAGCGGGCCGCCCAGCAGAAAGTCACTGCCTCCACGACCGCATAAGGGCAAGATATGTAATTGCTTCGTGCAGAGCACCGCTACAGATAAGGATCCAGGAACCCATGTGTCACGTCAGAAGCTCTACTCATGTGAGGTGGGGTAATTGCTCCGCACCCATCTGAGAGCCGCTGAACTGGGATATCTGGTATAAAAGGAATCCCAGCACAGGCCTCGGGAGAGATTCTGCTGCACCACTTGGCTGAGAAGGCAGAGGGTGCCAGCACAGGGCAGAGTTCCTCACCCGCACCGGTGAACGCACAAAAACCAGTGGTCGTTGACGACACCAACCAGCTCCGGCGAGGACCGCCACCTACCAGAAGGCCTTCAACTTCTTCAGCCTCCTTAGGAGACCCCTGAGGACCACCACCATCCAGAGGATTCCACCTCTTCGACCTCTGCCTATAGCTCCTTCCAGAAGTCATCAACGGCTACCAGATTGTGATGCGATACCACTTAAATTAAACAGTACTTGACACCTACCCCAGGAAGCTAGGAGTAGAATGAGCACCACTCCCCAGCCAGTGTTGGGCGCTGTACAGCGACTGGCCACAACACTGAGCCCACCGGAGTAGAGGAGGGTGCCGCTGCCACCTCGCAAACAGCACGTAAAGCGTCGGAGGGTAACACTGCCTGTATCGCTTGACTTTGTTCCAGCACGTAAGCCAACCAGACCCACTCTATATACCTGCCTAAGCGAGATCATACCCAAGGGGGTCCTACACTGGAACCCCCTTGGGTATGATCATCACGACACTGGCATCGCATTATTTGTAGGCCACCTCCGTTCTCTAAAGCACAGTCTGCATACCACAGAACTTTGAATGTGAAATTTGTCATAGGGGTTGAGATACCTAAGCTGCCGACCAATTAGAACACCCACAAGGCTCCCAATCAGTAACCATGTTCTTCCAAAGTGGAGAACCTGATCTAGCTAAGGGGCTTGTGTGCGACTCCCGTCAACATCAGGGTTTCCCATTGCAACTCATATTAACTTTAGTGATGCCACAAATAAATTGGGTACGGAGGTTTCAATCCTCAAACATCACCCATACTAGGGTTGGCATTGTGTCTAATCCTTCTACATGCAATTGATATGCTATCATTGCACAAGGTGACTTAAAATGCTTCAAAATAAAAACATTAATTAGACTTAGAATAGGTGTGGCTGATGAGGTAAATATCTGTACACACCATTGCAAGAAATATGTAGACAAGTTCTTTCATTTGTATGGCAATAAGTGTTGTGACCAATTTGTTATGCACAAAAAACCTATTTTGAAGTCCTTAAGGGAATCACTATGCAGCTGTCTGATAAACATGAACATCTGAAACTTATACCAGGTAAGGCTGTTTGTGCACACTGTTCTCAAAAGTTGAATACAACCGCAGAATTTGAGTTTCACGAAGAAGACACAACAATGATAGTAATTTTGAGTATTACTGTAGAATCAATTAACCATGCATGTGCTGCTCTGGTTGAATTTCCTATTTGTTTACAAAGGTTTCCTCAGTGTAAAAGAAGACAAAAATGGAGCAAAAAATTGATAACCTATTATTATGAAAAATTAGAATAAAATTATAAATATGGATCTCATTTTCCAATGATGATACCAACCATGAAGAAATGACTCCAATTAAAAATTTAGATTACCTTGAATTAATAGACAAGTTGAAGAAGAAATTCGCAGCACATTTGATGAGAATTAAAATTTTTTATTAAGATTGGTGCCAAAATGCAAGAACTTTAAGGCAAAACATGGTGTGCTATCAAACGTTGATAATAAAAAAAATGGAAATTGCTTAAGTAATGAAACCGTAAAAATTGTAACAGATTTTTACACGAGTGATAATGTAAGCAGAATCATGCCTGGTTCAAAGGACTGTGTAACAGTCAGATCACCAAGTGGAGCAAAGACAAAAGAACAAAAATATTTACTCTTTATAAATGAATTTTACTTGAAATTCAAAGAAACTAATCCAAGTATAAAGATAGGGTTTTAAAAGTTTGCTTCATTAAAACACAAGTGTTGCGTGCTAGCTGGTGCCGGTGCCTATAGCACCAAAATGTTAAAAAAATGTTGGCAGTTACAGTGAGTAAAGTGACATACAAAGATTTAATAAAAATGATTGTTCGTGATAATTCAAAAGAAAGTTCTACGCTTTCACAATGTCATAAATGTCCTGAGTTGATGTACTGGATGGAATCATCTCTGAGAAAGATGAGCTAGTGAGTGAAATAAAGTACAAACAATGGTTGTCAACTGACCAATGTGAGCTTGCCACCTTAGTGGAAGATATGGGCAAGTTTTTGATTGGAAAAAACCGTCACTTTATTGCAAAATGCCAGTCTGGAAAAAAAAAAAAAAAAAAAACAAAAAAAAAAACGCACGCACGCGCAAATTTACTTACGCTAATTTACTTGCTCTTTGATGGCTCCCAGAGAAGCAAGACTTACCATGTCATATCATCCTCCCTCGTTCTACCCCAATGTCATGGGAAGCACGTATTTCCACTTTAACAATAAGTTTTTTTTCTCGTAAATAATAAGTAATTGTTTTGTAAATAAATCCTCTTGAATTTCCTGCAAAAACTCATTGAAAATGTACTGTGAACTTCTTAAAAGCTATGCAGCGTACAATGTTTACATAATTTTTGTTGACAAGGTAAGTCTTGTGTGTGTCTAGGATACTATTTAATAAGGAATCAGCTGCCTATTAAAATAAATTAATATGTTGTTAATATAGCATTTGTTATTTGTTAAACAGCAATTGAAAATTGACTTTTCAATCTCAAAAAGTTGTGTGGCGCGCTGTGTTTAGACTAAAATTTTGATGACATGGGAAGGTCCTTTATGATTTTTAAGGTATAACTTTTGTTGGAAGATACCTATCTTTTAAAATAAATTAATAATTTTTAAAACCAATGTGTTGTTTATGCACTAGACACGACTGAATATGGACTTAATGTGAAAAATGCAGTTTTCAGGGACGGAGCCCATTCCAGAGTAACTTGAGAACTCATACGATCACGACTCGACTGTACGTATTTTATTACTATAATGTGTAATTATGCCACAAGATCTGTTCAAAAGCGGCATAAGTATGACTTATGAGGAATTTTTAAAAGGAGTCACTCAAAATTGGTTAAAAATTCTGATAATTACCTTTTTGGGATAACGACCCTTTTCCCGGGAACCGTGAAGGGAGTCACAATCGAGAGTTGACTGTATGTAACGTATTTACTCATGTACAGCCCCCCCCCCCCCACCCCTTATTTTAAGACTATTTTTGTATTCAGGAAGGGAGCGGTACTTTAAGTAGAGCAATCTCTTTTTCCTGTATAGTACTGTATCTGGCCATATTTGTTTGCTATTATCAGGATGTTAACTTGATGAAAAATAACATTTTAAAAATAAGGCAAAAATACAACATACATTGCTCAAAAAATTACCAGAGCCTTATGTCAACGACTCATCCACAAGCTATAAGAAAAGGCACCCCTTCTGAAACTCGTAATTTCTCAACTCTTACAAAGCGAGGATAGCTTCTCCCTCGCCCTTCTGAGATCCTATAAGCTCAGATTTTTAGTATAAAAGAACTAGCCAAGCAGGCCTCAGGGCAGTCGTTCGTTACAAACATGGCTGCCGCTGTAAACATTGCAACTGCTTGCTGAACGTCTCATAAAACATACACAGTAAATTATTTATACACATATACAGTAAAACTCTGTTAAGAAGTTTCTGAAAAAAATAATAGGTAAAAATTAAATTTTGAGTTATGCAAAAACCGACTTTTTTTTTAGCATTATTTACATAAGAATTTCGCCGGGACCACAGACAGTTTTCTGTGGGCATGGATTTTCAATCCATCCATCTTCAATGAATAGAGTTTCCACTGTATTTCGAGACAAGGAATTTAAGACATGATTGAGAAATCTTCTTTCTCTAATCATTCTCAATGTCAAGACTCACACATGACTAATAGTAATGCATATACCTAATTTTAATAAAACCACCCATTTTCATGGGTGAAGCAACTGAAAATGGAATTCAAACTTGCTGAAAACTACACAGCTCTTTGTTTAATATTAATTTTTGGCGTCCACAAATGGTTGTTCATGAACTTCTGGGCTATCATTTGATTCTAATGACATCTGAATACTGAAATAAACTTATATACTTTTTAATAAAAGTGCTGATTTCATATGAGAAGCAACTGATAATGGACTTCACAGTGGCTGAAATTTATGCAGCGCTGATGGTTACAGGACGAGAGAGATAGATATATATATATATATATATATATATATATATATATATATATATATATATATATATATTATATATATATATATATATATATATATATATATATATATATATATGTAGACACACACACTTTTACCATAGTTATTGAGTTGGGATGTGTGTGTGTTAAATAGAGTATACAGTGATTGCAAAATGTCAGTGATATTACATCATCATTCTCGAGAAATGTGACACTTCATTAAATCTGTGTTCTATTGTATGTAATAGCCTACCTGCGATAACATTCAGAGTCAGAGGTTACTTACCCCGAATGCTATATGCTAAATTGCTGAGGTTGAACATAGATTCACTGTTGATACGATGATCTAATTCTTTCTTCAATGCATACTTGGCCTCCCTTTCAGCCTAAAACAATTAAACTTAACAAACAAAGACATAATTGTTTCTGACATTCTTTTAACATTTCAATTTTTATACAGTCCTTTGCCAGATACATATTTAATTGAACAGTATTAAGCAAAAATGGTGGTTGCTAAACAAACTTTTTGTAAGCAAACCAACAATTCTGGTTAGCTTGCCTGACACGGTACTTATCTGAAAGTGGCGACTAACACAGTACACATCTAGTACCATAACTAGAAAACTAAACAACTACTGTATTATAAGTTTCTCTCACCTCATCCATTAGAAGCATACATCATTCACAAAACAAACACAATAGCAATCAGAAGTTGAGATAGTGGCAGCCATACACTCAATATTTGTAAAAATGCAATTAACTGAATAAAAGAAATTTACTGCAGAACTTACTTTACATCTGCTTACAAGTTTTATGAAGATATACTGCGTGCTGAAGATGGTTACTAACAGCCCTAATATCTACCTCTTAAATACTGTGGAGGGAGCATGGACTACGAGGAAACAAAGAGAGAATATAAGCACAGCATTATTCATGCTGAGTGGGAAATACTGACACCAACACTTTCAAAACTGTGAAGGTGAATTAAGTAATTTTCAAAGTGCAATGTATCAACATAAGCATATGCACTGACGTGTGCTCCTCTTTGTGGATAAGTGATTAAGGTGCTGACTCCCCTCTCTGACCTTCTGAGGTGGAGGGGAGTCAAACCCCAGAGTAATTCGGAGTGTTAGGCTATCCCTTCTGGGCAGCCTTACTCTCCGTGCCACAAGGGACATCAATAGTCTGGACACCAGCTGTTCCAATAGGGGGTGAATGATCTCAATTGGTTACGAGGTATGAGTGATTATGGGGGTGAGCGATCTGGTTCCACTGCAGCCTCGTTGGATGGCGAGTGGGGATGAAGGTAGCTACGGATGGTTCCGGCTGCATGCGGGGAACTGCCTTAGGAGGGATTCGACCCCTGATTGTCCTTCCGGAAGCCAATGTTATGATGCAGAAGTTGGAGAGTACTTCTGTTCTCTGATGTTGAACTCGAAGTATCCTGCCAGAATTTAATCTCACAGTGGTAGATCAGCTAGAGGGGCTCTGTGTGTCGGTACTTAAGTTGGATGTCTGTAAAAGAGTTGGCTGAACGGGGGTTTCCTCAGATTCAGATTATTCGTCCGGTTTACACCAACCTAACAAATGTTTTAACGGGGTCTTGTGGTCAGGGGGTAGGTAATATAATATTACAATCAATAGTGTAATTTGCTGATTCACAAGTGATTGGTGTACTAGGACGTGAGTAATTATCTGGATTAATATGGCTTGTTGCAATAAGAGACGCCTCTCACGTCACCTTTGACAGCTTCCAGCACCACTGTGTTGTTTGCGCATTAAAAAATAAATAGATTAAATTAAGTTTGTCAACAGCGTACAAGTGGTCCTGGGCAGGGTTAATTCCACAGTCACTCCCGCTGACCTGCTGTTTACAAGGGCTGGTATCGGCGGCGGGTGCATTGGAATCTCAGGAATTAGCTCCTATGTCAGGCCCTGCCTCCTGAGGGATTCAGCATACTACATGGCAAAATAAAGACGCGAAGTTGGTTAGAATTAAATGCGCACTGAATGGATACACAACATTGAATTAATAAAGCAATAATAATAAAAAAATGGCACAGGATTTAAAACTAAAATGACAGTAAGCGACACACAAAAAGGTTAAGTTTGTGACATAATATTTTATTACTTTTAAAACAATCAGTTAGCAGAGACCCGGCTAAATAATTACATACTATAAGCTAAGTAAGGAATTATATTAAAATACTGAATTAAAATCAACAGGCAAAGGCGAGCCTAGGAAAAATTAATAAAATAAGAAATTAATTTCCTACGAAAATTCCTAATTAAGCAAAGTATACACTATTTACAGCGAGATCGTTGTAAGGGGCTCTATCCAGGGGGACGTAAATCACGCAACGACCTATTACCTGGAGTCAAGGGAAGTTGACTGAGGTACGGGCAAGTGGAACAGGTGTGGGATTTACCAGACGTGGAGAGCTGTCCCTGGGCGGTCAGCTGAAGGAAGCCTTGTCCAAGCTGTGGCTAGAGTGCTGGCAGCCTTCTGCAAGCTGCTGGCTGGAGGTGGTGGTCCGAGCCCTGTCTCGGGCTGTTGAAGTAAAGGAGGCTGAACCCTGGGCGGGTTGCAGAGGAGAGGACAGAGAGTCTTCCGCAGACTGTAGGAGAGCTCGCAAACCTTACACCCGGCGAGCTCCGGCGTCTCTGCTGGACCACAGGGCTGTACTTCTGTTTATACGAAAATTGCCCTGTGTCAGTGAATCTCCGGGGGCAGGGGGTAGTGTAGCCTTCCAACACAGGGGCTGGTTTATCTGGTGCTGGAGTACCGCTCAATTTCTTATCTCCCCTGGTGGAGGCTATGACATCTTCATGCACCCCGAACTAAGGCAGGCGGGCCGTGACATCAGGTCACGGGGGTGCTGCTATCTTGAGGGCTGAGTGAAACTTCTTG
The DNA here is from genome assembly GCA_029891345.1 of Dryococelus australis. NCBI lineage: Eukaryota > Metazoa > Arthropoda > Insecta > Phasmatodea > Phasmatidae > Dryococelus > Dryococelus australis. Next base: position 192,010,628 of record CM056998.1, on the reverse strand, counting down.
GTCAGGCAGGGTAGTGTAGTACAATTCAAATAAATTATATTATTTCTTCGTTGTGGTTGCTCTGGAACATTCCTTTTTGATTGGATATGGAAGAATATAAATTCAGAATGGCTGACCAATTAAAGTCTGACATAATTTCAATATATTATTGTTACGTGCTGTGGCTGGCTCCGACTCCACTGCCCTGCGCCGTAATCGGAGACCCACCTCGCCCTCCCCTCTTCCTGGAACGATGCACTCGTGGCTGTCTGCCCCCTTCTGGGAGTCCTGTGAATGCCGACAGCGGCGAGACTTGCTGGCATCACAGACCTCCTCTCGCCTGCTAGAGTTTCCAATACGATTAGCGACGATGCAAGAACGTTCTGGTGAGACTGGCTAGTGCCTCAGCTCTCCGCAACGCATCACGCGAGTTGGGGAAGATTCTCGGTGGCGGCCTAAGACACTATATATGCTGCCACAACCCAGCGGCCGGCAATCTTTGACGGAGGCCGCCTGGTGAGTGTGCGCGAGCGAATAGAAGTGTGGATGAATGGAGATTGTGGGACAACTGCGAGTGAGGTGTTCATGGCTTGAATGGACGAGATGGTGTGAAACTGATGAGTGAAGCCTACTGTGCGTGAGGGCGCTTGGAAAACTCTAGAACATTGCGACTGGCGGGACATGGACTGAACTGAGTTGGTACTGAATGGAAGTGTAATACTGATTATATTGTAAATATTCGAACTGTCAAATAGGGATGCATAAATTATAAAATAATTGAATAGCTTGATGTACTGTCTATTGGGAATGATCTTTAATTATTTTAATTAATTGATTTCTTTGTTGTAATTATAAATTTTATTAATTGGTGTCAATTGTGAACAGAAAGTGATTTCAATTTATTATGAGAATTTGAGTTCAGAGAATTTTGCTGTAGTTATTGTAAATAAAATAAGGAAATTATAATTAAGTATTTTATTTGATTAAGAACTCCATCCCTTAACGAACTTGGAATAGCCCACGTATTTTCTCGAGAGAAATTGTAACATTATTTCAAAGTCTCAGTGGCCAATGAATTTGAATTCACCCCGCGCTTGGCGAGCCCAGATGGGGCGAAGTGGGCCGTAGAGTGCGTATCTTTGTAGCGCAGAAGGCTGGCATGCATCAGCACATTACAATTACGTATATCAGTAACTTAGTGTTTAAAAATATGCGTATAATTTTATTAACAATAGAAGAGAAAAAGTGGTAATAGTGTCCGTGTGAGAGAGAGAAGTGCATTGACCACCCGACCCACTGTGGAGCCTCACCTGGGCACACCTGAATAAAACCATGGTACCGTCTAAGCTCTGGATATTCCATCCACCGTTGAAAGGCAGGGCCGGAATAACAGTGTGTGCCAGCCCATTGGAAAACCAGAGTATCCAGGTGCACATGTTAGGGTTTAATTTTATATACCGGCTTCTTCAAGAACTTTACTTTCTGCAAATTCATGCCGTACAAAAAGAAAGGAGGCGTCAAATATAAACGTAAATTATAAGTTCAGAACGTTATTAATGAACTTTTTGACCTAGTTGCTATTAAGATAGGAAAACCCATTTCATTCTTTGAACCTCCGACTCGGCTACCTATTGGACATCACCCAACACACTTAACAATAGTCAAATACATGGATGCTCTATTAGATATTGACCACCTTTGGGTAAAACATCCCCCCAAAAAATTACCCTCCTAGGACTTTGAGGAATTCTTCAACTACACTCTGCTGCAGTCAACACCAGCCACTGTGTAGCCGCCATACACCGCAGACAGCCAGCCCATGTGGAGAGGAGCAGCACAGTCTGTCATTAATAAGGTAAGATCTCTGCAACCTATCACACTTAATACTCCAGATTTCATTCCCATACGAAATCCTAAGAGACCTACATTTTACAACGGTAAGGCTCTGACACGTAATTAATTTCCTCTTTCATTCTGACACTTTGAATGTTCTTCACGATACTGGCTTCGCGTTGGTCGAAGTCCTCCTCAGTTATTAAGACTCAAACCACTCGCAAACTCACCTCTAACTTTAAACTCAAATTGATGTTAAAGGTCCCAGGTTTTTTACCCAGAGAGGAAACCAACAAGCCCCTTAGCAAGAAATGCTTGACCCCCAACATGGTGAACACCCCACCCCGCCTAGCCGGCGCACATGCTACTGTAAGTGAATTGATTCTTGGGCTTGCATTTCGACTCCGACCTATGTCAGTCATTTAAATTTAGTGTGGTGTTTTGTGTTGTGTTTAAATTAATGTTACTCAACCCAAACTGAGAGGACCATGCAACAATAAATAGCACCCAACGTGGGGCGGTAACTACATAATGTTAGGGCTTGGTGGTGGGAACGAGCCACGTCCCTCAATAGGTTAGTTATGAAATGGAAGCACATTCAAGATGACGACAGAATGGTACTTCCAAGACATCACGCACATTGGAAATGTTATTTTCATAGTCCAGAAAAAAGCTAAAAACTGCCTTTTGAGACTGCTGTATCTCAAATATACAAACCAGATACATGGGAAGCTATGATATAGGCAGGCATTGGAATTTTCTACAGCGTCAGATCCAATAAAATAAAAGGGCCACCGCTTACATTCCTGAAGTTCTAAGATCACAACAATATCACTATGCACTCATGTTCAGGGGCTTGCGCGTAGCGGCAATATTGCTTACATACACTGATCTGCATGTATAGGTTAAATGGAAGTAATAGAAGACTAACATTAATAATATTCCATAATCAATAACATTATATTGTGTCCTGACAAACAAATTTAATACATCTGAAATAAAAGCTTTGCCACCAAGGCTCTATAATAGGTGTGGGTATAGAAACAAGTTTGTGTGATAAAGGCATGTTGTAATGATAGACCTACACTGGAATAATTTGCTTATTTCTACACACTTGCTGTGGGAACAAGCAAGTAAGATCGTATACAACCCTGCAACGCATCTTAGCGAACCAAAAGTCGCACAAATTGATGTACATAATAGAAGCAACAAGAGCCATAACATGGGTTTAAGAATCAACAGTCAAACAGATTTTGACAGAGGGTGAAGTAAACAGCAAAACCAGTTTGAGTCTTCATCAACTCCAGGTAAGAAAACGACACAAGATATTATTTAAAGCAGACAATTCTACATGTGGTGCTGTGCATAAACATAATACATGAGTTTTAAAAGGCAAGAAAAACTTTATACCGTACTCTTGTTCCAATGTTTTGTCGCATGTCCATTTTTGTCCATTAATTAGGAAGTCAAATTTTTTAGTGGTGCTTATCTGTTCACTTTTGTTCAAATCTTTTTTGCTTCATGCTTTTACTATTTTAATAGGCTCTAACAAATCACTGGTCAGTTACATACCCTTGCAGGTGACCTATACGTTTTTATGCTCGTCTTGAAGACGTTTATGTACAGACTTGTGACACAAACAGTGAATCAAGACAATTTTCACTTTGTTTGTTCAGTCATCTGTTACCACTACAAATATAGAAAACCCCATGTTAGATATGCTGGCTCCGATCGATACAGTTAATATAAAATATAGGTAGGTGTATGCGATGAACGAGTCAAAAAATTAAATGCCTGGGTTGCACTTTTGCCGTATAATACAGACTCGAGTGCCAAGAACCTGTTTTCCACCCCTCCTGCCTCACCGCGGCAGAGAAAAGCAGCCGCTGCACATAACGCAAATGGAGACATCTTTTGTTTCTTGTCCAACTATACAAATTAATGCTTTTAAGATAAGCAATATAGTAATTTCAAATGTAAGTATGTAGAGTTGATAGTGAAAGCAGTGACGATAGTGGTCGGCAGAAGTGATTGGCTTTGAAAAAGTGTACGAGGACGAAGTGGTCGCGATGGCCAATGTTTTCTATTATGTACTAAATCATGCGACGTACTCTGAACTGCTCGGTTAATCACCTTATCCAGCACACAATTTTTTTTTTTGGGGGGGGGGGGGGGGGGCTATCACCTTCCACCAAGACAAACAGGGTTCAATTTCCAGCAAGGTTACTACCAGATTTTCGCACATTGGAATTGTGCCGGACGATGCCACCGGTCTGCAGATTTTTTCTGGGATCTCCTCTTTCTCCCACCCTTGCATTCCGGTGCTGCTCCATCCTCACCTCGCTTCGCTCTCATCGGCTCTCGAAACCTCACTGTTAAAGAGCTGCCCAAACATCTCCTCTTCACACCTCACTCATTGGCTAATGGATTCCAGGAATGGTCCACCAGTGATGACACCCTTCTTCCTTACAAAGTTGCCAAGCTCGGAGATATCCAGTGTGCAACATACAGTACATCACTTCAGCAGCATTCATCCAGTAACTAGAACTACCTTAGTATCATTTGGCTAACATCTTTTCTATTAAGAAAAATGTATTCCAAAAGGACTCTAAATAAGAACTGAGAATAAACAAACTTAAAAATGTAGAATTTAAAACCATACTTGTAAAGACTCCAGAGCTTCTTCCATTTGCTTCTCCGCAATTTTCTTGAGTTTTGCAAGCTCTTCCACCTGTTGATGGAGAACTTCAACTTCTTCTTGCAGTCTGCGAATCTCATGTTTTGCTCCTTCAAACTCAACCTATTACAAACACAGGTTAAAATGTAGTCATCACTACACAACATTTTTTGCAAAAAAAAATTGTTCATCTATTCTCAGCAGTTGAGGGAAACAATAATTTACAACATTTGTATATGAGCAACTCCATAACTTTCTTGCAACACTGGTTGGATTCCTAATGTTAGCTTTCAAAATCAACAGCATACTCATAGTGATGGTGCAATAAAAAATGTTACAGCTGCAGTAACAGTTAACAATTTAAATTATTTCTTTTCTTATACAGCGAAAACGTCTAATACAAACCTCACAGGACCTGGACTTTGCAGTTTGTAATAATGAGGTTTGTATTACCAGAAGTTTGCAATATTTTATAAGCATTTTTAAAAATTTTAATGTTGATTCTGTGATCCAGCATATTGGAAAGTGGTACATTCTCATTACCAGTATGACTTCTTTATAGCAATGGACATCATGTTAAATTTTCAAACTAATTAAAAATTATTTTAATTGAGCTTAGGGAGAACAGTAAATTCTTATCTTACTCCATAAAAAAAGAAGAGAACTTTGTAATAAGAGGTTTTTATTACAAAGGTTTCACTTTAATAAATTGTAATCCCTACACTTGTTTTAAACTAATTGGTACACTGAACTGCAGCAACAGTTATAATCAGTAAAGCTAGGCAGTGCTCTACCTGCGATGACTTCAAGACAGAAACTTGCTTCTGCAAGCCGATGTTCTCCTCCTCAAGCTCCGAGTAGTCGGTGATGAGCCTGGTCTCACGGAACTTGAGCTCGCGCAGCTCCTGCCTCAACGTCTTCCTCTCCATCTCCTTCTCCTCATGGAACTTGTCCAGCTCGTAATTCTCCTGCATCACCCGGTCCCGCTCGTTGACCACCCTCTCCAGCTCCTGCCGCAGCTGCAACACATCGTGGCATCCAGGCAGGTTGGCCTACAAACATACTTGGGGCGCACAGCATCAAGGGGCACTCCAGACACATTAAGTGGCTTCCAAGGTCACTTCTAGCCTGCCAGGATTGTGGTTGAGAACAGCTGTATATGAATACATTGACCTTTCTCGTTCCATGTGCAGGTAATGTTTGTGATTAGCAAGTTTCCACGATACGCAACGGTAAGTTGAAATATGTATGTGCACAAGTATAAAGAATTGAATATGAAATCAGAGCGCATGAAATGGCAAATGATATTGCTGTTGAACAAGTAACAGTTAACCAATGTGAAGTAAGGCTCCTACTGAGGGTGATAGCTACAACGGCCACAATAATCTGTCTGAAAGAAACAGAGAGTTGTCTGGAGTTGAATTACAATATTGTTAGGGTTGTGGGGAAGTCATTTTTTTCTCACGAAACAAAAATGATAGATATGTTATGAACTTTCATGAAACTGAACCGAAAATGAAAAATAATGTCATTAGAGTTCAGCCTTAAAGAAAGATTAACAAATTTCATAACATTTGAGCAAGTTATTCATTACAACAAATTAGTTGCAAAATCAATCCAAAAAATATAGGGTATGGAATATTTACTGCAGAGGATCTTGAATACATTTAAATTTTAGTTTCATGCAGTTATTCGAGATATAAAATAATGAAAACAAAGGAAATGTTTTAACTTTAAAAATTTTCTTTGCTGGTGCTCTAAATGAACATTCCTTAAAAAACCCGAAAATTCATTGAAATAGAGTTTTTGTTTCGTTACTACTCTGTGACCAAATTTCTTACCGAAAAGAAAATGAAAGTTGTAATTTTTCGTTTTCATTTCGGTATACAGAATATTCGCACAACCCTAATATTTTATATTTTTTTTTAGTATGGTGTGAATCGTAAACTTGTGATATTTCAGTACTCACTTTCTTACCTCACTCCACTATTGGTAGGGTGAGGGCCTGTGAAGTAGAGGCTGTTTTATATACAATATACTAATACCTCAAAACCCTTCCTACAGCGTGTGCTCTCCTTCCTGAAAGCTGTGCTGCATCTGGCACTGTTTTTAGATTCCACTACAAATTATGTAAATTTTAATCTGCAAAGTGTTCCTGCCTGTAGCAGGGTCAACATGAATGGGAGGCACGTACTATCTGAAAGGCACGCCAGTTGTTGCAATCAGCCTAAATGAGTCGGCAAGAGATGAAAGGAGGATGAAATTGCAGAATACTTAATTGACGCATCAAATGTCAATAAAACACAATGGATCCATTTAACTGCAGCTCCCAGTCTTGTGACAAGAAAGACTAGATTGATGTTCACTCCATTTTTACTGGGGGGGGGAAAAAAAAAAAAAAAAAAAAAAAAAAAAAACCCATTGCATAGAACATACCAACTACTGTTCATAATTTTACTTTTCTAGAGAACAAGACTGTCAAATTCATTCAATCTTCTGTTATTACATGTAAAACATCCTTTACTGAATGTGATCAGAAATATTGTCTACAATTTTCTTTACATTGTTCAGTGTTTTCGCAGTACTATATAAGTATTTTTGTTGTCCCTCTTTCACAACGATTTTAATTATCCGTATACGTAAAATGACTTGTTCGTGTATGTGTACACAACCATGCAAATTATTTTATTTATTTGGTATTTTAATTATGTATAGTATATGTATTGTTTTGATGTATTTCTAACATGTCCTACGGTCAATTGGATGAAATAAAAATAAATAAACGGCAACAAAACTGCAGTGGGCGAAGGGTCTGACTGAGAGAGTACTCACACCACCACAGCGGTGTCAGCCATTAGAGAAACCATGTCTAAAAAATGCCAACCCCCTGGGACTGGAAACTGGGATCAAACCATGGACCCAGTGGTGGGAAACAAACAACTAGCCACAGTCCCAACAGCATATCCCACTCCATTCCAAATTAAGAGTCTTCTATTTCATTTCTCACAAGCAGTTCAGATTTTCCAGTCATACAATGTGCAAAACAGTTCATTTGAAATTTTATCACCAATTAATGTTTAAATTTTAATAGGAAATAACAATTTGGAACTGTGCATTTTAAACACCATTATTTTGTGTGCATTTATAGTCCAAATGTTAAGACCCCTCACTGTTTATAATAATAGGGTTGTTATTGAGGGATAGGCTATAGTGTGTTTGGAAAATCAGACACATTTTGACCCACTCTGATACCTATACATCAAAATCGGAGTGGAATCTATTTTTAGATATGTATTGATTGTATAGTAGTGTTAAATGCAACTTAGTTTTCTGCAGATTCCCCTCAAATGTACTATCTTTTTCTTTAAAGAATTATTTACAGTTCCTCAAAAATGAATCTTTAAAGAGAAAGGGTGTTAATAAATGGGGTTGCAATAGTGAGATTCTACTGTATGCATTTTTTTTTCTAAAAGAAACATGAATATTGAAAAGTGTCTCCTGCTATAGCAATCGTACGAGGATACAGTGAGTGTATAATATTCATGCAGACAGAAATTATGGTTTTCCAATAATTTCCACTCAAGAAATTTATGAAAGGGATGCATAATGAGGACATGCTATTTTGACCCATAGCTTTTAAGAGCCATTACTAGAAAATATCTACCCACTCTCCTAGGAGGGGCGGTGCAGGGAAGAGGGGAGGGCTCACATGCAACAATACTAATATAACTTACCTAGCAAAGGGTGGAAGTATTTGTAATGCAACATATGCGGGAAAACATGTTTTGTTGTGTTTTTCCATCTCTATTATAAATGGTTTTGAATAACTTCCTCAAGACATCACTGTTAAGAGCCACCCAAATCTCTTCACTTAAAAGTTTTAAGTTCTCATTAGGTGTAAAAATGGCTAAAAAGAATGTTTGCAGAATCAGTTTTAAGTAGATGCCATATTTTCTACACAAAATCTTCAGAGTTGTTTTTAGACAAGCATCATACTTTTATCTTTATTGGAATGCCATAAAATATAGGGACACCACTTGAAGTCAAGTTCAGGTAGTTGCGGACAGAAAGAATGCATGTCATATGAGCACTTAGCGCATAGAGCGCATGAGGTATGTGGTGAGAAAAAGTTGGCTTTTGAACTGACACATTTTGAGATCTGAAACAGGCAAGTGGAACCCGTAAGGCTAGGCTGCCAAATGATACAAAGAGCTTCAGGAAAAATCTTTTTACTAAAAAAAATGTTCCAAATGTGCATAAAGATGTCCACCTAGGAATAACATAGAAAAACCTTTTACATCTGACAATTTTCAGTTTTCAATTTCAGTTTCTAAAGCCTATTTTTTGGAACCCTATTACTATGCCTACACTATAAAATGAAAGAATCACCAATGATAATCTCAGGAGGCAAGCTGTCTATTGACAGACTATACCAGCTCAATGCGTTGCATATAGAGGCAATGAGCCAAGTAACGAGTGTAAAGTTCAAATGAGAAAATAGTCTTAGTGCAACTTTGAGGGAGGGAACGTAGGGGAGGACTCTCCTGAACGCTCATCACTGGAGGGAGGGGAAACCACGTGACACTGCTGGTGCTATACATACCAAACTACTAGCACCGCTCTCTACTACTGCACTGTGGGACTTAACATTGTTTCGATTGGTAATATGCACAAGTGGAGCAGATGCCGCCCAATTGCACATCCATAAGCTTTTTACGCTAGAATCTAGGCCTGTCCAAAGAAGATTGTGGTTTGCATATGTGTGTGAATGTTACAACGTATTGTAAGGATTTGACTTACAGTTGTTTCCAAAACATTGTCTTTAACTTGTTTACTTACTTTTCATGTCAAGACTATGTTCTAAATGTCAATATTATTGTTTATCAATTCTAGGCGATATTATTCATTTTAAAGATTTGGAAGAAAAGAACGTAATATTTGTGATACCAGTTTAATTAATTACTTGAAGTAAAATTAACTTGTGGTTATGTACTTTCCATACACTTTGTTTACATTTGAAATTAATTGTGAGTGAGACATTAATTTTCATTTTATTTTGGACACCTATGAACTCAGTGATTATTTGTTAATATTTTATGAACTGGATAAAAATATCTGGCCTCTACATGGATAATACCTTTAGCCATACAGCTATGGTTTTTCATTCATCTTTGCCGAGTGCCACCAAATTCAAACCTCGACAATGGCATTCAAATCTATTTGTTGTAAGACAACTTTCATTAAGAACCTAGGAGAAGACTTCCTTCTCCGAGTCTTGCTACCACCATCGAGTGAGACACCACGTCTGTTTAAACTCTCTATGATGACGCCGTTTATAAACGAGGGTCGACTCCTGGATGACATCTGCATTACGTAGCAGAGGCGCGACTGCGACGTCCAGGATCTTGTTACCTGGACTGAGGTGACGATTCTGTGCACATGCCAATATTCCGCCAGACGTTTTACAACACGTGAGCTGCCTTCTCCGTTGCAGATGAACCCAAGAAAGATCGCATTGTTTCTTAAATGGAGTGTACTGCTGCCCAGTGTAAAAGCATAAAAACGTCGCCTGCCTTCAAAATTGCTAAATTAATAACTGAACTTTAATTTTGACAAACTGACTAAATTTTGAAGTTTTCTTTAAGCAAGACAATTTCACCTAAGTTTTTAACATCAAGGAAACACTCTACTTTTGAAAAGATTACACTAACCCTACCTACAAGTTTGAGAAACAAATTTGGGGAAAAAATTTGCTCTACAGTTAAGCTATCCGAGGAACTGAATGAATGAAGTAATAATGTTTGCAGAATTACAAATCAAATCTTTCATGCACATAGCCATACTGCATTAGCTGCGGGGATAAGGAACATAATCATTTCTCTGAGCCATTTTATTATCTAACCTTTTCACTGACAGCAGTTTAAAATATAGTTTTTGTGTTATTATTATATTAGAGTTGAAATTGATTCTGTTCTGTTGTGATGATGCATCTTTTTGTCTTCTTGCAAACTGTTTCATTAAATATTTAAAGTTATATTTTTTTTCTGATTTCATAAGTGATAATGTCTATTGATTTAATAAATGATTATTAAGTGTTCTTGCTAGTTGAAATCTACATATTGCAAAGGTTTGCACTGCATCAGTGGTTTAGTGCAAATGTGTTCTTATTCCGAGTTCATATTGAGAATTTTATGTTACACAATACTATTATGAATCTTGGTACAGCTACGATTAATTATCAAATTAATACTCAACCAGGTTCGTCACATTATAACTCTACACATACACACGTAATTTTATATTGCCGGTGTTAAAGAACTGCGTACGTTTGTAGTGAACACAAAGAGTGATTCAGAAAGAAAATAACACTAATTCTCTTACAGTAAAGAGAAAGGCACCCAACATTTATTAGACAACTAAGTATTATATTCATTCACGAAAGAGTGTAATAATAAAATTTAAAGTATTCTGATCTGGAGGTGTACGTTGAAGATCTCATCTGCTGGACAAGCAACAAAAAAAATGTAATTAAACAAACTGGTCGCTACAGTTGAACTCCCTATAAACCATCACACTTTGAAAATGAGGCTCGGCAATACGAGAATCTGTCCAACAATCAGTACATACCTGTTTTGCTTCATTTTCCAGTTCGAGAATCTGAGAGTTGAGGGAAGTCTCACGAGCCGCAGATTCAGACAACAGAGACTCCTCTTGCTCAATTCCAGACTTGGTCGTCACTTTGTGTGTGGTCTGAAACTTCGCCAGCGCCTGTCGCAGGACAAATACACATTTAACTGCATGGCTACACCACACTGCATTCTAAACAAAGTGCTCTCTGAAAAACTTTACATGACGAGTCAATTAAAACCTATTAAATTAAAAAAATTACTAGCATCATTGCATCTGAAGGTATTAAGCCAATATATTATCATAAATAGTTAATATATCTTTCACTTTCATCATCACAAATTACAAAGCAGCAGAGGAAAGAAGAAGAAAATATTCTGAAACTAATTTTGCATCTTCCAATGGCAACTTTGAAATGATAAACAAGCAAACAAAAATGTACAACTTTATTAGCAGGTCCCCAAAATCATACAAATGAAAAAAATGTGTGTATCCATTTGAATGCACAAAGTGATGTACTATATTTTTAAATTTTTAAGTTTTTTTCACATTTCTTTTTTTAACTAATGATTTAGAAATATGATACATTATGCACACATGTTTGGATGTCTTGAGAAGTTGTGTTAAAAGACAAATGGCTGTATACATTATTTTCTAAATATTTTTAACATACAGTCAATTAATCTGAAAGTTGCTTGTGAAATCAAACTTACGTTGTCCAGAATGAAACTTGAAATCTACTGTAAATTAATTTTGTTTTATTATATACTTTATAAACTTACAAACACTACTTAATTATAGAATAAAAGGTAAATTAATATTTCAGATGATCCACTTCATATTCCCATGTTGCACCAATGTAGAAAATGGTTTTAAGAAATGATTACAAGAACGAAGGTAATTTTTTGTATTCTATGAAGAAATAAACTGTTTTTGAAAGTACACCAATATGCTTGAAGGTTTGCAAGAATTAAATCCCACCCATTGTGTACAGAGAAGAAGTGAGTGAGTGAAGAGATTTGGACGGCTCTTAACAGCAGACGAGGGTGATTGAGGAGAGTATGGATCAGCACTGGAATGAAAGGGTGGGGGAATTGGGAGATCCCAGAGAAAACCCGCCAACGAGTGGCATCATCCCGTATGGTTCCCACATGCGAAAATCCGGGAGTGACCCGGCCAGGGATTGAACCTGGTGTGCCTTGGTGGGAGGCAAGCAGGATAACTGCTCAGCCACTACGGTCCCTACAGAGAAAATGAAAATTAGAAGTATTTTGGTCGAAAATGAAATATACGAAACAAAACTTTAATTTGAGTTGAGTGTTACTGTACACAATAAAATTATTCTGTTGTATTTATTCGCTGCAAAAATATTTGAAAAAGTTATTGCCAGCTAACTATTTAAAGTATTTAGAACGTAACATTTCTGAAATATTTGTTTGTATTGCTGTTTGTCGAGGCAAAAGTACAGGAAAAATTATGATGAAATTTTAACTGTACGATAGATTTTAAACCAACTTAAATATACTGCAGTATATATTATGATATAGCCTATTAAAAGAAAGCCAAGCAGAAGAAATAAAACATTTGTTTTCTTTTGAAAATTTTGCTATTCTAGATAGACTTTTATGTCAATATCTTCGCTGGATTACCTTACATTGTTACAATGTTGAAGAATCACAACACACGTGTATATAATCATGCTATGCCAATGATCCGAATACGTCGTCATAAAATTTCTTGAGTAACATTTTATTGGAGTATAGCAGGTTTCACAATAACATGATGTGACAGGACACTATAAGCGGTAGCCACAGAATTTAGTAGCTGACTTTTACCAACTGATGGTGTGGAACGTGTTGTACAAAATTCTTACATTGCTTTTGTCAATGTCAGACTGTGATGAAAAAGAAGACACTAAATATTTACTTTAAAAAATCTTGATACAGTGAAACAGTAGATTGTTGATACATGCTGTTTTGCACAATGTAGCCTATATTATAAATTAATATTTCTGAAATTATATTTATGCCAGGAGGAAAAAACTAACCAGTGACAATTATCTGCTTCTACAATAAAAGTATACGTCAATTAGATTATTTATAAGTTTGCATTTATAATATCTATTATGTTTGCTGTTATACAACACTATAACATCAATTTAAGTATACATGAAGACTAGTCATTTTGAAAACTTTCTAAATTTAAATGTTTTTGAAATGCCATTTTTATTTGCTTAAGGTACAAAATTTAAATTTTTCTGCCAAATGTTATGTACTGTATTTACTAGTAGATAGCAGACAAAAATTGTTGACTAAATTTTGTCACAGTCTGATAGCATTGGGTACGTTGCACTGCATCACATTGCTATCCTGTGAAACCAGTTTATGTATCTATAAGATGTGGTATTTGTCTGTAAATACTGTATTTGATTTCCTTAAACCTGTCACATAGCAGACTTTGGAATAAAAACAATTCGCAAAAGTTCTGTTTAATTGATATATGTATATTATGAAAAATAAAGGAAAATTGTAATAAAAAAGTAATGATTATTTTACATTATGAATAATAACTACAAATTCAAAATAAAAAATTTCAATTTTCGGCAGGTATAGCTATAGACCAAAGTTTTGTTAAATTTCTGTCTCTCTTTCACACATATGCAAATGTGCACACACACAAAACACACACATGCATGGAAATCCATATAACAAAAAACACACAGCACAAAAATGCACATAATATACACACACACAAAATTCAATGACAAATACAAATTGCAGGACAGAGTAGCCATGCATAAAAAATTTATTTTAATATGCCGCACAAAATTCAATGAAAATTTAAATTCCACGCAAGCAATCACAGCGGAAAAAGAAGTGTGTATTTTTAATCTGGCAAAAATAAATCTCTATCTGGCAGAAGTAGTTTAAATGTGTGCACAGCCACAAGACAAATTTTTGTATAGTTTCAGTTAAACACGTACAAAATTCAATGACAATTTCAAATTCCAAATGGCCCAAGCCACAGGCAACAGCCATGTGTAAGCGGCCTGCCTACCTAGTTAGTTGTCACGTGGGTGCGTCTCGTAAGCAGCTGTGCGTGTTCCAACTTTAAAAAGAAATTGGAATATTTCAATGCAAGTATTATTTCAGGACCAAAATGAAAGTCAATATTTTGTTACCAATTTAAACATTTGATAACTGATATACAAATGTGGTAGTTGAAAAGTGCTGAAGTCTGCAAAATCACTGTATGCAGCCCTCGTCTGCAAAACAGTGTTTCAAACTAGTGACAATGCTGTATGTTTTCTGAACAGATTGCTGTATTAAAACCCTACTCAAAGCTTCAAATTCTGAGTAAATTAAACTTAATATTGGATCCGAACTTGACACGTTAAAATTTTTTACTATGGCGGCCTCTTAATTTAAAATTACCAAATACAGATTTAATTGCACAAACAATTACAGGGCAAAGTATATATAAAATTCTAACAGCCTTCCATCGTTTCACTCAGGTTTTATGGAGTTATTAAAATACATACCTACACACGTGACTATCTGCAACTACCAGCGACTACTTCTGACTACTGCTGACTACTTGTGACCAACCATGACTACATGCGACTACCCGTGATTACTTCCGACTACCTGTAACTACCAGTGACTATCTGCGACTACCCATGACTGCCTGCGACTAGTTGCAACAACCAGTGACAACACGCAACTACTTGTGACCAACCGTGACTACATGCGACTACCCGTGATTACTTCCGACTACCTGTAACTACCAGTGACTATCTGCGACTACCCATGACTGCCTGCGACTAGTTGCAACAACCAGCGACAACACGCAACTACTTGCGACAACTTGTGACCAACCATGACTACATGCGACTACCCGTGATTACTTCCGACTACCTGTAACTACCAGTGACTATCTGCGACTACCCATGACTGCCTGCGACTAGTTGCAACAACCAGCGACAACATGCAACTACTTGCAACAACTTGTGACCAACCGTGACTACGTGCGACTACCCATGATTACTTCAGACTACCTGTAACTACCAGTGACTATCTGCGACTACCCATGACTGCCTGCGACTAGTTGCAACAACCAGCGACAACACGCAACTACTTGCGACAACTTGTGACCAACCGTGACTACGTGCGACTACCCGTGATTACTTCCGACTACCTGTAACTACCAGTGACTATCTGCGACTACCCATGACTGCCTGCGACTAGTTGCAATAACCGGCGACAACACGCAACTACTTGCGACAACTTGTGACCAACCGTGACTACATGCAACTACCCGTGATTACTTCCGACTACCTGTAACTACCAGTGACTATCTGCGACTACCCATGACTGCCTGTGACTAGTTGCAACAACCAGCGACAACACGCAACTACTTGCGACAACTTGGGACTACCTGCAAATTTTTTTATATTAAGATACACAATTTCTTTTAACTTAGTTTCAATTTATCTTTAATGGTTTTCGTAGAGCATGCTTAGAAAGCAGTCAAGTAGCTCATATTTCTCGGACTTGGTTTACAAATTTTCGAAATTTCTCAAGGAATTTTCTAAAATTAAGCAAAGCCTATATCCATCTGAAAGAATGTAGTTTTCTAATAGTGAAAGAATATCAGCCGTGTAGTTTCTGAGATTACCCGAGACATATAAACAAATAAAAAACTTACATTACCTCTTTATAATATTAGTGTATAGATACATCTACTGAATAAATTTAAATTTTCTGTAAAAATGGATTTATTGCTATCTGAATAGTACTTGCATTTAATCAGGCTACATTTTCATTATCGTTGTCTACTTTTCTATCCACATTTTCATTTACACTGCCTATTTTCTTATCCAGTCTGTCAACTACTTCAGCAATACTGTATATTTTCTTGTCTACCAGTTCACTAATACAACTGACTGGACTAATTATATTGTCATTAACATTATCTACAACACTACTTAGTTTAGTATTTACACTTTCATTAACACTAGCAATTCGGCTACCCAGTCCTTCGATCAAAGCATGGCGCACTTCCATCTCTGCAGACATTTTTCTCGTTAGCATTCACAAATGTCTTAATAACGGTTGAACCTATTACTATAACTATTAACTATAGTTACAAAATTATGCTACCAGTAAATATTGTACTCTAATGTTGATTACAGTTATTTTATTTGTTTTAAATAAATTTCCTCAATCTCACTTCTGAAATCAGTGTTACAGAATCCTCAAAAGTCAGTGGGCTAAACCAGATTCATTAACGGATGGAGGTCTTAATTAAATAAAAGAGTTAATTATAGTTATCTAATTTTATTTACAAAACCTACTAGGCCTACCATAAAAATTTTCTCAACACAAATCCTCAATAAATAGATATCACTTGCAGTTTTCAATTAATGAATTCACCAGTGGTCAGGCCTATGGAAACTGCAGGCTGAGCCAACAAAAATTAAGTAGGTAACCGTATGAATTAGTATTTATGTTGCGATTTCGTCCGGGAACTTGGGTACATGGTCGCTCACTCACACATCCCGACATGCAGTAGTAATTATGGTGAAAGTATGACAAAGACTTTATACTTAAAAATTAAGACTTAAGCCATAGACTTAAGACCTAAGGTATAAGGCCTACGAAGGGCCTAACTGCCCATGGGATGGGCCTACTATCATTTGCCCATACTGGCTTCACCATAAAGAGGCTCAAAAAGGTGAAATATGGGACACACTACAATCCCACAAAATGGAAAACATAATCCCCTTGTCCCTCTAACTCCTCCCCGAGAGGGGGGGGGGGGAGGGAGGGCATTGGGGGGGGGGTCGAAGAGGAAGGATGGGGGATCAGTGAGGGAGGGGGATCTGCCCCTCTCCCCTTAAGTTTTCCCACAGCGACCCTCCAAAAACAGCGTCTTTGTGAAAAAAACTACTGTTCTTGATTAATTAGTATGAATCAATACCATTTACAACAACCTCAAATAAATTGATTTAATTAATTTAATTTTAAAAAATCAATCACAACAGATAGTGTACTTATCAATACCTATTCAATTAGTTTGATAAATTATATGTCCACGTTTGAAAGTTCCAATATTTACAGTCTCACATGTTCTTTCAGACCCTTAGTCCAGGTCCCATCAGTCTGCAATGTTCTAGATTTCTCAGAGTGCCCTCACGCACAGTAGCCTTCACTCTTTGGGTATTACGCCCTCTCGCACATTCACACCACAAACACCTCATCAACAGTTTTCTTACAGTCTCCCATCGTCGTTCGCACTCGACTTCACCCGCAGCACTCACCCAGATGGGCTCCACAAAAGACTACCGATCCTTAGATCACTGCAATATTTATAGGGCCGTAGGCCATTGCTCAGAAATTTCTCTAATTTCTGCGTTGCCCTGAGGGTCCTAATTGCCACAATATTCTTGCGCATCCTCTAAACTCACCGGCTTCTCTAGCAAGGGGGAGGAGTGGCTGTGACGTCAGCTGAGTCACTGCTGTCAATCATCTCCTCCTTCCCCCATGGATAGGGAGGTGACACAGGAGCCAGCAGGTCTGCCTGGAGGAGGGGAGGGTCGAGGTAGGTCACCCCCCACAGAGCCGAACCGCGCATAATGGGAGGTCGCGGC
This sequence comes from Dryococelus australis, assembly GCA_029891345.1. Lineage (NCBI taxonomy): Eukaryota > Metazoa > Arthropoda > Insecta > Phasmatodea > Phasmatidae > Dryococelus > Dryococelus australis. The sequence continues at coordinate 191,992,860 of CM056998.1, read as the reverse complement.
CGGTGCGAGCTACAACGTGTAACACTATGTATTCTCATATAAGCTTATATGCTGTTCATGGCAAAGTCTGTGCACTTCTGAAGCCATAGTTACTTTTTCCTTCCAGGCATTCTTTTTTCCTTTAACCACCTATTTAAATAAATATTGCCATGTAGGCCTACGTAATAAACACAGTGTGTGTGTGTGTGCGTGTGCATGTGTGTAATATATATATATATATATATATATTCCACCACACACTGAAGTTTATGCCTAAGGCTAAAATAAAATAAATTTGACTATTATTCAAAGTGAGAGGGCTTTCAAAAGTGCTCACTTTACCATGAATAGTCTACAACTGTTTATATTTAACGATACCAGTGATTCCATGCATTGTGAACAAAGTTGCAGGGGACCTGAACGTGCCAGGTATGAAGTGCTTATATGGAGCTGAAGGGATGGCCAACACGATCCAAGATGCAGAGTATGGCATCTCAATTAATAAACAGAGGTGCTGGATGCTGCGTTGGGTTCAGCCAGAGAATGCCGTCAAGGGTTCAGTAGTATTAGATGGCATCAGTGATCGTGATATTCCAGCGGTAGAAACTAAACTGGAATGCTAAGGACAGAGGATTCTATAGTTACTGTAATACGGCAGTATAGGAGGGGAAACAAGAAGAGGGTACAAAATTACTTGAGGGGAAGATTTCAGCAGTGGACCAAGGTAGAAAGTGTAGATGGTTTAAGGAATGAATTGAGAGGATTTGTAAACAGAATGTTAGAGAAATTTATCCAAAAGAAAATAATAAATGCTGGAGGTGATCATCTGTATTATGGGAAAGCTAATAAAGGATGAAAAAGTGTTGACAAATGCACACTTGTAGGGGGAACACATGACTGAATAGTACTAGGATTGTAAAAAACAGATGGGGAGGGTTCTAGGAAGGCTGATTAAGCAGGCAAAGAATGAATACCTTGGCAGCATGATAAGAGGAATGGAGAGGAAGGGAAATAAAAGGAATGGCTAAAGTTGTATGGGTATATTAGGAAGGTTAAAGGAGAGGAGAGACGTATCCCAGTGCTGAATAGTAAGGAGAGTTTGTTCAAAAACTGACAAGGAGAAAGCTGAGATGCTACAAACCCAGTACTTGTCAGTGTTTGAGGGGCGAGATGTGTAGCAAAGGGAAGGCGAGGTGAAAAGTAGGATGTACAGAAAGTTAATGTTAAGGGAGAAGGAGATAGCTAGTGTTAAAGAGGGATTGAAGAATAGCAAGGAGGTGGGCCCAGATGGCACTGTTGGCGCCACAACTGCTGGCGGGTGAATTTACACCAAACAGAGTGCGGCCGGCAACGGGGGAGGTAGCTGTACGTGCATCCTGATGCTGTGTCGAAAAATTTAGTGTGTGTATTATCAGTTGCAATTTTGCCGAAGCACAACCAATATTTTTGTAACAGTTTGTACACCTGTACTAATATCGGCTGGACCGTGTCGGAGGACCAAACTCAGGCATCAAGAGAGCAAGCTACCAGCACTTGTGAAGCCTACAGTACAGGGAATGGAGCCCTAAAGTCTGGTGGCTGTGTAGATAACTTGAAGTGTTGTTTATAAGATCTTTAGAGAAAAACAAGTTGTCACAGGACTTGGAGGAGGAATTGGTGGTTCTGATTTACAAACTACGGGAGGAAAGGAAAAATCCTGGCAGTTACAGGCCTGTGAGAGTCACATCAAGTACAGGAAAGGTGATAGAGGTTTGTAGAACATTATGTGGTATAAACTGGCTGCAGGAGTACCAACATGGTTTTAGAGCAGGTCACTCGTGCGAAATGCAACTGGCTGGACTGCTGGAGGATTTGATGCATGCAGTATAGATGAGGGGAGCTACTGGATAATAAGTGGGTAGTGGATTGGATAGGTGACTTCATGAGGTCGGGGAGGGGGCAGAGGGTGAAAGTGGGGAAGTCTGTCGGAGAAAGATGGACCACTAATGTATGAGAAACAGGGATCATAAGGTAAGGATGGGGAGAGGGAAAGTTATGAAGGGACTTATGAATGGTACGGGCAGGGGATAGGATAAGCTTCCTAGTATAAGTACCAAGTGTGATTATTCAGAATGATATTAAATACAAGACGTACCAAAGGGAAGAATGGCTTTGGGAATGCTAGGAAGGGTCTTCTTCCAACACCGACCATACTACCCAAGAAACATGACATCGCTCACACAACTGCACATTCACAACTCTCGAGGGGCAACTATAAAAATCATGGCTATTTTGAAGGAAACGTCCGATACGTATGAAAACTGTATATTTGGCTTTTGAGAGAGTTACCTTGTTTACATTCAAGTTGACTTTGCGGTACATTCCATGGGAAGAGAACAAAAAAAAAAAATATACATATCATACAAGATGATCAGAGCCTTTGTTTGCATGCACCGCCATGGTATGTTTTAAGGTATCATGGTGTAGTGATGCTGAAAAAGACAAATTGCAAGTTGTCAAATTATAAGCAGAAGTTGCCAATTAGTTTGACTATTTCAACATCTTTTTTCCATTACATAATAATGAGTGTTTGCGAAGTGAGCTTCATTTTCCTCACATTCGTGGTACTTTGCAATTTTTACTATGTCAAGACCTTTAAATTGTACCAATAGAAGGTAAACGTGTCCTGTGTGTGCGTTATCAGCAATATAACACCAAGGAGGTGTATCCACCACTTAAACTGGTGAATAACATCAGTGCTGTTTGGTATACAGAAGGGGGGGGGGGGGGGAGGGCAAATAGTGATCGGGGGGTGTATACTAAGTTTAAGATGAGGAAGTTGGAGATAGAAAAGGTAATTAGGGGTTTGGAGAGCAGTAAGGCAGGGGGACCAGATGGGATAGGAAATGCAGCACTAAAGTTTGGTGGCAAGGAGTTGGGGAAATATTTAGAAGTGCTGTTTAAAGAAGGCCTTAGGAGAGGGTAAGTTACCACAAGGTTGGAAGGATGCTATGGTGGTACCTATACACAAGCAGGGAGAGGATAGGGGGAGGCCTGGCAGCTACAGACCTGTGAGTCTCACATCAAGTACAGGAAAAGTAATGGAGAGGCTGGTGGCGCAGTATGAGGTGAGGGTTATGAACAATAGGAATTGGTTGGAGGAGTCCCAGCATGGTTTCAGGAGGGGTTACTCATGTGAGACTCAGCTGGCTGGGTTATTAGAGGATCTGGTGCAGGTAGTTGATAAGGGGAAGCAGGTGAATGCCTGCTTCATAGATTTTGAGAAGGCATTTGATGTGGGGGCCCCATGGGACATTGATGAGGAAAGTGGAGGTGCTGATACCAGACAGGAGGGTAGTGGAATGGATAAGGGACTTTCTCAGGGGGCGAAGGCAGAGGGTAAAAGTGGAGGAGGCAATATCGGAGGAAGAGGAAGTTATGTCAGGGGTACCACAGGGAAGCGTGCTGGGTCCTTTGTTATATACCATAATGGTGCATGACATGGGTTTGGGGATTAGGGGAAAAATAAGATTGTTTGCAGACAATTGTGTTGTATATGCAAAAATGGAAAGGAGGGGTGGACTTGGGGGTAGAGTTGGAGGCGGACATTGACAAGATATGGTTGTGGACCAGGGAAAATAAAATGAAGATAAATGTAAGCAAAAACTAAGGTAGTGAGGTTTACAAGGAAGAAGATAATAAACAGGGACATGTTAAAATGGGGAGGGGGGGGGGGGGGCAAGAGATAGAAGAAGCAGCAGAACATAAGTATCTAGGGATTGTACTGCAGGGAGACCTCAGATGGAAAAAACAGGTAGAGAGGGTGGTAGCAAAGGGAAGAAGGGCTCTGGGTATGCTGGGAAGGGTGCTGAATGGAGTCAGCTGTGAGGTGAAGGCGTATGGCACAATGGTACGGCCAATGTTAGAATATGCTGCAGCAGTATGGGACCCGTATGTGGAGGTGGAGGTGCGAGAACTGGAAAAGGTGCAGAGAAAGGCAGCAAGATGGGTGAAAGGTAGGTGGAGAAGGCAGGGGCAGGATAATGAGGAAGAAGGGAACTATAGGCCATCAGTGATGATGAAAGAAATGGGGTGGAGCTCATTGAAGGTCAGGAGGAAAGTTGAACGGTTAGTCAGGATATACAGGATGGTGAATGAAGAGGGAGGATGGGGAGGGCTACATAAGGGAGAGGTGAGAGAACTCGCCACCGGGCGGTAGCCTAATGGTGAGTGTATGTATTATTACTATTATTACTACTTTAATAGGTTGTACATATCCATATGTTACCATGGAAATTGCATCCAGTGTAGTGAATTGCACTGTGTAGTATTGCATGTTAGCGTTGAAATTGCAGTACCTACTTGCAAACTATTGGCAGTTAGTAGTGTCAAATGCAGAGACCTAACCTATCCAAACCTAACGTCATGATAGGCGAATCACCGGAAATGTGTGTCAACCCACTACAGCAGAGACCACCAAAGACACAAAAAGCTAAATCTTATTCAAACACAATTCAATTATTGTAGTTTATTCCTCGTAGTAAGCCTCCTTATTGCACATTTTCCTACACACATTAGCACACCCACACAAACTGATTTGCCTATCATGAAGTTAAGTTGTCTTCTTGTATTTGATGTTGATAAAAGACAAGTTAACTGTCATTAATTTCTGTCAATCATTACTGTATTTTCATACACCACCATACCTTCCCCACCCCTTGTGATTCAACTCCTGTGAAGTTATACAGTGATGCACCCACAAAATTCATATTCAGCATGCTTAGCAATGTCAATATACACTATAATCTGTCATTTGTTTTCGACCCTACAAAGATGGTAGAGTGGTACTTGGGGTTAGGCCCTCCCACCCTCGCCAATAGAACCGTGGTTCGCAGTGGAGGACGCGTGGTCTGACAGCTCCAGTGACTCCCTTCTCTATCTTACCACCAGATTTTGTCATTATTCCAACCAGAATTAACATGCAAACCACTTTAAGCAATGCTATTCACGGTATACACAGGTGATAAAAAAAAATCAAACACCAATATAACGTACTGGAAAAAAAACACAGTTAATAAAAGGCGCTAACCTCTTGCGTGATTTCAAGTTCATGCTTAGAATTCTCATAGAGCGACTCGAGTTCTTCACATCTCATCTGCAACGACTCCTTCTCCTCTAGCAACACTAATCCATATTGGGCGGACTGAATTTTCTCGCTACTGGCTTGATCCAACTCCCGACCAAGCCTCTCAATTTCTTCTTGAAGTAATTCGAAAGACACCTCTTTATTAGGAGATCCGGTTGATGCCATCTTCGCAGTTTTTACGTATTCAATAAATTGTGGGCTAAAATTTGGAGCCCCTATCTCCAACTGACAGCTGTAAATAACGTAGATTCAATATCCTGCCCACAGCACATGTTTTTCATTTAAAAATTCCCATTCAGAATTAAACTATTCTGAATATATCCTCCGAACATACGTCACATACATTTACACAAAACAAATTAAAAAATTCCTTGACAGAAGCGCACCACCGAAATCAAGACGTCCATTCATGCCAAGCCAGTAAAATAACAATCTACTGCACAGCTTCAGAAGGCCGACGTAAAATACATTTATTGAACAACAACTGCATTAGCAATAATACAAGGCATTAACCATAAGTATTTTGAATTAAAGACAACTACTTAAAATTTGTGACAAAATATCTCTAATTATTAATTTTATTTGCAATTTTTTAAGCACAAACTGGAATGAGATAGACACATTAACTTCAGTTCGTTTCGTTTCATTAAAAAAATACGTATACTTATTACACACTTTACACAATCTCTTCTCTCACAGCATTTTCGGAAAGCATTACCAATCAAAGTAATAATAAGAAAATGTTATCTTAAAATGTTAAGACAAATCCGTATCAATAAGAACATTCATTCTGGATTTTAAAAAAAATTAAAAAATAAGCAACTTATTGTAAATGGTTGAATTTATGAGCACTTACTAAACATAAACATATGAAGATGGATGAGTGTTACGTTACATTGGAATATAACTATGACATGGGCAACACAATTTTTGTTTAAACCCCAAGGGCAGATCTTTATAAGATTTTTCAGGGCGTACTTTTTGATTATCAGATTTTTCTGAAAAGGTAATACAATTTAGAATAAACGAATCCAGCGGTATCTACTAGGTCTTCCTTTTTAGTCAACTGTGAGAGCATAGCTTCTAGTGATGGGTAGTTCACGAACTACCAGTTCATTAAGAACTGGTCTTCAAAAATAACTAGGTACATAGTTCACCAGTCAGTCATTCTCTCAGTACCAGTAACTAAAATAGATGCGAAAAGTGCGCCACTGTGCATACTCAGATAATCCATCATTCGTCGCTCCCTGTAGATTTCCCCCCCCCCCCCCCCAGCCACCTCACTCTGACTGGCCACATCGCAACGTACATACTTCTTATCTATCTGCCTCTGTCTATCGGTATCTTCGTTTTCGCTCGTTCAGCACTGCATCGAACTGTAGGGTTCGCAGACCTACCTAGTTCAAGAGTCATGAGTCTCAAATCGGTCGGAAATTGCAGGACACACAGCGCGAGACAGTTGGCAGACCTATGGTCATGCAGCGATCTTTCGTTCTTTCTTACTTTCTCGTGCCGACCCCAATTGCATAGTCGGTAGCATGCCAGTCTGTGGTGCGAGGGGCTCCGGGTTCGAAACCCCATCAGAGTATGGATGCTTGTGTCTTCAATTTAACTTGCTTCATCCTCATCGGCACTAAATACATCGCTGTTATGGTGTCGTAAAACCCTCTCACTCACTCGCACTGTAAATACGATGTTGCCAGACATACGGAAATTCCGTATATGTAAGAAAATACATCTGATAGTCGCACTAATACGAGTATAGCTACAGCAGTAAAATACAGAAAAACGCTCCTTACTGTAATGTCAAGTTTACACACTCGCAGTAAAGAAGTGAATAATTGCTTTTTTTTTCTAGTATATTCACTCAATACTTCGGATATCGCTTTCTGACATTTTTGCATAATATTAAACATAATTTATTTTTGTAATTAAAGATCTGTTAAACGTTTTTTATACTGGTACGAATAAATCCATTGTGTCGGAACCATTTGTGTTGAGTTTGTACACGCCTGACATCGAAAAATTAACTTTACACCTGGTTGTCTCTCGCAACACAACCTATTATAATATTATTGAGGTCGTTACTATCAGTGTCAAAAGTAATTTGGTGTTATATTACACAACATAGGTGAGGATAACACAGTATAAAGATATTTTCACTATTCATTTATCTTACTTCTATATAAAAAAGAAGTAATTTCATCTACATGCCTTAAAGCACTATTTCTTTAGCAAATAATTTACAAACATCACTCATTTGCTTCTCTTTCCATTTCATACTTGCTTAGATTCTTCTGGTGAGGGGAAATGGAACTGTGAAAGAGGAAACAGGGAAAAACCTATCTAGTAGAGATAGGTAGTTCATGAACTATCAGCTCATTTTGAACTAGTCTTCAAAAATAACTAGGTTACATTTGCGCTCTGTGGCCTATATAGTTAAAAAGAATGGTTCCCAATGAACTGTTCTCAAATGTGACTAGTTCGGAACGACTTAGTCCATTCTAGTGAACTATTTTTCCCATCACTAATATCTACAAAGACGGTAGGTTTTATAAGACTAACAACAGAAAAAAACAATTGTGGTGAGTAGTGAACAGAGGAAAGAGAAATGTGAAACTCAGCATAAATTACATAATATTCAATATCCTTTGATCATTCAATCCACAACTACAAAACATAAAAGTATTACAATACCACGAGAAGATTAGGCCTTTCATACAAATTATATTATACAAATACTGCTGTGAAAACATACGACGAGGATTATATTATCTCGGAAAGACATTCCAAAGAGAATCGACTAAAATTATCTTATTTGAATACCATGTATGCAAATATATTAATGAAATTTGCATGTAATCTAATGGAGTTAATTACTATTGATGAAATGTTCATTAACTATTTGAAATAAATAATTGTATTTATGTCTTTAGATTGTCACATTGGAGTGACATGTTACTGCCAAATATTTGTATAGTAGAAATATAAGTGATTTCTATGTGAATAATTATTTTTTTTATTGCCACCAATTTGGTCTTTTTTCGAGTACAAGTTTGTACAAAGACATAGGACAAGTCAGAATATGAACACATTATGTACAGAACATAAACACATAATTTACAGAACAATGTCCAAACATTAAAGTATTATAATATTATCAAACTCTAAATCAAATATAAAATAAAATACAAATAGTCTTGAGTTTTCAATAATTAATCTTCATTCTTCAATTTCTTCTGCACATCTGTGCTGCATCCTGGGTTACTCCAATCTATAAAGAAATAAAAACCAAAACAGAGCCACGCATTCCATTGCACAGCCGGAGTGGCTGAAAGGCGCCAGATTTGTATGTCATCAATTTTGAAATCATATTTTTCAGTTATCGAAGTAACTTTCGTATAGTGTTACTTTGCATTTTTCGCTGCAACCTAGTGGTACTGGGATCTGCGCTACTAATACCAGTTACCTATTTGGTAGCATCAATTTTACATATAAAATAGAAAACTTTTCAATGTCATTAATTCATTGTGACATTATTCTGTGACATATAGTCCTTAATTTATTATAATTAATGTAACCTCTGGGAATTTGCTTATTTAGGGTATGATAATTATTTTTCCTTTGTGTTCTTTCTGGCCAACTAAGCAATTCAAATGAGCATTTCTGAATATGTGTTACCAGCATAATTGTATCACTGAAAAGAATTTAGTTTACGTAAAAATTTCCATTTTGCTAACATTCTCGTTGCCAGAGAAACTGTTTCCAAGATATGTTATGTGGTAATGATTGCAGATAATTCTGTACTAAGAATCTATGTTTAACTAACTATATCATTCTCCGTGGTACGTTGTTTGAAAAGAAGCAATATATTTAATTATAAAAGAGACGACACTAATAGTACCAATCATAATAGGAAAACTTGGAAATTCTGTCAGATGTGCACATTTTGTTTTCACTGTTAGATATGTTTTGATAGTAATAGAAAAGAAAAAATATGCTGTTAATAAAAGGAACTTAGAATGACATTCAGTAATAATATCGCAACGAGAGCATGCCATAAATATATTTCATCAGACAGGATTTGATGTCAGCCAGCATGTCAGGTCTACGGGAGATCTACAAACTTCGCAGGATTTTGATGTGGCCAACTAGTCTTCCGGCTTCACGGGAGGCTTGTGATTTTCACTCAGTTACTGATGTATTCGGAGACAAGAAAAATTATTATGATAGAATCCAGGCTACACTGCAATTTATACGAATATGTTCCATTACAGCTAAGTACTAGACACCATCCACGGCTAGCAGCATAGCCCTTGTCGACACGCGCATACGATCACGATCTATTGCTCAAGGTAAGAAGTATCAGCAGCAGAGGGCTGGACACGATGCGCTTCCTTAGGCCAACTCCAGCCCAACAGGAAAGTGAATCTTTCTCATGCCACAAGGCGTAACTTTTCATAATGTGTGATAAGTGAAGTGTTCCAGCTTACAAAATTAGACCCACAATAAGTTATCACCCAACAAATAAATGAGAGGCAAAGTCCAAATTAAACTCACGTTGCATCGAAGGTGCCAAATGCAGAGCACAGAGTTCGTGTATATCAGCAATGATTTATCTTTTTGCAAAAGTGAAATGTGTCTCAGGTTCACGAAAATAAGGGAATTTAAGAACTGACAATTAGCCATTTTAATATTGCTAATCATTAAAATGTGAAAAATGCTACGTTGTGTGTGATGTGCACCATTCGTAACCTACAAAATAACTTTAAATAATTTATTAAAATTGTACATTAATTTGTGAGGTGCCAAATTAATGCAGAACACATAATTTCGAAGTAAAAAGGGTTACCATACATATTTTTCTCTTTCAGGTCAAAGAAATACTTAAGTGTACAAATTAATAAAAATTAAAAAATTAAAAAACATAATTTTTATAATAAGTACCACTGTTTTGTTTAAGTGCCTTGTATTACATCTCGATTTTCTATGTGTTTCATCCAATTCTATGTTTGAAATCATCCATTTTTATTATTTACTAAAGGGAAATTTTTTCTCTGGCACTGTATTCATTAATTATTGAAAATCTTTACCTGATATTTTTCTCAAAGGAAACAGTTTTGTTGAAAAAATGGTAGTTTTGAATTAATTGTCCGTAATTGACTGTGATCCGGGCACTTAAAATATAATTTTAGTAGACATTGTTTTACACGCAATCACAAGTAATAAGTCTGATGAAATAATGAATGGATATTTAAATGAACTTACTGTATCGTGATATGCACCGAATACATTATCCTTTTTTTCACCTTCGAAATCGATGACAAATATAATAAATCACTTGCACGTAAAGATGGAGGAAGTAAGTTGTTCTCAAGGCAATGAGAAGAAATAAACTGTGCCAGTTAAAATGTCGGAACTAGAAGCAGGGTGTGGTGATGACGTTGACAATACGTGATGTTGGAAGGTTGAACAGGGGAAGGGTAAGTAGGAAGAAGGTCATGCTCCAAATATGGTGTTTAAAAAACAAGAGTAATGATTAAAAAAGACAAGTATGGGGCGAGCGAGAATGAAGTCATTCTCCAAATATGGAATTTAAATAGACAAAGAGTGATGATTGGGTGGGAAAAAAATCTCAAAGTAATTTGCTTGAGGAGAAAAAATGGGAAGGGACGTAGCGATACAGATAGTTACGATTCTTCCAGTGTAAAATAAGACCACCGAAGAACTGCTTAGGTAATTGTCACGTATTGTGTGCTCTTATGGGATACGACAGTAAGAGCCCGATAGTACTATAGATTATCCCTTCAAATTGTTTTCTTTGCAGGTCGGTGCCATTTCGAGGAATCTGGCTGATTCCATTTAGTGTACCCAAATCCGATGCACATTAATCCATATCTCGTATCCAAGCATAATTTTTCTCCAAAAGTAATACATTTTCTCTAGCAAATCGAACGATGGTGTGCATGGGATGTAAAATAACAATATTGATCGCCAGGCCAGTTATTCATTCCTCGCCTGACCTAAACTAGTTTCTCATCGAGCACGACATCCTCAAACAATGGATACCGTGCGAATGACATGAAAACAATAAAGTGAAACTCATGGACAACAGGGGATGGTTGTAATGGTGGCGACGTAGAATGGTGTATGGAACTAATTGCAATATTTTAAGTGTCGGCGAGGCAGGGCAGTTTCGTGAGAGATTCAAACTTGTCGCCAGGCAAGATCGCAGAGCTGTGTTTACTGTGGTCCCTGATCAAATACCCGGGACAGCAGACTATCGTGAACGAATTTTTGTTTTCAGGGAATACAGTCGTCGCCTGGTCGAGTTTCTGCCACCAAGTGTGTATAGACTGGGAGCTGACATGCATGAAATGCATTGTGGGCCAAGCAAAGTGGCAGAGATCGACGAGTTGAAATTAGGCAAGTGCAAGAACCGCAAAGGCCAGTGGGACTTGGGGAAAGTGCAGAGGGATGACCCAGTGCTGGTGGAAAAGAGGAATGTGGCGACCCTGACCGAGATCATTCACGAGTGGATCGCGCCCTGACACGACGATAATATCATAATGTTGGCGAGCTTACAGCAACTTGGAAATTCACGGCTACTGCCACAAGCAAGTGAATCCCAGGAGGGAATTTGTGTACATCAAAAAGAGTGGAGTGGTTAACAATCGAAACACGATAAAATGAAGAAGGGTGAGACGTTGAGGGTGCACACGCAAAACACCGAACAGAGTTGGTGTTTGGGTGAGGTACAGCATCCACCACTTTAGCCGACAGAAAAATTCGTTGGTCGGCTACCTGGCAGAGTAGGTCTGGACAAAGAACCATCGATACAGCAAAGACTGCACCCTTTTCTGATGCACGCTGCGGTCATGCACTATTGGAATCGGCAAAGAGGGGATAGCGACAAAGGCTATTCTACTTTCGACAGGTATCGGTTTGTCATTGCTGTTATTTCAAACTCAGGCACGAATGAGGCTGAGTTGCTGTTGCCATTGTTACAAAGTTAAATTGCATGCCTGTTTGTTTCAGTTTAAAATCAAAGTGTGCATAAGTTGCTGTTGTTACAAAGTGTAAATGAGCGAGTGGGTCTGATGTGGTTTTAATTTAAAGGTGTTGCGATTGAGGCTGGGTTGCTGTTTGGTTTAGAATAAAATTAAAGTGTGAGCGATATTCTGAGTGTTTCAGTTGATAAATTAAAATAAGTTTGTGAGAGTGACTTGCTGTTGATACAGTTTAACATGTGATGTGACCCTCAGGTCACAGCACAGAACATTCACCATTTCAGCTGTCAATACATCTCATGCCACGACACCACCATGAGAGGGCACCAGCATGCAGCAACCAATGTTTACATGTATTTTTTTGTCTGTGTAGTGTTGTGAACAATAAATGTTAGTTTATATTTTCCAATGGCCTTTTTAATATTATATTCAGTGTTCCATTTTGATTAATTATTTAATTTCATGCAGTTCTCCTTAGTTTAATTTTTATTTTCATATGTGCCAGCTTGTGAAATTTTCAGCTTGTGTTCACTGTAACGTGGAGTTCTCGGAACACAAGGATCTTGGAGGTTAGGTTACTTGTATAGGATATTAGGTTAAATTTACCAGGTTTGGGCGCAGGTACAGAACACAAGAATAACAGGAGTTGTGAAGACCGATTGCCTGTGTGGCCTTACTGGTGTCCTGGCATCAATTTCCTGCAGCAACCATTCCTACTTCGCTGAGATGAAGTTCTGATATAATATAGTCCTCATGCCTTGTTTGTAGGGACTGTAGGCCTCCCCTAAAATGCCATTACACCTGTAGTGGGTTGTTTCAATAATCCAATGCTATAAGAGATTCATTGTTGATGTAATAATTTCATTTATTAACCCTTGTATGAGACACTTACTTATGCACTCTAGCAAGAAGAGCTCTGATACGGACATAAATGACACGAAGCCTACATTATAGTTTACATGAAAAATTACAGCTTGGCGGTGAACAAATGGTCACCCCGGGGCGAAAAGAAAGAGTAAAATTTTCTGGTAATCTAAAATTTAAACACTGCAGCTACCCGATTGGTACAAAAATTGAAGCCGCCGGAGCGGATGATAATGCACGACCTACCCCACCGGCTACGATGACTTTACTACTAAACTTGAACGTGGGAACAGGCTGCATTGGTGTGAGCCTACAACATGATGTCAAAATTCCCATTATTCAGGAACAAATATTAACATGAAGTATGCATTTGGATGAAAATGAGACAGAAATGAACAGATGTCACATAAAACACTGAAAACTCTCATTAAAAATATTCAGAAAGAAATTAAAGTATTATATTAAGCACTGTTCTGTTATCTGGCCCTCAACCTATTAAACACGCATTCTTACACAGTGTATATGCCCTTCGTACTGTAGCTATCTCTTAACGTTCATATGAATGTCTATCATAAGTTTTAATCTTTATATTAATTAACACTATATTTAGCAAAATGTTTAAGAATGAAATATGTATTGTTTGCCATGCTTTCCTTAAGGCTAAAGATAATGTCAGTTGAAGTGATATTGAGCTTTAGCCTATTGCCCGTGGTTCAATTAGCCAGTAGTTTGGTTATTTTGACACATAACAAACACACTTAAAGTAAAACTAACAAAGTATGAAATAAACATTCAATACCCTTATCGAACATTTCCCGTATGGATATATTAAATTCGGGTACCCTAGTGTTGCACAATGCACACTAGTGCACTAGAGAAAATGTGTTACTACTTTGTTTTCGAAAACATGTAAATGTAATCACACTACATATAGAAAATATTTCCCTCTTATGTCTAGTATTGTGTACACGATTTTCGTACATGGTACTTACCTTTCATATAACACATGGGATCTCTTTAATAAATCAATATTTGAAATACAAACATTACATGGATCACTGCATTATCAAAAACCTAAACAAACATGTGTGGCCACAAGGACGCTCTAGTACAAACCTGACAGACACACTGTTACAGAAGTATATTATTCTAAAAGGGCTCTTCAAATTGAAACAATATTATGTCACTGCACTTATGCACAACACACGGGTACTTGGGACACTGGCTACTGCACTGATGCCTGATGTGTCGTGTGATACATTGGCAGTAGTGCTGTCGGCGGGATGAACGGGCTGGTATTGAGTGATTCATGTCAAACACCCCCTCTTTGGAGGCTGTACACTTGCCGAATTCTACAGCTTCAACAGCAGAATATCGTTGGCTTCAAGTTCCCATAAGGATGCCTGTTGTGTCCGCTGTGTTGTTGTTCTGTTGGAAGTGGGCATAGTCGCAGTCTCGCAGCAGATGGTGGCAAAGTGCCATCTGCAGTGGTTGTCTGTGAATGCCCACAGATTGTGCATGGGGTGTGACAGTTACGATGAGCACGTTTCGAGCAGCGGGGCTGTGAGGAAAGTGCCTTCGCTCCCGACTTGTTGCTGCTGCTCTCGTCTGTCGCAGAATGTAGGTGTTCCATCGGTGTCTTGACACTATCAAGAGGGACCCTCACCTGGTGATCCTGGCCTTCCTCAGGTTGCCCCACCCCCCTGCCGTGCTGTCTGAGACATCACTAAACTTTGTCATTTGTACATGGGAGCGTCGAACATCGTGCCATCGGGAGTACTTGGCATGGTGATGTCATTGCCAGCAGAATGTTCCGCATCACTTGAGCAGTGTGGGAAAGGCTGGCGCAGGCTGTTGGATGCCGAGCATTGCAGTGAAATGTTGTGGTGCTAGAACTGCTCAGTCAGAACTCGTAACATGATTCACCTTTGGCTCGGACGATTGTGCGAAGCCCTGTCCATTTAGCAGCGAAACCTGTGTAGAAGCCTTTCTGTCCCGTGGACTAGTAATGTGGTCATTCATTTACCTGTTTTCCTATCAGAAGGTGATTTGTGGGCCTGGGGGGTCGAGAGGAGGTCGGCATCCATGTGGTCATGTAGCACCTCTGTTGTTCTCATGCATCCCTCATCGCCTTCGCTCATCCTTCCTCACTACTCTTCCCGCCAGCAGGGTCAGTGGTGCGCTCCCTTATCCCGCACTGGAACTCTCCCGGAGCAGTAGCTTCCCTGCAGCAGCTCGGCAGATGTTTTGCCGGTTAGATGGTTCACTCGGCAGCAGAGGGTATACAAAGCCGCAGGTAAGTGCTTGGCCCGCACCAATGTAGCTGTGTTTTCAAATCCTAGTTTCTACATTCTGTAGGGTTTGTGAGCTTATGTTACATAGCTGTAATGTAATACGTTGCAACCCATTTTATGAACAGGTTTCTCCAAATACATCCAGTGTATTGCATGCCATTATTTCTTAATAACACATGTGGAAAACCCCAGCAGGTTAAGAACTCATTATGAAGTGTCTTTCCAATTGTGCGTGTTTGTGTGCAGGAAAGGGGGAAGGCTTCTACCCAGCAGAAAAACAGGTCCGTGACAACTAAAATGAAACTTTTTCCGGTGGATGTCCATGGATAAGGTCCCATAAAATTTATTAACCCCATTTTCAAATGGTTCTTTGGGTTCGCGGGCCTATTTTTGTTTTGGAATCAATCCTCTCATGTTGTATTTGTAATGGCTACACTTTACACAATCACGTAAAAACACACTTGTGTGCACTGCAATGCCGGGCCAGTGAAATTATTTTGTAATATTTATTTGGGTTTGGTTTACATCCGGATGTCCTGCCTGTTCACTATCATGTGCGTAGTGGAGAACTGCGTCGTGCATGGCAGGTGGAATATATGTACACCATGTGTCACTGTTTATGTTTACACGTGATTCCAAACAGCCACTGACAACACACCATTTTCCCACTACTCGTTCTGCACACTATCGTTCCTATTTGCGGGCAATGTGGCATTTGTTTTGCTCGTTTATTACCTGTTCCCTGATTGTGTCCAGTGTGAGCGCAGCTGACACAACCATGATTTTTGAGCAGTGTACTGGATGCATAACAGATGTCTTGTGCTTGGGATGGGATGGGAGGATATGTCTTCCCCCTCCTTGTCGTCTTGCACAATTGTTTGTCCTGGCGAGCATGATGGGTGGAGCCAGAAAAAACTGCAATTGTCGGTTCGGAGGGTGCAATGGTGTTACTCATGCAGCTGGTGGTACTTTTTGAGAGTCCAGACAATGACAAGACACTCACGCTCGTTCACATCATATCTGCATTCCACCGCTCCAAACTAGGCACCTCCGAAATCGATAATTCACCGTGTTCCATCATCTGCCATGTGGAGCAGCATTGCCCCCTGCTCTACTCACTCGCATCTGTCTGTACATAAATGTGTCTTGCCGAGTCGTAGAAGGTAAGCACAGGGAAGTCCCAGAAACAGTGTTGTAGCTCTTTAAACTGTCCTGTTGTCTAGTAGTCCACAAGAACTGAGTGTTTGGAGACATCAGTTCAGTGAGAGAGGCAGTCACTGTGGTTAATTCCCGCACGTTGCCGTGCAACCAGATGGCAAGCCCAAAAATCTTGCTGAGATGTTTGTGTGTGGCTGGTGAAGTGTAGTATTTGATCACTTTAAGTTGTTCGGCTGTAGGGTGGCTACCGTGCTTGTCAATAATGTGGCCAAGAAACTAAATTATGACCATCCTCAGATGCCACTTTATGTTGGCACAGTTGAGCTTGTTTATTACATAGGCATTCTAGGACCAATGATAAATGCCTTATGTGGTCTCCCCAGAATCCAGACCAGATGATAACATCTTTCAAGTAGGGAAAAATAAAGTATCCAATGTAGCCATACTGGACACGTGTCATAGCCTGGAAAGTGGAAGGGGCAAACTTCAGGTCAAACAGAATGAAAGAATTGGAAGCGCTTTCCATCTGGTGCTGTAAAAGAGGTCTTGTGGCGATCTGAAAGTTGGACTGGTATTTGACAAAACCCACTTTTCAGGTCAATCGTCATTTCCCCTTGGGAGGCCCAAGCTGTTCAGGGCGTCCTTCATGTTGATGTAAAGGGGTGGAGCACTTTCAGTGATGTGGTTAAGGCATCTGAAGGCAATGCAGAATCGCCATGAGCCTTCCTTCTTCAGGGCGACTGTGATTGTCCGACAGATCAATCACGCCCTCCGGTAGCATTTCGTCTATTTGGTTGCAAATTGATTTTTCGTTGGTGGATGTAATACCATCGGGGTGAGTCAAATACAGGTTTGTTGGTGGTTAGCAGAATACAGTGTTCGGCTATGGTCGCCTGTGCAATGGATCGGCCACCTTAAAAGCAGCTAGTCGCTCGTTCAGTAAGAGTTTCACTACCTCCCAGAATTAAGGGGGCACCGAATGATCAAGCTCGTCGAGCAGTTCTGGGGAAACTTGTTCAGTTGTTCGCTGATAAAAATTGTAGACTGTGACGTGAATAGGTCAGTGCCAGCCCATTTTTCCTGCTGCCAGGAAATCTGCCAGAACAAGCATCGCCCAAATGCTTCATCAGTACCGCAGCCTGTGTTCTGTGCACCAGTATTGGTGCATCAGTGCAGTGCATTATACGTCTATGTAGTTGTTATATTTTTGAAATTGCCTTTTTAATAGTGTCACATCATGTTGTGTGCATTTTGAAGAATAATATTTATGTTGTGATCCTGTGTAATATGATCAGAAAGTGTATTTATGTCTACTAAAGGTGAGTGCTGTGCAAAAAAACTATGTACACAGAATTTTGATGCAGTTAATTCTAGGGCAAATATTACGAATAGTTTCGGCATGTGTGTTGAGTATTTTCCCAGTGTTTTGCTATGTCATGTTTGTCAACAAAGTGTATATTAAAGTCGGCACATAGTAATCAAGTACATGTAATAATTAATATAGGAATCAGATCAATTAGTCTTATGTAATTTTTCTGACAGTTGTGTTATCGTTTTGAAGTATGTGTTGCCCGTAATATGCACTAACGTGCATCGTCCCATCTGGGGACGTCAAATATCATTCCTGTATGTAATTTAATAGTGTTTTTGTATATATCAATTTATTGCTTTTTCGCGTTTAATGGTTTTGAGAGTGCATAAATAACATAATCTAGAGACTGGCCAGAAGAGCCATGAGGCAGAGGCCACGAGCCGACCACATGACTACGGACTGTTGTTCGCAGACTTAATAAAAATGATAGTCCCTTATTTTGAAATTCGTCGACTTCATGCGAACGTCTTGCAAGTATATATTTTGCACAAACTAGCTCTACTGCATGCTTTAAGTCACTCGTTCCATCTTTATCATCAATTGTCTTGCCATAATCGTTTGCATATTGTATCATTGTATCATCTTGCATAAACTGCATGTGACCATTGTCCTAATGCTTCTTCGCACAAAATGGTCTATTCATGCATTCTGTTCTCTCAAGTCGTCGGGAAATTTTACCATTGGCTGAACACTCGATCGCAGAATCGACACTGGAGACAGCCAGTTAGCGATGGTGCAGGTCGCCGTTCCATGTTAGTTGAGGTCAAAGGCTGATCTTTTTCGCAATTCATCTTTGTAGTATGACGAGAGAGCAATTCCAAAAGTCAATGTTAACTTCTCAATGTCTGAACATCAACTAAGGTAATTGCGTACATCCGCTGTATATATACTTTTTGCCCATCACCGAAAAAAATTACCAAATTTTTTTTTTAAGTCCGAGAGAAAATTAATGTATTTTTATGGTTCCCGGCTTCGAACTTGGGTCCTTCCGACATGCAGCACCTTTTTAAATCCCTAAAAACTTTGTATCAGTTGCACATGAGTACTGCATAAAATTACTGCCTGTTTTTGTTAGTTCGTAGGAAAATTGTCATAATTTTATAATTTTGGGTCTCGAACCCACAAGCACATTTACTTTCACAGTCATATAACTGCAAGATAGTGGCTGGTAACTATGAAATTACTGTTACCTGACTGTTTTATCAGAAATGTTAACTGTGTGGCCACAGGTAACCAAAATTTAAAGGCTATTGACTGTGAAAGGACAGTTGTTTAGCTACAATTCTGAAGTTCCTGACTGTAGACTTGCAATCACACAAGGCAACTGTCAAACAGTGGTTGTTGGCTTAAATACAGCAGTTACAGTACTGACCTTCTGAAGTTGTTAACTGTGCTACAACTGTAATACTATGGTCACCCAACTGCAGTTTGACAGTTGATAACAATAATACTGCAGTTATTCCAGCTGTGTTACTGCAGTTGACAACTGTAAGACTACAGTTACCCAACTGCACTTTCACAGTCAGCAGCACAAATATTATTGTGTCCAACTGTAGTTACACAGTTGTCAACTATAGAGTTACAGCTGTCCAACTTTAACACTGCAGTTGACAGCTGCAAAACTGCTGTTGTGTAACTGTTGTTTTATATGCTATTTTGTACTATTGACTGTGAACAATAGTGACTGAAAAACTGTGAAATGACAGTTAATTTCCCAGCAGGGTCTCACTATAAATATTCCTAAAATTTAATAAATGCCTTATGTATACAAATTCCCTGCTATTATTAAAACATGGCACTAAGTGTGGCATTGCATACTGATGTAATGGCTGTATGTAAAGACGGCACATGATGTATTTTGTTGCAATCATGAATGTCAATAAGTTATAAAAATATATTTAACATTCTTAATTTTTAAAATGGCCAATAGCTGGTGGCATGCTACGCTCAAATGCACGAAACGGAACATAAACAAATTCACAAATAAATATAACTGTCACATGATTATCTAGGCAAGCACAATTGTCAAACATAAACATATTTACCCTCTTACTGACTATAAAATCATTAGTCTACTATTTTACACAGGAGTTACCAGTGGTATAATAATAATAAAAACACAATAAAACCTATTTAATATCAAATCCTTCAAAAGAAATATACATTACACTTCAAAGACAGCATGAACACATTTAAAAAAAACACACTGATATGGTCGCTGCAGCAGACACATGACATATGTTGCTAACACACTAGTTTTAAAATGGCCATGTTGAAAAATACACAACATTACATAAATTCTACATTGTACTCATTGAAGTAGCGATGCATCAAATGGGCTGTGAAGGGGTGGTGAACGTGGTACTGATGTGGCACCGCGGTGCCTCATGGGGTAGAGACAGAATTTGAGGATCGGTGGATTTTTAGAAATGGTTTTCCCGTTGTGCCATACATCGCTGGACGATGTTGTGTGAAGTCGGAAGAGCAGAGTTTTCTTACAGGGCCATTGGGCTGACGACCATGGCAATCCTGAACTGCAGCTCCTCGTATATGCACTGTGACAAGTAATCCAAAGGCATAGTGCGTAGTGGTCTATTCGGGTCAGCTCACACACCCATGTTAGGTAGTACTATTGCATACAAAAGCTCGCCGAATACTTTCAAGTTGCGTTTGGCGCAGTGACTTATCGGCTAGTCACACACCTATGTTTTACACACACGATACTTGCACATTAACCATTGCGAATAAAATAGAAATACATACTGGTACACTAGGTAAAGAAGGTGTGGGTATTTTAAAGGTCCGTGCCCTGAAGAGCTCAAAGGCTAGAAAAAAATGTCCACATTTTTAATTCTCAGTGAGTAAATAACCCGTTTTATTTAACAAGGCTCTCCAGCCTAAACTCGACATTCAAAATAAAACTTCATGGCTTCAGACTTGCTGGTTATGTTATGCTGTAAAAATGGTGCAAAGCCTATAAAGGTTAAGTGCAAGTTTTATGCTTCCCCAGGCGATGCAAGTACTGGGGAAGAGGGGGCAGCTGATAAACAATGGTTCCGATTAATTAAAGTTACTACAGAGATTAAATGATTGAAGACCAAAGTTGAATGCTGCCCGAGCACACAAAATCCGAACTGTGGTAACATGCAATCACACTCCTTAGATGCTCATAGCTGACTGACTTGCAGCCTTGGCACACCGGCCGAGTTTGGCGGGCTACGTGGAACTACCTTCTATACATTGCAAGCACTGAAAAATAAATTGTGCTCCCTACCTGGCTCTGGAACATATATAAATAACTCTTATAATTAACACTGAATAGATTGCACTTGTTACATATGGGTGAATGAGGCGAGGATGGCACATGTTGTGAATGGTACATGAACAACACACAGAAAACCACACTTAATTAACTCTGCAATGCAATTGGGTTGTTTCCTTGCATATATTTAGTAAACACATGGACACGCATGTTAAAATGCACATACCAATCCCTGAATAAAAATAACACTAAAATTTGGGATCTACTTCTAGACCATTGTGCTACAGCGGCGCTCTGACGCCACGTGCTGGGATCTGCATTTGCATTGCGTTCATACTTGCATCTCAAACACTGTACTACACTGTACTGCTCCCTCGTCGAATGCGCATTCCAACTGCGTATTTCTGTGCACCACAGCTGTAAAACGGGTTTCGGGACACGTGACACAAGTCAGTACGTGTCAATATCATATATTATAAGTGTTAATACGTTTTGTGACTATTTTTTTTAAAGTTAATTACGAATTTCCATATGGCTGATATTTTCTCCTCAAATGCAATTGGTGCAGTGCTAAAGTTGGATATTTAGGTTTATGTAAGGGATTTGTAGTTTATGTTGCATTAGCATACTTCTAACAATATTCATGTTGCATGTCGTGCCATAAGCATTTTTATCGCCAATCGTTGTCACACCCTTCCACAGTTATGAAACATTATGTGAAAAGTTAAGCCAGAAGAACACCCAGAAAACATCCTTTTTTCCATTCTGACCATTTCAATTTGTTGTTGAAATCACTCTAATTTAGTAATTTACACAATTCGCCACCGACAACAAATAACTTTTTTTTGCTGAGAATTACAAAATTATAGCCATGTCGTTCGTGAGCTACATGTGACGACTGCACGCGCGCAGCGAGAGCAATTGCACTTGAGTAAAGGTAATTATCTGGGGGCCTTTTAAAAATAGTTTTCTATGGGTGCAACATAAAATTTGCATTTGTGTTGCTCCAAAATGAAATTAAATATGAAAAAACATAGTTGCCGAAAGTTGAGTACCAACGCCAGAATCTAAGAAAACTACGCCCAGGCGCAGATTTTTTTTTTCCATTTTGCGTTGGTACGCATCTACTTGCATCTCTTTTTTAAATATTTAAATCAATTTTGGTGCAACACAAAAGAAAATGCGTGTTTCGCGTCTAGAAACCTGTAATTATCCCCCCTTTTTTTTTCATGGTGCCAAAGAAAAATATAAATTGTTCGCTACTACGTGCTTTACGGCGCAGGCCTCTGACTTTTATGTTTACATTAAGTTAATAAACACAGCTGTGCTCTTATTGCAGCTGTTTAATGACAGGTTGTGCGCGGTAGATAGCTTGAACTTTGCTAACTTGGTTTGCGAGTTACCAGCTGTTGGTTTGTGAGCCGGCCGGGTGTGGACGTGCTGTGTCATCGCGCGGTAAGAATGACTAGTATTTTTAAGCATTATTTTTTAAATTTAAAGGTTTAGTTCTTACTGCTGTGCGAAAAACTAGTTTCTTTTTAAAAATAAACTTCTGATTGAGTTTTTAATTTGACAGTGTTTTAATGCTTTTTAGCTGCAAATAAACTTATTTTGGTTTAAGTGATTCAAAAATTCAGACGGCTACGTTGTGCGGTTTTTTCTTCAATATTGGGTTCGTGGGAAGTTGGTCGTAGGAAGATACAAGTGTTAGTAAACCAAATCAATAAGATGAACTGTCAAGTTTGAGACCACTCCAGTTTAGTTTACTGAAGTGGAGTTATCTCTATTTACAGCTACATTGGCGCCGGGAACGAAAAAGATTGTGTGCAAAAATGGTCTACGTAATGGGAGCAACTGGGTGGCTGCCTCAAGGACCTGTCGTATCTGTCATAATGCAGAAGTACCATTCGAGAATAAATCTAAGGATTCCCCAAATGGGCGGTTATCGCACGTAGCATAAACTGTTAGAATCTGCTTAGATTATAGTCTCAGAAGAAATGTTCCGTGTGAGCATTGTAATCATTCCTAAAATCAACAAAATGTTGCTGTAAGTAACTTACGACTCCGGAACCACTGGCTCGTGGAACTTAAAGTGGAAAAGACACAATTTTGATATTGTTCCCCAAACACAATATTGTACAAATCATTAAATGTTCAGGTAGATACACCTACCTATAACATAGTATGAGATATAATCTACATAAACTCCATAATTACTTAAAAAAAAATCAATAAGTTGTTGAAATATTTCACTTCAATTCGAAGAGATGACCAAAAAATATTAATTTATCATTCTGGCCATATTGTACACATATAGGACCTAGTGAAAACTGTTAACATATTTATAAAGATTATTTTGGAAAAAAATAATATTGTTATAGCGTTCACCTAAGATTGAAAACAAATAATAAGTTACAGAATTACCTACATTAGATTACAGACACCTTACTAATTTCAAATATACTTAAAAATATTTAGTACAGGCAAACTGTAGGTAATTCTGTTACTTATTTGTTTTCAAATTCATTGTATAGATCCAGAGTGAGTACAAAGACTCGACAAATGCTACTAATGAAACCATATTTTATTGGTAAATAATATATAAGAAAAGGAGAGATGCACAGCTACTCAATCTGGTATATGCAACAGGCGCACACAGAATACTACGACGAGACATTTTTCACGCGGTTCAAGTCACAGTCCTTTTTTTATATATCGTTGGTAGCCTAGCAGCCTACTTGTCACCTTTACGGGTACAAGTACGTAAGTAGTTTGGTTTTAGAGAACAAGGCATAGAACTCATATAAGATAAATTCAATGTATTCCATTGAATAAAATTAATTTTGAAGATAATTTTTGATATTGTACCACACACATGTAACATTCTGCTAAGTATAGTTCCTACTATTTATCAGTTATTGAAACCTCGCTGTTAAGAGCTGCCCAAATCTCTTCACTCACTCAAACTATTTAAAAGAAGTCAGCTTCACAGAGGTGATATTTAGTTTCATGACAGCATGCCTTCGAACTTGATATAATCATGAAAATTGACTGCATTGCAAAGGATAAAATAAATTTTCTAGAGAATTCAACGAATGTACTTTGTACTTTCTGTACAAACTTGTTAAGCAATGTGTCCACTTCTTAATCATTGCACGTCATATTGTAGCAGCTCAAATTTATTTTTCTAACAGGATGATTTAGAACTGGATATAGTTGTAAAAATTTACCTAACATATATAATGTAAAAACAGTATTTTTCTAGAAAATTTGACACATTCCCACATTCTATTAATTACAGACACTTTTTAATGTACAGGATGTTGCAATATTGCATGTCAATACGTAGGGGAAACATTCCCCACATTGGGACGAAGAAAAAATATTATGTGAACACAGGTCCGCAAACGCTTCATTTCTTCTCTACAGCCCGTAATACATAACATACATTGTATGGCCTGCAGGCCAAGATGTTGCAAAATTGCATGTCAATATTTCGGGGAAACATTCTTCACATCTGGAGGATTAAAAAAATGTTATATGAACATATGTCCGCAAATGCATTGTTTCTTCACTACAGCCCGTAATACGTAATGTACAGTGTATGTCCCGCTATGTATTACTGGCTGTAGTGTAGAAACGAAGCATTTATGAACCTATGTTCATATAACATTTTTTAATCCTCCAGATGTGAGGAATGTTTCCCCAAAGTATTGACTTGCAACATTCTGTAGTCACCATGGTTGTTTGGAACATGCAACACATTCTCCTAGTGACTGTGTGTTACTAGTTCACATTGCCACCCCACCTGCCCCCAGAGACTCGCCACATCATAAGTAACACAAGACATAACAGTTTCTCCCAAAAAAAGTCACAAAATCTTCAAACATGTTTGGGGTTACCTCCTGATATTGTAGCTCTGTCCTGACCATGTTTGCTTTGGGACTGAAAGGAAATCCTCTAAATGTAGAAGACGCTCACAGTCAGTGGTGGCCAGCAGTTGAAATGTGTCCTGTTCTATAAATGTAGTACACATCACCGCCTCCCCCCTTTTCACTCCCGCTCACAAATCTGAGAATTCATGGACCACAGTGTGGCTACTTTCTACATTTTGTGTTAATTTTTTTTCACATGTTGCTGCCTTGTGCTTCGCATAAATAAAGTATAACAAAATATTTCTTTGCTCATATATTTGAACACTTGAAAGTACAGTTAGCAGCACCAACCATGTAAAATGCATTTCCATTGCTTGATTAAATATTGAAATGTTCTAACCATACATATTAAAACAATAATGATTACGTGCTGTACTCATACAAGAGTATTATGCAAAAGCTCCATTCAGCAAACAAAACATGATAAAATGTGCTTAAAGCAAGAATAAAATATAAAATATCTTCAGTGCTTTATATACGAAGCTTCGATATAGTGGACTGCAAAAAATACGTTACTCGCTCAAACAACTTTCTCATAAAAATTGCGCAAACAATTTTATTAATTTAAAGCTTACTGATTAATATTGAAATACCATGATGGTTGACTAGAAAAAATTTACTGGTGCATATGAATGAAGAAGGGCAGCCTGACAAGCCTATAAAAGCTTTCAACTAAAATACACTTTAAAAATTTACGTTAAAAATGAATAACAATCGTGAGGGTAATCCAAGTAATCCTTCCAAAGCTTCACTATTTAAAATAGAAGGACAATACAATATAAAAAAATTACTACTCATGCGTGAGTCGTGGTGAAGCAGGCCAAATTCAGAAAACTGGAATTGACAAATTGGGCAGCTGACAAACAAAGACTACTACATGTTAAAATCAGCGAGCACACAGTAAGCAATATTTAGTTCTACTGAAACAACAATTCTGAATGGCTCCTGAACCACGATTTGGAAAAATACTACTGAAACTGCGTGACCATGACTAGACAACACTACGCCACAAGTTCGTTAAAAACGTACCATGAAAAAATGCTGGCACCACAACCCACCATTATTAAAAGCTCCTTTCACGGCCGCGTAGGCACATTACACGTGAATTAAAGAAAATTAATTTGTCGCAAAAAATGAATGACTGACAATTTGACTCGGGTAGCGTTGAATGTAGCTGGCACAGTCAATGTCAGCCAGTCTTGAAACATGGTGCGGGCGAAGTTCGTCGCAGCGTAAGGCATAGCAGAGACGAAAGACAAAAGACTCTGGCATCAATTGCACAAGCCTTTAAATTAACTTAAGCCTCATCCCAAAAAAAAACTATGATCCACTACGGAGGGAAAATGAGGGAGAGAAGAGAGGGGAATCAAGGGAAGGGGACGAATTCGCCACCGAGAATACCACCATGCAGAACTGAATATTGATACTTAACAGCAATGGTGGCACCGCCGTGCGTCATAACCCCTACCCCTGAAACAGTCATTCTGGGAATCTAACTGACTAGGTCGCATGAGATGATACTGAGTTAACTTGGATTTCAGGAGCGGTAAACTTTGTTACAGTGGAATTTGGATGAGGTTTTATACTTATACCCGGGCGCCAGGCATTGCATGTGGAACAATGCAAATCTGAAGTGGAAAGGTAACTCTGTTTCCTCGGGGTCGTGCACCAACAAATAAAGGCGGGACAGTAGCCTGAGAAAAACATGTTACACTTTAAGCGGGAAGGTGGGGGCCCGAGCCCCTAAATGCCCGAAGGCTACCCGAATGAAGCGTAGACACAGCTTACGTAATTTCAATGGGTTTTATTAACGTCCTTCTCTGAAGACAAAATACACTGCTGCCGGACTTAACCTGCCAGTAAGGTGACACTGTACAAAAGGTGCGAAGGCCACAAAGAATTGATGTTGAAACTTAAGCCTCCCTAGGCGATGCAAACCTAAGGGAGGTAGAGAGGGGGAGAGTCCCAGGTGGCAGATAAAAATGATTCCTGATTAATTTGTCTATAGTAGTTAACGTGATTGATGCAAAACTTGAGGACAGCCTGAGTGCGCGGGAAACTCAAAGACGTAGGACCGAACGTCCACATTCTCTTGACACGAGATGCTGACTGACTCTTCCACATGGCATGTTGGCTGGCGTTGGCGGGCAGGCAAGCCACGGGAACTACTTTCTTACACTGCACACAACTGACATGAACACTGCCCTCCTTATGTTGCTAAATTAACAGGGACATAATTAAACCCTTTGAAAAACATCTTTAATGAACAACACAAGCACTGCATGGAATGGAATGGGGATGAAACATGTGAAAATGGAAAAGACAAGATGACATCAAATACCCCTGAAAAAGCCTGCGGGGGTGTAAAAATACTTTAGGGCATGTTTGTGTATTGTTGCTTGGCTTGGCGTTCATAAGTGCTACATGTTTATGCCATGTTGCTGTAAGCCCTTTTACCTTGGGTCTGCTTATGGTATTTGTGCGTGTGAGCGCACGTGGTGTCTTCTCATGTTGCACTGGTTCGCACGCACCTTACACTGTCTTGCACTAACGTTGTACTGTACCCCTTCGAGTTGCGCCAGTGGGTGGCATCTTAATACTGACATAGCGGTGCACTGTCTCGCGCGAGCGCTCAGTAGAGTGCTGATGCCTGCTGCGGAGTATTTACGGCGGGCAAATGGGCTTGGGGCACGGGCGACGTCATAACTCTACAATCTCTTGTAAACAATACATCCAACAGTTACACAGAAGAAGAAGGTAGAGACACAGTTAATAAAGAAGAGTAGAACATTGTAGATAGCGGGTAAGATTCCCAAGTTTACATAGAAGTTGACATTTAGACGATTTTACATCACAGAGTGATTGGCTCCATCTTCTCTTGAAGATCAGCGATCAGCTTGACGAAATCCCAGTCCCAGTCCTCGGATATGTGGGCGGCCAAGTGGACCATCCACTGCTTGCCGGCAGAGTGGTTTCTTCTCAAGCGACTGAATTACAGTCCAACTGCAGCGAGGGGGTTGTGGGTGAAGGACGAAATGCTCTTCACGAAACTCAGCTAACTGGTCACAGGTCTTCTCCCATCAGTGGCGATGAAATGTAGTCTCAGCGCGACTCAGTGGAACAAAGGGATGCATGCAAAAATATTATCGTGGATTAGAAATGGGCAGAAAATAAAACAAACAAACTAGACAGGAAAAAGCGCAAAGGAAATAAGGTTCGCCAACAAAAAAAGGTGAAAACTGTTAAACCACCATATAAACGTAACCGTTAAAACAATCACTTTCTCTGCACATACGGTTTTAGCTGTGCCACATGAACCTTTCTGAACAATCGGCCAGAGCTGGGCGAAACAAGTGAAACTGTGTTCAGTGCCAAAAATGTATGGATTTTAAAAGGTCCAGCAAAATTAGGAATAAGCATCCCTTTGAGGTCCTTGCCCAAATCTGCCAATAGGTGATTCTTACAAAGAGACAGAGCCCCTGACTTAGAATTAACCGAAGACTTGATCTGGTTCATTCTGGGGTTAACTTGTTGCTTCGCTGCATCGCGCCACCGGTGAACAGGCAATCCCGGTCAGTATCACCAAGCGGGGATGGAAAGGGAGGGATATTCCAGATATTTAACAAAGGGCAACCATGGGATGGGAGTGAAGGAAGGACTTCCATTGAATCATGCGAGGCACAGTTAAAACCTGTATTAATAAAGTATAAATCCTGATCCTACAGTGTATGGCCTCAGTTGTAGAAGATGGTAAGACAGTTGTTTAAGTACTTGTCAAACCTCTCAACTTGGTTGCCCTTCGGCTAATATGGACTGGAAGAAATTGTTTAATTCTCCAGTGGATACACATGTCCTTAAAAAGATTTGAGGTGAAGGACATGGCGTTGTCAGTAACTATTTCGACGGGAACGCTAAACACCGTCCACATCTATTCGGTAAGGCTTAACAATGGAAGATGCTTTCATGTTTCTTAATTCTAACAGGATCACAAATTTAGAAAAGGTATCCAACAATACAACAGTATTAAATTGCAAACATTTCCCTTCTTACATCTGCCTGAGGGACCAAATATATCCAAGTGGACAGTGCCTCAAGGAGTCTGGGGAATGTGCTGACCGCTTGCCCATCATTGGCTCACTTAGCCAGCTGACATTTCTGACAAGCATCACAAGAGTGCACGTACGCTGTAACATTGCTCTTAAGTGTAGTCCGAGCAAAACAAACAGCTATTTTACTAAATGTCTTATTGACACCCAAGTGTCCATTGAACACAGAATCATGAAAATAGGCTAACACCATTTTGCAAGCATGACCACTACTTCCTAGCGTTATCCTCTGTGCTCACTTTATTTGTGAACCAGAAAGCAGAGTAATGCAGATAAACATATAATTAGTATTCTTCAGTTATTAGTTGATAGTTTTTATATTTTCTTGTTTGTTTTGCATTTTTTAAAATATTTCTTTTATATGTTTTGCGTCACAATTCCCTTGATGCTCCTAGCGCTCCCCACAGTGACAATGTTTAGGCTGTCAATCAACTACAGAAATCTGCCTATTGGAAATGAATAGGCAACTACCGTAGAACAGTCCAAAAACACAATTTTGTGGTAAAGTTGCTTAAGGGAACGAACATTGACTCGGCCTGAATTACATGTGTCTCCTGTTGGAACTATTTTCTATGGTGGTGTGGCTCAAACATGGTGTAACTAATCCTCGTACTGCCTCTGTAAACCTCCTTACTTATCTCTGATTACTCATTATTAAGTATTCACTTGCCCCAATCCTGTTTGGTATCTGTATGGCCTTGCTAATGTAGTTGCACATCTATACTACGTCACCACCAGTGAACTTTCTACTGCACAGTTAACGAATGAAACGTTCTACTAAAAGTTTGCATACTGGAGTTAGAAGAGTCAATGGAAAACTAAACAAATGTGTTAAGACGTATTGAACACCATTGCTTTCACATTCTGTTACGCCTATGCTGTCTTGCACTTTGAACATATTTGTTCTCACAAATATTACAAATAGCAGGATTGAAAACACACTTCCCTGCTTCATCCTGTTTGTTAGATTAAACAATCCTATCTGTCTCCTCTTTTTTGCACAATTATTGTTATCCATGTACATATTGTTCACTGCTTATTTCCTCCTGTACATGTGTTTCCATAAAGGGCTTCCCCAACTTGGCTTTTCTTTGCATTATCATCAGCATTCTTAACATCTATGAATGTTATTATAGGCTGTTCACTGTAATGTGAGCACTTTTGAAATCAACCTTAGAAAAATTTTACTGGCTCTGCCGGCATGTCACTTACTAAGTGACATGCGTCCAGTACATTTGGTAACAAAGGAGGGTAGTAGTTCCATATCTTAACATAGAATAAAAATTTGACGAGGTGTCATGTGGTCAGAGTAGGATTTAGGCTAGGTTTGGGAAGCGGTGAATATTAAATGTTGAAAGTTGAGGTTTTTGCATTTGGTTATCCGGGGCACCAGACATTATTTACCAAAATAATGCCAGTGATGTTGGTAGAGCTGACTCGATCTCCTCAAGGTCGTTCTGCCAACGACCACGGCATAATCCCTCCAGGGATTGTCCTCTGAAAATTACTATGTTTCTTGCTGACTGCGCTGTGGGATCTCGGGGCTCTCCACTTACCTGTATGACACTTTACTTACGTTGCGATTACATGTGACCATTAAACACTTCGTTATACACACTGCATGATTAAGGTAAAATGGGTGGGAGAAGGCCCGTGCCTGAAATACCTTGCGGCTACCTGAATAAAAGTACCAGCAGTATTTTACATCACTACGTATTTTATTAGGCGTCGTGCTAAACTTCTCAGTTGAGACCACTTACATTGCTGGTGAGCTTAACCCGTCAGTGTGGGTGATACAGAGAAAGCGACACGTGGTCACACAATGGTTAAGTTGAGAAATAAAATCCACCCAGGCAATGCGAATACTGGGTGGTACGAGGGGCGGAGTCTCAGGCGGCTGATGAACAATGGTCCCGGATTGATTAAAGTCTATTGCTGAGAAAGAGTAAACAAAAGTTGAGTGCTGCCAGAGTGCGTGAAACGTGAGCCACGACGTAACGCACTGCACCAAATTGTCCTCAATGCAGTACGTGTGTGCACTCTACGTCGCAGGTGGTGCAGGTGCAGTGCGACAAAAAGTACCACATGAGGAGCAGCGCAAGTGCAACGCAAGTGCCACAAGCGCAGAGGGCACAGTAACAGAAAAAGAGACCCCATGTGGCAATGTTAATTTTACATAAGGTCAAATAATACACAATCTGTATACAAGTAGATCTTAAGCAGGGCTTTGAAAAGTACTCAGTTTACCATGAACATCCTATAGCCTAGCACTTTTAAAATCCTTGCTTAGCATCTGCTTTTCTACTAATTTTTTAATTTTTACACCTTATGTAAAATTAACATTGTCATTGATTGTCACTGCATTCCAACATCATCCAAGTAAAATCTTCGAAATTTTAGGAAAGTGAATGTTTTAGTAATATACTAATGTGTGCTCTTTTGTGTACAAAACAAAAAACAACTGCTTCAGTATTGGTAATGATAAGTTTAATAATTATGCTTTCAAAACCATATAAATTCATAGAACTAGTTTCCTTAATTCACTGCTAACTAAAGTGGTAGTCTGTGTGTACTGTACGTAGCACTTGTATGGAGATGTGAGTAGTCATATCGTGTCAACTAATGATTTCAAATGTGTTCACTTTAAGGTGAACTGCTGTTATCTTTTTACTCCCAACCACATCCTCCGACATCCTTATCCATTTCCTTTCTTCCTTTACTGCTTGTTTTGCTTCCCTCTTATTTTCCTTGTACTGGTCTTGCTTCCTTGTGTTTCATATTTCTGAACATTTTGTTCTCTACCATCAAGGTGTCTCCTTCCATTTTCTGTTGCCACCTGTTCTTCCACTCACCTTAGCCATTCCTACTGGCCGCTTTTTTGAATCTTACTAATTCCTTTTCCACCCCTTGCGCCCTGGCCTGTCCCTTAACCTTTTGTACCAGGGTCTTCAAATTTTTATGTACTGCAGTTTTATCCTATTTTGAGGCTCAATACTCGTATTCTTTTCTCTTACTTGATTATTTCCCTCTTCTCCTCTATTCCTTTTATATCTGCCACTATTAGCCTATGTCCCCAGTCAGTTCCTCACTCAGGACCACCTTAACATTTACAGTGTTCATTATTTCATTGGCTTTTGTTGCCCATCCCAGTTACACTTAATGATTTTATTAGTATACCTCGTCTTCTTCAAATAGTTATTTCCAACTTTGTCAATCTGGTACACACAGCTCTAACACTCTTTTTGCCACCTTCGTTCTTCTCTCCGTAACCTTTTTTCCATAAACACTTTCTCGAAACCTCATCCCATCTCTTTGTGAACGTGCGCATTCATGTTTCCCATTATCATCTGCCTCGCTTTTCCTAATCTCCTTTCTGCTAGAGCGTCCCACCTGCAAGGCATACACTTGTAATAATTACACTACTTTCCCTTTATTGTATAGCAACAACTGTATCAAGCATTCGCTTGCTCTCTCAACTTTTTTCCTGTAACAGCCTTACTCATTTCTCCTTCTTTTTTCATGCACATTCAATTTACAACCTGTACCTCTTCCTCATTTTTATCTGACCGCTCTTTCTCCACTTAATTTCAGTAATTCCAAAAAAATATATTTTCCTCTTCTCCATCACATCCACCCCCTACTCTGTCCATCCAATCAGCATTCCAGTATTTATAGTCCCTAGGCAAATGCTTCTGTTGCTTTCAAGTTTTATGATTATTCTCTCAAGTAAATGAGAGATTTAGTTTCAGGCTTGCTAGGTCTGTCATAAGGTACACCTGTGTGGCACGACTTGTCACCGCTGTCCACAGATGTGCCACATTTAACATTGATAATCTTTGCCGGCCCAGGATGGGGGTACCACTTTTGACCATTTTGTTTATCTGCCATTAGCCCTGGGGTGCCAGCCCTCTATGATAGCCTCCAGCTTGTCAGACCCTTTTTCAAACGAGATGGTTTAGGGATTTGACCACCCTATTGGCTAAGAGGGACTCTGTACTGTGTTGGTACTCCAGCTACTGGTTTTGTTCAGAAGGACCTACTGTATCACAAACTGCAATGCACGTAACACCCCTTGTTCATTGTTTTTTTTTCCCCGAGAGATTTTTAAAATATGTGTAATGTTTTCCAGAGCAATAAGAATGACGTCGCCGCAGCTGTTGTTGGTGGTGATGGTAGCTTCACTTGCCAGTGAGGTCAGCATGCAGTCACCAGAACTGACAACTCAGCAAACTGAGACGTGGACAGGGCGATGGCTTCCGGACCGACCTCACGACATACCTACCACCACTGCGAAACATGATATGCACGACTCTAAGCACGGTGTTAAAATGGGTGTGAAATCTGTGCGTTGTGACAATGCAAAGGTAAGTGCTCGAGATGTTTTTTACCAGCTGGGATTTAAAGGTAGGAGTATGCTATAAATTCTTACTTCATAAAAATTTTTTATGTGGGAAACATGTATGTAATTACCAACTTTACTGCACTTTCTTGGTATATCTAGGGTTATGTCATAAAAGCAGTCTCTGCGAGTGTTTACTCTGTACTAATTCCTAGCTTCTGTAAGCCATATGCAGAGGAGCCCCAATTTTATGAAGTGCCGCAATTCCCAGGTATAATTTTGTAAAACAGGTTTTCTACAGGACTAGAAAACATGGAAAACCTAGGAATTTGGTCAGGGGAAACTTGGAAAAGTCAGGGAAACAGGTGACATCCTTGAAATTAAAGTCTGTAATACAATATAATGCCATATGTTTTGTATATAGCCAAATTTTCTCAGTAGCAGCCCAAGGTATTTGTTTTAAAAGTTAGTTTTGTTGTGACACTGGGGAGGGGCGAGATACGCCAGATTTTAGACAAACCCTGGTTCATGGCTAGAAAATTTATGAAATGAGTTGTTAAATTCTGGTAGGGCGCCAGCTCGTCTATGCACGGGTGAGCATGTGGACTCTAATTCTCAGGGCAGTAGCAGATCGACAGCCATGTGGTGATCCCCTCACAAGTATATATTCAGTTAGAGAGAGAGGGAAAAAATTATTAAAACATAGATTACCTAAAACTGGCCAGGTCTTGGTGGTACTTACGTACGAGAAATAATGAGCAAAGACTAGGATCATAAATGAGTTATATTGGTAAAAGTGGCAATACACTAGTACACAAGACATTGACCCTAGACTGAAGCGGGCATGGCATTTGGGCCTGCCTTAAGTCTGAAGAGGAGAAAAGTACTGTTGAGCACGTGGAATTACAGAGTGGTATAAAAGTCTCCAGGGCGGTGAGTCTGATGGAGACAAGAGCGCAATCTGGGAGGAGTAAAAGAATACAAAAGATTCCGGTAACTTACACTATTGCAGCTGGGGCCACAGTGGCTGAGAGGTTAGCCCACTCACCTCCCACCAAGACGGGTCACCGGATTTTCGCATGTGAGAATCATGCCAGATGATGCCGCTAGTCGGCAGGTTATCTCGGGGATCTCCCATCTCCCCCACCCTTTCATTCCGGCGCCGCTCCATACTCACCTTAATCACCCTTATCTGCTCTCAAGACCTTGATGTTAAGAGCCCCCCAAATCTCCTCACTCACTCACTATTGCAGCTAAGATGATCAGACAAAAGGTGAAGCCTCCCGTGATGCATGTGCACTTCCTACGCCTATTACGTCACGACTGAGGCGATGGGTAAGAGGGCAGGGCACCTTGCCAGTGGTCTCCCACCTACTCCAATAGAGAAATTGAATAAAACGCAAAATTACAACAAGTACACTGGGCATTACAATGAAGCATAAACAAACACTGAGACAGTTAACAAGAACTTTCCGACATGTAAGATTGGTTAACAATTCTCTCTCAGAGTCCTTTGATATGTTAATTGTCTGTATGCATTAATTAAGAAAAGCATTCCAGAATGGGCTGGCAAGGCACGTTAAGGCATTTAGTGAACAAACAAAACATTAGGAAATTACGTTAAAGCACCAAGAAATTAAAATCAAATTATGAAAACAATTTAATACAAAGCAAAAGACTTTAGTTTTGGGTAGTTGGCATGGCGGAACCCGAAACTGCCAGGATGTTTACATGTTACAATTAATTTTATTCAAAGAATTTGATATTGCCCTTTTTTATAAACAAAACACATTATCAACCCTAGAAAATTATTAAAAGAATTATGAGTGCCACTGTATTGTGTTTTGCAGTGTTTCAAACCCACGTGTCTTTGCACCCACAGGCTTGTTGCACCTGTCGTAATGGGAACAAATGTATATAACACTTCCTCTTGCTATTTAGTGACTCTGTTTTATGGGACACTGAACAGAATTACATTAGACACTCGTATTCAGAACACTCTTGTGAAACTGGTGTCAGGCGGGTTGTGACCCATTCCTGCACAAACGGTAGAGATGACTCATGAACGAGGCGCACGGACGTGCATGGCCGGTGCATGAGCAGAGCAACAGTGGTCTGCTCCCCGAGCGGAGTAGTGAGGGAGACGTCAAAGTGATGGATAGTAAAAAATAATTTGCAATTTTAGAAATATATGCACGTACTGACAAGTAAACAATTTTACTCTTTGTAGTGTGGATGATTTTCACAAAATCAGTCGTATTAAAGTTATGACAGCACTATTGCCAGACGTATCCGAAAACCAAACATCGCAAACAAAGACTACGAATATAGAATTAGCGTGCCACCACCATTGCGAGACTGAAAAAGAGCGCTGTTGGGGGTGAAAAGCAGGATGTGTAACTCGTTATATTTTTGGCTCTCCGTATTGCTATGTGCTTGAGATTGGAGTGTAGGAATTTTGAACAAGGGAGGGTAGGGGAAAATTGGAGAGGCATAAGAAATAATGAAGCATCTCTTTGTGACATAACGTCTCTCATGAGACCTAAGATACAAGAAGGGACGAGCTGTGCACCTATCTTTGCTGGCTGTAGTTTTCAACAAATTTTCACCAAAGTTTTTTGTTTTTAGTATTGCAGTATAAAAAATAATGGCAGCGACATTACAGCACCTATATTTTATTGTTGTGTCCTAGTAACAGTAATTTAAATTAATTTTCATTGTAATTATTTTTTCAACAGGGTTTTCAGTGTATTTTTTTGTAAATTTTCATTTTTTTTATACAGTTGGTGAGAATCTCTTAAAATCTCAGTTTGTAAAATCATGGTGTTAGTGTACATTACAATTACCCGCAAGTAATGTATAATATTGGCAAGAAAGTTTTCTAATTTTAAAACAGATCAAATAAATAATTAAAGCTTGTGGACAGGTGCAGCGGAGGTTGAATGTAACATATATGTGAAGGACTTTTCAGGTGAGACTTGTAAGTGCCAGTTATCTTTGAAAGGTGACATGGAAAGAGAAGTGTATGACGTTTACCTCGAGAAAACCAATGAGCAACAGCAACATTTGCTACATTTTCCGCATGTGCAAATTTGGGTGTGGAACTGCAGGCAAGCTAACGCAGGCTACCTGAGTGGGAAACCAACTCACTTGATAGACATTTTTAAAAGGAGTAACCTTTAAAAATGTTAAGAGTAAGACTTACTGTATTATGAAATAAAATGACTGCTTTGAATGAAATTAGGTTGGAAGAACTTTACAAGAATATGACTAACATGGATTAAAGAACTTTTCCTATATTTGCAGTATAGATAGAAACATACAACTTCATAAGTGTTATGATTTTTTTTTATAAACCATTGATGCTTTTACTAATTGCTTGCAGATATAGAGTACTGTATTGAAAGTGCTGCACGGAGAAATAGAAGGCTTAAAATACATTTTGATATAGTAATGTAACGAGAGTGTTAGCTGTTAAACCCATCCACAATTTTTTGAAAGCAAAAATACTATGTTACCAGTAGATTTATTGGAGGAAACTTTTCTAAATGTATTTTTTTACATGACTTATTGTTGGTAACTATGTGAGATGTAATAATGTTTCGTTTTATTATCAGCAAAAGGAATTATTTTGATAAAACTGAACAATGTGTTTTTCACTTTAACACATGCAGAATTCAGTGGTATCATATAATTTGTGACAATCTAGCAGAATTTATGTTAAAAATCTTAAACGTGGGTCTGAAAAAACTTCAACATTCAAAAATTTCTTCAAGCGCAAAGAATGCAGAAACTGTGAACATAGGTAGTTCTCATTAAGAAAGAACTTTGGAATACATAAGTGCACTTCAAATAGTGGCTGTGATGAACAGTGGGACTGATAAGTAAACTAATCATTTAAAATTATAGTTCCTTTGCCAGCTGATATAGGTGTAGTTTCTAAAAATGTTTTAATTTATTAGTGTTTTTTGAGTGTCCACACCTATTTCTTGGAAAGTTGTAAATTAAATATTGACGCTGTCGGGTGAGACACGAGACTATCGGTGACACAATAACTTACGGTAGATGGGCACCAGCGGTGTTTCCTGTTAACCGTACTTTTGAGATTCAGGGTTCTCAGGGATGCTGTGGGTTCTGTGTGTCCTTCTCACCTGAGCGTACTTACAAAACACTTTTCATTACTAAATATCATTACTAAACTTTTATCACTTGAAAGTTGGGCGAGAGGTTGCTGCCACTACAAAGGAAAGACTTTGAGCACTGTGTACTTGCTTTTATTCTGTTAACCATACAAGATTGTGCCAACATTACTCTTATGACAAACTCGGACATGTCTAGCTAACTCCTTTTGGGTACTCCCCAGCCAGCAATTAATCTAGCGCACTCCTAGGAGGATGACTTCTCTGTGGTGTTAGAAAACACAATCTTCACAAGGGAAGGGGTCGACAGCTGCTAGGGTGGACTGCCAATTTTTTCTGAAGACAGGACGCAGAGAATTACGAAATGGACAAACATGTGTGATTATTTGGCTTCACTAATGCGGACTCGTCAGGTCTCGTCTTGCCGCACGTGGTTAGTGAGGTGACGGCCTAGACACATTGCCGGCTAGGACAGAAATAATATCACCGTACACTTTACATAAATGACATAACTACACTTGAAATAGGATGGGATACGACATGAATGGTCACAATAAACACGCAGATGCGTGAAAGCAGACTTAGATGACGCGGATGCCGCTGGATATGTTTCGTAGCGGATCATGTGGTGCAGATGAATCAAACATGAAAATTACCCTGAAATACATACATGAAAATAAAGCCCTTAAAATTGCACGCAGCAATAATACAGAAATTACAATGAAATGCCTTTAACATAGGCGAATGGCACCTGTTTCAAGTTGCGGGGGCTGCGTGGCCTCTCCGACATCTTTCTCGTCCTCCTCGTTTATGTTCAAAAAGCCACAAGGGCACAAATTATTAAGTTGACGCGTGCCCGGATAGGCTACTAACCATGATGGTCGAGGATTTTGTCCGCTAGATCAAAAGCGGGGTGGTCTAGTGTGGTGTTGGTTAGTACGTATTTACTATTGCTTCTTGGGTGCCGTGGTCATAGTGGGTTTTTTACCCAGATGTAGCGAGCTTGGCCTACGCCGGCCGAACTGGCAATTCCACAGGTGAGCTTCGTTTATCCAGAAGTGGGCGTTTTCCCAGCCGAATCCTGTAGCAATGCCTGTTAACAGTCCTTTTACCACAGGATGACACAAGGGATGAATTCGTATGCACGGAGATACAAGTAAGATAGTTACCGGAGCAGTCAATACTGACTCGTGCCTGAGTTGGCTGGCATGGTCCCATTCCGCCTGTCACTCCAGAGTGGGTTGAGGAAGTGCACTCAACTGTCTGGCGGCAAGGAACGCTGCGTTTTTGTGTTTCATTCCCTACGTTTACGGCCGTGCCTATGGTCATAAGGCATCGAGTCTCTACTTACAGTATGCTAGGTACACCTTGACTTGAACAAACTAAACACAGCTTATAGTGTCAGTCCGGTTTTGGCTTGCTGACCAGGCTCTGTAATGTCTCCACTGATCCCCCACTCATGCAGGCTGATCAGAGACGGGGAGCTGTTTGGGTCACCAAAGCCGCTACTGGATGTGCGTTCACACAGAGATGGGCAGCAGGTCTCAAGCTACAGATACCCCAACACTAACAACGCTGTGGGATAAACTAATAACTCGAGACTGTTGCTTCACCCTGCGTGAAGGTGTTGCTAGTGGTTTTGGCTCTTCTCTGCCTCTCTGCTGGCACTGGTATAGTACTGTGGCAGTTGGAAAGCAACAGGTGGCCATCTAATGGGTTTGTAGAAAATATGATGGACCCCTGAGGGGCGCCCGCTGTTGAAGTTAAATTGGTTATATCAATTATCCGGTTCTTGTCAATGGTGCACGTAGCAACCTATGTATTGCAGGCAAACAGACAGATACTCTCAGAAATAAAAGTAGTAAGGTAAGAACAAAAGTATGTTCTAATGGAAAAACTGGAAAGAAATATCTAAACGAGAAAAGATATAATACTTCTAAACTGGTCTAAGAAAGGTGTCTTGAGGAGAGAAAGTGAATTTAACGTGCTAGTGAGCGTGTTAGCTGGTTGACTGATAATCAACAGTGAAGTAGCCGCAGGGAGCGTACCTCAATGCTTCGAAGTTCTCTAGAGATCCCAGCACTGAGCAGTGCTGTGAAGTCGCGAGAGAAG
Organism: Dryococelus australis; assembly: GCA_029891345.1. Taxonomy (NCBI): domain Eukaryota; kingdom Metazoa; phylum Arthropoda; class Insecta; order Phasmatodea; family Phasmatidae; genus Dryococelus; species Dryococelus australis. The sequence continues at coordinate 191,953,165 of CM056998.1, read as the reverse complement.
AACAAGAATGACTCTCGAGGTCGGCAGCATCCGGACTTATATAGTGGAAGCTTGTAGGCTGCCGGCATGGGGTGCGGGGGAGGCGTGATGTCCTCCTGCCCTGGTTAGTGTGGGAATACTCTGGTCAGCGTTTGTGCTTCATGCCTCGTCAGTGGCGCTCTGCTTTGCCTGAGGTCTGGGCAGCTTGTAGGCTCTCAGCGCAGGGAGGGGTGCCTGCCGGGTTGTGTATCCTCCGGGTGAAGAGAATGCGATCATAAATTCCCGTAGTCTGTAGGGTAGGCAATGTATTACTCACGTCTGTAGTGTTGGAAGAGGTACTCGTGGCGATGAGTCGTAATCGTATTAGATTAGTTATATAAGTGGCACACATCAAAGTTAAGCGGAAGCATAATGCTGGGGAATGCCTGGCAAAACGTACACAAAGTAAAGGTTAACATGTATACTAAAGTGAAACTATTGTAATCTACATCAGTGCAAAGAGTTTGTAGTGCGTACGTGACAGTGTCTTACATCACCAGCTCTCCTCGACGGACTGCCCAGAGGCAGGGGTTGCGTGGACCTACCATGACTGCCTATAGGGTTCACACAAGCGGAAATGCTATGCACATCGAGTAAAACTTTTATCTTTGAAAATAAATGGCACATAAGCAATTTAAATATTAATTTTAGATTTTCTTAGGAATTTTCTGAATTCTTTTAATGTCTTTTTATGACGACGTTCATGGCAGAATAATAGTGTTCTGAATCTTCGCGCAGTGTGCATTTTGAATTTGTAACCAATCATTGTGCAATATTATCAAACATACATTTTAAACATTTAAACACTTGAAGAACCTGAAAATAAACAAGAGACATAATTTTAGACTTCAAATAAATACTCTGTTATTGGAAAGTTAAGGTTACGGCCTCTTTGCACACATGCATGCCCACGCCGTCCTGTTCTTAATGGGGCTGGCTGTTAGCCTGCGTCAATATCTGTATACAAGTAAAAGCAGGTCATATGCCTAACCCATAACATCAGTATTTGTAAGTATGCTATGAGTTATATAGAATAAATGCAGGTGCGTAGGGTCTATATATTGCCTGTAAATGTTGTTGAGGATATCAAGTTTTCTTAATTGAACCAGTTCTACATTGAATTTGGTTACTTTGTTAGGTGTTATGAGCTGTTGAGGTAAATCACTAGTAGAGATGGCCCCTCCCTACTTTCCTCTTTTTTAATAACAATGATACCACTGTCTTCCATATGAGCCCATTCAATGAATTAATCATAAATTTTATTAATATAGTCATCAGTGATGTCATATATAGCCCTCTTCCATTCCAACAGTATTTGCATCTCTCCAAAGTGCGTGATTCAAGTTTGGATGCCGCCCCCTAGTCTCAGCAGTATTTCAAAATTTTTTGTAACATCTTGGTGTGACCTGTAGCACGTTTGTATAGAGTTTGTTGTTTGTCTTCTTAAAATTCTCTGGTAATCTTGTGTTTTGTTTGTTTTCCAGACAAACTTGACAATGGATTGGGATTACAGTCCAATAAATTATACTTGCTTTTACCCTACCAATAGAATTCGCCCAGATATAAATGTAACACCTCTTCGTGAGTGTGAAAACATTCCTAAGGCATATTCGGTAAGATGAGAGTTTTTACTTATTGGTATATAGTATGTGTGTTATTTTGTGTTCAGTTTAAAAATTTGAATTCTAATTTATTTTTATACTTTTTCTTTTAAAATAGTGATAACAATTGACTACCATGCTAAGACATGCTGTTAATATTGTGCAGAGATGTTTGTACATGTGTGTGTGCACTTACATTATTTTCTTTGTACATGTTTGTCACTTCCTCTTCTACCATTTCGTTTATTTCTCTAATGAAATTCTGGCCGGATCACTCCCAGATTTTCACATGTGGGAATCATGCCAGATGATGCTGCTGTTGGGGCAGGTTTTCTCTGGGACCTCTCATTTCCCCCGCCCTTGCATTCTGGTGAAGCTCCATTATCTCTTCATTTCATCCTCATCTGCTCTCAAGACCTCGCTACGAGCTGCCAAAATCTTTCAACGCAGCTCAACTATGGCATTTGAACCATTCTGTGGTTTTACTTCAAACTCAGCGTCCATGTAAGTAATGCCTTTGGAGGACACAAAACATGGGTGGACTGTGAATTAATTTTATGATTTTATTATGATAGTCCCCTGAAAAATAGGTGGCTGATGTGTTGTCTGTGGAATCAGTAGACTGAGCTTAGTCTTTAAGCTGTACATGTAATAACATTCAATACAGTGAAGCCTTTTTTTTCCTACAAAAGATCAGGAAAAATTGTTACAAAATCCAGGAAAGCATATAACAATTTAGATAGTTATACTGTATAAGCAGTATATGAAACCTAAGAAAATGTGAGTGAAATGCAAGAAAGTGTATAAAAAAGAGGTTTCTGTAATGTATTTGAAGTTGTTACCTTTTTATTTATATTTTAAGGATGATGGAATTTTTAAAATTGCTGCATGTCTTCTTTCATATGCAGATACAGCAACCACAATATTAAGATGTGTATATCTTTTATCTTATGTAGAATTGAACCAATGGATTCCAAATTTTGTAGCCAAAGAAGCAATGACAGTAATTGTTTTCATAATTTCCCTTCCCTTAATCTGTTTTAAACATAAAAGTAAACTTATTTCTGAGGTGCAGGATCACATCTCAGATTACACAAATTTGGCACAATTCTTGTTTCTTTGGACAGCCTAATAAAAAGTTTTGCATATCTAAATTGAAATGCTTTGTTTTCAGTGTAGATTTGTCTGCTAGCACAATATTTATCGTGGGATGCATTCAATTATTTTTCATCGAACAATGCCAAGTTTTGAATTCGTGAAGATTTTAACAATACCATGACACTATTTTTCGAACGCTCACGGCCAGACAAACTGAAATCCACCACTGCAGTTATGATGTAGTGTTTGATAAATTTGTGTGATACTCGTAGTGTTTGTGTTTTATTTATCTTTAATTTTCTGTTCATAAATAGTAAACTAGAAGCGTAATCTGTAAGTGGCATGCCAAAATTATATTTCCAATTAATTCTGCTTCTTTATAGCATTTAAGAAATGGAATGTTAAGGTGGTGAGATTCCAATCACTTTCTGTTTAACAACCTTAAAATATTTAAAATAATTGTTATGGGATAAGTAGGCTACAAGTACATGAAGGGAAGTAATGTCTAAGAAGCTATACAGAAAAACAATTACACATAACGCAACATTAAAAAAACCTGTGACAATAAGCTACTGTAGGTAAATGTGTGCAAGGGAGGTGCCCTAGTTATAGTTCCCAACTTAATGACTAAAACAGTCCACCATTCAGTGTATCGCACAGCCAAAAAAACCACAGTGAATGTTTCATTAAATCAGTTTCATTTTTGTGTGTATTACACAACTTATAAGTGGCAGCGTTATTCTGCCTTATTATTTTTTGTACATTGAAACATATGCATGGAATTTGTGTGCTTTAGCCACTTCAGTAATTTGGTGTGATGAAACACAAAACATTAGGATGGTTTCCTTGTTACACACTATGCAGTTTTGACCTTATTTCTTAGTGTCATGTTAGGGACAGTTGCTGGGGAATCTCTCCATGCATATCTCCCATATGAAAGAACTGAGTCCCACCAATTTTTTTTCTGAGTTTTATAGTATGGAATTGTGCGGGTAGCTTAGCACGTAGTGCAAAATGTGGTCAGCTTCCCCCAACCCCTCATACCTGGTGGAATCGACAGGGTGACAGCCCTTGAAGACACTTGACGTCACTGGATGGAAGAATGTGGAAACACATGGGGGAGAGAGTGAGTGAGTGAAAAGATGTGGACGGCTCTTAACATCGAGGTCTTGAGAGCTGAATGGGGGAGAGAGTGCAGTATGGTGATGTATGCATGGATTCTGCACAACATAACTTGTTATTTTTTTTTTAATTGCTCCAATAGCATGAAAATCCATTCCTTTTTTTTATTCAAAACTACATACTGTACAATGGCTTCTTGATATAAAATACTCCAATGGACTGAATGTGATATTGAATTTACATTATACTGAACAGTTATAAATTAATAAAGACTTCTGGCAGGGATTTTAGGGAAGTATTTGGAAGTAAAAATTATTTTAAAATTTAAGTGTTTTGTAATGTACCATTGATGCCGTCGGGTGAGACACTGAGACAATTACTATACACTTTTACTTGTTCTGATGTGCGCCACCGGTGGTTCCTACATACCACACTTTGATACTCAGGGATGCTGTGGGTTCTAAGTGTTTGTCTCACCCGTGCATACTTACAAAACAACTTTTATGCGTAACACTACAAAAATCACATTTTGGCTGGGTTGAGTACTGACACTGTAAAAAGAGACATTCAAATTTTGCACTGAGAGGTACGTTTATTCTGACCAGATTGCAATGTGCCAAAAAATGAATTATGAAGTTACTCCTCGGACGTGACTAGCCAGTTCCGGTGTGTGATTCCCCAAGCGCGTTACTTAACTTGTGCACGCCGCATGGATGATGCTCCGTGGTGATGAAGTCACAGTCTGTACAAAGCAAGGGGCCTACAGCCACTAGGATGGACTGCAGGTTTGCTCAGAGACAGTACACGGAGTATGAAATGAACACGTGTGGATATTTACGTGACTAGTGCCTACTCATCGGGACTTGTTCCTGAACCACGTGTTGTGTGGCGGCGGTCATGCACATAACGGGTTAGTGTAAAAATAGTCTCGCCGTACAAAATTACACACAATTACACTGGGTGAAGATGGGACACGTTATGAGCAGGCAAAATAAACACACAGATGTGTGAAATTATCTTTAGATGGCGCGGATGCCGCTGGATGAAGTTCGTAGCGAACCATGTGGGCGGGCGTGAAAATGCAGTATTTCAGTGCAGTGTTGTTAGGGTGGAGAAGGAAGGATACCTCACCCAGACACCTGGGCAATATTGCTGGTCATAATGCCCATTTTCCCCATTTGTTATGTACGTTTCGTATTAAATTTTGTACAAAATGTTTTGCATGACTGACTATTGTTTTAGTGGCTTTGACTGTCACTGTGAAAGCCCTAACAACACTTTAGGATCATCTTAACATTTTACATGACTACCGTCACGTTATGCATCCGCCAAACCCGACGCCATACTGTCCCTTGCCAACCTTCACATCATGTACTACTCACTGCAACATGTCCCCCTTTGAGACACCAATTAATATCTTGTGTTACAGATTAATTTTATTGGGAGCGTTTATTACATGCCCTAACCTTGCTACTGTTTGAGCACTGTTATTGTTCGTCAAACTGACAGCGGTACTCTCTGTGTTATCACTGGTACCTCTACTCGTACCTTTCCCCCCTCCTACTAAACTGAACGTGTATGTCCCTTCACTTATGTCACTGTTACACCTCATTGGTGTAATATCTTTGTAAAGCCCTTGAATCCATTTACTTCTCTCTTTACAGTGTCCTCCGATTCCCCGTAGCTGTGTTTCCTGTTACCTGAAGATGTTTTGTAAATGTTCACTGTTCTCTGGTATGTTGATGTATCTGGAGCAGTGATGTCTCCTGTGCTCCTGGATTAGTTAAGATGGGTTTCGTTGCATCTCAGTATCTTTCCCATTGCATTCCTTATTATGTAGGACCTCAGGGATTCATGTTTCCTTACAATTGTAGCTGGTTGCTAGTTCTCATGCTTGCGTGTTTACACAACCTCCCCGTCTCCTGTCTTGAACTCGCTTGCTCTCTTCAGGGCTGACTTGTCATATTGTTCCTTGCATCACTCCTGATTCTAGTACTTTAAAACTATGATTTAAAAGAGAAATGTGTTAAGAATTGTTGAATTGAAGGCAATGCCATGTCAAAATCTGATTTCTGAAACCATATTACACTCTGCTAAAAATTCCACTGTTCACTAAAATAAATATTTCTCCACTAAACGTTTCTAAATTCTGCCAAATTTAGCAGAAAGTCCACTAAGTTGACAACACTGAAGGGTAGTGGCCAAGAGAATGCACTTATTTTTTTGCTAGACAACAGCTTCCCCTCTTGATGGCACGTAAAGGGAGGAAGAAAGGTGCACGGCTGAGAGCGACAAAGAGGAGAGAGATAAAGAGAGTATGCTAGGTTGCCACGCTGGTTGCTAGGTAACTGCTTTTCCTCTCATCAGGTGTGTAAGGGGACGTAGCAAGCCAGACTCGCACCGTGCCGCAGATGTGGTGGGAAAAGATGTTGCACCGTAGAGCAGTGCGCGTGACATATTTTATATCCAATTACTAGGTGTTTGCACAAACAATCAGCTTAAAAAAGGATCGTTGTGGGAAATCTTGGATGATGGGACCCAAATATATTTTGATTGATGCAACATACAATAAATGATACAAGCAGTTAGCTTTATCAATATTTATAGAGGAGTTTTGCCGGGACCACTGAAAATTAACTGTGGATACGGTTTATTGGTACACACATTTTTGGTACAACAAAAGTCCACTGTATTTTCGCTGTAGAACATTTTGGTATGTCTTTGGCAATTCTGAATAACTTTCGGCTAGCCTTTCATCGCAGCCCAACGTAAGTTTTAGGGTTCAGAGAGATGAGATTGGGAAATGCTGCACCATTGTAAATTTTAGATTAGCAACACCAAAAGATACGTTAATTAGGCTCATGAAAGCATGGGGACGTGTGGAAGAGGTCCTCCAATGCTAAACTACGCGCAAGCTTTGGTGGCATCAGCAGCAGTATTGTGAAGGGGCGCCATCCATCTCCATTGTTCGACTTGACACGTGTGATGTACATCGGCCCAAATCTCATCATCTCTAACATGTGAACTTGTGAGTCTAAAATTTAATTTTGGAGAATCTTCCAAATTTGTATGAAAATTGACAATTGTTCCATTGTGAAAGCTGCCCAGTGGAAACTGAGCTAACTATCATGCCTTTGCTAGCCAAATTTTCAATCAGAATTTTAATCAGAAATTATTGTGTTCTGGTCTTGTCATCGACTGAAGCATTTTTGCAGTGCCTAGCTTAAATCTGTTAATTTTAACGCAGAGAACTTTCCCCAGTAATTACATGCTGTACAAGGTGGATTAATATTAGCTAACTCCATTAAGGGCGGCATCAGTTAATATTTTTCTCTCTAGTATTTCCTTGTGCTTTTGTAATAAATGTGTTTAAAATAAACATTTGTTTTGCTCTGTTTTGTGAGTTTGAAGATGAGTATGTTTCTTGGAGATATTCTTGTAGCATTTAATGCCACGTAAGTCACATTACCACAGTGTGTATACGGATACACTGTCAAATAATGCTTTTTATTCTGCAGCAGTGTGGGATGACCAGGTGAAAAAGAAGTTTGTAAAGTTTCATAACTGTAGCAGTTAATTTTCTTGAAAGAATTCATTCTGTCCTTTAATGTTGTAAAGGAAATGCTAACATGATTTGCTGCCCCTGAAAGCACATTGATTTTCTTAAAGAATTGCAAACTTCTTATTTCTGTATTTTCTTTAAACTAGTTCTTTTAGTTCTACCTTTCTACATTCCTATAATTGTGCACCACCTGAAAAGGAAGAAAATGTACATTAATTTTACATGCGTTTTAAGAACCTATTTTATACTAAATGTAGCCCGTAATAGTCTGCGATGTCCCTTCCGGTCCCGGTACTCAGCTCTCACCTCGGTATCAGTGATATATTTTCTTAATAACTATTGTAATGCCCGTTGTTTAGTTGGGTTATGCCTCGGCTAGTTTGAACAGTGAAAAAAATAAGTAGTAGTTTGATTGGCCTGTATTGCCTAGGTCTAACGAACCTATGCAACATGACAGGGAATGCTTGTTTGTAAACTCTAACGTTGTTGTATGTCATAGGAAACTGGTAGGAAAAATGGCCCCATGTTCGGGCAAGCCATTTAACGTCGTCGTAACACTGGTAGGGGTGAGATGCGCAAGATTTCATGCAAACCCTGGTCATGGCTAGAAAGTTTATGAAATAAGTTGTTGAATACCGGCAGGGCGTCAGCTAAGCTACGCACGGGTGAGCATGTGGACTCTAATTCTCAGGGCAGTAGCAGGTCGACAGCCACTTGGTGATCCCCTCACAAGTACACATTTAGTTAGAGAAAAGTTACGTTCAAGTTCACACAGTCAATAAAACACTTATGATGAAACGTAGGTTGCCTGGAGTGGCCAGGTCTCAAAGGTATTTATTTACATACGAGAAATGATAAACAAAGCTAGAGTCACTGATTGATATATTGGCAAAAATGGCAGTACACTTGTTACACAATACACAGATCCTAGATAGAAGTGGGCATGGCTATTTGGCCTGCCATAAGCCAAAGTGGTTGAAAAGTACTGTTCTGTATGTTAAATGAATTTACGATAATTAAATCTCCAGGGCTGCAAGTCTGATGGAGATAGGTACATGAGCACAGGAGGAGCAAACAAAATAAAAGGTTCCAGTATATATAAACTTACACTATTGCAGCTAAATGAGTAGACAAAGAAGTGCAGGCTCCCACGACGTGACGCTCGTGTGTTCCCCAGGCCCGCTGGATCAAGACTAAAGATGGTGGGTGAGATGGCTTGCTCCCTGTAAGCGATGTCCCGCCAACTCTGAGAGAGAAATTTGCTATAAAAAACAAAAGAACACTGGAGCAATTAACAAGATATTTCTGACAAGTCATATTTGGTAATTAGAATCCAGAGTCATTATATATGTTAATTGTCGGTAAGTGACAATGAAGAAAACAAGCCGGAATGGGCCAGCATGGCACGTGGAGGCAATATAAAGAATTAATATAACATTTAGAATTTAGAATTTACGTTAACACTTGGAAACATGTAAATAAAATTATAAATATAAAATATTACAAGCAAATGAATTTAGCTTTGGATAATTGGCATGGCGGAAGCAGGAACTGCGAGGATATTTACGTGTTACATTTAATATAATTCGAAGAAATAAATATTTCCCTTTTAAACAAACAAAACACATCATCAACTCTAGGAAATTATGCAAATAATTATGAGTGTCTTTGGCTAGTGTTCTATAATGGTTTCAAACCCATGTGGTTTCACACTCGCAGGCTTATTACGTCTCAGTTAAGGGGAGCAAATGGGAGATAAAACTTTCCCTCGCTAATTTGAGACTGTGCTTTATGGGGCACAGATCGGGATTGCACTGCCCACACATAACACGGAGTTCACTCTTGGAAACAGGGGGAGTCAGGCGGGTCGTGACTCGGTTCAGTGACCCATTCTTGCACGAACGGCAGAGATGACCCATGCATGAGGTGCACGGACGTGCGTGCCCGGTGTATGAGCGGAGCAGCAGTGGTCTTCTTTCCGAGCGGGACAGTGAGGGTGACATCAACTCTTAACTGAGAAATGGCTGACTTCCTATGGTTGCGGTCTGCGATAAACACCCACTTCTCTCTGATGTACAGTGCCACCATACACTGTATCGTCACGACAAATATTTAGATCATCTCACCCTGTACAGGTGGGGCAATACTACCCTCCATATGTTACTTAGGCCTAGTTGTTCAGTGCTTCGCAAATTTTGTGTCAGCCTGCCAATACTCCATACACATTTATTGTTGTTTGATTGTATTTACAGTACATGATCCAAATTATATGGAAATACTGATTAAACTTGTGTAATAGGTATTTTCCTAAAAATTGGATTCGTGTTCACTATATTATAGTGAATTAGGTACTCTGGTCATATTTCCGTAGTTTTAATTTGTAAAACAAAATCCTTCTTCCGTGGCAGATGACTGGGAGCAAGAGGGGGAGGGGCAGAGGGGTTGAAAGTCTCACTTGCTTCACGGACCACATGTGCGCTGCGGAAATGGCCTGCCACTCCCTTTATAGTTTTATCAGTTGTTCGATTCATGACAGAAAATAAAAATGAATACACTTGATTTAATATGAAAAATAATGTAATATTCTGGCAGGCTGCGAGATAATAAAAATGACATCAAAGAACAAGCAATTCAGATGAAAATTACCAATTAATGTGCCTGCCATACATTAAACATACTCAATACAATGCAGGGTCATCGCAAGTCTCATAAGTGTGTGTAAATATAAAAATCTAAATTTATATAAAATTTTCTAATAAAATATAATCTATTTGATTACTTACTTAATTAATTTACTTAAACAATTTAACTGTACCTTTGAGCAAACTATCACAAGTCACTCTGTGTATAGTGCTTGAAGTCATGTGATACACTTTAAGTAAAAAAAAAAAGCCTCTTTAATATAACAAGCAAATTCTGCTCACCCAAATATCTTTTCTGCTATTTCAATGCCTGACCTCTGTACTCAGAACTTGGTTTTGTTCTCTCTGCCATTGAAGATTACTGCCAAGATTACATGTTCATACATTTAATGGAACAGTTATCAATAGTTCTCGTAACAGAAAATTCCTGCATAATTCCAGGATCGAATCCATACAATGTTCAGCTATGCAAAAATAGCTGGATTTGTTATGAAAAAATCTTTTTAATCCTTTATTTTGCATGTACTCGTCGTGTAGCGATGTCTGACTACTATGGTAACTTATCATATCTCGAAATACATTACATGCTTTGGTAGCTACCCTATGTGGTACTTGAATGTCATCCATTACTTCTTTGGTAGCAGTCACGTGTCTCTCAAGACTGTCCCATCTCTCTACTGTGTCGTAATACTCTTAGCTTCATACTCTTCTTGGAAGTGGCAGTCCTGCTACTGTAGGTCGAAAATGAGATGCGGCAGTGGAGAAAACTGTTGGTGTCCCGACTCCATCATTGTGTCTCAAATCTTAAGCTTAATTTCGTCACATAGTCCACATTATCTTAATTCATGTGGCTCACTAACTATGTATGTGATAAATCTAGCCTATCTGTGTCCTTGTAGATTCTGACTTAAAATTTCTGTCATCGTACGTATGTTATAGAAGCATTCATCTTGATACACGGGCATACGCAAGGAGTGCTGATTGCTAATTGCCTGCTCCAAGAATCCAAATTTTTGGATATTTGGTGCAGTATGATATTGTTGGATTGTGAAGTAACTTCTATGCCTCGCTGATCATGTATGAGGAAAATCTGTAATAACTGCAGTCTATAATGAACATACACATTGTGGGACTGTGGGTGTCACATGAATGCCGTCTATTTTCTAGCACTTAGCTGTTGGCAAGACATGTTACTAAACAAAGACATCTTGGTAAACAGGTGGAATGCCAGAGGATGCAAGTGTGGTGCAGCACTAGTACAGGTTGTAAACTAGTGTACTAGTACACTTGGTTTCCTGCCTCTTTGCTTGTTCTGTATCTGTGTCTGTAAAATCATGGAAAAATTCTGTATAATTAAGATGCTGTGTCACCCCTTATACAGAAATTGTTCATTTCTATGTCGTAACGAAGAGTTTTAACGTGGTCTGGTCACTGGTGAGGGGTGAGATGTGCCAGATTTCAGATAAACCATGGCTCATGATTGAAAAGTTTAGAAAATAATGTAATAATTCTGGAGGGTGCCAGCTCACTTTGCACGGGTGAGTACGTGTAGACTGATTCTCTGGGCAGTAGCAAGTCAACAGCCACGTGGTGATCCCCTCACAAATCACGTTAATTGGAGAGAAAGTTCAGACACTAAGCAGATCAGTACACTCGAACACATGGTTGCCTGGAGTGGGCCAGGTCCCAAAGGTACTTACATACAAAACTAAAGAAATAAGACTCGAATCCTCAGGAATCATTACAGTAAAGAAATCTCCGGGGCCGCAAGTCTGAGGGAGAGGAGGATATGCACACGGAAGGAGCAAACACAATTAAAAAGGTTCTGGTATAATAAAACTTACTATTGCAGTTAATATGACGAGACAAAGTTTTTGAAGGCTCCCGCGACGTAACATGCTTGTATCCTTTAGGCCCGCTGGAATCAGACTGAAGATGGTGGCTGAGACATCCAGCTACTTCGCTTGTGATCTCCCGTCAACACTGAGAGGGAATTTAATAAAAAGTATACATGAAAATAGGTATGTGAATAAGCACTGAGAAACATGTGTTCAGTATTAAAATGAAACCCACATGGCTTCGCACTCTGCTGTTTACGCCTCACGTAAGGGGAGCAAAAGTAAGATGACGTTTCCCTTGTGGATTTTGGACTCTGCTAACAGAGTTTAATTGCACTATGCACACACACTAGGCTGAGTTTACTCTTGGTAACAAGGGCCTGATGGGTCATGATCCGGTTGAAAGACCCATTCCTGCATAAACGTCAGCAGTGACCCCTACACAAGATGCATGGATGTGTGTGCCTGGTACACAAGGAGAGTCGAGTAGGACAGTGAGAGCTACGTCAGTTTTATTATAATTGCACTATACACACACACTAGGCTGAGTTTACTCTTTGTAACAAGGGCCTGATGGGTCATGATCCGGTTGAAAGACTCATTCCTGCATAAACGTCAGTAGTGACCCCTACACAAGATGCATGGATGTGTGTGCCTGGTACACAAGGAGAGTCGAGTAGGACAGTGAGAGCTACGTCAGTTTTATTATAATTGCACTATACACACACACTAGGCTGAGTTTACTCTTGGTAACAAGGGTCTGATGGGTCATGATCCGGTTGCAAGACTCATTCCTGAATAAACGTCAGTAGTGACCCATACACGAGACGCATGGACGTGTGTGCCTGGTACACAAGGAGAGTCGAGTAGGACAGTGAGAGCTACGTCAGTTTACTCTTGGTAACAAGGGCCTGATGGGCCATGATCCGGTTGAAAGACTCATTCCTGCATAAACGTCAGCAGTGACCCATACACAAGACGCATGGATGTGTGTGCCTGGTACCCAAGGAGAGTCGAGTAGGACAGTGAGAGCTACGTCAGTTTTATTATAAAATCATTACATTTCATAGTTCTGTGCACATTTTTGTACCTGATTGTTAATATGTTTCATGGTTATCATTAAAAGTTGAGAATGAAATAATATGTAAAATTTTGTATTAAGTTCATTGTTGCATGTTTTATGTCTGTAATGGTAGATAAAGTAATTAGCTAACCTTTTATTGTCACATTTGTCAATAAACCGTCCATAATTATAATCGGGAAGAAATGAATAAACAATTCAGAATGGTGGATGATGCAGGCTCTTAACACAAAGTTATGACAGCTGCTTTTATTTGACCCTCTTTTAGGACGAGCAAGTCATAGTCTTGGAGCACTACATGTCTAGGTGGACCACTGTCACCAGTGCCTCATATTCAGGTCTCCTTAAGAATTACCTTCAACGTGCGCTCAAGTCAAAGAACGTGGATTATTGTCTATTGGTGTTATTATGCTACATGACAATGCTATGGGCATACCTTGCAACAGTTGCGATCATTCAAGACCTGCCATATTCATCCGCCATATTCACCAGGCCTCGCCCCTAGTGATCGCCACATGTCTGGGCCACTCGAGGAGGCAATGCGAAGAAAGAAATTCCATTTGGATGAACATCAGGCGGTGCACGAGGGACTGCACAGACAGCCATAATAATTTTTTCTAGAGGAATACATTTAATTTGTTAAAGCTGGAGGACTTACATTGAAGGTTATGGAGACTAAGTAGAAAAACAGCACAGTTGGGTACCACTTATGTTCAATAATTTAAATTTAAAAAACTCAAACTTATTAAATTAAATGAAACTTGTAAAATGAAAAAGAATGATTTACTCTTGTATAAGTTACCCTGACCTACGTGATTCACCAACCTCTGGAGAGCATTAAGCCAAATTGCCAGTTTACATAATGAACCCTTTGGCATCATGGTTTAGATTCCAGGCATTCCGCAACAACATCTGTCATTAAATAGATGGTAATATTAAAAACAGTTGTATCTTTGTTACTCATTCCAAATTTAGCACCTCTTTTACATTAGTCCAACATTTTCTAAATAATCTGAATGTTAATATTGTTTGATAACACTGATTCACAAACATACTGCATTTTCAAATTGACACCTACCAAATAACTTATCAGCTTCATTCATACTTGTATACTGTGTAGTTACTCTCTAGATATATTTTGTGTTTGAGTGTTGTATTTAGCTATTTGATACTGTTTTTTTTTTAAATTTCAGGCTCCGCATATTTGTATGCGCAAAGCAATTCGTTACGAGTCAAAGATTCCAACATTGTAAGTAGTTTTTTAGTTACTGAAAGTTTTATTTCATGAGCTAAAGAGTTAATCATACACATTTGCTTGCATTTATTCCCCACACCACATGACCTATTTTACTGCAATGCTTGGTGCATGGGTAACTTTATTTCCTAGTGAAATGCATGGGCATGCCAGAATAACTGTCCTTGTATCAGAGTTCTAGGGATGTACTGATTGCTTTCACAGCTTCATGCCTGTAAGCCAATGCAACTGTAACTGGAAGTATGTGCTTCAAGGTAGTGTTTCCATCCTAATTATTTTGCTACTAATGCATTCTATTGTTATTTAATTGTATATGGCCTTGAAGTGTTTCTCCTTTCATATGCATTAGTGTTTGGTATATTAGAAGAAGTAAAGTGTAAACAAAATAGGTTGGCTGATTATTTAAATGTAAACTGGAATTTTGGTTATTTTCAAAATAGGGAAGTGTTTATTAAATTGTAATTGTGAAAATTTAAAATTTTGATGGTAATTTTACAGTAGTAAATATTGGAGATAACTTACAGATGTACATATATTTATACAAGACGTATTGTGAAGATGTTTCTCAAGAAGAATATTGAATTAGTTCCGTGAGAAACGCATTAAAGTTATTTATTTACGTAAATAACTGCATTGCTACCCTTCTCTTTTTCTCATCTATAAAAAGACAATGTTCTCACAGAAATTAAACAGAATTACATTTATTTATTTATTTTTTATTTATATATAAGTGTAAATTATGATAATCTTGCCAAACAAACACTATGAAGAGTATTGGTGAATAAGCTACAAAGAGTAAATGTTCATGATAACATTGAGAGATCAAAATTCGTGTAAAAAATGGTGCTGCGATGTTTTAGTTTTACACACTTTTATCAAGTATTTTAGTATTGAGCTTTGTTAGTGAAACTGAAATACTAAGTAACATACCAATACTTTATTGTTTAGAGTTTATGTTATTCCCCTTCACATGTGCAAGTTTTTGAACAAACTAATTTACTTCAATTACACAGTTTTTTTTTTTTTTTTTTTTTCAATTTCTTTCAAAGTAAATATTTAATGAAATAAACTTAGTTAAAAATTAGTCATTTGTGGGAACGTTGGTATCTGGAGTGCCAGTGTTTTTTTCTTTACATGTAGGGCAGTAAAAAATTGAGTAAAAGTTTGATAAGATACTTTAATTAAATTAATTGATGTAGTACTCAGTCTGAAGATGATAGTGGTTTAGAAATAATCAATTGCAGTGTGAAAGGATCTATTATCATACTAATAGAATTGTACTGGAACATCTCTACCTGGGGATCTACCCTTGCCCAGGTGTTTGCAGGAACAGTAGTGTTGCGTGGCGTGGCAGATAATTACTTGTCCAACCTAATGAGTGGCCTTCGGGCTCAGGAGACAATACAGGCTATTCACGGTAAAGTGAGCACTTTTTAAGGCCCTCCAAACAGGCATTAACCACAAATACTAAATATATTTTACTGTAGTCGCAGACGTTAACTTTTGAGTGGTGAAAAGTATACACTGTGTTTATTAGTAAAAGAGCAATGTTTGTATTAAAAAAAGTGGTGGGAAGATAGAAATAGGCCGAGAGGAAACTTTTAGCAGAGACTTAAAACGTGCGTACTGTAATGTGAACAGTCTGTAAAACCAAATATTTCCATCCCAAAAAATATCATTGGTGATTGATGTAAGACTATTATACAACCTTCTGAATAGCTGCCCTTTTGAAATCTAGCTTATTTTCCTGATAAAGAGATGCGTTTGTGTGTGTACGAACGCACGAATGCATGTGTGTGGGCATGCGGGCGTGCGTGCGTGCGTGCGTGTCAGACTAGGAAGAAAATTTATTTAGGGAACAAAACATAGCCACGCATACATTAAATATCAAACAATTAATTCCCTTACCTTATGGTTGTCGGTACATAGCTGGTAATGATGTATTTATTAATGGCTGATAAAATTTATCTGTATGTTAGGAATATGTGAGAATTTATTTCTGAAAGAAATTTATTCAAGCTTGATAGTAAGTTGGTGACTGTTGGTTGAGATATCGAACGCATATGTCCAACCAGATATGTACATTTATGCAGCAGTTATTTTGAGTTCACTTGTGCTTGGTACCAGCGAACAAATGTTCAAGTGCTTCTTTAAAAATGTTTATATTTTGTAATGCCTACTGCTACACCCCATGTCCTTGTGCAGTTTTATAAAACAGCGTAGTTTTACTTAATCAGTATTTTTGATGGCCATACAGTGGTATTTTGTGCATGTATTATATATAATATATATATATATATATATATATATATATATATATATATATATATATATACACACACACGTGCATGCACACACACACACGCATGCATGTGCACATGCGTGCACACACACACACAAAAACACTGCAGAAATGGTTATGAACTTTATCATCATTATTAATATTTTTCAGTGGCCCTCATCGTCCCCTGTGGGCAAAATATGGTGAATACATATTTGTTCCAGTCCAGAGATGGATGCATAATTTAGAGGTATGATGATTATTTAAAGGTAACAGTTACATTTAACTTAACATGAAATGGAATATTGTTGATTTTGGTAGGCTGTTTAGCAGACGTCACATGCTGACGTATGCAGTGGAGTAGAAAATAATTTTTTGTGTGTGAAATTTGATTTTTCCATTTATTTCATGTGCCAGCACACGTCTTCCAAAGTGATTGGATATGCTTGCTTCCCTAAACATAACTACTTGCCTTCTAAGTTTGTTTTGTCAATCACTAAGTCAAACATTGCTAGTATTCTGGAGATACATACATAGTTGTCAGTTTTACAATAACTTGGATATCCTGAGCCATTTTCTTAGACGACAAGGTTGTAGCACATTGTTTACTGAAAGATTTGTCGTTCGTTGTACAACTGGCAGAGTTAAAAGTGAGATTCTTTTCAGCATGTTACTATGGATGAGTTAGGCTGACTTATCTTCCTTGTCCCATTTCACTCATTTTTAAGCAGTGTGGTTTGTTACACGTTGATTCTCAATTAGACCGACAAACTTCGGGAGGTGATTCTTCATGAAAATGTAAAAGGAAAACATATGTGACACGCTATACCTAAACCGAATATTAAGGGAGGTATGAGCCTTAAAAAAAAAACGAGATTTTAAGCCGTATTTGTGCAAAATATCAGCTCTTACATTGAAGGTCCCGATAACATGCAATAATGTTCCTAGAGTTGTCATTGCATTTTACTTCGTTACCGATATTTTGCACAAATACAGTTTAAAACATCGTTTTTTAAGGGCTCATACCTCTCTTAATATTTGGTTTAGGTATAAAGTGTTGCATGTTTTTCTTTTACTTTTTCATGATGAATCACTTCCCGAAGTTTATCGGTCTAATTGCGAATCATCCTGTATATGAATTGTAATATTGCACCCTTTTTTTCTTTGTGTTACTATCATGAATATAAGTTTTTTTCAGGTTAATGTGTAGGTGTGTGCAAATAAAGTTAGTTTAGTCATAAAATGTTGAAAATTTAACAAAAGAAAAACAGTATTTGTGTGTAGTTAGTGATGTAGTCTTAGATCACGAAGTGTGCAGTGTATAGTGTGTATGTTTTCACATGTATCACAAGGACGACGCAGCTGGTTGTCACTTGTATAAATATTGACTGCCGTGTTGACAGCATGGAGCAGTGGTGATGCTGTACCATCCGTGTGCCAACCTTCTGGAAGTGCAGCGGTTGAAAACACTCGTTACTGGCTGTATAAGGAAACACGTTATTACTCCGTATACACTACTAGACAAAAAGAGGGTTGGTATGGTACTGGATACTCGTGTCATGATGTACAGTAAAACCCTTTTAAGAAGTTTCCTGTTGGTTTCCTGCTCTACAAGCTTACATAATTTTGAACCTGGTCTATAATCACCAAAGTAATTTAACTCTTTTAATAAGTTTTACTGGTTAATAAGCTGACATTTTTAGTTCCTTCAGAAGTTTCCTAACAGAGTTTTACTGTAGTCTGTAAACATTTTTGTATTCATTTTTTTTATCTGACTTCTTTCTGTAATCTTTTCCTGCTTAAAGTTAAGTAGTTGTCAAGTTAACCTTACATTTTTTTCTCTGACGCTTCTATTTGTTGTTTATGTTACTCATTTTTGAGTTATCCAAAAGCAGCTACGACTTCGCACATCATAGTTTTAAAGTTGCCGCCTTTAGTTCCATATTACTTCCTTTTCCCGTGTTAATATCGGTTAAAAATAGTGTTTTATTTCAAGTTTTTAGTGTTGATGCTTACAATGTAACAGTTCTGTCTGTTCTTTTGTTATCAGTTATTCACCAACACATATGTAACTGTTACTACACATTGTGTAGTACCGAATGTAATAATATATTCTGTCTGTTTCTCAGAGTTACATTCATTTTTAAACTTTCGTCACCAAGTAAACCTTTTTTGGTAACCCACATGTGAATGAAGATTTTTTAAATTTAAATTGATTTGTAAGAAATCTTTGAAATAAAACATATATAAAGGGACAGGAATTCAAGTACTCACAATGTAGTATTTGTTGAGAGAGAGAGAGAGAGAGAGATAGAGATAGAGATAGAGATAGATACACACACACACACACAGAAGGACAACACATTTTCTACACTGTTAGGCTAACGCAATGTTTTGCTGGCTAGGCCAGCTTCATCAGGTAATGAGTTGTAGGACACAGCAGTATAGTGGAAGGATGCTGTTGTTAGTAAACCTAGCGGCTAGGTGGTAAACTATGGTGGGGTGGAAAAATTGAAAATCTGCCAGTATAGCTGATGTGTGATTGGGAGCTGTGATTATCTTATACTGAGGCCTGGCGGCTGTCTGGATTTTGTTATAAATTGGTGAACTAATTCTCAGCATCTGAGTTCTGAGCCATTGCTTGAAGGTGGTAGTGCTCTCACAACTCTGGTACTGTAGCAGGAATCAAAATCTTTGTTGTGTGATGCTGCATGTGCTACAACTAGTGTGTCTTTTATGTTATTGATGTAACCACCCATGGTTTGTTCAGTGTCTGCTCTGTGGCCATTCTTTTTCTGCCTGTGTGTGTTGGTGGTGAGGCAGATGTATTTTGCATTACAATGTTGGCATTGTAGCTAATAAGTCAGATTTTCTGTTGCACAGCCGTAGTTGCCTTGGATGGGTTATGTACGGCTAGTGAGTTTGCCATTGGAAGAAGTTGAGGGTTGGTGGATGGCACGAGAGGCAGTGTGTCAGCTATTGCAAGGATAGGATCTGTGTGTGTGGGGGGGGGGGGGGGGGGGGGGGTGATAGTTTGGTTGGCATTTATGGTAGGCTGCAGCTTTGAAGAAACCAGTTTGTTGCAGAGGCTAGGTGGCCTTTTGAAGACCAATCTGGATGGTTCAGAGAGCAGACCTTGTGTTTGTGGTGAGGAAGGCAGAATTTTGTATCCAGATGGTTCTGAGATTACGTAGGCATTTAAGATATGGGACCACCAGGGGTATATCAGAGTTATTGACCTTGGTTTGTGTTCCGGTATTTGAGATGGCTTGCTGAATATGTTTGTGGAGGAGGTGCCTGGGGTAGCCCCTGTCGAGGAATGCTCTGGCTATTTGTTCACACTGTTCATTGAGATCACTGTCTGTGGAGCAGATATGTTTGGCGAAACTGTAGAGTAGGGTTTTTTTTTGGCATGGTATAGGTGGTAGCTGGCGAAATATATAAGTACTAATATAACATTAAAATTTACGTTTTACAAAAAAAATTATGCTTGAATAATATAAAAAAAATATTTCGTAATGTATAAGTTGTGTTGATATTTTTTTAAAGATTAAGTATCTTTAAAATTTATGCATTCATAAAGAATTTATTTAACACTAATTCCATATTTAAACTTCATAGTCTTGATAAACCGAGCCTTAAAAAAAACTTTAGTTGTGTTGTATGGGTTATGAAATTAAAGCAGTTGGTATTTTAAAATTATTACTACACTCATGGTGATCCTAATGTTCTCATTTTATCTTGAACAGCCTCTAGCTCTTGTTGCATGGGGCTGCCGCTTGACGATGAGTGTAGTTTATGACGATATCGTGGAGGACTTCATCAAGAAGTATGCCCTGCAAGGTCCTGAGAAGATTGATGCAGATGGTCAATACCGAGATGGTTTGATTATGCCCGCAGCCAATGTGTCCAACATGGCGTTTAATGAATTATGTCCTCACTAAGACAGACATGGTGAGTACAACCTAAATTAAAAATAGGTGAATGTTTTCTTTGGTGACTGTTACTTCAGGTGGACTCATTGTTTGTTGTTTCAGGCAAAGTGTATTGTGCAACTCCAAAACATTCCTGGTGCAGACTTCATTGGATTGTCTGTTACATCTCACGTGATGACTGCAGTAATAAGGACTTGTACCTTTTACGTTCCTTGAATCGTTGTTTTTTGTGTACAGTGCAGTTAGTTTAGGTACTTTTGAATAGTTTTTTTATTTAATTTACTTAAAGTTCAGCAAGAGGTTTCCCTATTAGTATTTGATATTACAACATAGTATTTGTACATAAAAATATTTTTTATAATTTTGAATGAAAAATTGTATGCAAGTCGTGTACAGAACTTATTTACGAACATTTACTTATGAGGCTATGTGTGTGTCATAAACTTAAATATTTATATACTTGTTGTATTGTTGAGTTGTGTATAAAATCCTCAGTGCAAAGAATGTATCAGAAGTATGTAGAGTATCATAAATTCCATACATCACTTAATGCTGCAGCCAATTTTAAAATGTAAACAATATTCTACTGAAACTATGCTAATACTTGAAATGGTCAAATGCCACATGTAATTGATAAACAAAGTTATTTTTAGTTTGTCTGCAGCAATATTTTTCAGGATCAGATGTATTTAATACATTGTGAATTAAGGAAACCAATTTAGAGAAAAACTAACAGTTGAACTGCTGTAAATTAAGTGAAACTATAGTGCGAGATAATTTTCCACTAGTTCATCATGACAGTATTATTGTACGTACGTATCACAAAATTTATATCACTATAGAATAAACTGCATTACACAAGAATGTTTACATTGAATTGCTGGACATCTGTTTATCTTAAAAATAAGAGAAAACAGTCCTTTTACCAAAATAAATCAAAGACGGCAGATGACTTTCACTAAACCAGTGTTCTTTGTAAAAAAAATTCTTTGTGTATATAACAAAATAAAATATTAAATAATATCAAGAAAGAATTTTTCACAGTGCAATGTGTTTTCTAGGAAATCAATTTCACACAATGCCTATTGTAAAAGTATACTTTTTTTAATGGACAGTTATGTTGTGTTTTGTGTATACCTACTGAGAATCTCATCTGAGTTCTTGATGCGTTGCAGACAATTCTGTCTGTAAATTGCAGAAGCTTGAAAGAGTTCTTCTACCATTTGTATTTGTTTGGCAGACAGCATAGCAGGAACAATTTGTTGCATCTTATCCCTTCCTCCCCATGGCAGTTTAGGAAATACAGTCTGCCTTTACTGAAATATGTGCGTTTCCCCAGTTTTCAGTTTTCCATTATTGTTACAGATTTGTCTCTGTGATTAAATGGAGAAATATTACCCAGCGTGCCTTGTGTACAATATTACTTGTTGCATACATTTCTATGGTTTTGTCCACATTTCTCAATCATCATGTAAAAATAGTTTTCTTTCACAGTGTGTAGTTTATCATGATCGTATTACTATTGTACCTGAGCATTTGTGTAATATTTCTGTTGTACAGGAACCATTATTTTGCCTGTAA
Source organism: Dryococelus australis (assembly GCA_029891345.1). Classification (NCBI taxonomy): domain Eukaryota; kingdom Metazoa; phylum Arthropoda; class Insecta; order Phasmatodea; family Phasmatidae; genus Dryococelus; species Dryococelus australis. The sequence continues at coordinate 191,931,151 of CM056998.1, read as the reverse complement.
ACATCTATATTTCAGTTTGTAAATTTCAATTGCTTTCATTTCTATTTTTTGTTTACTGCTATTGTATTTACCTGTTAGGGACAGTTATTATGTAAAGTGTAAAAACTAATTAAAGTAGCTCATTTGGGTACTGCATTATAACATTATGGCAAATAGCATTAGATAAAATCTAATTAAAATTATTTGCATTTATTTTGTAGTTTAATTTTTGTATCATATTAACTTTTTAAGAAATAATTTTGTCTGTGAACAGTCAATTTTGTAACTTTACGCGAGTATTAATGTATAGGAATTTCATTAATCCAAAATATATAGGTACTTTTCAAGTAATAATTGTGTGACTCTGTAGATGAACATTCCCTCCCCCCCCCCCCCCCCTCCTGTTTAGTGAAATTGTATAGTTAATGTTGCCACTTTGTATTTGGTTTGTTAAAAAAAGAATATGTAAGAAGTTTTTTCAGAATAATTTCAGTCATATTAGTTGTCATTTGCATCCAAAATTTATTTTTTATTCTGATACAGTGAAATTTTGTTTAACCAGAAACAAACGGGTCAAATCACACATGTGCGTATAGACAAGATGCAAAATTACTCAGGTTATTAAGCAGGGAAACTTACTAAGTGGGGACTTCTTAACAGTGTTTCACCGTAGTACATATTTGTCACTCAAAAAAGTAGAACAGAAGTTTTTGTGAATTGTTACAGTTGTGAGAGAATTCATGACCGAACACATTGTGTACCTTTCATATAAGCAATTGTAGCTGCAGAACTGTACATCAAATCTATTTTTACATGTACAGTAGACTCCCTAACTAAAATCTTTCAGGGGACTGTCAAAAAAAAATTCCCATACATCTGCAACATTAACTGAGATCACACGTTTAGTTTTATTCAATGTTTCTGTTCTCTTACCTCTCGCCACGCGTGGAAGGAGAGCAAGTTAGTGCACGCATCAGAGAGAGGATGCAGCTTTCTTTCGCTATATATCAGCTTCCCCTCTTGAAGGCATGGAAGGAGAGCAAGTTAGTGCATGCATCAGAGAGAGGATGCAGCTTTCTTTCGCTATATATCAGCTTCCCCTCTTGAAGGCATGGAAGGAGAGCAAGTTAGTGCACGCACCAGCGAGAGGATGCAGCTTTCTTTCGCTATATATCAGCTTCCCCTCTTGAAGGCTTGGAAGGGGAGGAAGAAAGGTGCATGAGAGAGAGAACACATAAAAGATGCCATGTTGGTTGCTAGGTAACTGCTTCCCCTTTCGTCAGGCGTGTAAGGGGAGCGTGGGTGCCAGACTCGCCATGTTGCCTTCACCTTCGGAATAAAAAGCACCGAGCAACATGTGATGATAAACTGTGGCATGTTTGACATACTTCACAACCAGTTATTAGATGTTTACATGAACAATCAGCTTACAAACAATTGTTGCAGGAAATGTTAAGTGTCGGGACAAAAAGATATTTTGATCTATGCAGTATCCGATAAATGATGAAAGTGGGTAATGTTGTCTTGTATATAGTGACATGTATCACCCTTTGAAATGTTAATGCCTTGGGTTAGCCACGACACACACCGCCTGGGGTTAAGTGCCATGAAAACCCTTGTCACAGGACTTTTGAGGAATGAGGCTGTTGTCATGGTCAGTATTACGGTTTTAGTTCGTGATGCCAGTATCACAATAAACATTAGAGTGACTTAACGTTTACAGGGTGCTCGAATGGGCTGGCCCTTAACTACTGGTTTACCTGATGGTATGAGGCTCCGTTGGAGGTGCTGTCCCAGTTATGGTGAGGGGTGGTGACTGCCGTTGACTTCACCAGTACGTGGAGTGGGCTTGAGGTTGCTGGACTGCTGGCCTCTAAACCACGGGTCGGCTATACCCAGGGATGGTTCTTCTTCCTGACGAATAGCCTCAACCAGTGGATGAGGTGCTCCTGGAGTCTTGATCAGCGGAGGGAAAAGTGGCCGAGGTGGGACTGAGAGGTGAAGGCTCTCAGTAAAGCGAGTGGTAAGAACTCTGCCCTGTGGGGTTGAATTACAAAGTGCAGGTTGAGGAATTGGATTGCAATTCTAGCTAGCTTTGGAGGCGTAAGCTACCCTTCTAGACTTCCTTTGTGCACCACCCTTCCAGGTGTATGGCATAGGAAAAAGGTGTAAATGCCCACCTTGCAAAAGTGAAGCCGGCGACTCGGTTCTCTACAGTTTACTGCCAAGGGTCGCAGCCGCACAGGCAATCGTTGTACCCTTTGCTCCTTTCATCCAGCTCCATAGAGAGCGGTATACAGAGCAGTGGGTTGGCTCAGGGGTCAGTTAGTCAGCACCGACTCAGATTCCTTTCCGGTCCCATAAACGAGCGGTGGTGGAGTTAGGACGGCCTGACTGGCTTGCTGTTGAATGGAGGTCTTGTTGCTAATGGTTGGAACTCTACCATACTTCGCTCTAACGGGCTGGTTCTTACGTGAGGTTAACGACACAGCTACACTCAGAAATTAGTACTCGAAAGTCAGTTTAGATCACGTGTATATACAATGAGAATAGACATGGTTGCCCATATTTCCTCCTACAACTAACCTGAAATTGACAAAAAAGTTAAGCTACGCACAGCCAGGTGAAGGCGACCTGGTTCTAAACCTGAATTGAAGATGATAATGCTGCTAGGTAGTTTACTACAACCGGCCCTAACTATCTGCCTTGTTGTCGTGAAGGGACCAAGAGGGATGACTATAGAAGTTTGTCTCTTCAGGAGCTCTAAAGGGTACCGCGGTACAGAAGAGTCTTCTGGAGGGGTTGACGTCAATGGTAGGCTTCTTCCGTCCCTGAAGAGCGCGTGAACCGCTGGTGACTTCCTCTGGCCCAAGACTGAGCGGTGGAGGAAACTTAGACTGAAGATTTTGGGTTGCGCAGGACCTTTTATAATGTTAGCGCTTGGACCGGAGTAGGCTAATGCGGCGGACATCATTCCTTATCTTGGTCACATTGCATGGTGCCCTTCCTTTGGCGCACCATAGAATTACATGACCTTGGGTGGCAGGCTTGGTGGCTCAGCAGATAATCCAGTCTCACTTCAGGGGGGTTTGGCGTGACGTCCGTCTGGAGAGTAGGGCCAGTACAGTACAAGCTGGACTGACGTGTCTAATATAAGAGGAGTACCCTGTAGGCGCATGTCCAGTCTTTTCAAGTTTACTGTGCTATGACTTGCCCAGGCCAAATGAAACAGCATTCAGATGGGGCGAAGTCGAGTGTATGTAATAGAGGCGCAGTGCGTCACGCGTCAATAGGAATTTTGCCAGGACCACTGAAAAATAACTGTGGATATGGTTTATTGATATGTGTTTTCGGTACATCGAGAGTTCTCTGAATTTAATAATAAATGTTATATGCATTGAAAAGTTCTGGCTATATCTAAATTTACAATTTTATATATAGTTGTACCTATTGACAATATTTTGTTGTGTCGAATTATCAATGCGACTATTCTGTAATGTCTGTTCTTCTGATATGTGGAAAATCTTTTTGCTTATATTTAAGTTGAATTTAGGTCACTATTATAATTGACGCCTCAACTGGCAAGTGTTATCTAGTGACAGGGTTTAGCATCATGGACTTCCCACCCTGACGACTTGGAAGCAGCCGTCGTCTTGATGGGGTCTTTGAAAGAGGCAGGGGCCTGATGATTGCCTACTGATTACGAAGTAGGGAGTAGAGCACTCCTTGACTTGGGGTGTGTGGGTACCCTGGTTGGAACGTAGTTGTATGTTGGGGTTCCAGGCATCACACTACTGTTACAAAGTAACTTTTCAGGGGTTAGAAATTTCTTTTTTTGTAATTGCTATTTAAATTAGTTTTCTGTTAAGTTTAGTGCCAGTAATGGTATTTTTTTTGCTCTTTCTCCTTTCTTGTTTGTAAGCCCTACATTTTGTGTTCAGGGAAGTTTTCTACCCCTTTGTTTTTTGTTATGATGCATCAGGGTACTTTTAAATTAATTTTTTTTTATTATTATTTTCATTTGGCATTCCCTTTGTTGGAGGTTAGGTTAGGGAATTAGGCTGTTTTGGTTGGGTTAAGCCACCTTTATTATTATTATTATTTTTTTTTTCCACAGGCAAGTATTTTTTGTTCTTTCTTTAATAAGTAATGCGGTGAGAAATGATTTTATTTCAAAATTGGTTTTGGGTTGGTAGGTTCGAAAGTAGTTTTGCTTTGTTGTTGTGTTATGGACCTTTTCGGCCTTAAACTAGACGTTGAAGTTTTATTTGTTTAGTTTTAATTGTATGGTTAGGTCGTTTAAGTTATGGTGGAATTGGCAAAAGAATCTGTTACTTTCCTGATGTTTAGTTTCCTTTTTTTTTAAGAATAAAAGCTTTTTATTTGACCTGCAAGGCTCTTAAGGAACTGAGGTCATGCGCTGTTTTAATTAGAAAGGGTTTCGTCACCACTGGCATAAGCAGACTTCCACTGAAGCGACTGCAGCGGGCTGTATTTTTTCTCGGCCCATGTGCTTGTTAAAGTTCCCCTTCAGCAGTTCGGAGGAACTTATGTTCCTTTGTTCAAGATACAGGGCCGCTACTGCGAGCTCAGCCGATGCTTTCCCTGGAGAAGTTGGTCTGTTATGATGATCACTGCGTTTTGCTGCTTGGGCTAGTCTGGGAAAGGGGGTGTTTGCCGTTGAGCTGACGAGTATCAATCGTGACGGTGGCTGGCTCTGATTGGTCAGCCATGACGTCTGCCAAGGCCATGACGTCAGGCGGTGTTGTGAAGTAAGTGACGAGGTCGCGGGAGTTGTGGTCGGTCGACTGGAGTGAGCGGATGGGGATCAGTGCTGCTGTCTGGCCAGGAGAGGTAGCGACAACATAATGGTGTTAACTATACTTTGAAATCTTTGTTTTTGGTGGGTGGTTGGGATCTTCGTCCCTGCTTGGCAGGAAGAATGGCCCCGGCCATGCCTTTAAATAGGTTTGTTTTTAGTAAGTAAGTGGCAGATTGTAGCAGACTGTCAGATAGTGTAACATGTGTAGAGCGTTTATGTAGGGAGGTGTTGAGAGAACATGTCGTGCTCAGCTCAGGATGAGGACCTAATGAGGTTATGTTTGTTTGACAATAAATTTTAACTTTGGTATGGGATGGAACCTTAACTTTTGAAGTTGTTTTTGAGTACGGATCAGACCTTTTGGGAAACATAAAAGTAAGTTTATTGGTAGTGTTTTAAATGGCTCCGCAACCCCTTCTGTGTTCGTATTGGATGGAATTGGATTGGTACCACTGCACTGATGTAAACAGAGGTCTTATGAATTCTGATGATTTTTTTTTTGACAGGTTCCTCCCCAAATATAAATTTGTGTGTTGTCAATTATTCGTTTTAAAGTCGTTTGACCTTTACTTTTGTTTCTTTGCTAATTTTTCTTAAAGTTCTCTAAAACTTATTCTAGTAACCAGGCCAATCTATCAGTAAATCTTGTAAGCAAACACAATCAGTCGTCAGATTAAAGTTGGGTGGCTAATATTTGTGGGCTTTACTATAGCTAATTAAAGCTGGTTTTGAAATGAATATTCTGAGGCATTGATCCATGTTAATTCTGTTTAGAAACCTCACATTTGTGATAAATAATTTTTACGGTTAATTAATATTTTTGCTGTCTAATCCACATGCAGTGTGGATTAAAGGGGGCCATCTACCACTACTAAATTTAGAGTCTGTAAATATGTGTGCATGTGTGTCTTTCTTTTTTTTTATGAACTTTTATTATACTCACATCTTGGCGAGTTAACCCAGGAGTGTTAGTGATAAGGGCATCCTGTTAGCCCTACCATAATTATACCTGGTTAGGCTGGTGGATTTGCTGGTTTTATAATTATTCTTTCCGCCTTGCTAGGCAAAACAGTACTGCCTTTCAGAAGATTTTGGGAAAATTAGTTTATTTGTAACATTAATAATCTTCGATGGTTTCTTGAGAAACCAGTAATTTTAACAAGAAATTTACTTTGTTTAATGAACCATAATTTAAAAAAATATAGGTTTATTGTTTATGATATTATTTATAAATATTTTCATATATATAATGTTGGAGTGAATAAAACATCAGATTTTTTTTTTTTAAATATTACTTGTTCTGAATTTTAAGTAATCTTCCCTTGAGGTTAATGATATAAGTATTTAATTTGTTTATTTTTATCTACTGTAACTTCTCTCGGCCTCAACTAGTGGGATTGGTAGCATGGTGTACCAGTACTTGGTACAAGGTAATTGTAGTTTAAAGTAGTATAGTACCAAGTGAAACAAATTGATGCATTACTTCCTCATCAGAGTCAAACCCATGAAGTGGTGCTGGTAGCTCTTGCTGCCAAGTATTATACCTCACTCCACCCCCCCCCCTTTTTTTTTCTTTTCCTTTTTCTCCTTTTTTCGGTTTTTGAGTTACTTGAAATCAAAATAAAAGGTTCATTAAATATTTAGAGTACAGGATGTCGTGCTGGCCCTGCTAATTTAAAAATTACAGCATGTGGTGGAGGTCTCGTAGGTTAGATCTTGTGCCTGCTGATTTTTCTTTCACTTACTTTCTTTCTAAATTTTATTTCCTTCTCTCCCTACCTGGTAACACTATTTTCACCACAGCTGGAGGTCATTCAATGGCAGGTGGCTTTTTGGATGGAGTATGGGGTAGTTGTGAGACTGCTTGTGAAACGTGCCGCAAGTGGCAGAAGGAAGTCTCTTCTTTCTCTTCCGAAGTGCTGACGGTGGTTCCTCTCTGACATGCAGTGGTTTTCTGTTTCCATGTGTATACTCTGTTAGTGCTGTGCTTGGTATCCATTAGAGCTAGAGACTATTTGGCTGCCTTCTCTCGTACAGCCCGATGGCAAAGCATAAAGTTGGGTGACAGCATAGAGGTAGGCAATAGTGGGTGTACTGTAGGAGGGGGCATGGTCTGGCATGTCTAATAAGATTATGATAGCTGCAATTAGAGGAAAAGCCTGGGCGGGCTCCCTCATGGTGCACTGGCAATGTGGGACATGTACCCATTCATCCATTATCTGAGAAGGCAGGACATCACCAGCAACTCGGAGACCCCCTGGAAGGTTCACATTCCATGTCTCTAGGGATTGCTTATTGTTGGCTTCCTGCGAGTACTTTGGTTGCGCGGGACATCGCTGGTAGGCCCAAGCATTACAAAGTAGATAACAGTAGTGTGGGGCGCCACCGCTCCTGTGTTGCTTAGCAAGGTGAGATGTCGCCGCAAGATCCCAGCAACACACAAAGATGAAACCTCTCTTGGTTAGACACCTGGAGGGCGAGTGCAGCACATGCCACCTCCTGGAGGAGTGTTTGCGGAACATGAGGTCAAAGCGGGAAGTAGCAGGGAAGCAGGGCGAGAAGAAAGCATACTGAGAGTGATGAATGTAGCCAACTCGGACTGTCTCTGTCTGTTGCTGAGACAATAGAACACACATATCCAGCCTGTACTCTGATTGGTGCTGGCAGTCTCGGTCGACATACGGCAACCCTGAACTAGCGGTACACTGATTCAAGCATAAGAAATATATCAAAGCTACAGAGATACTAAAGTCAAGTGACTGACGTTGATGGCTTCAATGTTTGTCCGGACAGAGTAACATTCTGTACAAGAACATCAGCCCTGAACTATGGACAACGGATCCTATTTATACCAGAAATACAGCACGGAAGGCGCGAGGAGGCAGAGAGACAGCAGAGCGCTGGACTGTGTACCTCTCTGCTGTCAGTGGCTGGAGGGGTGGTAGCGTGCCAGGGTGTAATGCAGCCGGCCTACATTCCAACCCCTGGGCATCGAAGCAGAAGGGGCACCTGTAGCATGTATGGCCTAATGCATTTATTAGGAAGGGATCGTGTATCATTTAATTGTAAGCTCTCGTCCGCTCTTGAAGCCAGGTTCCTCAATCCGACAGGCAACTTCACCTGTCTTGCTCTTGTACAAAGTCCATTGAACACCTAGTGTGTCTAGAGATAGGCGGTAGTATGGGTCACCGTGTTTCTATTCTTATGGGAATAATACACGTAGTCTAGCTAACTTCTCTCTTTACTTGCTCTGTAGTGAACGTGTACCTTTTCCCCAACCTGATAAGCATTACCCTTAAAGGGAGTGGCAGGGGGACTGCGAATTGGTAACAGTTTCTGATATAGAGTATGACTGCATGTATGTCACACACAAAACAAGTTCGACAGCCACCCATACTGCAGACCCAGTATGTAGAGGTAAGTTGTGCGCAAGTACGGTAGAGTCCCAACCACTAGAGAGACAGCGAAGCATCTGGGCCAACTAAGTCAGCTAACTTATTCATTCCCTTCAGAGCGTATAACTTGCCGGAGGGCGTGTCAGACCTGACGAGGCTTGATCCAGGTACTTCTGGAGTACACTTTAGCTAGGGGTTTGTTGCCTGCCTCACTCTACCTGGTGAACATTAGTACCTTTTTTGTCCATGACGTTTGCTCACCGACAGGGAGCAGGAGGACAGATGCTGCCCTTGCATCTTGCCACCTCCGTAAGTAATCCATCTGCACCAGCCCTCAGCTGCAAGTCCCCACTGGAGAGAGTACAAGCTGCGTGACAATTAGTGGAGCCTCACTCTGCTCCACTCCCCACCAACCTCTTTGGTCTCCCTGTTGGAGCTCCCAGAGCTGCTCACCCCGCCGTCAAACTACTCCCTACTTGCGAGTGGTCATCTTCGACCCAGAGGACACCAGTGAGTTACCAGCACCAGCCACCCTGTGCTAGCTAGTTAACCAGTACCCCGGTCACCTGCAGGTGCCAGCCTGCGCAGTTGTCCGCTCCAGTCGGATCCAGTCATTAAGCCAGCAACAGCCGAAAGGTAAAGTGATACCAGTGGTAAGCTAGCCCAAACCCATGTGTCCAGTGCTCGGAGGCAACACCTCACCCTCATGGATTTTGTTCCAAGTAGGCGGTCGATGCGTTCTACATTATACCAGGAACTAGTGCCCCCAACTTGCGCGACTGACCTGGTGCAGAATAATAATCACCTTCCCCTCAACCATCATACGTCAACCTGTTACCAACAGTGTTACACACCGACTCTTCAGCTCTTGTGTTTCAAATAAAGTTGCTGCGCCAGCAACAATGTTGTCAACAAAAACTCTTGGACTGCTCAGAATGCTTTGTATGATGAAAATGAAAGTCTGTAAGTTACAGTATTCAATTCATATACACCCAGTGGATCACTTGGAATGTTTCACCATAAGATGCACTGATAACATCTATGTATCAGTGTCAATCTGACATCACATCTAACACATGTCAGCAGTAAGAACTAGTGAAGTCAAAGTTCATCACAATGTCAAGAATATCTTTCTGCAGCTTGGAGTCTGGTAGTAACATGCTGTTTAGGGAACATCACCTGACAACCTTGTTGGTTGCACCAAAGACCAATCACTTCTTGTTGGAAACAAACCCCTCCTCAACTACTGCTTGGTGAGGGTTGATGTATTTTGTTTAGCTGTGCTGATTTGATGTGAACTTAACTGTGCACTTGCTATCTGCTTAATGTGCAAGACTGCCAATAAATGTCATATGACCCAAATTCTCTTATTCATATAGAAAATGTTAATACTGCTGTGCTAATTCTGGAAGGTGTTGTAATTTCCGTTCCAGACAGTAGAATAGATTCACTGCTTCCTTGTAGTATTATGAGTCGCCCATTTCAATATCAGCAGCTCTAAATGGAACATGCAAAACATGTCTCTCATCCTTCTGCCTAGCATGCATTTCAGTGAAGTGCTGGTGAACAACTGCTGATTGTCAAATTACATAAAATTTCTACATAGAATTTCTTTTGTCTGCAAGACTTGGTCGAGGGTAGTACCTGTATGTACCAAAGGAACGTAACAGGTTGACTCATCAGTTCTTAGGGGGCATGGCTAGAAATCACCCATCCAAACCAAACTCGGTGTAGAATGCATGAGGTTGTCCCACCACTTTTCACCCTGCCATCAGCTGGGCAACTACTTCTGCTGACTACAGCATTTTACTGCACAGGATGTGTCAAACTGTGGGTCTGCTAAAGTAAGGTCTTACAAATATGTGAGCTTTCTTGTATCAACCTGCATGGATGGCAGATTCTGTGTTATTTGCCTAAGGATCACAGCTTGTTTAGTAACAAAGGATTTTTGAATGTAACAATTCTATTTCATACTGTACTGTTCCTTTTGCCTCTGGAGGATATGCTTAACCAATCCCAGAGATGCTAACTGCCGCACAGTGACGTGTCTGTCCCCTTATTGAATGTTACTTAGCACAAACTTTAACCTACTTCTTAAACTAGCAAATCTTTATTACATCTCCAATATTGATGGATATCTCCCGATACACATGCAGCAAGGTAAATCCTGTAAAATGATCTTCGGACGTCCTCGATCACATCCAAGTCTTAAGCCTCTCAGAATTGAGAAACTGCACTCGGCTGATGCAACTGAGACTGGAATGGTAACCAAAACTTGAAACAGTGATTTCATTAGTGGATGGATAACTAGTAGCGTCACACTTTAAAAAAATTTCAAGAGCAGATTATCAAACACTAGAAGTATGCTCAAACAACTTTTTCTTGAATGGAACTACATACCCCATTTAAGAAATGAGTGTAATCTCCACTGTGTCCTTCAAAGCCACGAGATTACAATATTTCTCCTATATACTAGAAATGTTATTCCTAAAAACAGTTGTATCGGATGTGGAATGGTGGTGGTGGGGGTGGTGGAGAGATTTGGGTGACTCTTAACATCTAGGTCTTGAGAGCCGATGAGGGTGAAGTGAGGTGAGTATGGAGCAGTACCGGAATGATATGGCGGGGAAAATGGGAGATCCCCAAGAAAACCCACCAAAAAGTGGCATCCTTTAGCACAATTCCCACGTGTGAAAATCCAGGAGCGACGCCGCCGGCCACAGACAGCTCAGTAGAAATAAGTGCTAATCCTGTTATTTCTTAAATAGATATATGCTTTCGATGAACCTACTTCAGGACTATTTTCTCCTCATTAATGAACACACTACCCTGGTGTATTAAAATTTTGCAGATATAGGTTCTGGCGTACCAAAATTTGATACCACTTCACACAAACTATTGAAATGAGGTTTTATTTAACTCTTTATTATATACAGCATGTGAAAAAAAAAAAAAACATAATTTATCCAAAACAAACTTTTGGGATCACTTAACCATTCACCTTGAGAGAGTTAATTGTACTGACACCATACTTTCCTATGTTGAGTACAAGCTGAATGGAACAGTTATTTGATACTATGCTTGCAAGGTGATTATTACACAGGTGGACAGATGACGTTGATTGAGTTACAAACATAGTGTGGATATAGTTTTAAAAAATGTTGACATTCTGTAATGTTGCTCGCTGACCCTGACCACAGTCGCATCTGGCCGCATAATCAGAGACGATGCAGCGTAGGATTAGGAATATTTAACATAATTAGAGATGGGATCCTTGATACTGCAATACCTTCATACTTTATAGTATCGAGTATCGCATGAGAATATCAAAGTATTGAATTTTATCACCCATTTCTCATGCCATGGTTATAGTTTGAGCATGCCATAACTTTCACAATATGTGCAATAATTTTTGTAATATGTATGGTAATTTTGAAAAGCATACCATAATTTAAGTACAAGTGTACCACAATATACCATATTTTATTCACAACATAATATTCACACAGCTGTTAGTACCTTGTGTTTTTATTTACGCAACCCATATATACCACAATTATAATTTTTGACAACATTTGCTTTCATTGAGGTACTATAAAATGGGTTGATAGTTGCGAGCAAGAGCCGATAGGTGCGAGTGAGCAACTTGAGAAGTTACTGTACATCCAATACATATCACAATTATATACTGCACCCAAATATTTCATTTAATTCTCTTTTATCCCATCAATCACTTTTATGGTACATATTTCAGGCACAATAAAACAGGTAGAGAGTTGCGAGCGAGCAAACCGAGTAGTTATTGTACACCTCACACATACCATAATTATCTGATGCAACTGCATTATTAAATATACAGAAAAATAAATACCATAATTATCTGACACACCTGTCTTGGCCTAGCCCACGTGTTCTGTAGACTAGGCCACGATGGGTGTATCAGATAGTTACAATATTTATTTAACATTACTATAATTTCCTTGAAGTCGCAAAATAAAATTTAAAACCTGCCAAATTGCAAAAAAAGCATGTACTGACCTATTATTTTCCTCAAAGTTTGATTACAGTTTCTACTGTGAAAATGTGATTCTATAGAATCAAAGGAGACTGTGTTGCTTTGTCATTGGTTAAGGGTATTTGGGTTACAAGCTGTCCACCATTTGTTTCCAGTGTAATGTGGAGTTTCATCTAGTTTCAGTGTGTGTCGACACTAGTAAAATGAACAATTTTCTTGGCCAAGTTGTTTTGTGTTCATGACAATTTTAATTTGGTATCAAGATTGGTATCGAGTATTGTGAGAGTGTTTTAGTATCGACCCACCCCTAAACATAAACTCACGAATTACCAGACCACTAGCCTAATATGATTATCGTAGACCTATTATTTCATTTTTACTATATGTAAGCCAAAAAATGGTATTGTTTTGAAACGGACTTACTAATGTCGCCCGATGTTATGCCTGAAGGCTTATCAGGGGGGCAGCGTACAAACTAACTTATAACCTAACTAACACCCATGTCTTACCTAGGATTCAAACCCAGAGCCTTCACCGCTGCAGACCAGCGACGCACCAACTGACTGCGCCACAGGCGGTCGGCATAAACCAAAAAACTTGATGATAAAAAATATTACAATACATCGCTATAATTGCAGAAATGAATGCCCATGTGTCTAATCTATCTAATGTTAATGCTGTTTTCTTGAAGAAAACATAAAAATATACCTCGCCTTGGCTGGCTTCTTTATATTTTCGGCTCCTTGACATTTGTTAGTGCAGTTACCCTGTTAAATACACACAACAAAAGTCTATTATGGAACCAGCACATTGAGCGAACCAGTTTAGGTTCTTCTTTACATCACGATTCATAATTTAAAACATAATTTTTTGATTGTAGGCCCACCCTTACCCGGTAAAGGCTGTTCACGATAAAGTGAGCACTTTTGAAATCAACCTTAGGAAAAAGTCACTGCCCCGCCTACACAAATTTTAATGGTCACAATGGGTGACATGCGTCCAGTAAAGTTGGTAACATGTAATGAAAAGTAGTTCCATATCTTAGCATCGAAAAATAACTTTAATTAATTTCTTTCGGTATTTGTTTTTTTATAAATGTATGAATGAGTAAAAATGAGCAAATTTGTATAGTATGTACTTTTATAATAATTTCACACTTGTGCTTGACCGACGCATGAATAAAGTGATGAGGCCCATGGCAATGTTGATTTTACGTAAGGCGGAAGAATACACATTGTGCATAGAAGTTTATCTTAAGCAGGGCTTTCAAAAGTGCTCATTTTACAGTGAACAGCCTATACTGTGCACTGTAAACCGGTAATAACTTTGTTCCTTCTGACAAACTACAATACTACGCTACTGAAGTTTTATTTTCATTCTAATGTACAAGACACCTACAAGCAATTAATCCTGGGGTAAAATAATGATTGCTATAACAATTCTCTGCTCACTTTGAGCAGCTCTACATAGAACATCTGAAGTAAAATTATTCATAAAACTATCTTGTGTTGAATTAAAATATTTTACATGCTGTATCTTGTGAACACAGCTGTTGTCCTGAGTGGCATTTGAAATAAGCAAGTATATGACAAATCACTTCAAAATATTAACACACATATAAATTGTTTACAACTCATTGCATTTCTGTTCAGGCGAAAACAAGGACAGATGACATAGATATAGTAAAACTCAGCTTTAATTAATTTTAATTGGGTTTAACTTTAATTATGCACTATAATTGTACTATAGGTAAAGAGAGTCAAATTAACTGGGTCTTGTAAAAAATAAAACCCGTCAAAAATTTTGTAACATGAGTGGACTCGTCCTAATGCATGCTGTTAATTGTGCCATGTTGAATGACAGAGCAGTTGTGTACATATTTTAGTACGGTTGAAGTACAGTATACCTATGTAAACCAAGTTTAAAATCCTAGGAGCAATAATGATTATTGCATTAAAGTATTCTTTCTGCTCAGTTTTAGTGGCAGGTGGTTGAAGTTCATCACTAAACATAAGGATTCAATACACTGTAACACACATCTGCAAAATGCTTACAACAGCATTATTATTATTATGTGGTGAACTGGTGGGAAGGGAAGATAATTAACGTGCTTAATTATTCATATTGTACTGCCTGCCCAAACTTCAACATGCGATCACCACCCCCACAACAAATTGTTTTACCCAACGAGCCATGGACCCGCAGAGAAGAAAGTTACAAGAAATACCACAGGATCGCAGCACCAGAGACGTCGCAGCAGCAGAGGTAGTAAACCTGTTGTCAGCCTCAACCCAGTGTGATAAGGAATGCGCTGCTGCAACCCTGAGATAATCATCCCCCACACCCCTGGAAAAGCCCTGAAGCAGAGATTTTTGGACAATATAAGGCGGCTCAGAATCGACCTCTAGCCAGCTCGTCGACCGCGAGCTCTCCTTGGTCTCGGCAAGACCTCCCCCTCTCCCAGCTTGCAAAAAGCTCTACCAACTCCTGCAAGACTTTCCAGAGGTAACTTCGACGTCCTAACTCTGCACCCCATTTTACCTAAGTCATTTCCTTGACTCCGCGGTAGTAGGTCGTCGCGACGTCACCCCTAGACGGCCTCCTCTGAGGAAGCAAGTCACTGTAAGTTGCGAATTTCACAGAGTAACTAATATTTTTGCAAGTTCGTCCAGGTTCACCTTCACCTGAGTTAATACAGTATTAATTTAAGCATTTAGATTTTACAGTTGTACCAGGATTCCCAAATGACTTCTCAGACATAAAATAAATATTATGTCAAAAGTTATTTAGTTGACTCCATTATTTAATTAACCCTCTCATTTTAACTGAGTGTTTTGTCTGGTTTTTAATAAATATTTAACTCTATGCAAATTCTTCCATCAGTGCCTTGGGCGTGTCTGGAAAAGTATTTCCCCACAGGACTGCACGTCAGCAGAGAACGGGAAGAGAACTGGATTTATTACGAAATTGTGTGTTGAGAGGCTTTGAGCTTTTAATTCACTACCGTAATATTCTCTCTTAACCTTAGATGAATAAGAAAGGAGGTGGATTACCCAGTAGAGTTAGGCGTAGAGAGCGACGAGCTCTACAGCGGGAATTCCTAAAATCGAATATTGCTCTGCTAGTGGATTAAACTCGCGACTGCATACCCCCACCTCGAGTACCTGAGGTCACCTTGCAGCCTATCTTGCTGATAGCTGCGTGCGACCATAAATGGGAACGGATGCATATCTGGGTATCTGTTGGCAGAGGCCTGACTATGAACATGTAAGTTATTAACAGCCGGCTAAACTCGCACCCCTCGTAACCCTGCCAACCCCTAACCCTGTAAAAGAACGCTCAACCACGTAATACGTGCACACACTGAATAGCAGTAACCTCACTAACATCCATTGTCCCTAAAAATTCCTAAGCGACCTGGGACAGCTGGCGTCCCATTTATTGACAGCCTTCTCAGTGAGTAAAGTCGCACTCCCTGGGTGGGAGACGTTTGCTATATGACTCACCTTAGGGTTTGGTTCCCCTCCAGTCCGAAATAACCCGTCCACTAGACACCCACCTAACCACACCAATGTGAGCAAACCACGACCCGCTAGGCAGAAACAAATATTAAGAAAAGAGAGCACACCGCCGAAGGGTTACAATTAGGACTCATGAGGGTAATCAGCACTCTTATAAACTCGTGTCGGATGGAGGAACCTTCTCCACCACGACCAATTAGAGCCTTCATAAGTCAATAGGACTAAGGAAAGCAGCTTCAAGCGTGCATCAATTTGAACTTTATAATGGTCCGTTTGATACTTTGAAAAAAAATTTGGTGTAATTTTGCGAAATAAGTGCCGAAATAACACTTTAATGGGGTCGGGTGGCATTTTTTTTGACACTTTTAGCTATTTAACTCTGTGACAATAAAAATAATTTATAGCAAACACTTTTAAGATGTGGGTTATACATGAGCTCTGTCATTGTCCGTTTGATATTTTGGAAGAATTGGAAATGTTGAGGTGTGCCTAGAAATTTGTGCTTCTAGTTTCTTAGGCCTATAATTCAGATATGGCAGGATATAACGCAATAAAACATTATAAATATCATATAGACACTAAGTCGCAATGTGTATACAGCAACTATGCCGTAAGCCGATGAAATTTTTCCAAAACAAATTCAAATATTAAGGGGGCACCTTGTAAATTGTGCTTTTAAGTCATTCTTAGACCTATAGCTCAGATGTGACAGGATGTAGTACTATAAGAATACTATTAATATTGTTACGTATTGCTGCCTTGCATCACTTCCCTTGCCCTGTACTGCTGGAGCAAGGAGACAGTGTACCAAGGTCAGAGTGGTTACGCAAGACGTGAGCTGCAAATCACAAAGGCAGCCATCGAGTGCCACCTCGATAGCCTATTGCAGCTTGCGTGCTTTTAACCTTCGGTGGATTGAATTTCTGCAGTTATCTGAAAGAATTTTCAGATTGAATACCCTTGTTTCTCTCAGCATGGCTTGTGGTGTGGGGAACTATCCAGATCAGGCCCAGAGAGACTATTTAAGCTGCAACAGGCCTCAGAGTTGAGTGTTTGAAGGATTATGCAACCTTAAGCAGCAGGTGCATGAAGACAGCAGCGACGATGAGCCAGCAGAGCATCGAGTGGCAGCAAGAACGACCAGAGCAAGTAAAGTATGCGGACTGTATGGGTACAGTGGAGAGAGAGACTGAAGAGCGGAATATTGAACTGGATGTACGAGTGCAAGAGATTTGGAATGATGACAATTGACAGATTTAATGTGTGTAAATAATGGGTGCGAATTAAGTGACTAACCAATTTAGAAACCTCAAAAAAGGACTTTAATTCAAATTGAGAATAACAAGAGTAATAATGAAAATGGGTATTTTAATGTTGTAAATAATAGCTATGTGAATCAATTAAATATCAAATTTAGTTATTTTGGTTTTATTAATAGCTCTATCCCTCATGAACTCAGATATGCTCCTCTGGCATTTTGTAATGCTGGTGTCAGGAGAGGGATGAAGGCATTTAATTGCAAATTAAGTAAGACAGTAGACAAGTAATTAATAGTATTAAAGCAAATTAATGAATTGTAATAGCTGTAGGCAAAAAAAAGAAGCCTTTTCTACAATTGTAGCAGTGAATGTTAGCTAGAAAAATGTCTGCAGAACTAGAAGCACTGCGAGCAGTAATTGAGGGGTTAGGTAGCCAAATGGTTCAGTGTGAGCACAAGTGTAAATAGCTTGAAAGAAGACATAAACAACCAAGTTAGTAATGTAAAGTAAGTGTGAATGGAACTGTAAATACCCTGATTATTTCTGTAATAGAAAGTGTAAATGAAACTGCAAATAGTATAAATGAGAATGTAAATAAATAGCCACATAACTAATGTAAGTGATTTAATAGCTAGGAAAATTGAAACTGTACATCAAAACGTGGACAGAAGAATAGGAGGCATTAGCAAGTTAGTGAATACTAAAATTGACACTGCGATTGAGAAAATTTACAGTGTAAATGAAATAGTGAACAGTTTAAATGACAGGATGGACAGTGTCAAGAAAGAAAAGAATTGGAAAATGATTGTATTAGAGAAGGAATGGCAAGAATTTCTTCACTAGTGGAGTTCGACTATCACCACACCAGCAGCCAACAAAAGTTGGTAAGCAGTGCAAGTTGTAAACAATATAGCAACCTTGGAGGATAGCCCACAGCTCTATGGACATTTCCACATTCCCTCGTAAGATTTTTTTCTCTTCTTTACCCATTGCCCAGATGAGTACATGTCGCAGAAGAGGGGGCGAATTGATGCATGACAGTTTATAGGGATGGGATCCTCGATACTTTATAGTATCGAGTATCGCATGAGAATACCAAAAGTATTGAATTTTAACACTCATTTTCTTGTGCCGTAGTTACGATATAAGCGTACAATAACATGTGGAACGTGTACGATAATTTCAGAAAGTGTACAATCATTTCGAAAAGTGTACCACAATATACCATATTTTATTCGTAGCATAATATTCACACAGCTGCGAGCACCTCAAGTGATTTTATGCAACCCATACGTACCGCAATTACGATTTTTGATACATAATTGAGGTACAAGAAAGTATTTAGAGTTGCGTGCAAGTGCCGATAGGCACAAGTGACAACTTGTGTAGTTACTGTACAGCCAACACATACCACAATTATATGCTGCACTGAAATTTTTCATTTAAGTTAGTTCATTTCTATAGAATTGAAGGAGACTGTGTTGGTTTATCATTGGTTAAGGACGTTTGGGTAACAAGCCATGCACCATTTGTTTCCGGTGTAATTGTGGTTTTTATACAGTTTCAGTGTGTCAACGACAAAAAACAACTTGGCCAAAATCTCGCTGTTAAGAATAAAATTTTTGAATCTCTCTTAAAGCGGTGGTTTTTTTCTGAGAAAGATGTGAAATTTTTTTTGAAACAGATATCTTGTAGGCAGTGGATGTGAAGGGACAGAATGTGAAATATTTTAAGAAATACTGGAACGCTAAGATATCTTGAAAATATTACAACGTTTAACATTTTTTGACGTGAATACATCTTAAAATTTGCAACCATAGTGGGACGCAACCCAGAAAATCCGATGATAAAATCGGGGGATACAGTTTGGCATTGCAGCTCCGAATCTATCGTCTACATTCAAAATTCAATTACTTCACTGGATTGCCAAAGAATATATTACGTTGAGCGAGGACTGAGAAGCATCGAAGGGCGCTGCAATTACTCAAAACTGCTGCGTAGTTAGAACGCTCTAGTTTCAATCGACAGCTCTCGTAAAGATCAATTGATGGCGCATATAAAAACATTTGTGTGGCGTGGTTATGGTGAAATTGTACGTGTTTAAAGTAAAAAATTTACTGTATATGGATTTCTGTATTTTGACGAGTATAGGCCGAAATTGTGTTAAGTTTGTTGTATTTACTGGGCCTGATGAGCCACTGTGACTATGCAAGAGGTCCGGGCCGAGTGCCGCGGGATACTGCCATAAGTATGATGCAGAGGATCTAGGCGCTGGGTTTGCACCTACTAACCTCTCTCTCCAGATGCCCTATGCCAACGAAGGGCGGGATGGTCAAGAAGTATATAGGGCGAAGAGTTCCTGGCCTCCCGATGATCAGTTCTTGACTTGTCCTCTCCTGGGCTCTCATTGCACATGGTGTGGGCCTCAGCACCACTTGCAATTCTAAATGCTTCACCGCTACATCACAGGGCTGAAGATCCTCTCCAACCATCTACAAAAGCAATCCAGTGATACCCATAAAACCCCAAAGGATAAAGTGAAGCGGTGCCGGGAACGTAAAATAAACATTGGGGCATCCGTGCAGGTCAACGTAGACATATTCACACAAAACATACAGCCACAACCATTTTTTCTCTCTAAAATTTACTTCTTACGAAGTTATACCTCCTACCCACTCAGGCTTGGCGGAAGGTACACACCCTAGCGATAAACAGGGGAAGACGCAACGCTAAAGGGAGTCGACGGTAACTGGCGCGTGCGAACATAGCTTTCTCTTCAGGGCGAGCTCTACTCTCTGTTTATTTTCCTTAACAGCATAATAATCATCATTGATCTTGCCTAACTTCTTGAGTCTCACTCTGATCTCCCACTCTTCATCCTCATCGGATCTGACAGGGACAGCAGAAAAACGGGTTTTGCGCTTTCCAAATTCACACTAACAACAGAATAAAAGATCCTTGGAAGGGCATCCATTCTCTGCCCCATGCAGTGAACTGTAGAGCCACGACACTAGGATACCATCCCCTGTAAAGTGGCTTGAAGTCGCTCCCACCTTGCTGCACACTCAGCTGTGCCGAGGGGGGGAACTTCTTCGCGCTTGTGGAGACCAGTGACCTCGGGACACTCACCTCACTACTATTGGAAGGCCACCCATTCCTTGTACCCAGGTGGCAGGAACGATAGAGCCACGACACTAGATATTCTCCCGGTGGGATTGGCTTGCCAGCTGGGGTGAACTCCTCCCATTGCACACTTAGCAGAGGAGACCAACCCCAGTGGGGACAACACCGTGCAGTTGCTAGAGACTCCCTCACCTACGGTGGTTCAAGAGTGGGGTGTGGTGTTGGCAGTAGGGGTTCACACCTATATTTGCACTCCAACACGCTGACTACGTAACTCCTGCAGCCCGATCCTAGTCTAGAGCCAGATGCCTTGCACCCGCAGGAGTGGTGTTCAGAAGAAGGCAAATAAAGTGATGGTTATCGCTAAAGAACCACAAGGGCTTAGCATCCTTCCCAGCTGGTTCGGACTACTAAGTTCACGAGAACAAACTGCTTTGCTGCGACAACTCACCATACCAGCACCACCAGTCATTCCTACAGCACTATTCGAGCCACCCACCCATAAGCAGAAGGATATCATCCCGTAACACAGGAGATTCTATTTGGCGAGAGGTTAAACTCTACCCCGGCAGCACCTCGGACGCACACCGCACACACTAGTCAAGAGCAACCAGGGCGACGCACCATCCCGCTCACGTGAACTCAAGTTCCGCACCCTAAGCAGAGTGGTATTACCAGAGCCGACAGCAATATTATATTCCGGTCAGGCAGCAGAGCCAAGAGACAACTAGACACCTAAAGACGCGACTAGCCTAGCGTCGAACAAGTCGCCCAGGGACGCGGGCAGATAATCCGCAGTGTGTGTTATGTGTCATACGAATACTAAGATTTCTGCATAGTAATACATGTAGTTGTACTAACTGAAGCTATATTCTGGTACAGACAATGGAAGTAAATGTAATGAGTGTATTGTAATTGTCTTTGATTACAGTGTTCACACATGGAGTAATGAAGTCTGAGCTAAACTAGCAGTATGACAGTGTATTTGTGTACTGCAGGAGTTTGAACATTATTAATTAATCACTGCAGGCTGCGGCAGGTCTGTTCTACCAATCAGTACAGTACTTACACTTTACTCCTTCAGTGCTGTATATGTTACCATAACATGCTCCGTTGAATCTTGTACAATGAGCATAAACTGTTGCTGTTGGTTAGCCAAGTGTGATAACATAAAGTGTGGTATGTATGTCAATTATAATGGCATGTTAATTTGGATAAGTGTGGAGTTTTTATTGCGTAATTATCTGAATTGTCATGTGAAGTACCGAAAAAGATCATTTTTTCCAGTACGTACAGCATATGTATTTATTGCCCTTTATAGAGAGAGGGTGAGTAAACTATCGTACACACTACCTTTTAATGCTAACAATACCATCAACAGATAACATGATCGTCAGTCTCCTGTGCACAATTGTTGTAAGCTTCAGAGGTAACTCCTTAAATTGAACATGTGATTTTCTGTGGATGTTACAAACTGTGAAAAATTGACAATATTAAATCTTACTTCATTTTGAAGTATTAATTTGACTGAAGGTTAGGATATATTGTATTTTGTCTGTATGTGTCATCATTCAAGCATTTTGTTTCATAGTAGTGTTTGCAATTATATTTTCGGGTTATACATCATTTCTTTGGTATCCAACAGACATAATAAACAGTTTTTATATGTGGCTGAATTCTTGTACTTAAAGCAGTAAGGTATTGAACAGGAAGGGTTACACATGTACATACCCATAACAAGTTAAAAAGTAAATAAAAAGTACGTGTTGGTATTAATTGATCCAAGATGTTACCGAATGTTGGGCTTTAAGAGTGTAAGAACACAGCAGAAGGTATTGCTCCAGTAATGAAGATGTGCTTGGGATCACACCACAAGAAGTGTAAATTCTTGTTAGGACAGGCGCTTTTTGCAGTTTCGTCAACACTGGCTTGATGAGAAAGGCAAGATGCCTTATGTACCTCTATGTAGTCTGGGCAGACCTAGGGGCCGATTAAATGCTGCTATCAAGGGATGAAACATAAAATTTGCACCTGTGCTGCAAGAAGTCACACGACAAGTATTCTATGCAGAATAAATTCCGGAGTGCAACTGCATTTGCTCTCGTTTTGTATGTGCATTCAACACATGTAGCCATTCACAATATGGTTGCTGTTATCAGGGCCGGCAGCTGCAAACTTCAAATGGGGAATCAATGTTAAACAAAATTCCTTCTCATTGTGTCAATTTTAAACATGTTGCTATGTTAAGACATCTTGCCAATATTGAAAAAAAAAAATAAATAAATAAATATATATATATATATATATATATAATAAATAAATAAATAAATAAATAAATAAATAAATATATATATATATATTAGTTGAAATAGATATCTTTAAAATTGACACAATGGGAAGGAATTTCGTTTAACATTGATTCACCATTTGAAATTAGCGACTGCCCATTTGGTAAGCAGGGCTGTTAAGTGTGGTGACTGTGCTTCACCAGAATAATAATTTTCTGTGACAACAGCTTCATTAAAATTTTTACTGCATTTGTTGGAGGGGAATTTTACACGGAATACAAAAGCATCTGTTTCACCAACGGTCTAGGAGGTAATGTGATGATTGGTGATTACAACAAAAAATAGCCATAGCGTGCAGACTTGAATATCGTTAGTAATCTACAAACATAACATAAAAACGCTTATGTGAACCTAAATATTCAAATTGAACTCTGTGCAATACACTACAGAACTATATACAGAAATTTGTAATGAATGAGGAAAACCTGTCCTGAAATGTAAAAAAAAAAAAAACATGTTTTCAAAATAACAAAAAATAATTTATACAATATTAGCTTGGTCACTCTTCACACAAAGCCAAAGACAATATTTATGCTCATAATATACAATGCAATGTCTTTTTTTTTGCTGGCAGAAATATGTAAGTTTTCTAAATAGTAGGCCCATATATAATATTTTTACATTATTAAAATCTTTATTTCTTGTCTGTTGAAAATAATGTAATTGTACATTTATTAATCATCGCTTCAACAGATGGCAAGCGTGTGTTTCATTAACATCCATACTAAGTAATGGTGCAGCATAGAGCAAGCTATGCATTGAGAAGCTGTCAACCAAAGCAAGCCAGACTTTTTCGAAGGCTTCCAATGATGCCCAAATGACCATGTTACAAAATATCTTATTGGCTCCTGAAAAAGGCAAAGGGGAAATTAAGTTAATTAGGGAAGACTTGCAACTACTTGCGTGTGGCATATTTAATTACTGGTGCAAGTGCAAAGCAGTTTCTCTCGCTCTGCACTGCGTCTGTGCAAATGTCGGGACCCCCTTATAGATGATGTGTGCTGATCCCAGTGAGCAACCAGAAAGAGCAGTCTACGCTAGGAATGGGATCCTCGATACAGCGATACCTCAATACTTTATAGTATGTAGTATCGCATGAGAATATCCAAAAGTATCAAATTTTAACACCAATTTTCTTGTGCCATTATTATGGTATGTGCATACCATAACTTTTGGAATGTGTGCAATAATTTCAAAAAGCATACCACAACTTTTGGAATGTGTACAATCATTTTGAAAAGCATACCATGATTTAAGTAAGAGTGCACTTTATTCATAGCATGATATTCACACAGCTGCAAGCACCTTGTGTTTTTTTTAGGCAACCCATATATACAATTATAATTTTTGACATCACTTACTTAAATTGAGGTACAATAAAAACATGTTGAGAGTTGCGAGCAAGTGCTGATAGATGCGAGTAACTTGAGAAGTTACTGTACACCCAATACATACCACAATTATATACTGCACTGAAACTTTTCATTTAATTCAATTTTAACCCATTAATAACTTCTGTAGTATATATTTCAGACACAATAAAAGCAAGCAGAGAGTTGCAAGCGAGTGCCGATAGGCATGAGTGAGCAAACTGGGTAGTTATTGTACATCCCACACATACAAATATTACACCGTAATTATTTGATGCAACTGCATTATTAAATATTCACAAAAATTAATACCATAATTATCTGATACCCATGTTGTGGCATAGCCCACGTATTCTGCAGGCTAGGCCACGACAGGTGTATCAGATAGTTAGTACAATATATATTTAACATTACAGTAATTTCCTTGAAGCCGCAAAATAAAATTTAAAAACTGCCAAATTGCAAAAAAAAAGCGTGTACTGACCTATCATTTTCCTCAAAGTTTGATTGCAGCTTCTACTGTGAAAATGTGATTCTATAGAATCAAAGGAGACTGTGTTGCTTTATCATTGGTTAAGGGTATTTGGGTTACAAGCTGTCCACTATTTGTTTCCAATGTAATGTGGAGTTTCATCTAGTTTCAGTGTGTGTCGACACTAGTACAATGAACAATTTTCTTGGCCAAGTTGTTTTGTGTTCATGATAATTTTAATTTGGTATCGAGATCGGTATCGAGTATCGTGAGAATGTTTTGGCATTGAAACTGGTATAGAGTATTGAGAAAATGTAGTATCGACCCATCCCTAGTCTACACTTATGTTAAAGGACCATCCTTTGGTGCCATTAGCAAGATGGACATGTGTTGTGTATGTCACTAGATTGTAGCATCCCATTAGATATCTTCAGATGAATCACTCTTCTGCAACATATAATGTGGAGTATTTTACAGTGACACAATCTTTTTATACCAAAATGTTACCATGTAAAATTAATTTTTTTTTTGTAATGGACAGAATTGCAGTCGCCTGTAAGGTAGGTTTAAATTACAATGGATTCTGTGACACTGTTCCCAAAATCTGTCTGGCTCGTCTTGTAACTGTTTCATGTCTCTGATGTGTAATGTGGATGAAACTGCATAACCAGCAATCTCAGCGAAAAGTTTCCAATTCAATGAATTTGGTTTTGTAATGCCACCTTTATTCACAAACTAAATTTTCATGCTTCCATACTGACTGAATTAGTAGCTGATGCCGCATTAGTCACTTTGTCACATGGCAACTGCAACGTCGCACTGAATAATGAATTCTAGAAGTGTCTACATCAAATACTTACCTGGCTGTAAAACATATTTTCATTAATGAAGGCAAAAACCACTTTGGAAGATAATTTATATTTTGGTTTTCCAATTGAAATTTTACAGTAACTGTTAAAAATGTTATTACTAAATTAAATACCACACCATCTTTAACGTAAGATGACAATGCTAAGAAACTACAAAATAATATTAACAGCCAGATAGCATTACAAACAATTATTATTGTCTAAATACAGTAAACTTCTGATTTACAGAGGGTAGAAGGGGGGCTTAATTGGGGTGTGGTTTAACCTTGGAGCCACCAGTTCAAAGTCTAATATTGAACAGCTTCCGCCGCCACGTGTCACTGCCATTAATAACCCATGTGTACGCATGCTGTTAGTTACCAGACTGCAGTCGAGTGATGCAGTACTGATATATTTTAATATTAAAAGTGTTTGGGTACTATATTTACACACGTTTTTAACAGTGGATATATGTGAACTTGGAAGTATTAGGAATTCGGGGAAATTGTCACACAGCACACATTCATTCATTCATTCATTAATAATAATAATAACAATAATAATAATGTATTTCATCATTAAAACTGGCATCTGCTCATCAAAATAGCAAGAGCGTGTTGTTTACAGTAGTTTGTACATGTAGAGGCTATTTATAAATTAACTATGGCACCGAGTGTGACTAGATGACAAAACATTACAATAACATAAATATTATTTGCTACAAAAGTGATTCCATTGCAAACAACATTTGGTATACATAAATAACATTTATTTTCGCTTTGTTGCTGAAGTGGAAGGGGGTGTCAGAAAAGCTTGGCAATTGCAGGTCAAATCCAAATTATTAGCAGGCAGAATCATTCACATGGAAATATGTTGGGTTAAAATATTTATAGAGCTCACAGAAAATTTAAAACTGCATATTTGCATTTTTCACATGAGAAAGAGTCATGTGCATATTTGCATTTTTCACATGAGAAAAAGTCATTTCATAGGGGCGTGGTTCCCGAAGCAAGCAGCGCGCACTGGCCAACAGATAGCAGCACAGTCGCTTATTTCACTGCTGTGTCGCAAAACTCTGTGTGTGTGTGTGTGTGTGTGTGTATATATATATCACATCCTTTTAAAAGTAAATTTTTTATCTCTTGTAAGCTCTGGTTCGAAATATACATCAAATAAACATTTTTAAAATAATCAGTTATAGATGTGCAGTCTCTTCAATTAAATATGACGCATGTGCATGATAATGTGACAGCAGCAAGCACTAGGTAGCTACGGCCTATGAAGAAAAATGAAGCTAAACTATCGCATATGGTGTTCCAAAATACCTACACAATATTCTGGAATGAAATTTAATTTTTTTTACACAAAAATAATAGCTGTTTTGTAACAGTATAAAATAAAATACGTAGACATTTTGTCTATTTCCTTCCTGCCTGCATTCATAGTTCTCCAATGTTTGTATTGTGCAAATGTAGGCTGTCAAAATAGCCATGCGTTAAATTTTCTTGCAATCGTTCACACTTCAGCTGATACAGGACTTTGTGTATTTGATGATTTTAATATCAGTTATGACGTTTCCACACACTGGCTGCCAAAAAAATGTAATTCTTATTATGCAACTATACTATTTGTGTACAGAACCTACACATACAGTATGTAGGCATAAAGTAAACATTATCCCCCCCCCCTTAATTTCTTTAACCATGAAAATAGGTTATCCGTGAACCCTTAGCCAGTCATTACCCCAGAAAATCTAGAGTTTACTGTAGTTTCACTATGCACTATGTTAAACTGTACAGCTAGCATGTCATCTTATGTGAAAGGAGGTGAGAAGTGCACACTGGGTACTAACACACACACAGCTATGGGATCACAACACCCGAGTGAGAATGTGGGCACTGTTCTCACAATCTATAGATTGTGAGACTACCGTTTACCTTCCATGGGGTTCAACAATCACAGCTTTAAAGCTATGGCTCTCTGACCAAGTTAGCTTCGACATTATGTACCTTTCAGTCACCTGGATAACAGTATGGTATGTGTGAAGAAAAAAAAAAGGCAACTAAAGAACTCCAAAAATGTAACAAGGATTGTATCTTTTATAAACTTACATTTTTGTCTCACTTGTTAACAAAATGTTTACATACATATAAACAATAAATAGTTCAAACCACTTACAAAGCTGAACACCATATTATAATTTCTTATATAAATTATATTTTCATATGTATTATTAAAAGCAATCTTCCTACAAAAACATATTAATCTGATTAATATGTTCTCTAACTAAACTTCGGAGAAATTTAACTTTCTTACTACAATACCTCTATGTATAATATGTAAAATCATTTTGTGCTGGTGAAATAATAATTTCAGGGATATATGAAACACACAATATTTCTCCCATAATCATATGCAGACTAAATTAATTGATTTTTGGGAAATTTACTTGAGCAATTAAAATGATAGTTCTTTACTTACATATAATTTTTACAGTTAATTACTCCTTTTAATGATTTTCATGCACGGAGCCCACATATTTGTCTTATATGAAGTCTGCAAGTTGTCAGATGAGAGTACATATTCCAAGTGATATATCTGTACATCAAATTCTGCTGTTGCAGATAAATACTTCATCAATTTAAATATTCTGATTCTGCATAAATGTATCTTGTAAACTACACAATTAGTGAAAAATAATTATAGGTGCAGTTTTTATCCAATATCTTGCCTAATAAGACAATCCAATGTTTTTAAATTTCATTATGAAACTAACTCATGATGATTATGAGAGGAATAAATCTTAAAACTGTCTTATTTGTACAATTTTAAAACACTTAGAAATTATAATTGCCAAAAGTATGTATAAATTTTTAATGTACATGCTGAAAAACATTTATTATCATACATTTTATGTGTATATGTGTCTAAGAATCTACAACGTACATCAGTGTTTCTAAGAAATACCTCAAATGTTATCACTTTTATATTACATGTCACCACATACATTTACAATTATGTTCTCACTTTTGAATAGCATCAGCTCAAAATGATGCAAGTATATATTACAATAATTACAAGTAACTTCACTGTGCAAGGAAATTAAGTTCTACTTACGCAATCGAAAAAATCTTCCACAAATGAAATTTAAGCTATTATCTTTACTAATTGAATCAATACTACATCTAATGAGCACCTACACTCAACACACAAAAATAAATTTCAGTCAAAAATAAGTGGTCTTTTGAATTATTTTACTCTTTTATTCATCACTCTCACCATAAGACATAGTAAAAAACTATCTACTACACACACAATATCATTGCAATTTTAATATGCATAACTCTGCGAGAGTGTGCACTGATATTTTTTGTATAATTTCTTATATTAAAAATTAATTATTTATGAGTAATTTTATATGATGAAAAACATCTAGAACTAAATTTTCTTGCTAGCTGCCCTACACATTAGAGAAAGTTCAAAAATACTGGCTGCACACGTGTAAGATATTGGGGATCTAATGTCCTGGAACAACACAAATAAACACCAAGTCATTCACTGTGCAAAATTTTTTTTGGAAGTTATGACTGAAGCACTGCACGTAAAACCGCGAAGTTTTATTCTACTCAAGTCCTTATTGACTGTTTCAAGTGTTTAGATAACAAAAGCAAGATTTAAACACTTCAGATAGAATGTATAATATTTCTAGACAGTAATTACTCCATTCATACTTAACACATTACAAAGCTAAGCCATGTGCTGAAGAATGTAAACACTCACTATGTGAAAATCTATTTTCTTAGCACAATGTTACACTTACCTTGACATGTTCGGAAGGAGGAAAACTTTTATTTTCAGTCCTACATCCAGACAACGTCAATATTTATAGCCAATCAGTGCTTAATTACTGTCTAAAATTGTTTCCAGCTCTCAGCTATGAAAATTATGCACAGTTTAAGCACTGATTAGCCCTCTGCATACGGAAGACAGGAACATTGATTTTTGTCAACTTGATACTTTCAAATTTAGGGCTAGTATTTGGCAATTACTATTCTAGTCTAAGTTTTATAAATCAATTGAAATGAAAGAGCAACATATCATACAGCAGATAAATCAGAAATGTATGTGGTTCGCTTATCACATTAACTATGAGTGTAATTGTAGATTGCTTGCTGTATGTATTAAACAACGTGGTACCGCCCAGCAGGTATTCCGTGGGAAGTCCAAGTGACGAGTCTTTATTCCAAAATTACAGCAATTTAAAAAAAAAAAAAAAAAAAAAACCAGTAGTGTGGACAATGTAAAATAACGAAAACCAGTGCAGTACCTATAAAAACTGACATACCAAAATACAGTTTCCAATCATTTAACCACACTAAGAATCTGACATGACTAAGTTATATGTTTATTCTGAATATATCTCCAGAGTAATTAACATAATTTACACTGTACATTTCTGATATATCCCATTCATGGTAGATGGATGTCTAAGGGAGCGGAACGATAAAAATTATCACTAGGATGAAATCACCTAGGGAAATCTAATTATTAAGTTTGCTGATCAATTTATTGATAAAATTCATTTCACACTGGTAAAACATGTATGGCACATGAAAACATTTTCTACAGGAAACTTTATAGGTACTAATATTTTGACCACTGTTTTAGCAGAGATGTATGATGTCAAGAGCTAAAATTTGCTGTTAACATGACTTACTTTTATGATGGAAGCTGAATACTAACTAGGGATTAGATCACATACAGGTAATTAGGTTTCAAGAAATTTACAGACTTAAATCACACAACATTTTTATATTTTATACATTCTGTCAAAGAGTGACTTAATTATATAAAATATGATTTAAGTGAACTGCTGATGGCAAAAAAAAAAATAAACTGTATTAGTTTACATATTAATGCAAAAACTGTGTTCATATGTCACACACAGAAAATATCTTAAGGTCAGTTATGACTTCACTTGCATTTTTGCAAGTACATACAAAATCAAATATTCAATGATTTTGGACACACAAATGGCATATTTCACAAAATAAAAGGCCAAGGTGTGTTTTTGATTTACCACCAAAATATCTTAAGTGTGATGAGCATTGTGCTTCCTAGCTTGTCCAGTACATACTAGCAAACCGTAGCCGTGTCAACAGATACTACTATACATTTGACATTTATAACTGTTTCTTTTAAAGTTTCATGCAACTGAAGTAACTGAATGCATTCAGAAAACTTGTTTTATCCTAACGGCAAGGAAAAACTCAACCTGTATATTCACATTTACTATTATTTTGATGTAAACATTCTCTCAGTGAAAACTAGACTCTATAGTTTACCAACAGTTTCTTCTGGGACTTGCTTTTCATTTTTGAGACCGGCATCATAAATATTAATCACGTTCTTTACTTTCAATGGTTGTCTGCAAATTACCAATCTCTTAGTATTTGAATGCATAATTTATTTTTATTCTCAAGCTTTGAATATCATAAAAATTTGTTTGCTACATGATATCTTAAGATGATAAAACAGTCCTCTGGGGAACATGCACACATACTTTTAACGTTTTAATTTGATTCTGCAGAAACCACCGACTAATAATTACTGTTTACACTTACATATGCGAACTACTAACAAAACAAACTTTGTTTAGAAATTCCTGCACAAACGCTTTGCTTCAACATGGCAGCCACTTTGACATCACATGGCAGAACTACAGCTTGGTGATCCTAGCTGCTTATGGCAGCTGTGCAAATATCATAAAAATTATCAGTCAATTCAACACTGCACTAAAACAATACCTTTTTTTTTTTTTGTTTATGAACGCAAGTGAACAAATAATTGCATGAAGGTTTATTTTATTCTTTCACATCCCTTCCTTCCTTAAGAATTAAAACATTAAAATGTACTGTATGTTGACAAATTTCCAAACATATTGGGGGGGGGGGGGGGGGGGATTATGCCAATATCTTGTATATAAGTCACACCCCACTTTTGTAGTCACTTATTTGGAAAAATGTGCGGCCTATATATGCTGACAAACTGAATTTGGCGTGATGGTATGTTTTCAAATCAGGATTTGGTTTGGCTGCTATGAAAACCCTTTCACATGTAATTCCGCATATCAATTATTTACATGAGCACAGTTACATAGTCAAAATAATGTAATAAACAGAAAATAACAGATGGTTAATGTACGGATGAACTAGCTTCATTACCAGTGTTTTACTTTTTATTTTCAAGATAATATTTTTTCTAGTACTTGCAACTACTGTATTTTACTGCATTTAATAGTGATAAGATACTTGATAAAACAAAATATTCAAGCACCAATTTTCAGTTTAATGTTAACGATTTTCCCAGTCGGCACTCAACATGCACTCTTGCGTAAATGACATAGATTTTCAAACTAGTTGTTTATGCAAACACTGAATAACTTTGTGCAAAATGTGTAAAGTCCTTCAGTTCAACTGATGCTTGAGAGTATGCAACTTGCTTCCTCCCTTCACAAACCTGGAGAGTGGGGAAGTGATAACCTACAGTGGTAACTATCACGACACTCTCTCTCTCTCTCTTCACCAACTTGTGAGGCCAAGAGCCTTTGAAGCAGGGTCCCCATTTACTTCTGTATGATGCATGACTTCTCAACTGAAACTAGGGGAAACTACTCTCTGGAAATGGATCATCATCTACCACTTTCTACTGTAGTTCACCACAGCAAGAAACAACTTTGACTTACCCGTGGCTGACTGAGATTACCCGCTTACCCTCCCACAAAATTTGTTGAAGTCTGGTGCAGCATGCATTCCAACAGATTGTAGCACAACTGGGAATATCTGAACAAAGACTGCAATTTTAGGACATCAGCTTTTTTATATTTTTTTTTAGCATTTAAAAATATTGGTGCGACTATTAAATGCCAACAATGATGTGATAAAATACAGTAATATATGAATAACAAGTTATAAGTGCATAGCAAATAAGCATTTTACCAACTGCACACGAGTTAAACTGGCTGAGATTGCTGGCGCGTCGCCTGTCGCATGCAGTGCTAACTACACATGGTAACTACACCACATGTGCCATACAATATGACAGGAGCATGTGTGAATTCTCTGGTTGGTCCTACATCTATTTTAGTTATGTCTATGTGCAATAAATGAATTATCGGTTTATTAACAGTGTTGAACATATTTGTATTTTCAGGCATGTGAAATGAGCACATATCTGTTAAATATCCAGAAAATCAACATAGGAATGTTCTGAAAACACACATCTGTAACTGTAAGCCCGCACTTGCCAAAACTGAAATGAAATGTGAATTTCAGCACTGATAAACATATGTTAGACAAGTGTCTTGGTAATAGCAGTGGGTGGTCCCATTTGAACTTGGGAGCCAACACGTAAATTTAACAAACTGTGTGGTAAGGCTATCACGGAAGTATCTGCAATGTTTCCTTTATGGACACTACAAAAACATGTGCTCCTCCAGCACCTACTATGAAACAAATAAAATGAAAAAAATTGTGTATGTCACAAAGGAGATGATTATTATTATTATTAATGTATACAGGACTTAAAACTTTACCTAATGGGTGGTCACGCCTATGCTGATAAATACTGATTTGAAAATTCTACAACCACTGAGACACCCATATGTAAAATTTTTTTAGATGTAGTTCTGAAATATCCTTTAGCTACCATTTTGAAGCTGTGATTTAAGACACTCGCTGATAAAAGTACGTAGCTAAAACTGTGAATTTGAGTCCAACACCTTTGTTCCAAAAACAAAATGCAGCACTGTTTCTACAATTAAATATTAAAAAAAAACTATAAACTTGGAAAATTAAGTAAACAAACCGCTTAAATGCAGGTAGTTTTGTCTCCGCTGCACATAAACAAACTTACCATCAATAAACAGACAAGGTCTTAGTATTAAAGGCAAGTTGTTTCCCACCAATTTTGTA
The DNA here is from genome assembly GCA_029891345.1 of Dryococelus australis. NCBI lineage: Eukaryota > Metazoa > Arthropoda > Insecta > Phasmatodea > Phasmatidae > Dryococelus > Dryococelus australis. The sequence goes on along the minus strand of CM056998.1, from coordinate 191,898,026 downwards.
TATTGCCAGGCAATGTCACAAGATGGCTGCCAATCCCAGAGTGTTTTCAGGCAATTTGAAAACCACAGAATTCCTAACAGTTCCAAAATTTTATTTTTAATGTTTTAGACTGCATTTTTGAACTCTGCTTCATACACACAATTTAGTTAGCAATATTTCTAAACATCTGTAATGTTTTCAATAAAATACGATACATGTCCCATTGTTTGTTAAAACTGCAAGAAAATATACACAAACTTGATAATTTTCAAAACAATTATCTAACAATAATTAATTAAATAAATAAAATAAGTATTTAATAATAATACGATATTTCGTCACCATATTTGTAGTACAACAGGTCACATATGGTACTATACTTCCATTCTGCTTATTGAATAAACAAGCAATCTGCCAGTTTTAAATTTACAAAAAAAAAAAAAAGCGGCATTGGGTAGATACCAGAACCACACACTATACAAATAAAAAGTACTCCAAAATAATATTTAGGAGGATGTAAATAAAATTTTAAATACTTTTGCACAAATAACATTTTATCTTAATCTTATGGCATAACTAACATCTACCGAGTACATCTCAGTAAATTGGGATAAACATAATACGTATTTTAAAGTGGAATGACTGATTCGCGAGTACAAAAAAAACACTATCGAGAAATGAAAAGAAATAGAAGAAGAAACTTTAGACAGGTGATATGTTAAGTGAGAGGTAGTATTATTGCAGAGGTGAAATACCTAAGAAAGGAAAACTGCAATAAAATGTTGATACATGAGTATAATGATGGGAATGAAGTAAGAGACACACTTAATTTAAGTTTACAGAAAAAGAAGCTTAATGCCACAACTTATAAAAATTAAGTGTTGGCTGCTATTTAGTGATCTACTCTACATGTGACTGTACAGGGGGACGGAACGACCTTGCACATTTTCCAAGATTTAAGCCGTACACAGCTACATCAGGTAAACCACAGCGTGAGAATGATGAGCAATTTTGAACAAAGATTTACAGCTCTGAAAAATTATGTACGCTTTTGACGGAAAGGTACGAGGAACTGCAGTGCAGTAGGTTAACACCAAGTGTGATTTTCCGAACGATGTGGTCAAGTGAATTACCCACGTTTACAGACCAGTTCCTTGATTGCAGTGCAAAAGTTTTACTGTCCACGATCTATACTTTCCGTGAAATTGTGCTTTCTGGAACTCCCGTTGCTGTATTTGCCAGCATGTTATCAGCTCCACAGCATGGTGCAGCACAATTCCACTTGCCACATGACGTGAACACAATGGGTTTTGTCGCTGTGCCCTATTTTCATTTTCTTTAGTTGCAAGACAGACAAGGAGAGCTGCACAGAGGTGGTGTGGACACTTGTGGAGGTGTAGTCCGCAACAGGGAGGTTAAGAACGTTCGAAAAAACACACCACTACGTTTACACTATCTTGCATGTGCACGTGTAACGTCAATTATATGCATAACTTACTATAACACAAGGAAAAAACCTGAACAAACTCCAATACATTTTAATTCATGTCCAGACACAAAAATATTCAATGTCGTAAGTAAACTAGCACTGGAATGAATAGAGGATAATTAATTTTTGTGAAACTATCTAGTGTTTTGACTGGCGAGCGAAATCAATACACTGGCAAGTCTGAACACACAAAAAATATTAAAATGCTATTTTAAAGAGACTACCTATGCAACCGAAGAAAACAAAGTCAAAGGAGTGTTTAGTGCCTTTCTCACATTCTTCAATAATCTGAAACTGGCCGTGTGAAAAATTGAATATTTATTACTGTATTGCCTAAATTTTGTGTGTGTGTGTCTATATATATATATATATATATATATTTTTTTTTTTTGGAACAACCAGTAATGCAGCACAGTTACTGACAGAATTCAGAGGCAGATAGATTTTAATAATACCTAGTAATGCGACAGTGACTTTAGAATAAATTTAAGAAAATACTGTTATGAAACTATTGTATTATGAAGCAGATTTTATAGTAATTTAGTGCAAGATATATTTCCCTTTCATGATAAATATTTTCCCATACATTCCAGAAACCATTGTTATTAAGCATGTTCAATATATTTTCCTTTTATAATAAATCATTTGTCATACATCAAATAAAATATTTTACCTCCAAACAATTATTTCAGAAGAATAAGGTAAGTTGAGTTGAAGTGACTGACTATGACATTGTACACTGATTAGTGTGGGAGTACATAGAAGTTGTGACTATCGTTTGTTTTGCTGCCAGCGATTAGTCAATGTTCTCTTTATTTACCTGATATGCATCTGTATAGGTTTAACTCTTAACAAAATGTCTGTTTCACCAAAGAGTTTAATTCGATTAACATTTCTCTTCCAAGAAACATTGTTTTCAGGAAACCACTCTGTCCATAGGTCTCCGCAATGGTGCAACCATATGTTTGTCTTAAAACAGTAACTTTTTCCCATCGGAAGGAACACTCGCTTTGAGAGAGTAGATGTTCATGTTTCCTTAGTTGAAGTTTGTTACTGTATCGTATTGGTTTTGCATTTAAAACATGCTGGTAAATAAAAATAATTTTTATTAAACAGTGTTGGCAAAAAAAAACAGAAAAATAAAATAATTTTAAAATAAATATTTTCAACCATTTAATTTACAGGCGAAACCAGTAGCATGTTTTGAAACTTTTAGCACTAACGCTATCTAAACCACCTCCCTAGGACTAGTGCTGTACACTGGTATATACTCGACTAGATTAAAAGTGGCAGTTTCTACATCACTGAGGTGCGCTATGTCATGATAAACACACTAACTGCACCTGATATGAACTGAAAGGCTCTTCATTATTTTGTGGTAATAAAAACATTATACTAGACTATCTAGCACTGCTTCTATGACGATGAGTTGATTGAACCGTTATCACAGCCGCAAGAGCTCCTCACGCTGAACTACTCCAATAGCCATCCATCTACTTATACACATATTATCACATTAAAAAGTGCAGTAAACAAGCTAAAATACAATTTACAAATTTAGTAAAATTTAAAATTATAAACCATAGAGAAAGAGCATATCTTTAACCAAAACTTGTGTTTCCAGAGATATTTTTCTTTTAATGCTACAGTATATCACTGCATTCAAAATATTTCTTACGTATGTTACAGTATATCACTGCATTCAAAATATTTCTTACGTATGTTACAGTATATCACTGCATTCAAAATATTTCTTACATATGTTTTACATAATTTCACATTAGCATTTTAAGTACGGTATGCCAAAATTGCTTTCATAAAATTCTTAAAATTAATTGTAAGCCCTTATGATATATTAACTATGTGGAACACAGTTTATTGTATAAGGATACACAAGTTGTGGTATTGCTAGCTAAAGGAACAATAATCACGTTTGTCTAATTTTCTACTGACGAATACAGACAACACTTCTATAACTGTCATAATTAATAGGCTTGTTAAAGAAATCGTTGGAAAATGTTAAGTAGTTTGTAAACATTAGGCCAAAGATATTTCAACACATACTGATTGTGCATCTTATCTTTTTTTTTTAAACTCTCAGACTATGTTAACAGTAAAAATCAATTCCTATTATATACCTTTCACCCTTTTCCAACACAAATACCAACTAAAAGATTTTGATAGTTTTTAACAAGAATGAACAATGACCAATGTAACAAAATAAACTATATTATTACCAATTTCAAAAACAGATTTCTTGCGAACAATAACAGACAATATGTTCAAAAGTTATTTTTACATCAAAAAAAATTGTTATCTTTCAGTGAAAAACTAGACATCAATTACATGAATTTTCAAAGAGAAATTTGGGTTTGTAAAAACACTTTTTACACGTTTTAGTAACATGCAAAGAAAAAAGCAGCATGATCACTATTGTTCACACAGACAACTGCAACATTTATGATGAAACATTTATTCCCCTTCCATTGCAACAATCTATATATCTGTGTATTATATTTATCAACATTCACAAATATTATTTGTTTTCATTATATGCATTGTCTTAAAAATGATCTGTAACTATGTTATGCATATATACTATTATACTGAAAATGAAACAATATTATCAATACACATTTTATATTATTGCTTCTGCGTGAATAACGCGGTGCATTGTTTTAGGTGAATTGCCAGCTCATCGCTGATAAAAATACATTTCTATTCACATTTATTGAAAACTGCACCAAAAAACTGAAAATAGTTCAGGCAGTGGTTCTAAAATTCATGTAATCAGACGAGTCCATTATTTTATTAAGAATATTTACAATGCTTATTCAAAGTCACTAGATGTTTGATTTTTGTATACATCTTCTATAACCACACACCTTTAGGCAAAAATTAAAAAAAAACCGCAACACATTTGTTATAAAAGCTTGAATAACTCAACTAAAAACATAATTAGGCCAAAAGTCAGCATCCTTACTGAAAACATTGGGTCTTAAAATTATTAGAAAATAACGCAGAAATGTACATTAAAAATTATTAAAATGCATACTATTATATCAAAATAATAAAATATGCATGACTGTAACACTTTCAATTTACACAAAAATGAAAACAGGTTAGTTTTCTTTTACGTGAATTGGTTTTTGTATGCCAAATGAAAATTATGTCAAACACTTGGAGAAAAGAAAAGAAAAAAAGCTGTAATTAACTGGAAAAAAAAAAAAATGTTGAGTCAGTTAAACCACTACCCCATATTCTACACATTTTTCTGGAAACTAAAACAAAGGCACTCTAGTACTATACTCAAAACTTAAAAACACTGAACTAAACACACAATTCGCAGTATAAAATACATCTCTAGCTTAAATACACAGCACAAAATCAACAAGACACACGCAAGGGCCAGAGGTGTTAAATTGTATGTTGCAACAAGTGTTACAATCATGTAGCTTGGAAACTACTCATTATTTTGAAACATGTTTTGCATTCTGAAAATGTCAGAACAGCAGACAACACAGGCAACAATCTCTGCGACAATGGTACCCAAGCATGCAGAGCTTGTCTGCACTCGCAGAGCATAAGGCAAGAGTTTAAATATTGGTAAATAAACATAGTAGTAACAATAAAAAGACAAAAAAATTGGAACTGAAGATTCTGGACATTGGTGTGACATATCCACAGCTGCCTAAAGATGAGAACTTCTGACTGGACTGATTCAGAAGATGGCGACTGCACGTACTACGAGAAAGAAGTTATTGTAAATGTTAATCCCTCTACACAGCTATAAGAATTCAAAACTATACAAACTAAAATACACCATTTTGAGCTACAGATTAAATAATAATTATAGTCAAACACTTTTTTCAAAAAAGGTCATGCAAGATGAAAGACAGAAATATAAGTTTTCTCTAAAATTTATTAGAGACTGAAGTGATTACAGATTGATACAGCTAATGGTTTATCAGAAGGTAAGGAATAGCAATGTGTGTGGAAAGTGAGGTGCTGTTAGATGTACTCCAATGCCTTTGGAGAATAATGGACACCAAGGCTGCCTTTCATTACTATTACTGTTGATCAACACTGAAGTCATGGATAGTTTATCAGTGTTTGTCAGCAGTAAGGGAACATTCAGCAGTAAATGGAAAATATCTTGTTCATCACTAAGTCAATAGTTACCGAATGCGCAGTATGATAATTCAGTAAAATTAAAGAAGAGAGATTATAAAATTATGAATTTCACTATAAGATTGAATTTATTTATTGATTTAAATGACTGCTTACACATAATACTTGTTTGAATAAATAAAATAAACTTTTATAACCACATAAATTCCGTTTCCCCGAGTTAATTTTTGTATTGCTTTTGTGTGGAATTTCAAGGTTTATTTTATATTTATTGCTGCTACCATCTGCACATCTGTAAATAGCTTGGAGAACATACAACTTGAATTTCTTTCCAATATTTTGTTTCACTGGCACAGCACAATGTCTACAGCTCCCGGTAAACTCAGCATTTTCAATAGTGAACAGTCTCACGCAGGGCACCGCCCAGGAGTATGTGGAAACGAGAGCCAGAGATTGTGAGTGCACAGCAGTATCGGAACAACAGCTGGCATTTCTGAAATACCTGGCCAGTGAGTATGAAGGCAGTACAAATAAAAACTGCAGGAATAGAATGTTGTTGCTTTAAGTGTTTTGGAGTACGGTACGTAATAAAGCTTGATGCTGGAATCGCACAGCTCCAACAATCAAGACACAACAGTCTCAACATGATAGTTAGAAATTAACATCCAATCAAATATGACAGCTCTTACATTGCACTGACAATTCCTGTCATACGATCAGCAGTTTTGAATTAGAGAAATTATTTATATTTTTACCTGTTGTGTGTCATGACAAGAGTCAACAATCTTGTATAATTAAATTGCTTTAAACCCTATCTCTCAATAATTTTTTATTTAATTATCTTAAAGAGATTTATGTAAGGGCCACATAAATGTAAATATTTTTAGTCAAATGTTTAACTTTCAAAATACAGCACTGAAAAGTAAAAAAAATTTCGGAATATGAGAGCCCAAGTTTCTATGCTAATTAACTTTGCCAAATAAATCACATGTCATGTGATCTATATAATACATAAAATATTAATTATCAAAGATATTTAAGAATGGGTGCTTGGGTACTGGTATAGTATACCTGTTTTAAAAAAAGTGCTGATATTTTTTGCGAAAGCATTTTTATTTGAATAAAAATGTGTTGGCAAAAACATTAACACTTAACTTTAAAATAGATTCAGGATGCAAGTACCCGAGCACCAATTGTTAAATATAATTTATACTTTGTTAATATGCTGTATGATATAAATCACATCATGCGAGATTTAGTTGGCAACGTTAATTAGAAGCATACAAACTTGGGCTCCCATATTCTGAAATTTTGAAAACAATAATCGTTTGACATAAAAAATATCATATGTTGTCCTTATTTATGTCTCTTTTAGATAAAGCAATATTTTATGATAATTTTTTATTTCATTAACTATATTTCCCCACAGCGACAAATATGCAGCTTGAAAAATATCTGGTACTTACTGGATTTAACGCTTAACAAGAACAATTTTACCTTCGCATGTCTCTGCTATAACATCTGCAATATTTGTATTCCAATTTTGCTATTTGCCCACTGCCTTTGAAAGTAGCCTAATCTACTAGCACCTTCTAAATGGTTCTGAAAAATTATACTTATCATTTCGCAAGAGTAAACTGTCGTGCTGTAAATTCTAGCAGTCGTATTGAAAAAAACAGGATGATTCACGAGTAGTTACCTCCATTCACAGGGCTAATTCCTTACATCATTTGGAGCAAAATATGTCATATAAATGTAGGCCCCATTCCCAATATTTACACTGAAACATTTGAAAAATGATGAATAAAACAATACCACTTTCAGATATTGTTTACAGCTGAGCATCACAATTGCATCTAACACGCTCACAAAAGATTTTCAAAAATGTTTCCGTCTACTTCCATACATTAGGTCGCACACTTATGAACCGGCACGAGTTCTTCTATGTAGCTGCACACGACTGTCTTTGATTTCTGTAGCGGCATGCATGATATGTTCCCCACGTGTTTGTACAGTCCGTTGATAAACAATATCCTTCATCCATCCCCACACGCAATAATCTAGCGGTAAATGATCTGGCCATCGAAGAGGCCACGTGGTGAAAACTGCCTCGTCCTATCAAACTCTCAGGGAAATGCACATTTAAGAGTTAAACCACAGCACGGTGGAAGTGAGGAGGTGCAACATCATGATGGAATATTGTACGACGTCTCACTGCTAACGGAATATCCTCAAGCAACAGCGGCAGCTCTTCTTGCAAAAATTGCTGATTGCGTCCGAGAAAATGAATGACCCTATCAGCTGATTGTGTCGAACACCACACTTTGATGCTAAAACAGTGTTGAAAACTCATTTCCATTGTAAGGGTGGGTACGCTGATTGTCAAATTACTCTGTAAATATTGAGAATAGGACCCACATTTATGTGACATATTTTGCTCCAAATGATGAAAGGAATTATCCCTGTGAGTGGCGGTAACTCCTCGTGAATCATCCAGTTTGTTTCATGGTTGCAGATTTTGTCACGTTGTGCAGTGTTCGTTGGGGCTATGCGACTCTGGCATTAATACTGCCAGCTGGTTTTATTTGCAGATTGAAGATGTACTCTATCAACCTAAACAACCAATTATTTTGTGTGCTGTATCATGCTGGTGTACAAGATATTCCTAAATTCTCCGCCTAAACTGATACCACCAGCATATATGGCCAGAAAAGAAATACAAAATTCCAGCACTCATATTAGGAAAGATCACTATAAAGTATAAAACAGTGAGTGAAGGTGGGCAGGAATGCTGGGAAAACAACAGCCATTATTCATTATGTAAGTTGCATCAGAAGCACAGACTTTTTGAGGCACCTCATATGCAAAATCGAGTACACGTATGTAGGTGCTGATAGCTGCATGCTGCCTGTGTTCTTGCACCGTGTAGCGGCCAGAGGAGAGCCGCACACAAAATTACATGTTAAGGTATGGCGCGCTATGAATTTAGATTGCTTGCGAAACATCACGCTGACCTACTGGGGGTGTAGTGTATAAAAGACCAGGAACGCACAGACACCAGAGGTACTGCTGTGTTAGTTGCCGGAGCTGGCAATGTGAGCATCAAGACATTGAGGCTTGGAGGAGCTTCCAGGTCCTATTCTGTGATATTGGTGAGCATACCTTGTGCTAGCGGTTAGGGCACAAGTCATCCTTCGAGACCCTATCAATCCCCCCCTTAAGAATAATAATTAATAATTGGCAAGGCTAGGGAATTTAGGTTATTTCCTGTATTGCTACTTAACGGCACCGAGCCGCTAGTGAATAACTGTTATTTGAATATTGCGTATTTAGTAATCAATTTATAACGTGTTGTATCATTCCTCATTGCATTTATGTATGAATTTATGATAATAAAGTGTTGTTTTTGTGGACTCCGGTCAGTTAATGATTTCATGAGCTATGCCCCATTCCCATATGTACATTCTCCCTTTCCCTTGTGTTGGAAATACCTTAATTAAATAACGTGATTCAGTGGTCAGAGATAGAGTTGGAAAGGGGAGACATTACAACCCTCTCCTACAGCAAGTTTTGTACTACATGTGTGATGACCAATTAGAGGGAAGAAACAAGCATTGCTTCTATCTGCTCAAGGAAAGAAAAAAAAAACTATCCAATACATGTTACAGTATACCACAAAACCTCATATTACATTGATACATTTCATATCGGTCATGCAAAAAAAATCTATTTTGTTGTTTCCTACAGATATGCGATAGAGACAACAATGTCAGTAGAGCAAGTAGCAATTATATACAGATTGTCCCAGACCTACCATACCAGCCCTTTTTCTCGAAAAAAAACTATAAGGAAGAATTGAATCTGCTGGAAACCGGAGGAAACAAAGTTAACTTCAGAATTTCAAATGGGAAGATGGTATAAAATTAGTATCGTTGAATAGACCTTGCGAAACAGAATGGGAAATGTTGATCCTGGATAATATTACCTGCATTTCCCCTCTGTGCCATTCTTCATCACGAATAAGAGGCATTTTGGCAGTACATGCACTGTGAAAGATTTCTAGCATGGTTTCTACTTTATTTTTATTATTCATGCAGTAACGTTGTATTCAAACGAAGAGGCATTTGACATGCTTATGGAGCTTGGCAAATGCCGACAGAGTTACCGACAGGCATAGCGCATTTAGGCAGGGAAGTATCAAGATTGTTCACAGTGGTCACAACATGTTTTTCAGTGATTGAAGGCACAGATGACATAGTGGTCAGGTGCAACTGACCCACAATCGCAACAATCAAGACGGAAGACGTGTTAGACATGATAGAAGTGCAAATATTCTTGCTGCAAACCCACTCTAAGACTAGCATGGGATTCCGGGGAGAGCAGAAGTACCAATTGGAGAATCCTACACGACTGTTGTTTACATCCCTACCACATTCATGTCCATCATGCATTAGGTGAAGATGATATCCCCAATGCTCACTACTGGTTAACAGAAGACCCTCATTGGTTACGTCAGCAGGACAACCAGCACACGTGGACCCTAAATACCTGGTGTTGACTCATCCACGATCAAGTTATCGGACCTTATTTTCTTGATGAACAATTAAATAATGAGCGGTACTCTGCGTTCCTGCAACATGCACTGCCGAGATGCTAGATGATGTTCCACTAGCAACACGGTTGTTGATGTGACTGCAACAAGATTTTTCCTTGGTGGCCAAGCATACTTTAAATGAGTTTTTCTGGTTGATGAATTGGGAAGGGGCCAGTGACTTGGCCACCACATTCGCCACACTTACTCTTCTTAATTATTTTTTTAGCAAAGTGTACGAGACAGGCACTAACATGCTTAGAATAGGGTTGAAAACATTTCAAACAACTATTACAGTGAACACAAGACAAGCAAATTTGTTCTTTCATAGTAATTTCTAAGCAAATACATTATTTCTAACAAGTTTTTGTACTGTCAAATTCAACAAATTGTGTTTACTTCAAATTGTAAGTGTAAGCAAAAGTTTGTTTGCTTACTAGGCCTGCAACATTAAAAAGGTATTTTTACGTACATCATCTCTTCAATGCCAGGAAGATTATTTTTGATATCATCGAATCGGCGGCACATACCAAGACTTTTCAGACAAAAAAAATGTTCACTTGAGGGAGCCCTATTCAACAATACTAATTTTGTACCATCTTCCCATTTGAAATTCTGAAGTTACCTTAATTTCCTCCAATTTACCGCAGATTCTAGACACTGTAGGGTTCACCATTAAATTTTTCTTAAAGGGTTTGCCTACAAAGCATTTTACCCTAAATTTTTGCTACTCGCAATATAGTTTAAGTTGTTACACTAAATGTTAGTTGTGTGTACTGTGTGACAGTAGAGAACACTCATGTAATAGTTCCTCCTTTTTAATTTTTGTTGCTAATCCAATCATTACTTGACTGGCTATGTACAGAACTGTAGATGCTTATGTTAATGATGAGTTCCACCTTAGGTGGCTGCCTGGGTAGACCGCTGGTGTGCAGAGCTTCAACAGAAAACATTTTATTAAAAAACCATCTAACGTGTCTGAGTGACGTCTGCTTACGAGTAGCATTTAAGAGACATTATGTGCCTGTATATGATTTTCAGTTTCTCCATTTCTCTCTAAAGCATGTTTTTGTGATAGTGAAAAAGACTGACACTGGTGTTTTCATGGTCATTTTAGGTAAAAACATTTTGGTACAAAATATTGAAACATTATAGGGACATGCATCAAAACATTACTTTTATTATTGCATCATAAAATGGTACTGTCTCTACTGAAAGTCTCAGAGAGCGTTATCGATGGTGAGGCTGCACGCCAGTTCAGTGTTTGCGTGTAAAGGCGATGAGAGAGTTGATGAACATATCTCGTTTGCTCCTAGCACTGCCACGCTTTAAGGCCTTAGACATGCGAAATTCCTTCAACCAGGTGGCCATCTTAAGGGGGTCTACCTACCTGGAGCAGTTTTGCACACTTGAAGCACACAAGCAAGGGAATTATAAGAGAGACTGACACGCATGCATAATGCCCTATCACTCCTACCAGCAACGCTATGAAGTGGCATGCAATGTTAATGTTGTGCTGCATGTACTTAGGGTCACAGCTTAAAGTCCCACATCATTTTATTAATGGAAAGTCTACAGCAAAGTTTATAATAGTTTCGCGTACAGTCAACTCCAGATTATCTGCGGTAATCGCAGGGACGAATGCAGCGGATAATGCAAAATCGCAGATAATCAGCATTCTCAATTAAATATAAAATTCTTTTAACATTAATTTACTTGACTTCGAAACTTTGAATGCTGTTGTACAGCATTTAAGACGTATATTGTGTGTGTGTGTGTGTCCATGCGGAAATGACTGTGAGAGCTGGCAACTGCCTGCAATGTCACACGAACAAGGGCAACCATCCCTTCCTATGAGAACCCTCTTCAAGCTGTCAGCCTTTGTTTAAGTGTGGCGACCTCGTCTCTCCCTCCCCCGCAAGTGACCCTTCCCGCTGCTTACTACTCATCTTTCTTATCTGTGTTGCTTCTGCCGTGACCTTCCTTCCCCCTTCAAACCGGGTATTTGTGAATGATGCGTGTTTTAAAATGTGAGGATTAAAGACTACAAGGAAAAGTGACACAAAACACTAAATCATCTCGGCTCCACGTCTCCCGATACGAATTGTACATGAACACTATTACCTTTCATAAATAACTCTGACATTTACCGTAGTCATTGCATTTAACTAAAAAGATTAGAAATAACTTTACGCAATATTGCTGTATTAAGATCCAGGCCAAGTGGTGTAATTTACCAATAAATGATGTTGCGTTCACAAACAAACAGTCATAATTTAACTCTCCCGTGGCACGTTTTTGGCTTAACCACTCTAACATTGCCTTGCCTATAGGCTATTCACTGTAAAGTGAACACTTTTTAGGCCCTTCCAACAGGCATTAACCACTAATACATATATCTTATTGCAGCCTCGGGCATTGACTTCTGAGAGTGCTGAAATGTATACCCTGTGTTTATTGATCAGATTGCAATGTTAATATCAAAAACCAGCAGGAAGATAGAAATTGGGCAAAAGAAAAATTTTCCAAGGCCCTTAAGAGTGCTCACTTTACCGTGAACAGCCTATAGTTCCTTGTATGTTGACGGTTTCATTGTTTTTCTTTTGTAGAATCTGCATTACTTGAAAACTCTAGGTAGGAGTTTCTTTCAACGTCACATATGACCCGTAATGTAGTTTCACCCATGCCATACGTAACCGAAAGATGTTTTATGGAACTTACCTCTTTCATTTTATTTATTATCTCTTATTTCTGTTACAATGTCAAAACTATGCGCTTTCGTTTCGCAGACATTACTCGACAGAAAATGTGCAGCAAAAAAAGAAAGGAAAAAAAAAAAAAAAAACGTACTGTAGATGACTGCCCACACAAGTAAAATGCAATAACAGTTGGAGCGCGTAGGATGGGCTGACTAGTGGCCAGGGCAACAAACTGACTGTGAAAGGCTGTAGCTACTGGCCACTACGTATGCAGCATTGCCAGCTGAGGCTGCCATCAAACACAAAAGCTATACTGTAAGCTTAATGGAAACACAAAGATTATATTCTTCAGCCATAATTACTTTTGAATAGGCCTACTGTATTCCACTAGTTAACATGGACGTCTGACACATTTAACTTTGTTCGCCAGTACTTACAGAAAACTTAAAAAAATATGTATTCAATGTTTAAAATATACCACGGTTAAGCCGCTAAGTGGATAATCGGGAGTTGACTGTATTTAAAAACCAAAATATTCTGAATACAGCGGAGTGAAAAAGCAGTTTTACGTTAAATTGGAGGGTTGTGGAATAGTATTTCTAACATGCGTGATGTCTTTAGTGTGTTATTCATACCTTGTCTAAAACGTGTTTACTTTTTGTATTCCAATATAATGGGAACACATTAGGTAGTTATGTAAATAAAAAAAACTGCAGATTTGAAACACTCTGCGATACAATTACAACAGGTAGGCGGTGCCCTTTAAATGACTATCAGCATATGACCATTACAGTTTTACCATTGTTATGTATGTGCTATATGTGGTAATTATGGAGATGTGTTTGGTAAGTTGGTACAAGTGGGAGGGAGTCAGCAGGCTGGTGTATAATCACACGCGCGTATGCGTGTATTGGAGCAATAACACTGTGAGGTCTAAATCTTGAGACACACAGGGATATGAGAAGATTTAATCCAGTGACCGTGGTGTTGAGGTTTTATGGCCAAATGACGGTGTAAGTCAAGTCATAGTCATGGCAATATGAAATTTTAAACCTCACCTGCACTGACGGCATGCAACAAAAACAATATTGGTTCGTAAATTTGTGCTGTAGCAAGGTTCTTGGAAAACATATTCCCAACATATTCAATATTATTGTTTAGCAAATAAAGTTAAGGACAATGAGGGGATGAGAGCAATATGTTTTACACCTCGGGTGGCCAAACTGCATAACCTAGCTTGTGTTGCCGGTGGCATCAAAATCGACAAAAGAGGCAGAACTAACTAACACTCTTGACAGTTCATAAACCATTCTGACCCCAATCCACATTAAAAAGTACAAAACTTTCACAAGCAAGAATAAATGGAAGGCGAATTAATATTGGACTTCATGGTGGAATTGTAATGATCCAGTATACACTGCAGTTTAATGCATTTGGAAAGAATGACGCAACACCAAGTACAATACAAATCTTCAGAATGCACTTCTGATGAAACAAACTGACGTATAAGAAAACAGTGGACATAACGACAGCAGCAGAAGTAACTCATCACAATGTGAGCAAACAGAGTAGATCTAAGCAGACTGTAAAGTTGTCTGTACTTAAGCCAAGTAGTGCTCGGGATATCAGTGGGAAATGTGTTTGTTCGACTTTTGTGTATGTGTGTATCTACAAGTATCACACTGCGAGTATTTGTTTTTTTGTCTCCTTTTTAAAATACAATTAACTGTAGTGGAGAAATTTTAAGAATTTATCTTCTACAAAAAAGTAAGAATTAATTATTTCCTAAGGCTGAATGTAGATGTAATCAAATTACAAAGGCCTCACTCATTTTATACTGGGAATTGAAAAAATAAGGCCTCTTTTAAAGATGGACCCCTGCTGGAAAAAATTTGCTTTCTATGTCCTTAGTGTCAAACTAAGCTTAAGCAGTCTAATAAGGTCTGCATTTTCCTCATTGAGTAATGGCATACTGTTAATGTTGTATTGTGTGATATGGCATCATAGTGCATCAAAGTGTCTGGTCGATGTGTCAATATTGATCATCAGTAGGTTAAGGGATGTTACAGATATAGGTTGTCACTAGTATGGATGCCGGGTGTATTGTGTGTAAAGGCGCGCGATCATGTAGGATGGTGATTGACGAGTGCCAGTAAAAGATGCATAATGGGACATAACATTGGCGGCGAGGAAATTGGAAGTGTGTTATGGTTAGAGTAACGAGTCTGGAGTGTTTAAGTACTGCAGGGCATAATGGCTTTGATGTCGGCATTCTGTGAGTTTGTGCCGGGCCGGGACACGTGGAGGACGTACTCCGAGCACCTGCAATATTATTTTCTCGCAAATAAAGTAATTAATGAAGAAGAACAATGTGCAATGTGCAATGTTCTACAAGGTGGTGGGATTCGAGTTATATGGGGTTAGTTTCATCGTTGATTGCCCCCAAAGTCCACCTCAGAAGTTGGGTTAGCGGAGGTGCTAACCTTACTCAGTAACCACTTTGAACCAAAGCCAAGTGAGGTGGTAGAATCTTTTAAGTTTAAACGAGACCAATGTGACGGTGAAACAGTAGCACAGTATGTTGCACGATGTGCAGAGTACGGGAAACATCAGTGCAGCATGCATTGCTATCCAAAGATAAATTAACATTCAAGGGTGCTGTGGAATTGGCTTCCGTGTTGAAGGCAATGGGGCGGAATATTGAGAACATTAGGGGAGGTATAGAGGAAGTGTGCGAGTCGGTGCATAAGCTGAAAGGAAGCTTCAGAAGAAGGAAAGAGGAATTTTATGAATCGACCCCCAATTTAAAAGGAACAATCAAAAGAACAGGAGCACCGGACGAGCGACAAGTACAGATGAGGCGAAAGGCTACACCAACCTGTGTTGGAGGTGTAGGGGAGAACATTCTCCAGATAAGTGTAGACACATTGAAACCATGTCATTTCTGTGGCAAGGTTGGTCACTTGGAGAGAGCTTGCATAGATTTAAAAAAAGTCCGGTAATACCAGGTCAAAACAGCAAGGAAACAGACAGGACCTTGCTGGAGGTGGCACAACGTATAGGTTATCAGAACAGGCAGAGGTCACCGAGGATAAAGACGAATCCATGTACAGTTTGCTTCAAACAGACACCAAAGTGAACAGCCAAGCACCATTACTAATGGAAGTGCGGTTAGATGGGAAGGTGCACCAAATGGAAGTGGACACGAGTGCAGGGCTGACTATCATGGGGTGGACAACATTAAAACAGTTGTGGCCAGATGAGCCACCATTACATGATACCAACATGGTGTTGCATACATGGTGTTAGGGAAAGTTGAGAGTTTCAGGGTAACTGCAGGTTAGATTGCAGACCAAGGCAGTGGAAGTGTCATTACCACTTCTACTGGCGGAAAGCAATGGTCCAAACTTGTTGGGACGAAACTGGTTAGCACCACTGGGAATTTCAGTGCAAGGAGTTTTCTCAGTGTCACACGAGGCAAGAGTATTAGTGGTAATAAACTAATATCTTAGTGTCTTTTCCAGCAGTAGTCTCGGCCAGCATGTACGACCACCAGTTGCAGTAGAGCTACAGCCAGATGCAAAACCTATTTTCAGAAGAAGCCGTCCAGTGGCATTTGCACTGCATGACCAGGTCAGCGTCGAGTTAGACAGATTAGTGGAGTGAGGTGTACCAGAACCGGTACAGTTTTCAACATGGGCAACATCAATAGTGCCCATTTAGAAAGCAGATGGCTCAATACGGCTATGCGGAGATTACAAGTGCACCATTAACACTGTTTGCAAAAGTTCCACGTACCCCCAACCGACGACAAATGAGGCGTTTTCGAACCTAGCAGGAGTGGCGTTGTTCACGAAATTTGATCTGGAGGTGGCTTTTTACAACTGTCAGTGGATGAGGCTACATCAGAAATCCTAGCACTGAACACTATGAAAGGCCTGTTTAGAATTAAGCGGGTACCCTTTGGAGTGAGCAGTGGGCCTGCGATATTCCAGAGAATGCTGGAAAAACTGCTAGGAGGAATACCAGGAGTCGTCGTATTGCTGGATGACATCTTGATCACAGGCAAAGACGCAGAGGAGCATTGTCACCAGGTGGATCAGGTATTAGAACGCATAGACAGCACGGGGTTACGACTGATGAAAGCCAAATGTTGTTTTGCCAGGATGTCTGTGATATTTCTAGGATACCGCATTGATGGAGAGGGGGTATACCCAACAAAGAATAAGGTAGAGGCAATCTATACTGCTCCAACACCAATGTCAAGGAGAGAGCTTCAGGCTTTTCTGGGATTTTTTTTAACTTTTACGAGCATTTCCTATCTAACAAGGCCGAAGTACTGGAACCATTTCACAGGTTGTTGGATTTCGGAACTCCCTGGAAGTGGACTCCGGAACATGACGACGCTTTCCCACAGGCGAAACTACTACTGCAAACTGAGCGCGTCCTTGTCCACTATGACTCTGGGAAACCATTGATTCTAACATGTGATGCGTCAGAGTATGGAGTAGGAACTGCCCTGGTTCATGTACTTGAGAATTGAACAGACGCTCCCATAGTGTTGGTTAGCGGACGCTACAGAAGAGTGAACGAAATTACTCACAAGTGGACAAAGAAGCACTGGCTATAATGTTAGCTGTAAGTAAATTCAGACAATATGTAACAGGTTGCCCATTTACCATAGTGACTGACCACAAGCCCCTCATGCGATTGTTACATCCCATCAAGTAAATGCCAGAAATCCTGTCACCCAGGTTGCTTCGCTGGAGTTTGTGGCTATCCATGTTTGACTATCAGTTGCTGCACAGGCCAGGGTGTAGCATCAGCCATGCTGATGCATTGAGCAGGCTGCCAGTGCAAAAGACGATACAGGTTCCAGTGGTAGGTGATGTTCTGATGCTGGAAGCCATGCTAGATGGTCCAGTGACTGATAGCGAAATTGAGAGAGCTACAGGGAGGGATCCCATTTTATCAGAAGTAAGAAAATTGGTGCACCATGGGTGGACGAATGAGGTGAGATTGGACAATTTTAAACCATATTAAAGACAATGGGATGAGCTATCAGTGTATAAAGCATATGTGCTTTGGCGTAATAGAGTAGTAATTTCATCACCATTAAGGGCCTCATTGTTGGGTATGTTGCATGGAGGTCATGATGGGGTGGTAAGGTCAAAATCACTTACTCAGAGCTACATGTGGTGGCCATGGTTGGATAAGGACATTGAACGATTGGTGGGGGAATGCGGTGAATGTCAGCAGTTGCGGTCAAATCCACCTGAACAGAAGGATATTCCATGGGGCAGCACTGTAAAACCTTGGGTCCGGGTGCACATAGGCTTCTATGGTCCTTTTCAGGGACAAAGATTTTTTGTTCTAGTAGACTCCTTTTCAAAGTGGTTAGAAGTCAGGAAAATATAATCTGAAAGTTCAGCGAGCGTGATACGGGAGTTCCGGGACATATTCAGTTGTCATAGTCTGCCACAGTATATTGTATCCGACAATGGCACTGCTTTCATGTCAAGTGAAATGAGGGACTTCCTCACCAAAAATGGTATCAGTGTAATAAGAACCACACCATTCCACCCATCCAGTAATGGACAGGCAGAAAGAATGGTGCAAACAGCGAAGGGCAAATTAAAGAAAATCCTTTCAGGGGATTGGCAGACGAGGTTAGTTAGAAACATTGTTTGCGTTGAGTTCCACACCATGTACAGGAGATCTGCAGTCACCAGCTGAATTGCTCATGGGCCGTAAGTTAAGAACCGCTCTGGATCGAAGGTTCCAGTGGAAGTACCTCAGACAAGAAGTCGCAACTTCAGTGTGGGTGATGCTGTTCTGTTCAGGAATTACTCTGGAGGGTATAAATGGCGGCAAGGAACACTGTAGTTTAACGTGGGTCACCATATATACATTGTGATGGGGAACGATGGCCAGACATGCAGACGACATGTGGATCAGTTGTTGCACAGAGAGGCAACAGCTATTATGAAGAGCGGAAGAAAGACACCTCCATCAGCACCAGGGGACACATGAACCCCAGACAGCTGCACGGCCAGGCCAGCAGCAGTGGTACCAGTAATGGCATGTTCTCCCTCTGCGCCAGCGGGGTCAATAGCTGTATGTCCTCCCTCTGCGCCAGCGGGGCCAATAGCAGTATGTCCTCCCTCTGCGCCAGCGGGGCCAATAGCAGTATGTCCTCCCTCTGCGCCAGCGGGGCCAATAGCAGTATGTCCTCCCTCTGCGCCAGCGGGGCCAATAGCAGTATGTCCTCCCTCTGCGCCAGCGGGGCCAATAGCAGTATGTCCTCCCTCATCACCAGCAGCCAGTGAAGACTTGTCAGAGCCCTTCAAAGGGTTTGCAGTGCCCATGCCCCCCCCCCCCCCAGGGGAGGGGGAAAATTCTTCCTACCCATTGTTCCAGAAGGCAGAAATGCCCTCCCACAAGACTCCAAAACTGTGTGATATAAATATCTTAAAGGGGCAGATGTGGTATTGTGTGATATGGCATCGTAGTGCGTCATAGTGTCTAGTCGATATGTCAATATTGAACATAGGTTAAGGGATGCAAGAGATATCAGGTTGGCACTAGTGTGGATGCCGGGTGTTGTGTGTAAAGGTGCGTGATCATGTATGATGGTGATTGACGAGTACCAGTAAGAGATGCATAATGGGATATAACAGTTAACTTGCAAGCAATATTTGCAACTGGTATGAACATTCCAATATGCTGTCACTGGAAATATTTTTCTTTTATTATCAATGCTTGAAGTTTTTTGGACCGAATTCATGTCATTTTCTTCTTAACTACAGTAGAATCTCTTTGTATTAACCCTATTTCAAGCAATCTTCTTTCTTTGAAAGTTTGTTTTTGAGTAATCATGAAAAATGTTCATAATTTGAGAGAAATCTGCAGAAAAATAATTTATAGTACTGCAGGTTGCAATTACCTTGGTAAACCTTCGTCAAGTCATATCTAAAAATAGATACCATGCCCTAGGTTATCAGCACTAGCCAATATTTATTTATTCCACCCTCCCTTCACTCCTGAGGCGCTCTATGTGAATATCCTCAATGTGTCATGCCATAGTGCTCTCGCTTGCTTGCATTCTCAATTTGCTCATGTTACAACTTGGATTTCTCTTGAGTTTTGATTACTGTTCATTGATGCCTTGTTATGTTTAGATTTCTTGTACATACCATCAGTAGTATGGAAGCTTACAAACAGACTCACAAATATCACTCTGGACTGTGAACCATGGCGAGTCTTCCTCCCACTGTGGCATCCACCTCTCTTCCAGTTCACCGCACTCGATCAGAGCCAGATACATTTTTGCTTCCTCACTTCCAGCCTTCCCCTGCCCCCCCCCCCCCACCTATCACCCCCTCCTGCACTGTGATGTCTCGCATAAGAGACAGACATGACCTTCAGTGCATTGTACCATCAGCTTAAACCAGAGTTTGGTTACCTGCGTTTTGAAATGTAATGTGTGCACACTAAAAACAACAACTCCTTTTTGTTTTTTTCTTTCATAAATATGACACAAAAAGTATGCAGCATCCACTGTTAGTTTTTTTTATTGTTTGCTGACAAAGGAGGATGCAGGTATGCTTCTGTGGCATTTTATTCACAAGATGTCTGTTTATTATTAATTACATCGAAATGTCCACAAATTTTCTTGCAAGAATCCACTGAACATTAAATTTTACCATGTTCAGTGTTACCATTTTTTGTAATTGATTGGCAACAAATTAAGTTGCAGATAACCACCTATGGTATAATTTTATTCAGAAGAAATTTGACTATTGAATGAAATTAATATTCCATCATGAACTTATGATGATCAGTAAATCCTAGTGCTGCTCAATGTTATATGTTATTTTAATGTTTTGGTACACAAGGGGAGGCTATGTGCCTCTCCAGTGTCGTATTCATTCAGAAGATGTCTGCCTATTAAATAAAGGGATATTAAAAAAAAAAAAAAAAAAAAAAAAAATTAATAATTTTCACCAAAAAAAAAAACCTACACACATCCAGCAGATTCTCAATGTACCAAAAACACATGTATCGATAAACCATATCCACCGTTAATTTTCAGTGGTCCCAAAACAAAATCCTACATAAATAATGATAAAATTATCTGCTTTAATCACTCATCGGATATTACATCTATTGAAACATCTTTTGACCTCCCCCCTTTTCCAGTGATGATAGTTTTTAAGTTGGTTGTTTATGCAAATGTATAAGTGGGTATGAACTACGTAAAACGTGCCACCATTTATCCTTGCTGTGGTGCAGTGCTCCCAAATTCAGCTGATGGTGTCTGCGAGTCTCGCATGCTCCCTCCTCTTATATGCCTGACAAAAGAAGAAGCGATTACCTAGCAGCCAGCATGGCACACTTTTTTTTTTTTCTCTCTCTCTCTCTCATTCTCAGCTGTGCACCTTTCTTCCTCCCCTTATGTCACGTCAGGAGTATGCAACAAAAATCTGATTGTAGAAATTTTATCAAGGTTATCTGTCACTCAAAATAGTTGCACCTATCATTACTATTATTTCAAAGCAAATAGTTTTGCTGGGAAATGTTAAGCTATACATTTTAATTGCACAGATGTTTGCTTTTGTGTTGAAGACCATTTTTGTCTCGTAAAGTTGGTGTTTCATTGTATCCGGCATAAAATCAACATTACTTTTAACAAAATATTAATTAAACTCAATAGGCAGCATCTTCCAAATAACTTTATATACCCAGAAGCATATCTTAACCTCCCCATGTCAACCAAAATTATTTGAACATTGAGCAACTTGTATTGCCAAGCATAAAGTTAATTTTCATTAGTTTCTTGCTGGGAGATTGGACGATTTACATTAATTTACTTCAATAGAATTGTGTCTTCTGAATAAACTGATATCCTGAAAGGGACTATTTGACACCTTTTGTCAAATAATGCATAAGCACAGAGCCCAAGTACAGTGGAACTCACAGGCATACGTATATGGAAAAATCAGAGGAAATGGTTTTGAACGATTTATCTTGCAGACCATAAAGAAATGCATTTTAATTGTCCAGACCATAAAGAAATGCATTTTAATTGTCCAGACCATAAAGAAATGCATTTTAATTGCCTTACTTAATTATCTCTGTCTCAAAATTACACCTTTAAAAATGGAATATTATGGATTACTTTAACTACACATTTGCCACAAAAGCACAGTATCACCATTGAAAGTGTATGTTGACGTAGATATGCGGCCTGGAATGCATAAGCTTCATCTGTCCTCTGAGATATTCTGCAGAACTGGTTTCCTCCCCTTACATGGCTGACGGGTTGGGAGCTTGTTGCATAGCAATCATGTCGATCTTTGTGTCCTCTCTCTCTCTGTGCCGACTCTAGTTTGTAAGGGGAGGGGCAGGTAGTTTCACTCTGCAGACACTTCCCTCCCTCTTCTCAGTCTTGCTTGCTGTTAACACACTGCCCAGTTCATATCTCTGTGTGCTCTAGGCTAATTGAGGGCATACGGGACATTAAAATTCGGTGTCAAAGAACTGAAGAGAAATTTATTTAAATGTATTACTTACAGTAATATTAATATAGTAAAACTTGTTTTTTCAATTCCCATTTTTATTGTGTTTATTTGTTAAAATTTATTCACAGATAACGTACAACTCAAAATACACTCAACATGAAGTTTAGCAAGGTTATAAGTTGTATTTTATTGATGTACAAGTCAAACTTCATCTACTGAAATTTTTCGACAGTCCCCTGAAAAACGGTTAAAAAACGGTAGGTAGGGAGTCTACTGTATAGGAGTTGGGATGGGTCAAAATCTGTCAAAAATGCCCAAAATATCCATAGTGACAAACTTGTCATAATCACCTTATTTCTAGAAACCACGAGGGGTCATTTCAGTAAGATCCTACTGTAGCTAGCTATTACTCCTAACAAACTCGTACCTAATAAATAATTAAATGTCTTTCCGTTGACCAATGTGGACACATGACATGTATATTTTATAATGAAACATTTTGAATTTTTGCCCTAAATACCACTAAGATATTTAAATAGTCAGTGAAATTAATTTTATGCTAACAACAGTCAGAGAAAGGAGAATACCAAATAACACCACAGAGAACAAAGGTGTATTTCCAATACGATGGAAAGCATAAACTGGCACGTACATGTAAGTCATTACTTATTGATGGTTTCAGGGAATCCTCACACAGCACATCAGCATCTGCAGGTTTGCTGTAGTGTTGCATTAATTTTAAATTACACTATGTCTAGTAACTGAAATAATGCATTACATTTTAATACAGTGAATGCACAGTTCACTACAGGCCTAAAAACTTCTGCAGATTAATGTTGCCAAATAAAACCAAAATGTATACTTGAGGCTGAGCTAATGTGTTATCTGTATAATAATTTGATATATGATTCAGAAAACATTTTTCATTAGTTACTAACTTGAGTGCAGTAGAAGCTTGTCAAACAATTAGCTATAAGACTGTTCAACGGGTTAACGGAGCATTTTTTAAATCCCTGTACGGTTCCTTTCTTTACTGATTCTGTATCCTTCTGCTATATGTCAGATTAACATTTCCTTGGACCACCTCACTTTAATAATGTACCATTCACGTGAAACTGTGAAATTTAAATGGGTTGATAATATACAAATACAGTGAAACCCTGTTAAGAAGTTTTCCTGGTTAATAAGCATTATTTTTCAGACCCTTCAAAAAGTCTTACTAGAGTTTTACTGTACATGCTCTACTGTGTACAAAACAAGAAACACGGTCACCATTAGCCATAAGTTTCAAAATTACTCTCCCAATGCAACATAAAGTATTGGAACTATTTTCACTAAATAGCTGGCAACTTAAAGGGGCCTGGCTACTTGCATCATTCCTCTCCTTTTTCTGCGACAAAGTGCAGGAGCTATAAGGATTACACTGGCAAGCGCTACAGGAGTGCCATTACCACTACGTGCAAGACTCTGAACTAGCGTGCAGTGTTCTCGTAGTGCTGCATGTATCTACGGGACTTTCAGTGGTGACCATATCATTTTAGAGATGAAAAATCTTTAGCTAAGTTCAATACATGCTCCTATCATAGTATGATTCATGTACAGCTAGTATGTTTTAAGATATGGCAGTCTGAAAAAGTTTTTTTAACTAAATAAGAAGGCTCCCAAATAATATTTACAACATGCATAACAACTTTAAAGTACTATTCCATCCGCATAATGCCACTGTAATATTTTCTAAAATTCTACAGCACATTATGCTCCAGATTTGACCTAATTTAATATATTTTAATATTTTTGTCTAATTAATTGTATCAGTATTTTGGTAAAGTTTATGCCTATGGTGATTTATTCCGATTTTAGGGCAGTAGTGTTATTAGAGAAATTTTATTTCAGTCCTCTAATCATGCCTCGGAGTTAGTACAGAGTTTACTTTGCTGTCAATCCTGGCACGAAACTGCTGCTTGTTGCAGAAAGCTCAGCTTACAAACAGGATGTTAATTGACACGCTCGCATTCCGTGAAGTGCGGGACACTTTGCGTTGTACCTTGTCCGTGCTGCTCGCTGAAGGTGCAATGCATGTTATTCTTGCTGTAGAAGAGTTGTGTGTAGTTGTGGGGAGTTTTCAGTACCCCCAGCGCTCTCTAGGAACGGCCACAAACTAAATTTTGTAACCTTGTTCCCACGTGCAATACACAATTTGGTATACTTCCGCAGTTGCGGTTTTCTGCCAGGCCTAACTGTCTGCACAGATGCGGTCACGACAGGACACGTTTGCCATGTGCTCCCATGTTCAGGGAGGTAGCTGCAGATGATGATTTCCCCTGCAGCAGTTTATTTACCTAGCATCAAGTGTAGAGATAATAGTTTAGCAAATATGTAGAAAAATTAATTTGCGAGTATTCTTCACAATCCTACGCAGTTTCACCTCTTCCCTCTGAGATGGGTGAGTACAATGTAAGTCTTTCTCTGGTAGTACATGCCATGTTTTATGGAATCCGGAACAAGTAATTAATTTTCATGATTATTCTTGTTTGTGTGTTTATAGAGGGGCTGTGTTTTGGAACACAGTTTTATACTATGTTTAGGATTCCAAGTGTATATACAATATATCATAAGTTTACATAATGTTTTGGAATCATCTTTCAGATCAAGTATTTCTTCCCGCTTGAGAACTACTTGCCCAGCTTCTCTAGGTTGCCCTTCGGGGCAAGATTTCATCTGCAGCTGCACGACTCCGCCTGGAGAATTAACAGCTAAGTGCTAGCTTCATGGAATATAGTGTCGATATGGAACACCTCAATGAATGATTTTTTATTTCACAAAATGTT
The DNA here is from genome assembly GCA_029891345.1 of Dryococelus australis. Lineage (NCBI taxonomy): Eukaryota > Metazoa > Arthropoda > Insecta > Phasmatodea > Phasmatidae > Dryococelus > Dryococelus australis. Next base: position 191,872,785 of record CM056998.1, on the reverse strand, counting down.
TTTGCTTGAACTCTTTTTTATACATTTGTGACACAAAATATAGTTGGAATGTTTATCCATAATTTACAAACAAGTGTTTAATGTGAATCATTGACCACGTATAAGAAACTTTTGTATTGCAAATTAAAGTTAAGATTGTATGAGGTGCACTCCAGGGGTCCTCACACATTCCTAGGTTTTTAAGGCTTCCAAGGCGATTATAACTTCGAGATAATTTCTGTTTAACAGTTTTCATTGAGTGTTTAGCTTATAACTTGAGATTCTGTTGTCTATAAATTAGAGTGAGTTAATTAAAAGATTTATTCTGAACCTGCAATTTTATAATCTTTTCATTTATGATTATCTCTGGCCAATTTAATAACTAATAGAAAAATAATTAGTAAGGCATTATTAGAAACGGTTTCTAGGTAATATGTACGTGGTGTTCTGTTTGCCTAGCACATACACATTTACAAAAAATTACATAGTAATAGTGACTAAATAGTACCTGGCATTTTGGTAGCAGAAGAATACTATAATTTTTACATAAAAGAATTTGTTGTTCCAGTAATTATTTTTACAACATAACTTATTGACACTGTATTTGTTTGTTTGTTTATTTACAGAAATCAAGGTTATTTCTGCACCATTAAGCATGGTTGATTACCTTATTTTAGAATATTTTATACTTCTGATAGCAAACATATAATTAACAACCATGCAACACACACCATGGTACATCTGGGGTATGATGTCTTTTCATAGGTAAACCTACTGGGGGCACATTTAATAGTTTGGTAAAAAATACCAGGATTTCAAACAGATTGTAACACAGTTAACGTGCCAGGCGGGACGCAACTAAGCGCTGGCGGGCTAGTGTGTAGTATAGCAGGTTTGTAGCTATGGCCTGTGTATGACTTTTTCAAAGGTTAATTTCAAAAGTGCTCACTATCATGAACAACCTTCAGGTATGACCTTTACGAGTATGCATAAATTTTATTGGCTGACCATAAATTTATATAGTAATCTACGTAAGAGTGACAGACTAAGAAAACAACTATGGAAGATTGCAACAAACACATGAAAACTATTTTCAGCGAGAATGTAAAATAATTTAAAATCCCAAAAATTATTGGGGGGGGGGGGGGGGGGAGGGAGAGTGAGTGTGTGTGTACATGAACACTTTCCTTGTACTGTGTAATTATATTATATATGATAGGGCACTTAAACATCCAAGAAAAGAAACGGAAAGAAAAATTATACAATGCATGAAACTGAAGGGTATTAGAAACATGCATTTTTAAGTAATTATAACATTTCTACAGTACCCAACTGTTCATAACAAATGTAACGCATTGCTGCAAAGAAGAAAATTTATTCCTCCTGTAATGTACATGCATAAGTACATAGCAGTGCCGTCAAATACGTTATTTTATTTTCTACACATTACAAAAAGATGAATACAATAAAAAAAAAAGAGCAGGATTTCAACAAAATGCATGTCGGAAAAGCAAAATTAGAAAGATGGTGATGCATAGAAGCTATTAATACTTACAGCACTACTACATCACTAGTTCAGCATTTGTGCACAATTCCTGGTAACCACACTGCAGACTCACTCTATATTGTTATGCTAAAGCAGAATTTTGAAACTTACACAGAATCAGCCTAATCCAAGATAGCTCCCAATTGTAGAAACCAAGATGACTACGAGAATAGCCACACAGATCATGATCATTATCTTCTTCTGCAGGACAAAGTTTACACAGTAAAACATATGTTAGTGGCAGGTAGCAAAGACATCTTCAGTAAGAGAATTTATCGAGTTTTTTTTCTCTATTTCCAAATACATAAATTAAAATATTTTATACTTCATTATATTTTACTCAAGAAGCTGTAACATTTTCTTGTATAGTTCCCCAAAAGAAAATTCCAATTAAAGTAGGTCTTGAGTGATAGAAATATGAAAGTATTAACTAGCAACAGCTGTTCATCTATATTATTATTACTTTTTTTTTTTCCTTTTTAAATAGTAATAAGCTATAAAGTTCAACAACAAATTAGTTAACGTTACTCTGCATGCTATTTGTTGGTTACAAAATTATATATAGTGAATAATTTAAGACAATGCAAAGGTTTATGTTAATCAATACAGAGGAAACAAATTTTTCTTCTCAGCTACATTTCAAAAAGCATTTAAGTTTAATGAAGATAGCTACTCTCCAAAATAATTTGAATAAAATAATGTTACAGATAGCAAATACCTATTTACAAAATCACTATAAAAATGTTTTTTTAAAACCCAAATTGGTTTATAATGAAAAAAAAAAATTTTGCTCACTACATTAGCAGAACTGCTATGGCACTGCCTATTGTCATTTTCTTTACACATAAAAAGAATTTCAATCAATTTAATAATGTTGTACAGTCATGCAAACCTTGCAAGGATTACTCACATCGCTGCTCCCTAGTAATGCTGCACCAGGTTGGCTGAAATCTTGAGGTGTTTGAACTTTTTCCACGCAATATCTTAACAAAATAATCATTCCAATGAATTTAGCAGTAGGTGTAAAGAACAAATACATGTTCCGTGTAAATATAATGAATGGGAAACAAGGAAAAGGTTAGCATTAAATACTGTAAATATTTCCTAACTTCATAAAGGCATAAATGAACACACAAATATTAATATTTACCTCGCAAAAAAAAAAAAAAAGTAATACAACAACATACAAACCACATCCTGTTCCCAATGGTAGGTTTCTGCAAGCATTATTCATGCTTTAATTATCTGCACATGACTCCAACTGGCTACAGATAATTCACCATTCTTCAAAACATTTGGCACTTCCACAAATCGTACAATGTATTGCGAACAATTTTGAATTGTGATTGTGTGGAATACACCCTTTAACGGAAATTGTTTAACAAGCCAAGATAAAATTCTTAGTCATGTTAAGTAGTAACACATTTCTTCTTTGTTAGCCTGTCGTTATCTACAATGCAACATTTTAATCCAGTGTAGTGTTATCGTAAGGACGCTGCATTTCGAGTATAAGTAGAATATAATGTAAAAACTACATGTGCCTTACAAAGGTAATGAATGAGGCATGAACTGTACGACATGAATCCTTTATCATAAAAATACATATAGCAGAGAAAGAACTGAAAAGTTTCTCCGTGTCACATAAAGCACAACCTGGCTTCCGTGTTCAGTTTCGGAACTCCAAGGGTGATAATCCACCAGTGTTTTGTACGTCAAAACAGAGCAATCAATCAACTGCAAGTGCAATAGGAGAACACAACAGTGGGATGCTTTCTCATGAACATTCAAGACTTTCTGGATAGTGTGAAGAACTTTAACATGCACAGCAGCCTATACAAACTGAGAGTCCAAGAAAATGTATGGAGTAAATTACTGATCAACTGTATTAGAAGTAGCATCATTATTTAAAATGTGTAAAAAAACTAAAACACTATCCAATATTTTAATACACACATCACTTAATAGGTCAATTTAAGTCAGTGTAAAGGATTATCTGGAGATTTCACTGTTTATAAGGTAAAATGAAGTGAATATGTAGCAGAATGCAAGGAGCAGAGTTGTTGAGATATTTGGTCAGCTCTTAACGTGGTCTTGAGAGCTGATGAGGGTGAAATGAGGAGAGAATGGAGCAGTGCTGGAATGCAAGGGAGGGGGAAAACCCACCGACCAGCGGAATCATCCGGCACAATTCCCTCATGGGAAAATCTGGGAGTGACCCTACCAGAAGTCTAGTCCGGTTCACTTGGTGGGAGCCAAGTGCACTAGATGTTACGCCAACTGTTTTCACAGTTCAAAATAACAAGCGAATGTTCACAACATATACACTTGATAAGTTTACTAATACAAATTTTTTCCAACATGTCTGTCAAGTGTCCTCTATTTACTTGTAAAGGACTAAACCATAAATATTAGACAATTATATATCTGGCATTATTTTACTAAAGATAACTAACCAACAATAATATGCATGTCTCGGTGAAGAACAAGTAAATAAATATTGACGTGAGTGGCTGCATACTCGAAAAGCGAGCACCTTTCTTTGTTTGGCCGTACACAATGCTGCTGTTGTAGTTCCGTAAGGAGTATCAGTTAGTACATCACCACAGCCTGGTAGCTACACAATGCTGAATACGATCACACAAACTACCTCTTGAGCAACTACAGGACGTCCCACATTAAAGCTGTCTACAAATTTATGTTAATATAAGAAGACAGATGTCTGTAGTATATCATACTGTGGTACATCCTGCAGAAGAGCAAGTTCAGTGAGTATAGATGGATATGCACACCATGTGCAAGGTCAGTAAAATTCTCCTGGAAGCATTTTGTCTTGCTTCCCTGTGCAAGCTGTGGTGACTGTGGTATAGGCTGTTCATGGTAAAATCAGCACTTTTGAAAGTCCTGCTGAAGAGCTACTTGTATGCAAGTTGCGTATGCTTTCACCTTATATGAAATTAACATTGCAATGAGCCTCATCACTTTATTCATGCATCGGTCAAGTGAAACCGTGAAATTATTAGAAAAGTAAATAGTTTAAAAATCTGTTTTTACACACAGAGGCGTAAAATAAAACAGAAAGCATAAGAAATAATTAAAATTATCACGAATGGTTACCTAACACTTTGTATTTGACGTTAAGATATGGAACTACTTTCCAACGACCGTTACCAACTTTACCGGGCGCATGTCACTCAGTGCACCCATTAAAATACACGCAGGCAAGGGCTGCAACATTTTTCTAAGGTTGATTTCAAAAGTGCTCACTTTATCGTGAACAGCCTTTAGAAAAATGGTGTACCCTTGGGAATAAAGGCTCAACACTGTGGAAGCAATCTGTGCAATTAAATTCTATTAAGGAAACACTAGCAACATGCAAACACTGTAAAACTTACACAGTGCAATTCACTGAGCCAAGTTTGTTTGAACTGTTATACACTGTTTCCACTACTGCACTGAGATCCCAATATCCTCCAAGACTTAACACCCCTCCCCCTCACATAACAAAACCCTTTGTACAATTAGGCTTAGAATATTCTCTGGTAGGTTTGGTACGAGCTGGAGCTTTAGCTTCACTAGATTCACATGTACCTGACAAACACTAGGAGGAGCTTATCTGTCCTCTGAGCGTGGGCACACTGTGTGCAAACCTTCTGAACTCTGCCTCCATGACTGGTGGTGATGATAGTAGCTTCTGTCTCTCTCTCTCTCTCTCTCTTAATAATAAATACTTTATGCAACATTTCCAGCACTATGATATGTAAATATTTTTTTTTGTATACATTTATAACATCCCTTTCTGATGCACCATTTCATACAAACACTTCAGGTTTTCAAAATTCCATCACCTCTCCTTCCAAAAAAAAAGACTCCGTGCTGAAAGCAGAGATCTCCCTTCAATCACTGTTACTGTTACTTTTGTGCCCATGGATATGTTTGCAATGTAAGTCAAAAGAAGTATTACAAAAGTTATTGTACATTAAATATCATTTATGTATAGCTATGGTTTTAAATTATGATTGTGTTACGAGCAGATTGTTAGGTTCAGTGATTTTTATTAGAGCTGCAACATACCGTTACGTGCTGCAGCTGGCTCCGACTCTGCTACCCCGCGCCGTAATCTGAGAACCACCTTGCCCTCCCCTCTTCTCGGAACTATGTGCTCGTGGCTGTATGCCCCCTTTTGGGAATCCCGTGAATGCCGACAGTGGCGAGACTTGCTGACATCACAGACCTCCTCTCGCCTGCTAGAGTTTCCAATACGTTTAGAGACGATGCAAGAATGTTCTGGTGACACTGGCTGGTGCCTCAGCCCTCCGCGACGCATCACGTGAGTTGGAGAAGATTCTAGATGGTAGCCTAAACACAATATTGCCGCAATCGCCGGCAGTCTTTGATGGAGGCCACCTGGCCTTTTGCTGTATTTATTGCAAATAAAATAAGGAAATAGTAATTTATTCTTTTCTTTACTCAAAACCTCCATCCCTTAACGAATGTGGTATAGCCAACTTAATTTCTAGAGAGAGAAATTGTAACAATACATATTTTCATACACCAATAGAATGCACAATTTTCATGTCACCACATGCAGTGCCATAATAATAACGGAGTGAAAGCAAGAAATTAACAAAATAGACATCCTTAGTAGTTTGTTGCTTGGTTGTCAAACAAAAGCTTTTAATACATTGGTATTTTTATTATGTTTCTGTTTATACTTTAGTTACATCATTGGCTTTCTACACCAGCTGTCACATATGACTGGATTAAATTCTTTACAGTATAGAGAATGTTGTACAGGTTGTTGAACCCACATTGGATACGTAGTAAATGTGTACAATAGACTTTTTTTAAATTTTATACAACTTCAAAAAAAAGTCAGACAGTACTGCAGGAATCTGTGTAACTTTTAAGTTTGCTCATGTAGAAAAGTGACAACCGTATAATTTTAATTTTTGTTGCAACATCTAGGAAAGTAACTCCGACGTAAATAGAGAACTTCCAGCAAGTGTATTTCTCTTTATTAACAATGCCAACCTAAATATTAAAACTAGCAGATGAACAAGCTGAGATAAAGTAGTATGGAACATGACTAGGCCAACTGGTCAGGATAAGCTGTAACATGTGCAATGTGAGCTGTGCTTACTGCCAATTTACAGTAATTACTAGAGGAGGCTGCACCCAGAGTATTTCTTGACGAGGCTGGACAGTCTAGGTTGCCATGCCCTTTGGCTTCCCCAATAGCTGCTGCTAATCCATGTGATGAACAGTCCGAGAGAGCGTTAGATTGGAGTACCGATTCCAATCACTTTGGGGACTGACCTTCTAGCAGGTTGTCTCATTATAGTAACAACCAGAGGTAGCACTATTGTGTGCGGTGGAGGTGGCCGAATTGAAATGTAAAAAGATGTTAATAATATAGTTAGGTTAGAGTTTAATAATTGTGTACAAAATAATGTGACTGTTTTGCAATTGTTTGTGGTGTTTGAAATTATAAAAATAATAATGCAACATTCTAATGGTGTTTGGCATTAATTTGCTTAATAGATAGTGTCAAATGTGAAATTGTGATTCAAATTACATAGGCCCACCTCCAATTTTTATGGTTACATAACCAAACTGGCCTAACCTAACTTAATCTAATCTAACCTAACATAAGCAAAGTAATATTATATCAGATTCCCAAAATGAATTGGAGAAACAGGATGTATACAATAAATGGGAGAAATAAAAGACCAATTGTACAGTAATATTTACACACACAAAATCTTAACAAAAAATTACTTCAAAATGCACACACAAGAACCTTGCTATAAAGACCCCTTCGCAGTGTTAAGAAATAAGGTCAGTAAAGGCCGGACTACAATTGATTTAGCACATGCACAGCACGTGCGATAGCAAAGAACACATGCACAGCTTGAGCATGAAAGCTACTATCAAATAGCACACGCACAGAAACGATGGATGTTTACAGAAAACAGCAGTGAAAATGAAAGGAAACTATGCTTGGTAAATTCTGCACATGTGCGTTAATTACATTGGAATGAACAAAATACTGTCAACAGCTTGTTTACTTTGCTACTCGCGACGTAATTTGTAGAAATATAGAACGCTATACAGTTCATCTTGACATACATTGCTTGTACAATAAACAAACGTTTGTTTATATAGCACCAAACTATTCAAGCACTAGTAAAATTCACTACTTTTATGGCCATTTCCATAGTTACATGAACTACTCAGTGGCATCAATGTTCTGATTGGCTGGCATCAATGTTCTGATTGGCCATGCATGACGCACGCGCATAGGAATGATAGGATACAGCCCTACTTTCTGTGCGCCTCCCCTGTGCTATTTTTCTGTGCCTGTGCTAAATCAATTTTAACCCACCCTTAAGATAGGTTGGTCGCTATAGATATTTTAATAGGCAGAAGTCTTCTGAAAATAAGGACACCCAAGAGGCTTATAGTACTTAGCTCCCTCTTGTCCTCCAAATTTTACGAACATCTAGCTGTGCAAGCTGAATATTGCAAGTCCCTGTTCAATCGTCTCTCGCATAAAATCAACATTATTTTTACATGCAATATTAATTCAATTCAATGGTCAGATGTCTTTTTAATACAATGATACCACAGTAGTGTATCTGCAACCTCATATTGCAAAAAAATCTGAGAATATTTCAACAAAATACTAATTTATATCGATAAACAGACGTCTTCCTGTTGTTTATAATGTGCACACAAATACTACTTTCTGAAACCAGGTAACCAAAACTCTGGTTTCAACAGATTGTATACCTGCCGTGAAAGTCATGTCCATTTCTTCTGTACGATGACTACAGTGTGCACATGGAACAATAGGAATAGGTAGGAGATGGGGGCAGGAGAAGGCTGGAAGTGAGGAAGCAAGAATGTATCATTTGGCTCTTATCGAGTGTGATGAACTGAAAGAGAGGTGAATGCCACAGTGGGAGGCAAGACTCGCCACGGTTCACATTTCAGAGTGATAATTGCGAGTCAGTTTGTAAGCTTCCATACTGCTGATGGGACGGGGAAAAACAATGTATAAATCGTCCACAAACAGTAACCAAAACCCAAAAGATATTGAAATCTTCAACAAAACAATCAACGTTATAAGGCAAGGGAGGGGAGAGCACAGTGGCAGGACAAATACTGAGAGTTGTTGCATCGCACGCGGAAACATTCATGGAGGGTGGGCAGTTCTAATATCACTTGTGGCCTAGTGGGGGTCTCTGGAAATGCAACACGCAGCAACAAAAAAAGTGCAATAATTCGTTTTGCATATTTCCCTCATTTCTTTTTACATTTTTCACCCAAATTTTTTACGGTTCTTCAAAAACAGGTCATTATAAAAAGACGTTTGCTTTAAATGGAGTTGACATAGAGAGGTTCAACTACTACTAAATTAAAAAAAAAAAAAAAGAATAAAAACCAAACAATGAACTTCCAGTTAAATGTGATCATTGCAAGAGGGATTTGTTTGCCAAAGAAATTAATTAACCTGCAGACCTGACACAGTTGCAACAAATATTCTCCACACACCATTCTTCCACCTGCAGTCAATTATCAGCTACACGAAGTCTTTACAGTATTAAAGACAGCAGCATCTCTGTACACCATGTGTTACACATTGCTACAGTAGGCATGCTGCCAGAGATACAGTTATCACCTGTTCAAAACATGTGACAGCTCTACAAAGCACTGCATTATAAAGTAGCAGAATATTGCCACAACCATACAACTTATTTCCGCATGGAAGAAAAACTGCCTCACCAGGGTGGATGTAAAAAGACCAGTTCAAAATAAATGTGTAATAAGTTCTTCACGCTTAATTTTTGCAAAACTGCAACGGATTCCTGCCAAACTTCAGAATGAAAATTCCAAAACTACAGAAAATGTTTGCAGCTAACATCACAAACTTGATATCATTGATTTCAATCTTATATTTCTGGTGAATAAGGGTTACCAAAATTTCATCAAGTCCATAAGGCATTGTTACAATATATTTATAATAATTTACTTTTATTCTATTCAGGCCCATCTTGCCAGTATTAATTCTTGCTTAGAAAGGAATAGCAGGCGCCTCACGTAAGAAATCCACAAAGGTAGACTAACACTTTACACGTATGGAATTCATTGCTCTGAGTTCATCCCTACTTTGCATCACCACTGTAGAAGGCAGGAGAGGAATGCTCTGACCACTAAACCCACAAGTGCAACCTCATCTGTCACTGCTACCCCGCAAGGTTCACCAACGCACCGTACTTTCCATCCAACGCCTTAAAAAGCCGGGCAGGAACATCAGTGTGCATAAACTTGTTGAACGTAAAGTGTACAGCTCTACACAGCAGCAGGGAGTGATACACCAGCTATCTCCTAATCTTTTTTAATGGCATTATAATGCCCTACAACTGTAAAGGAAGCATAAAACACAAATGACGAATTGATAAACAAAACTTGGTCAATGAGATTCTTGAACAAGTAGAGAAACAAGTATACACCCCAGTAACCTCATTCGAGCCACCTACACAGATGTTTAGTAAACCACAAGTCATTCACTGGTTGATTACGCAACACCAAGACTCACTATTATGTTACAACTCGATTCTTGCCGTATATCATCCACACCTAGTACCATCCTTTAGCTTGTATTAATACCTGGGTACAACCTCACACCAGCCAGCGTCTGCCACTGTTCAGCCGTCGTCATCTGCACAATTGCCAGTCTACACAAGCCAGAGCTCAGCGCCCAGGAATATTCAAGGTAAGGCATCCCCCTACTATTGTTTTGAAATGCGGGGCCCTAGCCCGCATTTCAAACCAACACAACGGGCTTCTGATTCAGCTCAGACATTCCTTAGCTTGAGTATTTTAGTGTGTAGATTTTGTGCAGGGTTCTTTCATATCTTTCCACTCTAAAGGCAGTTTACTCATTACAGTTAAATCCATTTTTGCATTCAATTAAAATAAAGTAAAAATATATCTTTCAATACTTGTATGAAACGAAAGTCACTATTGAGGCAAAATGAAGTGGTACCATTACAAATCCAAATCTCTCATATACGAAAGCGCACAAGGCACTTTGTAAACAAGTGTTGACAACAAAATTAAGAACCATGAAATAACTTTCCCATACACTATTCACGGTAAAGTGAGCACTTTTGAAAGACCTCTCATTTGGAATAATAATCAATAATTATATGATATTCTAGCCTTAGACGTTAACTTCAGAGTATGGTAGAATATACACACTGTGTTTTAAAAATATTACCATGTAAATAATAAAGGTGGTTAAAGGATAAAAAAAAGTCTCAAAGGGAAATATAATTAGGGCCTAAAAAGTTCTCACTTAACAGTGCACAGCGAATATGACACTTGAAACAAAAGGAAAAGTAAAAATTGAAATAACCGAGATGCATTTGGCTATTACTCGCTGTTTATAATAGTGACCATACCTGAGATCTTAAAAGGGCTTTAGTGTGCCAATTTTCAGAGGTGAAAGTTAATAACAATTGTCATATTTTAATATAGTGGAGGGCTGCCACCACTTTCAAAACAATATCCTTGTTTTCATGGTAAAATATCCTGTAAAATCCTTGTTTTGAACATAAAATATCCTATAAAAAGACAAAAGTATTGAATTTGTATGAAAATTACTTACCTTTATGTACTTCAGTATTTCAATTCATCAAATAACTGAGAACAGGCACTTTGTACACAATGTTATAGTTAAATTAACTGGAAATGTCACCACACACTTCACTACGAGTAAAGTAAGTTGTTAAAAATAACTTTTTCAAATGCTTTGCCCTCTTCCACATTTCTTCTGTTGGTTGGAACTCTGCCATATTCTTCCTAGAAGAGATAGACAACAAAGCATTCAGCATTGGAGATTCAAGACATAATCTGTGCGCCATCTTGATATGGTTGAGGTTGCTAAATATCCTTTCCACTCCTGCGTTGCTGTGTGGAAGAATCAGCATTGCCTTTGCCAGTTTACAAAGCACTGAAAAGCATGGTTTCCCACCAATTCCACATACTGACACTTAGTGCCAGTAAGTGTCAGGATTATGTGGCATAGCAATGCTCAATTCTGCTGGTGGATCCCACAGTGTATACGTAACAAATTCTGACTTCAGTTCATTATATTCATTGTTTGCGATAACATTCGGAAATGCTTTGGCAAAATTGTGTACTTTCAACCATTCTCCAGACTGCTTTTTGACTGGATCAAAAATGTCAATATTCTTCAAATCGTCATTCTTGAGTGGGAGGAGACGATACAGCTCTTTTGTCCCCATTTCATAAAATTTACGAACACTAGTGAAAAATTCAGTTTCTTCCTGTTAGCCTATTTGGTTATTTTCCAAACGTGTGCGTGTGGCATGGCCAATGAAAAGTCCTGCATTTGGAAGTTAATTTTTCCTTCCAAAGTCAATAGATGTTACATCAGGCGCTTGTTGAATTGCACTAAATCAGGAATGCCATAAAGAATGGTTATAAAATCCTGTACTTATCCTGTAAAATCCTGTAGTAACAAAATTGTGTATTTTTCATTCACATCAACAAAAGTTTTTCAGGTAAGTAAATACAGAACATTATTAAGAATGTTACCGTGAAAATGTAGTTCTTTCTTCTTTTTCTTCTTGCAGCGACTTATAATAATATCATACATTGTTCAACAGTAAAAAAATTTACATTTAAAAACACTAATAACTTAACTTCATCTTCTTACGCGAAGACAGTGAAGCATTATCAAAGACACTAATAACAGCAGTATTGTCCACTATCACGAGTATAGATGTCGCATATTTCCTTAGGAGCAGGGGGTTCTTTTCATGACGCGGCTTTCTGAAGAAATACATTTCCAACGAACCACTACCAGCCTTAGCAGTAATTCCTTGAAGACTAAAAGGTACAAAAAATGACAATAAAATACAACTTTCTTCTGCATAAACAATTTTAATAGTCCAAGACATATTGACATTCTTAGAAAACGACAAAATATTACAGTAGACCTTCCTAGGGTAACAACCCGTACACTAACGCCTCCGCAACATTGTGATGTGTCTTCCCTAACGACACGGAGCTAAGTGAATAAAACTATACCCGGAACCTGCTTATATACTAACCGAGACCCACACACACTAATATCGGTACACATAAAAAAAAAAATTTACCAGGATCCAAATGCTCCCACTATTAAAAATTATTCTGTTACTTTTAACACGGCAATGCGAATTACGCGGCAATGCTCCGTAGCTCAAAGCGTTTCCGCGAAACTCAAAGGTGATGGAAGAATAATTCTTAGTAGTGGGAGCATTTGGATCCTGGTAAATATTTATGATTGAGTGTTTGGTGATTGAATTACCCACTGCTTCAAGTGTTTATCCGTACATCCGTTTTAGCATTAAAATATCCGTGAAAATGGATAAAATTCGCAAAAACAGTAACCCTGATGTAGTGTGATACATTAATGCCAAAAAAATATTCCCAGTAAGTCTTTCAAACCATGTTAAATTAGCAGTGAACCACCACTATATGAGTGCTGAATGTTCAACTAAAAAAATTTAGTCAGAGTGCATTAGAAAAAAAACTGTGAAGGTCTTTCACATTTCAATCACAATGAATGGGATGGCTGAATTAGAGGTTCAGAGCAAGGATCTGAGAGTTACATAAAAAATTCAGAAACCAATATACGTTTGTTTTTTACCTGTCAAGGTTAGCATTTAACCCTATCTTAATTACATTCTACGATAGCCAATTCAAAACCATAATAAGAAAACCAATTTTTTTAAATAACATTAAATTATTTTACTTATTATTTTACCACACTATCCTGCATTGCAAAATTATATGATATACTCTGTATCATGTAACTTCAATAAAATTTGACTAACGTTGTGACCAACCTACACAGTATGTAAACAGTAAACGCTCCCCATTTCCACAGTACTGTGCCAGCTGGTGGTTGTTGCAGGACGCATGTTATATTGGCGCTCTTAGCGATGATTGTATAAGGAAATAGTACTCTGAATTAAAAATTATGTGAAAATTAATGATAATTAAAACATTTATAGTTAAAATTATGCTCATAGACTAATACACAATTTTTCTGAGCTATACAGCAAGGGCTTTAAAAATATTTAGGAATATTATGGTAGAGCATGCGAACATCACTGTTATGTGAAGGGTTTCCACCAATCTCCATTGAGTCTGTTGTATATGGTCCCCAACCAGCCCGGTGAAAAGCCGTTCTTACCATTGTGCTCTCTTCCATCATAATTTATCAATATGCGAGAATTCCTTGCTAGTGATGTCAGAATATTACGTATGCAGTTAAAATTAATTTTGTATTTATGTATTTCATTAAGTGTAGTTCATCGTAGGTGTCTTTTTAGAACAGTCTCCTCAGCGAAATTAATTATTGACACGTGTCTACTGCTTTATAAAATGGTTTGTTGTGTGCTGTGGCCCACCATTTTCTATGACCATCGCGAAGCGCGAGCGAAAATTAATTTTTGCTGTGAAGTGTGGATTTGTTGATTTCAAGAAATAGTTCAAGTGTTTTGTTAATTGCACAAGTCAGCAAATAAATTATTTTGTATCAGTAGCCAACAAGTGATTAATCATCCAAAGTTCGGTACGTGTTTCGGAATTATGAAGTGAACAGTAAGTTTATGTGTTTTGAGAATAACAACATTTTCTTCAATTATTGTTGGAATATTTTTAATGTATTTGGAATTTTATTTAATTGAAACTCTGATTTTTACGTAGAAGTTAGATTTGCTTAACATGTTTACAATGTGCATTTTGCACATCTGTATTAACAGTGACGTATTTATTACGTATTGTTCTTGTGGGAGGTTTTCAAATGTACGTGGCCTAACTAAGTGCCCTTTTAGTGTAGTGCATTATATGAAAAATGCAATGATATTTAGCTGATGAGCATTTCTTGCATCGGTACAAACAGTGACAGATTTATTGCATTTAGTTCTTTCGATGAAGTTAAATTTTTTGAGTTATAATAAATTGATTGCTATTTCCGTAAGAACAAAATTTTCCAATGCATCATCATCAAAACAATGCAAGTTCCAAGCATCTCTCTCTTATGAGAAGAACCACAAAAAAATCACGTCTCAGGAAAACTAAATAAAACAGGACCCTAACTAGTATATTATGTGATGATAAACATAAAACAGTTGGCAATGGCAACCAGATATAGTAGCCTAATTACTGGACAGAAGTTGTCAGTCTTTCAATGCTTGCCATTAGATTCGTAGTTTGTTTACAAAGATTGGTTTCTTCGCCGACAGAACAGCTGTGGCAGAGGGATACATCGTGGCCGCATTTCTTTTCGAGAACTGTCAAAATTTATTGAAGTTATATGAAACCGAGTATACATGCAATGCAAGCACCAAAATTAGCATAAGTTATCCACTGATTTCCTATGAACCAAATTCACTACTTTTTGCAGGACATCTTCAGTTAAAACTATGTCATCTACACAATGCGTGGCATAATGACAACCACTCTAGGTGCACAAATTTCATTGTCAGCAAGTGTCTAATGCATGTTGTTGATGGGTTCATAATCATAGAAAAAACTATCTGTAGTTCCACCCTTCACCACTTAGCACTGAACATCAATGAGGTGGACATTAGACATTAAAGTGATACAAAAAAGACAATTTCATGAACATCCACTCAATTTCATTACTTTTTCATTATTTTCATGACCAGGAGACATCCTGCAGCAAAACAATTCTGATGCAGTCACTATACAACAAAGTTCAAATCTGAGACCGTAAAAGTTACTTTAAGTATGTTTGCACACAATTCTTAAGAAAAGATTTCTCTTTGTTTCTTCTGCAACTGAGTGCAGTCATATAACAATGTACCTACATTACGAGTGCGTGGGAGAAAAATTTTTTACCATGCACGGGTTGTTGGTGTGGTTTTTTAGTTACTCGCAGGATAGCGCCACATACGGCTACAATGTACACAGCGCGATCTAAGCGGAGCTACCTTGAACTAGCAACACAATGCGTATGGGGTTTGTTGTGAGAGGTAGAAGGGGAATAAGAGTGGAGAAAGAAGATAGCCAGGCAGATAAGGATATTTGTAGGCACGTGGCATGCTTGTGATGTGAGAGTGCGAACGGCTTTGCGATGAGCAACTCACAGCTCAGATTTATACAACTGAACTAACCAATGGTAGAACTGCTCTATCAATGGCAACTAAGGCCAGTTAGCCTGTTAATGTACTGGTTTTTATGTAAAGTAATTTATTTATACCCTACTAGTAATTTGAGTTTTATTCAACCAGGAAGTGCCGCGGTGGTGTAGCGGCTAACAGTGATCGCACAGGTTCAAATCCATCCGAATTTTTCACATTTTTTTAAACGAGGCGGATGTTGCTGTTAGCTAGTAGGCTTTCTCTGGGTCTTTGATATCGATCAATAGTATAAAAAAAATACTGAATGGCCTTACAATACATATTTTGAGCATTGCGCTTTTAGACACTCGCATAACGGTAAACACTTTGCATCTGTGTCCTATTAAACAGTACATTATATGCTACTTCGAAGAAAATGCCTGCTCCTTCTATGAAATTTTTAAACTACCACGTATTCGTGTAACTATTTTGCCAATTTAACCAAAACATTTCAAGACATTTAACACTCTTTAACAAGTAGGTAGATACATTTAATAGGTCTTCGCCAAAACTGTATTATCATACCTGAATAAATGTGGAAAGATTTTTCTGTTGCACTGCTAATAAACAGCATTCATATCTATTTCTATAAACATGCTCAGGACACTTTTTGGACAAACTTGTTTCTACCTACTGTACACCTGGACCGAACAAGTTAGATAGGATATAAATGGCTGATCAAGAAACAATAATTACATACGCTTACGAGGGCAAGATAACTGATTATCATAAAATTAAAGTTATTTTTTTATGTAATCCCATCTTGGTGAAATGTTAATCTATTTGATATTTTATATTTAAAACCATCAATGCCATATTTGTGCCAACATATTTGTGAACTACCTATTCAAATTAATGTTATTTATTAAGGTTAACGAATCATATTGTATAGTTTATTTTAGTTCATGCTACATAATCTTGGCTCAGTACTCTCCAAGGATTACTTACCTAACGGTAAGTTACTGAATAAAAAATAATTGTGGAATAGATTAGAACATTAATATTCCGTGTTCAATACTTGCGAGAAGTTACGTTTTATATGTCGGCCAGATTATACTTAGTAATTAATGTAGAGTAGATTGCAGATGATAAAAAATGGAAGATAATGCTGATTTTACAGAACATCCCAAATTGTGATTGAATATGCAAGTGACACATACTTTTATCACAGTCGCGCACTATGATCATGATAGTTGCAATCTAAGAAACTATTATTCAAAACATTTATAATAGGCAGTGTAAGAGGGAGCAGCGGTATTAGGCAGGCAAACACATGATATAGGCATACTTCTGTAGTTTATCAATTAATTCTGACTAGGTAAATTAGGCATACAGATATTGTCCTCACATAACAACCACTATGCTCTGTTGCGTGCTAAGAAATTGGTTTTATATTTATAACTGAATGGTTTTCATCAAAACTGAATTATAGTGTATTTTTGTGTGCGTTGTGTTTTTTTAGTAGTTTCTTTTTGGTGCAATTGTGCGAGTTGTGCATAAAATAATTATGAATAAAACTATGAAAAGATGAGTAAGATCATTGATCTCAACGTTTGAAATTATTTGGAATGTAGAATTTTCTGTTCTTTCATATGCAGCACACTTAACGTTAACAAATATCACTCAGGAAAATGTCTCTAACTCCAAAAAATTAATAGATCAAAACTTTTTTGGTATATCTTATTTAATATAATGTATTATTATATATATTGTAATATTGACTCAGATAATTCAGAAAATCAATAATTTTAACTCACATTTGAATATAATAAACTTGAAAACATATGGTTTTCAGACATGATAACGTGATAAAAATGTACTTGAAAATATTAATTCTGCCACTGAAAATATTCTTAGACTTACCGCAAAAGTCAGTAAATTAAAATAATAACTAATTATAGTTCAAAAGCCTTAAACTGAGTTTCAAAACAATATTCTCTCAGCGCGGCCAGCTTAGGATGCAGGAGAAACTTTATGCCACAGTTACAGTATAATTGTCTGTTTTGCGGTCACGGACGTAAAACTACGTTACTGTCCCAAACTATGACTTGGATGCCAAAAATGTTACTAAAATATTTCTTACATCTCTAAATTTTGTTTAGATATGTTGACTTCTGGATATCTAGGTTATTCGGGGCTCTAATCAAACAAAAAGTCATTATTTTACTATTTGCGTTATTGCCCCCTACAAACGTTGCTATCAAAAACAAGATTATTTAACACGCCATCTCTGTGATAATATTTTAGGGCCTCTTCCTAGACTGTGCACAGGGTAATTTATACACAACTATATGTCTTCAAGGTCCCAATATATAATTGAAAACACTGACGAATTCTAATATGAAAATTCGGGTCGCAGCGATCTCGAGATCTTCCAGAACCGCAGGCTGTTCCTAAACGTTATTTAATTTTTCCTTTATTAGCTACAAACCCAAAGAAACCGTTCTCATAAACATGTAAATGTTAAAGCATGTTTCACCGACTTCAAAATAAGTTGTACAATCATTGAGGTCTATTATATACATAGAGGCATAATAGATAAAGGCGGCGTCTGCTATAATAGACTGAAAGAAAGAGTGTGTTCAAGATGGGTCACGTGACTTTAGGAAGATTGCGGAATGGCGAACTTGTTACACACACATTCGTGACGTCACGCTCCAGGGAGCAAATGGTATGTTCGGAATCCATCGTCTCGTGACTAACAAAGCATTGTCCCATGTTGAACACACTTTTATGACATCACACCCCCTCTAGTGTATTATACCTCTATGGTAAGTTATTAAATAAAACTTGATCATATTAAATTCTGACATTGCTAATCAGTCGCTGGTGTCATGAATAATTACATTAATATTACAGAATAAGTTAATAAGCGGTTTGGACGGCTCTTAACATCTAAGCTAGGGTCTTTAGAGCAGATGAGAGATGAATGAGGCGGATACGGAGAAGCGCCTTGGAATGCAATGACGCGGAAGAGGGAAAACCGAAGATCTCCGAGAAAACCAGTCGACCTACTGCGTCGTCCAGGCACGATTCCTACATGCGAAAATCCGGGAGTGACCCCGCAAGTAAAATTGACAGTTAATGAATACTGCTCAGTATCTCTCACCACATGAAAAATTAGTACTGCTATAATGTGATTCCGACATAGCATCAACTAATTGTGGCCTGTGATTTTCTATAAATACACTACTGACACTATCTCTCATCCTAAACTGTGTTCCCAATGTAAACGGTCCTGAGTTAGTTACATAAGATTTTAAGAGTATTCCAGGTCTTATTAGAGACAAATATCAGCTCTATTCTTTCAGCTTCAAAACACTTTGCCAGAGTTTTCTACGGACACATGAGAGATATCGTAGCTCTAAATCTAGATTTATAATCGTAGCTTCTCTTATCTGTTGTCCGAAACTGTGCAGAAAATCCAAGTAAGTATTGAAATAAAATGGGTGACTTTACACTAATGGGAACCAAAATGTAGAATCACTTACCACTATATATATCTCTCTCTCTCTGTGTGTGTGCACGTGTGTACTTTGATGCAGTGTCATTTCTATTTTCACATAGCCTACTGTGTGTTAATGTCTTACCTTTGTTATGAATTCAATTGTTGCTGTCTCAATTATTCGAAATACTCAATTAATACTTATCTTTAATATATATTGAAGAATATTTTTGCACTTTATTATTTTGATTGTCAGAACTGTCTTTATGCTGTACATGCCCACCATTACCACACATTCTACAGGAAGTGGTTACCACAGTACACTAGGTGCATTGTACATCTGTTACCTCTACAAAGTACATCACTTGAAATGAAAGTTGCTGCAATTTTTACGGCAGACACAATGGCATTAAACCACTTATGGCCAATATTGTGCATTAAATGCATGAAATTCTTCCAGTCACATTATAAATTTTAGGTTATGGAGTTACGAGACCTTGAAAAGTGCCTCATGTTCAATGTAATTCAAACAACCGTACAGATTTCAGACCTAACTTAAGATGATAATGGCATTTCTGATGTGGGGGAAAAAAATTCTCTTGCCCTGAGCTATGTTATGAAAACCTGTTTTCCACAAAGGCCTACGACAGAGTTGGAAGCCATGACGAAAATGATGCACGACAATCAAGTGCCAACTGCCAGAACAGAATAATTCACTTTGTGTAGTGTGTAAATTCTTGCATCTTTAACAGTAGGGACATGATGTATAAATACTGAACACGTCGATAAAAATATTTTTGGAAGTGAATATAGAAAACTGGTAATCATAGATAATAATTTTTACTAACTCTGTGAGGAAATATTTTGACAGCTTGATGCATTCATTACTGTGGAGCAATTTCCCAAGCCGTAAATTTGCAAGTTTTAGTGCTGCGTAAGATGTGTGCTAAATAAATGTATCACTCCATCAAAACATTCTCTCACGAAGTAGACAGAATCGGTTATTTAAGATCACCCTTTCTTCTTTTTTCTATATTAGATTCCACAAACCTGTGAACAACATTTAACATGTTCACCATTAATTAATGTATTAAACCTTCTTAACGGCTCAGTTTCTGTTCCTAAATTTCTCAGGTGAAATGTAAACTGTTAATTATATATCTTTTGCACTATGCTATTTTAGTGTGTGACAAATAACCGTTGAAGTTTATTATGGGACTGTGTGGATGCCTGCCCACCCCTTCCACTTACTGATAGTCTCTATCGAATGAAAAGATTCTTCAGAAGCATATCTGAGTTAAGTAGTGGATTTATTACTGCACAAGATGGAAGACGAACTGCAGTTGTGATGGAGGTATGGAAGAATGAATTCCAATCCACCACCAGAAAGCAGCACAACGCCTTAAACTTTGCCATACTAAGCAAAACATTTAAATCTCCCCCCCCCCCCCCCCCCACCCACACACACACACACCAATTTTCATTATCCTTAACCATAAATTTATTTTACAATTATTACTATATACACCACACTAATAAAGTTATTCACAACTCCTTACAGTCTTAGGTAGTTTACTTTGCCTAGTGTTTATGGTAACTGCTTATTTTAGCATGTTATGCCACATTCTTATACTGTATCACCAGACCTTGTGTACACATCATCACGTGGTATCTATATTTACAGCACTGTCACCGTGTAAAGGTTAACACACTTGCAAACACAGACATCAAATTTCACATAGGAAAAAATTGTAAGTAAAAATGTTGCATCTCTGTATGTGTTAAGTATCTGTAGTGACAGATGGATGTACTTCTACAGTTCTATGGGCAGGCTGTATCAGAGTATGCAGTACTTCTTGACTTCTTAGTGGATTTCAACTAACTGGTGCTGTGTGAAACATTCTGCCTGCTGCCACAGCGAAGCAATGTACTTTTCCAATATCAATGTGGCACAGACATACGCTGGCACAAACAACTTGTTCCAAGGCTGGCCTAAGTATATTCATATTGTGTTCATTACACTGACAAAATTTATATAACTCCCCGACAAAGAACCACTCGTGTAGCACCATATAATAACCGGAAGATAAGTTACGAGTGAGTCGTGCACCTGTCATTCTCATGGTGCTGATGGCAGTGGGGCAGGGCAGAATAACACACTGAGTACAACTACAAATTCTGTTAATTGTAAAGAAACCTCACTGGTACGCTGAAAGAAAATGAAGACAAAGGAAATACCTCCTTAACACAATATTTTTCAAGGGCAGTATGCACTACATGGGGAAGTTACCATCTCTGGGGAATGGAAATAACATAAAAGCCTAATGGTACGTAGGCACCAGCATTGGTCATTACTTCACAGCAAATGCCAAACAATACCATCAGTTTTGTGATGTCACTGCATAAATGGACTATCACCTATGGTTTGTTAAACTTTCTCAAATGCAGACTGCATTCAGACAGTAATGGGGAAGCAGGGGAAAAAAAAAGTAGTTTCACTACGAAACTCGCATGCTACCATATGTGTAAAGGTTACTATGAGGGCACGCTGATTGCTGGACTAAAACCTTTACAACAGAGTAGGGTTTTGTAAAACTTTTACTGAACAAAATCAACAAGCAGCTGTTTTCCCCACACATGAAGATGATGATATTTAGACAACTTTGGAGGAGCTTAACGTAATGGTCAACATTCAGATTACAATATAAAAGAAAACAGGCAACATACTAGTAATAGTTATGAAAAAATCTCTCTGTGCATGTGTGTGTGTGTACGATGTGCAGCCAGAGAAATCTAAGGCTCACTGAGGAAGAACACAAAGCTTTGTTCAAGTAACGGCTGCGACTGCAGTAAGCTTTGAAGTCAGAGTAGCAAGGCACCCAAAAACAAGGAAAAGGACATGGTATTTACGATGAATGAAGCAGCCCGTGAGGCGTAGGTGAAAGTCACATACTTTACGTTCCATTACTTCAGAAATAGGCTACAGCTGAAAATGTTGAAAATACTTTTTAACCTTTACATAAAAGACATAAGGGAAGTAACTACAAGGAATTACATATCCTTAAATATCAGTACGCTAGTCATGCAAATATTCAACAACAGTAATTATGAATAAAAAGAACCAAACTGTATCAAGACAGTTCTCATACAGTTTAATTTACATACCTGATTTATTGTTATATTTAAGGATTACTGATGATTTTAATCAAAGCAACACAGGCTGTCATCAAAAACATTAAATGTTACTACATTATCACCACCTGTTCATGCTAAAAAAAAATTTATGCACATTTCAATTAACTCCTTTCTTTTCCATTAACTTCTTTAAATACTGATGTTTAAATAACCAATTCAAACATGTAATTTAACACAACTCATAAAGACACAAGACTTCATTGCTTGTCATGACCAAGGCTGAAAAACATAATGTGATATTCAAGTAATCAATCATAATGGAATACATCAAATTATGACATAGATCAGACTACCAACAAATATGTGGAAACACAAATGAAGATGCAGCTGACCCTGCATATGCTACTGCGAAACTATAATTCAGGTGTCCTTAATGTGATGATGGCTTTGTAATCAAAACTAGAAGCTGGGTTTTGAGTTTAGATTCTGACTTTCTGCAATACAATTAGCATGAGCAGATCTGCATTAAGGGTTGTATTGTAACAACAGAGAACAAAACTGTTCTGCTAATTTCATTCAGTATTGACAAAGTAACAATACATGATTATATTACAAAGAAAACCAACTGACAAATTATAATGCTAACAAGGTTTCGTAATACTTACAAAATGTTTAAAACCAAATCTAAATAAAAAATTTTTTTTTTTCATGTCAATCAAAAATATATTTACAAGTTGTTACACTTTCCTTTCTGATAAATTACAATATATGTATATTATGCAATATAAATTTATTTTACAAAACTAAATAGGTATTCAGAGGTAACTATGAGATAATTTTTACAAGAAATTTTGTGAATACAAAATTCTAATAATAAAAACATTGCACAAACTTTTACAATTTTAATACATATTTACAACATGCTCGTAACTGTACCTCCTATCTCAAAACCTCACTAGCACAAATTCTACTGCATGAAAAAATACAAGAACTTCAACCTCAACACTCATTTTTCATGGTAATGCAAACACGAGATACAGCACGGATGATCAATGGGTAGAGATGTATGATTACGCAATGAATGTTGCAGTTCTTCACGTATGTAAAAGTTTTACTGAAATTGATGATAAAAAAAGTAAACTTACAAAACAAATTGGAGCAAGAGTAATAATAATATTGAAAGGAAAGCAAGCGTTGTGAAACGTCTACACAATAGGACAATAGGGATTACAAAGCTTGCTCAGCTTGTCCATCTATGCCGATGGCTGCCTATTTCAATGCCTTACCATATTATAATGCCAATTTCCTCGGAAAAAAATTAACCTGATTTCAATTCATCACAACACCTACCTACACTGGGAAGTGAATAACATAAGACTTTATACTAGATTTTTGTTAAGCTAGGTAAATACACAAATATTTGGCAATTAGTAATCTTTCATCAGTCAATTAACATTCCAGATGCATATCTATACTGAAGGGATTATTTAGCTCACACTGAAGAGATAAACACAAGTTCTGAATCGGAAAGGGAAAATCTTATCACATGTCACTAAGAGAATAATGTGCCCATTCAAAACAACATGAACCATTACAAAATAGGCATTGTTTGCAAAACAAAAACCAATAGCGTTTGACATCAAAATGTACTGAACCCGTTAAACCAAAATATGGATTTAAAAAATCCACTTGTCTTACTTGTGATGCCATTCTAATTACACCTCCCAGATCTTAGAGCCAATGCAACTACATATAATAAAAATTCTAGACTACACTTTTCTAAGCATACAAAACTCAACACTACAATAACTTACAAAGCCAAGCTCAACATTGCCATTAATCTCTATATAAAATAAATATATAATGTGCAGTAGCAAATAAAGCATGGCAGTTACAAAAACCCTTTTATGGAATCATTTTGAATGCTCATAAATAAAACATTATGAGAAAAATTGTTGTATAAAACTGAGATTTCATAGCATCAGTAGATATTCAGATCTTGGAAACTGCAGACAGGAACCCAATCTGCCCAGCACCAATGTTTCACTAAAGGACTATATAAATAACTGTGCGTTTCCCCCAACATGTTGAGGCAGTCCTACACAGATTAGAAAAAATTCTCAGACAGTTTAGGCAGCAACTTCTTACACCTCTTTAACTGGAGTGTATTATCACTTTAACATGACCGCCAACACAATAATCAAAATTATGATGACAACTACCAGGCAGATTATTATCAGGATCTTTTTCTGTGAACAAAAAAGAAAAAGAAAAAAAATTTGACATGCTCTAAAACTGTGCCAACAATAAAATAAGAGATTGTTGTAAAATTTCAAAGAATGTTTTGCATTGTGTTTATCACTAGTATTGCCACTGCCTACAAAAGCCTACCTATACTGTCTTACAGGCTTCTAAAATATTTTACTTAAACAAAATATTTAAAAAAAAATATTTTTTCACTATATTTAAGCCTAATACAAGCACACTAACTTTCGAAACCTTAGCAACAATCTCCATCATCAGTAAATAAATCTACATTGTATAATAGTACTAAAACTCAAACAGTTATGATACAAAGATTTCAAAATGAAAACTGCTGAAGTACCAACAAAATCCAACTACCATATTCTTGCTCAATAATATGAAAAACATGACAAATTCTAAACATGATTACAAGTGCTCTTGATAGAGAAGAAACAAAATTAAACATGCAATAACTACAGTGTAAAATAATTTGTTGTATGTATTCATTCTCGGCACCTGCCATCACCAGAATGAATAGCATATTATGCTGGCTATCGATTTGAGTAAAAAATGTGTATTAACGTGATCCATTGTAACTATGATTTAAAAAAAACCCGGAAGTCTATTACGCATAAATTTTCAAGATAACCACCAAGCACCAATAACTTTAAAATGTCGTACTCTACATTCTTAATAAGATGTTTCCATCATCATGATTTTATGAGATGGCTCTAATGGATTTCGATACTTTGAAATCAACCTACTGATAATCAAAATAGAATAGTACGTTCTTAGCTCGGGGCGCAGGGTTTCTACCGTGCCTCTGGTAATAATACTGGCTGTAGCTTTTCTCCTTAGCAACAGAGAGATCATGGCTGGAGTGAGCAGGAACCCTGTGTCCATGGTCAAGCATATCAGAGATTTCCACTAGTGATATGAGATTCTATCCCCCTGCTCCCTGCCCTAGCCCTCCCTGGGTGGAAGCGTGCCTTGCACCCGCCGGCGGGTGTGGAGCCCCAGCAGTGGGGTGAGCTGGCGTTAACTCACGCTAGTAGGGACCAAGTTTCTACATGGTTCTCCGTGGGCTAGGTGGTGGGGGCAACAAGGTTATCAGCTCTCACTCCTCAAACATTCCATTCAAGTGTGTATAGGTGTGTGCCCATGGTAATACTGAGTGGTCTGTGACACTGTTTCGTAGAAGGCAAGAGATGCATGTAACTTTGGGTGTTAGGCATTCTAGCTAGAACTGAGGGGAAATCATGGCACAAGATGTAATTTATTTGAGAATGCCCTGGCTCCCTGCCTCAACCTCTTAATGGAAGGTGAACCTCTCGAAGGAACCCCAACACTACGGGAAGTTTAAGGCTCTCTAAGAAAATTAAAATTTGCACACTGCCCTCGGACTATGGCCTGACAGTTGAATGAGGTGCCTCTACAGCATAGTGTTTCGGGTCTGCTCTTGTAAATGGATGGAACGCAAAACGTCTCAACAGTCTCGTGTGCAAATTTATATACAAGCTAATCCTGAGAAGGCTGGCAGCGAGCTATCACACACAGATGGGTCCCATTAACAGGGATAGCAAGCATGTAATCAAGAATCTGGCCACTTGAGCCACCAATAAACTGCTTCCTTTGCATGCCAGCAGACCACATGCCTTCTCACGCATGCCATTACATGTCTCCTTTTCTTCTCTTCCTGTCCAGTGAGCCACCTGGTAAAGAAAAGGGGTGTAGACAACCTGCTTCCCATCTGTGAGGCTGCTTCCTCTGTGAGCGCCAGCACAGCGCTGCAAACGCAGGGGAAGACAGAGGACTGTCCATTTACCATACGAGCACATCCACTTGCACTCTCAATGGGCAAATCACAACTGCCTAACCCCCTATCCACTTGGCCAACCATATCACCAGCTCTAGTCTCATTCTTGCATCTCACCCACGCACTTGCCAGGGCTGCATCATTACATGAAGCAGGTAGCGAAAGAAAATCCCCATAGTGGGAACATGAAAACAGTTCAGCAACTAGTACTGTAAGAAAACAAAATTCACAGCAAAGTAAACACAATAATCAAGATCAAATCCAACGGATGCAACAATCCATCCTAACTAGGATTGTCCATACACTAAAAGAGGCTACATTGGTAGTTACACACAAAACTCTTGACACATAGAATTAGGGATGGGTCAATTTACAAAATTTATGTATCAGAAATTTTTCATAGAAAATTTCCAAAGCCAGGAAACCTTGGGAAACAGTTTCTATTTTGTATAACAGTTGTACAGACTCGCAGTGGCATTTATTTGATGTAACTGAATGACATTAAATCATCAGAAATACTTTTCACAATACATTGCCAGTATTATGACATAAGCAGTGAATTTGGTGTAGCTGTAATCACCTACTTTAACCCTGTGATACATACATTTTTACTATATTTATTATATATCTTTCATAACTTTACTAATTGTGTTGGCAGTGTATCTCTTTAAGATACTCTTTGCCAGTGCCTTATAAACATAAATACTGCATGTGGATTCCTCTACAGAGATCATGTACTGCAGTGTCAATATGGTGGCAAGAAACAATTGTATAATAGGTGTATTAAAGGTAAGAATAAACTGAAAATTCTTAGTTACGAAATGTTTTTGTGTTGATACATTATTTATACATAGGGTAAGTTTTTACTGGATTGTGTTTCAATTGTTTGTCCAATAGAAAAAATAAAAAATTGAAACTGAAAATAATGTACCTTATAAGATACATTGCTAGGAAGCCATTAGTTTAGTTGTTACTACCGTTATTGTAGCTCTGTACATACATTGCCATTTTTTAACTACTACGCATTTTTATTTTAAAGGAAGTAAACAATGAAAGTAATTATTGTGTGTTATTAACTTAAATTAAAATGGGAATATAACCTATATTTTAAACCTTTCATTTGTATGTAATAAATATTTAAAAAAAAAAGCATACAGTTTAGGATTTTTTTAAAAATGTTGCAGATTAGTATGCCAAGAAGGACAGAGTTTTGCCAGACAACAGATTGAAGAAAAGAACTACGGAAATGAAAACTATGGTATTCTTATCCCAAAGCACAATGCACACGCTGATGTGGAACGTGACAAACACGACACTGGTGAGGTAATGTGTGACAAACAATGTTCCAGTGCAGTTTCTTCTTCAAATAATTTTGATATTTCATTTCATGAGCGTTTGAATGATAATAATCATGTTCCAGACTTTGCTGAAGCTACAGACACAGTGGAAAATATTACAAATTAAATCATGGAGAGTGATATTCTTGTTTGGTGAAAGTTGAAACCCGTGAAGTCAGGGTTCAAAATGAAAATAAATAAAGACCTAAATCTCCTGCACAAATCCCAAAGAAAAATTATCGGAAACACATAGTTGTGAAGTCAAAAGTTAATTTTGGCTGGAAAGAAGAATTCTTTTCCCCCATTGACATGCGGTGCATTTCCAGTGTCCGAATACAATATCAAGTCCATCAGAATATTTCAAAAGATTTTTTGATGATGATTTGGTTGGTATTACTGTTCAGAGTACAAACCTCTGCTCTACTCGAATGGCAGGTGTATAGAGACAAGAAGAATTTATTACTTTCTACCTATAAAATTGCTCGTAAGAATTGTCCAAATGCCTTTGCATACAGACAAAAGTCTGTAGTCTCAGAAGTGTCATTTTGGAGGGAAAAAAAAAGCCTCTGTCATGTCACTGAAGTGCTACCAGGCCCTCAGATGGTGCCTTAATTTTGTTGACAGTTTTAATGTGACACACACACTAAAATAAGGCTAGTTTTAGAAAAAGTGCATCAAAATTGTATATTTTTGGAGCAAGAAAACAATCAGTGGACAAAATTATACTTTACAAAGGTACACAGGCAGGTTAACAGAGACAGTAAATAAAAGCCAAACCTGAAAAATGGGGCTTCAAAATGTTTGTGTGCCATGGGGTGTTGGGAATTAAGAATGGTTTTCTCCTTTATGGCAGAGAAGACACATCTGCTGGGTTTCAGTTTACTGAACACTAAGAACACCATGGACTAAGTGGATGGGTTGTTACTGCTTTATGTCGGAACCTTACAAAGCCAGCAGGTTGTGCTGCATTCTTTGAGGAATGAGAAAGGAATCCTCTCAAAAGGAATAGTGAGGGAAATTCACATAGGGAAATGCCCACTGAAAAGGGACAAAGAATTAGCAAAAGAAGGAAGGAGGTATTTTGTTTATGTATATACAATTTCTACAATAAGGTGTTACCACAAATCTTCAAGGAAGCCTGCCAGAACAGGAACTGAAACACAAGGTGATCAAGATGGAACAAAAGAGGTACAATACCCACAGATCGTCAAACATTATAATGCCCACACGAAGGGAGTCGATCTAGCTGACATGCTTGTGGCATTGTATTCGACTGGACTAAGTTTCACAGATGTCTAAACATATGTGTTAATAATGCAGGACATAGAGCTTCTTGGAGAGAAGGAAACTTAACAATTGAAAGTGTTTAGGCTTGCAATAATCTACCTGTCAATGAGTAGAAAAATATTCTAAAGAAGTCAAAGGACCAGAGAAGAGAATCAAAACCCCAGTGGTTCCTAGACCACATGATGAAGTAAGGTAAGACAGTGTTGACATTTTTAAATTTTTGGAACCAAAGGATGCTGTAGAAACGCTCCTCTGGACAAACTTCAGTTATGTGCAATAAGTGCAATACTCGCTTGTGTTTTGCAGAAAAAAGGAACTGTTTTATAAACTTTTACAATGGCTAAGTTTCAGTTTTGCTCATGCCTATAACTTTCGAAAAAAAGTAGTATTGTTATAACAATTATTATTTTTAAAATACTCAATGCTTATTACATACTAAAAATTTCAAGAATATTTTTTTCCTATGTAAAATCTTTTCGTCAATTTAAGGGTTTAGACATGTAAGACTTATTTGTTTGTGATTACTTTTAAAAAATTACAAAATTTGAGAAGATATTCATATTACAATTATCTTAAATATGTAGAAGCACAAAGACTACCACTCCTACGCTATGCCTAGAAATGAATTTATAAAACTTTTCAATCCAGAAGTTTTGTAAACAGATAAATAATTAATATACACATATGGAAACAATAAGAATGAGTTAAACATCTAGGTACTGTTTTTATTACTCTAGAAAGGTGACGCGAAAGAACAAAATATTCCAGATACTTGAGAGAATTCACCATAGCTGCAAAAATTGTACACTGTAGACTCTTGCAGCTTGTGCAATGGTGAGCATTATACTTCATGCTGGAAAACTTTCTATTGGCCAATCAATAGAAAATATATTCCAATTAATGATTATCGTAACAAGAATAATTTTATTTTAATTCTGGATAATTTTCTTAGAACTCAAAGAGTTATTTTTTGGGCATAATAGGCAATTTTTGTACAAATTTTGATTTGATTTGTTACTTATTGAAATTGATTCATTATGAGCACTGTTACAATATTAATAAAAATATTTCTTGCTTTATTCCACACTATAATAACTGAAATTTTTGAGAAACAATTATTATGTAGACAATGAACTTTTTACAAGAGAGCAATGAAAAGTGTATAAAATGAGAAAGCAACATGATAAGGACATACAGCGCGACAAACATTAGTGAAACCCCAGGAAAAATGTGAACTAACATTCTCTTCTCCTTCTCTCTCAAAAACACATCACCTCTCCCTGTACTGGAGTTCGTCTAGTCTCCTTCCAGCCAATAGCCAGCAAGTTGCCTTATCTACTATTTGTGTGTATAGTCACGTCAGTTATAAAGTGGCGAACAACAGTTTGTTGTTTACTTGTTTTCCATTCAGTTTCATGTCACGCACATTTGCACACAAGCTGTAAGTACTACCTCCACATCATGTCCTAATATGATTTGCGTACATATTTGCTGTCTTTGCTAGATCAGCAGCTGTTTGTGATTAAGGTGTGTGTGTGTGTGCGCCTGCACGCACACAAGCCTGTGAGCATGCATGCATGTGTGTGTGCACGCACGTGTTCACATGCACTGGTATGTTTTATTTACCTCGCGTAATATTTGCGATGTCTGAGAAACATAAAAGGAATGTGGTAATGTTATGATTTCTATTCAGTGTTCAACAAAATGTGCTTAGCTGCAAACAGGAAATCAATAGCTTTTATTTAAAAAATTAATAAAGAGAACAGTATACCATCTAGCAGCGGAACAAAATTGTCAACTAGCATCAAGAGGATGAAAACTACAGACAGAAGAATACAATTTGATTAATTTGATAGCTAGAGTGGTGCGAAGAAAATTGCACTAGTTTTACGTGATGAAAGAAAAAACTATAAGTAGTCTACCCACACTAAAAAACTTGCGGGCAATGTTGGCAAAATAAATTAATTTCAGAGGTAGTAGGAACATTACGAGAATTAATTAAAGCAATGGGATACATTAATAATAATATAAAAAAGTTATTCTTAACGGCAAGAAACAAGATTGTCATGTGACGAGAGAAATACCTGCAAGCTATAAGGAAAATGACAGACAAGGTGAAATTAAATACCTGTAATGAGACTAGGATTTATCCTAATTACACTGTGGACAAGTGTTGGCAGCACTATGACATAGCAGGAGTGTACAAAAAGAACAATTAAGGCGAGCAATGGATTATAGTTCACGCAGATAGTGAAAATGGCTTAACTGAGGGAGCCAAGTTAATTTTTTAAGACAGAACTAAAGGCTGAGATTATAGTGATTAAATGAATAGCAACAGTTTCATGAAGGTTGGGTATTCGGGTATTGGTACTGTGAATCTCTTAAAATAGGTATTCATGTTTTCGCCAACACATTTTTATTTGTCCCAGAGAAATTAATTAATATAAGTATTATTTTCTCTCGGACAAATAAAAATGTATTGGCAACAACATCAATACTTATTTTAAAATAGATTCAGGATGCCAGTACCTGAGTACTGATTGTTAAATATCCTTGATAATTAATTTATATGTTGTGTAAATGATATATATCAGATGACCTGTAATTTATTTGGCAAAGTTACTTAAGAGCATAAATACATGGGCTCCCATATTCAGAAATGTCCATCTTTTTGGTGCTATATTTTGAAAGACATAATAATTTGACCATAAATATTTACATTAATGTGGACCTTATATAAGTCTCTTTCAGATAATGAAATAAAAATTATAGTGTAATGGTTTTAAAGTAAACCACAAGTCTTTTCCAGCTGGTACTGAGGCTCTCTTTCATTTTGAACTAAGTGTACCTGTCTATGCTTCCCACACTTTCACAAGGCGAGCTTGCTACACCAGTGCTCTTACCATCTCCTTCTGGGGATTCAATTGATTTTATCGCACTTTAGTGGGAGAGAGAATGACAGCTACTGGAGCATTGCTGTGCTTTATCATGACACACGTAGGAGGGTGCCTAGACATTTGCAATATGCCGCGGAGTACAGGTATAAATTTCCTGCCAGTTACGAATCCTCTTAAGGCTGTCGCCTTAACGAAGTTACTTTCTGGTTTGAGAATCAAGAGCGTGGGAGCAATAACACTGACATGCACATACATTATGATCAATTTGAACCAGCAAGCACTGTTCTTGTTTGCTTCCTGTACTAATAAGACTTCAAGGGCTATCGGTGGAAAGTATGGAGCACACTAAAATACAGGTTCCTATCATAGCTCTGCTCACATTCGGGTAGTACGTTCAAAGATGCAGCAGTCCGAGAAAGCAGTACTTAACAATGTTGGAGGGACCCAAAATAATATTTATCACGTGCATGATATCTTTAAAGTACCATTCAGTCCTCATATTGAATAAGTTTACTTTTCGTAGGTAAACATACTGGGTATATTTCTATAGTTTTGTCAAAAATACCTGTACATATTTCAAACATGCTGCAACACAGTTAAAGAGCCAGGTAGACAATCATCTTGAGTATTAAAAGAAAACTACAAACAAATTTGTACATGCAGATTATACTGAAGCAGTCGATACGGGAAAGACGTGAATTTATATATCTGTCATTATTTAAATATTTGAATAACATGTCATATTAGCCTTCACAAGAAAGCAAAACTTTAAGAAATTGTGTAAGGAACAAAAAATTTAAACTTATTAACCAGGAAAACTTCTTAAAAGGAACCAAAATGATTGGCGACTATAGATCAGGTAAAAAATTAAGCAAACTTATATAACAGGAAAACTTTTAAAAGCAGAGAAGAACTTCTTAAAAATGTTTTACTGTGGTAATTACAGTCTTTCCAATCACAAACAGATAATTGAATGGAAGTAAAAAAAGAAGAAATTACGAATAATTATTTGAAGTATAATTATTTACTATCATAGTACGAGAACAGCTGCAAGCTGAAGTTATACCCTATCACACACTGATTTACATGATATAATTCCTGTAAATCACACAAGCCCTTTTCATTCTCATTAAATACAATCACTTTACATCATATCAGGGGACTTATTCTAAGTTATTTGTTAATTGTTCATTTTCTTAAGTTTTGAAAGCTCTCGAAATGAATCAAATCTACGAGAAAGGCAATTTGGTATTGTAAGTCATAATTCATTACAGCCCTCTGAGACTTCGGCATGTTCGGGTTTTCGTAAGTGAATGCAGGGTGGCAACCAACACTATGCAAATGAACTTTAATTGTTTTATGATACTTTGTAAATCATGAATAATTAAGATTGAAAACATTAATAAACCAAAACAGTAAAGCAATTAAAATATTTTGTTTGCTTATGGGGTGTTTAAATATTAGTATTAAATACATGTGTTATAAGGAAAAGGCATTTTTCATTTGTCAAGTGTGTCAAATTTGCTGACATCGTACTATTTTGTAACTCGGCTAACGTGTGATGTATTACTCATAAATATGCTTTAATTTTGTCTGCACCGAGTTAAAATAGACTCGCATGTACGCCGATAAGAGAGAGCAGACGGAACTTTGGTTGTTACATGCACAAATAATTTTCTCAATGACAATTTTGCTGTTTGGCTACAAGCTATTTACAAACAAGCATTTTCCTCTGTTATTTAAAATACCAAGATTTATAAAATAAGAGATGGGTTTATAAAATAAGAGATGGACAACAAACTAGACGCTATTGTGTTTCTTGTGGATTGTATTAATACCAATATATGAATTTTCACTCATTTATTTTCAAGAGAAAATATTTTGGTTGTAAACCACCAAGAATTATTTACAGTTTAGCGCTACCTATCATGTGATTTACGAACTACATTGTACAAAGAAATTTTTTTGAATAAATCAGTGTTTATGATCTCTTATTTAATTATAAACAACTGTAATCATCTGATAAATTCCCTCACAATAGCCAGCCTACACTGCTTCTAAGTTCACAAATTAAAACAAAGGTTGATTGGTTCTTTTAAAATATTTTTTCTGAAATATATTTCTATGTTCCTGTAATGCATGAAGGCACATTACATAAAGTTTCAAGTTTCTTAACGAACATAGTGATGTTAAATGAACACTAGAATGCGCTTAAAATAGCTCCTTTCATTAGTAAACGAAAATTTGAGTGATCACAAATATTTTTCTCGAGAGGAAACAAAATAAAAAACTTAGAATAAGCCCCTAGTTATGTTTGTGGGAACAAGATGCACTTTTATGTAGATTTTACTCTTCTCCTTCTGCAGCTTATCATTTTCCAAAGTAACAGTAATACAATCTTTTCTTTCAAAATCCTTCACAGACCTGCTCCTATGTGATTTAACGACACAATCTCCAATTGTGCACAATGAATGCTGTTTTACTTGCTTGGCTTTACCCAATTTGCACAAATTCATGGCTATTGTGTCATCATTTCAGTTTAGACGTATTATTGGAAATGCTTGATCATAGAAAACTTACAATTTACTAGCTGTTTAATACTTTTGTATCAAATTTTCACCATGTGTTATTTCCTGCTTGCAAAACGGCAGGAACTTATTGATAAAATATAAATGTGTTGGACTTTTTACAACAAGCAGATAACACACAGAATATTGCACAAAAATATTAAACATGTAAAATGTAAATTTTTTTATAATCGTATACTGTCAGTGGTTAGTATCAATAGGAAATATCGACACGGAAACTAAGAATTTCTGGAAAAGGAGTGAAGCAGAGACTTAAAGCTGTTCTGTAGTTTTCACTGTATCCTGCCACACACGTGTGTGTGTATGTTCTGGAAGAGTTCTCTGTAGCAGCACAGGTTACAGACTTATATAAATAAAATGTTTAACATTTACATTTGTATTGTTGAATAGAAGACTTGGTACGTGGCAGAGCTTAGTAGTTAAACTGCTCTCAATAGA
Source organism: Dryococelus australis (assembly GCA_029891345.1). Taxonomy (NCBI): domain Eukaryota; kingdom Metazoa; phylum Arthropoda; class Insecta; order Phasmatodea; family Phasmatidae; genus Dryococelus; species Dryococelus australis. The sequence continues at coordinate 191,837,842 of CM056998.1, read as the reverse complement.
GTGTGCTAGTGGTACTGTGGGAGAGAGAAGACTCGAACCAAACTGTGTGTTGTAGTTGCTGTACTACAGCAGAGTCAAAAGTTTATATGCTGACTAAAACAATCCAAAAAAGTTTAACAGAAGTTGCATCTTTTAGTTATTTTGTACGTGCAAGTGGTATGAAAATTCAAACAGAAGGTGACAGTTTGTATAGTTATGTAACAAGAGACGTGTGAATGGCAGAAAGCAGAATGGATTATTTATGAAATATTTTTCTGTATTTTGACATCGGTTTTGTAAAACTTAGCTCTCCAGTTTTCTGTGTTCCAGGAAATTGGAAATAAATTTTTGTAATTTGAGTGGTTTCGTAACTTACAATGATATCGGTGTTTTTTCCTTAATTCACTTGGTGAACATTCAATTTACAGTTCTTCACAAATTTGCAAAACCTGTAACTCTTCGTATTCTTTTTTAATTCTCTGGTCAGTTTTCCATTTTTTGGTTCTTCGTTTGTTGTAAGACATGTAAACACTTTAAACACATCTCTGTATACAATTTCATTAATGAGTTGTAACTGGAAATTGTATTTAGTTTTTAGTTTTATGTCACACAGTTATGAACCATTATAATAATACCAATTCGGTGCACTGTAGGATTTTATTTAGTTATCAACAAACAATTGCAATATTTATGGCAGCAGCCATGTCGGTTGCCGGTACCAGCGATGCCATATTTTAGAGATATTGACACGCAACGTGACATTGCCAACAGCACTCGTAACTACCATTTTTCATATGAATGTTTATTCATGAAAATTACAACTGCATTATGTGTAAAAATGTAATTAATAAATATGCACAGCAAATTAGAAAAAAAGACAACGCAAAATTAAGGAAACCCTACTCTCTGCACTTTACCAATATGTAACAATATTCCAGTCATACATGAGAAAATAATTTCGCTGCTGTAAAAGAAAAAGATATCTTAAGTAGTTCGCATGGCCGCCAGCACATTTATAGATGCCATTTTGTGTAACATGTTGCCATGGTTTTGCTTTCTCAAGTTACGTTACCCTCTGTGGAATAGTAATGTGCAACGTTTATTTGTAAACACTGCAACATAATACAAGTTTTCTGTCACAGATGTTTTGTGTTGGAGAGAGAAAGATGGAATTTATTATATTGTACGGAATCATAACTTAACAATATTTACTGGAATACAAAAATTCAGTGTGGCCTATACAGCTAAAATAGTCATTTCTGAGCAAGTGATTTCAAACAGAGGTGTTTAAATATGGTTTTTATTAAGTTTGAGTATGAGTGTACAGGAAAATTTTCTTTTATATTCACATTTGCATTGTTTATTTTATTTGAACTTGACAAATTCCTAACATATGCCTATCAGTATGCTAAACATCAAGTTTAATGACTGTTTTCTTTGGGTGAATAATACATATGTCAAGTCCACTTCTACAGAATGTCTGCATCTATAGAATTTTATGTCAGTCCCCTGAAATTCGATGGATAGAGAATCCACTGTGTTTTCTAAATAAACTGTTTTATATTCCATGTATATGTGAACACTGTAGCATTGAAATATCACAAAGGTAATTGGCACTGTATTTTATGTTTTGTATCAAAAGCAAATTAACATCTCTTTAACGTGCACACAGTGAAAGAAAACCACATTAAAATTCCAGAGTGGTTCTCACTCCTACTTTCATACATTATTTACAACTACCACTTATTTCATACCTTCTCAGCTGTAGAACACCAAACCATCTTCCAAGCAGCTGTTAAAAATACCTGTGATCCAAAGTAATATAAACATTGTTGTTTATACCCCAACAAACTTACCATACTCTTGTTTCAAACTAGTAGGTACCAAGGATCATTATGGAAGACTGAATCAAAGATATTTACTGTAACAAAATTAGGTTAGGCTACATACACTCAGGCTATATTTCAAACGGCTGATTTTGTTGACGAGCTACATGACCCGACAGTAAAAACCATATAATGTTTTAATAATTTGATATTTAGACACTTATTACTGATAACTAGAAAATTCCCAAACCACCATAGTTTTAGTTTTATGAAGAGAAAATATGTATCTATTAATTATTTCTTTAAAAATTCTTTACACTGATCATAACTTGACATTTTAAAAACCTATCTTACTTCAAATGGACCAATTAATTATTTTTAACAATGTGTATATTATTTGTTATGTCACTGTCAACTAACTCACCACAGTTTTAAAATTTTCTTTTGTGTGCGACGTAAGCAATGCAAGTTTTCACATACACACATTTTTTTTAAATTTCTTAGTGTGGTAGTATTTCCTGAGAAAGTTGTGTTACATATTATTATTATTATTTTTAAACATATATCTTCAAAATGTATGCACTGAGAAGCGAGTTTCTTCAACATTGTTTCCCGCATTTAAAATCCATGGCTGCAGGCTTCGAAGGCAGAACCCATAATGCCATGTAAAATTCTATTCCTTTTTGCTTAATGCAAACAGAGTAAAAACTGATGCATACAAACAAGTTTTTAGCAATTTTCTAATATCACTTGACCAATGCATCATTAAAGTTATCAGGCTGAGGGTTTTCTTTTTTTGTTTACACTTTTGTGTTTACGAACAAGTTTAAGTTTAACCCTTAGAAATGTAATTTTTGGCAACAAATGAGCTCCAAAAATAGAGCAAGACATAAAATTTTTCTACATCTGTCCTCAGAGGAGTGGTACATTCTGTAATGGTTTTGATTATATTCAAATACAGTTTATTGTCCTGAAAAGACTAACATTCCATGTAATAGCCTGAACTGGCCAGTGAGCCCACATACACCTGGAGATAGCAGTATCAAATCCTGAAAGAAACATGAAGAAATTTTAGCTAAGTGTTGTTAACAACACTCTCAGTATTTTGCTATTCTGAGAATTTGACTATAACTACATATTATTTACATTTAGTTTGAATACAGTAAATAAATGAATACCTCGGTGTATATGTCACTCATTAACAAACAAAGCAATGAAAAGACTTGACACTGCACTTTAAACATTCAAATGCAATAATAATCTTAATAGAGTTTCATGACATTTTGTAGTCATTTAATTAATTTAAAGGTAATTTCAACACAAATCACCAAGACCTGGTTGCTGACTAATATTATTATTAATAATAATAATAATTTACTTATTTATTACAATGCTTTGTGTGCCATCCAACAGTGTGAACCAATAATAATAAACTGAAATTTTGTCCTGTGATAAGTTGATATTCCATAAATGCAAATCCAAGGTTATAATTTATCTGTTGCCATACTGAATTCTTAAACATAGCCGTTAGTGCTACAAAAAATGCATTTTTGGGCATTTGAGATTATTTTAATATGTAATCATCTGCGGAAAAAACACATTCCTGCAAAATGTTATTGCAAATAGGAGACAGAGCCACCCACAATATCACCAAAAATACATAATGTTATTTTTTTTTCCTTTACTTTGACACAAACATTTACCTAAAGATAAAGATTTGTTTCATTTAAATTTTAGCCCCTCCTACTTTTTTACAAATGGTAACAATACAAAACGAAATCTTGACGTGAACAAGCATACAGGGAAACTTTGAGGTGATATGATGTCAAAATATTCCACTCACTCCCTTCCGGGTGAAAAAATTCCTTCAAAAAATTGAAGGGGGAAGACGAGCAAGAGGCGAGTGTAAAAGTTTGGAATTTTGACAAAACATTTCCGTTGCAACACTTTAATACACCATTAAATTCCTTAGTTCTTGTAGCTGACCAAAGATGACAAAAAATTTGACTTTTGTTGACTGTTGCTCATTATAAGACTACCTTACCTAGCCATTATTTGTCTGACATTTGGCATGAATGCAGCATGTATTACTTATATTACAGTGGTATACAGTTTACAGTAAAGTAAGTTCCATCAGATAAGGTTTGGTATGTACTCATGCCTGTGCAAGTTGAAAAAGGAAGTGCTACATAGTAACATCAGCCTGGAAGTGGAACAGCGCTGATGTTGGTTTATTTGCTGTACACAATGTTGAGTGTTCGTTATTCTTAAGCTACAGTCAAGTGTAGTATTTTTATTCAAACCATAACTTGCAAGACATAAAAATTACTCCAGGAAAGTCGCTATGATTCAGCCGTTGGACAAGAGTATCCAATATTAGCTCTGCAACTAACCACCATGATTTCAGTTACTGACACTCATTGCTAACAACTGAAAATGTAAATAAACCCTGCGAGTCATTAGGCAAGTCCCCATTAACAGTAGTCTAGTTGAGTTCAGAGGAAAGGAGAACCACTATTTCTAGAAAAGTACAGGAAGTATTGATCAGTATGGTATTTTGACCCACAATTTTAAGGAAAAATGAAAGCGACGTCGTTAAAGACCAAAATCATATTATGTTTATTACCTGTACACTGGAGTAAAGAAAATAAAGAGTTTGGAGTGAGCAAATACTTTGCTTGGAGTACAAGAAAGCTAGTGAAGAAATATGCAATTCTGCCCCCAACAAATAACCAGAAACAAAAACCACAAAGAGCAATTTAATTCTACAATAATGATGAAAGCAGAATATGTCCAAGTAAGAATCTATTCTTACCTGGACATATTCTGCTTTCTGTAAGAATAGGCAAGAATAGATTCTCACCTGGACATATTCTGCTTTCATCATTACTGTAGAATTAAATCACGTTTTGTGGTTTTTGTTCCTGGTTATTTGTTGGGAGCAGAATTGCATTATTTCTTCACTAGGATTCTGCACAAATGAAGGCAGAAAATGGAACAAAGATCCACAAGCAAAAGCAGTTTATTCCATATCACTGAAAAAAATTGCACAGTAAATAAAATCTGTGCGCCCTTCTTTACATGTGGGGTTTACGAAATCTGCACAGCTTCGACCAAAATTATGCTTAGCAGAGCCTTACGGAACTCTTACTATTTCAAACTAATGGCCAGTGCTCTAAAAGGTTCCTTTGATTATAAATAGTGGGTAACAATAGACAGGTGTGAACTTATAACAGTGCACAAGTCATACAATGATTTTATAGACAATTTCTAGGCTTCTGGGTTTGAGCCGCATCGTGGATTTCTTCTCCAACATTCCAGCAGTCATTGCAGTTGCCATCATCAGGGAACAATACCTGACCAGTTAGAGGGCAGTTGAAGGAAGAGGCCCTTATATATTCTGATTTCTGGAGGACTATTTCCTGATTGGCTGGCCTCTTCGGCCAATCACAGGCTGTCTTCCACTGATTGGTTGAGGTGGTTTGGCCAATCCTTGTGCGGGTGTAGTCTCTACCATGGTTGGCTGGATTCTCTGGCCAATCACAGTCTGTCTTCCTCCTGATTGGCTGAGCTGGTCAGCCAATCCTGGTGAGTCTGTGTGTGTTCTCTGCTCTCGCATCACAGGATTTCAGGTCGTCTATGAAGAGAATCACCCATATTAATTAATAAGAAATTCACGACGCGGCTCAAAACCAGAAGCCTAGAAATTGATGATAATGGCCGCGAAAGCCTGCAAACGATTTTATAGACATTAGTAAGAATCCAAAGAAATGATCATAACATTGAAGGGATTAAGGGGGGGGGGGGGGGGGGGGGGAACTTAACACCTGATTTTTTAGATTCAAATGAATGTTGGTGCTGGTAGATTTCTCTACAAATTTTACATTTAACGAACCAAAATGAAGTCTACGGTTATCAACTGATTAACCATGCTACCTTGCATACATGTGTGGTATATTACAATGACGTGGAAAATAAACTTTTAATTAAATCCAAAAGCTTTTGTATGGTTAGTAAAAGTTATTTTGAAACATACAACTCAATCTGTGTATTACTTACAAGATCTTATTTATTAGAAACTTTAAAATAAATGTACAGATGAAAAAAATGACTGATGACTGCACAGCCCAATACAACAGGATCAATTTTATTAACAAGAATGATTGTGACATGGGACAGGTGGTATAGTAAAAATAACAATTTCCCGAGTTATCTTGCAGCATGTGATTAAGGAGCCAATAATAACTTTACTCCAGAAGTTTAAGCTACCGTTATGAAAATAAATAAATTTCTTGTATCTATCTAACGACATTGAGAAAAAAATACCCAACGCAAAAGTATTTCCCAAAACAAAAGATTTACATCCCTTCACCCCATATAATAAATTTAAGATTAAGGAAACAGCAACTTGTCTGATGATAATAAAGTTTGACTTATTCAAGGTTACAATAAACTGGACATGAAACTGTAAGAGTATGTAGATTGTGTTCATAATTCACAATGGTGAATAGAGAAAGTGGAGACATTTCAGCTGGCCAAAGTGAATACTTTGTTTTTTTCTGGAGATGGGCTGATACCGATTAACCAGCCGATACTATGACAATCGACATCTGAACTTTATTTGCTGATTATTATTCACTGATTAGTAACACTAATTTATTTAACACAACATTAAATAACCCCGCATGCTACATCTTGTAAAGCATTAATTTACTGCATCCATCAATCAGATATTCTGAATGAAACCCAAAATATTTCTGGAACAATTGTTTTTCAATGATTTGTTCCCGTTTACATTTTACCACATTTCTTCTTAGTAAATTCAATAAAGATTGTGTGCATCATTCGTTTTTGGACAATACATGAATGCAAAACAATGCAGTTAATCTACAATTGGTGCCATCTATAGTATTTTTTACATCCTGCAAAAGTTTTCGTTTTATTTTCTTCTTACATTTTTACTGCATTCGTAGGTTGCCGACAATGAGAAGGCAACCTGTATTCTTATGTTTACTGTACTCGTAGGTCGGCAGCAATGAAAACAAATCACACATTCTAGGACACTGTTATTGAAATTGGAAAGTGAAAGCAAATACACTAGATTTTGACGAGCGTAGTTCTTATTGGAAACAGTCGGCTGCTGTTTTGATTAGTGTGTTAAAGGTCTGAATAGGACTCGGCAAGCATTATTGGCAGAAATTGTTACAAATATATTAGTGGTCATTTTAACCAAGGGATTGAGTACTATGGCTCGGCCGACGAACGAATGCTATGCAAAAATATTAATATAAATAAACAAACATTTGGTTAAATTTCAAGTGAATATTTAATATTAAGCTGATTTCAATAAGTTATATTAAATTAAATATTTAAGCTGTTTGTTTAAACAAACATGTATATTGAGGGTATGTATGGTATTTCTTAGATCTAAAATCCAAGTCTGCATCAGATTGCTGAAGTTTTGAAGGTTAACTCTAATGAACTCTGTTTGTAATGAATGCTGTATTGTCTGGTAACAAGTTTTTCCTTGACTGTTAAGTACCTTATTTGCCCAGTTAAATTGTCTATCTTAACATTTATTGTTAAAATTAGCGTTTTATTCCATTTCTATGATGTAGACACCAAATACAAAGTGCTTTAAGTGTTCACAAAACTGAGTACTTAAATTTCCAAAAAGTGACAATTTAATGCATGGAAAAACAATGTTCTCAAAAACTTTTCCACCCTTCATGAAAATGACAGACAGTAAAGAAAAACAACTTCAATCACAGAAGAAGACATCCATAAGATTATTTTACATTCACATTAAATTATAAAATTGTAAAATAATTATTAAGCATAACACACTTGAGAATAGCCCTGGCCACATGTATGTGGAATATGTGACAGATAAACGACTCAGTAGCCACATAACAAACAACAATTAACAAGTATCTTAGGAGTTGCAGTGGCATAATGGCTACGGCGCTCCACTCCCACCAAGGCAAAATGATGCCGCTGGTCGGCAGATTTTTTTGGGGATATCCCATTTCCCATGCCCTTGCATTCTAGCACTGCTCCATTTCCATTTTGCACTTTCAAGACATTGTTAAGAGCCACCCACACCTCTACACTCAATTTGTATTTCAACACATGCAGAAGTAGAATTTCTTAGCATTTTTCTATTAATACTTCTGAATTTGTTTTCTTTTCAAAAACACCAACACAAGAAATGTTTTACCCAGGAGGGAGTGAGTGAAAGATTTTACCAGGGTATCACTGGAAAATTAATCTGTTTACTCTTAATTGCCTCAAAATTTCCTTAAGTCTCCGCTTTACAAACACATCTTGCTGGACTGTATCTCTTCCATAGATAATTACACAATTAAAATATTACAATTTGCCAAAAAATTAAAAAATTACCTACATTTTTGTGAGATTATTAACTCTCTCCATATCACCCAAGTTATTTACATTGGTCCTAGAAATGGCTGTCAAAAATTGAGAGGCAAAACAGAGGATTAAGGGTAAATGGAAGAAGTCTTAATAATCTACTATTTACTGATGACATAATCTTACTCTCAAGCAGTTTGGATGAGCTTGAACAACTGTTAAATGAGCTAGAGATAGTATGCAGAGAAGTAGGCCTTGAAATAAACCTCTCTAAAACGAGATGGTCACCAACGACATTGATATTGAGACTGTAGAACACTACAGCTATCTTGGTCAGTTAATTAACATGAATGGCGACTCAATGCCAGAAATATATCGATATATAAAATTAGGCTAGAGAGCGTATGGAAGAAATTCCATAGTTTTTAAATCAAACATGCCAGTATATCTTAAAAAGCAGGTATTTGATCAATGCGTATTACCTGTTCTCACATACGCTTGTCAGACTTGGACCCTGAACTGTCAAGCAAAGCAAAAACCGAGAACTGGCCAGAGATGTAAGGGAAGAGCAATCCTTGGGTTTACAAGAAGAGACAGGAAGAGAGCTGACTGCAGTCGATCAGTAACTAAAGTCAGTCAGGGAGATCCTAGAAAGAGTGAAGACTCTAAAGTGGCAGTGGACTAGACATATTGCTCGAAGAAGTGATGACAGATGGACAACGGCGGTGATGGATTGGATACCAAGAGACCTGAAAAGATCCAGAGGAAGACCTTCAGATCGCTGGGACAGAGACATTCTATAACGCTAAATTGTAAAGTGTAGTTCATCTGGTTTGAAGAGGCTGCATCCTGAAAAAGGGATTCATATAGCTGCTTAATAATAATTATATACATATATATATATATATGAATATAAAAGAGATTGATACGAGAACCTACACTAGTAAATATTTGACCAAAATTGAAAAAATTGCTTGGGGCCTATTACTTTCATCCACGTTGCAAATAAATAAACACAACATATTCATCATATTCATTTTTATTATATTTTAAATTATTAAAATGAGTAAGATCATACTGTACATTTTATAAAAAATTTAATTTGTATTCTAAAAACTGATGCAGTAAAGATTAAATTTGTTACTGCAAGTTTAAAAGTCAGTTCACGACACACTCAGAATGTGGGTTTATGCCACTTTAAGCTACTTGTAAAATTTTACGGGCATTTGGTATTTGTTTATCATTCTGCTCTATTCTGTTTAATCCTCATTATCAATAGCAACTGAACATCATCATCTCTCATTTATCTTTAGTGCTTGCTTGGAAAACAAAGTGGGAAATAAAAGTTCATAGTATTTTTAACCAATCACTACTTAAACCAAACAGAAACCATTAAATAAGTCTCGTCACTTTTCTTGCACAGCCAATAGTCCATTTCACAGGTTTTTTTTTGACACAATATGCAATATTTTATCCTTTTGACACAATATGCAATATTTTATCCACATTATAAATTTTTACCAGATTGCAATCAAGATAAAACAAAATTACAAGAAAAAGAATCATACACATACAAATTACATTTCAAAAAATAACAAAAACTTAACAATTAAATAAGCTTTATTGACAGAGTTTAAAATGAAATGATCTCTAACAAACCTTTTTACAAATTAACACTAAAAACACACAAGTTTGGCTTATCAAGATTACAAGCAAGCCCAGAACTACGTATCATGTGCTGAAATGAATATATTTTACAATTGGTGGAAAGAAACCTAAGATAAAAGAAAAATAACCTTGTAATAAAATTAACAGATAATTAATTTAAGTGGAATAATTGCCAATAAAGATTACTAAATAGGAAAATAATAACTAAAAACAACCAAAAAACCAAATTTTTCTATCCTAGTGTTAGAAGCAGCTTCTGAACAAAATTAGGTGGTAACAAATGGACCATTATCACAGGAATGTAACCACAATTTTGGTTATGAAAAATAAATAAAATTCATAATAATGTAAGTGATCTTACAGTTACCTTCCAACATCAATTTTGTAAAATTATTATTAAAGAAAAAAATCTGTCATAAAAATTTTAACTTTTAATTTTGAATTTATTATTGGCATTAGATAAAATACATACATTCATTAACAAGTACGGTATTTGGGTGGCGAGAACACAGGGTCTTGACGGTGAGGCATTTCTCATGCGTAGGAGAAAATTATTTGCTAACTTTTGTATGTTCACGTGTGTCGACCATGCTGTTTCACCACTTTTCCATCTCACCTAAAGGCTGTTCACGATAAAGTAAGCACTTTTGAAATCAACATTAGAAAAAGTCACTGCCCTTACCTACAAATAATTTTAACGGGCGCCCTGAATGACATGCGCCCAGTAAAGATAGCAATGATTGATGGGAAAATAGTTCCATATCTTAACGTGTAATAAAATGTGTTAGGTAATAATGTCTGATAATTTAAATGATTTCTTTCTCTTTGTTTTTTTTTTTATGCATCGAAGTGTAAAAATGAGCAGATTTGTAAAATATTTACTTTCTTAATAATTTTACAGTTTCACTTGACTGACGCATGAATAAAGTGATGTTGCCCATGACAATGTTAATCTTACATAAGGTGGAAGAATACACAACGTGTATACAAGTAAATCTTCAGCAGGGTTTTCAAAAGTGCTCTTTTTACAATGAACAGCATATACCAACATGTTATCTTCCTCCTTCCCCTTGGGAAACAGTGTGTGATGAGGGTGGCACCCAACATGTCCTGAAAGTTTTCATGCAGCTATAGGTCAGAGGTGGAGGGAGGACATAGTACATGGGCAAGTGAGAAACAGAGGATAGTGGGAGAGATCGAGCGATGTAGACTGTTGCTATGCATGTAACTTGTAGTGTGTGCATGATCACGGAAGTAAGTCCTTGGTTCCATCTGTGTAATTGGGCAGTGTGGAGATGGCGGCCACCAGCAATGTGCGTGGGAAGAGATGCTAGTTTTTCAGCAGAGTTTCAACTTAGAAGGATTATATTATACTCAAACTATTTATCCCTCCCCCCTCTCCAAATCACCCTTGTATAGCAATACTATCTGCTTTGTCAAAATGGCTTGTACTTAAACTTAAACACCCTTAGAATAACTACACATAACATTTTTGAACCAAGTTTAACCTCTACGTTGATGAATGGTCCCTAAAAAATGCATCATAGTGTTAGTAAATGTATTATTAGTTATCATTTGCTTGTGATCAAGTGAGTTGGAATAGTTATAAACTACTGGACTTACATTCAGGAGGATACGGGTTCGATTCCTGGTTCAGCCATTCTGATTTTGGTTTTCCATGTTTTACTTAAATCACTCCAGGCGAATGCTGGGATGGTTGCTTACTACAAGCCACAAATTATAATATTCCCCTTCCTGCTTCTCTAGGCAACTAGCTCCATCTCCAAGACATCAAGCACAACCTATCTATTATTTGCTTATGCTTATGGTAGATAGTTGGCAGTAATAAGTCAAATGTTGAGATGTTGCTTTCAACATAGAAAACAACACACTTGTCCCTCACCCATAAAGAAACGTTGTACAATGAGATTCAAACAAAAAAAAACTTGGGGAGGAAGAACATTTTAACATGATATGAACCCCTACACACAAAAATAAATAATCAATACCTTCAGCTTAAAAATTTTGACAAAGAAAGGAGAGAAAAAAAAGATACTATTGGTTAAAGCAAATGCAATGAAAATAAAGCTGTTACACCTCAGACAACGCACACAAGTTAATTAAAGGTAAAGCGATCCTCAATTAATTGAGTTTAGTTTTAATAATTTCCAGGTAAAGAAAACTTCAAGGGTGTTATGGCAAACTTAATGAAGCTGAAGCAAGCAGGTTAAAAAAAAGATAATCTCAAGAAAGGTGATCAAGAGACTGAAAACAGAATAATTATTAAGTAAAAATATTCTGTTGTTAACCAAAATAAAAGAGTCGAAAGAAATGTTCAGTTTCATGTTAAGCAGGCTTTACACGATGTAAGATGAATTTCGCGTAAGATTTTGTACGAGAATGACAGCTAAATTTTCTGCAAAGCGAGTTTACATGCAGATAAATAAGATGAATACTGTATCACATCAAGATTAGTTGATCGCCCTGGCTAGTACTAAAAAGCTACGATATTATAATATAAAATATGAAGTTGCTTACTTCAACAAGGTATTTGTTTCAAAGCTATCCCTCATTTTATTGTCAGCAAACTGTCTGAACTCCAAAGTTATTTTCCAGCAATGTTTTTTATTTCCCTGTATTCCTCTTTGCACACCTCAAATTATGATTTTCTTTCACTGTATAGTTGATGTTACAACAGGACACATGAACAGCATACAATAGAAATGTAACTTGCATCGCCTTGCACACAAACTTGTGCAAGAAATTTTCGTGCAAGGTCGGCATCTCGCGCAAGTTTGGCACTCATCTTGCATTGTGTGAAACCTGCTGAACAGAAATATTAAATACTGTCTGTAAGATGAAAACCGCTAACTTTGTTGATGCAAAAATGACTAAAAGGATAGCAAAGAAACAAAAGATTGTTAACTAGGTCACTAAAATTGGACAAGAAATATCTTGTAAAAATATCTTGCAAAATTTTGCAAATAGACATCAGTAAGCCAAGCATTCATGAAAAACACTGTATGCATTACAAATGAAAATATACAATTCTCTAAACAGAAACTCTGTATCTGCCGATAGCATTGGGAACAAAATCACTCCCAAGAACTTGTCAACAAAATTACAAGTACATAATTCCACTGATGAAGAAAACTTGATGGTGCTGTACAAATGATAACCAAAATCCAGATAGTAATGAAAAATTAATCTGACAAACAAAAACAAGCTAATGGGAGCCCCACAAACAAAAGGGCATTTGTTGTCAGCAACAATGCCAAAGACAGATGCAGATCCAATGGGGAGGGGGGTTATCACAGGGACATAACCCCACCCCAACATACAGACATGAAACTGTCCTGCCAATGTTTTAAAACTGAACATGTAGTCCAGACCTAAACCTGCACAATGGAGAAAATGAGTCCTCCCCAAATTGCAAGTATAGGCACTCCTGGTCTAAGAATGGACGAATGGTTGTGACTTGTCTTAACAGCAAGGTCATCGGAGAGGGAACCAACGACCTTGATGGGACTGAAGAAGGAAATGGCCATGGCCCGTCATGAGAAACCATCCCAGTGCTTGCCCAGGAAGAGTTAGGAAAACCATGAAAACAGAAATTAGAAGGGCCAGGACAGGAGCTGAATCAGAATCCTCCTGAATGTGAGCCCAGAGTTACCATTGCACCACTTCACTCTCTCAAGTCAAGGAAAAATAATTAACTGTTTTTCAGGTTTTCTTTTTTTTTTCTTATGAAATTAGTGGTGCATGCAGTTAATGACACTACATGGTGTAAAAAGTGAATAACAGAAATCTAGAAATCATTCTCCAGAAAGATTTGAATTAACTTTATAACCTGAAATCCAGTAAAAAGACACATTCAATGCATCTAGGTGCCTCTAGAATTACTAAAGATATTTTAGTGAGGATACATGTATGTCATCCGAAGTCATGTGGTAGCTATGCTTCCTATTCGCATTCAGATTCTCCCATCACAGTTTTTAGGTAACGCTAATATTTGATATACAATGTTGTAAACTATACAATAATTTTTGTAATCTTTCATAATGAAGACATTTAAGTAATACTCAACAGCGATCCTTAAAGATTGCAAAAATTGCTACTTAAGTGCACAGAAAACTGCCCTGTAGCACACAATTTCTGCAAATAAAGAAATTCAAGTAGTTTATTACTGTCGTGTTAAAACTAACTACTTTGTGTTTATAGCTGGCAGTACATTTAAAATATTGGAAATTAAGAAATGGCAGCAAACAATTAGCAGTATATAAAAATTTCTTTTGAAGACAGCTGTAGCATTGCTCGGCTACTATTTTCACCGCAAATTTAAACTAATATTAACAACAAGAATAATTATGAAGTGCATTAATGGTGTCCAGGAGTGTTCAATATATTTTGTCTATAAATGTACAGGAAAGCCACTTGGTATCTTTAGGTATCAATTTCATGCCTTTATTAGGCATACATGCGCAATGCAATGTGTAAGGTCCAACTGTGTTTGGTTCTGGATCAGCGAATAAGGGATTGTTGTAGCAGCATACATAGTCACCCACTGTTTGCCAGTATAACACAAAGCAGTGTTGTAACATGGGAAGAACAGAGTTTTTGGGTTGAGGGAAAAGTAATCTGCAAGTATGTTGTGGTAGGTGTCTCGTTTGTTCAATCATTGCCAGCATAGCAACAGCATCGGGTGCATGTTGGGGTAGGTCACCAAAAAATATGAAGTGAATTCAGAAGGACAAATTTAACTCCAGGAGTGTCAAGGGCCACACTGAAATTTTTTTTTTTTTCATTTCAACTTTAGGACAAGAACAAGTGGGCTAAAATCAAAACTTGAAACTGTGAAACAGTCCAAAACTGTAATCAAGGCCTTAAGCTTGTAAACTGTAAACGCCTCGTACACTGTATCTAAGGCTCTCTGGACTATCAATGAATGAGAGAACCTTGTTTTGTAACGAGTGTCTTGCAGTGAGAATCCGTTGACTGGGTGCAAGACCATCAGTGTTTTTTATGTGTTGTTAAATGCTCTCTAAAGGAAAACGTGTACAGAGAAGGTAAAGGAAACTGCGAGTAATAAACAAAAGAAACCAGCGACTTATTACGGACATTTCATTTTTTTGATAGAATCATTCAGTAAGGAAATGCAAAAATTTCCCCATAACCTTATTTATTTAGATGAAAATAGCTGTATGTTGCCACATATTTTATGAGAATGTCAAGAGCTGACCTTTGAATGAGTGATCATCAACACTTCAGTATATGGATGGATGCATTCCTACTGCACAATGTGTTGCTGTGTTCTGCACCAGAATTGGTCAGAATGCAACACAGCCAAAATATTTTTGTATTAAAAATGGTGACGTAACCTATCAGTATTCAGCTTTTGCATTCATTTCCATAAAATAACAAAAGATTTTCCCTTCATTAGCCTTAGTTTCTAGAAATAAACTTTTCTTTTACACTATTATACCTAATTAAATACCTCCCTTAGGTCCCTGTTACACTTTGATCTTCCTGGCAAATCATTGAACCACAAATCACAAAACTCCCACGATGTAGCTAACACAGGGCTGCCACCAGCCCTCAAGCTGAAATCTTGGTTCCTGAAATAAAAATCCTGTAAAATCCTGGAATCATTGGGTCATATCACGTAAAATCCTTAGAATAAAAAAAAAAACTGGAAATTGCACAATGGTTTCAATGAACAGTCACGATAAATTACCCAAATTCACGAATGTACATGATGATTTGTACGTCCAAACTACAGTGGGTGCTATCTGTGTTACATCATGTAGTTAAGGAGGTAGATACCTAAATTGTTCATCACGTATTATGTATGCATTTTATTTAGTGAATTAAATGTAATACGTCAGGATTAGTCTGAAACCACAGACATTGTCCATCTTTCTGCATAGTAACATATCCCATGCGGTGTGGATTGCCTACCTGCCAGACCACTCGCTTCCCGTTTTGAATGATATGGCCACGGATTTCTCTCAAACAGTTCACCTGAGAGTGTTCGGACAAGATAACCTTTTTTTGTTAATGTAGGCATGCTGATTAATAAATCCACGCAATAAATCACTTACAATTGTGTGTTAACACAACTCATGCAAAAACAGGGTTGCAACCCCCATTTCCCAATGTAAGGGGATGCTATCACCAATCACGTTTCTCGAGGTGAACGATCTCCATTATACAAAACACTATTCGCCGATTAGTCGAAAGTAGTTTCTAAAATATTCAACTTAAAGCATTTCAAATTCCGACTTTTGGGGACATACAGCTCCCTTAATAATCAATTTCGGAAAACGTGGTTCTTACATTTTCGTCTTATATTTTCCTAAGGAATCACCTAGTGCTGTTTATCAGTGTCTTTCAGACTCACCCTGTACATTACAAAAGCCAATGCAATAAAAAAACTGGAAGAACAAACTTCTGTTCGCAAAATTTCAAGCACTAGTGCATAATAATGTATTCAGGAGATTTTTAGAGCCACTATAATTTTTTTTAAATAAATAATTTATAACTACAAAGATCAATTTTTCTTTACTAATTTTTCAGGAAAACAGCTTTAGTTTGTTTTCCCAAAATACTACACTTCATTCTTGTCCTAATGATTTCCTCTCAAGTGCTTTGGAGCATTAGTCATCAATAAATGAGTTAGGCCTTATTGACAATATGGTCAAGATAAACTAAAAGAAAAAAATGTAATTCTTCCAATTTCATGATTATGCACTTCCTTCAAATAGAACCACTAGGGTGTTGAAAAGAGCATTCCGTCGAAAAAACACACAAAAAGCAGAAAACATAAAATGCATAAATAAATTTGTGTTTGTCGTAAGTTCTATAACAAATCTACTTTAACTCAAACTATGTCATGTTTCACCTAAAAGACGAATAATACCTGACGTTACTAAAGCCACTACACTGACCAATTTCAACAATCTCTGCACTCTAAGGCCTGGAAATTTATCCTTAAAAATAGGTCCTGATACTTTTGGCTATGTAACTAAAGTTTCAATTTTTCACTTTGCGAAAGACCAAAGAGTAACAAACTAAATTTGATATCATACAACACACACAAGCATAATGGTATGGTGGGATAGGAATAGCGTTGTTTTTGAAGATAAACTGCATTTTGTAGGTGCACATTTACATAATATGTAAATACGTCAGTTTAATAAAATATATGCAACCATAAATACAAAGGTTAAAAATTTTACACATTGTAAATCCCATAACAGAATTTTTTTTTCACATGTGATATAGGGTTTTTAACGAAAAAGTTGGAACCAATCAATAAATTCCCTGGAAAAACATTTTGTGCACATGCAACAAACAGCAGTTAATATTTCATATAAAATTTTATTAAAAATATTTTATAAAAAAGTTATTAAAACACAAAAATTTGGTTTTTTATAGAAATAAATAAAGAGCCTTATTACTGCCTAAGATATTTAAAAAATGGGCTAGTGAAAATTTTAGCTATTCATACACTGAATGTTACAACTTGTAATATTTCAAAATGATGGATTAGCAATAACACTATAGAAGCTACTTTACTTATAAATATTTCAAGCACAGTGAAATGTACTTTATTAAAATAATTTAACAAATCAAGGTTTCTTACAATACTTAAAAAGAATTATGAACAGCCTAGCATATATAATTTACCTGAGATTTTCACATACCAAATAAAAATGAGTATATTAATATTAGACTGTTCCTGTGGTCTGCCTATACGACTAGATCATTGACCAGACAGAAGTACCTTGTGGAAATTGCAGCCCTGAGCAATGTCAAACTTGCTGCCCCACATAAATTATTACTAATACTAACATATGGTGTAAACTTGCCACACACATAACAACAGTGTGAAACTTTCCAATGTTGTTTGTCTCACTAAACCAAGACTGAAGCTTCAATGCCAATAGACGCACCGGTGAAAATGTCACGTATTTTGCTGCTCGCTTCCACACATCCCCACCAATTGAACCAACTTCCCCAGTACTTCCATTTTATGTTGAAGCTCAGCAGTGTTGCCCCCTCTGTTCTCTGCAGCGAAGAACTCCAACTCTACATCCAAAAGTTCACGCTGAATCTCATCTTTGATCCTTCCAATCTCACTATAAGACTTCAACAAACTATGACTTCTAGCAATCAACACCAATACCTCACTCCGTAACTTCAAAATGCTTTCTTCGCAAGACTTAATTTGAGATATAACTGTTTCTTTCTCGTGGCTAGGTTGAGTAAATTTTTCTAATTTTGCAACTAATTCTTTTTGTACACCAAGTTGTTTTACAATGAGATTCTGTTTCCTCTTCTGCATGTAAGTCATTAACTTAAGAGCTTCTTTCCGTTTCTTCTCCCAATGCAAATGCGAGTCACCTTTGCTCGACACCCATTTTGAATTTCCTCTTTTGACTTGAAGTTTATTTAAAGGAGTTGGGATATACACAACTTTGAATGAAGTATCCTTAATAATTTTCACTCTTTTAGCAGAGCTACATCCCTGGAATGATGAGGCAGGGACACTCGGTGATGGATGTTTCAAAGTGTTGTACTTCCTTCCATGTGTGCTCGAGGATTCATGTGGCACTGGCAACTGTGGAGAACAACTGTCCGACGTCTGTGAAGAGTTGTTTGTGTAAGTTACTTGTGAAGTAGATTCTCGGGGGTAATTACTGTTGCACCAAAATATTTTAACAAATCTATTATTGAATATAGGTTCAGAACTTTTGTATGCAGTATTAGCCTCAAACCACGATGAAAATTTTATCGTAGCACTTCGAGGATCATCTTGGAAACATACTTTGATATCAATAATCTTTCCAAACTTTGAAAAATGATTGCTGATATGATTTATCGAGTTTAATCCATGTGGTATGTTTTTTATCTGCAACACACAATTTTTCTTGCAATTTTCACTGCTATAGATGATTTTTTGGCAGAATGTTTGGTTTTGCTAATTGGGTAGACGAACCCCTGGCTCCAAAATTATAATGTGTGCTGCCAGAATCAGTTTTTTTGCATTCAGATTTATAAAAATCACACCAACTGTCATCCTGTGTACCTTTGTTACTACACACATTGTATGGCAACAAAGACGACTCTCCAACTACTACAGGATTATTACCATGGTCATACCCACACATATCTCCTAACATACAATAGCCTTTCCTTTCAAAATCCACACACTTCTGTTTGGGATGCATTTCAATGCTGGCAACCTCAGAATATCTTTCACGAGGTACAGTTCTTTGCACACTTGTAACCTCATGTAAAATATTTTCAGTGTCTTGTCTGCAACCAATTTCTCCTACCAGTGAAACTTCATTAGGAAGCAGACCTGATTGTGAGTCCACGTCTGGAAAAAACCCGCTTTCAAGGGAAGTACGAACCAACTTACTTTTTGAGTTGCATGGGTAATGTTCAGATACCAAAGACCTAGATGAAACTTCATGAAATCTTTTCTGGGAATAAAATTTTTCTTTTTGATTTCTACATTGCTGATATAGTCCTGATTTCATTTTCCAGGACTGAACTTCCTTCCTATCCCATTCCTTCACAGAGCCGTGATGTGTCCGAGTGTCTGTAACCAAATGAGAATGGCATGAACCGAACATTGTGGGAACAACTGACTGAGCAGAAGTACTCTGCAGTCCTTCACAAATTACTGGCATGCAAGAAAAAGTCGAGGGAATGTTAACACTGTTTGGTGGCTTTGTGGGGTTAATTCTCTGCGCTCTAACAGTGCTGCGAGAGTCCATGGGTGTGGCTACCATCCTGCTGACTTCTCTGGAACTACTTGGCTCTACATTGAAAGATGATCCTGATGCATGGTTTCCTGGATGTAGTAATGTTTGATCACCTTTGAATGGCAAAATCCCCCATTGTGGCAGTTCATACACTTGCGACTCCAGTAACTTCAGTACATAATCAACAAAGGTGTTTGTTTTATCTTGAAGAAACACATTCAAATTATGCACCAAGCTTCCCCGTAACTCAGTCAACTGTACTTTGCCTTTGATAAGGGCAACTACATATTTCGCCAAAGCAGCGGGATCTGCATTAGTAAGTGGTTCCAGAACCACCTCCAGCAATATTTTCAATTTTTCCCGATCTATAGAATTTATGCTCATTCTGGAAGGCTGTAAAAGAAATAACAATTACACAATATGCAAAATTACTGAATTTATACAATACAAAGCTTATGCACTCAATAGTGTGCAGCATGCCACACTGAAAATTATGAAATTTAGAACTAAATTTGACATAATGTGCTGCTTTTTACTTTTCTAAAAGCAGTAGATACATAGGAGCAATTATAATAAGATGATAACACAAGGCTTTATCATAGAGAGTGAGATTTAGGCTGTTTCCGAATTGTCAGTATATGCATATAAGTACGTACATTTGTGTACTAGCAGTGATTTGTACTTGTTGAAACTATCAAGACAGGTCTTCGCCTCTTTATGTTAGACTGGTCGCACATTCCGACGGAAATATTAGAAACTATGTGACAACAGACAAATGTGGTGCATGGTGTTATATACACGTTACGACAACTTCTATGGTTATGCATAAAGAAAACACACAACCATATAAACATTTGTTATTTATTTTTGTGTTATGGTTTTATACCTTGACATCTTACGAGTTAAGTGCTGAAATGTAGCTTTAGACGCGAATGAGGAATTAATAGCAGCAATAGTGGGCACGTATTATTTACAGGAGGGAAATGAAAGGCGACACAGAAATATTGTTGTACACAGATTGCTTGGCAGAGCAGCAAGACAACAGGCATGTGTTGTTCTGAATCAAAACTAATACACAAAAATATACCAATATAATTTCTGTTTTTGGTAGTGGTATACTTTTCAGTACAAATTGTACAACAGAAAAAAAAAAACTTCATGAATATAGAAACTCTTGCACCTCAGTATCCCATGATTATCTTTATCTGTTTAGTTTTTCTGGATTTCACGCGTATTCATACCACACAATAGCTTTGGAAGATTGTAAACAAATTAGAGCATTTGTTATGGGATTTGTTGAATTTATTTATCGTATGTAACAGGGAATTACACAGAAACTGGCATTCTTTCCTCATCCCTTGATACGTACCATACCATGTGTTTGAAATACACACATTGATAGAAAAAAAAAAACAATTTAATGGGGTTTGTAATAACTTGGAAATGCGGATTGCAATTTGTAATCATACACCTGGGAAATATGCTGCAGACAGACGTCTATGAAACACCCAAGAATTTTATTCAGAATTGGAAGCACATTTATTAAACTGACAAATTATTTTTATATATACAATAGAACAACATTTTGTAAATATTTATTAACTTTTAAAACTTGGGAGCTTTATAATCACAAAACGCAAATGTTAATTTTCACAATTGAAATCAATATGGCAACCGCCATAACCATGAAGTATGCAATTTTGAATCCTTGCCAAGTCTGTGTGTACTAAACTGGGAATTCGGACAGCGCTAGTATATACATGGTGATGTCACTTCCAGGGACAGGAAGGCAAAAGCATGCATTCCTCGAGAATTCGAAAACAGCCTTAATGTCAACTAGTTTCTCATTACTGTAGCAACAATGTCACAAATGGATAAGTTTATAATTAATTCTGCATTTTTATGTACAAGCATTTAAGATATATGTGGTTTCAAAATTATCACTCAGAATAAATGCAAAATGTTAAGGATGTCACAATTATCTGTTGACTGAAAAATTGCCTAACAGTGACCAAATCAATGTATAAGTCACACTAAAATAGCATACACTTGAGAAGTCATGCAGTGAGGAACTTTACTACCAGTCACAGAACTAATGCGTTACAGCACTAAAACCTGTAACTAGTTTCCCAATTCAGTATTGTAAATATAGTACTTATGCTGCAACCTTAGTTTATGTATGCCTGTTCATTTTAAATTTAAATACATTAAATTACATGAATGTTTATGAACTGCATAAGGTATCCCTAAAAACGTTCTTGGTGCCTTGAATTTTTCTTTCAATAAAAGTAGTCTGTTTTTTATTTACTTCAGATACTTTTATTCTTCAACACCAACCCTGTTGTAATAACTGCAGCATATTTTGCCGCTTTTTACTTCTGCGCTCCCCCTTCCCCCAAAGCTGTTTTTTGATTACAGTACATTGCACTAAGTATTGTAATAATATTAGCTTGCACTGTAACAACATGCAGTGAACTTTTGGTAAACAAAACTCATGTATTCCCAACACTGTGATTCAAACAAATTTAAAAGGAAATTATGTGTAGGAATTATTATCTTACTATCCATGCTTGAGCAGATTGATGACGTTTTGACAGCATGTGGAAACCATGTGAAGGCGGAACGATATGTAGCCTAATTGTTTTCTAGTTATTACTTCTACACAATCTGTCATAAAAAATCTTAAATGTAATAGTTTACCAGCTCTGACAAAAATGTTGAAATAGCTATTTTTTATGAATGTAATAATTGCATAATATATTTAGTAGAATAATATTGGCCTATTATATTTGTTATCACACAGGTGGTGATGTACATATGCAACATATGCATTTCCTTTGTGTGGTGCTCAACTGTATTTTCCATTCAACATATTTGTCTTTCTTGTATTACATTTGATAGTAAAATTGCCTTTGATATCAGTGTATTCATACATTTAATATTTGTTTATAAAGTGAACCCGTAACTACAAAAAGTTCAAAAGAAAATGTGTGAAGTTAAGTAGAATGCAACGCTGATAAGTGACTTGTCCACGTGTCCCCTTATGCTGGCATCATGCACACAAACTGTCATGTTTTGGCAGCTGAACAGTTTCACCATAATTCATCACAACATGACTCTTGGCATCAGTTACAGCACAGTTCAGGCAATTCTGACAATTTGAGCAACATGCATCAAATTGTCGTGAAATTTGTGTGTTGCTCCTGACACAGAGAGTAACACTGGATACGTATCTCTCAAAATGCTCAAGAACACCTTGAATGATAACAAGGACTCCCTAATCCCTGTGATTACCAGCTATGAAAGCTGGGTTTATGGGTACGACCAAAAAACAAAAGTCATCATAGTGGAAACGGCACGACAGGCAAAGAGCAACTTGTATTCAGTAATAAATGCTTTTATTGACCACAAAGAAATTATTTTGGAGGAATTTGTTCTTCAAGAACATTCAATGGGATTATTACATTTGTGCACTGCTGTATTTGCAGAACTGCACGAGACACAAATTAGTGGAATTGTAGGACAGAGGAAACTGAATTATTAACCATGACAACACATCAGCCTATACATTCATCAAAGTGTCAGATTTCAGCCTGTAACATGCGTACCATTCAGCATCCTTAATATTCTCCCAACTCTGCCAAGCACCACTTTTTTCCTTTTCCCTAGAATGGAAATTAAACAAAAGGGTAGTAATCTTTCGCATTAGAGGAGATTCAGGAGGATAAAAACTGCACAGGAGAGCCTGAAAAGGAAAAAGTCGTCTCCGGACGCTGAAGACATGACATGGCGTGTTTCTGAACGAAGCATCAAGTTGGTGCTTATATTTTTTAACCCTGCCTAGGCAAGTTACGATTTTGTGATAAGTACGTTTTTCTACGGCAGACGTAAACACACTGTAAAGTGCGTAGCGACAGCTGTGTGTGTGTGTGATTCCAAATATCGGAGGTGTAAAGTTTATATATATTAACCGTGGACTGTTTTCAATACGAAATTGTTTGAAAGTCACGTGTGTATCATATAGCTGTAATCTTGCCCTAGGTTTTTGAAACACAATTGTGCAACGTGCCTACTTTTCTGTGATTTGAATGTTGGCCACAACCCCAACAAAATACTACGCCCAGCCAGTTAAAACCAAATAATGAAATAAACCTAGAATACAGTAAGTACCAATGCATATAAATATGAGCAGAATAAGTTACGGTAGGCCTATTTGTATGCATGTTCGCCACTATATTTTAAGTTTGTTGTTTCTACGTACAATAAATAAGCGACAAGTTGCGTGCTTGAATTTACTGTGCCTTTTCGATGGACTGATGTCCCTTCGTTTTAATTTATATTCCAACGAAGGCCATCCTTTAAAAAAAAAAAAACCCAACACACACTAATAACAAGAGGTTAAATATTACAGTTCTTTCCCCTAGTTATAACAGGGTTAAACACAGTAGCGGCAAAATATTAAAGTTTATTATGTGTAATGTATTATGTCGTGTATAAAAAGTATCTTAATGTATAATAAGAACCCTCGTTAACATAGACAATGTTAAAAAGTCAAAACTGACCTAGATATGGTTATCGGCCTAAATTCCGGACAATCTTAAGAACTGGTTTTTTTAAACATGACTAAATTCTTTGAACAGCTGAAACAGTAAACAAGCAATTGACACTTAAAACGTAGTCACATGGCAGTGTTTAAGTTTACACATAGTGGAAGGACAAGTAATCGGTACCCCAGAAGTAGAACTTCAGCAGAGCTTCAGAAAAGTGTGAAGTAACAGTGAATGGCCTACAATAAGACATTCAACAGAATTAGAATTACATTCTACTGGCTTCACCGTCGGGGGGATGTAGCGAAGTGGTGCAGATTGTGCGACACCTGCATTGCGAGAAATGGCTCAATGTCCAGAGGACAAGGTCACTCAAGAAATACAATGTTGGAGCCCCATTCGAAAGAACAGCAGTAGACATTCTAGGTCCTTTCGCTGTCACAGATAGATGTAATCTGTATCTACTGGTGGCTCAAGATTATTTTACTAAGTGGCCTAAGGTCACTCCCCTCTAGAACCAGGAACCACGTACTGTGACAAGCATTTATAGAGGTGACGAAAATTCTGGACATGAAAAAGACAAGGACTACAGCCTCACACCCTCAGTCGGATGGAATGGTCAAAAGGCTTAACCGCACTCTTGAGCAGTACCTGTCAATCTTTGTGGCAGACAACCAAAAGGACTGGGATGTAAAGGTGCCATTGTTTCTTCTTGCTTACCACTCAGCAGTTCACGAGTCCACAAGGGTAACACCATCAAGGATGCTGTTTGGAAGAGAACTATGCCTCCTCAGTAACCTGCTGTTTGGCAGACTGACGTAAGAGGTAGCTGCAGCCCCTGATTACGGCCGCGAATTACGTAACAGACTTGGAATTCATGATTTTGCTCAACAGCATCTCAGAATGAATAGTGATAGAATGAAGACGCGGTATGACAGTATGTCGGGTAATTTATTTCCAGGACAACTGGTGTGGATGTACAACCCAAGAAAAGGACACTTCCAGAGGCTGCAGATATGTTGGAAAACCCCTACAGGGTTCTGCAAGATCAACATTGTGGTCTTTCGGATGTCAAGGTTCTCGGGCGAAGCCAAAGGTGTTCCACATCTACCGACTGGCACCCTACGAAGGTCCTGACATTGCAGAGTCTATTCGTGATGAATAGACTTGAGGAGGGGGCAGTGTTACATTCTTATTGCTTCGCCTTCTGCGTGAGCGAAGAGGACAGAGAATTGTTACATGATAGTGATGAAGGCTTGGACAATGAAGAGTTTCAAATTATAGGTGCGCCACGGAACCTGGTTGTTTTGTATTTTGCGTTTATCTGAAGAATGCCCTGGAACACTGACCTTGTTCTTTCAGCATAATTCAGGTGTGGGGATCCTTCGAGATGGTAGCCCTGAGACTATAAATATTGCAACAGACCTCGGGGCCATGAGTGGAGTTGGAGTTGAGTGAATGAGTGGCAGAGTCCCGAGCGATAGAAGACAAATAGCGACAAGCGGAAGGGAAGACCGCGATTATCACACAGTGGAGTGTGCGACTGGCAGGCTGGACTATTGTACAAGATGCATGAAAAACATTATAAATGATGGCAAAAGATAGACTGAACATGTGTTGATAATGAGTATGAGCTAATTAGAGTTAAAATAGACATCAAATAATGCACTCACTAATAAATAGAAAAAGTGAAAGTGGAGCTCTATTAATTTAATGCTGGAAATATTTATGAAGTGAATAAATTAGAAATCAAATACAGTTTCTTTAATTTTTTAAAATAAGACCTCCATTCCTCACAAACTCAGGATGTCCCTCATGTAACAATATATAATTTAAAAAGTCTTGGAAGTTAAGCCTTCTTTAAGTTTGTGTATTCCAATTTTTACGAAATGAAAAAAGGGGAGAAAAATTGCAAACTTAATGTTTATATTTCTTTGTTCCAAAATTAATTTATTTTCACAATTATAAAATAATTATATACAAGACATTGCAGCCAGACAATGGTAGTGATCAGGAACAGATATCCAACCACCTGTGGATTTTCCACAAGTGAAAATATATAGTTTGATTGGAGGAAAATGGACAAATCGATCAATGAAAATATACCACGGCTTGCATTTCACAATATAAAACATAGTATTTTTAATGTGATGTGAGAAAGTTTTTTCATACATGGACATAATCATCATGTAGCATGGCAATAGATGTTTTATGTATTTTTTTTTTGTTTGCAAGAAAACAACTTTTTCAAAATGTAACACACTACAAGGATAAAAAAATTAACAACTGTATTGTTACTACTTTTTAGGACTATAAACATATTTTACTATTTTTCATCTAGCGAGATATACATATACCTTGCTTAAATATCACATTTACCATAACTGTAAATATTATTGATGAAAATGATGTACATTTCATTTGTGTTTTGTGAAATTGCGTTTATAGACAGTTTTGTGTCACTGTAATATTATGATGTACAACATAAACTTGTCTGACAAACAGAACCCCACAACCACAATGTGTATACAAAATAAAAAACCCCAAACATTTGCTTGAATCTTATATTAAATCAACAAGAGAAAATTAAAACCATCTTAATCCTCCCATGATAATTTCAACTGAAAGGATAAACAAAAGATTAGTTGTCTATGACCTGAAAAAGGTATAATAAAAGCTATATATTTATAACATCATCATTTTCTGTAAACTCCATTCAGAAGACTACATTAATCTTCTGAGCAGTATAACGAATATTCAATGTTCCTAAACTGCTTATCTATTTTAACGGTAATGCTGATAATTTTTTCTTCTCTATGCAGATGAAAATAGAATAGCATAAGATGGTCCATGGAAGATAAGATTGCCACTCAGCATGAATATAACGGGCAAAACAAAAACTTATGAAATGGCACCCTTGTGGAAATAACAAGTTTAAAAAAAAAATTTCCAATTCTATCCTCTCTTAAAATGACCCACTATTTGTTCAATTTCAACAGAAGTAGAACAACTTATGACCTAAATGTTTTCAAAGTTCTACTAAAAACTGACGTAAGAGTGATATCTTTATAATACCTTACTCATAAAAAGTTTGCAACATAGGTCCTCTGAATGAACCAGACCCTGACTTAAAGAATATTAACAGCTGTATGTCAGAGCATCACACCTACTCCATACTCAGGGGCTACTTTGTGACAACATATCTTCAACACTAGCTAAACGCTAAATATTTATGTTGTAGCTGTTTGCCAGATTTATGACATACTGTACAAAGTATCCATCTCTAGACACACATCATTTTACAACCACCTGCAAAAACAAAACACAAATAAATTGTTAAACATTTTATGGGTGGTGGAGGGGGGAGAGTAAACGTTTAAATGGTATTCGTGCGGTTTCAAAATTGTTGAATGATTACTGTGTGACAACATTTTCTTCTTCAGTCAGTTATCTTAAAACTAGTATGGTGAAAACAAGAAAATTTAACAATATTTCTCACAAAAAAAGTTTGTTTAAAAAAAAGCATTCCATTACATTCACAAGAGAACAGACACAGTGATACCAACACAGACAGGGTGACGGAGTTAGCACAGCACAGCATAGCACAGCACCACTTTTCAATGTGCTATCCTAGCCCTACAGAGCCTAATCTCAACACTGTGATAAACATTTTCTTCGCAGTTTAGAATAACCAACTGAAGTCATAAATATACTGACAATTTCAAAACCAACCACCACCATATAATAAAAAATTACATGTACTCACCTATTATATGGGTGAGTACAATTTCTTGGCAGTGAGCATGAAACTGTGCATACACTCACATTTATGGTAAACAAACTCTAACGATGAAAAAAATTTACCGTTATCACGTAAACCACCCACCGTCAAACCCGAATAACACTTCACCTCGCAACTTATCTAACAAAATTTTGAAAAGAAATTTCCAGGAGTTCATGTGCGTCACAGTAGTGACGCTGTCTATCAATACATCTGTTATATCTCAGCAAGCATTGGGTTTAGGAACCTGCAACCAGTTCTGTTATTCATAACTGTTCACATAGTTTATAAAGCGGCAGGAAAACTATGCAGGTTCCATTTAAATAAATATAATTTTGTGTTCAAAGGGATACTTTCAGCGAGTGTGTTCATCCTCTCAATTCTCTCAATTTGTGAGCCTCTTATGAGGTAACAATCCTGTGCAAACGGTTTGGCAATATTTTGTTCAGCTCTGGTATTATTCCACGTGGCAGTGTTAGGTGAGACACCCTGCATATACATATACACACTACTGTGTTGCCACCTATCGTCTATAGCCTAAGTTAACAAGTTAGCAAGAATAAAGTTTTTACAAAATTTATCAAAATCCTAACAAACAGTTTATCAAATACAGTTCAGCAAGATTTAGGCATGTGAACTTCAGTGATTTACAGATGGGAGGTACAAGCGCAAGTATACTGTATTGTGAGTCACCTAGTTGAGGCAAAGGTCAATTTATTCAGGCCATTTTATCAGAACCTAGAACATCAGTATTTAATAACCGTTGGAAAGATCACAACTATTTTTCAGATCATCACAACCATCTATGGGTACACCACAGTTTAAATTACACCGTCACAATACAGGGGTAATCTGCAGAGATGTGAGGTACAATATTCCTTGAAAAGTGGCAGATATCGGGTACCCCAAGGTACATAGCAGAATGTTTTCAACAAACAAAAGCTACTGCACTATTTCCTGCTCACTATCAAAGAACTCTATTCTCCTCCCAAATATGTGCATACGAGTAAATGAGAATGAACACCTACATGCAGTTCCTGCCTGAGGCAGGATCACATAATAGAAGAACCCCTATTTTACGTTCCCGTCATTTACACTCTGTGGGTTGTACAGCCACATCTGTAGTCATACTTGAAGTAGCTCGCAGTCATTTTCCTGGCATACTGGGTCTTCATCCTATCACTTTGTGCCTAAGGACTAATCCCTTCATTACTGGTTCGAAAATATGCGAGTAAAGAATTTCCCCTTGCATTTTCCTTTAGGCCATGTCTACCAATCTAAACTGCGAACATCAGAGCAGTGAAGAAGTTCCCCCTCATCAGGAAGACGTGACAAAACAAAATTTCTCCACATGGACACTCGCAACAGGCGAAAAGGGTGCTCGAATCTATGAAAATGTTGGGAAGGCCCCTACAGGATTCTGGAGATCAATGATGTGGTCTTTCTGATTTGTCGTCAAAGCTCTAGGGCGGAGCCGAAGGCTATCCACATCGACCAACTAACATACTATGATGGTCTGAAAGTTGCAGCGTCTGTTCAGGACTTACAAACTTGAGGAGGGGGCAGTGTTATGCGCTCACTGTGTTGCACATCCCACGCAAGCGAGTGGAAGTGAAGGACAGCAGTTATATGATAGTGGTGACTGCAAGTCAATGGAATGTTTTGAATTACAGGTGCGTGCTAAACCAAGAGCCACGTATCTATTACCAAAAAGTGAGCCAACACAATCTTTTTGCGACGCGCATTGTTGACCATGGTTGTATTGAGTTTCTGTATTTATATGAAGAATGTTCTGGTGGTTTACTGCCTTAGTTTCTCTGAGCATGACTCGGGGCCCAGTGAACTTTTCAGGTCAAGGCCAGCAGAGTATAGAGAGCACACCAGGTCTCCGAGCTGGAGTTGTTGAATGGATGAGTTTCAGTGATAGAAGACTAGCGAGAAGAGAAGCACGCTGCAAGAGAAGCACGCGGCGAGAGAAGTGACCAGCAGGTGGGAAATTTAAGACTGCGAACATCAGAGCAGTGAAGAGTACGACTGCAAGCTGGACTATTGGACTGAATGTGTGAGTGAAAGACGTTAAAAATGAGGGCAACAGATAGACTGAGCATGTGTTAATGATGAGTATCAGTTAATCAACTGTAATCAAACAGACACAAAGAAAGACATTAATTACAGTTAAAATACACTAATAATGTGCTCACTGTGAGATACAAAGAGTAATAGTGCAGACAGATAATTTAATGCTGTAAATAATAGCTGTGTGAATAAATTAAAAATTCAATTAAATTCTTTTATCATTATTCAGACCTCCATCTCTCATGAACTTAGATAGGCCCCTCAGGCATTCACGAACATTACTTTTTCATAAATAACATGCAGGCGGAGTTTGTCAGTTAAATTCGCACACATCCAGTATAGGACCTAATTTAGATGAGGACCTGCTTTCCTATCAGTCGAAACCAAAACTGTAGCTGGAAAAGGAAACTGTCCCTAGGAGAACACAAGGTATTAGAAGAGAAAATACAAATGTATTGGGAAGTACCAATACCAAAAGCGTGCATGACTTACGTCCTTTAATAGTATTTGAAGCATGCTATTTTTTGGCTACACAGAAAGGTGACGAGGAAAAAGTTTATGGTCAATGGTACCTATTTTGGGGTGTCCCCCACTGGATGCATGACACAATTTTTGAAGATCAGTATTTTCTATGTACATCTATCCCATGTCGGACTGGAAACATTTGTGTTGGCCCGTAGCAAAGTCAGTGCAATTCCGAAATTCCAACCACGACTGATCTGCTGCAACCACTCAACAAATTTGGATTTCATCCTCTCAAAAAGGGAATGGGATAACACATTATTTGACAGAAAATCAACATAAACAATCATATTTCAAGAACCTTCTTGGGAGTTTGTGGTATAAAAACTGACAAAGAAAACATTATTTCACAGTTTTCAAGCACAGGAATTCACCAACTCTGCGTTTCTAAATATCGTTTGCATTGTCCGACTGCAGGTAAATGGGGAAAGAAACAAGTTGCAGAAGATCAGGAAACCCTGCAACCTACCTAGTGGGTTACTGGAAAGAATCCACCCAACACTTATCACGACAACTTAGACCAACAAATGCAATCTGCTTCAGCTGAAAATGTATCGTACATTACTGAAAACATTTAGCCTGCAGCAACCGAAGTTGCTAGGCATATTCTTGCCCTAGCCTGTCGTAGCTGTTCAAGTAG
Organism: Dryococelus australis; assembly: GCA_029891345.1. Lineage (NCBI taxonomy): Eukaryota > Metazoa > Arthropoda > Insecta > Phasmatodea > Phasmatidae > Dryococelus > Dryococelus australis. The sequence goes on along the minus strand of CM056998.1, from coordinate 191,806,655 downwards.
TTCCCAGGAGAAATTTAAAAAAAATTAAAAAAATTATAAACACGTCTATAAATGGATCCAGGATAGTGAATTTACAAAATTTGTGCCACACCTGTTTCTTAAAGCGTGAGCAATAGCGAGCGTGGTGGCCAATCAGATTTCCCTGCTTTATTCAATGTTACCAGATTACCAATCTAAGATTTCAGTTGTTAGTTAGGCCCTACTTAAAATATTATTTTCAATGAATTTTAACAACTTTGTAACATTACGCATTTGTGACAAAAAATACCTCTTCGTGGTACTTAAATAGATAATGTTTTCTTTTTTGTTTTGTATGTGTGAATTTTTTGTATGCATCAGTTTACTATTTTTGTCTGTGAAGAATGGAATACTTTCTCCATTTCTGTCAGCGAAATCATAAAGAACTTTATAAATACAATGATTATCCTACAATTAAACTTTAGAACATTATACATTAAAGAATCATGAAAGGTATACAAGTCAATTTATAATTGTTTGCCTGTTACGGCTGGCGTAGTGGAGCGGCGCATCCACCGCGCAACCCTCACTGATGACATCGCGCAGTGGCTGGCTCAAAGGTCCCGTTTATACGTGCCATGAGCCAGCCCTTCTCGTCTATAGCCCTGGTTCTATCCTCATTAGATTCTGACAGTCCAAACCTCATAGGCCTACTCAATAGTTGATAATTCATCAAATGGTTCCTTAAGCTGTGACAATGAGTTAGCAGTGTACAGAAAGTAATATCCCTAAACCTCAAACCTTAAACTGCACACTTAGAGAGTTCATTTGAACTTTGAAGAACTACAATATGTGCCATGTATAATACTAAAATCTCTTGCATTACCATGTCAGACATCAAAGTATTTCATAACAAAGAGTGGAAGTTAAATACCTAAAATGGTGTAAGTCATTAAAAGACCAGGTTGAAATTTCGCAAGTGGAGCGTGTTTCACAGTCTAGTTGAAACTACTTTAATGGTTCCATTTAAGCATTCCTTGCACTGAAGAAGAGAAAATAATTTATCAGAATCTACACAAGCTTCGAAATTAAGTGTGTGCATCACATGGACATTGAGCAACATATTTTTTTCAAGTGGCATGATAATAAGTAGATAAGCTAGGCTACATTTTTATATTTTCCAGTTTACAGCCACTGCCCCAATTTTAAGAGTACTGTGTGAAAACAACTGCCAAATGCGTAAAAAAAAAAATGTGGCAGTGATGACTTGGAGTCAGTGCACTGCCTGGTGTCTGCACGTGATTTGTCTCTTCATGAAGGGAAGTTTTGTTCTACCAACCCCTCTCCCCTCCCTGCCTAGTTATCTCTCGAGATGAGGAGGGCTACTGCAGCTGAGTGGTTAGACTGCTCACCTCTCACCAAGGTGAACCTGATTCAATCCCCGGCCAGACCACTAGTCAGATTTTCGCAAATGGGAATTGTGCCGGACGATGCCGCTAGCTGGCGGGTTTTCTCTGGGATCACCAGTTTCCCCCACCCTTGCATTCCGGCGCTGCTCCACTCTCACCTTATGTCACCCTCATCAGCTCTCAAGACCTCATTAACAGCCATCCAAATCTCTCTATTCACTATCGTCCATATAGCAAATAACATTATGAGTTGCACACCCTACCCTTTCCCTCTTCAGCTTATAGTCTCATGATAATTTCACCATGTTAGCGAGTGCATACATAGTGTTTGGCTTTTGCATAATCTTCCTCTTGTTTGTGTATAGTTTATTTATGTATACCTATCTGTGTTTGTGCTGAACTAGATTTTTTAAACTGGGAAACAATAAGAGCCTATGGCTAATATTTAACTTTCTCTGGACTTCTGAGGTAGGCATGACGTCTATAGGCCGTCCACGGTAAAGTGAGCACTTTTTAAGGCCCTTCCCAAAGGCATTAGCCTCTAATAAATATATTTTATTGCAGTCTCAGATGTTAATTTTTGAGAGTAATGAAATGTATACACTGTGTTGATTAGTCATATTGCAATGTTTACATTAAAAAGTGGCGGGAAAAGTAGAAATAAATTGAAAGGAAACATTTATCAGGGCCTTAAAAAGTGCTCACTTTACAGTGAATAGCCTATACCTGTACAGTAAGTGTTTTCCTCTTTAGTGTGACATTTAAATATGAACATTGCCCTGGTTACTTATGTGTGCACACGTAGTGGATGCACATGGCTGCGTTACACTATTTTGATAACAAGTAGAGGTTGTGTATACCGTTCTAGGGTAGGCTTATACATTTTTTTTTACAAAATATGTAATGGAATAAATTAATATTTCATTAATAACGGTCTCACTTTTTTTCACAAGAAAATGGACTTCCTTCGCACTCACTAAGAGACTTGGCTACCCAGTTTTTAAATTTTTTTGGGACAAGCTGAATTGAATTTTGTGTGTGTCTACTTGGAACTGTGCACTGTGCGCTGAATTTGAAATTTCTGCTTTAACACTTTGCAGACAAGCCACGTTAGTGGTGTTCATTTCTGCAGGCATTTCCTCGTTGCTCATTCTTTGATAATTCTTAAGAATAGGTGCTAAAACGGGTGAAAAATTTGTAAATAATGTAATAGGCCCTATTTATTCAAAAAATGTATTAAATTGTAAAAAAATTTAAACATTAACTAAATAGACGATATTACCAACACAAGCTACAAATACGTTAGTGGGGAGGGCTATGAAAAGCAGGAAGATTGTGGGAATACAAATATGTACTATTTTCATTATAAACTTTTACCCCTTAATTTCCCACCAGTTCATTGCCCTCCCAACTATCGTACTTCTGAATTGCATTGTTAACGTTGTCAATTTAGGTCACGTTCAGTTCAATTTTTTTGCAATTAAACATGTTTTCATGAGACAATATTACAGTAATATTAAAAATAGTACAAAAATATGTTGAAATTGCAAAACACACATTATTTCTCAGTCCAAACAGGCTACACATGGCAATCATTTGTGGGGAAACTCCAAGCTTCGCTGATACGTGACGCTTCGCGTCACCACCTAAGAAAAATTGCAGGCATACATTGAATCACTTTTTTGGGGATTTACTCCCCTGCTGGCGCTGGGACTCTGGCTTGATGCATCATGTTTGCTTACGCTTGTACATTTGTTTTGCAATTTAACATATAGTCGTGAATGAATATTATGTTTCACATGTTTTAACGCATAAATTCCCTGCTCTTCACAGCCCTCCCCACTATCGTTTTTGGGGTTTCTATTTGTCAAATGTTGATATCCCTAGTAAATTTGTGTATTATGTAATTAGTATAGTGGAAATATATCACTTTCCGAGATCATTTTATTTTCAGAAAAGGCCCCTATTCTTAAGAATTACCAAAATAATTACGTTACTGACCCAATAGGCCTACTTAGTATGTGTACCCTATTCAACGACTTTGCAGACACACATTACTAAACAAATATTATAATGTAAATAATTCCGTGTATATATTAGCACACAAACACTCGTATTTTGACATGATTATTTGATTTAACATGCCTACCTGAATGAATTGCATTAAACACTCACTCTCGTGCACTGTTCAAAACACTGTACGACCATTATCACCGGCCATTAGTTCTGATAATCCCACAATCCACTTACGTCAATGAGTAAAAAACGCTATATACTGCTCTTCAACCATTGGTCACCAAATACAATGGCGAAACACATTGTGTATAAACACCATTTCGGAAACTATCGCACATATTGAACTATGTGTATTTCTTTCATTCTACTAGTTATCCATTACGTAGTCCCTACACTCCTCTTGTGAAAATAGACATGGTAAGCCTCGAGTAATTCTAGTGAATTACTTGATCTCCAGACACAGTTTGATGTGTTGTTTACCTGTATAACCTCAGCACAACCGCATAAATATACCCCGTAAATGATGTTTTCCACATTAAATATTACTTTCACACATTATTCTTACATGTAAAATAATTAAGCGACCCAATATAAATATATTCAATAAAAATTATACGTGTTTTATAGCATAAACACAGCAATCTTGATAACCCTCCTCACTATCACATTTTTTTTTTTTTTTACAGAAAACTACTTGAAGCCCCCCAAAATTCCTAGTATGTATTTATGACTACTAATAATCATATATAACATATAAGGGTATTATTTTTCCGATTTTCAAAAAAGCCCCCGGTTATAGAATTACCAAGATGAGAGAAACTTTTGTCACTTTGCCACCAGCTAGCAGTTTCTTTTCTCTGCTCTAGTTTGTGTTGTGTGCGACTCCATCTCAGGGCAGGCTGAAATCGTAGGTTAAGTTTCTAATACTGTGTCTTTTTATAAATTTACGTTTTGGTCTCCTGTTGTCGAAATTCCCTTTGGCATAAGTTTAAAGAAAAATGATTTCTTTATGTAGTGTTATTGCAATCAACTTTGGCGCACTTGACCAATAATGTTGAACGTGCCCAGGGACCTTCAGCCATGATTGTATGTAACCACACGCCTTGCTGACGCAAGTGTGAGCTACTTTCGATGATGAGAATTTAATATATTTTGGTTTATGTAACTTTATAGTTTGGGGTTTGCAATCTTTCGTTCCCATGCAGTAATGCTGATCCAAACCTCAAATGTGTGCTGCTCTTGTAAACATTTGGCATAATTTGGTGCATTTATTTGCTGACAAAACTGGCTAATAACCAACTGCAAATGCCAATCGTTTTGAACAATGATACGTACTTGTAAACTTCAGAAACTTAAGTCATATCGTAATCACCATTTTGAACCACTATTTCAATTGAACTCTTTAACCTATTGTAATTAAGCTAATTTGGTGTTTCATTTGTATTGAAAATAATTATATTTTGAACAGGTCATTTTCAAGACTTAACCAATATTTGTGTGAAGAATTTGTTAGTGATAATTCCAGTGTCTGTGTAATTCAATGGCAAGAATTCCTACAATAAAGAGAACAGGAAAACAGTTTATTATTTTATTTGTGGAATTAATTAATCCTACTTGCAATGTTGTATTTCAAACTGCCGCAAAAGGAAGATCAGCATACTTTTATTTGGGACATGTCAATTTAAATGAATAAATATTTAATTTTGGAAACCGCTGAATTTTTTGCTAGAGAAAATTGTAAACTGAATTAACATGGAAAAAGCAATTTTAATGTAATTTTTTGGGAGGTCAAAATTTGTCTACCACAATTGTACGAGGGCACTGATTTTATGACACTATTCACAGGAATCATGAGGCTACCTGAATTTGGGGTCAAACTGTATTATTATCTCTTGGGATAGGCATAGGGTACATAATTTATTGGTTTTAAATAGTGGACTATTCCAATGTTTGTTGTCTCTCTCTCAAGATAGGCCTACTTTTTTTCTTGTTTACAGGTTTCTTCAGTTTACTTGGGAGTACCCTAAGATGTTTAATTTAGGAATTATTAGTATTACCATTCGTAAACTATGTGGAATTTACATTAATGAGCCATAAATGCAATGTGTTAAAAAAAGCTAAAGTTATTAAGTTACAATTTTTTTTTTTAATAGGCCTAGTCCTTATGTAGACCCTACATAAATCTCAAATTGTTTTCTATGGCAGATGGGATATCAAAAATACTACTCTACTCACACTATGTTAAAAATAACTTATACCATCGTCCAAATTTACACATTTATCGTTGCTCAGTAGTAAGGTGCATTGTAAGACACTGTCCAATTTTTACCCTACAAGTGTCACAAGTTTTTCCTCACAACTTACAAGTTGAACAAGCTTTTATTTTTTCCAATATTTATTTGACGGCACACCTCGAACTCGCAGAGAACTAATGTGACTACTATTAATTAATGACAAAGAACAAGGAGGGTTCAAAAACCTTAAATACCAAAATGACATCAATAGGTCCAGTTTTGTCTAATTTTGAACCCACGACACTTGCGGTTTTTTTAAATTTAACACTTGAATGATTTAAAACAATGCTGAGGGAAAATATTACATTAGAAGTTATTCTCCAATTATTCTAATAACTGAAGAGGGAACCGCGACTTACAAGAAAATTTAGACATGAAATCGAGGCGACGCACAGTGCGAAAATTAAAACTAAAACCAATTTGGAATTAAAAAAAGTACGGCCGTTAGCACACATATGCTACCAACACTGCACTCGGCGCCGTTCCTAAAATTTTTATTTGATGCCGGGGCGCGATACGCGACTTCAACTTCCAACACCCTATCTGCAATGGCTATCGACTTCCGCCTTCAAATTTCAAGGCACGTATGTTCCGAACGAACATCTGCAGCGGCGGAGTTGTCAAAATTAAATGTCTACTATTCAAAAGTTTGGAAATGTCCAAACGTGCAATCAACACACGTATCTGGATATGTTAACTCAAATTTGAAATACGCTTCAAATGATTTAAAGAATTTAACAGCATACTGCAAGCACTCTTACATACGAAGTAAATTTGTTCCGGCTTCGGTTTAAAAACACTCCATACCTTCTGACAACAACATAACACAATCACAAACATTACTTGCTAGGTTTTTGTTTTTACCTCACGAAACAAAATTGACGTAACTGTCTGCAACACGAGAATATTTTTTTGGACTGCCAATATTTGGATTTGAGTAATCATCCTCAATTTTGCCAACATACAGATCACTGCACTACTGCGAGCTTCTACGATTACCAACAAAATCATTTATTCGTTTGTAAAATGCGGTTCGAATAAATGATTTTGTTGGTAATTTTAGAAGCTCGCAGTAGTGCAGTAACCTGAAAGTACTAAATACCTTGTATGTGAATATGTATAGGTTTTGATTGTAAGCTTCACCACAATCTTGAAAGGTATTGTCTCGTCTCATCCATAGAGTAAAAATTATTTGTTCTATGGTGACGTGCGTCTTTTTACGCTGTCGCAAACAATAATTTGTCCATTGCCATGCTACATGCCACTATGCCAATACGACTGCCAAAAGTTACAGAGACGACACAGTGATAATATGTTTACAGTTGAAATTTTCAAAATACATGTTATTTTACATGGAGTAAGGAGTATACAGGAGATGACATGTTGTGACGTTAGTGAAGCCGCTGGAGTTAGGTGGTTTTACTATGGACTCTAGCTGCCATCTTGCCAGTAAACCAAAACATTGTCTTTACTTTAGAACTACGTTGAGAGAAAGGTTACATTCGAAGCATTTCGTGTTGAACAAAGAAGCTGATGAATAAATAAATAAATAAATATGTATTACAATTCACGTGTGAAGTTTTACTGGTTTATTATTGGCTTGTGTTAGTTGTGCAATCTAATAAATTCCTCATAAACTACCGATCGTGAGAGTGTGTACCGCGGACCAGTATCGGGTTACGTGCGACAATAAGCACGTGTTTTTGATATAGTGCTCGTATAAGGATTTGTGGAAAACTATTTTTTTGAATAAATGATTAAATAAAGTATAACAAGCGTGCTACCGTTGTCGTGTAATGTTATGCAGGTTGCGTATCAGTAATGAGTGCAACAAAACGGCGACCAGCAGCCTAGCTGAATTTCTGGAAGGCAAAGTTCAAATGTTATTGAGCCACGAATAAATAATTATTTGCTCGCATTTATATTTAAATTCCTAACACTGACAATGACTCGAGATGTTTGTTTACAATACAACTTCATCTCCTTTATACATATTTAATATCAATATAGTAAATGGTTTCTGGTACATAAAATAAAATCCCGTTTTAGTTATTCCCTCTCTTTACATTACATTAGTACTGTGTTATGATACTCCAGGGAACTTCTCCCGCACTTTCCTCAGCAATCCCCTGAGGTCCCGCTCTACCTCCTGCCCCACCTCCCTATGAGCCAGGTCATTTCCCCCTACATGAATGAGAACAACCTTTGCCATCCTGCTACAGTGAAATTTTTGTTTGTACCCTGGGTTCTTACATTTTACGCATTGTTTTTTCACCTCTGTCCTGAGACTGTCAAACCTTTATTAAAATGACAAAGAAGTGTGTTAATAAAACTGTTCCAGGCAATATTTGGTTCAGTTAATGTATAAATTATGTTTGTTCTGGAGAGATTGTTCGTGGTTGTTGTAGAAAATGTTGTTAGTGGTTCAGTAAACATCATCCCATTTTTCATTTACAAGTAGGCTTTCGAAAAATTTAACATTTTTGTCTAAATATCCATGATTCATCATCAATATTAGAATAAGCTGATGCCCAATTAGTTGCCCTCAAAATTAGAATTTGAAAAATCATTAAGAAGGGTGAAATAGAGTTTAAAGAAAATCATGTTTTTCTATTTTGCAGATGGTGTAGTTATACGAAATAATTGGCTTTATCTGTTTTCTTTATTTTGACTACCTTTGGAAAATGAGAAAATGTATAAACATGTCATTTACTGTAGTGATTACAGCCTACCGTTAAATATATAACCATCTAAACGTACAGGTAAACTTTATTTATGTAACTTATCTTGTTGACAGCAGGTTCATTAGAGAATGGTAAACCAAGAACACAATGAAGGGAATACAAGAAAGGAATCGGTCAAATTGTCTTTATTGAGTCACTCCAGAAATTGCATGGAGTGAGTTCGAGAAACCATGGAAATTGCAAATCGTAAAGGCTACATTCAGTAGCTACAAAAAATTTGAGAACCAATTTGGTTGTAGGCATATATTCTTGTATTGATAAACAGCTGATTTCTTGTTACTCTGCTGACTTGGGGAGAGAAAAAATTGTAAGAATGTAGTGTTTATAAGGTGTAGCTTTGTATTGGCTTACAAGATGATTTGCCATTACTAACAAATTAATTCCATAAACTTCTACACTGAAATAGCAAATCGGCATTTAGAAAAATACGTATCTGCAGTTTTATAAAAGTGCCTCTACCTCTAACGAGTCCTCAACTTATAGGTTAGACCTTAAATTCATGGCACGTAAGTAATCGCAACTGCACTTGCGAAAATTAAACACACTGCAATTGTTAATTTACAAACTTACGCAGATAAAAATATTCCTATACACACAATAATTGTGCAATATTTTTCACGAATGTATCCACAGTATATACGAATACACTAAACACTGGGCTCGCATGGCCCGGATCGTACACATTTTCATACATTAATGTTAATTTTCGTTGATCGCAGAATAAGTAAAAAATAGATTATAGTTTTAAGGCGTTTTTACATGCCATATTTACATTTCACAAACGCAAGAATAACACAAATTTATAGCACGCAAGACTGTTCAATTTCAATGTAAACAAAAGTTCTTTCTCTCCCCCATAGCTACTTCACTTTGAACGCACTTGCAGACGACTTCAATAGCGTATTATTTTCGTTTTTAGTATGGTATAAGTTTTATCATAACTTTAAAAAGCTCCTATAGTCGTCAGAATGTTGGTCACGTCACCTTTTTTACCGGAAAACAACCATCTAACTCCGCGCTATAAACTGGCTTCACTTGTTAACACTGCACGGTATAGGACATAGCCAGCCCCTGCCTCAGACCCTATTCCCGTTTATTTATTTATCCACCCAAGCCCTTTTCACAATACTGTGATACGTTGCCGGCGGCAGACGGCGACAGTTGAGAAGCAGAATTGTTGTTTACTTTGAGCACTGATTTTAATCGAGAGACTGTATTCTTTTAATTTAAAGAACAGTTCATGGTAATTTTTTTCTTGGAAGAGATTATTGAATTTGCTTTAATTAGCCTTTTCAGATTTATTAACATACATGCCCAATGTTGGCATCTGCTTCCCCTTCTCTAAGATATCAATAATTTTTCAAAATGATTACACAAGCAGCAATCAAAATTTTTTTACATATATGTAAATAATTTCCCCTGTTGTCCATTTTTTCAGGTTATGTTTGCTGCTTTCATCTCCTACAATTCTGATTGGCTAAATATATCAGATGCTAGATCAATCAAACTGCAAAACCTATGACTAGTTAAGTATATGGGAAATAAGTACAAGCCTTAATTTTTCATTCTTTAATAGTAAACCCACCCTGAGGGTGGGTTTATGATTGACTTAACAGAGCCAGTGTGTCGTGTGCTTAAAACAGGAATAAATATTTCAAGGGTATTGGTTTATAACTGCCTGTACTGGTTGTGTGCATTCCTGGCTTGACTTAAAATACTGTTATCTTTAATATCGTAAATACAAGTCAAGACAAAGTAGCCATTCCGAGCACAGTGACATTTGTTGTTGGTGGGAAACAATATTTACATTCTAAATTTAGGTTTTGATTTAGATTTAGTATTTTAGGTTATGTCGTATTGTGAAATTGTATGCAATGAATAATTTTGATCAAGGGGATACGTCTTTAATCAAATAACTGTTCGAGGTCATGTTTTATGTCTTGGAAGAGGTTACTGAATTTTTTTTATTCAACTTCCTTCAGATTTATTGACGTAATTACCCAATTTTGGCATCCTATTCTGTTCTATAGGATACAAAAAGTTTTTTAAAACGATTACACATGCAGTAACCACAAATAATGTAAATAATTTTACTCCGGTCCTTTTTCCCAGGTTATGTTGACTGCTTTCATCTCCTATGATTCTGATTGGCTAGACTTAACAGTTGCTAGATCAATCATAAACTGCAAAACTTATTACTCATTAAGTACACGGAAAATAAGTACAATTCTTAATTCTGCAGTCTTTTAATTGTAAACCCCACCCTAAATGTAAAATACACACATGCAACATTAAGTTATTGGAATAAACGAACGAGTTTCAAACTTCCAATTACCATTACGTAATTAAATTAAAATATTCATTAAATATGCACTTTTTCTTTTATTAAGTTACCTGATAATTGTTTACAACAGTTTGATATCTTTATCGTTTTATTCTTATAGTGATAAATGCAGGGGCGGATTTCCCATTAGGCTGACTAGGCCCGAGCCTAGGGAGACACTTTTCCAAGAGGCAGCATGGAGAAAGACATGTCTGCCTTAAACTGTCATCATTGGTGTTGAAAACAGCTGCGTTACTTCGCTATCACAGTGAAATGCAACACACACATGCGAAAGTGCTGTGTTTATAATCTTCACTTACATGACACTCAGATAATAAGCTGCACACAGTGCATATTTGATACACATTGTTTCCATTTTAAACATTTATGTTCACACGGGAATTCGCTTGATGTATTTTAATTTCACAAAACTCCCGCCTTGCCCGTTTCTGCCACAGTTTTATCACATAGATTGTTCCTGGAAGGGGGGGGGGGGTGGGGGAGTGGCAGGGAATTTTAACCTTCACTGCCCTCGCAATGAGAGGATTGACCACGGCGATAAGGGCAGTATGATTCAATATCATTGTTTTCTGTTTTTGAAATAGTATAGTTGCCAGTTGGCACTAGTTGTGGTGCTGATGCGGGCGGTGCGGCGCGGGCCACATCATACCCACGTTTCGTACCAATGTTGTTTATTTATATTCGGTCAAACTATGAACATGTCCAAGCTTGTAAGTGTAAAATAGGTACGTGTGCATCCGCGTGTTTTAAGTGTTGCGAATTTAGTTGCCTGTGAATCGTGAACAAAATGAGTACCCAAAGAGCAAGACTCAGTGGTGCTCAATACAAAATTTTTAAAAAAGTTAAAAGAAGAAAGGAGTGGTGCTCTTTTAAAGCAGATCCATAAGATTTCTTCTTTTTTTGTATGTAACAATGATAATCGAGAGGATGAAGATGTCGCCGACACCATGGCTACAAGTGATAATGCTACCAACAGCGGCAGTGCTTCTATAAATTGCCCTTCCTTTGATAGTGATGGCTTGGAGGCTAACAATGCATGTGTTTCGTCATTCCCAGAAATATTATTTTCTGCTCAAGAACAGTGAATTCCAACATCAAGTACCAATAATTCACTGAACAGTGGCAGTATCCATCTACATATCCATGCTTAAGCGACCCGTACGAATTTGATGGAACCAGATGCAACTAGCAATCTTAAGAAGCTTGTTTTTGAACCCAGTACAGATCCAGCTCAGTGGGAAATTAATGAGGAGCTGCGAGATTATGTGGCTGTTCATGGAATTGAACAGAACTTAGATGCAGACTTCGGTGCTTCAAAACGCATGTACCCTGATAAAGAAAGGTGTGTGTCAAAGCATATTTTTTTTCGGAAACTGCATAATGGGAGACACAAGTTAGGTATTGCTAGCATACTAGCCATCAAAGGGATGTGTTTTTTGTGCGACTTGCTTGCTATTTGACGGGGAAAATTGTATGTTTACTTCAGGGTTTAATGATTGGAAAAATGCTTCTAAAAGGGTACAAGACCATGAGAATTCACTTCAGCAAAAAAATAGCATTGCAACCCTTAAACTGAAAGGAAATACTAAAGCACGAATTGATAACAGGCTCGTTGCACATTTTGAGAAAGAATACAACTACTGGAAAAATGTTTTGAAACGTATCATCGCAGCAGCAAAGTATTTGGCTATTAGAGCGTTACCATTTCCTGGTACTGATGAACACGTAGGCAGAAAAAGCAATGGCAATTTTCTGGGGTCGCTGGAGTTTCTTACAGAGTTTGATCCATTCATGGCAGAACATTTAAGAAAACAGAGACAGAGGTTCGGGACATACATCTTATCTTTCCAAGACCATTTATGAAGAAGTTATTATTTTGATGGCTGAAAAAGTAAGGTATGAAATAGTTAAGAAAGTGAAAGAAGCTAAATACTTTGGTATAAGTGTCGATTCCACACCAGATATTTCACACACTGATCAACTAACATTTATTATACGCTATATTAAGAAGGATGGAGATGGGGAGCCAGTTGAATGGTTCATTTGTTTTTTATCAAATGAAGGACATAAGTCAGAAGAAATAGCGAATGCTATTTTTACTTTTTTGGGCAAATATGAGTTGGACATAAAAAACTGCAGGGGCCAGTCATATGACAACACCTCGAATATGTCTGGAGCACATACAGGCATACAAACAAGGGTGAAGAAACTTTGTCCCTTTGCTGACTATGTGCCATGTGCAGCACACTCTCTTGATCTTGCGGGTTCATGTGCTACGGCTTGCACTGAAGAAACATCATTTTTTGTATAATTTTTTCTCAGCTTCCACATACCGCTTGGCTCTTCTAGCTCGAAACTTCAAAGGAGAAGGAGGCCGGACACTACAAAGTATGTCGAAGACTTGTTGGTCTACTCGAAATGATGCATGCTATGCACTAGAGCAATTGGTGAGGACTATTTGAGACCTTGCAGACTTTAGAAAATGATAGTTCAGAAAAACCTCAAATGAGGAATGAGGAATCTTCATTGAGACACAAATTAAATATACTAGAAATTGCATTTATGATAGTCTTCTGGACTGCAATCCTTCGTAGGTTTAATACTGTTAGTGCCAAGCTGTAGTCAGTAAACATAGATTTGGGGTAAGTTGTGAAAATGTAGATTTCGCTGTCTGACTTCGTAACAAATTTAAGAGAAATAGAAATGTTTGACCACTATGAATGCCTTGCAAAGTCGTTGAGCAGAATAGAAATTTACCAATTTGACAAGGGAAGTAAAATAAAATGCACTCTGAGGCTTGATGACACTAGGGCTGGAGAAATAACTCTTAAGACTGGGTCAGATAATTTTCGTGTTGGTACATATAATGTGATTCTGGATACACTATGATCCGAACTGCACGTGGGAAGAGCAATGAGCTTCAAGAGAGGTTTGGCTTTTTAGAACATTTCAGCATGTATGAACAAGCACAGATTTCTTCAGCTGCACGTAAATTGGCCTCTTACTACAGTAGTGTCTTGAAGCATCCATTGTAGAAGAGTCATTGCACCTTAGAGTGCATGTGAAGCTACAAACACCTGACGACGAGGGAAATGTAAACCTAACAAAATTAAGTAAATTTTTAAACCAAGAAGGATTTGTTAAAGTTTATCCCAAAGTAAACATAGCACTCAGAATGATTCTCAGTGCTCCAGTAACAAACTGTTCAGGCGAACGCTCTTTCTCTACTCTACGACATGTGAAAAATACCTGAGGTTGACCTTGGGAGACCACAGTGGCATTGCTGAATATCGAAGGACAGATGCTGTGGGATCTGGACTTCAAGGATATTATTAATTTCTTTGCTCAAAGGAAGGCTCGAACGAAGAGCTTCGGATAAGACATGAGTTATCTTACTATAAGATAATTTTTTTCTTTCATGGAAAACAAATCAAATTTCAAAATGTTGTCTTTACTATTAAATGATACCATGTCAGTGTTTTCATTGCAATTATTTTCATAATATTTGCAGTTCTGGTTGTCATTACTTTTAAAAAAATTTTAATTTTGTTATTTATTAACAATACGTTTACACATTGGTTCAAATTAAAATGTTACACCTCGTATGCTCCCAGTGGATCTTAAAATAACAAATATCAGGTAGGAAAAATAAACCGTTTTCTGAAGGGGCGGCACATTTTTATGGGCCTACAGGCGGCTACAAAGGAAATCCGGCCCTGGTTAAATGTTAAACAATGGTTAAATCATGATTAAACATGATGTTATGAATAAATGCAGTTTATTTATTTTTTTTAATCTGTAGTTTTTGGGTTCACAACTAAATTGTTTTACATTTATCTGGTAAAAGCCAAATCTTGATTTATAACAGACAGCAGCATTGCCTGCTACAAAACTGACTTAGTTGTGTTCCAATGAATACATTATAATTAGAGCCAAGATGATACAATGAATAGCGATAAAACCGAAACAACACCGAAATGCAAGTTAATACATCGCCAAACACAGAAATGCAAGTTATACTCCGCCTAACACAGAAATTTCAGTAAAAACAAAATAAATACAATTTAGCCTAAATATATTATTTGTTCTGTGAAACCATGACCAACAATCTGTATCCAAAAATGTATAAACTGAGTAATGATGATAATTTAAGTTGTCAGACGATGGGAAGAAAAATAATTTTAAGCTGTTGTCATTCAGGCTGAGCGAATAACAGCGGTAAATATTGAATACCATGTGGGTGAGAAATTATTTTATGAGAATAGCAAAATTGTAGAAGGAAATGTAAAAATAATTTTATTTCCAATATTGAATGTTTTTTTTCTCTATAAAACCATATCCAAGCCATTTGTATAAAACTGTAACAAAAATTTACACTGTTTAGAAACCTCAACATACAAGTTACGAAAAAACTAAACCTTTAAAAAGTGATCTTTTAACCTATGGTAATGCTCTGCGTTACCTTTGTTCAAATAAATTGTTTGCTGTTGTTTATGCAATTGTGTAAGCATTATACAATTTTTATGGAAATATGCATATAAGAATAAATTATCAACAATTTCTTAACAATAAAATTTGCATTAAAACAACACAGTACAATGTTGACTATAATAATGCACAATTTTTGTTATGATGTTTCAATTTCTAAGACTTTCATAATAAAACAGATAACACAAAAATCATGTATTTTTAAAAACACAATTTGCCTTAAAATTACACCACAAAATCTTGCCCCTAATCATAAAATTCAAAATGCAAATACAAAAAAAAAAAAAAACTAACTGGAACGCGGGCGGAGACTGGCTACAGTGCATCTCACATGCACACTACTTATGACAAAGGGAAAATGGGGTAGAGTGCATGCACAAACTGCAAAATAGCCCCTTTGTGTCCCAACCTTAAGCCATTTTTTGGGTCATTCCTAAGCAGATGTGTACTTTTTATTTATTTGGCTCCATAATACCGTAACTATAACCCTTATTGGGTCAAGCATGTAGATCATGTCAAAGGTGTACAAACACTACCATACAATAAGAATATAAATGTAAGTGTAAAAACACACTCTATACACAAATTAAATGTTCATAAATCAGGGTTGCCACATGTCTGGAAAACCTGGAAAACAGAGAAATGTCAGGGAATTTCAAACAAGTTAGCTAAATGTCAGGGAATTCTGTTATACGTATGATATATTTCGCAGTACTGTATCAATTGTGCACCTCTGCCAGAATCATATAAAATTGTTCTAATGATTGTACACTAAATGCTTAGGCATTTTTCTTTGCAATCTATGCAGTGAGAAAAATTTTGTAAGATGTGAAGTATTTTGGTGTAAGTGTGTGTTATAATGCAAAGGAGCCAATCCTTACAGAAAAAAAAAAAGTTAGAATAAGGTCAGAGAAAAAAGATTCTTTTTGTCTGGAAATCAGGGAGATTTCAGGGAACTTTCCATTGTAAAAAAATGTGGCAATCCTGCAAATGTATAAACGTAAATACACAATAATACAATAATATAAAATAGTTATACAAGTAGGCCTATTCCAAATGGCAGGCTACAATAATATAACAAAACCATACAAGTGTGATAACATTTAATTCTATGTAAAAAAAACTGCAATGCACAATTAGGTCAATTTCATATTAAAGAATTCTTGTAAAGAATAGAATGAATGCTCCTTTAAGAAAGTTATTATGTTACTGGCCAGAGACGTTTGCTCGTCTGTTATTGTTCTTTATTGCAAAGTGTTCTGGTGTAAAGTGTTAATTTGAAGTAGTGGGGGGGGGGGGGGGATGATTTATGGCAGGGCTTATGAAGGCTTCACAAATGACTTGGACGAGGATTGGTAGTTTTTCTGAGCTCATAGCTTGGCTTAGTAAGGAAAATGTGTTTTGGATGAGTGGGAGGTATTGTCGGATTTGGTTTAGAAGGGCATGGATGTCGTGGAATGCGGAGGATGGTGTTTCAGTAGGTGGAGGCGATGGTTTGGGAATTGCAGGCTGTGGTGCGGTCGACAAGGTTGTAGATGAAGTTTGCTGGTCTGGCATGGAGAAGCAAGGAGGCTTCTTCTTGAGCGCTGGGTAGTGAGTTTCTGCTGTTACGTTGGACCAAGACCACTAGAGAAGAGAGGTTGCTCCATGTGAGCTGGTTTGAGTAACGGTACTTCGGAGGGTGGCGCGTTACGTCACTACGGCGCAACGCTCTCCCGAGCCTAGGGCCGCGTGCCGTTCATTGCTAGTTTCGGACCGCTGTTTTACCCAACCTGTTTTGTTGTGAGTTATACTGCAGCATTTTGTTTGCTGTGTGTATTTCCAATACATTATCTGTGTTGCATAAGCGCTATTACGCTCGTACAAAAGGGAAAGTGTCTCGCAGTTGCCATGGATGTGATTCTATAGGCTACTGTATAAAATGCCCGTTTGCACGGTGGCAACCTGTAGAAATGTTTCTGGGCATTGTGACAGTGCGTTAAGCTTTCACAGATTTCAAGACAACCCTGATATTTTAATAAAGCGGGTGTTAGTTTGTAAGCGACAAGACAAGTTCAATCCGAAAAATGTAAGCATTTGTTCGGATCACTTTGTTTCCGAAGACTTCAAAAGAGATTTACTAGCTGAACTACCTGGTCAGAAGAGAAGAAAAGTGTTAAAGAAATGTTCTGTGTCGCATGCGAATCTACCGAATAAAATTGAAAACACGTCCCATGGCAGAAAACAACGCCTTCATTCCCGAACTGTGAAGAAAAAGCTTGTGGAAGAATTGCACCATTCGGTAAAGAAATGTAAATTGAACGATTCTTTACACAGTAATGCCATAAATGATGAACAACACGCTGAGATATGTCAGTCAGTCACAGAAGAAGAGATTGAATCGGCAGCTAGTTTGTCAGCGAAATTGAAAACTATGGAACAAGAAATTATGTTATTGAACATGAAAGTATATGAACTAGAAAATGAAATAAAATGGAGACAAGAATCAGAAAATCATTTGGAAAACGAAAACAAAATGAAACAACAGCTGCTACAAATTAAAATTCTGCATAAGCGAAGTCTGAAATTAGTTTAAAAAAAAAAGTGTGGGACATTTTGAAGAACGTTTGCGCACCTAAACAAATTGACAGATTTCTAACTAAAAAGAAATGTTGCTGGTTTGCTCTCAGGTCAGTTTCTCAGAAAGCATATGTTTACATAAGAAATAAACTGGACTTGCCACTTCTGGGGTTGTCGACTTTCTGAAAATGGACTAGAAATTTGAGGTGTAGGCCAGGCATTTAAACTGAAGTGTTGACAGTCCTTGAAGCTACATCTAAAATCATGAATAAAATAGAGTGCTTAACAATTCTGTCATTTGATGAGATGAATGTAGATTCATGATTATTTTACGATCAAAGTGAAGATTAAATACTTGGGCCAAATAGAAATGTATAAGTTATTATGGCTCGAGGACTGGCTTCAAAGTGGAAACAGCCTATATTTTATGACTTTGATAAAAAAAAAACCTACAAAAGAGCTGCTTTTCGAAGTAATAAGCACGTTTGAAAAAATTTCATTTTCTGGCGTTACAATTGTTAGTGACATGGGTAGAAGTAACATAGGCTTGTGGAAAGAACTGAATATATCATCATCATCCTGCACATTTGAAAACCCCCACACGGTACCAACCCTGTGTGGGTTTTTGCAGATATGCCACATGCCCAAAAATTGTTACGAAATAATTTTTTGGATTACGGATTACAGCTCCCTAGTGGAACAGTTGTTAGAAAAGATAATGTGCAAGCCATAATTGAAAACACAGAACTGAAATTGTTTTCAAAACTTACACCTCTTCACATTCAGTTAAAGGGAAATACTCGCCAGAAAGTAAAATTTGCTGTACAACTGTTCTCACACCACACAGCAACAAAACTTTCATCAAAATATCCTGAACAACCGGAAATTGGTAAATTTTTTGATGTGGTTGACAAGTGTTTTGATGTAATGAATGCAAGATTCATTCATGACAATTAGAAATAATTAAAGAAATGGAGGAAATGGTTCTGTACATGAGAATCGTAGGCTACAAAACATTGATGCCTTTTCAGAAACGTTTATTAATGTCTATACGATCTTTACTTGGCTTACATAATTATCTCTAGAAAACTAACTCATTGAAATACATAATAACATGTCGCTTAAATCAGGACTGACTTGAAAGTTTTTTTCCACGTCTAAGAATCATTGGTGGTACTTATGATAACCCAACACCAACAGATTTTAAGTACACTGACAGGCAAATGTTGCTAGGATCTGAACTTCCTCTGCTGCAAGGAGCATGTGTTGAGGATGATGGTGTAAGACAAAAGCCTTATCTGAGCAGCCAAATATTAAGTGTAAATGCCGAGTTAAGTGTACATGCCACAGAAAACAAAGACGAAGAAAACAAGGTGGTTCAAGAAGATGTAGTCATGCCCTTGACAAGATTGTGGGAAGAAAATGAAGCGTTAAGATACGTAGTTGGATATTTGGTTCATGCAAGGGAGGACTTGTGCTTGAAGAAAATTGAAGGCGCCAAAAATAAAGGTAACTATTGGTTTATAATTGCTGCTACGCTATGATTAATTTAACTTTGTATGCTGTTTACGGTGTAAATGTGTCTTTATATTTGTAGGTGGGTGGATAGAAATGCTGAGTCATGGAAAATTAACTGTTCCATAATCAAAATTTGTAGAAATTGTTCAGTGCGCCGAAGAAATGTTTAATAGACACCATGGGCTCTGCTTAAAAAACAAGAAAGGTGTCGTCAAAAATTGTTACGTGAAACTGATCAAACATTTTCCACAGGTTGACAAAAATGCTACTGAAGTTTGCGAGAACTAGAACTTTTACAAGACAGCGGCATTTAAGCTGCCAGGCAAAAATCATGTGTGCCGAAAAGAAGAAGCTTACACAGCTTCTTCAGAAGCACTAACCTTAAGGTAATATATTGATATTCATGAGTATGCTTGTTTTTGTGTAAGAACTTTACCATTACATGCAACGTACAATTAACATTAGCTACTAACTACAAAATAACTTTCCTGGCTCTCAGCAATATTTAAAATATTAAAAATACTTTTTTTGTTAATTCTTTTGAACACCACAGAACAGATTTGTGTAGATATAATAATTATTTGAGTATGTTTATCTTATCACGTCTGATTATATTGATCAATTATCTTAAGCTAATTCAAGGATAACAGGCGGAAGGATTTAGTGAGCATAAAATGCAATGTTTATTAAACTTTTCGTTGCATATACTAATGACAATTTTATTTTTATATTAATCTCTTTCGTGAACGGAAACGTAAATATATCAAAGAAAAGAATACTGTTGATGTATATTGCAAAACAGTAGCTGTATCGACGTGTATTGGATATATGTTTCTCCCTTAGCTGCGGTCTGAGTTGGCCTGTCGCTGCTCCAGTGACGTCAGCATGCACCCTTCAATGTACCGTTACTCAAACTGGCTCGCTCGGCCCAACCTCTCCTTCTACTAGTGTTGGCGATGGATAGTCAAGTCGCAGTTGCTGTCTGTTGCTGGGTTTCTTCTTCATACTCTCCACTTGTTGACGTCTGGGACAGACCTTGTAGGCTCCTTCGTGGTGTCTGCTCTGCAGTTGGGGCAGGTTCAATGGTCTGTCTCTGAGAGAGGGTATTTATACATGGAATTCTTGTCAGAGCACTGACATCAGACAGGAGTCCTGCGGCAGTTTGATGCCACATGGCCGTAGCACTCTGACAATGTAGTGTAGCACATGACAGACATTTTGATGCTGCTGGGCTTGGGTGTCATCTTGGAGGATGATGAGTATCTGGGGGCAGTAATGAGCTAGCTGCTTGATAGCTGGGTCACCAAGGACACAGGCATCGAAGTTGTAGAATCCCTGTTCTTCCAGGTCTTCGACTACCTCCTCGGTATAAGTGCCTAGAGGCAGTTAACAGATGACCATCTTAACTGGTTGCTTGTCCAGTCAAGGAGAAAATGTGAAAGGTTCGAGACCTTGACGTTCGAGTGCTTTGAGGAAACGTTTGTAGCTGGTTTTGCGGTCAAACTTAATACGGTTTCCCTGCTGATGAACATGAGGTTGCAGATTGGTTGGTTAGAGACACTCCTCTAGGATTTCTTGCAGAAAATGGACAGTGCTTTTCTGGGCTGCTGAGAAGGCTGCTGAAATGAGCTGGAAGGTGACATCACTTGACTGGAGTGACTGGAGTTGCTAAGCGACTCGGAGCTCGAGTCGTCGTCATCAATGGTGAGAGGCGAATATATCTGTTGCAAGATGAGGAATCATCTTCACGGGGTGGATCGATGATACCTTTCATTTGTAGAGTGGTCGCAACTATTCTTCATTCATGTTGCTGAAATTGCGTCTCTTTTTGCATTGTTCAACCTGTCTAAGAGTCTACAATTCATTGCGTGGTAGCTCACACAACCGTCTGATTTGTGCGAGCCATTGCATCTGTCCTTAAGCAGTGTTCGAATTGACCATTTAGTATATTAGTATTTTGGTATTTAATGGCATTAAATTTGGGCGTCATCCATAATCACTTGTTCAAAGATAGTTCCCATTCGGTAATTTAGTATTTCATCAAGATTTGTTAGGTACATACCTACTAAAACTAAAATACCAAATAAGTCATAATTTTAGGCACGTGATCATAGTAAACTAAAAGTGCCAATTCAAACATGGCTTTAGATTACTTTTCTGCCACTATGGCCATTATAAAGGATATGGATAGGATTTGAGGTTACAGAATTGTTTACGCAAACAAGTGTTTCAAAATGTTTATATACTTCTTGCAAACAATTTTTAACGCAATTAAATTAAATGTGAACTAGTAAATGTATTTTATTCATATCAAAGGGCATGTATTTGGAAATTAAGAAATAAAAACATGTTTGTCATTGCTGACCTTGTAATTGTCACTTGTATAAGTGTGGGATAGCTCAATGTTGGGTACATACTGACAAGACTATAACCCAGGATTGCTAGATTGTTTTTGTTGAAGTCGCCTAAATGGCCAATCTTTTGTCCACATTATTTTAATGGATTGTAAATTTTTCATTAAAAATTTTATATGCCTTAAACACTCATTGTTTTTAATTTTTTTAAATGTACACATAAATTTAAAAAAGAAATATCAAAATCATAAACATGTGATATTCTATTCGTCTATTCATCATCAGCTGTAAGTCCCTCTTCACATGTATCAACAGTGATCACCATTACCAAAAAATCTAATCACAACTTATGAGAATTCATTATTTTGTTTATAATCGCTAAATATATCAATACTAAGTAAATTATTCCAACTAGCCTAAATATTGCAATTTCATTATGAAAATAGCTCAAATTGAGATAATTACATTTTATAATTTTTGATTGTAAATTTTGCCTTGAAATTGTCCAATCTGGCAACTTTTTAACCACTAAGCTTGTCTCACTCTCAAATTTTCAACTTCAAATATTTTTGACAAAATTTGATGACAAAATATAGCCATCAAAATTTTCCTTTCAACAAATTTCATAAAATAAACTTGAATGTGCGTGAAAAGTGTCACACAGCCAAATATTTTCAATGGGATTAGGAGGATCTAATCTGAATTTTTACTTAAAAATTATATTTAAAGTGAGATAAATACTGTTGTGTTTCCATACACTCCATTACAGGAAGAAATGTATAGACTGTTCATGGTAAAAAGAGCACTTTTGAATGCGCTGCTTAAGATCTACTTGTATGCCTGTTGTGTATTCTTCTACCTTATGACAGATTAACATTGTCGTGGGCCTCATCTCTTTATTTGTGCATCGGTCAAGTGAAAAATAATTTAAATTATAAAAAGTTACCTAACACTTTTTATCCGACGTTAAGATACGGAACTACTTCCCATCCATCATTACTAAGTTACTAGGTGCATGTCACTCAGGGCGAATGCTGAAATATATGCAGGTATGGGTAGTGACTTTTTTCTAAGGTTCATTTCAAAAGTGCTCACTTTATCGTGAACAGTCTTTAACAAATGTTATTTATTTTCACTTCTTACTAAAACAAAATTTTATTTATCACAGATGTTTCCTACAAAATAAAATTTAATGCCCCTGAGCTCTTAATGTATGTGCAATATTCACTTAAAATAGCATTCATGCTTAGATTGCTTCTGCAGTAATCATATTCATAATCCATATTGTTTTCAACAACTGTTTGTAATTTTAAAGCTTCATGACGTTCACACTTTTCGTACACAATTCTGATGGGCTGAACCCATCAAAAATCACAGAAATTTTTGACACTAGTAGAATCTTAAAAATTTTTTATGACAACTGAAGCCATCCAACTTTTCAAGATAAATTTGGCTGCGTTTATGATGTTTTATTAAAGTCGCAACTGTCCAACTCTCATTTGACCAAACTTAATGGCAGCAGTTTGAAGGAAATATTTGACGGTGTAACAGGAGCTTTAGTGTGATTTCACTTGTTTGCTGAAACTACTTAGACAAAGTATATTTTACCAACAACCAATCAGGGTGCTTCTAGCCACTTTGGCATTGTCCACTCCGAAAAGATTCCCAATCTCAACTTTTTGGTGTGTAGACCATGCAGACAATGCTGGTATTAGTCACAAATCAGTGTGTGTTAGCAAAGGCGAGTAAAATGACTACCATCAGAGACTTGGATTCTTCCTACATGACACGTACACTGTCAGAACTCTAAAAACACTAAGCCATAAGTATAAGTAAAAAAAAAAAAAACTGTACAATTACTTTATGTGTGTGTTATAATTGTGGGATATGTATAATTGTAGATTAAAACTTTTGATATGTAAAAGTTTTTCATTGTGAATAATATGAAAGAAAGACAATCTTTTCTGTGATGCATTTGCAAGTGCTAACGAAAATTTCAAAGAATTTATAAATTTGTTCTATAACTTTGTAATTGTATAGTTTCGAGTGTTTAATATTATTATTATATCTGTGTAATATATAGTTTTAATTTCGACATACAGTAAGACTTATATTTTTTATTTAAAACATGTACGTTTAAAATACCTAAACCATAGTGTGTGTGTATATATATATATGTGTAAAATATAAAACACATTTTACACTGAAAACAACATTTATGTGAAAGTTAAAAATTACTGGCATCTTTGCGCACGTGCGGGTCACGTGACTTGTGTGTGGTGAGCACCGTGTGTGTGTGTGTGTCTATATATGTGTGTGTGTGTGTGTCTATATAGACAAACACACACACACATATGTTGATGCCAGCTAACAGCCAACGGTGCTGGAGCCTGTGACGGTGCTCACCACACACAAGTCACGTGTCCCGCACGTGCGCAAAGATGCCAGTAATTTTTAACTTTCACATAAATGTTGTTTTCAGGGTAAAATGTGTTTTATATTTTTATTTGCAGGGTTTGATTTGTCTTAAAATGTTGTAAAGTGTTGGTCCACGTATCTATTGAAGTTGGGACCAAGACGTGTCACGAAACGGCACCGTGACGACCTGCGTGTAGCCCGACCACATGTAGGGAAGAGAGGCAAAGACGACGTTGTGCCCAGTACCGCAGCGAGTTCTAAGAATTTTGCCAGGGAGTACATAAGGAAATGTCAACACGTACACTGAGGAAAACAACACCACTAACATGGGAACACCCAGCCACAGTAATGAACTGTCATTTAAAGGTTTTGCACAGACAGAACACTCAACACCTAGTAGTGAGGAGGTAGAAGCAAGTAGTACTGAAACACCCTTTCTGGGTTTTTCTGTTAATGCCTGTAATGACACAACGTATTAGAGTGAATTTAAGGGGTTTCCAAGTGTACATGAAGAAAGTGGTAATATAAGTGCACACGTAAATGTCAACACAGTCAGTGCCAGTGAAGTAAGTTTTAAAGGGTTTCCCCAGGGCACAGCTGAATTTGGTTGTAATTAAAGTGTAAACGTAAAACCTGATACCACATGTGAAGGCGAGATGCCTTTCAGAGGCTTCCCAGTCCCCGCATAGGAGCAACTAGTAGGGCAGTGAGTGTAACAAAGCATAACACAGCACTAGCAGGAGGCGAGCTGAGTCACCACCACGTACCCACATTGTTGTTGTTCCTGCCAACACCCCCACCCCCTGCAAACGCCGAAGAAACAGACAACCTCCGAGGCAATGTCTTCTTTGCCCTCAGTCGGCAACCAGCCTAGCAGAGTCCGCCAGAGCAATTTAGCATTGCTTGCACAGTCTTGGCCTTCGATGAAGGGGTCGTTTGATACCGGCTAACAGCCAGCGGCGCTAGAGCCCATGACTGGGCTCACTACGCACGTGTCACTTGTACCGTATGTGTGCAAAGAAGCCAATAATTTTGAACTTTCACATAAATGTTCTCAGTGTAAAATGTGTTTTATATTTGTATTTGCTGGGTTTGATATGTCTTTAAATGTTTTAAAGTTGTTGTTGCTATTTTAAAATTATTTGGCTATGAAATTTAAAGTGCCAGCGGCTCAGAGTTTAAGAACACTAATATTTTGGCGTGAACGCCATCATAGAGAGACACTGAAATAATATGAAAATTCATAAGAAAATTATAAAAATGTGAAAAAATATTTCATTTAATTTGTGGCATTTTATTTTCTATAATAAAATATTTTACTCCCCCTGCATAGCACTTCTGCTTATGTGAACCCTGTAGGCGGCCATGGTAGGTCCGTACGATGCTTGTCTCTGGACAGTCTGTCGAGTAGAGCTGCCAAGGTAAGACACAGTCAGGTACGCACTACAACCTTTTGTTCACTGATGTAGATTTCAATAGTCAATTTAGTTTGCCGGTCAACCTTTGCTTGCGTACATTCTGCCAGACATTTCCCCAGCATTATGTTTCCGCTTTACTAATTTATTTCGCTCTTGTGGCATTTTTAACTTAATCAAGGAGGAGGAGTAGAAAGATGCCGGAGAGTTCACGCGACCCGCGCAACTTGGATCAGACACCATCTGCCTATGTTTATGGTGTTTCATTGTCATTTCTGCATTATTGATACGTGCAATTTTAAAGGCTTTGTTTTTATGTATGTACTTGAGGGAATTTTTCATGTTTGAATATTTTACGGCAAAATCACATATAACCACGTGGCTGACCTACGCCAAGTATTTGTATACGCCATCATTGAGTTTTGAGAGCTTATTTATATAACATCATATGTGCAATATCTTATTCAGGGTTCCGTATAATTTCACGTAAATTGATGCTTTTTGTACTTGACCAAGTGGTCATGTTAATGTTTGATATTACCACCATCAGGCATGTTACAAGCCTGTAATCACATATATCGTAAAGAGAGTGATTTTCTCAACAAGAATAATATTTTGTCTGAATTTTATTTGCCGTTTCCACAACAAAATATTGCAATTTTACCTGCACCACATGGTCTGCTACGAACTTCATCCGGCGGCATCCGCGCCATCTAAACTTATTTTCACACATTTGTGTGTTTATTGTGAATATTCATAGCGTGTTCCATCTTGTTTCATGTATCATTTAAGGGTTTATCTAATTTTGTAATTAGTGTACGGTGCAATTATTCTCGTCTTAGCCGGCTCTGTGTATAGGCAGTCACCTCACTACCCACGTGCAGGAGGGCAAGACCCCATGAGTTTGCATTAGTGATGCAGAGTAATCACACATGTTAATGTATCAGGGTTTGATTATGTAATTCACCATGTCCTAGCTTCAGGGAAAAATCGCCAGTCCACCCTAGCGGCTGTAGACTCTCTTCCCTTGTTGAAGATTGTGTTTTCATACACCATGGTGAGATCATCCATCTAGGCATGCGCTAGATTGATTGCGGGCTGGGGAGCACCCAAGCGGAGTTAACTAGACACGGCCGAGTGTATCAATTTCATGGCATGTTGATTTGTACGCACAGTATCAATAAAAACAAGTCTCAGTGCTCTTACCTCATTCATTTGTAGTGACAATGTCATAGCCACATGTGTTTTTCAAGTGATAAGTATGTTAAGTAAAAGTTTAGTATTGCCAACGTGTTTGTAAGTACGCACGGGTGAGACGGACACACAGAACCGACAGCATCCCTGAGAACCCTGAGTCTCAATAGTGCAGTGATTAGGAAGTACTACTGGCACCCAAATTACCAGTAAGTATTTGTGTCATCGTTCATCTCGTGTCTCAATCCGACAGCATCAATATATATATATATACATACATACATACATATAGATACACACATATATAAATAAATACCTATATATAACATTTTATATATTGCATTTCATTAATATTTGCACCATCTAGTTTCTTGGATTGTAATTAGTAATGCTGTTATATACATTACAAGTTTCATTTATAAAACTTGACGCATGTCACACTGCTGCATAGCACAACTGCTGTGCAAATTACTGGTCGACTTGCCCCACCAGCGAGCGCTGAGAGCTTGGGGCAC
The DNA here is from genome assembly GCA_029891345.1 of Dryococelus australis. NCBI lineage: Eukaryota > Metazoa > Arthropoda > Insecta > Phasmatodea > Phasmatidae > Dryococelus > Dryococelus australis. The sequence continues at coordinate 191,779,429 of CM056998.1, read as the reverse complement.
GTCTAAAGCAGCGTACATTTATTCTAGTGGCTACAGGGTTGATTCCATACGTTGGACAACTACAGACACGGAAAACAATCAATGCGTTTAATTATGGAAATTGTACTGCCCGCCCAGAATTCAACATACAGTCACAGTCGCCACCCCCTCGACCAGAGATTGTTTAACCCGACCAGAGATTGTTTAACCCGACCAGTTACGGACCAACCAACACCGATAAGGAAGTTGAAAGAGTCACCACAGGATCACAGCACCCCTGCACCCAGTGACATCACAGCCGCCGAGCCTCGAGAAGAGGCGGTAAACTTGTTGTCTGCCTCCATCCAGTGTGATAAGAAAGGCGTAGCGCTGCCTGCTACCCTGAGATAATCTACCCCTGTGGCAGAAGGCTAGCAAACCCTGCACCCCTGTGAGAGCCAGAAAGCTAAGACTTTGACTATATATAGGAATCCTGAAAACGCTCTTGCCAGAGTTCATTTGCCCGCCGACTGCAGAGGTTGGAGGGCTCTCCTGGGTCTGGACAAGACCTCCACCTCTACCAGCCTGAAGATGGCCAGCCTTCCTCTACCAGCAGCCTGCGAAGGCTCGTCCACCAGCTTGCAAAGGCTCTCCAGCACCTCCAGCTCTGGCTGCTTGTGAAGGCTTTCCGGAGGTAACTTCATTGTCCCCAACCCTGTACCTCCTACCTCAGTCATTCCTTGAGTTCCACGATAGCGGGCCGTTGCGACGTCCCCTCTGGACAACCACCCCTCCGATAACTAATTCGCTGTTAATTGCAACATTTAGTATTCTTGGAGTTTGCTTGTTTGGCGAGAATCCATCCAGGTTCGCCTTCACCTGGTGTAAAATTTAATAATTAATCATTATTATTGGTTTTAGATTATAAAATAACCGGATTCCCAGTGCTTTCTCAAGCATCAATAAAATGTTACGACAAACTTTAACCTTGGTGAGGTAGTCATTTACGCATCCTTAGTCGTTTTAATTTTAATTAATTTAATTTGGGGTTCAACAACAAACTTAGCTTTTTACTGCGGAATAAGTGAAAGTGGGCCAAACCCATCAGGATCACAGCATCTGCAAAGACATACTGGGATTCCTGGGAGTGTCCGGTACGCCCGTGCTTACCTGCGGTACCATTCAGACTCTCGAATGTCATTTCTCCCTGTCAGTGCCTCAGGAGTGACTGAATAAGATGCTCCCACAAGGGTTGTACTACGGCCGCTAGGGGGAGGAGCGAGACCAACCAGTAAATTAATGAAAAGAGCCTCAGTTAGACAGAAAGAATCCTTGCAATACAACATTAGTGGTAAAGTTAATTTTCATCAATTTAGACGACTAGAAAGGGAGAAGGACTGCTTAGCAGAAAAACATGGGTGAGCTCGAAGGACTCTACAGAGGGACCTATCTCAGTCTAGTGGCACACTGCCAGTCAACTCCACTCATGACACTGCACCCCCGTCCCCCTTACCTGAAATCACTGCTCCTGCACCACGTCCTATTTCACCCCATATAGCTTGAGAACATGAATCAAACACGATTCTGAACCAGGCATCTGTTGGCCATGGCCAAGCTACGGATGCGTTAGCATTTTCAGCCCGTCTAACCCCGCACTGATTGCGAAGCCACCTGCTCCAGCCCAAGTTAGTGACACTGCACCACCAAAGACTTGAATGATCCGAACGGCAGCCAGGAAGGTAATTAAACTTGCTACACCTCCCAAAACTACACCAAAATTTTGGATAGCTTCCCCTCCGCATAACTTTGTTCCTTCTAGTAAGCGTATGAGGCCGGCCCCTTTCAGACGTCCCGGAAGTGAATGAGACCCCGAGTAAGAACTATCCGAGGAAAGTCAAACTCATTCCCATCCCATTATCATCTCTAACCCCATTCATGGTATTTCATTGTTTTGAACATCTGGTGTCCCGTATTTTGGCAGCCTTCATGGTGAGCAAGGTCACGCTCCCTGGGAGGGGGCTATTTTTAACCAAGCTCACCCTGGGGTTTGATTCCCCTCCCTCCAAACGCAACCCTTCCACTAGGCGTTATCCTCATAAGGACCCCAACGTGGGACCAACTACAAACCGCCTGGTAAAGGAACACTTGTTAGAAACCTATACGCCTCCGAAAGGCCCCCTTATAACTACCTGGAGGGAAATCAGCACTCCTAACGATCCACCTCAATGATAGGTCCTCCAGTGAGGCGCCCCGGTAATGAGGTGACAGACTTATTGTCAATAGGGAGCATCAAGGTATAGGCTGGGTACCTCCTACCACCACGACAGGGGGTATGCAAAAAGTTTTATCTTCCATAGCATAGGCAAGTCTCTTATGTTTGTTCATCTGGCTAATAGAGGGTTTTCTTCTGGCTATTCGGCCATTATAGAAGCACATTTCATATCTTTTGTGCTGTGACATGTTTTCCTAATTCTCGTTCAATGTCTGCTATAATATTTGGACTGCTCAGTATTGTGTTTACTTAAACTTTCCTGACTATGTTACGTTTTTCTCTTTACATTAGAAATGATGGGCGACCACTTCTTGTTTTGTTGTTATAGGTTCTGGTTTCGTGAAACCTGTAAATGATGCTTTTGACTGTACTGATGCATCTGTTTATTGTTTCAACTATATGTTTGAATGATTTTCCTTTTCAAAAATTTCATAAAACAATTTTTCTTCCTTTTTCCATTATTTCCTACTTCTTTCATTCGATTTTTGGTCAGCACTACCACAATCTGTTTCACCGAGCTGCCTGCATACCATACAAAAAGGCATATACTGCAAGTGAACGGCACTTTGTTGCCTAGATGAATACTTCTTTGATATCAAAGTCGACATGCCTTGTAAGTTTATGTTCTGATTGTAATAAACAGAACATTTTAGGAAGTTATTAGAAGCAGCCACATTGGCAGTTAATTCCTTGTTTTGCATCTAATATTGACAAAGATGGAGTGTGACTATAGTCTGTCAGGAAGTCGCTTGTTAGGTGGGAAGCACTGCAGTTATGTAAATGCTACGCTGCTGAACACTTCATCATATTCAAAATGTTACAGCACCAGCTCACTGAACATTGAACAAAAACTTAACCTCAAGGTCAAGGAACATTGGTGTCATAGGACCACCTAATTGACCCATGAGAAAGAGAGAGACAGATGCACGTGCACACACACCCGAGCACAGCAACGAGGAAGGGGATGTCAAAGGGCCATGTCCATGCCCCCTCCAATTTTATTCACTAACTGTAGTCAAATTTGATTGTAACGGGAAAAGGGGGGGGGGGGGGGGACACAAAGTAAAAAGAATTTGAACAGTTGTGTTCTAGGTCAACAAAAATTCAGCACTAAACATGCAAATTCAAATGGTGGTGTGTATGATTTTGAAAATATTTTCCATAAGCAGGTAAGGAAAAGGGGAAAGTGTCTTCTACACACGCTGAGTTCATTGCAATTCTTCTCAAACATGATGAAGTGACTATTTAAAGGCAGCAGTCTTTCATGACCCGAGTTACACTGGGTTATCTAGATATCTCATTTTACAGCTGCTCAGGAATGGCTTTTGACTGCTACGTCCTAGTTTTTAGATGTTACTTAACTAGTGTAGTCTCATACTGAACCGTTATAAAAACAAGATAGTACAAACAAAGACTGTAAACTGAAATTTACACACTTCATTCTACTGAGAAAAAAACTTGGAAAGACAGCAAATAAACAAATTTGTGAAGCTTCTAAACAGCTTATAGTTGTATTATTTGTTTTACTGTTTAATCTCACTCCCTTTTACTACACATTTTGCTCACACACATCTTACATTGGCAACTGCCTTAACATACACTGTTTACAATCTAACAGGCTCACTAATCTTTACATCATCACTGCATCTCCCTTTTTAAAAAAGTAAAATTTCTCTTTTAAAATATTTTACATATTTAGCAACACAAAGTATTAAGTTCGTCTTGGTGTGTAGTCCTTAAGGAAACAAGGTGTCTTGGTAGCTCTTATTTGGTTGGTGGGTCGACTCAACATGTGGATCTATCCTTACTCCCACAATCTTACTATGTTCATGCTCAAAACCTTTGAACTGCTCTTCCGGATCACTCCCAAAACCACTGAACCCCTCTTCCACCTAGTCACCCATTCCACTACCTTGAACAGACTGCTCTGGGTTCACCCTCGTAACACCATGTTTGCCTGATCAATAGCACTGGTTGTTTACACTTGCATTGTGTCATGACTCTTTGGGCTGGTGCTCCTTGCTTATCAAACACTTCAAGTGGTATGTGTTTCTTCTCTTTATTCTTCCTTGTTCGTTTTGAATGAACACAGAGCGTGGGCTTCCTTCCTCTGTGACCACCTTAGCTGGTGGTCATATTCTCTCATGGACAATACAGCACTTCCTTTATGACCTCCATCTGAATAAGAGGAGATTAGAGCTCATCTCTGAGGAGAGATGAAATACAATCTGGTTAGGAGAATTCTCCGCTTTTCGTTCAGTAGTCCAAGCTACAGAGGGATGCAGATGATTGGGTCTGATCAGATGGAAGTGGCTGGCTCTTGCAAGCACTGCCTTGTTCCATTTTCCTCCAGCACTCCACTCGACTAGCGTTGCCGCAAGGTAGGAAAAAGGCTGAGCTTCCACTCCTCCCCACCATTGGAGAGAAAGAGCATATCCTCCTCTATTAGCCACTGTCGCAGGCAATCAAAAAGTCTACTGTGCGCGCAGACAGAACATATTCCTGGTTGAGCTAAATTAGGACGATGGGACCTCTTAATATCGGAATTTGATTTTGAAGTGCAGCACTGCCCTGGGGTTCAGAACGATCTACCCGATGTTTTGTCCCGGCAGCCAAGCTCACGAGAAGACGCCAAACCAGACGAAGAAGTGGGTTGTGTTTTCCCTCCGGAATCCAAACAGCTTCAGCCCGAAGAATAAATGTGATTACTGCAGTTACAGCTCTCACATAGTCAAATCAGACATCAGCAACTTTATCCAGAGATTAAAGATCTGCTCCAACAATACCCGCAACTGTATGAAATGAGCGACAGTCGTATGGTCACACAATTGCCAGCCGGATGCCCCATGGAAGATCTGGATACCTTGAGCTCTGCGTAAAAATGTATGCCACCATTTCCACAATCACCCTGATGCACGACACCCAGGAGCTCTCACCCAGGGACTCAGAAAATGCTCGCGGACATAACCATCCATTACATATGGGACGGGATGATCCGTGACATCTGCCAATACGCAAGTCAGTGCCCCATGCGCTGCCAATACAAAGCTTATCCTGCTCAGCAGAGCACTGCCAAACCCCATAAACCATATGCACTATGGAACTAGGTCGCCTTAGACTTGATGGGGCCTTATCCCAGGAGCACCCGAGGTAACCGCTACATGCTATTGGTCACAGAGTTGTTCTCTTGTTGAGTAGAAGCATTTCCATTACCTACTCAGGATACCCGGCATATTGTTACCAAGTTTGATCAGGAAGTATTCCTACGTTAGGGATACCTACCCTATGGAACAGCGCAACCAAGAACTCAAGAAATGCCTGCGCCTTAAGTCTGGAAGAAAACCAGCAGTACTGGGACCGCCACTTGTCAAAGATACCATCTGCCCTACACAGAAGAACAAACGAAGCCCCCACTTCCAGTCCGAGTCAGCTTCTGGTAGGACGCACGTTACCACGCCCGAGAGAATGGCAATGGGAGCACCCCCCCCCCCCCAACAATGCCGCAACACGAAGCTATTCATCAAGCCGCTGAGTTAAGCTTTGAATGAGACCGAGAGAAGTAGGATGAATACATAAGCCGTAAGTATCCACAACCCCGCACCAGACTTCATCTTTTCGCCACATGGGGGAGACAGTACTACTTCGTAACCACCCACTGAGCAAGGGGTGTAATCATTTCAGCGTAGGGTTGGCTGGCAAGTGGGAAGGACCCTACAAGATAATTTGATGGCAGGAAAATGTTTACTTGGCAAAGATCATCGTGGAAGGTTAGGGAAAGCTACAAGAGGCCAGATACGTCCGTACCCCGAGTCTGCCTGGCACCCGTTCAGTATTCGCCACCTTTGTTACCTCGCGACACATAGAGACTGGTTCCTTAATATCGTCCTACGTCCAGCTGCCAGGAAGAATGGACGTCTCTCTCCAACAGATCAAGCAAAGAAGAACATCAAGTAACGAACAGTTATTGCTCCGAGTCAGTTAGGATAAGGATACCTAACATCGGCAGAGTAGACACCTCTAAAAGGACTGTATCGTCTACACCCTCCACGTTTCGACGGAAGTTCACCCAGCACCCTGGGAAGTGAACTGAAGAGCGCTGAGGATATTTCCTGGAGAAGTTCAGCAATTGGAAACCAGCCACCAGCACCTGCCACAGACTGCCGGCACCAGCAAAACCCCTTCAGTGAACACCGCCAGATCACCAGCACCTACAAAGTCTACCTCACAACGGACTGCAACACCAGCTCGAGCGAACATTGCCAGTCAGGAGCCGGTAACGACAGACCTCATCCCGGCAGTACCTGCAGAGCAACTGCCATCCTCCATAGGGGCAGCACCCCAAGCATCCAGTATCCACGAGGTCCAGTCACCTAAGTTGGGCTCACTCACTGCCACGGTACTCCTGATTGTATAACTGACCTAGCAGCGCAGAGGCTACCGCTTTCGAGTATCCAGTGCATCAAGCGATAGAGCAACTCACAGGATGGTAACCAGGGTAAACCCAAAGGAGACAACTCTGAGATTTTAATTACAAATTCTTGTGTAGTTAGCCCTTGTAGTGAAACTGTATCCTGTGCTCTGATTTGTCCTGACGTGTGCCCGATTAGACTGACTTGGCACATTGGTCGAGGATTTTGTCCGCTAGACGAAAAGCAGGGTAGTTGGTTTAGATAGTCGGCGTGAGGCGAGGGGTGTTGGTTACCACTTACTTACTCCAGCTTCTTGGGCGTTGTGGTCGGGGTAGGTTTGATCTAGACACAGTGAATTCGGTCTACGCTGGATCGGAGTTTCCACAGGTGTGCTTCATTGGTCCAGAAGTTGAGGTTGTCCCAGCCGAGTCGGACTTTGGTACCAGTGAGAAACCCTTTTACCACAGAGTGACATGTTGGATGTATGTGGATACAAGGTGGGAAGTCAATTACCAGAACCGGAGCAGCCACGACTGCCTGACGTCTAAGTTTGGCAGCACGGTTCCGTTCCAGCTGCCTCTCCTGCGTAGGACGTGGTAGTGCGATTCAGGACGTGGTAGTGCATTTCACGGTTTGAGAATAGAGTGAGCCAGGTATTGTTCTCTACGTTTTCTACCACTCCTCTTCTCGTGAGGCATAGGGCAAACAGTTCCGACAGCCTATGTGATGCACTTAGACAGGAAGGTTTGACAGTGTAACCCAATAGTGACTTGCCGGCACGAGCTCGATAAAGAGTCCCCACTGATCCCCCTCAGTATGCGGGCTGATCAGAGACGTGGTGCCGTGGGGACCACCGAGTCTCTACTGGTTGTACGTTTGCACTAGGTTGAACGGCAAAACTTCAGGCTACGGTCACCGCGCACTGACTTAGTGCGAATGGCGAGAAATAACCTGAGTCTGTCGCCCCTCCCACTGTGAAGGTATTTCTAGTGGTTGTGGCATCTCTGTTTCTCCCCCACAAGCATTGACTTAGTGCTAATGTGTGACGGGGAAGAAACAGGTAGCCGTCTAATATGTATGTCTTCTGACGTGCAGACCCCTGAAAGGGTTCCACAGTCAGGCTAACTCGGTTTAAACAAATCTCCCGGTTTATATCGGCGGTGCACAGCATATTCTGTCGCCAGCCGTTAATTCAAACAAATATCCTGTAAATGAAAAACAGAAATGTAGAGAACAATGAGTGTTTATTGAATATTCAATAAATACTCGACCCGAGCTACCTCCTACCAAACCATGGAGAGATGAATGTAACTGCGGTTCCAGGTGTAGGCAACCTGGTTCTAAGTTAAAAGGGGAATAGCTCATTCTAGACAAATACAAATTAGTTAAAGTTAAACTGCTAAGTAAAAAGTGTCTAGAGGAGACAAAGTGAAGTTGAATACGTATGTTCGTGTTCGTAGGTAGTCGAGACATTGTAAGTAGCCGCTGGGGGCATACTTGAAGTTTCCAAGATCTCCGGAGGTTCCAACACTGAGTCAGTGCTGGATGTCACGAGAGAGGATGCGTAAGAATGACTCCCAAGCCCAGCAGCATCCTGACTTATATGGTGGAGCTTGTAGGCTGCCGGCGCGGGCTGTGGCGAGGGTGTGACGTCCTTCTGCCCTGGTTGGTGTGGGAAAACTCTGGTCAACAATTCTGCTTTGTGCCTCGTCGGTAGCGCTCTGCCTTACCCAAGGTCTGGGCAGATTGTAGGCTCTCAGCGTGGGGAAGGGGGGACGGCGTGCCTGCTAGGTTGCGTATCCTTCAGGTGAAGAGAATTCGCTCGTAAATTCATGTTGCCTGTAGGGTAGGTAACGCGTCACTCACGTCTGTAGCACTGGAAGTAGGTATTCGTGGTGATAAGTCGTAATTGTATAAGATTAGCTGTATAAACGGCACGCGTCAGTTCCGATAGATCTATGAATGAGAACCAACACAGACGTGAGGCAGATCCAGTTGGACACATCGCCTCCCAGTTCCAGACCTGTATCAAAGACTACGACAACGCAGCTTGCAGCCCTGAGACGCCACGCCTGCAGCATGAGTAAGCACCTAGATCAACCGTTGCAGCCCAGTCAACAGAGGAGACTGCCCACTCCAGCCGAGGGGAAACTGCTAACCACAACGTTGACGTAGTCTTGACAGCAGCGGGTGGGGGCTTAACGTACTTCGCCCTTCACCCAGCTGTCCCGGCCTACCACTGTGGAGGAGCCAGCTAACTCTCCAGACTGAGCATCGCAAGTGCTGTTACCTTGGAAAAGCAGCACTACCAGTCAGTTTGTTACTGACACCTGCAGTCAAGCACTGTGAGATGACTACAGAGAACCCAGCAGGCCTCCACTATGTATACAGCTGCCCCATGCCTGCAGAGCCAATATCATGGCAGGGCACTACAGAGAAAGGCCTTGGCGGCCGTCTGTGAGGTTCCAGTGGTTGCAACCCCTGCACGCACCTCCCAAGAAAAGGGGGCACCCTAGCAAACACAGCAAAGCTCCACGCCAGTGACGCTCAGTGCCAGGAGTCACTTTACAGTTGTCAATTGCTGCTTTTAAAAGGGATGGAGTCTGCTGGCAGGAAGCAGAAGGCAACATCTCTAGCAATTTAAGTTTACACCTCACAGTGTCTGTCTGGTATCAGAAGCTCACAAGATAACTGAAACCACATGTAGCTATCACCGAACACATTGTTAAAACTAAACTGGTTGCAAATCAAAAGGTATAAAATTTTTTCACTGTCATCTCTTCACACAATTTACTAAATGTATTTCTACAATATTAAGCAAGATTAGTAAAAACTGTCAGTTCACAGATATTTACAGAATCAGTGCTGTCAGTATGATGGAACCAATTGCCCCAGGAATGTGAATCTGTTCCATCACTCGTTCTTTAAATTTTGATGATGGTATGTGTGTCCTGTTTCCAAGAAAGTCAACATTCAGAAATTAAACTACCTATAACTCTTCAGAGTCAGATAGGAGTGAACACTGCAGGACTGCAAAATGACTGATGTGGTAACATTTATAAGCAGCTTTTACAATTCAGTTAAGAATTACTGTCAGGAATTTTCTATGAGCTAACAATTTTTAACTGTGATTAATTTGATTAAGTCAATGAAAGTTTCCCCTATTCCAACCCAAGTTTCAGTGTAATACACAACTTTTGATAAACCTAGCCATCAAAATGTTTGTTCTGTTTTTCATACCTACCACTGTAATTACATACCAGTTTTGAAAGCAAGCAAAGCTACAGTGGCTCCGCTGGTTAGAAATTATCTATACATCCAGTGCAATTAAGCCTAATAGTGTGTAATGGAACAGAGTCTAGCAAGTGTTTATCTGCAAGACTAATCACCTGGTTTTAACATAAAACTATCCTGTTTACAGTACCTTAGTAAGTCTGGCAATGTGAGTGCCATAATACACTACACAGCATTTAAAAAATTCATCTATCATCACAGCTGTTATCAACACAACCCCCATCTATGGATACTTTGAGTAGTTTTTTAGGAATTACTAGGGTACGCCACAAGTACCAACACACAATTGTAGTGTGTACAAACTAATTAATTTTTTTACTTTATAAATAAATTTTATTCACAACTTCACTTCACTTCACTTCATTTGAGAATGTAGGTCAAACGAAATTTCCATTTTGATAACCAATCACGAAAAATTAAGCATACATAAGTAATTTTGTTTTCTGCAACAGTTTTTTGGTTTATTGTTCCTTTTAGAGACAGAAAACTCATATGGATTTTATAGAAGGTGACTGTTTGGCTGTCTTTTTAAACGTTTCATACTCTGGTAATAAAATAACTGGGTGCTTTTAAACAAATATGAACACTTTCAACAAAACTGCACACAAAAAGGACACTGATGAAACAACACTAATAAAACAAACTCAAAAATTCAAACCCATTAAGTTAGTTAATAGAAAATCTAAAAAAATCATACCTGAAGTAAAATTTTACATAATACTTAATTGTTAATTCTTAGATTTGGTATCAATCTTAAGGCAGTTGCCTACCTGTCACTTGAAATGCATTGCAGTATGTTTGATAAAATATTTTTTTGATGATGCTATTAAACAAACTCCCAACTAGTTTACCTACGAAAAGAAAGTATTCCAGATGATGGCAGACTGGTACTTTCAAGACATTACGTACATTGGAAACACTATTTTCATGCCCTCCTAAATGGCTAAAAACAACTTTTCCAGAATGCTGTATCTCGAAATATACGAATAGGTACATGCAAAACTACAATAGAGGCGTACATCTGACTTTGCCACATAGTTGCAACCAATAAAATCTTAGGGTCACTGCTTAGTCACATTCAGGTAGGTCGCTGATGGTAAGGCTGCACGCCAGTTGAGCACCTTGCGCGTTGGGCTCTACATACACCAGTCGACATTGCCCATAGTCTAAATTCTTTATGTGGCACAAATTACAGATTACCTCATTACCATTTTAGATCTGTCACTTTCACTTTAAAGGTGTGAACTGAGCTCCTGGTGGTAAATATGTACAGCAACATCTTGAAGGAAATCGTTATGATGCATGTCTGTTCTACTAATATTAAATAAACTTATACTGATCCATGTGCATCACTCAGCCGTACATTTCAACGGAGTTTAAATGGCAGTACAACCTACTTGACGTCAAGAACTTGTACTGTTTATCCATGGCAAAAGACGCATGCTCCACGCCTGAAAAATAGTACTGTTCACCGGCCAAACCACCAAGACTATAAATCAAGGGCGCCTAATATTACAGCCCCCGCTGGATGGCACCACTAGTACGATCGCCGAGACATGCAGCAGCTGGATCCAGCGCCGCCTGGTGACGTCACATGCCCAGAGGATCTAACGCCGCCACCCTCTCCACCACGTCCAAAGGGCGAACCAGGAAGAGTATAAATACTGGGGCCCGACCCTTGGAATGCCAGTCTGTCCAGTCCTTCACCACACTCCTGGTGCCGCAGGAACCATCAGCTCCCTTGTCTTCACCACACTCCTGTGCCCAAGATCCCATTGTTTTAAGTCACTGAACACGTACACACTTCCGGCCCTTTCACGGCAAACACTGTAGCGTAGTCAAAGTTAAAGTTATTTTTACAGCACTTCATTTATCTATCCCCGTTAACTTAGGAACAGGTCGCCTTCACCTGTCAAGTGTAAAGAGCTTCTGTTAAGCTCAGAAACACATGCACCTTGGGCAGCCACCCTTTCTGTGCATCCGCAGCCACCCTTTCTGTGCATCCCGGTGTACAGAACGATAGAGCCTCGACACTAGGTACTCTTCCCCTTGGGGTTAGTTTGTCAATCTGGGGTTTGCTCTTTACACCGCACTTCTGGTGCCGAAAGGAGTACTTCCTTAGGTCCGAGGAGACTGATCCTTCAGGGGAACTCGCCCACGTATTGGAACAGTCAGCCAGTGATACCTGACTCTCCATATCCACCACACTCCTTGTGCCAGATACTAAGATAGGGTGACAGAATTGAGTTGGTAGAGATGGTACGTGGAAGTACACCTAAATAGGTCCATCACATTACCTGCTCCACCTCCATGAGACTGGTTTTAGATACTCTTTCCTCATGCCCTGCTCCCGTAGAAGTGGTATCCACGAGAAGATTGAAAGGGCAGATACTACAGTTGAACCTCAATTATTCCTTTTTCAATGGACCAACAAGAAAAAACGAGGCATGCGGGGAAAACGAGAGATTTCGATTTCAGGCCTGAGAAATATCGTACATAACCTTAAAATGATTTTTTTTTTAAAACAAACAGACAAAATATATCATTTAAACAACTTATTCAAGACAATTTATGATAAATTAAAAACTTCGATTTTTGAAATTGAGCAAAATTTAATTTTTATTTATATTAATATTTTCATTCAGTATAAGTACGTCGGCCAAGCGATTCTCAACCCCTCAGTAAACATTACAGCAACTGATAAATTTCCAACAATTTTCACCAATGATTACTTGCCAAGTATTTTTCAAACCTCTACAATTCTAACGAAACATGCAGCTGAGAGTTTCTGAAGATAATCACGCCTGTTAAATTACAGCCACTCAAACCTCATTCCAAATTCCATTTACAATAACAAGTCCATCGATAGTTGGATAGTGTCAGAAATTGTGAGATTCGTTCTCATTGCCGCCAAACCATAAACTAAAGATGAGGTAGATCACTTATTTGTCTTCTGCGCACGTACCCAACATTGACCTGCTCCATACCGTCACAACTGTCAAATTCACATGGTCAACAGTGATAAACATGTTTGTTTATATTTTTATTTTTAAATGACAAGCACTATTATACTAATAAAATACCTTTACCTTTTTGAATTTAATAAAAAAGCATTACAAACTGGTTAGAGGGCGTATAAAATCATCTCTAAGCACTTGTTTACAAATCAGTTTTCTAACTTAAAATCCAAACCACACCATTTTCGCTGGACGTGTTGACAGAAAAGCAGTTCAATGTTGGGACAATGAGATTGGTTGTGCGCAGCCAGCGAGATCGGTCTACCTCATCTTTAGTCTATGCGTCAAACTAAGAGTGCAATAAACACCTAAGAAGAATAAGATTTTAAGATGGTTACTCAGACGTCAACAAACAAATGCAGTAAAGACGTGGGAAAAAAAAAGAAAAACTGTTGTGGAATGTAAACAATACTATCGATAGCACCAGTTATATATTTTCTATGTTGTTTTGCATTCACATAGTGTTCAAAAACTAATCATACATGCAATCTTTCTTATGTGCTATTTGTAAGCAGTTTTTGGATTTTTTTACTGAAGCTCTGGGTACCATTTGACAGCACATGTAGGTGATAATCTCCAGGGAGACAAAGGTTTTCAGTCTGCAAGAAGAGTCTCGAGTATTTTGCAGTCCACAAACATGGTGAATTTTGCAACTAGCACATGTGAGAAGTGGTTCCCAAGACAGGATGGAACTGCCACTCCAGCACCGTGGAATAATTCTCTCAAGATTTTCTTGTATATAATTTTTGTTTCTGCTTATACCATTAATTCAAAATCACCGACTTCGCTACCATAATAGAAATCTGTACAATTCCAAGTGTTGTGGCAGTGGAACATTTGCACAGTTTTATATAAATACAACACCTTTTCCAGCTGGAAAACATTTTTCTCTCCCCTAATCACCCGTTTCTTTCTACGTATACACACAAGTAACATAAAAACTAACAATATCTTACCACTTTCTGAAATAGCACTACTGTATTTAAACCTCCAAAAATCTGTGCTTATACAAATTAGGCCAATTATCTACTATACATTTTCCTGTCCGCATTTGCATATGTAATTCAACATTTTAAAGTGCCAAACTCAATTTCAGTGAATATATAATTTAACCACAACCAATACAACTGTCCAGAATTTTTTTTTACAAACTTCAGAATACTAAAATCACATGGTACAGCAGTCCATTTTGTTAATTCCATCACAAGTGAATGTGCAACACATGGCTTTGCAATTACTTTGCCCTGGGGGGGGGGGGGGGGGGGGAAGTGATCAGTTTAGCACCTTAAATGTACCTAACAGGAAAAAATCCCTACAATAATGTCAAGGCTAAGTGCATTCCATTATTCTATTTTTCTCTCTCACTTAATGCATTCTCCATGGACACTTTTGTCAACTGAGCTGCTATAGTTGTACAGTGATCATACCTTCAGTTGTTGCGAATTATTTGCATAACACAAAACCAAACTGTATGTACACTGTACGCAATTAAAGTATAATACAAAATTTGTTTTATTCTTATACAAAATGCTTAGTACTGACGCATGCCAGAATGCTGCACAGCGCGACTGCGTGCTCTATGGATGACTCCGCCCCATCTACGAGCCATGTGTGCTCCGGGGCGAAATAATATAAGTGGCAATCCAAAATAAATGTATCGTGCTAAGAAGCCCACGAGCCTAGGTAGCCAATCACATAATTGTATATTAAGTGCGTAGTTACAATCCCCAACGTCCGTCTAGAATTATGAATGTAAAAGACACCACCGTGGTTGGAATTATTATTATTATTATTGAGAATTCTACTACTCGTGTCTGGCCCCTGGAAGAAGTTCCTGCAATCATGAGCAATGGCAGCACCCCTATGACCTCATGATGTCACAGCCGGCCTGCTTCAGAGACAGGGGTTTTAATTTGTCGCCGCCTCCACACATAAGAAATTCGCAGCGCATCTGCATCCCAAAATAAATGTGCCCCCATGTTGGAAGGCTACGCTACCCCCCGCACCCGAAGAACTGCTGACCAGAGAAAATTTAGTATAAATACAGCCCTGACCGACAGCACCAGTGAGTGGCGCTGGGCTCTGCAACCAAAAAGGACGCAAGCATAATCCCCAGTCTGCTGAAGACTCTTCTCAGTTTGCAAGGACTTACCTTCCTCCAGTCCGCAAGGGCTCTGCTGCTCTCCACTCCAGTCTGCAGAGGACTCTCCTACACTCAGCTTGCAGAAGGCTTTCCTTCGAGTCCGACCAAGGGCTCGTCTACTTTCTACCGTCAACCCTCCCCTTTCTTGACCCTCACCTTAAACCCGCGTCAAGACTCTCTCTTTCTCTCTCTCTTCCCCTCTTTCTCTCAAGACCTGCACGTGAGACGTTCAACAGCTACAGGTATGCCCCGCTTTAACCCGGTAATCCTTACCTCAGTCAACTTCCCTTGACTCCGCGGTAACGAGCCGTCACATTTCGTGTTACCTGCCTGATTAGCTTCCTCTTAATCCAGCAGCTGTAAAATTGTGTTGCTATAGATTTCATTTCTAGCCGCTGTAAAGTTGCATAGCTATATTTTACCTTCCTCAGGCTTGCCTTCGCCTGACCCCTGTTTTGTTTACGTGATTCTCGTATCACATTTTTCTTCAGTGTGTATAAAGTCAAGTTAATTATAATTGTGCATTTCTGTATTAGTTATAATCATTGCATTTACTCCCCAGGGACCAAACCACGCAATAAACAACCACATAACAATGAATTCTTATGTGCTGTTACTAGTAGTTAGCAGACCCTTGCACCCTATATTTTGGTATTGTGTGAATCCTAATATACAGATGTACAATAAGAAAGATGGTGCTCCTAGTAAGCAATGACATAGGGAACGTCGCACCCTTGCCCGAGCTAATGCCAACTCCGCGTCTGAGGAAGAATCCCCGGTCAGGTGTTACAACCAAATTCCATGAGCCATTTATCCCTTCCTTCCTTTGGATATTTCTTCCCCGCTAGATCACCTACTCTATGGTAACTGGCCTGGGTATCCGAAAAAGGAATAAGCAGAACAGGAGAAATTATTAAGTCACGAAGACGAGGCTATTCCCCATGACAACCCCACTAGCCAGGCACAGAAATCATTCAGTAATATTAAATTAAAATCTGGACCGCGTATCAGAGTGAAACACCCCGCGGGCACAGTACTCCTGAAATATTGCGATATTAAACTGGCAACGGGAAAGTGATCCGGGTTAGACTCCAAACACAACTAGACTCCCATACCCATGTGACATGCCCCTCGGTAAACTTTGTTCCAATCCGTCAACCTACTTGCCCAATTAGAGTTTCATCTGCTAGACCATGCACCCCCATCATCACCATTAAACTCCTCACCATTACATACATTTGGGACAGCTGGCATCCCGCATATTGGTGGCCCTACTAGTGAGGAGGATCACACTCCCGGAACGGGAAGCCACCTCTATCCGACTCACTGTGGAGTTTGACGTAAACCTACCCCCAAGCAGCTGAATACTGTATCTAATCCCCTTACGCCTCGTATGCCTAATTGAATGTAGAGTATTCACTGTGGTAGGCTAAGCTGGGCTTGGCAGGCCGGTCAACATTACTGTACTACCCTCTAGGATAGTCACACCCCATAGCACATGCATCAATGCATAAAGTAAATCATATCTATTAAATTATTGTAAAGCACAGAGCTGCACATAGCTGTGTATAAATGTTTACAAATGTAAATAAATATACAGTGAAACCCTGTTAAGATGTTTAAAAAAAATACTGAAAAATGTGTGCTTATTAAGCAGGAAAACTTCTTAAAAGGGTAAAATTCTGTATATGTAATAGACAAAGTGCAAACTTTCTAAAGCTTAGCAAGCAGGAAAATTTCGTAACAGAAAACTTCGTAACAGAAAACTTCATAAGAGGGTTTTACTGACCTTTAAATAGGCGAGTATTATATGTATTTAAAATTGTTGGTTTTTTAAAAGAAAAAACTTAATTTCAGTAGTTGGCAGAACAGTTGAGTTAAATACTACAACTACTTCAAAAAACAAAAATTTTATTTCAGACTGGTTTCTCACAACATACTATATGCAAAAAATGAAAAAGGAAGGAAATACATGACAAATATTTCTTACCTTACGAGCCTTCGACTGATAAGTCAGTGCTTGAAACGTTTCAGTTTTTCCTGTGTCGATGTAATCTTTTGATTGTGTGACGAGGTACTCTATCCTGTCTACCATCTCACCCTGGCATCAGCCCCTTGGCAGTATTGCCAGAGATGGTCATGGATGGATCAAGGAAAGGAAACGGAAGAGCAGGAGAAGTGGCAGCTCGTATTCACCGCACAGTTATGACAAAAGCCATCCAACATGAAGCACCCAAAGAACAGGTAATACCCAACAGAGTAACCATAAAAATGATGGAAAATTTAACAGTGATATTTGTTAAACAGCACAGAAAATGACAATAGGCACAGGACACCACAACCATTATTAAAGCAAATGTTATTACACACAGAACATTATTTACGACACCATCACAGTGCAAGGAAAAAAAATTGTAAGCAGCAAGGTAGCAAGAAAATAAGAGATGACAATAGAAGACAAACGGACAGGTACATTGTGGAATGGAATATGGAAAGGAAAAGGAGAAAAATAAAAGAAAAAAAAAAACAACAATTAGCAAAATAAGACATGTGCACTTGTACATAACAAAGAAAAACACTCACCCGCCTAGCTTTACTCTGGTACTTGAGTGCTTTCTTCGTGTCTTGGGTGGCCGTCTGGACATAGTCCACTGCATGTTCTACGTGATATTCGATACGATCTATCATTTCCCCCTGTTTGCAACCCACAGTGTTAGCATAGCCACATGCATACAAGAGAACAGCACCACAGCTACACTAGTCTATCTGCCAGAACAAGTGAAACACAGAAGCTGAAGACAGAAGGGACTCCACCATTTGCAGGTCTTTTAAAATCAGAATGTGTGAGCAAACAAATTGTTTACTGATAAAGCTGAGTAATGCTACATTGATATATATCAATGTGCACCTTCTGACCCCTACATGGTTATATTTTCTTTACGTAAAAAGTATAATTTAAGGTTAAAAATTACGAGGTATAAATTAAGGTTAAAAATTACGAGAGTAAAATGTCCGTGGTGAATGGCCACAATGCTCTGATTGGCATGCCTGTATGTATGAAACACACATACATTTTTTAAAAAATTGCTGGTAAAGTGATTTAACTAATTTTGGATTTTTTAACAAAGACTTTGGTAAGTACCTTTAACTTTACTGAACCCACATACGTACACAGATATACTTGCAGTCAAAGAAAACAATCCTTGCATAACCAGCATTCTTAAAATATGAAGTATTATTTTTTGCATTTTAACACTTTGACGTGTGATGCATTCCTGTGCATTACGATGCGCACTTTACTCAACGACTTCACCCCGTCTTTGAATGCAACGTTCATACAGGGACAGGTTTACCCCGCATAACAGTACTTGCAGGACATGTGCCTACAAGGTATATTGGCGCACGTCAAGAGCGACTACAGATACATGATCCTAGATTGTACTGTTTGTCCAGAAACTCCAAGAAGCAGTCATGCCAACACCCACCCCTGATGTAGAATTGTACTGTTTACTGAGCCATTGGCACCTTATAACTAAGGCCAAGCTAGTACTACAGTTCGCCACTGGAGAGCAGCACCCAGTCTACTCCAGCAGCTCCAACTTCCAAGCACCTTACTCAGACGATAAGGATCACGCCTCCCGCAGAGGAGATTCTAAATGAATAGTGCCGCCTCAGCAGCAAGAAGTTTCAGCCCCCCGAGACCGAGGCTAGCTACCATCGCACCATGCAGCTACAAGTCTCTCCAAGCTCCTCGCCGATATCAGTATAAAAGGGCTAGCACCCCTAAGCTTTTGAGTCTCTGCTCCTCCACTGCTCGCAAGGGTCGGAGGTAGTCATCGGGGTGCATGACCACTGGGGCATCCAGAGATCCCACCACTCACAAGGGCCGGAGTCTCAACCCAACTGGAGATATCGCCGACCAGAAGCTCAACACCACTTCAGCAGCTGCTGACCTGCCATCTGTAGCCACCGCAGAGTAACTCCACCATACCAGAGGTTCCTGAAGACCTCGTTCCTCGCCTACCACCACCCCCTCCTGGTAAACACCCAGAACCCCCTTGGTAGCAGGTCATGTCGACATCCCTTCTGGATCTCCCTTACCCACCAGAGAGCGCTTCAATGATGGCAACTATCCTTCTGGTATCTGCCACCCCTAGTTATTCCTTCAGAACACCTCTGGTAGTTAGGGACTGTTATATGCATTACTATTAGTATATTTTCTTGCCAGTCTTAATTTGACCACACAATACACCTAGCTTTTGTCCAAGTCGCCTTCACCTGGATTTTCAGATTAGGATTAACTTCCGTAACTTACGTTGAATTTATACGAGTTAATGCTGAACCACCATGTTTTCCAAATACGTTCAATATAACACGTATTTTAAAGTATCCCTGCGAGTTTAATTTCTCTTTGTTTCTATTTGAGTAACAGTCTGAGTACCCGGAAGTACACGTTAGGGATGTCAGGTGCCAGCTTAGTCTCTATAGGTTCTCTCTTTCAGTCTTTAAATGTCATACACTCATCAGGGATGTGTACAAAGGTAATTAAAGAGGCCTTAAATGTTTTCGAAGGAGAGAAAGCTAAATTACCCCATTGTTCCCCCCCCCCCCCTAATTAAGCTACCTAAAAGGCAACACCCTATTATACAGGCAACTCTATGTATGGAAGAGATCCCCTTAGGCCTTGACTGGCCTTGTCTAAAGGCATCTCTGCAGGTAACCCCACATTCAGTCGCCGCAAACAGCCAAGACCAATTTCGCCCCTGCACGCCTTCCGGAACCGACACCTGATCAACCACCCACCAGCAATGTAAGTCAACCACCGTGGAGGAGCACCTCTCTTCTTATCAAACTAACAGTACTGAGTCTACCAAGGTGAAGGGTAGTGAAAGTGATCCCCAATTTTGTACCGACCAGGCGGCCCACGATGCCCACCTTGTATACTGGCCCGGCACCACAAGACAGGGCGCGCGTCCACTACTACCCTATGTTTGTTTGGGTTCCTTGAAAAGTCATTACCTGACACGTCAGTTAGGTACATACATCTGGCTCACAACAGGAAAAGTAACTTTTGATTTCCAGCCTTTTTCTGAAAATATCTCTCGGATCCAGAGTATCTCCGCTACTTGAACATAGAGTAGAACCCTGATTTTACGAAGAGATTCTTGTAAACCATCAAAATATCCTGAATGTTAAAAAAAAAATGTTGATGTCATTAATTTGTATACTGCAACATAAAAAGATTTGTGAAATTCTGTTGAAAACTATGGCCTGCGTAAGGTAGGGGCAGCACCACCTGCATCTGTCTTTTGCATGATAGTCCTCCCACGATACGCGACATCACAATGGTATTCTTTGCTTTCTCAAACAGCTATCACCTCTATTTAATACTCTTGAATTCCTGAACTCCAATCTCGTGCACATAGCAACAGAAGGAGTTAATGACAGCACTAGTTACACATCTGGCATTTCACTTCTAATGACATTCTTGCTTCACTTTGTGAAAGTGGCATGCTTGTTATCACTTGTCATTTCTATTTTCTTCGCAGTGCTTGATTTTTCAACACACTTTATGGCAGTGGTATTATAACTTTAATTTGGGTTTGTTTTTAGATTTAGATTGGAACCGACTATCAATTGCTGACTGTCTACTTACGCACATTTTACGGGATTATTTTTCATTTACATTTTCACATTTTCATTTATGATTTTGACTTGCTGATGACCTGTTCATGCACAATATATGCATAGTTCTACTCATGTGAATTTACAATTCATGAAACAGAAGATACAGTGTACAGTGCTTGTAAAATAATTTATCTACCTTTCAGCATGTTAGTATATGCAAGTCTTAAATGCAGAGGTGTCAAATTGGGTCAAATTTAAAGCCGATATCAGAGAATGACAAGTGGAATTTTCAAGTGCAGTGTAAGTAGTTTACAGCTAAAAGTTAAAAGGAGCTATGTTTATAAACTTTTTTGACATCAAGGAGAGATCGTATACATATCCTGGATTATCATTTCATTATAGAAATCATTATACTGAAATTAGTTTTTGTATTTTTAGTACAACCGCTGATTTCCTCGCAAGAAGCAAATGAAAATGGAATTTGCACTTGCTGGAAATTATGCAGAGCACTGTTTCAACTTAATTTTTAGCATCAACGAGTGGTCATACTTTACTTTCTGGGGAATCATTTTAATTTGGAGGAATATCAACGTTTAAATAAATTTAAATATTTTTATTAAAAGTGCTGATTTTCCAGTGAGAAACAAATTAAAATGGAACTTGCATTTGCTGAAAATTACGCTGCTCTCTGCTTAAAATTAATTTTTACATCAACATGTGGTCATACTTAATTTTCTGGGGTATTATTTTATTCTAAAGGTATACAAATATTACAATTTTTATTTATATATTCATCAATAAAAGTCTGATTTTCGAATGAGAAACAACTTAAAATGGAATTCACGCTTACTGGAAAATACACAAGACACTATTTAAACTTTATTTTTGGTATTTACAAGTGGCTGTTTGTAAACTTCTGAATAGTTTTTTTATAAAGAAAAGACAGCTGGATATTGAAATTAATGTATATACTTCAAATACAACATTTGATTTCCTTATTAGAAGTAACTGAAAATGGACTTTGTGGTCACCGAAAGATATGCAAAACTCTGTTGTTACATTTTTTTTTAGACACAAGGAGAGTTGCATATATAACATTATGGGGTATAATTTAATTTGGAAAACTTCTGGCTCTTGAACAAAACAAATGTCACTTGAAAAACACATTTTTTTCACCAAAGACAACGAAATGTAAACTTCATGTAAAAAAAACAATACTTTTATGATAATTTTTGGGTTCAAATTCAGTCTGTCCCAATTTTATGAAGTCAGCAATTTTACAACACCATTCTTGGGTACATGACACTTCGTAACATCAGGGCTCTACTGCAGCAAACAGGTATTCAGAGCTAGGGTCCCCTCAAATATACTAACTTGTTCATCATACTATAGAAAGTTTACAAGTTTTGTGGATTCTGCAAGTACTGTACCAAAACATGACGTAATATCTCTTAGAAACACACTGGTTTCATCTGTGTATTTATATACATGTTTTGTTTTTTCGTCTGCTAGTTTAAAAAGGTAAAACAAACCATTGCTGCATAATTTAGTTAACTGCTACCAATGTAAATGTATATTTATAAATTATGCTTTATTTATAACGTTACATATCAACTGCCTGTGCAGAGATTTCAACCATCTTCCCAAATGCAATTTACTTATTTTCGAAGTGAAATGAATGTAAACTGATAAAAAATTTTATGCTCACGGAAGTTTTCTTGTATTAAATAAAACATAAAATTGTGAGAAACTGTTAAAAGCTGTCTGGAAAACCACATTCTATGAGTTGGTTAGCAGCATACAAACTAGTGTTCCATACCATACATTATACAAGATTGGTGCACTCAGCTGGTCCAAATTAATGCTAAACAAATAATGCATAATTTAAAAAAATATTGGAGTCAGTTTTTTTAAATGATTTCAAGCTGGAATACACAGTTCAGTACCTGAGTTCACTTGAAACTAAAGTACTTCAATGAATGCAATGACAATATATTTTATAATAGAACATACACTTATACACAGGGCCAGCGCAACCTGGGGTGCAAACCCATGCAAGTGCAAAGGGGCGGAATGGCGAGAAATTGACGGGGATAATATAAAATAAAAATTGAAACGAAAATCCGCTGTTAACCTTATTTCTTACTGTGACTTTCTCTAAGTCATTAAGTTTTAAACAATTAAATTATTACTCTGTACTCTGTCGTAATCATAATTTCCTATTCCTATCATGTGTAACATGGTGGGAAAATTATTTCAGCATTTTTCAATTAGCTAACGGAATTAATTATGGTAGGCCTTTATGCAAGATTTAAATGCAGTCTGTTGTAACTTGTAATACACAACTTTTGACTCTTGATAATACCATTGTATTTATTTTTTGGGAAAAAATTTTTTTATTGTGTTCTTCTTTAAGACTAAGTAGTTCATGACCTACTTTAATTAAAGTAAGAGCTTACGGCAGAAACAATCAATACTGTAGGTAAAAGAATATGTTACATACTATTATTGTATGTTAGGGGTAACAATAATTTTAATTAAAGTAAGAGCTTACGGCAGAAACAATCAATACTGTAGGTAAAAGAATATGTTACATACTATTATTGTATGTTAGGGGTAACAATAATTTTAATTAAAGTAAGAGCTTACGGCAGAAACAATCAATACTGTAGGTAAAAGAATATGTTACATACTATTATTGTATGTTAGGGGTAACAATAATTTTAATTAAAGTAAGAGCTTACGGCAGAAACAATCAATACTGTAGGTAAAAGAATATGTTACATACTATTATTGTATGTTAGGGGTAACAATAATTTTAATTAAAGTAAGAGCTTACGGCAGAAACAATCAATACTGTAGGTAAAAGAATATGTTACATACTATTATTGTATGTTAGGGGTAACAATAATTTTAATTAAAGTAAGAGCTTACGGCAGAAACAATCAATACTGTAGGTAAAAGAATATGTTACATACTATTATTGTATGTTAGGGGTAACAATAATTTTAATTAAAGTAAGAGCTTACGGCAGAAACAATCAATACTGTAGGTAAAAGAATATGTTACATACTATTATTGTATGTTAGGGGTAACAATAATTTTAATTAAAGTAAGAGCTTACGGCAGAAACAATCAATACTGTAGGTAAAAGAATATGTTACATACTATTATTGTATGTTAGGGGTAACAATAATTTTAATTAAAGTAAGAGCTTACGGCAGAAACAATCAATACTGTAGGTAAAAGAATATGTTACATACTATTATTGTATGTTAGGGGTAACAATAATTTTAATTAAAGTAAGAGCTTACGGCAGAAACAATCAATACTGTAGGTAAAAGAATATGTTACATACTATTATTGTATGTTAGGGGTAACAATAATTTTAATTAAAGTAAGAGCTTACGGCAGAAACAATCAATACTGTAGGTAAAAGAATATGTTACATACTATTATTGTATGTTAGGGGTAACAATAATTTTAATTGTGTGCTTAGACTTCAAATTTTCCAATTACAGGGATTGAATTCTATCTCGAAAAAAGGAAAAAAAAAGGGATGTGAGGCGGCAATTAGAATTTAGTGCAGGGCTGCGAAGCAGCAAGCGCCAGTCCATCTTATACATGTGGTGTGCTCTGCAGTAAGTTACAATAAGATTAACTTAGGAGGAATTTAAAAACACATACACACAACTATACACACACGTGCATGACAGGTAGGTTACTTATGCAATGAACATTAATTTTAAGCATACAAAAAAACTTACACTACTGAACCCACATACACACTGCATTAAACAATTAATTTCTTTGTGATTAGTAATAAAATACAGTCAAGCAAGTATAGTAATTATAGGTAAGAAACAATTTAACATAACTTAGCACTGAGTAATTATTAATCATGCATATTAATATAGTATTATTGGAAGTTAAGTATTTCCCAAAGCTTCATTCATGCAAGTAAGAAACCATGAACATAATGATAAACCACATTACTCTGTGGTAAAATGTTATATACAAAAAATTAAAATACTTTTGATGACTGGCTAATCAATATTTTTTTTTTTTTTTTTTTTTTTGCAAACACGAATACCACATATCAAATGGCCCCAAGAGACAAAGCTAGCACGGGTCTTAAAAAAAAAATTTTTTTCACTAAACTTACATGTAGCAATTAATTATTATCTTAAACCTGTACAATTTCAGAATGTGTCACTTTCATGATGATTGTACCACATCCATTCCTAGTTACCATAAGTTCTATCATAGTTCATCAATAGCTGTATAACACTGTATAACACTCTACAACATGGGTCACATTATGTCATAGATACACAACTAAATATTCATTAAGTTGGCAACCATTTAGTTTAAGTACATGAATAAAAATTATTACCATTTTTTTCTGAAACGATCACATTAAGAAAGTTGTTTGCCCAATTTTGAAGCAGAAAAACTTTGTAGAATTTTGTAATTGAAAATAACTTACTAGGCAAACAGTTGTAACATTTCAATACACAAAAAAAAATTTATGTTCTGTAACCATGACATGATACTCTCTTGAGATTTTCAGGTTTAAGCTACTCAAAGAGAATAATTTATGCTGATAGGAGGTACATAATCTAAATAACGCATAACATAGCCACAGTAATTAAGTTTGTCTCGTACACATTACAATTACAGACACAATTTTAAAACATTGGAACACACAAAACCAAGCTCCCTAGAAGTTCAAACAAGAAATTAAAACATTTCTCCAAAGAAATTTCTGGTATAATGGTATGTATAAGATAAATATAAAACTGCTTCAGAAACAGTGTTCCAAGTTCATGAACCTTAAACAACAGGATTTTTAGTTTATGTACCTCCAATCAAAAACACTGTACATATATGTGTGTGTATGCACATGCACATACACCATATCTGTATAATTGGTTTCCTGTCAGTTGAACACTTCTGAAATAAAACTTAAGGAAATAGAAATTCTTGCCCATAAATACTTATTTTCAATGTACACGATGGGTATAACTATCGTAATGTTGACAATGACTTACGAACAGCAATTTTTCTGTCTTTTCACTTTTTTTAAAGCAGAAGGTTTAAAATTGCAGCCACCGATATTTGTTCTTTTTCATTTCATGGTGTTAAAGTAACATATGCACATACTTGTGTTTCTAAAAATTTCACATAATATGGCCGCCTCTGAGAGCAATCATTAGTTGTGCGATCTGATTATTTATCTGTGATGAAAATATGAAAGATGAAACTAAGCAAGACATTCATAACTCAATTAACAATGAACTAATTAACCACCAATTACACATTCAATACATGTTCACATGTGCAGACACACACATCACAGTACAAGCAAATTAACAACTTATACATTTACGAATGTACTGTAAGAAGGGGTGACATTGGACCTCGGGGATGACTTTGGCCCAAATATTGGAGTGTAATATTTGCTTTTGTAATAATTAGAAAAGAACATTTTTGTTCTCTTGCTTCTCTCTGATAACTACAACGCAAAACAAAATTAATCTAATTTGTTTCTAACAGTTAAAACAGTAAATAGGCTTACCTATAAGTTGGGCCAAAGGCACCCCCATGGGCCAAAGTGGTTACTTCCAGCAGTGTTCAAGGCTTCTAAGCTACCCTTTGTCATCCTCCTATGACACATTTGAGGTTGAAAGAGGTTTGGGTGGCAGGCACTCACAGTGACAGAATGTCCTGATAGAGGGAAAATGGGAGTATCCCAAAAAACCCACCAGCCAACGGCAATATCTGCCACAATGCTAGAATGCGAATGGCACCCTGCCAGGAATTGAACCTGGTTCACCATGCACACAATATGCTCTGCTGGAAACACAATCATTCACATGATCTCACCTCAACACATAAGTTTCCAACCACATTATCCTGCAAGGATGTTTCTACACGCTAACATAACTGAATCATCTCGCTGTATGGGTTTATAGGGTCCTATGGTATCTTCTTTTCTCATACAACTATGTATTAGTGCATATCAGCACGATCTTGTCCCATTTTCAGAAAATGCTTCAGCACACATGGTGCACAGCAATATTAAGTACCAAGGGTACACCTGTTACTACAACTCACTGACAGTAACTTGCAATACTTCTGAACACAAAGTCATCATAATTTATATGCAAACTTACTTTACACTGCAATACACAGTACATGAACAGGGCCTACTGATATAAATTCTCTCCCAACTGATCATATCTAAACACACACAAAATGTGCAACTATGCACAGTAAGTCCTTGATTAACAAACATGTGTTATATAACAAACACTTGCTATAATTTAAAATATAATCTTGTTGCTTTTCATTTTTATAGTGAATGCAATATTTTCTTTTCACAGACGTTTAAAAAGCACTCCTTTGAGCTGGGTGGTGGTAGTAGTAGTAAATTTCTGGCCAGCTTGTACCACATAATTCACATTGTAAAAATATGCGGTATTCTTTCATATATCAGGCATTATACAGTAGCTTGCAACTCTCTTTTCAGAGCCTGCGCACATGATTTGACTTAAGAATCTGTCTCAGTGCATGTTGAAGCACTGTAAACCAAGAATCCTACTTAAGTCCTTAAAAAAGGAAATTACATTCCAAGGAGTTTTAACTGGCAACTGTATATTTCTACACTGGTAGGCTGGGCAACTGTTTAAGGTGGCAGAATTATAAGGGCAGCAACTTCCATACAACTCAAATGAAAAAGTGGGATACAATAATATTACATTTGACTCTTGACCTATCGTTATTCAGAGGACTGCCAAAAAATGTCCATACATGCAGGATTTCAGTAGATGAGGTTTCTGACATGTACATCAATAAAATACAACTTATAAAACTTTATGTTGAGTATAGCAAGAGCTGTACATTATCTGTGAATAAAGTTTAGATAATAAACACAATAAAAATGGAAATTTTAGAAAAAGTATTACTGTAAATAATACATTAATAAACATTTCACCTAAACTCGTTTGAATAAAAGACAATGTCTCAAAATAATGTAAATAATTGATTGTAACCAGACACTAAATGCAAGCTAACCTAAAATTTTCAAAGCCTTTGAAAATAAAAATAATATGACACCAAATGCAAGTCAAATTTTGAATGTCCTGTGTGCACTCTATCCGATGAGAGCCCAGAGAAGTTATCGATCTGGCAGTGGGCTCGCGAGAGGTGAAGGAGGGGTGGTGGCGGGAGGATTACCCTTACACGCTGCTGCATATTGGTGCACAGGGAAAATGTCTGTTTTTTAACGTAATTAATTATATTAGAGTGCAAAGAAAACTTGTAATTTTGAGATAGAAATGAACAAATAAAGTGATTATAATTCATTTCTTCACTGCCTTTAATAATTAATCATTCAAAACCACGTCCTCCAATTTTCCCTGTAATGTGTTATACTGCACTTGGCTCGGTGCTTACCTATCCATTATTAGATGGCAAAAGGTGTTGAATAGACCCTTACATTTTATCAGTTTATTCAAAAGGCACGTGTATTGAAATTAATTAATATAAATCCTCTGGTTTCCACGCAAAAAATTACTGAAAATGAAATTCACACTTATAATACAAGTCACTATGTTCAAACAATTTTTGGCAACAAGGGGAAGTCAAGTATATGCTTCTGGACACATAATTATATTCGCGAAGATTAAACAAATGTTATGATTTAAAATCATGCAAATTTTACGCCATATACAATGAAACTGCAGCATTATGGGATAAAAAAAGACCTTTAATAACAAAAGAAAACATCTTTGCAAATAATTCCTCGTTAAAATGTTTTGCCTAACATTTTCATGCAAAACCACCTGCTTTGAAATACAAGTGACGATAGGTGCAACTATTTTGAGGAACGGACAATCTTGATAACATTTCTACATTTGCCACGTGCACTTTATTTGCTTGCTGCCAGCGTGTGAAGGCAAGCGGACGTGACCGATACACTTACTTCTTTCTTTTGCTAGACAACAACTTCCCCTCTCACTGGCAGCGTGTGAGGAGAGGAAGGAAGGTGTGCAGCTGAGAAAGACAGAAAAAAGGGTGAAAGAAAGGATGCCAGGTCACCACGCTCGTAGCTCTATATGTAACCACTTCCCCTCTCGAAGGCGTGTAAGGGGGAGTAGCAAGCCAGTCTCACCACACTGCACCACACCGCAGTGTCAACAGACGTGTTGGGGGAAAAAAAAGTCACTAGACAAGTGCCACAGAGCAGTTATAAACAGTGGCACGCGTGACGTAATTCACATCCAGTAACATTTGCATAAACACCCAGCTTAAAAATGATCGTTGTGGGAAATCTTAGGTGAAGGGACTCAAAATATACTTCAATCAACGCACCATGCAATAAACGATACAAGCAGTTTATATTAACATTATTTACATACAAATTTTGTGGGAACCACAAAAAATTGTTGGTGGATGTGGTTTATCGTATGCATGTGATAACAATACATCAAGAGTCAACTGTACACATGCAGAGAAGATGAAATCAAGCTGAAAGAATGTGAAGCAAATTTGGAGTTAACACTTGTACAATATGATTGTGTGTTCATGCACACGTGTGCATGTGTGAACACAAGCATGTGTGTGCATGCATGTATGCATGGGTGTGCATGTATGTATGTGTGCTTGCATGAATGCACGCATATGTGTTGATGCATGCCGCTACTACTACTAATCAATTTTGATTACGACTCATCGCTAAGATTCCTACTTCCACTGCTACAGACATCAGAAATACATAGAGAATTTTACACATGAATTCTCGGCTGCCTACTCTACCAGGCAACAGGAACTTATAAGCGAATTCTCGTCACATGAAGGTTATGCAACCTGGCTGGTCCTGTACAACGAGAAAGGGCCAGTGCCCCGTCAGGGTTGAACCCCCCCACTATATAGGAGTGCCTGGTTTAGCTCCTATACAAGAAAGGGAAATTCCTCTTACTGCTTTCAGACGAGCGAGAATTAATTCCTGTGTACATTACGCGTCAAGTAATATGACAATTCATTACAAAACATTATTTGTTAACTCTTCAAATTGTAATACGTAAATATAAAAACTCAGTAACATCTTTATAAGGCACAACATTTTTGAAGAATAAAGATTAGTGGAATCACAAAAAAATTTAGCACAAAACAAGTATATTTGTTAAAGACAAGAAAAATTTTCAAAAACAGAAATTTTTTGAATGTCAATAAACATAAATTTTTACACATGGCACTTACTGGCCCAGCCTTACGACTTCGCTTCATCTGTGTATAACTTCCCCGGTGCACCAGACAGGGTCCGAACAAGTGTAATATATACCAAGAGTGTCTACAGGTTGTTCCTTTTTGTGGGGAACAACAGACACGCCAGTGTTATACTGTTCATCACTGCAGTCAGTAAGCTCTGCCACACCACCACCTCAAGAAGACATCAAGTATGAGTGAGCCAGCGGCTGAGCCGCCGCAGGCACCCCCAAGTGACCAAGTAGTCCAAGACCACACCGAGGGATAAGCACCACTCACGCTCCAGCCAGCAATGGAGGCCCAGCAGACAACCCTTGGCTCTGCCTACAAACAAGTGCCTGCTACATCCCCAATCTGCAGCCCCGGCAAGGGCAACGCCAGCGGTATATGTACGGTATCTGTGCAGCGGCGGAGAATCGTCAGTTGATCGCCGGCTCTTCTTAGAGCCACATCAGCCCTGGTAGCTCGCTCCACCACCTTGTGCACTGGAGCGATCTGACCACACTCTTCGTCACCTAGACAACCCAGAAGCTCTTCAGCATCTTCGCCTACAACACCCAGACATTCCAGAGGACCTCCCTCAGCAGACCTTCGTGAAGACATCAATCCTAACCCAACAATTGACCTTGGTAACAGCTACCCGACGACCCTTCAGGAAGTGGACCCCCTAAGTTTCCTCAGGATACGGTATAGCGTAGACAGGGATCGTATTCAGCTACCTAGTCGAAACTGCCACCACCTAGTTTAGAACCAGGTCCCCTTCATCTGAAAACCTACGTAGTCTATTCACTTTGGTCAGTTC
The DNA here is from genome assembly GCA_029891345.1 of Dryococelus australis. NCBI lineage: Eukaryota > Metazoa > Arthropoda > Insecta > Phasmatodea > Phasmatidae > Dryococelus > Dryococelus australis. The sequence goes on along the minus strand of CM056998.1, from coordinate 191,748,633 downwards.
GAGGTAGTTCGGAGGTAGTATGGGCCACTGTGTTTTATTCCTCTCCAGAAAAAACACGGTCCTCGCCTATTTTGATTTTCATTCCTTAGGTGACTGTGTGATCCCCAGTAGATACCATGCCCGCCAGAGTGGAGTAGGAGGCCGGGACTTTAAACTTACTTATTTTACCACCTAGTGTATGACAGCAGGCACCTCTTCAGGGACTCTTACGTCCTAACACAACAGTTTGGTGCACTCTGGTGTATCAAGCAGTTGAGCCCCAAACAATAGTCATACAACCGCTAACGAGAGACCACCAGGCACTCTGTCCACAGCACCATTTGAGCTGTCAGAGGGAGTGTTTGATTGGTTCTGGTTGGCCTGACCGACTTAGGGCCCACACCGACAGTGACATCGGAAAGACTGGAGAAAACCAAAACCCCAACCATTGCACTGTTTGTGTTGCCGGTTGGGGTAATGTTACAGCTCTGTGTCGGACCGGCCACTGCTGTGGCAGAGAACACTTTAGCCAAGGCCCTAATAGTCGCCTACTCCTCTCTAGTGAGGCAGGCCTCCCATGCCTTACACAAAAAGGGGTGGTAAAAATTTGCAGGAGAGGAAGGCATCTACTATATACAAAGCTATCTGGGGCTGCAATCAGTCTGATAAGGCATTCTGCCAGAATATCCCCCGGAAAAGAGCTCAAGCCACCCGCAAGTTAGTGGGTCTTCATCCCCCAGCTCCCCCCCCCCAACCCTTTTTTGCAGCACCCCAGAAGATGCCGGGGACACCACACCCAGCTATTGCAGTTTTTCACCGTGGAGAGAAGGTGCCAGTGGGACTAGTCTGTCCATTGGTCCATTGTTCAACATATGCCGCTACCCCAGCCCAGATTGAACAACCACCAGTAGCTCCAACTGCAGCAGCATCTGGAGGCCCACTGGCTCCACTAGTAGCCGACACTCAACCGCCAGACCAACAGAGCCGCCTAGCCATCCCAGTGTTGGCATTAGGTAAACCAGCAACCTCTAGCCACACCACCCGGCACACAGCCAAGCCAGATCTTGATTTTGTACCAAACCGACAGGCGACTTGACCCACTTTTCATACTGGTCGGGCCCCTGCGGTCAAGTAAATTTGTGAACCAGCAGTCTTAAAACCCCTGTGTGACAAGCCTGCACAATAGAAACTTGCTGCTTCCGTGACATAACCTAGACTGTGCCCGCCCGAGAGAGTCGTGCATCAATTTTAAACTTAAAAATTGTTTTTACGAGAAAATTTTATTTAAATGATGTTTTGCATAATGTACACTTTCCAGGAATGTAACAAGACTGTTGCACAAGGACTTACTGTATTTAGTGCAAAATATCACATTTTTGTTATATTTAATGCAGTTTCTGTAGATCCTGATACTTAGTACTAAATGCTTCAGGGTATGGAATACATATCCATAAAGTAATATCTGAAAGCAGCATGATAACAACACAGAATATGTAACACAGAATATAAAAAGAAAACCTTTAACATGTCTGTGATGTTACTGTAGTGGACACAATTCATGACAATGTCGCACACACTATAGAATTAAAAGACTAATTAACACTGTAACATTACAATAACACTTAAAATGTTTATCCTGAGTTAAATTATCACGTGTAAATACGGCCAGCCTATAAACAGGACAGTTCAGTGAATTGCATTTATTTTTTGTTTTATTTGACTAAATAAAAACCTTGGTTTAATGCCAAAAGACTAACAAAACCGCCTAAAAACTTAATGTAAACTTAAATGTAAAGATGGCATAAACAAACGTGGCTTACAGCTTACAAAACCTAGTGACTGAATGGTTAATGACTATGTCTTGGCGACTTCAACCATATGGAGGTTTCTTCACCTTGAGTTCTGTTATGCACTTCCTCTCTAACTTGCTTTTAATCTCTCTTTCTTGGTCTGCTGTGAGACCTGTCCAGCAGTCTTCTCTGCACCTTCTCACTTCCCAGCCCCTAGACGTGCTCACAACACCTTGTTACTTCTAGTATCTCTGTGGAACCTGGGCTACATAGTAAAATATTTTCCCACAGTTTCCACTAACTCTACATATTAAATGAGCTACCAGTTCCAAACTTCATAAATATACTTCTATAAATTAAGGAATAATTTTAGTAGGTAGGTACATAGGTCTCAACATCTCATCGACAGTGAGTCAAGAGCTGGAGTATGTTGCTGAGACAAGCAGAATGGGGAAGGAATTAGCCATGGCCTATAGTGAGGAACCATAATCCATAATACCATTTTCATGGAGTGATATCAGGAAATATGGGAAGACCAAAATCAGGATGGCTGGACTGGGAATCGAACCCATGTTTTCCTGAATGCGAGTCCAGTGGTTACCACTGTGCCATCTCGCTTGGTAATACATTTTAGTAACGTACTGACTCAGTCGTCTAGTTTCACTGTTTATGTCACTCACCTGATTTTCTACAAGCATGGCCATGTCCATGAACATGTCGTGCAGTTCCCTGATAGACGTTTCCAGTTTGATGATGTCCGCATGTCGAGCTTCTATGTCAGCGAGTGTCTGTTTCGCTTGCTGGGTCTCCATTATGATCTACAAAACATAAAGATGGAACCAATGTATTTTAAAACTAAACTATTTGGTTTGTATGGATTGATGAGGAAAATAACACTTGAAACAAAGGGTTAGTCTTTCAATTAATATACTTACATATAAAACATTCATATGCAATCAGTAAATAAGTATTTTAGTGGAATCTAAACCACGTGATTTAACAATGTGGAGTGGAGAGATTTGGGCGGCTCTTAACGAGGTCTTGAGAGCAGATTAAAATGTGACTAAGCAACCCATTTTACACACCAACACATGCTTGCACACAAATTGCATGCAACAAATTACTTAATGTCACTACAATACCAAAATAAAATGTTTCATGTTGTTTCAAGTTTTCTAAGATACTCTAAATCCGTGATTGGGGGGGGGGGGGGGAACAGCATCTATCAAATGACATAATCTAAGGATTTAATACCAAATAACATTTAAGTATTATTCCCATCTGAGATGCATTCAACAGATGAGCTGAGAGGAAGATGCACTACGCAGACACCCACAAAAGGGAAAAACCTATCATTACTAGCCAACCTGTAAATGCAATATGTTGTAGAATATTTTCAGAACACCACTTAAGTTACTACAGTAATCAGTCAACAAACAGAATAAAATACAGTTTTAAGAACTTTCCCAACGGATGTAGAACAACATCCGGGAGGGATCATCACAACTACACTGTTGCAAGGATTTGGAAAAATATCTGAAGGTAGTATAAAAAATAAAAGCACAACTAATTCATCTGAAAATTTTCTGACAAGCATTATTGAAAAGGGCAGTAAAATAAACTTGTTTGTAAGATTTCATGAATTAAAAACTGTTCAATCATACTTTGCTGTGACCACTGTACAATTCTAGAAGTGGTGTGGCTACTTCAGTCGGGCGGGTGGAAAACCTGGCAAGTGTTGGCTCAGGATGTTCTCAATTCACAAAACTATTTTATGTTTCCCTTCAGCAAACTCAACCTTTAACCTCTATGGAACCATTTTTTGTTGTGCGGTTTTTGATAGCAATAGGTAATTTGATGAAACTTAATTTGAATCCTGAGCCTTTTATTTTGAAGGCCCTTCGGTTAAATGCCAGGGATTGGTCTTGCAGTTGTTGCAAAAAGGAATTGTTTCAAGAGGATGGGGGCTCACTTGTTGGTTTCAAGGAACGTGTGGCTAAAGCTCAGCTTCCTCCCCGTGTTAGGAGATGGTGTGAGAGGGAGTTCGTTGTTAGGCCACAGAAGCTGGGTGAGAACCTCATGGAGTTTGTGGACTCTGTGTTCTATCGTGAGGCCTTGTGCTTGTCGATAGAAGAAGATTGTTGAAATTGTCCTCGAGATATCACTTCGGAGGTACGAGTTCAACGTATTATGGTTTCCCCTCGCTGTTTAAATCCAACGCTACCTATCAGCAGTCTCTGGCATTCTGGCTCGAGTAGCCACTCCCGATAATGTAAACAAAGGTCGTGACGCTGTGTCATCGAGCCGTGTTGCGGTGGTCGAAGATCACCCAGAGCCTCATCGTTCCATGTAGTGTGCTAACTGTTCCGGTTTTGGCCATGCGATCATATTTTGTCAAACTACTAGGCAAACTATTAATGAGAGGAAGTGCTTCAGGTGTGGGCAACCGGGTCACATCCGTCAAGATTGTCAGCATTTGGGAAACGAGGGCGGACTGGGCGGAGGTGGGGTCATTCCAGTCCAACTCTTGTGGGTAATCCATACTGGATACGCAAGTGTTCAGTCCTAATCACCATCGGTGGTCAGAATTTTCCAGCTCTAGTCGATACAGGTAACTAGTACCTCTTTTTTGGAAGAAAAAAAAACTGCTGGATGGAAAGCTTATTACCTACGGGCGTGTCTGGAGTTGCGTGTGGAAAGGCGTCTGTGTGTGGCAAATGGAGATATAATTAGGAGTAACAAAGTTGTTGGCATCCACATTCAAGGTGTGGTGGTTTTCTTGGACCTTTGAATTTTGGGTCTTAACCCACCTTTCCAATGACCTTGTCCTACGTCTGGAATATTTTGGAAAAACTTGTGCCACACTGAATCTTAATCAAGGACATTTTTCATTTGGTTTTAGTCCTAACATCAGGATAGGGCTGATGATACTCAAGGAGAGAAATTGATTTCTTCCATTGAGGAAATTTAGGGTTTGAATGTTGCTTTCTTTCAACAGCTGGAAACTTTAAAGCAGGAATTTCAGGACATCATCACCACTCGTATAGGTAGATGTGATTTCCTTCCCTATACATTAATCCTTATCTGTGAGATACCGGTTCGAGATTGCCATTTCAAGTGTCCTCTCCAACTGAAAACTTTCAGGGCAATCATTGATAGATTACTGGAGGAGGGCGTTTTAGTGCTTTTTACCTCGGACTATTGCTCACCAGGATTTCTTGTGCGAAAGAAGGATAGCGATAAATATTGGTTAGTGGTAAACCATTCACTTGTAAATTGTAAAATTTATAAAGATCCCTTCCTCTTACCCACCATTGACAGCACCCCACAACATTTAGGTAAAGCCGGGTATTTTCTGTTTTAGGTCTTAACAATAGTTTTCATCAATGTAGGAAATGCACAGCCTTCAGCACTCTGTGGAGCCAATTCGAGTTCACTCGGATTCCGATAGGCTCGAATTTTGGCAGCAAGGCTCTCTCTAGAGTTTTGGATTTTGTTCTTTCTGATTTTAAATTTAAATTTGTGTTTAATTATGTAGATGACATTATCGTGAATAGTGAAACCTTGGAGGCCCATGTTGACCATTTACGACAAGTCCTCAAAATGCGAGAAGTGGGATAACGGTAAACCCTGAGGTGACACTCGGATCTAACCAAGTTAGGTTCTTGGGATACCTACTTTCTGAAGAATGGTTAATGATTGATCTGGAGCATGTAGCCCCAGTTTAGAATTTCCCCCGTCCCAAGAACATCAAGGGAGTTAAGAAATTCTTAGGAATATTTGGGTATTATGCCCGTTTAATTAGCGGATTTTCAGAGATCACCGCACCCCTCAATTTCTTAAAAAAGAAAGGGGTTGATTTTGTCCGAGGTCCTGATCAGAAGAGTACTTTTAATAAATTTAAAGAAGTTCAATCTTCTCCTCCTGTGCTCCAGCTTCCTGATTTTGAGCGGAGGTTCATCATCCACGTAGATGCTTCATCGTTGGCTTTTGGTGCTGTGCTGAACCAGCGAACTGACAAGGGGTTGGCACCTGTGGCGTTTGACAGCAGAAGCTTGAAGGAACTCCAAGAGTCATTTAGGGTTATACGAAAAGTAAACCCTGGCTTGTATTTTTGGGCTTGAAAAGTTCACCTTGTACGTGGAACACGATGAGTTGTGACCCTTACACTGACAACCAGACGCGTAGTTGGGTTGTGTCCTATCCACATAAACTTGGAAAGCTCAGACTATGAATATCACATCTATCCCATTTCTGTTTTAAAATACACCATGTCCGCGGATCTGAAATCAGGTTGTGGATACTTTGTCCTGCATGTACAACCCATCGGAGTTTGAGATATAAGGTGTGATGACTTTGGAAGGATCAGTTGGATTTCCTGAGTTTTTCGTTGGTCTGCATCAGGCTCAGGAGGATTATTTTTGCAGACAGGTTTTAGTCAGTCTGCAGGCAGGGCTTTCTGTTCCCTATATCCAGGAACAAGGAGTGGTGTGTTTCATGCGAAAGAACGGGAGGGCATGAAAGGTGTTGGTACCTAAGAAGTTGAGGTCAGTAGTTCTGTCATACTTCCACGATTCTGCCTTTGGAGGTCACCTCAGGGTGGCAAAACATTTCAAAAGATTGCTGCCCATTTTGCTTGGCCAATGTAGAGAGCTGACGTGTCAGGATATACGTGGTATTGTGATGCATGTCAATGTTGCAAACAGCCTGTGCATACTAATTATGGTCAGAACGCCTTGGCAGATTGCTCAGACTCCCTGGACCACTGTGAATTTGGACATTTTTGGTCCGCTTACTAAATTCTGGACGGGTAATGTATGCATTCTTATTCTTTCAGATACCTTCACCAAATTTGTGATCTTGCTTCCACTCCGGAAAATGAAGAAATCGTCCATTGTGAAAGCATTAACACAGATCAGGTCTGGAAAGTTTTCAGTGCTCCCCTGGAAGAAGTTACCAATAATGCCACCTAAACATCAAGTCCTGTGTATCCTCTTTTGCCCTACATTCCTTTCTTATGCCTGTTTGTACGGTGTTTCCATGTTCCTCCCAATTCTGCCGAGTGGAGTTGAGCATCTTGGAGCCCAGCATGGTTGGAAGATTTAGAGTTCTACTGAGTGGATATCGCCTATGTCTCCTCCCTATGTGGCCTTCTGAGAAGACACCTGACCACCCATCAAGAGACCCACTGCAGACTGAACGTTCTTCGTCTCTCTTATGTCCCCGGGGACAGACAAAGACGTTATAGTCTTTGATGGATATTTTGTTGCGAATGGAGTGCGGTTTGTTTATGTACTGTATGGTATCATTTCAACTCCATTAACCTTAAAAAAAAAATTGTGTTGTTTTCCGAAGTGTCAACTGTTTCTACATTCCTAGCTTTTGTGTCTTCTGCGAACTTGGAGTTTACTGTCTACTGTGTCACTTCAGTGGTGTCGTCCAGGGTGCAAAGACAGTTTTTGGGATGGAAGTTCAGATGATTTGATGACTTGCCTCGCTCACTGTGTGGTGCGCAAGAGGTCATTAGCTCCTCCTGTCTCACCTCCCTGCCCGTCCTCAACTTCTGCTCCCTCCCTCTCTTCTCCTTCACTGCTCCACCCTTCACCACCCTCTCATCAACAGAGACAAAGCTAAGGCGCAGTGTCAATCGGCTGGTTACTCTTGCTCGAGCCACCTTCCCCGATGTGTCGCCGCCTATTACCTTCGCCGCCGATATGGAAGATTGTTTGGCGCCTCCACATTTTGGGTCTTCATCACGGCGTTCGACCATGGGTCTGCTAGTTGGTTGTACCCTGTGGCTGGTACATCATTACCTACTTGGATGGTCTTGCTGTATTATGATTTGCATGCTTTCCCGGTAAGTCACTACAGTCATGATGGATTACCTAGTTGGTTAGAAAATGTTTTAGTGCAAGGTGTAATTTTGAGGGCTTGTAAGTGTCGCCTTAGTTTAATCTATATTTTGGATTGCCTGTATAAATTTGGTTTGTCTATGTGGCGACTTTTGGTTATTGTTTGCACTTGTTTTGGTTTAAAGTGATTTTTAGAACAGATTGCTGTTTGCGGTAATAGAAGGTTGATTCACGACTGTATTGGCACTGGACTGGGGCTGCGAGAAGTTTTTTAGTGGTACCAGTAATTAGGTTAAGTGGGCTTAAAACAACCCATGTGAGGTTATATGCTTTAAATGTTTTCATTGGCAAGTGTAAGTTCTGTTTTGTTTAGGATCTTATGTGATGGTTTTTTCAATATGTTCTTTTATAGGGTCACTGCTTCAATTGGGCAATTATTTGTCGCCCATGGTTCTCTCTTTTTATCTAATGTTAGTTTCCAATGAGTGTATGTGCGTGTGCACAGTTATTACTTTGGTGCTTATCATTGTTATTAAAATATTGCATAACTTTATACCTCAAATTGTTGTGATCAAATTGTTTTTACATGGGAATTACCTGGGCGGAACAAGTGTGAGTAGTATGAACAAGTTATTCCCCACCATCCCTATTTTCACTATTTGGAATTGAAATTTCTTACGGTGTTTTTTACCAGATTATATGTTAATTGAATAATGTTTTTTAAAAAGAGAGTTGCTTGAGAACTCGATTTGTGCATTGGTGCAATTATACTGAAGTCAAACTGTTTAGTGGGTAAAGGTGGTTGCTATAAGCGACCCATTATACTATTTTGGTAATTTGGATTGTTTAATTGCCCTTTAAGAGGTGTTGTGGACAAACCTTTTTAGGTCTAGAGATTTTAAGCTTACATATGTTGAAGTACCTGGTTATGTAGTGAAATACTCATCAACCTTTTTAGTGAGATGTTTAGTAGGCTGTTGCTTCAGTGAATTTTTTAAGTGATTTGTATTTCCTTCCACTTTATACACTGAGCTGTCTTTATATAAAATACTTATATATGTTGTTTCCTATATGTATAAATTGAAATTTCGACATAAATTGTCCTTGGTTATAAATTGATTGTTTATGTTTTTCAACGGTCTGTTCACGTTTCTGTTGAAATGCATTGTGAAATGGTTCTCACTGAAAAATAAAGATGCATACTAGAATAGCTTGGTGATTGGTAATTTGAGCTACGGCTCAAGCCGACATAAACAGCATAGCCTTCGTCTGTCAGAACAGCTGAGCTGAGGGATAAATTAACAAAACAACACTAGTGCTACTTTCCTATAACTTTCAAAATGTCTCTTTCATTGCTGAGATGGACAATTAGGATTGTACAGGGGACCCATTTCCTGACAAAGACCTCTGCATCTCTTAATGCTGTATATAAATGTACTTGAAGACTGCAATTCTGAAATCTGAAGCTACACAGACAACATGCCAATATAGAAGACGTAAGATCAGCTGGTGCTGATCATTCCCCACAAACAGAAATATTGCCACAGATAACATAGGATTTGCACGCTAAAGTAAAGTTGCCAGCTGGTAATCAACCTTATTTAATTATGGTGAGTAAAAACTGTAAAACAAAAACTTAATGACAGTAAATGCAATTAACGTAACCACCTTAAAACTCTGATACCAACACTGATCACAACTGTGTTGGTACTATGAACGACAAAGATTTGCATCAGATTATATACATTGAACAAATCCAATTGCTACAACAAACATTAAATTAGGAAATTTTGGCATACAACAGATTTAAAACTACAAATATAAATGATAAAATTTTTGTGTGTACAAGTCGCATATTTCTACAAAACATATACTACAAAAAATGGGGGGCAACTTACTGACGTGCTATTCGCACGGAAATTATTTTTATCCCACAACATGTTAACAAAACCTTCTTCAATAACTTATAGTACTCTTTCAACATTAATATTTATTTAAAAAGAGTTCAATAATATCAAACACAAAAGCATAGCCGTTCACTTACATGTAATATATTTTAAGTCACAGGCATGTAAAATGTAAACAAACACACTTTCTTGCCCTTTATACCAGGGCACTGCTTTAAGACCTCATCCCTCCCTGCCCCTCTCCAGTGTGCGACTTCCAGACACAAAGTCTCTTCTTGATAAGTCTGAAGGGTGTCAACTGGCAAGATCCATGTACAAATACCAAACGTACCATCTACAAGACACTGATTAACATAGCGTTAATCTTTAAAAAAAAAATTCTTCTATTCACTTCCATTGCCTGCCTTGCTACTGCCGTCATCTCCATCACTAACACTTCATTACTTCTATCACTCAGAGCACCTAGCATGTTCCACATGCCATCATCCTTCGCACCATCCATTTCACATGAGAAGCCAGCGTTTAACTCATCAGCACTTCCAAGTATCTCTCGCCAAACTTCTCTCAGTGATGCTCTTTCCGTATGGTGGGATGCAACATTAGTCTGCCGCCTTGTGGCGCACCCTAGTAAGACTAAACTGACTAACAAATATAAGCAGCTAGATAATATTACAATCTCCTGGGTCTTGAAAAAAGCATATCTATCTTATCTACCATCACGGTAATGCATCATATTAGCAGCCCTTCTCAGGGTTTGACGAACAGAAAACTTGGACTTTCGATTTGAATTATGTAACTTAACATAAAAGGATATAGAAGAGCAAAATGCCAGTGTCTTTCAAAAATTCTGCTTGCAAATAACGTTTACCTAGTTGCCATAAAGAAAACCTACACAAAAGATGTAAAACAACTTCGCAGAAGAGGAAGAATATACAGATATGACATATTAGGGGCGACATATGACCAGGCCTATGGTGTATCAACCTAAGCTCGAAGTTCTGTTGAGAATGCTACTCTGAACTCAGTCTCCACCAATGACATCATACACAACATACAGACTAAAAACCGCTGCATAACGGTGACAAACAAATACGAGTCTCCAACTAAACCATGGACCCCAAAAGTCCTTGAAGCTCAGCCACACTCAGCAGTATGTGTAGTTTCCAAGATTTCCTACAAATGTTCAATGTGTGCTCCCCTCATCACATGGCACATATCCAATCGGTAGTTGAGTTCGCCCCACATGCATGTCCCTGTCGACTGCCACCACAGCTGTGGTAATGCAGTTTCAGAGCTCATGCAATGTTGTTGGCAACGGCGGACTGTAAACAGTGACTTTCACATACCCCTTAAAGAAGAAACCATACTGTGAAAGGTCGGGAGACTGGGGCGGCCATCTGAACAGTGTCAAGTCATCCTGACCACAGCATCCAATCCTGCGGTGTGGGGGCTCATTGCTGAGGTAGCGATGTACTTCTGTGTGCCAATGAGGTGGAGCCCCATTCTGCTGAAACTCGAAGTTGCCAGAATCCTATCTCATTTGTGGAAACAACCACAACTCCAACATGTCAAGATAGGACACACCAGTCGCAGTGTTTTCAAGGAGAAAAAAAATGGCCCATACACCTTCATCTGTGAGATTGTGTAGAAGACATTCAGTATTGGCGAATCCCGTACATGTTGCACAGTATCACTGGGATTTTCAATGCCCCATATCCGGACATTCTGACGGTTCACCTTTCCACTCAAGTGAAACGTCGCTTCGCCACTGAACACCAGGCATGTGGCAAATTTGTCTTCCTGCATGCCGCTCACAAATTGGATGGTGAAATATTTTGGATGCAATGGTTGCAGCAGCTGTAAGTGGTACGGTTTAAACTGTAACCGTGCTGCAAAAACTTCCAAACAGTGAGATGAGGAATTTCAGGCTCACGACTTGCTCGGGTAGTTCATTTTTGTGGGCTATGCACATAACTTCGCCCCACTCTCTCAATGTTTCATGAGGAACACCTGGCTGCTCTCTGCTCTTATCTTTACACAGGCATCCTGTGCCCTGGAACTGATAGTACCCCCAAAGAATGCTCTGGTGACCTGGTGGTTGTGTGTGGTAATGCCCTCGGAACACAAGCTGCATGGTAACCACCGATAAACATTTTTTATATTCCAAAACCCAAAATGCTTTCTGTTGCTTAGTCGCCATATTGTGAACAGAGCTTGTGCTGCAATCTGGCATGATAAAAGGAAGTTTAGACGCGCGTAAACATTTTTAGAGAGTTTTTCTTTTGTTTGGTGGTTGGCACAAACCTTTAAGATGAACAGCTTACGAACTAGAGGATTTTTAAGGCTAGATTAATTATTTTTAATAATCCTGTATAGAAACATAGACTTTAATGGCGAGGCCCTTGTCAATTGGGTGGAAACACATAATTTCCAGCTTATCTTTGGTGCGAAAGATAGAGGATCTTTTAAATCAGCCACTTGGAGACAGGAATATAATCCATCCAGACCTACGTTTCACATCCACAGATATAGAAAACCAACCGTTAGCAGTAACTCAGAAAGTCCTCTTGTCATTTCCCCCACAGTCAACAACGACCAATTATTATTTAAGTTGTATGCAGATTTCCTTGACCAAATCCATTCCACGGCCTAGATGGAACTTCAGAATGGCGGGTTGGCCACCTTCACTGAAAGACTCGATAAAGTCTTAGGATGCATACCTGCTACAAGCAGAAACTATGAGAGATTTGTAGGCACAGTTATAAGTTCGGCAAAGAAATTTATCCTAAAAGGATATAGGAAGGAATACTTCCCTGTATGGTTTAAAACAAGCGATACACTAAACTACTCAAAATAATACAGTTGTCATGACTTTGCATGGATGTACATATTTTATCTGTTAGGCACCACTCTGATGAAACTAACAATATACAAACTCTTCGCAAGGATTCCAAAAATTGAAAACAATACAGCGTTTGTAAAAAAAAAAAAAACACTTCTTGTGCCTCTCATTGATAAATTAACATAATGATGTGTCAAACAGAAATGGTTCTTCAACAAATCGAAAATAGAATGTGGTAATTGTGCACTCCTGTGGACTGTCAGTAAGCTATGTTGCCACCTCATGCCTGCATCCACAAGGCATAAGCTCCTAGAAGTAACTGAAGAAATACTAACACTGCACTGGGGGAACGCTTTGATAAATGGAGGCTCCAGATAAATGAAAGCAAGACAGAGGCTTCATGCTTCCATTTAAACAACAAGATAACTAACATAAAGCTGCAAATTTACTTTGAAGACAACCTCATGGTACGCTTTGATAAATGGAGGCTCCAGATAAATGAAAGCAAGACAGAGGCTTCATGCTTCCATTTAAACAACAAGATAACTAACATAAAGCTGCAAATTTACTTTGAAGACAACCTCATGGTGCATAATTAAACCTCAAAATACTTGGGAATCACCCTTGACAGGACACTATCTTTCAAACAGCATATTCCAAAAGTTGCTGCTATATTAAAAACTAGGAATCTCATGCAAAAGCTTTGTGGTACCACATGGGGCTCTCTACCTTCTATTCTACATTGTTCGGCTCTGGGACTAGATTACTGTGTTTCCTCTACATGACTCCAACACTGGTGGAAAGCATTAATAACGTAGAAGTTTGCCTTTAATATGTATTATATGATTTGTTGTGATTGCTTTTGTATGATTACCAATATTAGTCATAATGTACCAACTAATGCACTGATATCACAATATGCTTGTGCCATTCGCTAAATAAATTTCCTAATGGTCACTTTTTGTTATCTCCTGCAAATGGATCCATTCACTGAAAAAAAAACAATTATGTATATTTTGAATGGCCAGTTAAATATGTCGAAAAGTTGCAACATTCTAGTCATACCCCCTGATATAACTTCTAATCACATTTTACCTGATATGTATAATGGCATTGGTAACTGTCCAAAACCAGCAACAATTTCATGTATAAAAGAGCCCTCTGCCATCGGCACCACACACACCAAATTACGTCGGTGACAAGGTCTTCAGACATTAAACCTTTTTCTTGTGCGGCCGGACTATTATTCCTAGTGAAAACTTTTCCCATGATATAGTCTTGCATTTTAATACCACAAAGGGAGGTAATTTTACACCATTCATCATTACACTTAGCATGGACTGTTCTGTTCCCATTCAAAGTAGTTTTACAGAACAAGCATCCGAATATGCGACGGTTGTCGATTCAGGTACAATGGCAGTTGGCAGTTGAAACAAGCCCTGTGCTATGGATGTAACCAGCTTAAACCCTTGCCCCCTACCCTTTTCCCATAATTTTTTTAGTAACAGCAGATCTCTCAAGCATTTGTAAGTTGCAGTTAGTTTCACTGTGGCTACGTCTAGATAACATATCTGCTATTATTTCTCAAAACCCTTGTAAATGATCATATTGTTTTTTGTGGAAATAATAAAGGAAACTATATGTGAACAAAAAACTAAACTGAACACACAAAGTTGAACAAAAAAAATACATAAATACTTTAGCAATTGAATGTTAAGCAAACGAAAAGAACCGAGAAGAGTTAAAATGAGGGAAAATGTCTAACATTGAACAGCTCATATTGGGTCACATGTGAGTTGGTTCTTTTGTAACTACGTACATCAAAATATAGGCCATTCACCATTAAACTCAGCAAGTTCTTAAAGCCCTGCTTACAGAATACACTTTACTCTTCCACCCATATGAACAACAAACACTACCATGAGTCATATGACGTGATTATTGCAGCAATCAAGCAAGTGAAGCTGGGAAACTGTTTAAGAATGTTGCGTTAGTAATATACTAATTGTTACTCTAATGTGCATAACTCAAACTGAAACATTATTGAAACACAATCTAGAAATATAAACATAACGTTTGCCAGTCAGCATGTCCGTTAACCTATTTGCAGTGAAAAGCAGCTATCTTTATTCCAAAGTTGATTTTAAACATGCTCAAACCATAATGCCACAGAAAAAGTTCATCATCTGTGTAAAATATTCCAACTTACCCCTTGCGTAAATACTGCCGGGTTTCCTTGTTCCAACATATCCTCCAGTTCTTCATTCGTCGTGGTCCTACCAGCTATACAGAAAATAATACAAAAGGGATATTTTAGTTATTGTTAAGATAATGTTGCAGTTTGTAGTATCTGAATAATCTTTAAAATAACTACAAAACATCGTCACAGCCCTTGACAAAGCTCTGCATGACTTACTTATTTCCAGTTGCCTCTGTATCCTTCCCTTACACCGCTCCCTGTAGTCTGTCTGCGTCCTGTTGTACTCTGTCATCACTTCCACAAACTTCCGCGACAGCGTCGAGTGCTGAGTTTTCCGTATCCTCAAGTCGGCTGACGATTTGTTGGCATGTTCTTCTTGCTCTATGTTTTGTTCTATAACTGTTGGGAAAAACATTCTGATAAGTGATTTGCACTTTAAAATATAATTATAAATATTTAATGCTCACATTTGTAAAATTATTTAAGTGTGTAATAAGAAGTATGGCAAAATAAACCTCACCCTTTAACTTGGCACGGACTTTGTTGGCAGTTTTTTTAATGTCGGCCATGAGGTCTTCCAGCTCCTGCTTGACCTCTGGAAAAAAAAATCATAAGAATCAAAAAACTCAAGTAATCAAAACTGAAACTGACTAATACTACACAAATTACAACTACAATACCTGAAAAACATAAATATGGTTGGAAGGCACTTTTGAAAGGCACCCACCAGCTCACAAATTACCAAATACAGACTAAATAGATCATTGGCATCTGCGTGAAGTAGTCTTCCACACCATTTTTGCTCTGCAGCTGATACAAGAACAAACTATGTTGCCAAGGTTCATTTACAAAAAAAAAAAAAAAAATAACAGACTTTTTTGTTGCCAAGTAACAGATGACACTTCAAAATACAAAATGACTACAAATTCAACTCCAATTGTGAACATTATTCATCTGTGAAAAAAAGGTGAATAGTTACAAATGAAACTATAAATCATGTAAAACAGAGATTTGCATAGGATGCCTACATCACCGTAGATACCAGCCTTTCATCATCACACATTCCTGTCCCTGCAAAAGTTGAATAAACCTTCACGTACTGGTCTAATCCTCTGCTGCAGATGCTGAGAAATGACAGAATATGATACATGGACACAAGGTAAGAACTTAGAAACATAATTATGGATAAAATATACAAAAATAAAAGGATTTGGTCAGAAAATTTACAATCAATGATTAAAGAAATATCAACAAGAAAAAATCTAAAGTAAAAGGCAATAAAAAAAATGTAGCTGCACCAAAAGCTAACTACTGGTGTTTATAAAATTACCGTACAGCCTACTGGGTCACAATTACCACTTGACGACAACTGACAAATTATTTTACAGGTCATTACAAATTACACATTCCCACAAGTGGTTAAAAAACAAAACTGTTAAAACTGAATGGGCTGCAAAAAAATACAAGGAAACTTAAGTGTCCCACAATGTGTGGAAAAGGGTGACTTTCTAATTATAAAAAAATTAAAATAAAGCATTTTTCTTTTGAAAATAACTGTGACACTATTACTGCTGGTAGTGAGTTATTATCTATTACTAAGTATAAGTGTGCGCAGAGTTAGGTAATGGAGTGGGGGAGGATGAATATGAATAGTCTATGCTACACTAAATATATTTTTAATTCAATAGTCATTTTTAACTTGCAAACTCTCTAGTGAAAATAGGAAATTGGCAAGATTCTGTTTTATTTTCCTAATGGCATGATGCACTGGGAAGGGGGGGGGGGGGGGGGTGCAGCTGCACCCCCTGCATCCTCATGTGTACGCCTACGACTGCAAAGTAATCAAAATGAGAAATGCAATGAGTTACTATGTTTTGTAGACTGATGCCAGATACTGTCTATAAAAAAATGTAATCACACAGTCAGAAAGCATCAACACAAATTTTTATACTTTCTTTCTTGGCTTTGAACATGCCAATAACACTATAGCAATAAACAAACATTGAAAATTAAATTAACAAAAGCTTACAGACTAATCTCGCACACAAAAATTTCAGGTCCGCATTTTACTAAAAATTATTACTTCACAATTAAAGTTTTTGTGGTTAAATTGTGTCTCAGAACACCATCATATAAATTAATTTCCGATAAATGTAAGAATTTTCCCAATCCAAAAAATGGAAAGAAAATTGGTGTTAACGATGAAAAAAAGTCACTCAAAAATCCCTGAAAATCACAAGAAAATCCCTGTAAATCACAAGAAAAGCTCTGTAAATCTCAGAAAATCACTAAACATCTCAGAAAATCCCATCAGAAAATTCCTGTAAATCACAAAAAAAAATCTCTGATTATACCTGGCAACAATGGAAAATCGTTGGAAATCTCCAAAATCTTACAGAAAAACTGGAAACTGAAAAAACCTGAAAATAGCCATGATTCCTAAATAAAACTGATTTATATTATTAACAAAAAATGAAGATTCGAAAGACACTGAATATATTGCAAGATATATTACAATTCTATAAATCTAACAAAACCATATAGATAACATTTTGATAAATTATAAAAGTGAACAAAAATCTTTGTGTAACACAGAAATATAATCATCTAATAAGTACAACAAAAATATATTTATATAACCTTCGAATAGAGTCCGCAGACTAATCACGATTTTTGTATACTGCACAAAACTTCCCGTTAGTGAGAATTTGTTGCGAAACTATAGGAGTTGCAGAAGCTGCGTTTGTTCGCCTACATTTTAGCCTACCTTCCCAAGGAAAGATATGTTGTTATTATTATTATTATTGCTGCTATTATTATTATTATTGCTGCTATTATTACTATTATTATTATGATAGGCATTATTATAACCATCACCATTATTATTATCATTGTTATCATTATTAATAATAATAATACTTTGGTAAAAATGGCCTTGGGAAACGTAGAGCCAAAATATGATTTCAGCGTCATACAATGTAACATCCAATCCAGGAAATGTCGAATATTCATAGTAATTCATAGACAAATGCAAAGACACTGGTGTCTAACCCAAGTTTCTCACAAAATTCCTCGTGCCATAAGTCGGTGTGTAGTGAACTGCGCTACGGAGTTCAGCGAAAGATATGCCTATGTCACAACTTTCCAGCCTATGTGCACGTATCTTGACTAAGATTATGTATGTGCATGTGTTTATAAATGGTGTGTGTGTGTGCATGCATGTGCACATGCACATGTGTGCTTACCTGAACTTTTGAAACCTATTTACTGAATTATAACCGACTCAATCAACTTCTAAATAACAGTAAAGATAACTTAATCTCATAGTTGATTCCGTACCGGATAATTGTTTTTCAAAATGGCAGCCATTAATTATTGTTGATGCTATGAAATTTCTCATGAACTGTTTAGTCAATGTTCAATATTCACCATGTCAGTATGGAATTTGTTAACTTGAATCCCTAATGGCCTTCCATTTTAAGATGTCACAACTTCAAAAAAATTATGGTTTTACATAATATTTATAGAATTAACAATTACCGTCAAATTTGCCATAAAGGTAGTGATACTATATGCCATTTATAATTAGATGATTTAGTTGTATCAGGCACCTTTTAAATGGTTTCTTTTTAAACATTTACGACACATGTGCCACATTTGCCAGCTATTTAAACCAAAATTGATACACTGATAATACTGAAAGCTAACATTAACTATGCAACAACATATCTTTATGTAGATTATTTTGTACGATAGTGTTGCCCGAAACAATAAACTGCATCATATCTACGGATGCTCAACCAATCTCCCACCAACTTCGACATAATAAATACTTTCCGCGATAGGTTGCCTAACATAATAGGGTAAGAGAAAATTAGATACACTTTTAAATGTAACTTTTATAAATATTTTACACTTTAAATTTGAAATAGTGAGAATTGAGCCAAATCAGTAAAAAAAATAGTGAAAACAGAGCAACTGATAATCCATGCCTGATAACTAATTAAAATGATGACACAACTTCACTGATTAGTGTTTCCCACTGAATGTTGTGAATTCCACTGTCATTATGTCACTCATTCACAGTTCATTTGCTTTATATGTCAGTCTGCAGTAGCTTATCAACTGACTTTCAGTGTATGTTATTTTACTGATCGATATAGCTGATTCGGGCTTAGAGTGTATGTTAGTATGCCATAACTGTAAAGTAATTAGACACTATTTAAACAAAATTTGGTACGTTGGCGGTGACTACACCGAAAATAAAATATCTTAAGCATAAGTCTCTCTGTTGAGGCCATTTTTTTTAATATTGTTCAAATTGACAAGAAAAAAAACACATTTTACAGTACATCTCAGGAACTACAAACCAATTTGAACTCAAACTTGGAATGCTGGAGCAACTTATTATTTGCATTAAATATGTATGCATATTGAAAACCTCTTGTCCACCATGCCAGAAAAATAAATATTAATCTTAAATGTTATATATCAGTTAGCTCTTATACAGTCCTAACACATTTTGCAGGCAAGAATAATTTTCAGCAGCCACAAGTGAACAAAGGCACATTATTGGTGTACTGGCTTCCATTATTATTGAATTTTTGTAACACTATATGAGAAAAATATTAGGCAACAAGTTAATTGCTATACTTTATATTTAATTTATATTTAGTGAGAATTTAATTTAATATATATTTAGGGAGAAAACAATAATGTTTTATCTTCCATTATTATTACACTTTTGTAACACTATGAATGTTATTTATCACTCCTCAGTATGTATTATATTTTTTTAACAAAGCACAGAAAATTCCAATAAAATATCACTCTAGTTAGTTATAATGATATAACCTAGGCCACAGCAATAATGAGATAGGGATAAAAAAAAAAGGGGTGGAAAGGGAGACAGGAGCCCACTGACTTTCCCGGGTTGGTAGTAGGAGCCCATGACTTTCCCGGGTTGGTAATAGAAGCCAATTGACTTTCCCAGGTTGGTAGTAGAAGCCAATTGACTTTCCCGGGTTAGTAGTAGGAGCCCATGACTTTCCCGGGTTGGTAGTAGAGCCCATGACTTTCCCGGGTTGGTAGTAGAGCCCATGACTTTCCCGGGTTGGTAGTAGGAGCCCATGACTTTCCCAGGTTGGTAATAGGAGCCAATTGACTTTCCCAGGTTGGTAGTAGGAGCCAATTGACTTTCCCGGGTTGGTAGTAGGAGCCCATGACTTTCCCGGGTTGGTAGTAGGAGCCCATGACTTTCCCGGGTTGGTAGTAGGAGCCCATGACTTTCCCGGGTTGTAATAGGAGCCAATTGACTTTCCCGGGTTGGTAGTCGAAGGTGCCAGTGGTTAGCATGGTTTAAAACATCAAAACAAATTTTCAGCTATACACACATATTTCCTCTAAA
The DNA here is from genome assembly GCA_029891345.1 of Dryococelus australis. Lineage (NCBI taxonomy): Eukaryota > Metazoa > Arthropoda > Insecta > Phasmatodea > Phasmatidae > Dryococelus > Dryococelus australis. The sequence goes on along the minus strand of CM056998.1, from coordinate 191,728,656 downwards.
AGTCAACATTTGTAACATTAAGTAAATTAATTTTAGAATGTTTTTAGTTAACATGTGAGAAAAGAGGAGAGCGTCTTCTATGTTTTTTGTATTTATATGGTTGATTCTTTGCGACCATAAAAATGTGCATCTTTATACCTATGCATAATTTTTTGGTAACCCAAGGGTACAATGACATGTCTAATATAGGGATGGGGTATATTTCCCGGAACGGTTCCAGAGAGAGGAACTGGAACTATAGCTCCAAGCAAGCCAAATTAATGGTTGCCTCGAAATGCCATACTATTTCCACCACTTCCGTACAGAAAATACACAAAAATTTTTCATGTTTTTGGTGGTTAACTTATAAACTGTAAGAAAATTATAAATCACGTCTTAAAATTTGTATACGACGAGTATTATTTAATTACATTGAGTTGCTGATTCCAGCGATTGGATGAAACTGTTCGCAGACTCGGAACTGTTGTGAACTGTTCAAAACACATGAAATATAATACCAAACCCAGGGGAACAGAAATGTGAATAATATTTCAATAAATAGTTTTATTGGCACACAAACACCACAAAAGGAGTATTTGTTTTAAATTCAAAATGTTTCGCTAAGACTAACCAGTAAGGATAAAATATGTTAGAATACATGTCACTTTTTTCTCAATCTGAACATTTTGTTGCAGTGTTTCTGGGTGTCGTAAGTTGTGCAAACGGTAAATTTTAGGCCTACGACCTTAAAGAGTAAACACAAAATACTTAAAATGTAAGAAAATGTGAAAAAAAATTGTTAATCTTCAGTTTTCTGCAATAACCTAAATTGTTGTGACAAAATTACATTGAGTATGAATGACATTTCTTTCATGATACATTTTCTTACATACAATGGAGTAGTCATTGTGGTTGCATCATGGCAGTTAAAAATTCATTTAGTCGGGAAGTGTTTGTGTAATGTGTGTGTGTGTATCCCTCCCCACCACTTTTTTTTTTTTTTTTTTACTAAAACCACGATGAAGTCATAAAAAATATTACGTACATAACACGTCAGACGTCGAGAATGTTATGAACTGCTCCAAAAGAAGCGGTTAAAAAGAATGGTTCTTTGTGATGAACTGGAACGCTCCGGTACGGTTCCTGAAAATCGGAACGGTTACCATCTCTAGTCTAGTAGTCTAATACTATCTCTAGTCTAGTAGTCTAATACTACGGTAAAGATTTCACGTTCAGGAATTACTTGCTGATAATATACATGTCGATTGGGAAGATCACAATTCAAGACTGCAGCACATGCATTATTTGTTTTCTTTGGCAGAGAGACTGTGAAGGTATAGAGAACATTTTAGATATTTTAAAATCTAAAGTGATGTACTATCTCTTCTGTTCTAAAGTAGTAAGAATGCCTGTAATGATATAATTAAATAACTTGAAGTAATGATTAGGGAATACTGTATTATGTGGTCAACACAGTTCATCATGTTGAGAAAAACAAAAATCTTGTTAGGTGTAGGCTACAGCCATCAAAATTTTGAGCAACATAAAAGAAAAAAAAAAACATGAAGTTAAATAACAAATGTATGAATCGGTAGAAACTAAAATGAAATGTCCGAAACACCACCTACTTTTGGTAATAGGAACACACAACTATAGGTGTAATCAGTCACTGACTTGGCTCCTTTGAATATAGGAGGATGCTGCTTCCCTGGATATAGCCAGTGTTGGGAAGACCCTGTGTGAAAGGGACAATTTAGTCACACCCCACCCCCATCCTTGAGGGAAGGGATGTTTCTGGTTAAACCCTCAGGCAATGAGAAGGGGGAGGGGGTCAAGCTGGGCCAGGTAAAGGTAGCGTTTCTACCACAATACAACCAGGTCCAGGGGAGACAAGGGGCCCAACTCTTAAATATATTTCGACACTCAAAACTTATTAACTTTTCTGTATGGATGACGACTCTGTTGTCTGTCGTAAATGGTCAATTTTTGGAGAGGAGAGGGGGGGAGTACCCATTGCTAAGGGACCCGGGATTTCTCTTAGTGGGTCTGAATACAACTATATAGTAGGTTTGTTCAGGCGACCTGAGCTTTCTACTACTTCTGCTCTTTTCTTGTTCCTTTTCATTTTAAGCATTCATTTGACCGGAAGTGTTTTTTTGGATGGCTGTTCGGGCATCAGGAGCACTGCTGCTTTTCTCACAGAGAGTATGAACTTTCTGCTCTTACTGTCGAGGAAGAGCAGAGGAGCAGCGAGATCGAGAGCAAGGGAAAAAAGCGCCAAATTTGTGGGTTTATAATCTGGACTACAAGATAGTGCTAGATTTGCTTAAAAATCTTTTCTGTCACGTTTATTTATTCGCGAATATGTTTGGCCATCCTCTGAGAACTGATGTAGGGCATGTAAATGTAATTGTAGATAATGATGACAATATTACGTTCATCCTTGAAGGCAAGTGTTATGAACGTCGCAGTGTTTATTAAATGCTTGTCATAACCAATCACAGGCCACTTTACCTAATGAGCCAAGCAATAAAAGTCCCTGAATTGCCCCTAATAACCAATAACATTGGCAAGAACATAGTTTTTGTTTTATCAGGCGTCACAAGGTTATGGTTACGTTGAAATTACGACTGTCATTGTATAGCCCATTTTACAGTATTTGATGCTAGTAGGGTTACCAGGCATCCTCTTTTAACAGGACATGCACTTTATTTGCCGCCTCGAAACTGTCCGTTGTCCTACAATGCCATACTCAAGTTGAAAATTACAGATTGACGATGTTGTGATCAGCTGATAAGAAGTAAACAGTTCCGTGGCTTTTGACGTTCGGTTGGTAGCAGAAAAAAGCAGTACGCTTTTTGCTTTTTCCTGCTCTCAGAAATTCCCAGCTTGCTCTCTAGAGTAAAAAGCTCAGGTCGCCCGATCAAACCTAGTTAGTTGTCCGGCACGAACCCGCCCGACATATTTAACGAAAAAAAAAACCTTCGTGATGAGTAGGTAAACAACAAACACTTCTGAAAGTCGGTACTTGTTAGCGGGATCCGACGCATTCACATGCTCAAGTCCCTTAACAAGCCCCGTGCCCTAGGAAAAACTATAGACATTATCACCCCACTTTAGGCTGTTTAGGTCATCAATATGTGAATATATATATAATAGTGTTGCAGGAAACCCACTAATTTCACAAAAAATCCCTATACATCGAAAACTAATTCAGAATTACATAGGAAATCACGAAAACCGAAAGATAATACATAAAAACAAAACTTTTAAAACTAAAGTGAATTCATAAAAAATTACTTAAAATCTAAGAAATTCTTGCTTTAAAGTTATAAAAGTACCAGACTGTCCAATTAGACCCTGGTAAATATTTACAGAAGCGATATAATATTAAGAGAGTGCTCTCAAATAAATATAGTTTAAGCTGCATTACTAATAACTGTTCAAGAAACATTAAAATACGATCAACTTTATGGCAAATTCACAAACTTTTTCCATGACAAAAATAAATAGTCTTAGGTATAGGAGGTGGGGGGTCCATGACCTCCATGACCCCTTCCCCCTTGTAACCGCACCAGGGGGCACCTTTTCACACATGATGGGATGCTGCAAGTGTGTTGAAATTACATTCGAATATAATGTTTAAAAGTAGTAGTAGTAGTAGTACTGCAGAGTTTTCCTTGCGTATTTTTCAAAAAGGTATAGTTTTTGATTTTTTGAGAGATTTAAAAATGGTAAATTTAATAATTCTGTGATCAAGGGTTTTACTACCTGCAGATATTTCGCATGTCCGAGGCCTCGAAACGTGTTGGCTTTACACCCGACACTTACAGACTCAACTTGCTGAACCGGCATGCAGTGCTTCTGTTGTCTTTCTTTCCGGTGCTAAATATACCTTTAACAGTGCGGCAGTATAAAAACCCACACATTTAACTATAGGCATATCATTGTACCTTTCTCCTACCTCTAAAGGATACTGCACTGCCTACGCAGGCTCTAAAATTATGATCTTTATGCCCTTTTGACGATTATTTTTAATAAGCTAAATTTGATTAATGCAAAACTTTTGCGGTATTAGGTTGTTAGTCGTATTCCCAGGACACTTGTGTATTTACTGGATACGCTTATTCGCACAAACAACAATTTAACCAGAAAATATTTGGTACATAGTCCTCTTGTGAATGAAATTGATTAATGTAAGAAATTTTTATTTGTAAACTGGTATTCTTCGCAGGTTCGGAAACAAGACCACTTGAGGGTACAGCATCGCATTGTGCAAGTCAACTGTTCACGATTAATTGAGTACTTTTGAAATCAACATGTGAAAAATGTAACTGCCCCCACATGCATATACTTTACTGGGCGTCTAGCGCAGACGCCCAGTAAAGTTCATAATGACGAAGCAAAAAAAGTTCCACTCGCATATTGTATTTAAAGTTTTAAATGCATGTAAATACTGTCATTATTTCTTTTGCTTTTTTTATTCCCGTGTTATAATCAGGAAATTTGAGAAATATTTACGTTTCTAACAGTTTTAATGTTTGGATCGACCAACGCATGAATAAATTGCTCAAGCCCATGGCAATGTTAATTATACATATGATGGAAGAATACGCAATGTGTGTCTAGGCTATTCACGGTAAAATGAGTACGTTCGAAAGCCCTGCTTAAGATCTATTTGTATGCACGTCGTGAATTCTTCCGCTATATGTAAAATTAACATTACCATGGGCCTCTTCACTTTATTCATGCGTGGGTAAAGTATAAACTGTGGAATTATTAGAAAAGTGAAATATTTTACAAATATGCTCATTTTTACACTTCGATGCATTAAAAATAACAGAAAGCGAAAGAAAAATTTAAGTTAGCACAAATGGTTACCTAATATTTTTTATTCGACTTAAAGATAAGGAACTAGGTTCCCTCCATCGTTACCAACTTTATTGGGTGCATGTCACTCTGGGCACCCGTTTAAATATATGCAAGTAGGAGCGGTGAGTTTAAGGTTAATTTCAAAAGTGCTGACTTTATTGTGAACGGCCTTTAGAAGCAGGTGTTAAGCAGGGCTTTCATAAGTGCTCAGTTTACCCTGAACGGCCTGTACGCAGAGGAAGTGTAGTGTAGTGTAAAAGGTGGTGTGGGGAGACGGGGCAGTATTGCTGATCGCTGCTCCCAAAGAGCATATAACTAACTATAGGCTGTTCACTGTAGAGTGAGCACTTTTTAAGGCCCTTCTAAATTGTTCCTTTCATCAATTTTCCATATTCCTGCTGCTTTTTAATATAAACATTGCAATGTGACCAATAAACACAGTGTAAAAATTTCACCACCCTCAAAATTTAACGCCTGAGGCTGCAATAAGGTATATTTATTAGTGCTTAATGCCAGTTGGAAGGGTCTTAAAAAGTGCTCACTTTACATTGAACAGCCAATACCCGAGACGTCATTCAAAGCAAAGCAGTGGAACGCTATTTTTTTTCCCCAGGAGAAATGTGCCAATGTGAAAACAAAAGAAAATATGTTCACGGGTTGGCAGGCACTACTACACGTGGCGAGTTTTCTGTATAACATTTCAATAGTTTAATTCCGACCATTTGAATGAAAACGTGTTCAATATTCACATTTACAATATGTAAAATTACAAGCAAAAATAAAAGACCACTGTGAACTGTGAAGTGTCGGTACACATGCTACACTCTTAGCTCACATGATCGACAATGCACGGCCGTACGACAAATAACGCTTACAGCACCACCAGCATCGCAAAAATAAATGTAGATGTATATAAATCCTTGTACTTCAGTCTCTACAATTGAATCAATGAAACTATATTTTTATTTTCAATTCCGTTGAATAAATATTTACAAAACTATAAGCAGTTCACTGCATTTACATTATCTCAAATTCGAATATTTTCCGCTTTTATATTGCCGATATTGCATTGGGCAAATAAACCAAATCGAATCGGAAAGAAATTAAGCGTTCTGTTGACTCGTATCCAATATCTAGCGGCTTGGCCGGGACCGGTAGATGATAACGAGGCGCCCAGGGAGGGTGGGTGACTCACAGCTCTCTTCACACGCCTGCGCCAAACTGCGCTAACACGCACACATGCCGGCCAAGCCAACTACTGCTCTATTATGGGCTGTTCGCCGCTCAACTGTGGCACTTCTGAAAGCCCTGCTCGAGATCTACTTGTACGCACATTGTGTATTCTAACACCATATGCACTGGCCTCGTCACTTTACTCATCCGTCGGTCAAGTGACACTGGAAATATTACAATGAGTTGAGTTGAAATATTTCGGCGGCTCTAAACAACGAGATATTGAGAGTCGATGAGGGTGAAATTAGGCGAGAATGGAGCAGCGACTTTTGTGGCCGCAGGTTTCATTTTTCTTACCAGCCATTTTTTATCCATCCGCCAATTTTTAAAATAAATATTGCCATGTACATAATAAACACAATGTATACATTTCACAGGACTCTAAAGTTAACGTGAAAGCCTTCAATGAAATATATTTACCGACTATTATTCCAAATGAGAGGGCTTCAAACAGTGCTCACTTTACCGTGGACAGCCTATATCGAGCAGCACAGTAGTTCTTGACGTCACGCACGTGCTGCGTACCCCGACTTTGTCAAGCGAAATTTATTGGAAAATTGCATCGGTACTTATTTCACTTTCATACAGATGTTTCTAAATTAGACCAACAAACTTCGCTGCAGGTTAATCACGAAAAATGAACGTGAAAACCTCTCATATCTGTGGAGTTGAACTTCAGGCGCTACATGCGAAAACTATCAAATATCCTAGGGTTTTTTTTTTTTTTCATACTTACGTATCAAAATAACACTTTTCTACTTCCCCTGCATAATATATACATATATTTCCGCGAAAGAGATCTACTCTCGAACATGGTGCTGTGAGTGTATGCAGATGCGATATTTGTAGGACAGTGTGAACAAGATGCAAACATGAGGGTGACATGGAGTACTTGTAATCCCCATACACACGCAGGTATAACCGAGGTGCCACATATATGTGCGGTTAACAGGCCGGCCTACCGCCAAGGCGATTCCCGGTATATACAGGTATACTACCCGGCAGTTGGCAGTTATCTGGCCGCGTCTCAGCGCGGGGTCGCCGGAGAAAGATTATGAAAAAAAAAAGGGGGGGGGGGGGTTAAAAGAGGAAAGGGGACACCAACATAACATAAGACTAGAGCGCTCACACGCTGACATTGCCATAAAGGGCAGACGGCTCCACTACACATCGGCATCATATTAGCTTCTTAGTCGTGATCTTACCTTTGGACGGCGGGAACAAGGTGTAGATATTATTTTTACTGCACATTCAAATAATTTGTAACATTGCAGTTTTTAGGGGTTACATTTAACGTTAGTCATATATAATGCAATTATATGTATGTGATTACAGCGTACTTGCTTTTATGTTGTCACTTTATTTAATATCATTTCCAAATTACGTTTTACTATATCAGTTAACAGTATAATATGTGGTTATTTTAATAGAATATTTTGACATAGAGATCGTGTGCAAGTATTTTTAATTTATTTACAGACTGTAGTAAGTATTAATATTTTATTTGTTAGTTTTCATAACTTCTCTAGAGGGCACTCAGTATTAAATGCTTATTAAACAAAAGTAATAAATAAAATTATTCTGGTTGACTCTCGTCTCACCATTGTTGAATGGCTGAGAGATATTTCATGTTCACACGACAGCCAATCGGAGGACAGGAGACAACATAAGTAAGGCAGATGTAAAATTGAACAAATTTTTTCTTTCGAACAATTGTCACCACCTCCAAAGATGGACGTGGATATTTACAAGATGATGTAATTATTTTTCAATTAAGAAAAAAGGTGAATTTGACTAAACTAATTACAGCAAGTTTAATTTAAGGTATATGTGAAATAACTGAAGATAAGGAATTTGAATTTTATTGTACTTAAGAAGATTGATGAATAATTGGTTGAATATGCTGAAGAGGAAGATAGTTGAATAACAAATATTCTTAAGTTGAGAAATGTTGTATATCTATCTAATTAAATCGAAAACGGAGCCCAACGTGTTAATTAATAGCACTTTGTGAAATGTCTGAAATGTAATAAACTTCCAAAGTAAAAAATTAAAAAAATAAACCTAAAATCAGTACAATCAACTTAAATTAATAAATACTTTACTACTTCAAAATGAATATACGCAAATGTAACGCATTCTGACAAACGACGTAAAAATTAGCTAATAAATATTCTTCAATAGATGCTGGACTACTACTTCCACAATTGGCACGAGTAACTAAATCGTCAGCGCTGGAACACTAGTATTCACAGTAGTAGTTTACATCGCGCCTATAGGAAGTTCACCAGCAGCTGATATGTTCTTTGGAGAAAAACAGACCGTTGTCAGTTGTTTGTAAAAATGCGTGATTTAGAAATGAAATTAGGGAATTACATGCTGCTGGAAATAAATATAGCTTGCTGTAAATTCCTTCAGATTGCATGTTTAGTAAACATTAAGATGCAACAGCATCCAAGCTCTCTCATTTGGAATAGTAGCCAATAAATATGTTTTATTTTTGCACTAGATGTTAACTTCCAAGTGCGGTGGAATATACACGCTGTGTTTATTATTTACATGACAATATTTATTTAAAAAGGTGGTTATAAGATAAAAAAAAGGGCTGAAAGGAAAAAGTAACTAGGCCATCAAAAGTGCTCACTTTACCATGAACAGCTTATACGCGCAAACGCACTAAACTGGCGTGCAATATTCTCGTCTTACTCAGAGATGTTACACGTCCTACCATTTTCATAGTACTTGTACCATAATTAGACATTGTGTACCGTGTACAACGACAATGTCGTCATGGTACGCAAAGTTACCATAATCTGCCTACAGAAAAATATGCAGCTAATGACTCTATAAAGAATAATAAAGAATTATCTGTTTGTAGCGCTTGGTTTAAGTCAACAGCCGAAGCCCTATGGTTTATCTGCGAATTAGAGGTTGTATTTCATTTTGATTTGGTATCCGTAGCGTAACTGTTTTTTTTTTTAATGAAAGCACAGCAACAATTATATTGTGATTTTACGCGTATGTTAGAAATGTACCGTAATTTTGTTCCAGTGTACCAATGCCCCGTACGATGATAGAGCACCGACATCTAACATCGTAATCCCGGCCTAACGGTGGCACTATCACTTAATTAGTAGAAAGTCTGCAGTAAGATACAATAAGGCTCCGGTCGTAGTTTCGATACAGCAGTCTGTAAAGGCCGGTTTTTTTTTTTTTTTTTTTTTTTTTTTTTTTTTTTTTTTTTTTAAAGATGTTGGCAGGGCTCTAGAATAGGATTCATAGCACGAGTGATAATTTTAAAATACCATTCCGTCCCTCTCTAGGGTGTTTTTTTTTCATAAGTAAAATAATTAGGGGCACGTTTAATACTATTATATATATATATATATATATATATATATATTATATATATATATATATTAAACACGCTGCAACGCAACTGAGGTGCCAGCCAGGTACGTGACCGCTGTAAAAGTCAAATATCATCTTTCACAATTATAAGAATTGTAAATATAATATCCCCCCAGCACCAGGAGGTGCTGGGCGGATATGTGTGGGTTTTCTCGAGGTGCTTGTTGGCCGACACCCCCCACCCCCTCGTTTTTTATTTGTAATGTTGTACTCGCTTCACCAGCGTAGGCAAGGCCCTTGCCTCATCCCCATCCAAAGATAATTTTGAACCTTTTCCAAGAGGACCCCTCTTCGATCGACGTCGGCTCACCCGCAGGTCACCATCCCCACCATATCCTCCTCCCCCCCTCCCCCCCAAGGGTCAATCTTCCGCTGTCATTCCCCACCTTCGGTTTCCATATTACCTTTGCTCCCCTGCAGCTATAGGCTATTCGCTCTATTTTCACAGTTTTTTTTATCTAACCTTTGAAAAATGGCCCTATTTAAGAAGTGTTTGGTTATTTCCTTATTGTATCCTGTATCGCAAGCATTTTATACTTCTGTTAAAATTAAAATACAGTGTTTTTTGATAAGTTGAAATTTTCCTTATATTTAATCTTGGCCCCATACATTTTAATATATCTTTGATAGTTAACATGAATAACAACCGGGGTAAAATATATGTATTGGTAATGCCGAGTATATGTATGCTGTTCACGATAAAATGACCACTTTTAAAATCCCTGCTTAAGATCTCCGTGTACGCATATTGTGCATTATTCCGCCTTATGCAAAATTAGCATTACCATGGGCCTCGTCACCTTATCCATGCGTCGGTCAAGCGGAACTCTGAAATTATTACAAATAAAAATGTTTTGCAAAACTGTTCATTTCTACACAGCTATGCACAATAAAAACAGAAAGTGAAATAAATAATTTAAGTCATCACAAATGGTTACAAGACACTTTTTATTCGACGTTAAAATACGGAACTACTTTGTATTCATCGTTGCCAACTTTAATGGACGCATGTCACTCAGTTCGCCCGTTAAAATACAGTAAATTCACGTAGGAATAGTAACTTTTTTTCTAAGGTCGATTACAAACGTGCTCAACCGTGAACAGCCTTTAACAGACAGTTCTTTTGAGGCTCCTGCCTGCATGGTGCTCCAAATGCGTCGCATAATGTTCGAAGAACTGGTTTTGCAACGAAACTATTCAACGTGCTTCCAGCGTGCTGATGTACGAAAATAACACGCGCTTCAGGCCAGAGGAGTGCTGTCAAGACGTCAAGCACATTATAATAACCATGTCACAGCACTCCAAAATAACTAAAAAAAAAAAAAAAGTATTTCATAGCGCTGTATCTCAAAATATACGCTTCAGATACAAACCAAGGTTGCCATCGCTTTCCCATTAGAAAATTACCTAACATTTCCCTGATTTTCAGACAAAAATAATTTTTCCTCCCCGACCTTTTGCTAACACTTTTTTTCTGCAAGGATTGACCCCTTTCCATTATAACACACCCTTACACCAAAATACTACTATGATTTAACAAAATTGTTCTCTACATAAATTGCAAAGAAAAATTCCTATGAATTTTATTTACAATGATCAAAACAATTTTATACGATTCTGGTAGTGGTGTATGATTGATGATAAAACTGGCAAATATAGCATGCATATCACAGAATTCCCTGATGTTTAGCCAATTTGTTCAAAATTCCTTGACATTTCCCTATTCCCCCAACAGTTTTCAAATTCCCTGACTTTTCCCTGTTTTCCAGCCGTGCATACGAAACTACCCAAGGGCCCTGCATCGAACCATCCTACGAACTTTCCACCAATAAAACAATAGGGTTACCGCTGAAAGTCCCGTAGGTACACGCAGAGCAACGAGAAAGCTGCACACCAGTTCCGAGCCCTGCGCGTAGCGGCGATATCGCACTTGATGCGCGTAGCAGTCTCGCCCTTATCGCTTCCGAGTTTCTCGGCTCCAAACGATTAAAAGAAACGCTAGGTAGGCGGAAGCCTTAGGCAAAATATTATTACACTGAGAGCGCACGAACGTGGTGCGCTGTTCTTCTGGTGTAATTTTCTATACTCTGTTAACCTTTGTTTGCATGAGGCGGAGGAATATCCTGGAAGTAGAACTTTAGCAGGGCTTCAGAAAATTCGGACCATGCAAATATCGTCCCAGCAAGATACCAAGCTCCTCGTTGCTTATATATCGGAATACTGAAATATCCCGCTTGCACGGATTCGGGTAAAAGTCTGCACACAGAAAAATTTCCACCGTATCTCGAGGTCTGTTTATCCTGGGAACGCTTGAAATAGAAGTTTGATGGTAGGACAAGAAGCGTTTTTTTCCCCGAAACCAGTCGGGATATTTCTGACCAACACGAACATATAATGGAATTCGTGTTGGTATTCTGGAGCCTGACCTTACGTTACCGACAACTGCAAGTACGGTGTGCTGCGCGCTGGCTGGTCTATCGAGTTATCGATTCGTGTCGTTCCGTATGCAGTTTCGTGCTGAATAATTTTCCTGGAATGAGGCGGGTTGCGTTGTATATTACAAGGCCGTGACTTCGTGTCCATGTTTTTTTGTACACGTCTATCTATGGTTACACCAGGAAAAAGTTAGTTTGTTCTCGTTGTGAACCTGCTTGTTATGGCAGGTGGTAGTGTTTTGCTGAAACTGAGTTAAACAACCTCATTTTTCACGCACGCACATAATCTCTACTTCTCGCTACCTACCCATCTCACTCTGTATCTCCCGCTACACACATACACATGTGTGTAAATGGCAACCAACTGCTAGTCGTGTCTTTAATATTATCCAACAAACTATAGTCCATTCACGACAGGAACAGACTTTCTCGGAATCTTTCCTAATCCCATTTTTAAGCAATAGATAAAATACGTTATAACAATCAAACCATATTCTCTCTCCGTGCTGATGTACCCGTGCCAGTCACTGTTTGTAGTAACGATGTATGTAGCTGATGACTAAGGTGTTGTTGAAAAGTTTGTTCCAATCGTGAACCGAGTATATAGATGGAATTTAATCTTACCTTTACTTTTTCATGGTGTCCATACGACTAAACGTCTACTGCGACTACGATGCGCTAGCAAAAAACACATGAAGGATCTTGTAAAGAACGGGCCGACATAAAAATTACAAAAGAAAAATAACAATTACCAAAAAGGCCTCTCGACTTAGGGATGTCGGAACGATTACAGAATTTGGAGAAAAGGGCAGTGGAAAGAGGCAAAGAATTATTACAGCAGACATGGTAATTACAAATATTCGTTTTATAACCAGTAATATGATTATAGGAAGTCTAGCACAAGGGTGTAAGGCATCGCGGCCGGCCGGCCGCCATGTTGTGACGTCAACAAACGCCATATTGGAAGCCAACAACTGACGACCTTTAACCATGAAATCCGAAAAATTCAAAAATCAAAAATTTCTAAGAAAATTCTAAAAAAAACATATTATTTAACAATTAAAAACAATCTTTTCAATTTTTTTTTAAACTTAGATGTCCGGAGGCCCCCTCCCAACTCCCCTCAACTATACTCATTCCACCATCTTGTTTTTTTTCGTTTGCTATTTGTTTACACATTGCTGGAGGCCGCCATATTAAATGTTTCGTCTGTTATTTGTTTATACATAGCTGGAGGCCGCCATATTAAATGTTTCGTCTGTTATTTGTTTATACATAGCTGGAGGTCGCCGTCTTCGGTTTTTTCGTTTGTCATTTATTTATACATTGCCGAGGGCGCAATATTGGATTTCACGTGTTTTCATAACCTAGGTGGTGCTAGTGTATTAATTATCGGAATCGCCATCAGGTGGTAGACATATTTGTTTTTTTTTTTTTTAAGCATATGTGGTGCTGTCGGCGCCCTCCATATTGGATTCTACTTTCAACACATAGGTGGCGTTAATTTCTCGATTATGACATCTGCTATCGGCCTGTAGCGAGTGGTGAAATTGACCATTTTTGCAAAGTATGTAAACTGTCATATTTAACTTTTTTGTTTTGTTCTTAAATGCGGGTGTGTAAACTTACATAAATAGTGTTCTTACCTTAAACCCCATCAGTCTTGTTTTTGACAGTGTTTCTGGGAAAAGCAGCCGAGTGTTGGGACACAGATGATAGCCCCTGCACAGCTTGCATGAGCACTCTACCAAATTTGGCCTCCTCCCATGACATACATCAGCCTGCGGAACAAGCCAGTAACTGTGCAACGATCGCTCGAAGCCACAACATTGTAGTCGTATTATTTACTGTCCATATTACAAGTGAAATTCTTTCTTCTATAACCACCTAACAGTTGTACATTGAGCGAAGGTATTTTGGTTGCTCAGAGTTTACAATTTTCAACTGTGGTATCTTTGGTTTCACAACTCTGCTGTGACCTGAGCTGAATTGAGAGATTTGGGCGATTCTTAACAACGAGGTCTTGAGAGCCGATGTGGGTGAAATAAGGTGAGTATGGAGCAACGCCGGAACGCCAGTGCGGGGTAAACGGGAGATCCCCAAGGAAACGCTCCGGGCAATGGCATCGTCTAGCACGAGTCCCACAGTGAAAATCCGGGAGTGATCCAGCCGGTGACAGAACCCGGTTCGCCTTGGTGGGAGGCGAGCAGTCTAACCGCTGAGCCACCGTAGTTCCCCAGTGACCTGCGAAAACAGTAGCTCGACAGGACACAGTGTGTCGTATACCATGGCCAAGTCTTTGCTGGCGAGTGACAGTGGAAAACAAGCAGGTTTTATTTTTGCTGGAAGGCAATTTTAGGATACCGCGAAGCAGCTATTGGTCAAGGACTCTCACAGCATGGCACAGTGGTTGGTATAGGCTATTCACTGTAAAGTGAGCACTTTTTAAGGCCCTGCTACACTTTCCCTTTCAATTAATTTCTACCTTCCCGCCACTTTTTAATGTAAACATCGTAAAAACACAGTGTTTACTTTTCATCGCTCTCAAAAGTCAACGTCTGAGACTGCAATAAAACATATTTATTAGGGGTTAATGCCTTTTGGGAGGGCCTTAAAAAGTGCTCACTTTACCGAGAACAGCCTACACCTCCCCTTCGAGGCATGCTTCAACAAGATGCTGTCGCCGGTCGTGATTGAACGTGTTGACTTGAGCTGACCCCCCCCCCCCCCCTCCTTCGCCTAGTTGTTTGCGTTGAGCATGTCTCCTATCACGAAATTACCATCACATGATGTATGCTGGTATTGTCCCCCCCCCCCTGATAAATTTTCGTTGACAGACGTGTTTCAAAATAGAAACTGGGATGTGAAATAGAAGAGTTACTTGCCAAGGTCACTGCCTACCGGCTGCCAGTTCCGAAATTTAATTAGGAAATACCATGTTACGGAAATTTCACCCCAGTGCATTTATTTTAAAGATGGGAGTTTCAAACAAAATGTATTCATTAATTTTTTTTAGGAAATGTTCCTTACAGCATAGATGTTGCCAAAACATGTACAAGACTGTTTTCGAGGTAATTTTTAAATTAATGTTCTACGAAAATTACACACCGCCTATTTATATAGAAAGTATCCTCTCGTACGGATATTCTCCTAAGAAATTCCTGAAGAATAAGTTTTGTTTGAAACGCATATCTTTAAAATGAACGCACTGGGGGGAAATTTCCTTTACGTGGGGTTTCCTATTTAAATTCCGCAGCTCCCCGCGGGTAGGCAGTAGGCCAACCCTTAGGTATAAGCTATTCACGGTAAAATGAGCACTTTTGAAAGCCCTGCTTAGGATCTACTTGTATGCACGTTGTGTACTCTTCCGCCTTATTTAAGATTAACATTGTCATGGGCCTCATCGCTTTATTCATGCGTCGGTCAAGTAAAGCCATGAAATTATTAGAAAAGTAAATATTTAACAAATCTGCTCATTTTTACACTTTCATGCATTAAAAAACATAAGACTACGAAAGAAATAATTAAAATTATCATAAATAGTTCCCTAACTTTTCATTGGACATTAAAATAAGGAACTACTTCCCATCCATCGTTACAAACTTTACTCGGCGCATGTCACTCAGTGCGCCTGTCCAAAATAAATGGAGGTAGAGGTAGAGACTTTTTCTAAGGTTGATTTCAAAAGTGCTCACTTTATCGTGAACAAACTTTACAGCAATGGTTGGAGTGCAAGGGCCCAGTTTGTTAAACTATCGGAATAAATTCTCTAGCGGATTAATCCGATACTTCCATTCCGGTCGCGAGTGACTGAATGCCACAATATGTATTTTTATGACCACTGCGACTAACGAAATGAAATGAAATGAATTGTTGCATTTCGTGTGTCGTCGCCGAAGCTAAACCAATCACGTTAAATCTGCTGTGGCAGGAAAATTTGTTTTAAAATACACAAGTATACATATTATTTATTTGTTGTTAATCAGGGATAAGCAAATACGATAACAAATATTAAACTATCTTCAGTAAGACGAGGCTATTTACTGATAGATATTATACATATTGAAGCCAAGACATAGGTAATCCTCAGGTATTCTTATTTGTCATGAAGATATGTTTTTCCCCTTTAAAATAACTCGTATTGACGTATTTACGCTAATAATCGCCAAAGGTAACTATTAAACCAATGAAATAACGCGTTATATATATTGCCGCTAGATATGGTTACCATTAATTAGCAATATATTTAAGAGGCTTTTATATTTAATTAAGTTATCGTAACTATGCTCAAGAAAGAACAGGGAAACGTTTTATCATATTGTAGCGAATAATATAATGCAAATTTAATAGCTACCCTATTACAATTTATAATTTTCTGGTGTAAATATACCACTACAAAAAGGTGCGCTAACATTCCAGCTATGGCTGTAAACTAAAAAAATGTTGTAATGAATTTTCGCCTGTCCAAAACATATTTATTACGTTATGATTCACAGTATTAACTACATTTCACAGCAGCTGATTTTCTTGCCAAATTGATTTCATTATTTGTTTTAGTTTTCAGCAGTTTCGTGTTATACTTTTTACATGATATTCGTAGCAATTCTATCAGTTTTTACGTGCCAACTTTACTTTGTTTATACCATTTTTAACGCCGTTATAATTAGATATGTGTTAACAGTTTCACTCTCCTACTCTAATTATACATATTTACAGCAAACCACAAATGAATGTCTATTTTCAAGTTTCCTACATCACACAGTGGTATTAAAGGCTGTTCACGATAAAGTAATCACGTTTGCCAACCTTAGAAAAAGTCGCTGCTCCTGTCTGCATACGTTTTAATGGGCGCACAGAGTTACATGCGTTAAGTAAAGTTGGTAACGATGTATTCTTGCTGTCCGATTCATTTCGACACTTCATTGCTCGATTCCGGTATACAATTCCACTATCTAGTGTTCAAGAATTGGCTTTAGGCATTCCCATTGAGGAATGACGTCATTCCTCTATAGGAATGATCCGAAAGTCTAAGGTTAATTCACGAAGAAACTAGAGAACTTTTCCCAATATATTGCGCCTACTGTTTGTGATCCCGCCACTTAAGCAACTTCAGAACGCTCATTCTCCCTCTTAAAGCGGCTTAAGTCTCACTTGAGATCTACTATGACAAAGGAAAGACTAAACCATTTGGCGATTTTGCACTGTTATCAAGACATGGTGGACAAAATAGACGTTAAAGATATTTGTCGAGAATTTCGTTGCAACCCATGCCATGTTTCAGTGTTTCGGAAAACATTTAAGTAATATTTTGCACTACTTTCGTCTTTTTTTACTGTACATGTTAATTATTTCATGAAATGTCATTTTGCAATGTGTATTAAGCGTCTTTCATGTTAAGTAGCTACTGAGACTGATATTTTCCTGTGATGTGTTATGGACTATATACATATGTTTGTGTTTTGTTAATTTTAAGGCATGCAGAAAATCAGCTATTCTAACCTATCATATATATATATATTTTATAAGTGATCGTTGAATGAAAAGTAAATTTAGGTTTAAAATGTAGTTGACAAATCTGTAAAAGCAAAGTATCTGACAGTAAATTTCAGGCATGCCATTAACAGTGACAGAAACTTTTAATATTTTATTTGCACGCTTTGTAATGATCATAGTGCATAGGTCTGGTGATTATTGTGTTACAAAGTAGTAGTTTGAAGATATCTAATCAAGACATACCTAATTATAGTTTCGGGAAATTCGTTTTATCAACCAATGTTATGGTACATATTGTTCTTCAGGTTTCATTAAAAAATTCAGTATGTTACCACGTTATTTCTTAATTCTTTGGACATGTTAGTTAACAATTTATATATATATATATATATATATATATATATATATATATATATAGAGAGAGAGAGAGAGAGAGAGAGAGAGAGAGAGAGAGAAATACAGTAGTGGTTGAAAAAGCTGTAATGAAAAAAGGGACACCAAAAATCAATGGAGCACCAAATTTCAAATTCGCTTCGCACACATAATATAAATATGTTGTTACGTCACTGCTTACACCGTGGAAGATACGTGTATATAAACATTTGTGTAGTGTAGTGTCGTAAATGAATTTAGAAAATTATATTTATCTATTTCACGCAAGACTTTCATCCCTTCACCGACCCTTACGCCCAAGCAGTTACGTCAGTATTGTTACAATATGCCTGAGGAGCGTATCCGAGTTGGTGAGGGATCGAGGTCTTAATAAAAATTAAATAATGATTTTTAGTATATTCACACAGCTATTATTTACAGCATTAAAAATTATCTATCTCCATTATTACTCTTTAATTTCTCAGCGAGTACAGTATTTAATGTCTATTTCAACTGTAATTACGTCCTTCTTAACGTCTCTGTTTGGTAAGTCAGTCAACTCATACTCATTACTAGCATGTGTTCAGCGTATCTGTTGCCATAATTTGTAATGTCTTTCACCCACGCATCCAGTCCGATAGTCCAGTCTGAAGTCGCACTCTTCACTGCACCGATTCTCGCAGTCGCAGTTTCCTCCCACTGGTCATTTCTCTCGCCGCGCGCTTCTCTCCTCGCTAGTCGTCCTTTCGCTCGATGCCGCAGTCGCACAACTCCTCCCGCTCGGAGGCATGTCGCCCTTTTGTATCAGTCGCCCTGATCTCTTGGAAGGTTCGACGCACCCCGAGTCGCGCTGAGAGGATGTCAGTAATCCAGAGCATTCTTCAGATAAGCGCAGAAATCCTATCAGTCGAAAGTCAGAAACGGCGTGCTGCCAGAGGGTTATCGCGGCATAATGCCTTCAAAACTCAAAATACTGGTAGTATTATCGCTAGCTTGTCTTTCAAAGCATTCCACTGATGTTCTGCCCCGCTATCATCACTACTCCGTCCTCTTCCGCCCACTTGCGCGGGCGGGCAAAGGTCAGCAGCGAAGACCAGCTACACATAATATTACTATGTATGTAATAAATATGTTTGGCCTATGTATGTAATAAATATGTTTGGCCTATGTATGCATGCATGTGTATATGTATGTATGCAGGCATGTGTACGTAACTTATGCATATATATGCATGGATGTGTATGTATGTATGCGTATACATATGTGCGAATGCGTACAAAATTAACTAGATATTGTCCGTTGACATTTGGTTCCATAATAACATGCAAACCACCTTTACAACCCGCAAATAACGCGTCAATATTATTTCCCACACATAGGGAAAGGTAATACGTAACTTCTCACAAAATTTCTCGGAGCGGTACTGAAGAGAATTGCCCAGCCCTTAAAAATGCATGTCTGCTTTCAACATAGTAACGGTTTTCCAAGGTTCTCTACAAAAAAAAAAGCCTGCGAAAAATCAGGTGAATAACCAGCAGCACTTTTGTATTGACAGAAAAGGGGGGGGGGGGGGGAAATCACATTGATCACACCCAACCTTACTGCAAATACCTAGAATACCGGGGCTATTTTTAAACAACACATTTGTCGCGCTCCTCGTTGCACCGGCGAAGATTAGCCGGCGCTCACGCCACGCCAATAAATAATGCATACAGCCAGTTAGCCGGCGCGGCACTAGAATGGCGCGCGAAGCGAGCGGGTATATCTCCAAAATAGCAGGTACCGCGCGCGCCAGCAAGTTGGCAAAACTGGGCGCTGTGAGACGGGTGGCAGGGGGCTCTCGTACGTCACAGGCGAGCCACTCATGTTGACTGAATATGAGGTAGACCGAGTACACGGGCCAGCCTAGACAATCTCATTAAGGGATCCCGCTACATTTCATGTAGTGTACCTGATATTGTGTGTGTGTGTATGAATGTATATATATATATATATATATATATATATATATATATATATATATTATATATATATATATATATATATATATATACACACACACACACACAACACACACACAACTTTTCACTATATTGTTCAATATTTACATCTGTCGCAAGGTGTTTTTTTTATTAACACACGCATAATAAGGTCATTCAGTGGTATTTGGTTCCTTTGTGACTTATGCTTACATTTCGTATGAACCAATTTGATAACCGTTCACAGGATAGGGATTATACAGTAGCAGCCTTCTTAACACTATGTAAATTAATTTCCTAAACAGATATTTTTCACCGCTGTATTCATTCGTTACATCATTAAATTCTTAGGAGTTTTGTGTTTCTTACATAATTTCAATAATCTTATTTTTTCTGCCAACTCAACTAGAGAAAAATCGAATTTATTTGACAAGATAGAAATTTCAACTTGTTTTATATCAATTGTAACATATTTCCTGCCGCTGTGACACAGTTGTTTCTTTACTTAAACACAGATCAATGCCCTGGTCCACTGAATCCGCAAATAGTGGATTTTCCCCTTTCCTAATTTTTGTCAAATGTTCATTATACCAGTTTTTATTCAAATGCAGAGATAGCCGTTTCCTCGTTTGATGGAAGAAACTTAAGCTCAATTTAATCCACAATTTTCAAAACTGCAATGAACGTTTCGTTTAAATATGTATCATGAGAAAGCAAAAATTGTAATAATGATCACAAATGACACACTTCTCTTATGGCAATCAAAAAAATTACCTAATGATCCTAAAGTAGGTTTTCGAATTTAACAATAGTTTGCAGAGTAGGGTGCATGAACTATGTGCCTGCAGAAAACTCAGAACTAAGCAGTTACTTACGTCATCCTGTTCCCTTGATTTTCACTTCTGGGAAGGTGGGTGTTTCGATAACTTGAGTATAGGCTATTCAAAGTAACATGAGCACTTTCTGAAGCCCCCTCATTTGGAATAAGAGTCAATAAGTATTTTTTTCTTTTTTGCCTTAGACGTTAACGTTTGAGTCCGGTTAAGTATATAGTGTGTTTATTACTTACATGACAATATTTTAAAAATGGTGGAAGGATAGCAAATGGTTGATGGGGAAAAAAGTAACTAGAGCCTTAAAAGTGCTCACTTTACTGTGAACAACCTATAACAAATTTCATTATGGCCGATAAATTCTGATAAACTGCAGTAACTGATTCGGCTCTACAAGTCCATCTTGTTAAGAGAGATTTCAGTGTTCTCAGGTTCGTTTAGAAACTTTTTTTTTTTAGAGTTAACCAACAAGTCAATGGCCTTCTATAGACTTGTGCCCTGATTACGAAAGTGACATATCGCAAGATTCGGTTCGCTGAGAAGCGATTTTGCCGTTGTGTAGCGCACTCGGAAGCATGCGGAGTATGGACATATTTTGTTTCATTATCGTACCTACCACAAATGTCGGAGTTTCGATCGCAAGATGCGAGCACGAACCTGCGTTTTGTCAGGCCAACATCGCAGCTGTGCTGCTCTATTCACCACGAGTACGATTGTCCGTGGAAAGATGATAGTTCATAAACACCGCACGTAGTTTACTTTCAGCTAGTTGATCAAGAAATAAACAGAATACATTCTAATATGTTGTGAAATACTTTGAAATACTCGCACGATCCATATTTGTGTAGTTGCAGCAGTCTATGTAGGTTATTGTTGTGTAAGGTAGCAAGTGTCCATGCACCCACTCGGAATATGTCGCGCCCGGTAAGCTGTAACCATTAATATAAACACTGTTAACGGCATTGTCGCACACGTTATTCATAGTGTCTTTTTTCAATTAAATATATCATTTTAGGTAGATACTTACGTCTGCCTGGAAAAAAAAATTCCTAAATACATTAACATAACGACTGTGTGTGTGTATTCGTTTGTTCTGTGGTGTCAGATATTTTCCATATACACATCTAAAAAAGTTTAAAGGTGGGTTTTTACCATTGACTTAACAGAATAAGCGTGCCGTGTGCTTAAGATATGAATCAATGCATTCAAGTGTATTAGTCTATGACTGTCGTGACGGGTCGTGTGAGTTCTTGGTGTGACTTAAGAGATAGTTATATTTTATATCTTAAGTACAAGTCAAGACGAAGTAGCCAATCGGAGCACAGCGACAGTTGTTGGCGGGAAACTGCATTTACAACTTGTATTTAGATCATATGGTATTGGGAAATCGTATGAAAGTATTTATTTTAATCGAGAGACAGTATCAACTTAATATAAAGAATAGTTCATGGTCATGTTTTCTTTCGTGGAAGAGGTTATTGTTCGCTTTGATTAACATTTTCAGATTTATTGATGTAAATGTCTAATGTTGGCATCTGCTTCCCCTTCTATAAGATTCCACGAGATTTTGTTTTAATACGATTACACAGGCAGTAACCACAGATAATTAAATATATGTAAATTGTCCATTTTCACGTGTTATTTTGGTTGCTTGCATCTCCTAAGAATTTTGAGTGGCTACACTTAACAGTTGCTAATTCAATCATAAACTGCAAATATTCTTATAGTAATATTCCGTGTGCTTATCGAGTCATTAAGTATAATTCTTAATTCTTCAGTATTTTATCGTAAACGCACCTTAACGAAACGCGTGCCGCCGCATTGCAGTTCGTAATCATTACATTCGCTTTGTGTTTGGTTGTGTCTCCGGAGCATAACGACTGCTATCGGAGAGTTCGTAATCAGGGCCCTGGCCCATCCTGCAGACACGCCTGTGACCGATATTGACTTCTGCGCATATGCCTAACACTGACCTACACAACACCAATACGACTGTCAAGTCACATGGCCAACACTCATCAACGTGTATTAACATTTTAATTTTACAAAGACAAGCCCTTTTACACGAGTGAAATACTTTTTATCAATTTGAATTTAATCTAACTGAATTAAAACTTGCTTAGAGAAAGTATACTAACATCTCAAAGAACTTGTTTAAATAAACAGTGCTCTAGCCTCGAACATTATCCACTTCTCATTTGCAATAATAGTCAATAAATATATTTTAATTTAGTATTAGACGTTAACTTCCGTATACGGTGGAATCTATACAATGTGTTTATTGCGTTAATGGAAATACTTATATTAAAGGTGGTTAAAGGATAAAAAGTGGCTGAAATAAAAAAGTAACTAGGAGCACAAAAGTGCTGACTTTAGCGTGAGCAGCTTATAGTCGTATTAACAGAAAAGCAGTCCAATGTAAGTTCCCGTGACAGAAGGGGGGGGGGGGGGGGGCTACTGCGCGCGCACCTCACCTTCCCCTCTGCGGTCGCTCACGACGCCTACGTCACAGCCAGAACTAAGGCCGTGTCTCAACTCAAAAGTGTGCTCACTTTCACTCTGGCACACTTTAGCGAATTGCGATGTGTGCCCTCTGGAAGCCTTGGACATTATTTCTCTGACAGAGAAGGTAATAAAATTGCGGAAAATATAATATTGCTGGCCTTTCACTTTTCTCGAAGAAATTCACAGTATTTTATGAAATACTAACATATTTTAATTTGTTATATGTTTTCATAACTAAAAACATACACGTTGCATACACGTTGAGTGTACTTCCGCCTTATGTAAAATTAACATTGCCATGGGCCTCATCACTTTATTCATGCGTCGGTGAAGTGAAACTGTGATATTATTAGAGAAGTACATATTGTACAAATCTGCTCATTTTTACACTTCGGTGCATTGCAAAATACAGAAAGCGTGAGATATAATTTAAGTAATCGCAAATGGTTACCTAACACTTTTGTTCGACGTTTATAATATGGCGCTACTTTCCCCTCCATCGTTACCAACTTACACACGTCACTCTTTGCGCCCGTTCAAATAAATGCAGGTAGGGGCAGTGAAGATTTTCTAAGGTTGATTTCAAAAGTGCTCACTTTAATGTGAACAGCCTATACTGGCCCAACACCTGCAGTTATGGTATAGGTTGCCGCCCGCTCTTGCCTAAAGCCAATATTACACGATACATGCTGCCGCACTTGGTTCTTGTACAAGCTTCTACAAGCCCTTGTGCACGAGCCGCCATGGAAGATTCATATTACACGACAGCAGTTCGCGTACTAGTATTTGGCACCCTCGGTGGGTGCGCAGTGTGTGGTTTATAGTAAATATGAACCTCATTCGTAGAACTGCTACCAATTAGTAACTTCCGTAGGCCTATAAAATACTAGCTAGCACATCCTAATATTGCTATATTACTACTCGCGTTTTACATAAATTATTTGCTTACTAGTGTAGTTTCATTCATTTTCTTGAGAATGACGAGTAATCACTAGAGAACGAGTATGAAAATTACTGACCGGCTGCAAAATATAGTTTTTTCTTTACGTACCCCGATATTATCCGCTTGTAAAATACATATTGAAAAAAAAAACTTGGGTCCGGCGGAGTTTCGAACTCGCGCCCAAAGGTTAGATCCTACTCGCGGGCGCCGCAACTTGAACCACTCTACCAGCAGTTCGCGCACCAGACCGAGTTTACATACTGTACATAACATACGTTTTTTATATTACGTTTTTCACAAAGTAGGTCATGTTTTAAGTAATTAGAACGGTTTTAAAAAGTAATTAAAAGTTGTCATCGCCAATATCATTCGTCGTTGTATTTTATATCTATTTGAAAGAGTTCCAACCTTACGGATGTAAATTAAAGATTCAGGCGTCCTTTTCAGTTTCTTCGTCAACTCGTTTCAAGTAGTAGCCACGGGGAGCGCCCTACGCACTGAAACTGCGATGTGATTGGCCGGGTGCGAGAGCCGGTAGGGAACCTGCCACGAAAAATAGGACGTGTCCAATTACCAAACCTGGTACGAGATCTGGCTGTGCAAGGCGAGAAATGCCATGACGGGTGCCACACTAGCCCGTATAGCGGCCGCTATGGCGGACCTTGCACAAGCTTTTACTGAATCTGGTACAGTGTAATATCGCCTTAATCCGCATCTCCTATACTCTGACCAGCAGCCGTATCGGAGCATGCTGGTGTCCACTACCTTCAGGGCGAGCCTCGTAACCTGTGCCTGTACCGACTAGGGATGAGCTGAACTATTATAATACGGTAATGGTTATTAGCGTCATTGTTATTTGTGGATATCAGGTTATTTAAACAGTTATTGCGTAACTGTTATTTGACATGTAACAATGGATCATCTATTACTGTCTTAGTTCTACGTTGTTACAATGGAATCGGCACTAAATTTTTTTTAATATATGTGGTACATGCTGAATGCCATATCATACGTAATGAGATTCTTAACATTTAAGTAAAAAAAGTAAAAAAAAATAACAATGACACTATTTATAAAAAAGCTTTTACGTAATTTTAAAATATAATGTAGATCGGCAATTTGTTTAGAGTAACCTGAAGTCAGTTTATACCAATATTTATAGTAAATATTTTAGTTTCTCTCTTTATTACAAGGAAACAAACTGGCGGCCGGCATTTGCTTTGTGATATTCCTGTAGTAATTTAGGGTAAATAAACTGTACGGTGTTTAACTGAAACATGTTTGCATAAATTACTTATTGTGCTCTTGTACGAAATTTTTACTTACGCATGTTACATGATGCAATTTCATCATTAACAGAAGTGAAAAATTTCCGTTCCACTTTACGCCTTTAGGTTCATACATTGTGGAATATCTATTTCACAACCCCACACAAAAAACTACCCGAAATTGAAAAACTTCGTTTTTTTTTTTTTTTTTTTTTTTTAAACTGTACCTTCGGGAATGCTAAGCAGTTATTGGATAACTGAGAATGGTTTACGAACGGGATCGACACAGAATAATCGAAGCCATGATGGAAGCGTTACCTCGACAATAGTAGCGGAGTTATAACTTACTTGTGCGGTTAGGTTAAAACCGTTATTGGTAACAGCTTCGCTGACTTGGGAACCTAGACTAACGATGAGGTGGACAGATCTCGCTGGCTGCGCACTACCAGACTCCGTGTCCCGACATTGAACGGCCTTTCTGCCCAGCGTGTCTAGCGGAAAAGGCGTTTGAAAACTGTTTTGTAAACCAATTTGTAATGCAGTTTGATTAAATTAAAACTGATAAAAGTATTTTATTCATATAATAGTGCTTGTCTTTAAAAAATTAATATATAAACAAACACGTTCATCACTGTTGACCGTGTGACTGACAGTTGTGCTCCTTTGGGGTAGGTCAGTATTGGGTACATGCGCAGAAGACGAATGTGCGGGCTACATCATATTTAGTCTATGCTTGGGAGCAAGAACGGAACAGTTATTTTTTGATCACAGTTATCATATAACTTGTTATGTTAAGTAACGCTCATCCCTAGTACCGACAGAACAAGGCACGACACATCGTACAACGGCTCCTGGATGACCACCATGTCACACTGCTTCCTTGGACTGCGCGTT
The DNA here is from genome assembly GCA_029891345.1 of Dryococelus australis. NCBI lineage: Eukaryota > Metazoa > Arthropoda > Insecta > Phasmatodea > Phasmatidae > Dryococelus > Dryococelus australis. Next base: position 191,702,439 of record CM056998.1, on the reverse strand, counting down.
CACCGGATCTCTCGCGTGGTCCATGGTCGGGCGGCGAGAGGCCTGCCGCACGACCCCCGCGACAACAACGCATCGAAGCAACATGGGCAGATACACGGACATACAAAGTATCTTCCTCGCAATGCCGCGTAGTCGTGTATAGGCTGTTCACGGTAAAGTGAGCACTTTTTAAGGCCATCGAGACAGGCATTAACCACTAATAAATATATATTATTGCAGCCTCAGGCATTAAATTTTGAAGGTGGTGAAATCCACACACTGGGTTTATTGGTCACATTGCAATGTTTGTATATTAAAACAGCAGGAACATGGAAATTGTATGAAAGGAAAAATTTAGGAGGGGCCTTAAAAAGTGCTCACTTTACCGTGAACAGCCTATAACATCGGTTTTTGCCGCCTGTTGTGTGGCCGGCCACGCAGTACTGACTTCCTCATGTCGTGTCATATCGAGCTACAAGAGTAATCACGCCGCATGTGTATGATGGGTAGATATTCGGTCCTATACATCTGGTTGCGATAGCTCACGTCCTGCTTGATGTTGCAGTTTCAATGTCGAACAGTGTAAAGGCTGTTCGCGATTGAGCACTTTTGAAATCAACCTTAGAAAAATGTCACTGCCTCTGCCTGCATTTATTTTGGCGGGCGTCCTGAGTGACATGAGCCCGAAAAAGTTGGTAACGATGGATGGAAAGTAGTTCCGTATGATAACGTCGAATAAAAAGTGTTGGGTAGCCATGTGTGATAATTTTTAACTATTTCTTACGCTTTGTGTTTATTCAATGCATTAGTGTGTAAAAATTAGCAGATTTATAAAATGTTTACTTTTCCAATCATTTCACAGTTTCATTTGACCAACCCTTGAATAAAGCGATGAGGCCCATTGCAGAGTTAATTTTACATAAGGTGTAAGAATACACAGCGTGTATGCCAGTAGATCTTAAGCAGGGCTTTCAAAAGTGCTCATTTTACCGTGAACAGACTATATTTACCATACAGTAACACTATCCTAGTTGCAGTAAAGCCTTTTAAACATTCCAAGACGAGTAAATGGCAAAAGAAAGTGAGACTCGTGTAGACCTATATTCAAAGAGCTCAGAGATTTTAACATTTGCATGTCAGTACATATTTTCAGTACTTATATTCATGTCCAAAAACAGTCATTTCTTTCAGGAAAAATGAGTCCTTTCATAAGCATGACACTAGAATTAAAAAAAAAAAAAAAAAACCACACACGGATTCAGTTAACTTAAAACTAGTCCAGAAAGGGCCGTCCTACTTTGGTAGCAAACTTTTCAATAAGATACCACAACACCGTCAAGAGATTTGCTTCTCTAGCCAAAAGCTCTTTAAGAAAACACCTAACACAATTCTTTATTAAATGTGCATTTTATAGCGTAGATGAATATCTAAACTACAAAAAAAAATATGAAATTACTGTATAACATATCATTGTACGCATTCCTTGTTCCAGTTTTTCTCGTTCCTTTATTTCCCCCAGTAAAACGATGACGCCGCACAGCATGTTGGAAGAAGATTAGTCACATTATGAAGAAAGATGTGATGTGTGTACGTGCAATCTGACATGTGTGTGTGCGTGTGTGTGTTTACTATGTCCAGTGTATAAACTTTGTATACTGTAATTTGACTTGTCCAATATCTTTGTACAGCTATGTATTGAAAAAGATCTTACGGACGCAATAAAACAAAGTCGGTAACCTAGACACTCAACCCCGTGTTTCCGCTACGTTATAAGTATCACCTAAACGCAAGGAGTTACCCGCAGTGAACAATAAAGTGTTACATCAAAAGCAAGAAATTGATTAGCTATAACTTTTGATATAGGCTGTTGACCATAAAGTGAGCACTTTAGAGGCCCTAGTTACTCTTTCCATTCAGCCATTTTTTTAAATACTTTAACCGCCTTTTAAAATAAATATTGCCATGCAATTAATACACACAGTTGGTATATTCCATCACACTCGGAAGTAAACGTCGAAGGCTAAAATAAAATATATTTATTGACTATTGTTCCAAACGTGAGGGTTTTGAAAAGTGCTCACTTTACCGTGAATAGCCTATATCAAGTTTTAGCCATTTCCCAGTTGAATTCGTAGTACCAGGATCCAGTTTTGAATACCGCACGAAGTACGATTGTTAACAGTGATACGAGATGTGTTAGTAAAGCAAGCAATCCTCTAGCAGCTTTGTGGGAAGATATCGCATCTTCCCACAAAGCTGCTAGAGGATTGCTTGCTTTACTAACACATCTACTACTACTAACACGTCGATAAGGAATTGCCGTATTTAAAAATAACTACCCAGATACGGTATACTGTATGTTACTACCTGGAGAGTCACTAGGGATATGGATATAAACCCAGCATGACCACATGCTTAGTGCTGAGTGCAAAGGTCACGCTAATTGTGGAAGGGTAGTGCATGTTATGAAACAGGTAGGGACTTTGGATCTCGTCAACTCAGGTCAGGTGCTAAGCTGGGACACCTGCAATTAAAGGGTGTTGTGAACCCTTTCCCCGCCGATTTGAGGGGGGTGGGGGGGTCGTTAGCGTGGTTGATGTCACCCCCCCTCCACCTTTTTCCAACGAAGTACATGCAAAGTTTGGCATAGATTTTTATTAAACGCTTTAACACATACTTAAGTTAGAGAAAATTATTTTCGCCAAGTTTAAGAAATTATCGCAGACCAAGAGGAATACCACCAGACCGTTGGGACAAAGACATACACGGGGTTGCTGGAGTTAACTGGCGGAGAATCGCCCAAGACAGTTCTACCTGGAGAAGACTATTGAAATTATAACTGAATTCCTTACTCTAAGAGGCCACATCATTTGATGAATGAACTGGCTGATGATCATGATGATGATGATGATGATGATAATTTTGATAGCATATAAACCACAAAGTTCAACTTTTGTATTAGTAATTAGTACTACACGCGGAAACTCCACCTCAATCACCGGATTACACCCGATAGAAAACTGTGGGGTGACCTGAAGGAAAATGTACGGATACGTCAACTTTCCAACAGAAGAGAACTGACTGCGTGCGTTCGTTCAAGCGAAGCAAGCACAAATGGACGTATTACTTGCCAGAATAGCATAAATTTGATACCAAAATGCCTTTAAGACTTAACTGGTGCCAAGGGACATCATACAGGGTATTAAAGTGGGTATTCGAATTCTTTGAGGATATTTATTTCTGTTTTCTTCTATATGTCCAAAAAATTATTTCGATAGAAAGAGGTTGCTTGTTCAGTTTATTTATATTTTATTCTGGATGTACTAATAATTGTTAACATGCATGTACGCAAATGAAATATGCGTTACGTATCGAACTACCTGCCTAATAATGCACAGTGTGAAATCACGTACTTTATTTTGGAAATATGCGCATATTTATTTTGTTAGATTGGTCACAATACTTTTTTTAACTCACTGTATATATCGCGTTTTGTTATTTCATAGAAGTTAAAACTTTCGAAACTATAATAATTTGAATGTTATTTCCGTACGAACAAAATTGTCCACTGCTCCATCAAAACAGTAGGGCTATGCAATTCAAAATGACACACACTCGTGAGGAGAACCGCAAAACAATGCCGTCTCACGAAAGACGTTAAAACAATGCCATCTCACGAAAGACGTTAAAATAAAGTCGTGCCCCTTTATTTTTTCTTTCCGTGAAATAAAATTAACAAGGCCCCAGCAAACTTACTTGGCCATTACAAAAATAAAACATGTTGGAATGCCAACCTAGCTATAATATTGCTAAAGACTGTTCACGATAAAGTGAGCACTTTTGACATCACCCTTAGAAAAAAGTCACTGCCCCTACCTGCATATATTTTAACGGGCGCACTGAATGGCATGCGCCCAGTAAAGTTGGTGACGATGGAGGGAAAGAAGTTCCATATCTTAGAGTCGAATATAAACTGTTAGGTAACCATTATGTGACGACTTAAATTATTTTATTTGCTTTCTGTTTTTTTAGTGCATCGGAATGTAAAAATGAGCAAATTTGTAAAATATTAACTTTTATAATAATATTACAGTTTCAATTGATCGATGCATGAATAAAGTTATGAGGCCCATGACAATGTTAATTTTACATAAGGCGGACGACTACACAGTGTTATATAAGAATATCTTAGGCAAGGCTTTCAAAGGCGTTAATTTTACTGTGAATAGCCTATACGCGCTCGCTGCTGTGTACCGCCCGGGCGACAGAGTAGTGATATAACGGGCGGCAAGTCACAAGAAAGTGTTCGAATAACAGGCGAGCGATAATCCTACCAGGGTTTTTGTTGCAAAGACATGCCGCTGTGCATTCTTCAGCCTGCCGCCGTGATAAACCTTTTACGACTCGCACGATCCTGACCGTTGGCAGATTGAATTTCTGCATTTATCTGAACAATTTTCTGGTTAACGCCCTAGTTTCTCTCAGTATAACTCGGGGTGCGGCGAACCTTCCAGATCAAGGCCAGCTATTATTTAAGCAGCGACGGACCTCCGGGTGGGGAGTTTGGGCGACTGTGCGGCCTCAAGCGATAGACGACGAGCCAGACGAGCAACGAGTGGCCACCGGATGTGACCAGCGGGAGAAAAATCTGCGGCTACGACCATCATGCAGTGAAGGGTGCGACTGGCAGGTTGGATTAATGAACTAGATGCGTGAGTGAAAGAAATTGCAAATCATGGCAGCAGTCAGACTGAATATGTGTTAATTATAAGTGGGAGTTAATTGACTATAACCAAAAAGAGACATTGAAAAGGACTTAATTAGAGTTGAGATAGACATAACATATTGCCTAACTTGAAAATTGCAAGAGTAATAGTGGAGATAGATAATTTAATGATGTAAATAATAACTGTATTAATAAATTATAAATAAAATTGAGGTATTTTATCTTTATTAAGACCCCCATCCCTTATGAACTCTAATACGCGCCTCTGGCGTCTTTTAACAATATCCTATATTGTTTACTGAAGGGAAGTTAACATCAGTCTTTAAGTGTCTGCCATTATAGGAAATACGAGGGAAATGGAAGTGTGCATTGAACTCATAACATTTATTTATAAACATTGTTTTCTTCCCAGACAGAAAATCTGTGGCGGAAGGATACAAAGTGGCAGCTCTACTCTTCTATAAATGTCAAATATACCCCACTAACATGAAATGGACAGTATTGAATACGAAGGATATAAAAATACCTGGACGAATAACGACGACAACACAAACGAACACGATTATGTTGTTTATCTTAGTTATTTTCTATATACGTTAATTAATTTCACCTGGTAGGTTTTCTGAAACTACAACAAAGTGTTTGCAATGGCGTATGTCCAGTGCAGGAATTATTTACATACACGTGAGCCAAGAGTTGGGCGGCTCCTAACATCCATCGAGGTCTTGAGAGCCGATGAGGTTGAAACTAGGTGGGAATGGAGCAGCGCCGGAGCTAAAGGGGCGGGGGGAGGCTCCCCCTAGCTGGCGACAGACGAGGGATGATGAGTGCTTTCATGACGTCACGCACGTTAGAAACACCATTTCAGAGTACTCCAAAGAGGCTAAAAAAAAAAAGGCTTTTGAAAGCGTTGTATCTCAGAGTATACGCAACAGATACATACAAAGCTACTCAAGGGCTCTGCACCGAACCTTCCCACAAATTTCCTATAGGCTGTTCACAGTAAAGTGAGCACTTTTTAAGGCCCTTCTAAATTCTTCCTTGCGCCCAATTGATCTATTCCTGTTTTTCAATGTAAACAATGCAATGTGAGCAGTGAACACGGTGTATACATTTCACCACTCTAAAATCTTAACTTCTGAGACTGCATTACGATATATTTATTAGCTGTTAGTGCATGTTGGGAGGGCCTTAAAAATGGCTCACTTTACCGTGAATAGCGTATACTAATAAAATAATAAGGGTCACCGCTGAAAGTCCTATAAGTACAAGCAGTGCGACGAGAACACTGCGCATCAGTTCAGAGCTTTGCACTTAGTGGCGATGGCGTACGTGAAGTGCGAGGCAGTGTCGCTCTTATCGCTCCAGCGCCCCTCAGCATCAAACGCTCCAGGTCGACGGGGGCCTTAAGCGGCGCTCGCACTTGTCACTCGCCACTGCGCAGCGAGGTCGGCACGTATGGATTAAAATATCCGCGGATTGTCGCCACGTGGTGACCCGATTCTCAGCGGCGCGGATGAAAACACTGCCGTCATTCTGTCGGACGGCGCCTCTTTGCCCGGATGGAACCCGCGCCGCGGTGGATATCGATGTAGGCAATATAGCCCATTCACCGTTACTTCCAACTTTGCGAAGCCCTGCTCAAGTTCTATGACTTCCAGGATTTCCCTCCACCTCATGTAAACACAGCTTAACCGAGTCTAGGAAATTACAACAAAAGGACTACGGTTCGTATGCGTGAGCAATGGGTATAACAACATTTTGCATAAAATCCATTTGTTACTAGGCACTACCAATAAACCTATTTTTTCTCAGTTTTGTTTGTATTATTGTAAACGAAATATAATTTAAAAACAAAAAGTAATGAAATGCTTAATTTAACAAGAAAGTGTAAAACGCTTGTGATACATGCAGGCATATTTAGTGAGTCGAGTGAAGAGATTTGGGCGACCCTTAACAGCGAGGTCTTGAGAGCCGATGAGGGCGATTGAAGCGAATATGGAGCATCGCCAGAATGAAGGGGCGGGGTAAACGGGAGATCCCCGAGATAACCCGCCGACCAACGGCATCGTTCGGCACGATTCCCACATGCGAAAATCCAGGAGCGACTCCACCGGGAATCGAGCCCGGTTTGCGTAGGTGGGAGGCAAGCAGTCTAACCACCGCACCTCTCCTCCGCTAGAAATAATATTTCCTCTCCTCCTCCCATATCAGCCGCCCGCACCGCGAATATTTTTTTCTATCGTCGTTTGAGTTTACGGTGTGAGGGTTCTTTTCCCTAGAAGCGTTCGTATTTAAAATAAAAGTGAAATTATTAGCAATTATCAATACATATAATGTAAAGAAATTATTCACAAACATATACTGTTCTGAACGGAATGCTGCTCCCGTTAAGTTTCATTTCACACGGTTTGCTTAAAGAGCATGTGCTATTAAACTATCGTCCCTCTAACCAGATGGTTTTCATGAGGCAACAGCACATTTTGTCCAGCGTGCTGAAGTAACCGAAATAAGCTCGTCTGCTGATTGATACTGCAATTTCCATTATGTTTACTATGACAAATACAAAAACCAGCTGTCGAAAACCAATATTATGTCAGTTAAATCGTACGGTTCAGAGTGGAATCAAGAAACTGGGTTCTGAGTTTGTGTGAAACATGCTTTCTGCAGCGTCTGAAATTCCGATTTGTAATAGAACGTATATGTATGTATCAAATTCAGACTATAAATACGTATATGTAACTATTGACGTTGGATATAAGTTAGTATGCTGTCCAGAATGAATGTGCGTGTATACACAGGATGTTGCGATATTGCATGTCAATACTTAGGGAAAACATTCCTAATATCATGAGGAATAAAAATGTCGAACATGCGTGCACAAACGCTTCGTTTCTTCTCCACTGCCCGTAGGTAAGGATGTTGCAGAACTGCATGTCAATACTTCGGGGAAAAATGCCTCACATCTGGAGGATGAAAAAATGTTATATGAACACAGGTCCGCAAATGACTAAAGCCAGTAATACACAACGTACGCAGTGTATGGACCGTTATGTATTACGGGCTGTAGTGAAGAAACGAATAATTTGCGGATCTATGTACATGTGACATTTCTTCATCCTACAGATGCAAGAAATGTTTCTCCGAAGTATTGACATGCAATATTGTAACACCTGTGTGTGTAAATGTGTGTATGTAAATGTATATATAATACATGCATACACACCTGCATTCATATTATATTAAACTTACTTTAACGCGCTTAATAATTACTGCTGTATTTTCGGCAAAGTTTTTCCTATAGTTCTGTTCGGTGGTTGTAATAGTATGTTATAATAGAGAAGTGGTGGCTTGAGAATACTACAATAACAGCCTATCACGCACACGGAACCACATTTTCTCTATTTACGATTCATAATTCACATTATTTTAATCCCAGCTAACGAACACTCGCGGTTTGAGTGCTTTTTTTCAAGTGTTTTTTTACCCTCACATATCTCGAAGTGTAGTGGTTTGACTACTTGCCTCTCACCTGGGCGAATTAGGTTCGATTCCCGGCGGAGTCGCTCCCGGAGTTTGGCATGTGTGGAGTCGTGACGGACGATGCCGCTAGTCGGCGGGTTTTCTCGGGGTTCTCCCCCCGCCCTGACGTACTCACATCACTTCACCCTCATCGACTCTCAAGACCTCGATGTAAAAATGCGCCCAAATCACTTCACTCATTCAACACTAGGAGTAAGTATCAATACTGCCATACCAGACAAGCTATAGGCTGTTCAAGGTAAAGTAAGCACTTCTGAGACCCTGGTTAATTTTTCATTTAAGACATATTTTATCCTTTACACGCCTTTTTAAATAAATATGCCGTGTAAGTAATAATCACCGCACTTGGAAGTTAACGTCTAGGACTAAAATAAAACATAATTGTTGAATATTATTCCAAATGAGAGTGATTTCAAAAGTGCTCACTTAACCGTGAATAGCCTATAGCAACATTAGGTATCGATCCTCGTAATCTATGACGAAGCTTCAATCATTTCCAACAAATCTAATAATCCCTCACGAAGGGCACAGGATTACATCGTAGAACTAAGACCAATTGCCGAGACGTTTTTACGACTTTAGCCCCAATTTAAAACCGCTGATGTAGTACACACACACACGCACACACAACGTGGCCATCTTAGCTCTTTTGTTCAAGAATTTAATGTCTTGTTTTTCTCTCTGTCATCTTAATTAAATAAAGTGCGGGCAGCATTTGTCTTAGACTGGCGCCGCCCGTCTTCCAGACAGAACTGCCAGTGAAATGTGCACAGACAGCAGCTCGATAGTCCCTCTCTGATCCTGGCCAGGCCTGGCCAGCAGTGTGTCTGCCAGGAAGTCAAGTCCATTCACTGTAACTTCCCACTTTCTCAAGCCCTGCTCAAGTTCTACTTCCAGAGTATTTCTCCACCGCATGCAAACAAAGCTTAACCGATATAGAATATTACACCAATGGGGCAACGCACCAAATTCTTGCGCACTCAATGTAATAATATTTAGCATTATAAGCTGTTCATGGTAAAATGAGCACTTATGAAAGCTCTGCTTAAGATCTACTGTAATGCACGTTGTGTATTCCTCCATCTTATGTAAAATTAACATTGCCTTGGACAATCACATTTATACGTCGGTCAGGTGAAACTGTGGTATCATCAGAAAAGTACAACTGTTACAAAACTTGTCATTTTTACACTCTGGCGCATAAAAAAACAGAAAGCGAAAGAAATAATTTAAGCTATCGGAATGGTTCAGATAACACTATTTATTCGTCTTTAAAATATGGAGCTATTTTCCATCCATCATTAGCCTACCAACTTACTGGGCGTAGGTCACTCAGTGCGCCCGTTAAAATAAATGCAGGCAGAGACAGTGATTTTTTTCTAAGGTTGATTTCAAAAGTGCACACTTTATCGTGAACAGCCTTTAGAACTATTCCTTACATGGTATTACCAACCAACATACCTGTTTTCTCACTGATTTTATTTGCATTGATTGTTAAGTAGATCTTATAACCTATAGATAAAATATAAGTAAAAGTTCTGTTCAGCCAAAAATAAGGTACTTCTTAACAGAAGTATAAAAAGCTTGTGATACATGGCATGTATAGGAAATAACCAAACACGCCGTCTACGGGGTGATTTTTCATAGGTTAGATTCAAGAAGTGTGAAGAAAGTGCAGACAGACTGTGGGTCCATGCGGCGTCTTCTCGTGGAGGAGGTTGTGAAGAAGAGGGGAGGGGACGTGCTACGAGTGCGACTGCCAGCACGCACAGAGCGCAATGACGTCGCTCAACAGCACACGAAGTGCGTTCCAAGATCTGTCGAGCGGCGGCTCCCTTCATAAGAGTTTACGTCATTCCGACTGTTCGGCGACGGATTGAAAATCATCCCACGACAGGAAATTTCATGTGAAATTGTGTGCGAAACTCCGTCTTGAATACTTTCAGCTAGTTAACCGACTTCGTAGAAATGTAATCATGGAAAAATAGTATAACCTCGTAGTTAATTGGTACAAACATATATAGATGATCATATTTTTTCTTGTTAGCAAAATCGTTATCTCTGTAAAACAAAATGTTGAGTTGTAAATTCCTGTCTGATCACTACATCTGTTAAGGGGTCCTATGTACTGAAACGTTTTTCTGTGAAATCGTTGTTTGCGCGTAAGAGCGTATCTCAGTAAATAAAAGTTCTGGAAATGCGAAGTTTTGCCAGAAAGGATTTTAAACAATTATCTACGCCCTATTTTTTTTTACTTTTGTCATATTAAGTGTATTCTTGGAGGAAAAAATTCGTGAAGATGGTCAAATATCGCATTTTTAAAGCTCGCCTGTGCAGTTTCCTTAAACGGCAAGTTTAATCTATGGTCTTTCATCGCGTGTAATAAAACCTCTGTGTTACAGATCTAATTATCACAGTACAGGCCCACGACGGAAACACTGCACGCCTTGCGCGTAGGAGCGATGAGGCACTAGACGTGCGTGTAACTGTCGCCCGTATCGCTCCCTCGCTTCTTGACCTTGGAAGCGCAGCTACATAGTCCTCTTGGCAGTTTTATATTTATGTTTCTTTGCGTACAGTACAACAGAACGGCCTACAGTGACTTATAGTGTGTGCTATCGTGAGCGTGTTACAGTGGTTGAGAGGAGGTGCCATATAAAAAATCAGCAAGAAAATTAATGTACAACTAATGACCTAAAGTAGTTATTAAAGGCATTATTCAACCTCGAAGATGGGAAAATAATAAGTATGTAATTAAGAATATAGGAAACTATTACACGTGAAAGAATAATTCACATACGGTATCAATCGAAAATGATCAACCTTAAAAAGTACTTCAGTCCAATAAGAGTGGTTGTCCAAATCCTTGGCGGTGGGCCACCATTATTTGCGGAAGTTATTTTCTCGCAAAAGGGGTAGGTATGAGTGTTGCAACGCGCCCCTTTTCTGTACATCTGGACACCGTGGTTTATAATCCGTCTTGTAATTATTACAAATACTCGTCGGCTATAGCTCCTATTTTATTTATGATTAAGGATGTAATTGTAAATAATTTACGATGTAAATTATTTACAATTACCTTTAGACGGGTTGACGAACTCCGTTTTCTGATACATTGTGCGGATTTGTTTCTTGTATCTCTCATCGTTTCCGATATCTTCAACGAAATTCTTCTAATTATGCCATTAACAACCACTTTAGGTCCCAAGGCGTACATATCTTTATATGGCAAATTCGTGATTACTTCCAGAGTTTCTGAAGTCCTGCGCTAAAGTTCTACTGCCAGGATATTCCTCCGCCTCGAGAAATAAAACTTAACTAAGTGTTCAACGATTACGACTTGGTTTAACATTTTGTTTGTCCGATCGAGACAACCCGTATTAGCGACAAACATCGCGCATACAACATGTTCGCCATATTGCCTCACGCCGTCTTTCCGATGCTTGCATCCGCACAGTTCATAGCAACGCGATTCAGTGCAAAACACATACGAAAGTTGGGCCTAATCTAACTGATAGTCAAAATGCATATTGTGACAGATCCATGTACGCTCATTTACATGCCACACAGCTAGTATGTAAATTAACACGTGTGTTTTGTACCGTATGACACCTACACATTTTTGGCTATGTTTAAAAACTTACTTATTTTAGTTGGAATAATTCAGAAATTTTACATAATTGATTTTATTACTTTTAAATATGCAATTTAAGTCAGAACCCACCATTCTTTTTCAATGTTTGTATGGTAATGCAGGTTACTCTATGGTAAGCCAGGATATTATTCTGAGTATTTTAGCTGCTTAATTTAAGTATGTGACTTGATTTTTCAGAGTTTTTCACATTTAAGTATTTCTTATTTTTATTTTCGATACTGTTTGTTTTCTTTTATTTACCGTCTTAATTGTATTTGGTGTTAAGGCTATTTTTGTGACGTAATGGACCGGAAGTAGCTGAGCTCCATTGATAATACTTGGTAATGGATATGCCGGAAGTCAAGGGCTTCTGGGTACGGATCTGACGATCCGTAGACGTGGTTTTGAGAGCCGGGATTTCATGGGCGAACTCCCCCCACCCCCCCAAATCTTCATAAATGAGAGCAGCGTTTTGGTAGCCTGAGGTGAGTATAATATAGAGGCTAGCTTGGCAAGTAAAGAAGGGGCCAAAGCCTAGCTGCGTTAGTTATTTTTATTATTGGACGCCGTCTACGAGAAGAGCTGACACAAACGCCACGATGCCATGCAGGTAGCGTCAGCGTGACTTCAGATTAAGGTGACGCCACCTAATTTTCGGACATATAGACTTGTGTTTGGTAGCGTCTTTGACAGATTTATTATTGCTCCCAAAATGTTTGTAACAGTTAATATAATTTTCGGAAGATTAAGTAACAGCACAGATGTCACTTATTAATTCAGTCCAGTAGTCCCACGCTAACCGATTTGAGCTAGTTACCGGAGCAAAACTATTTGAACTTTACATTTGAGTTCATCTTAAATTGGGAGCGAATAACTAGTTTACTAATTTTGTTTCGAACCTAACTTCGTGGGAGAACATTTAAGACTTTGCTATAATTTTTGAATAGATTACGAACTTAAGTCAAATATGTGGGATAGTGATCGGAATGTGTAATACTATGGTTTAATGGAGCTCACTACGTAGAACTTATTGTTTAAGAGGCACTCAACTACATACACTTTTAATATGAACACGGTTTAATAAATATACGATTTACCTAATTATTTTCAAAGCAGCTTAAAGACATTAAATAGTATCTTATTTTTCAATTTAAGTAATCCTTCTTTTCGAAAGGTCGTAATATTTTAATAAGTTTAAATTAATTGCAGAATATAATTTTAATTAATTGATCGAATTTTTCATACACAGACAGTTTTATTTTGATTTTAATTGCTATATCTCTGCTTTGAATTAGAAATAATTATTAACATTTTTATTTCTTTTATTGGTAATACTGCACCACGCCTATAAGATTTTCTTTTACAGAAATAATAATATAAATGAAGTGCTTCTTGAAAATTTGAAAGTTATTGCGTGTTGTAAATGTCTTTGCAGAGTTCCCGAGACGACCAGCGCGTCGTGTGACAGTAAGTTCCCAAGGTAGAAAGGTCAAACGCTTTCTCCTACACACATTCTGGTCTACATATGTCTCTTTCTTCTACACATTTCCACATTAATATTCTCCGCCGAATTTTCCCAATCTAACACTAGAGTGGCGCCGTTGCGTTGAGCTATGGGAACCCTAATTTGCATAGCAAGGGATAGTTCTCCCAAGTTCCCCACACCCCTACTCTAGAAATAAAACTAAGCCAAGTGTTCAACGATTACATATTTGGTTCAACATTTTGTTTGTCTGATCGAGACAACACGTTATAGCGACACACACTCGCGCATACAACACGTTCGCCATATTGCCTCACGCCGTCTTTCCGATGCTTGCAGCCCCACAGTTCTACAGGTATGTATTGAAAAAAAAGATCTTACGGATGCAATAAAACAGAGCAAAGAAAGTTAGGCCTAATCTAACTGATAGTCGAAATGCATATGAACAAGTCTAGAAATATACGCCAAAGGCACAACACATCGCATTTGTGCGCACTCAGTGTAATAACATTTTGTATAAGAACTACACTTACTAGATATTACCAACTCACATATTTTCTGTTTTTAACGATTTTAATTATAAAAGAAATAATATAATTTATATATATATTTCAAAGTTAATTTAACTAAAACATATGTTTAACACGGAACATTTTGTTGCATAGTTTTTAAACAATTAAATTATGATTATATATATAGTTCCAATAAACTCAAGAGTTTATAATTTTCTACCATGATTACATTTCTATGAAATCAGTAAAACAAGCTATAAGTGTACAAGGAACTTTGCACACTCGGTCACGTAAAATTTCGTGATATGGGTTAATTATTAATTAATGTTCGTCAAACAGCCTGAATGATTTAAATATGGTGAAGCTTTGATTAAAATTTATTTCAACTCAAGTCTTTCAAACGACGTTCCCGTGGCTCAATGTCAACATTCTAAAGAACAATGCTACTATTAAATGACGAGGAAAATTAAACGACTTAATGAGCTCATATTCGTGGATAACTACATAAAACAATTGCAACTACTGTAGTCATTAGAAAAACGTTTAGAAGGAATACACAGAAAACAACTTGGAAATTGCGGATAAATATACCGTCACCTTGCCATAGACAAGCTCTCACACGGAGGATAAACATACCGCCACCTTGCCATAGACAAGCTCTCACACGGAGGATAAAACAGGAAGAGAAAGTACAAACCGAGCGGTACGGAATTACTCAGTATATGCCGTTCACGGTAAGGTGGGTACTTTTTAAGGCCCTCCAAACACTAATAAATATGTTTTATTGCATGCTCAGACGTTAACTTTTGAGGGTGGTGAATTGTATAAACTGTGTGTATTAGTCACATTGCACTGTTAATATTAAAAAGAGGCGGAAAAATAAAAATTGGCTCGAAGGAAAATTTTAGCAGGGCCTTAAGAGTGCTCACTTTAGCGTGAACGGCATATAGTCACACTGACACACTACAGCAAACAAGCCAGTATGCTAGCAGCAGTGGTTCTTCAACTCTGTCGAGGTTCATTTTTCTCATTCTTCTTTCTTTATATGCAATATATTTCAGCAATACTCTCGTGACTTATTTTAGAAAGTATGCATTCTGACTAAGGACAAAGGAAAATACATTAAAATACTTCTAATTAAGCAGATAATGAAGAAAGCACGGTGATGAAGCAAACACATAACTGTATGCACGCCTCCGGGCAAACAGGTAGTCCTGTGGGCCGCGAACTGCCTTGCCTCCGTAAACCGCCGCGTACCAAAGTTAGCGTACCGTAACTCCCTTCGCTCGGCAAGTAATTACGTCACTTTTAGGCCAGTTCTTGTACCGCAAATTCGGAAAACACGCCAAAAAAAAATGACGCAGTTCGTGATGACGAAGATTACGCCTACGCTATCCCGTCACCTCCGCTTCCATAAACATTATGGAAAACTATTAATATGTCGTTTAAAACAGCTAACAGCGAAATATGAAAATTATCAGCTGAACAATAATTAATTTTGAATGCACGAGGTAATTGTGCTGGTGGGGAGCGGAACTTCGTAAGAGACGTTTCCATGTCACATTTCGGGACGAATTAGGTACTTTGCAGATTACCTATTGAAATAACCGTCTTGTCGTCTGGAAATCCGTATTCTCTGTACAGGCTGTTCACGGTAAAGTGAGCACTTTTTAAGGCTCTTCTAGATTTTTCCTTTTACCTAATTTCTGTCTTCCTGCTGGTTTCTAATGTAGACCTTGCAGTGAGACCAATAAGCACAGTGTATACATTTCACCACTCTTAAAATGTTATAAATATATATATTAGTGCAGCCTTATTTGTAAGTGGTTAATGCCTGTTGGGAGGGCCTTAAAAAGTGCTCACTTTACCACGAATGGCCTTTAGTTATAGGCTATTCGCGATAAAGTGAGCACTTTTGAAATCCCTCTCATTTGAAGTAACAAATATATTTAATTTTAACCTTAGACGTTAACTTCCGAATGCGGTGGAATATACTCTGTATTTATTATTACATGGCAATATTAATTTGAAAAGGATTAAAAACAGCTGAAATAAAAAAGTAACTAGGTCCTCGGAACTGCTCCCTTTGCTGTGAACAGCCTATATTAATGAGCACAAGAGCACGTGGGCACCCAGTTTTCTGTTCACAATGTTAAAGGTCTTCCCTCAATTTTTTGCCGTCGATACAGTTGTTACAGATTATTGAATCGATTGCGAACGTCTAGTACTTTGGATCTGTGCTCCATTCTTGGACTTTCTGCGCATGTGCACGACAAAATTACGTCACATCTCGCGACAGTTTTAGCACTGGAGATGAGCCGCCACCGGCGATTAACGGTACTAAGTTGTTTCAGCAAGTAATCCTAGTTATAAGTTGAGTTAATCTTGTGCAGTATCAGTATTATTCACACTAACTGTTACTGCAGGATGTTTATACAGGCTGTTCACGGTAAAATGAGAACTTATGAAAGCCCTGCTTGAGATCTGCTTGTATGCACGTTGTGCATTATTCTGTCTTATGTCAAGTTAACATTGCCATAGACCGCATACTTTTATTTATGCGTCGGTCAAGTGAAATTGTGAAATTAATAAAAAAGTAAGTATTTTAAAAATCTGCTCATTTTGACATTTCGATGGATTAAAAAAACAGAAAGCAGATGAAATAATTTAAGTTATCACAATTGGTTATGTAACACTTTTTATTATACGTTAAAGTAAGGAACTACTTCTCCATCCATCGTTACCAACTTCACTGGGCGCATGTCACTCAGCGTTAAAATATATGCATTTTTATAAGGTTGGTTTCAAAAGTGCTCACTTTATCGTGAACAGCCGCTGTTTCTTCACACTTTTTTAATCAAACATCTCAAACATCTCCCCATGACGTGTATGACGTACTTGATGGTTTCCTTTTCTGTCGCGTACAAGGGCTTTATTTTCATTTATTTTCGGCTGAATTGAAGTTTCGCTTGTATTTTATCTGAAAATTAATTTAATTTTCAACTAGCAGCGGGAAAGTAGACGTGACAGTGCTGCCTAGTTTAGAAATAGTCATTACGCAAAAATATTACTACATTGTGTGTGCACGCATGCGGTGCACTGTCCTTCGACGTAATTTTCTAAACTCGGTTAAGCTTTGTTTGCATGAAGCGGAGGAATATCCTTGAAGTAGAACTCGAGCCGGGCTTCTGAAAAGTTCGAAGTAACCGTGAATGGACTATACGTAATCTGGAATAAACTGGACGCAATTTTTCCGTGCATCGTTCTCTAGCTTGCTTACAAATGTGAACGGTTAATAGTAGTTTTACGCAGAATGAATTCTTCAGCATCATACACTTCAATTTTAGGCCGGACTACACAGCCAGTCACGCGGGCGCGCGGTGACGTCACGAAGGGGTTGCCAGGCCTTGAAGTCACGGTGGTCGTGGATGAGCGCACATTACGATCAGTGTTGCCACATCAAGTTGAACAAATTCACTAGACTTAGGCCACATTTTTCACCGGAATTAACCAGAATTTTATCAGATTTCACTCGATTTTCGCTAACATTTTAATGCTTTCTATAAACATAAACAAATTAATCACCACAACACAGTTTTCAAACGAACAATATATCAAGACATCAGTATAAATACTGCAAACACGCGAACATTCTAGACGGCGCAAACACAAAATTACGTCGCATCCGCAACGCCGAGGTTCAAAAATCCGAACAGTCACTGACGGCGGTTACAGAAGAACTTACAAGCACGACCATGTGCCTTATATCAATAATGCGAAGGAGAATGTTCTGGTTGATTGCACGGAAAAATCGATGGGTCGATTAAACAAATGAAGTGAAAAAATAAAATAATAAGTGAGAAACGACTTTTTATAGAACGGTAACGATTTTGTGTATAAAATGAAAACTGCAAAAATCACTAGATTTTTAGAAAATGTCAAACGTTTTCACTAAATCCCAGATTCACTCAATAATCACTAGGTATAGTGAAATTTCACTATGCTCGTTTCTTTTTCTCCTTCTGTATGCGGCTCCACTGTCCCCCTCGCGACAGCAGCACTCCAGCAGCTCTCCACTGGATGTCAGCACACGTATCTGAAGGCGCGCTTAAGGCCCTTTCACGCAATTAAATTTTTCTTCGAATTGCTTAAAATTTTTATTGAATACAATTCATAGAATACTGCATGACGTCATAGAAACGTCATAATCGCAACCATTTTCTCTTTCAATTTCTTGAATTTCTAGTTTTCCTTCAAGATTTTCGTTCTGAACATGTTCTATTTTCTTGAACCCAAAATTTCAATCGTCGATCATTGCTTTTCTGACAATATTAATGAAAGTAATCTGAAAATAACTCAGTTGTGTGAATACATTTGAAGTTGTTACAAAATATGGAAGTATATTTTTTAAACAGAAAATGTACAATAATATTAAGAAAATGTTGTTATTGTTTACTCAATTATTTTGGTGTCGCGCACGAGTCTTAGATACTTCTAGCAATTTACTTTTGATATTACTTAAATTAGTTTGATTGAAACGTTTGTGATAATTTTAAAAGCTAATTGAAATAAATTCTTTGAAAGCAAATTAAGTGATTTTTTTTTAGGTCAACAAACTGAATTCAAGTAATTTAATTCAATAAATATGTTATTGTGTGAAATGGCCTTTAGAGCGATAAGCGTATTTGATACAGCTAATAAACCTGCCGGAGCAGAATAAAGCAGGTCCGTGTTTATTGCACTTAGTGATGGCAAGTACTTACTATAAAGTTTTTTTTTTTTTGTAAAAAAAAATATATTTTTAAAAATCAATTTTTTTTTACTTATTTACTTTTTTACTTCTCTGTATTCTACAAAAATAATTATTATAACTCAAGAATAATGTGCCTTTATTTTAAAATCCCTAAACTCATTTGTCTGTGTACTGGCTCGAATAGAAAAAGGCGTGGGTTCTTTTTTTTTGTTTTTTCAAAGCAACGACTTCCATTCAAAGAATTTTACAAAATAGAAAACTCACGAATAAAAGTTAAGTATTAATCCTATATGTCCCCGGAATAATCGCATTTTAAGCAACAAGATACAACATTACATATTACAATTAATTCAAAGATATATTCACGGTCGCATCAGGTTTCAAACGTTGCATGCTTACACAAAAATTAAACTGTTATATATTTATTGTCAGAAAAATTGCTGGGGGATTTATTTACACGGCTGTCAGAACTATACAAAAACTCTAATGATAAGTACCATAGGAATACATTATTGCAGAAAGAAAGTCTAATTAGAGTGCCAGTCTTGAAACTCCGTGGAAGCAGCATAAATATCTGAGTTATGTATATGTAGTACATGTTGTATGCTAACGTAATTAAACATCGCATAACTTAAGAAAAATACTTACATATTTTATGCACATAGTCTGCATTTATTTGGTGCTGGAATGAAAATTTTTTTGGGAAAAATGATTTTCAATGCCGTCGTTCAGTCTCGATTATCCTAATTTTGTTGCTACTGTAAAATACCGAACACCTCTTGCCTTACAAGTTTTACACGACAATTTGTGAACAATTATTATTTTACATCACAGGCCACTACAAAAGAACCGTGTTTCAACTACTTATTCTTTGGTGGGATTAGATTTATTATAAGATATTCGGTAACTATCAATATGCAGTAATCGTTAATACATACTACAGTTGTGGATTTAAAAATTGTCAACACTTTGCGAAACATAGTGATATAAACCATCATTTCTGTAAATATGCCCAAATAATTATTCTGAAACTAACAACATAACATTAACTACAAGATACTGAAATTAATATATCGCGAAGAAAAAAATATTCAGAATTTTACAACAACTTTCAAGAAAATGAAACAGTTAAAATTTAAACGAATTGTTTTTTGAATGTTGTTATAAAGTTTTACATAGTTGAGACTCAGTTCATTTTATACTTCGGAAATTCGCGCATAGACGCCCCCATCTCCGTTAAATGCGCTATTGTACTCAAGTCACAGCGACTATCAGTTCTACCACGCCTTCCAAGACATTTCCTCTCCTCGTCTTTGCTATTGTCCATTCCATGTAAGTGGGGGAAATTTTGTCAGTAGCACGGCCACAGTGTATCCTTCCGCCGCAGCTGTTTTGCCACTGAAGAAACAGACGTTCGTAAACAAATGTTTTCGAGTCCAATGCACACTTGCATTTTCCTTCTTCCTCGTGTTTCCTGTCATGGCAGGCACTGGAAGGCTGGCGTTAGCTAACTCCCATCCAGTAATTAATGTAGGATATTACAACTAGGTTGGCGTTCCAACCTATTTAATTTTTTTTATCACACAGTAAAATTTGTTGGGATTCTATTAATTTTATTCCGAGGAAAAGGAGGGGGTCTTTAGATTAAGGTCTTTCGTGAGACGAGATTATTTTGATGTTCTTATGAGTGAGTGGCATTTTGAGTTGCATATTGTTTTGATGGAGGAGTGAAAATTTTGCTCGTATGGAAATAACATTGAAATCATTTAACTTCGAAAATTATAACTTTAACGAAAACACAAAACGCGATACATACGTCGCTGTTCGTATTCGTACAGATGCAGCAATATATACACTCGCACGCACTTTGACGGGAGTTAACCTTACACTCGAATTTACGATGTAGACAAACAAATATTATTCACTCACTGCAAAAATTTGGAAAGTTCGACTTTTTCCCGGCCACATGCATTTCAATAATTATATTAACGGTTTACAAATGCATTTACAAAACACGTAAACTTACTGTTTGAAATATTTGCAACCTCTTCAACAAGTGTTTTTCTATGGCAATCCTTGCGAGTTTACTTCACTAAAATCGCGTTTGTTCGTCACTAGCATTAAATAATTTATTTGCAAAAACAATTACGTAAAATCAACACTGCGCACATTTCCTGATACAAATAAACAAACTTATATATGTAAATTATATTAGTGTCACTTCATTGTGGAAATGTGGAAGGCGGTAAGGAAAATGGCGGAACGAGCAGTTTTTAACGACGTGCCGATTAATATTAAATTTCATTCAAGAATGCGCATTACAACGGTACCTACACCCAACAGTTTGAAAAAATAAAATAAAAAAATAATTAACTAACGATTAAATATTCCGACACCAATAAGATATTCATATAATAAACACGATGAGAAAAAAACTACACGCACAACAGCCTTTACAGGGCTGGAAACTGGAAACACGAGCATGGCTAGCCATTGGCTGGAAACGTTCACTGTTGTATGTGTCGGCATGCTCTGTCATAAATGCTAAACATGTTTTTAAAGTCCAGTTACTAATAGCCAAGAAAATTTAATATTGCTTTAAAAACATATTTTAAACGATATATGTTGTATGTATAATTAAGATTTTAAATTACAACTTTCAGTTCCGAGTACTATTTTCTTCCAAAGCCATCATCAAAATAGCAAACCTAACAACACGGATCCCGCAAAAGTTCCAGCTGATATAATATTCTACGAGCGAGAGAATTTACTGTTTACATATTGTGTAGGTTGGTCACATTGTCTGTCAGATTTTACCCTACTTATATGAAATCGGCAATATTTTGGGAATATTGTTCCTAAGGCCTTCCGAAAACTACGTTTAATTTTAAATCCTCACATCCTAGCCACTCAGCTACCCTTATAGCGCTTGTATTTTTTCACAGCAGGACGAGTAAGTTTGTATATAGTTTCTGGGATTTTTTTTTTTAACTTGTCCCAATAGACATCACATACATAGTTGTTTTCCACAAAAAACAAACTAGTTCCACGCCACATTCTCACTACAGTATTTTCTCTGTTTCCCGGTAATTCACTGTAGAAGAAATAACCGCAGTTTAGATTAGTTTCGTCGTCGTATACCTCTCTAAGTTATGCCGACACTCGAAAAGGCCACTGCCCGATTCTGAAATATTTCACTGCTGTAGATTCTGCTACTAGATTGGGAATCGCGATATTACCACTTTCCAATCGTCTTAAAATTTATGTTTCCAATCTACAAGCCTCCTTAACTGCCTATCCCTTTTTTAATTTCACAACTCCCATTTTTCTTCCTTTAATATTTAACCAAACGCTCTTTGAACTTATCGCCAGCTCGTTTAGCTGCACAATCAAAGAGACCAACGTTTTCGTAAAGCAAATTTTTTCTATTTTAAAAGAGGGAAAGTGTTTCCATGAACTGCCACAGAAAGAGTCACTAAATCTCTATATACGGAGGGCGGTAATCTGTTACGACCACCGTAAGACTTGTTCTCACCGAAAACTGCCTACATCACGCTGAGGCGAATCCAAAGAAAGTTATGTGGGGTGCGGGACATGAAATCTCGAAAGTTATACTAAAATTGAACAGAACAAAATGCATGCAGTTAATTTACAAGTGAACTTCAATAAGTAAAGTGAATCACAGTGTTAGTGTTAAACCTATCCTGTGATATTTCATCGTAGTAAAACAAGTCTTTTGGGTATGAAAATTGAGTTTAAAAGTGAATAAATGTATTTAAAATTATCATACAGCAGATTCAAGAAGCAAATATCTTCACAAATTAATATATAAAGTTAAAACAAAAAAACTACACATTCTTAGGTCAATATGTACACCACAATGAAAATGGTACAATCAACATATTTGTTAGTCATCGAATGTCATGTGTGGACAGTTAGTACCTAGTGTGAATACCACAGTTCTTTTTCATTGCCTTAAGCCTATCTGGCATAGATCGAACCAACCTTTCACAGTAAGAGGGCTCAATCTTATCCCATTCCGTTCGAAGGGCAATTTTGAGGTCATTCCGGTTAGATACGGGATATTTGCTGATGTTTTCTTTTAACACACTCCCCAAATTTTCAATGACATTGATGTCTGGAGACTGTGGAGAGCTATCGAGTATATGGGGCAATTATAGAGTAACCATATGTGTACCTTATGGGCCTTATGTTTCGGGTCGTGTGTCCTGGTAGAACATAAAACAATCCCGCGAGCCTACTTTCTCTGCGCTCGGTGGCAGTTCTTCCCTCAATATGTCCAAATACACATCTTGATCCATAGTACTATCTACGAAATGGAGTTTCCCCACACCTGAAGCCACCATACAATCCCATACTATCAGGGACCCATCACTGTGTTTCATCGTCGGCCGCAGATTTCTTTCTGCAAGCTCCGTGTTTGGGTTATTACGTCAGATACCGACTTTCCCACCCGATGCAAACAAATTGGATTTACTTTTTTCATCGGTAAATATTACTGTTTTCCAAAAGTCCAAGGATTTATCAGCATGATGTGGCAAACTGGAACCTGGGAAGTTAGTTCTTCTTGCTGATGTATGGTTTATTGCTCGCTGCTCGACCACTGAAGTCCTCTCTACGAAGGTTTCCCCCAAGACGACGTCTGCTTCCTTGGCAAGTTTTGATGCATTTAACGCACCATTCTTATTTATTTGACATCGAACACGTCGCTCGTCTGATGCAGTGAATATTTTCGGAGAACTTCACTTCTCTTTGTTCTTTTTCCTACTGTACTGACGAAAGCGACGAACGTTATTTTGCAAAGTAGAATGATTGCGATTCAGAATATTGCCGATATCACACAGAGATTAACCTCTTTGTCAATACAAAATGACCAGCACCCTCACCACCACAGAGGTCTAACCTCTATCACGTTCCATGTTGCTCTACAAAGGCTTACTTGAATGTAATACTTGCCTTTACGCACAGAACGAAGGTACGCGTGGGTCAGAATGCGTGAGCTCCATATGGCACGCCTGGTAGTCCAATTGGGGGGTATGTACAGTATTGTGCAGTGTACCACTTTCACTGTGGTGTTAAATCTGCGGTTGTTTGAACGTTTTCCAATTTATGCGGATATAATCATAGACATGATACGTATCTTTATAGACCCTAAAAGCTGAATATGTAATGCATTAAATAAACTGGGTCACAAAAAGGAATATTCATTTCCAATCTAATGCTGGTTCGTACTAGGTGTACCACTTTCACTGTAGGTCACTATACATAGTACAGAAAAATAACTGTTAAATTAACCCATGCTTTAGACACGCATGCAGTTACAATACGAAGTTCCGTATTTTTCCAACCTCTTACACCCCCCACCCTCCCTCTTACAAAAAATCCTTCCCTGTAAATACACGCGAGAGTCCAGATTATGTGCTTCAGATCTAAGTGTCCAGTCAATGATCAAAATACAAAAAAATAAAAGACTATTCAAAGAGCCAAACATGGTCAACATTTGTATGGTATTTTATAGTAATTTTTTCATGTAATGTTAAGCCCTAGTATGAAGCTAACTCAAAAGAGAAGTAACTTTCAGAACATTTATCCCCCCCCCCCCCCCGGCTAAACAATTATACTGTGGAGTTATGGCGATTTAGGCTTTGCATTTTCCTCGGGATGAATCAGACAGCCTTTTCAGCAACACGTTTGGTTTCAGCTTATAATGACGTCTGATACCGCTGTACTGACATACTATAGGCTGTTCACGGTAAAATAACAATTTTTGAAGTCCTGATTTTTTTTTTTCCTTTCAGTGATTTTGTATCTTTCCGGCACTTGGTAATATATGTATAACACTTCCGTGTAAGTAATAAACACAGTGTATATATGTACGTATTTCACCGCGATCAAAAGTTAACGTCTCAAGCAACAATAAAATATATTTATTGGTTGTTATTTCTGATTAGAGGGTATTCAAAAGTGCTAACTTCACCGTGAACAGCCTATATTTGACGTTAACACGATGTCACGAGGGGCAGGGTTAGGTTAGGTTAGTGATGTTGGACGCAAGGCGGTTGCCCGACTAAAGTCTCTTCGCGATTAAACAAGCACTTTTGAAAGTCCTGCTTATGATCCGATATTCTTCTCATCTTGCATCTGTTTACCAAAAACGCTGCCATGCTCTTGAGCACTTCACTTCACTCGTACGCGATTCAAATGAACTGCGGAACTAGCCGCTGCACTTCTCCTCGCTAGCAGCATTTCAACAATTTTTATTACACTGTTGCCTTTCTCGTGACGTCATACGATTAACTGTATTTGAATTATCGTAGTATCCTCCTTATCTTGCGCCATATACTGTTGTTTAACAACAACACAGTTGATACTGGCTCTTTGACGTAGCTGGGATTCTGTACCATCAAAGACACGGCCCTCCAGGGATGAACAAAGCAGGATGAGAAACTGTGTCTAAATAATTCTGTTGCGTTAGATACTGTCATGTGTGTGTGTGTGTGTGTGTGTGTGTGTGTGTGTATATACACACACACACACGCGCGCGGTGATTATCAGTTAGACCGACAAACTTCGGGAGGTGATTCGTCATAAAAAAGTTAAAGGATAACATATGTGACACTGTATACCTAAACCGAATATTAAGGGAGGTATGGGCCCTTAAAAAACGCGATTTTAAACCGTATTTTTGCAAATATCGGCTCTTAAGTTGAAGGTCCCGATAACATACAATAATGTTCCGAGAGTTGTAATTGTATGTTACTTTGTTACCGATATCTTACACAAAAAAACTGTTTAAAACCTCGTTTTTTAAGGGCTCATACCTCCCCTAATATTCGGTTTAGGTACATATGTTTTCATATTACTTTTTCATGAAGAATCACCTCCCAAAGTTCGTCGGTCTAATTGCGAATCATCCTGTATATTCGTTATTGCATGTACCTTCTGTGTACCTCCTGTACTTAAACTGTAACATAAATTTTTTTTGTTCTTAGTTTGTGTGTTTGTGTGTGTTAGGCGATAGTGATGAAAAGAAACCCCTTATCTGGTTTATGTATGTGTGTTGGATTTTATGAGAATAGTAACTACTAATTTGTATTAATTTCATTATGATCGCTACGCATTTTAATTTGATTAATATGTTTCAATGTTGTGTTGTAGATGTCACTGTAATGCGTGTTAATTATTGAATTTCTTGTTATATCTGTATATGTAATTTTTTTTTATCTCTGGCGAAAATGTTTTGGATTTTTTTTTTTTGTTCTGTTCTGCAAAAAGTATGGTAATTGACTGAAGTGTGAGTTTGCAATTAAAAGATTACTGTCCAGCAGCTTCCTGTTTTGAAATATTCTGATGATTCCTGTTGCGGAACAGGAAGGAAAGAATAGTTGTCCTTCTATCCAAATTTAATTTCGAGTTTAATATTTCAAAGTTAGGAAAGTCCAGCTGAGCTACTCAAAGACTACTGAACCGGTAAATATAAACTAGTTATGTTGTTGACGTTGAGCGATACAGTTATAGTTTTTGTGACATGACAAATCGTGCTTCACTTTAAGAACTCTTTTAACTCATGACTAATTGAGACTACCGCCCAGAAGCGCCGGCTTTCGCAAGTCCTACAAATACTAGCCGAGAACCAGCCAGATTATTCCTGGTATGTTAATGCATGTGGCATGTCGCAGAATTGCAGACCAATTACATTATTAACGATAAATTATGGTTTTCATCTAACCTTAATATTTCATTGAATATATGGTTAAGCTAAAACATATAAAATATGTTACTGTATTACTATTCAAAACTTAGTCCTATGTTTTCCACACATCTAATTTATAATATTATTTTCTTCTATATTTATTGACTGCCTAACTGTACGGTTCTTAAAAACCTTGTTTCAATATAAATATATAAACACCCCAATTATATACCTAACTATGTTCACCTTCTTCATAATTTACTTGCCCAATGTGGGGCATATATATGAATAAATCACCCCCTCCTTCAAAACATGTCACGGTACAGAAGAAACCCAAAAACTAATTCAGGTCAAAAACTACCTTTTCCCAAAATTTCTATCAAAGAGAACCTTATCTTAGTATTTCTGGTTTGATAACATATGTTTAATGATTCTCCAGGACATAATAAAAAGTTGGAGATTCGTTACAACCAGGAAACATGATCAGAAATATCAACATTTTGGTGTGATTTCACACCAAGAGAGAAATATATCTCAATTGAAGGGATAATGAACCAAGTGTTTAATAAAAACGTTTTACGATGTTTCACTGTGCCTTTTTTTGTGATAAATGACTAATAATTTTAACAATACGGCACGCAAAAATACAGCAGGTTAGATAATTTGGAACTTAAAAGTTACTTGTTTCTTATTTAGAAAGCAATATAAATCTTAAGCAAAAAAAAAAAATTATTAAAGAAATACATTTTATTTATTCGAAAACAGTATGCCAAGTAAAGAATGTTCTGTGGGGTATGGAAAGTAACTTGAAGTGGATTTCCCTGCGCCCTTGTTGAAGTCCTCAATTACGTAAGTGCTTTGTCTCAAGTGTGTGTAAAAGGCTTCCTCCATTTCACCGCCCATGGCATCACCCTTATGGTCGCTTCTTCCGGAGCTCATATTTTGTGTCAACAGAATAGCCAAGTATAAACAAACTCATTTCTGCTCAACGCAAACCACTTACTCCTCTTTCAAATCCAACATCGAATTAGGCCATCGCGGCTTTGTATTTAAAAGCTGCGCGATTAAATACAGACTGACAAGAGTGATTGAACGGACACGTCTGCAAGATAATTATCACAACTGTACGAGACATGTGATATCCTCCAAGCAGAGCTCCACATTGTCGTGATGTTCCTACATAATCAAAAATTACAGAGTTTTTTTCACAGCCCCTGCAGGGAGATTCTCAGCCATGCGTCACGTTTGGTCGCAATTTTCACCACCCCCCCCCCCCCATCCCCCCCCCCCATAATTACATACACACAATTTATACGAAAAAATTGCAATATATTATAGGGTCTATTGAATTCATCATTCGCGTTTCAAAATTTAAATTTATTTTATAGTATCCAATATATTACTCCTCTCTCCCCATTTCCGGAACCCTTCAACACATTTTACTGGCCTACATATTTTAACAACGACATTTACGAATTTTTATTTTTACACTACTACACGGAAACCATCTAAAGACATTTTAGAGCAACAAAACAAATCGACATGTAGTAAAATGGAAATTTAAAGTGGCTAATCTGGAAACCTACAATTAGACAAAACACGAAAACTTTTTGAATGTTTAAATGACATAATAGACAGACAGAACTTAGAACTTGTTTACTACTAAAACCGGTTGTTGACTATCGACAGACCGTAACGAATGTGGACTGTCGCGAAGAAGAAAGTTGAATCACGTACTGGCATGCATCCTATACTGGCTGCGTGTCCAAGGTCAAGAAGCGAGGGAGCGATACGGCCGACACTAACACGCACGCCTAGCGCCTCATCGCTCCTACGAGCAAGGCGTGCAGTGCTTCCGTCCTAACGCTTTACTGTGTACACTATACATATAACTGTGGGGTTTTATTACACACGCGATGAAACACCACAGATTTAACTACGCCCGTATCTTTGAACTTTTCTCTTGCCGCTTAAGGAAACTGCATAGGCAAGCTTTAAAAATGCATTATTAGATCATTTTCACGAATTTTTTTCTCTAAAAATACCCTTAGTATGGCAAAATAAAAAAAAAGGCCATAGATAATTGTTTTTTATCTTTTCCGACTAAAAGTCATATTTCCAGAACTTTTATTTGCCGAGATACGCTTTTACACGCACACAACGATTTCACAGAAAACGTTTCAGTACATAGGACTAACATATTTCCACTTGGTTTTTCTTCAAGGGCTTCAACTATTCATCTCAGGGCAATGAACGCGTCACGAGACCACGTTAAAGATGAATCAACCCAAACAGCAAGGAAGAAGATTAAGATAAAATTAGTATAAGTCGACTGGATGTGACAGGCCAACATTCTTATCAACTGACGCTATAAGTCTCCGGAGAAGTCATGGGCCAATCCCAGACAAGGAAACGGTTGTTCTAATAAATGTTGCACGAAGGGAAGTGGCCTTCCCAATTAGGGAAAATGTAAGCACATTCACCGAAGAAAAAGCTATTTCATAGGCCTACTCCAAGACAATTAAGGAGAAACACACGCACACACACACACACACACACACACTCTCTCTCTCTCTCTCTGTGTGTGGGGGGAGGAGGGTTAGGCCAATCATGTATTCAGCCAATATTATTAGAAGTTATGAAACGGTGTTATTTTTATAACACTGTTAAAAACTTGTCCGCAGAGTGCTTACCTACGAAAAGAATACATTCACCAGACGAAGGCGGAATGGTCCTTCAAAGTTATCACGCATGCAACAAGTGTTATTTTTAAGCTCTCCACCATCATTACAGACAACTTTTCCAGGCTGCCGTGTCTTAGAGTATGCCATCCGGACATAGCTAAACTATACGATAGGAGGCTGTGCTGAACTTTGCTACAGCCTTTCCACCAATAGAATGATAGAGTCACCACTCAAAGTCCCATAGATAGAGCCATGATTTTATGGTGTTATTTAAATGAAAATTTCGTCATAAAAAATTGTAGATTTCGTTTTTATCGTCATAAAAGTTTTACTATGTGTGCAGCAATATGTACTTGGCGAATTCAGTCGCGATGACTTCGGGTTAGTACAATAAGTTATTATCAGAAAAATGTTTTACCTCATATTTATTTATAAAATGTTATATTTCATTGTAATTGTTTTTATTTCTATGCAATCTGAGTATAGTTAACAATAGTGTATACTCACACACATGTTCAAGTAAACACTTTAAATACTTAACATTTATACAACTACATATTCAAGAGTGAGAATCTCTGTATTTAAACTGACTGTTTATTTTTTCATGGCACGGATGTTGAATTTCCCAGAGAATGTGGATTTTCATTTGAATACTACACAAAACTTATTTGCATATTAATTAAAAGAAAAAACAATTATTAAAACAACTTTATTGTTATGTTCTTTACTTTTTCAATTTTGCCAGCCATGTTTATTAGATTATCATTTCAGCCACACTACAAAGCATGTGATTCATCCCACATATTAACAACCCGAAATATATACATATATATTCTTTCGCCATCCACCAATGTATAAACAATCTTAGAGTTAAAAATTTTAATTATTTTGATTAGTGCATGGCTCATAAATTTAGTTTTGAATTGTTAAAATTGTGTTTTTTTTAAGATAAAACTTTTTCTGGCTATATTTTATTTTGTGTGTTAACTCTTACTTCGGTGTTTTGCCGTGTAATAACTTGAATTTCGGTGTTATTTCGCTTTTATTTCTATTCGCCATATAATCGTGCCTCTGCCCATAGATAGATGCAGCAAGACAACGCTGCACGCCAGTCCAGAACCCTGCGCGTAGCAATATCGCCCTTAGTGCTCCCGCGCTTCTCAGCCTCAAGGGCGACGCCTACTTGGGAGATTTTTAGCGCATTTGAGGCAGAGAAGCGCGGGAGCTATAAGGGTCACACTGGCACGCGCTACGAGAGTGCCATCGCCCCTACGCGCAGAGCTCTGAATTGACGTGCAGTGTTCTCGTAGTGCTGCGTGTAACTATCGGACTTTCAGCGGCGACCCTATAATTTTATTGATGAGAAATCTGTAGCAAAGTTCAATACAGGCTACTATCGTAATTCGGCTCGTGCATGGCTAGTATGTTTTAAGATACGGCAGTCTGGAAAAGCCGTTTTTATTATATTGGAGGGCTAAAAAATTATATGTATACAGCATGTGTGGTAACTTAAAAGTACCATTCCTTTCTCGTCTGGGGTACGTCGTCTTTTCGTAGGTAAAAATACTAGGGGCTCATTTAATAGTTTCGCCAAAAACCGGATTTCAAGCACTTTACAACATAGTTCAAGCGACAGTCGGTTCAGTAAGTTAGCCGATTAGTCATACTTAATAAATAGAATTCAGATCACATTTTTCTAAGTCTGGTCACTTTTTTTCCCCCAGTGTAATTTATCAGTCACAATGTTTCTGACCAAACATTTGAATTCATGTTCTCACTGGCACAGCAGCCTTTGCTATCTGGACCAAATAATAAGGAGTGTGTGAATTACCAGAAGTACCAACTAGATATAGTTCTCCCAAATTTTCAGTCACAGCAACACATATGATAGGATAGTTACAAACTTTTGACCATCCATCTAAACTTGAAGACCTATTTTTTTTGTTCTAAACTTGCTGCACACTTTATTTTACATCTGTGTGGACTGTGTCCAAAATATCACCATCAATTAACTGTTTCCCCACATGATTTGTAGGTAGGTCTCACACCTTACCCGGTATTGCTGGCTCTTCTACAAAATGAATCCATATAGGGTCCACCTTATTCCAGGCATCATAACTGCTATAGGGCCTACAGTTCTACAAATTGTTTTCAACCTTGGCCAAGTCAAATGTGGTTGCCCTGCACACAGCTTCATGACGAAAAAGGTATGTAGATATACATTTAATTGACATAAAACAGTATTTAAAAAAAGTTGTAAACAAGTTTTATTTTGAATTACATACTTTTAAAACGTAATTTAAAAATAAAAATATAAATTTAAAATATGAATATAAAATAAAACACTAAGTAAAAATTTAAAAAGATTGAAACTGAAAAACATTATAAATACTTATCAATTTCACCAATGATGTTTACTAAATCATAGATAAAAACATTTTGATTTAAATCATAATTAAAATCATTACACCCTGGCTTATTGTATTCGGATCATTGACATTTCTGAACATGGTCCTCGCCGCCAAGGCGCATCCTTCATCGTGTAACCTGAATACACGAACATCGCACGGATTCCTTGCCCCTTCGGGAATTCCCGTCGGCATTGTCGACTGTCCAATGCGTCCGAAACGCACCGTCAGGATAGTTGAGCGCAGTCTCATTAAGGACTGTTCACGATAAAGTGAGCACTTTAGAAATGAACCTCAGGAAAAAGTCACTGCCTCTGCATGCATATATTTTAATGGACGCACTGAGTAACATTCGCCCAGTAAAGATGGTAACGATGAATGGAAAGTAGTTTCATATTTTAACGACAAATAAACTGTGTTAGGTCCCTTTTTGTGATAACTTAAATTACTTATTTCACTGTCTCTTTTTTTCAATGCATCGAAGTGTAAAAATTACCATATTTGTAAAATATTTACTTTGTTAATAATTTCACTGTTTCAATTGACCGACGCATGAATAAAGCGATGAGCTCCATGGCAATGTTAATTTTGCATAAGGCAGAAGGACACACAATGTGCATACAAGTAGTTCTTTAAGCAGGGCTTTCAAACGTGCTAATTTTACCGTGAACAGCCTATAATATGATTCCGTTTGCCTTCGTTATATACAACTTGATAATCGCGCCAATTCCATTCGCCTTCGTCTTATGCAACTTGCCCTGCACGCAGGTACGTAAACCTGCGGACTCCTGGCGTTGTTATACCCAACTTCACATTAAATTACACTAAAAAATACTGCATGAACTTTCCGAACATTTTCCTACTAGGATTTTTGTTTATGTTAGACCGTAGATGTTGTGGTTCGAATTTCGACATGTTGTTAAAAGTCACCTTGTATAATGTATTCCACTGAAATCTGAAATTTCAAGGACTTTCTACAACACAGCTTAACTTAAGGACATTTCTAAGGCCTTGGAACTAAAAACTTGTGCAATAGATTTGAAGGACAGTAGGAAACCGGTGGCAAATAAAACTTAAATATCCAAGCACTGTTTGAACCATAGACTTATTCGTCTTCTGCGCACCTACCCAACATTGACCTACCCCAATCCTACACACCTGTCAAAGTCACATGGTCAACAGTGATGAACGTGTTTGTTTATATTTTAATTTCTAAATGACAAGCACTATTATATTAATAAAATACTTTTACCAGTTCTAATTTAATCAAACTGCATTACAAATTGGTTAGAGGAAGTATACAATAATCTCAAAGCATTCGTTTACAAATCAGTTTTCTAACGTAAAATCCAAACCACGCCATTTTCGCTTGACGTGTTGGCAGAAAAGCAGTTCAATGTCGGGACACCGAGATTGGCTGTCCGCAGCCAGCGAGATCGGTCTACCTCGTCTTTAGTTTATGGTTTGTACACGTGATTTTGGCATTTCTTTCTTGAAGGAATTTCGTGATTCAACGTCGAAGACACACACAGAAGACGCAAGCAAATCACTCCACCTCATCTGGTATTCCTCTCGTCGAGGATGGGCCGCACAGCACAGCTCATCTCCTCGAGAGCCAGCAGTTAGCCTTCTGTCCTAGACCCTCCCCCCTCGCCCTCGCCCTCTCCCTGGCCGGGGAGGAGCTGAAAT
Source organism: Dryococelus australis (assembly GCA_029891345.1). Lineage (NCBI taxonomy): Eukaryota > Metazoa > Arthropoda > Insecta > Phasmatodea > Phasmatidae > Dryococelus > Dryococelus australis. The sequence continues at coordinate 191,669,314 of CM056998.1, read as the reverse complement.
ATTTAATATTAGATGGTGGGCGGGCTCGCCGGCTCGAGATTACACTTCTCCGCAGAGAGGCGCCCTTAATACGTTACCGTGTGTCAATACTGTCTGCGGTATTACGCGCCACTGGCGCTCGCCGCGAGACACTTCAAAGGCGCCGTTTCCAGACCGTCCACGCGGCCATTTTGCAATACACGGGAACACCGCCTCACTTACAGCGATGACAAGCTTCGTGATTTCCAAACTTTCATATTAGCAAGTACCGCAATTACGTGAACGTTTGTTCAACTTTCCACTCGCTGCCGCGACAAAAGTGTAAAACACTAAATATTTATACCTTTTCTTTGTCTTAAGGGGCCCCCACCTGCCTACTCGTTTTTCTCTTTATTTTTTGTCGAGAAGCGCGGGAACTATAAGGGTTACTCTGGCACGCGCTACAAGAGCGCCATCGCCGCTACGCGCAGGGCTCTAAACTGGTATGCAGTGTTCTCGTAGTGCTGCGTGTATCTATGGCACTTTCAGCTTGTACACGAGCAACCCACAAACGGTTCCCCATCATAATTCAACCTGCGTAATGCTCCCTGTCACGTGCAGCAACTGGAGTGCTAGCCTGATTGCGAGAGCACAGACATGCTACGAGGAAGTGGAAGGAAGCCTTGAGCGCCGGGTAGACGTCCAGAGTTGGGTGCGCGCCGTCTGCCGACATACGTCTAGTCATCAGCCTAGGGCATCTTGGACAAGGTCACAACGGTCCTTCGAAACTATACAGAGTGGCTTTAATGCAACTAAGTGACTAAATAACAACAACATTAACACAACTTAACTAAGTAAACTTAATAAGAGCTCCTCCAAAGTAAAGGCTAACTATAGGTTTGTAAATGAGATTTAATTTATACGATTTCAACACAGGGCCGATAAAGAGATAAACAATGTTCGCCTTTGAGTTACGCCTAACCCCAACTTGTACGTTTAATATAAAGTATAAAAACCCTACGCCCTTTTATATAAAACTTAACATCCCGCAGATGTATTTGGCTAACACAATGCCTCTCGACTTGTTGAGTCCAGTTGACCACATCTGGACCACGGTTCACACATCTTCCATGTATCAAAATACAATCTGGCCATAAAGCCGGCCCTACACGATGCCCACTTCCGTAGCAATTTTCCTACCCAGTTTCTGCTCCAGTGTAGGTTACAATCCAGCCCCCTCCTCTGGCCATCAAGGTATAACAGTTCTCGTACCCATGGGTATGCACGAAACGGTAATAAAACGTGTTATAAATATCTGCTATACCCACGGAGCTGCGACAAACAAGATGGCTGAGATCTAGTAACAACCTTAAGCCGTATATATCCGTTTACAAAAAAATTACGGGTCCTGTGAAACGTATTTATGAACAAAATTAAACTTGATGTATGCGTAGGTAACGGGAAATTTTTCAATTAACTTCCTCGGTCATAATAAAACAATAAACACAACTTAAAAATTACGTGATAACTATGGCCTTTTATCATGTGTATAACCTTTTACACGGCACATTTTGCAAGTTGTGTGTGTAGTTCATTGGGTTGGTGCGCTGGTTCGCGCCGCATAATTTTAGATTTTAGAGTTCAAATCTCCGCCATGTAACGAATTTTTTTAGTTATTTGATGTGATACGTTATTGCGGTTAATAATTTAAGTTATTGCCAAAAAAACGCTTATTTCTAAAATATCTTTGTCTAAAAGCAATAAAACTAAAAAAATAATACAAACGAAGGCTAAATAAAAAAACCACAAGCGGCCGATTGCACCATTCAGTTATTTGCGTATTATTGTTTTTACACAATGAAATTCTATAAATAAACATTTTCAAACAAAAACATAAATTATAAACTACAATAATGTATCACATAAAATAAAAGTTTCTTTACATGACGGAGATTTGAACTCTAAATCCAAAAACTATGCGGCGCACCAATCCACACAGCTACACACACAACTTACAAACGAGTAGTGTAAACGCATAATTTAATATATGTAGCGTCAGTAATATTAACCCACACAAATAAAAGCTTTATTATTAGTATTGTGATATTTTTTACTTCCTTTAGTCTCCTAAACGTATAACCTTGTTTAATTACGGAAAGCGCAAGTATGCCATGTGCCGCCACAGTTAGCATGTTTCAGTTACGTTACTACATTGTTTAAAAGCAAAGTATACACAATTATACTTCTTTTACACTGTCGTAAACACGCACGAATTCGCCAGTAAAAAGAAAATGTTTACTGTATATTTGAATTTTGAAGCACGGTATAGGTTTGGACTCATTCGCCACATTAAATTCTTGTTGGTTTGGAATTTTGAGAAGGATAATTTACGATTGACTAATAGTCCTTTAGCTGACCTTACCCAGTAACAGAGATGTCAAATCTCAACTACTAACGATGCCTGTCATAGAAATAATAATTTTATATTTGTATGAAACGGTGTCTAACTATTACTTACTGATGGGTTACTATTGTTTGGAAAGAACAAACAAAAAACAATTTCACTCACCGAAATGAGTTAACTCACATTGAAATAAGATATAGGCTATTCGCGGTAAAGTGAGCACTTTTGAAAGCCCTCTCATTTGGAATAGTAGTAAATGAATTTATTTTATATTTTATTGCAGTTCGAGTGAGATGGAATATATACACCGTTTTTATTACTTGCATACCAATCTTTGTTTTTAAAGGTGGTTAGAGGATAACCGACGGCTGAAAGGAAAAATTAACTATGGCCTCAAAAGTGCTCACTTTACCGCGAATAACCTATACCAAGAATCACTTAAAGGCCGCTTTAAAATTATGTCATGAAATGTTTTCACAATTTTTAAAGGAGAACACAGAGGAAACCTCCACCCCATACGACAGTGCCACCACTCTCCGAATGTGATCATACCGTCCAAAAAAAATGCCAGCCCCTCCGTGGCCTGCGACCCGAAATACCATACACTAGAGATGAGGTAGGATTTTCGTCTTCTGTGCATGCTCTAATAACTGCAGAAGTCACGTGGTCAGCAGTGATTAAAGTGTTTTGCATTTGAATTCTCAACAGATCCACGCTTTTATGCGAGTAAAACTCCCCAACTAACTGCAACATATCTTGGTTGCATCAGAACTAGGGTGGATGAAGTGTACAAACACATCACATCAAAACACTTACTTGCGAGCCGGAAATTAGACGAAACAGATGAACGATTAAAGCTGTAAACCTAACACTGTATTCACCACGTTCTGGTGTCATTTCTCCACATGTACATGTTTGGCAACCTTCAGACATTTAACTGTGGCAGGCGGTTTGTGTGCGCGCTTGGTGACGTCAGAGAGGAAATACTAATAATTAAGGGTTACGCTAACTGTACCAGAGGATGGTTTATTCTGGGTTGAACTTTCGTAAACCTTTGACAAAAAAATCGCCGTTATTGACCTCGAAATGCGGAACCCTTAATAGGGCGGCTTGAAAATGTGGAAGGCGGTGTGAAGATAATTAATTGGGCAGCGACAATACAATATATACTTCTCCATTCTAATATCGATCCTTACAAAAATATTCAGTCAAGTAGGGCCTATATTACCAGGCACAAAAATATGGGACTACAATTATTTTCAATTCTATGACATCCGCTTATTTTATGTCGCATAAGCAAAGACTTCTAGTAACACAGAACACAATTGATTTACGATGCACGTCACTGCAGAAGCTCATTTCAAGAATATTGTGGTTCACAAAGTTAAAATAAACAGGCGTTCGAACACCTTAGGTTACAAAAGCTAAACGAGAGTCCCGAGAAGATAAGAGAGATCAAAACAGGGTAAGAATTAGATCAAAATACGTTCACTGCAGTGTGTACACGTCAATTTTTTTTACAAAGTGACAAATGGTATCAATCTAACTCAGAAAAAACTATCACCACAGATAATCAAGTGAATATAGCTCAGGATCATTTGTGAGAGAAAATGAACGTGTCGCGACTTCAAGAAGACAAATGAATTTCGCCGGAGAGGAAGCGGAAGTAGGACAAATAGGGAAAGTATCTGCAGTCAAATAAGGGGGAAATCACTGGTGATACGAGGAGAGACAGTGAGACACAGCGGAACCAGCTGTGTTCAAGTAGATTGTGATGCAGGAGATTATATATATATATACACACACACGTCCATTATGGATAGAAACAGTACAATGACAACTCACTATTTGGAGAATAGTTGTGTCATGATCCCCCGGGAGAGGTAAAGTAAGGGGCCGCGGTGGCTGAGCGGTTAGCCTGCTCGCCTCCCACCAAGGCGAACCGGGTTCAATTCCCGGCCGGGTCAAATGTGGTAATCGTGCCGGACGATGCCGTTGGTCGGCGGGTTTTCCCGGGGATCTCCCATTTCCACAGCCCTTTCATTCCGGCGCTGCTCCATTCTCACATCAATCACCCTCATCGATTCTTAAGACCTCGCTATTAATAGCCTGCCAAATCTCTTCACTTCACTTTTTCCTGCGTACTTACAACATTCCGTCACGTGTGCAACACAGATCTCTATTGACAATTATGACCAGCATCCCTACGCCAGTACGGTAAAAGAAGAGGGACCTCCAATGGAGCACTGTACCTGACTATACAGCATGCCAACTACAAGTAGGGTAGTATACGCACGATCAAAATGGTTAGCGAATGTACGAAGTACGTTGCATGTGGAAGATGGATGCATATACATATTTTGAAACACTACAATATTTTGCTCGAGTTTATTTCAATTTTTTTTAAATATCAATTAATAATATTTATTTTCGATCAAAATTTGAAAAGTCTTTTCCATTCTAAATGCTCCAAAAACAATATTTTGCCAAAAAAAAAAATAAGATTATTAAATATACTCTAATTACTCAGTACGTAAAAAATATTGCCGCTAATTTAAAAAAAATATTTCTAATAACTGATTTTATGTACACTTATTTTAGTTGTAAAAATGTTTATTTTCGTGGTTGAAATGAATGTAGGCCTACATTTAATCAATTAACTTATACAAACTATATGCAAACATTATTAGTTATTTATTTTATATACAACCAGAACAATGACGACCTTTGTTATTATTTTATTTTGTAAAGTGTGCTTTTGAAACATCCAAAATTGGAATACGCTTAAATTTTGATTTAAAAAAAAAGACAATTCTGGCAAAATATTCTACAAAAGTTACAAGAAATGTGCAGTCTTCTTTCATACGCAACTTAAATTGTACTTTTGAAACAATTCTGATAGCGTGTTTACTACTACTTTTTTTTTTACCGAGTCTTGCATGTTGCGTCACTATAACCAAAACACTATCGTTCCCGTGGCGGTTGGGATGTCCACGCCACTTGAGACTACTTTAATTCGCTAGTAAAATGTAACAGCCACACTAAAACAATTCACTCTAACACTGCCGGAAGTTCACATTTATACACAACACTGCTACAAGAAGGCTGTTCGTGATTGGTGAAAGGCTTGGACTGTCAGTTCGTGTTTAAACGTTGCTCCAGAATACTATATTTTAACTTTTCTATTTTTTTATTTTTTATGCACAGCAGAACACACCCATAACAAGAATTTAAGATTTTTTCCGTAAAACAATTTTATTAGCTAAAAATAAAGCAGAATTAATTTTAAAAGTTGAGTGAGAGGTTCCATAACTACGGAGCACTTGTGCGAAACTTACAGAAAGTCCGTTGTTCGGAAGTCGATATGCGTGCCGGTAGTTGTATGATTTCTGGCCAATTTTTACCGATACTTTACAATTATTTCATTATTTTTTTCTCGCGCTGTACTGTAAAGACGTGAACTGCGCACAACTACGGGCTTATCATGGTAAACGAAGAAGCACTTTGATAGCATTGCTCAAACATTTTTCGTAAGCACATTATGTATTCTTCCACCATATGTAAACCCAACATCGCCTTAGGCCCGATCACATTATTCCTACTTCAGTCGAGGGAAACTGTGGAATTATTACACAAGTAAACATCTCACAAATGTGCTGATTCTCACACGTGTTTGCATTGGAAAAATCAGAACGCAAGATGAACATCTCGAGTACTCAGAACTTTTAAAATCAACGTTCGAACATGGCACTACTACCCCTCCATCGTTGCCAACTTGACGGGACGCAGGGCAGTAACCGTGTACGTTATGCAAGTGGCTGGGCGATGACATTTTCAAAGGTGGATTCCAAAAGTCGTCGATGAACAGCCTATATGCACACGTGGCCACGCCAAACAAACGACACCGACGTAATAAATAGCAGGCACTAAACAAAGCCCTGCGCACTGTCAGTCGTCGTGCTGTAAACACTGCAGCCTATTATTTCACAACTATTTCAATTATGTTATTAGCCACGAAGTCGCAGACAATGTCAGAATGTAAACCTTGCGTCGGTCTAATACGTCAAAAAAAAAGTTATTCCAGTACTTGCCGTAATACAGAACTAAGAGCAAAGCAGCTGATAATTTCCCACACAATTACTATCACACAATAAATTAAAATGTTTTTAATGATTTTCTTTCCAGCAATTACAAATTCCGATATTCTCTATTGTTCCAGAGCGTACCCTGCGTTGCGCGTGCTTGAAAAGCGCGTGTTTTTTTTTTTCTCACGGAACTATTACACATGTGCCCAATATGTTTACGTACGAAAAGAAGAAACCCCAGACGAGTATTGAATAGTACTTTCAAGATATCACACACGCTATAAATATTATTCCTCCAAGTCCTCCAACACGATTAAAAACAGCTTTTTCAGACTGCAGTAGGCCATCTTAAAACATACTACCAGGACAGACTTGTCGCCAGTTTTCATTGGCTGGACTCGAGAGAATTATCAGGTGAATTGCGAATCGTAAATTCAGAACACGCAGTGCCTTGTACAAGAACTGCGATCCCTGCAGAACTATCATCTCATATATATATTTTTTTTTTTCCAATTGTAAACGCAAGAAATTCGCTTCTCTAACCAAAAAACCCATTAAAAAACAGCTGAAAGAATTGTTTATTGAATGTGCATTTTGCAGTGTCGACGAATATCTAAAACTACAAAAAATTAGGAAATTACCGTGTAACATCATATTGTACGCATTTCTTGTTCCGGTTTTTCTCATTCCCTTTTTCTTGTGTTTCAGTAAAAATACGACGCCCCACAGCATGTTGGACGTATATATATATATATATATATATATATATATATATATATATATATATATATATATATATATATACACATACGTGTGTTTACAATTTCAAGTGTATAAACTTTGTATACTGTAATTTGACTTGTCCAATATCTTTGTACAGCTGTGTATTGAGAAAATATCTTACGGGCACAATGAAACAAACAAACAAACAGCTTTAAGGTTCCCGCCTGCCTAGAGAGTTCTCCCGCGCTTCTCGGCCTCAAGCGCGGGAACGATAAGAGCGACACTGGCACGCGCATCAAGTGCGCTATCGCCGCTAAGCGCAAGGTTCTGAACTGGCGTGCAGTGCTCTCGTCACACTCTTGCGTAACTACGGGAATTCCAGCGGTGACTCTATGATTTCACTGGCGGAAAGTAGGAAGGTTTAACGCAGGTCCAGCGTGTATCGTGCATTCGTCCCACATCCGCCTGCGTCGAGAGAGACTGGCCGAGTGTGCCAGTGTCAAGTGTAGAGGAACTAGCGCAGCGCTCTGCGGGAGACGGCGCGGAGGAAAGGTCAGCCGCTGGACCTTCTATCTGTGTGACGTAATAACTATTAGACACACTTCATACGTCACCTTTAACCCAGGAGAATGCCGTGCACCGAGCACTCAAACGTTTTCTGTTAAATCATCGTTTGTGCGTAAACGCGTATCCCGGTAAATAAAAGTTCTGGAAATACGACTTTTTACCAGAAAGGATAAAGAAAATAAACTATTCTCTGTATCTCCATATTTTTACTTTTATCATATTAAGTGTATTAATGGAAATAAAAATTTCGTGAGAGTGGTCGAATGTAGCATTTTTAAAGCTTCCCTATGGAGATTTCTTAAGAGGTAAGAGAAAAGTACGATTATACGAATATAGTTTGATGTGTGTATTTTCATCCTTATGTTACATATCTAATTAGCAGAGAACAGCGTCACAACGGAAACACTGCACGCCCTGTGCGTACGAGCGACGACAGTCCTCGCTCCTGACCTTGAACGCGCAGCTACAGAGTCCTCTGCTTATTTAACATATGTAAAACTAACATTGCCATGGGCCTGATAGCTTTTACTCATGCTTCGGGGTTCAGTGAAACTGCGAAATTATTGAAAAAGTTATTATCTTGAAAATTTGCTCATTCTCACATCTGAGTAAATTAAAAATACATAACGCAAAATAAATATTTTGAGTATTCGGAAATGTATAACTGGCACTTTTAGTTCGACAAACCCTCCGTTGTTACCAACTTGACAAGGCGTAAGACACTTAGCGTGTCCGTTAAAGCACACGCAGGCAGGGCCAGTGACATTTTTCAAAGGTTGATTTCAAAAGTGCTCACTTTACCGTGAACAGCCTACACACCAACCCGCGATCTTGCTTTTATGGTTTGGTCATGCCAGTATATAGAATTCGATAACCTCTATTCAGTACTGTATGTTTGTGCGGAAAATTTTGATTATACGTACATTCGATACATATTCTTGTGAGGAATTAATAAGTTAAACACGGAGAATCGTGAGGTGAGAGAGACCCACCTGATGGAAAATCCTACGTAAAATGCCGTTGGGCCATTTTAGAATTATTAGCAAATAAAAGAAAGTGTTTAGGGGGTTTAAAAAGTTAGGAATATAAATAGTGTTAAAAAATGTATGTACATTCACGGAACACTTTACGAAAAAATACAGTTATAATCCATTCACGGTTACTTCACACTTTTCTGAAGCCCTGCTGAAGTTCTACTTCCACGATATTCCTCCGCCTCGTGCAAACAAAACTACACCAGAGGACAACGTGCCGCATTCCTGAGCACTCAGTTGTAAAGGCTGTTCACGACAAAATGAGCACTTTTAAAGTCAACATTAGAACAAAGTCACTGCTCCTACCTGCACATATTTTAACTGACTCGCTGAGTGATATGCGGCCAGTAAAGTTGGTAACGATGGAGGGGAAGTAGTTCCATGTCTTATCGTCGAATTAAGTGTTAGATAACCATTCGCAACCACTTATATTTATTTCGCTTTTTTTTTTTCTGATGCATCGAAGTGTAGAAATGAGGCAAGGATTTATAAAATATCTACTTTTCTAATACTTGCACAATTTCATTTGACCGACGCATGAATAAAGTGATGAGGCCCATGGCAATGTTAATTTTACATGAGGCAGAAGGATCCACAACGTGCATACAAATATATCTCACCCAGGGCTTTCAAAAGTGCTGATTTTACCGTGAACAGCCTATAATAATATTTTGTACGAGAACTATTACTAGGCGTCACCAACACACATGATTTCTCACTGTTTTATTCACATTAATTACAAAGGAAATATTATAATTTAAGAGAGAGAATAAATAACGTTTCAATTTAACCAAAAAAAAAAAAATGTTACATTCATGAACACAAGTATGAAACGTTATAGACAGGATGATTTTTCAAAGGTTAGATACATAAAGTCGGTATGAAGAAACCACGGATAGATTATAATATAGGGAAACACGTTCCTAACTACACACCACGAAACTGAGCACCATGCACACACACTGCGGAAATACTCTGTATGTCGGGGAAGTACTGTACCAAGGCCACACAAAGCGTTCCTCCACCCGTCACCGCTGTAACCCGGCAATTATCGCGCATGCGCTAGTTGGTACCTTCACGCCATTCAAACCTATTGTTTCACACACAAGAAGGTATCACAAGTCTGTCTCAACTTCTATAGGCTGTTCACGGAAAAAGTGACAACTTTTGAGTCTCCTGTTATTTTCTCCTTTCAGCCATTTATTATCCTTTAACCGCCTTTTTTCCAACAAATATTGCCAGTTAAGTAATAAGCACAGGCCGTGTCCGAAATCGCGAGCTTCGTCCCCTTGATAAGTGCATCCCGGATGTGACGTCACATTGCCGCTGTCCGAATTCGCAGCAAGGCACATTATGCACCCTAGGATGTCCCCCCCCCCCCCTCCCACAGCCAAGGGCACGAGCCAATTAACCCTTCTCGAGCCCTAGATAGTTTTCGATTCGCAATCGTTTGAAATGTTTCTCATTTGTTTGTGTTTGTTTTGTTTTCTCAACTCTGCACGGCCGCAGAAAAACACTTGCGAATGTCACAAAGACATGTGAAACTCGCATGGAGCAAAATTCTACACAGTAAAACTCGAGGTGGAAACTAACACAAGCATCCGAATTCTCATGGAAGGGATCAAGGGTAAGTGATAAAGGGCACATTACACCGAAATCGAACACTGCCTCAGTGTGTGCATTTCCACTGCACTAAGAAATTGTCCAAGGACAAAATAAAATATATTTATTGAATACACTCCAGGTCCGAATCAGTGATATCAATCAGTGAAATAACATTCACTGAAAGTCAGTTGATAAGATACTGCAGACTGGCAACTCAAGCAAATTAACTGGGAACAAGACGGTATTCATTACAATGAAATTCTTGACATTCAGTGAAATTCAGCCACTATATTAATTAGTTATCCGACACTGATAATCACGTGCTTAATTTTTAAATTTTCACTTTTGGCCTAAGTCTCAGTGCTTCTAGTTCAGGGTGTGTTATTACAAACGAGAGGGCTTTCAAAAGTGCTCACTTTACCGTGAATAGCCAATAGTATCACTAGAAACTAAACTTTCATAATTCACTTTCGTGTCGCTTGAACTGTTGCAGAGTTGTGCTGGAAACACAATAGCGCGACAGACGCGACGCGAATAGAATAATTTTCCAGCCAATCAGAATCGAGACTTCTGTGACGTCAACGGGACGAAAATCGCTCGCACACGTTTCCCGAATAGAAAATATTTATCATTTGTTCGCGTCGCGGGCGCGACAGATCTGTAAATCTGTCTAACCCACTATATTTTTTTGTGTTAAAGCTTTACGTGCGCTATTAATTACCTTATTAATATGCAAAGAAACGCATTTTAATGGCTATATATAATTACAGCCATATTTTCGCGCTCAAAGCACCAGCGGACATGAAAAGAATTTTTTCATAGGATCGCAAGATAAAATAATTGGAAACATTAATGGCCATCGTAAAGTGAGCACTTTTGAAAATCCTCTCATTTAGAATAATAGTCAAGAAATTATTTATTGTTAGCCATAGACGTTAACTTCCAAGTGCGGTGAAATACACACACTGTGTTTATTACTTACTTGGAAATATTTATTTAAAAAGGTAGTTAAAAGATAAAAAAATTACTGAAAAAAAAGTAACTAGGGCCTCAAAAGTGCTCACTTTACCGTGAACAGCCTATACAAGTTTTTATTTAACTTCACTTGAATGTATCAATGTATGTGGGTGTGTTTAGGTCAAATCTTGCAAGTCGATTTTAAACCACTTCCCGTTATCCAATTGAGCTGGAATTCTGCATACGTGTGTAGTTCCAATGACAATACAATGTGAAGGTACAACTGAGCTGATCTGATCTGATGATGGAGCCAGAAGTTATAAGCTTTTAATGTAACTTCACGTGTATGTTAAACCACTTCCCGTTATCCAATTGAGCTGGAATTCTGCATATACGTGTGTAGTTCCAATGACAATACAATGTGAAGGTACAACTGAGCTGATCTGATCTGATGATGGAGCCAGAAGTTATAAGCTTTTAATGTTAACTTCGCGTGTGTGTATGTAAAACCACTTCCCGTTATCCAATTGAACTTGCTCCACCAATGTTGCCAATGTTTGACTGTCGTCCTTGCGTGGGTGGCACAAGCCTGCCTCGATCAGGCAGGGTAGGGTGGCTTGGTGCATCCGATCAGCTGTGCGCGCAAGCACGTGTCGAGCTGGGTCGTTATCTAGTGTATTAATGCTGGTTTTTCATATAACGTAACTAATGCATTTTGCATAAATGTTTTAGTATGTTGGCGAAAGTTTATGAGGAACTTCGAAGCCTTGGAAATGGTGATTTCAATTAATTTCTGTCCTCACATAGTAAACGTATCGAGTTTGACCTCGTTGGACTTGTCTCTATGAGTAATTTGGTTGTAGATGGTGGCCAGGGTGTGTAGCAATTATGTAGCAATGCACATTAACAGACATAAAGCTAATCGCGAGATGTGCATTGCTACATAATATAACAAAAAAAATTGGTGAAACTAAAAAGTGAGAAATAAAATATCCGTAAAAAAACTTTTAAAAGCAAGCTTTTATTGATAAATGCACTAAAAAAAACAGAAAAATAATTATAGTAGTTACACAATTTGTAGAACTTGTAAGATGTGGTCGAACAGCTGTAATAAACTTTCCTACAAATTAATATGTTTGTATCAATGTATATTTAGTATATAAAAGATTGGCGCAATATGGAGCGTTTACGCAGAAGCGTAGTAAGCACATATATCGCGTAGTCTCTTGAATATTCGCGCCAAGCTTTTATATACTAAATATAAATTGATACAAACACTTTAATTTGTATTCACGTTTATTACGGCTGTTCGACCGCATCTTACAAGTTCCACAAATTGTGTAACTAATATAATTATTTTTCTCTTATTAGTGCATTTATAAATAAAAGCTTGGTTTTAAAAGTTTTGTTACAGTCTTCCAGTAGGCACCAGACGTAGAGCCTCGAAATCTATTTATCTGCGTCGTACCAAGCTGTAAACACGGTCCTTGTCATCTCGCAATTAGCTTTTTCCCCCCGCGTTTCTTACGGTTATCAGCGCCTGCCAGCCGCAAAGAGGGCAGGGCTTCTCTTCTGTGTTCCAGGCGTTTGAGGCGACTGCGGGCAGTGAACGGGGTGCTCCGTACTTTGCGTGTTCGGGACGTGAACTCGCAGGAGCGCCAAGGCACATCTCACGCCATAGCCTCTACCTCACAAGAAACAGAACTGGCGAGGAGCTGAGCTCCATGCGACACTTTCAGCGGCGAGCGTTACGATTTCAGGACTAACAAAGAGAAGTGCAGTGCGCGTCTCTACACAACTTAAACAACTCTGATCCCGGAGTGTTTATACCTGAAATTGAATACAGCGACACAGATTTTAACTCGCGAAAAAAAAAAAAAATGCCTTCAATGAACACACAATAAAATAAAGATCGTATGCTCTCAACCCCCCACCCCTTTCTCCTCCCACAACCAACTTAACTAAACGCATAAGTTGTTCAAAAACTATGAGAATTTACTGCGAATGCACATAACAGTGCTGCTACAATTGGTAAATTGGTGGCAAAAACATGGGGAATAATAAATAAAGTTAGCTTGCAATTAAAACCAAGCCGGTCACAATTGCAGTATTTGCGATTGCTATAATGCTGGCCGTCTGATGTTTGTAGACAAACACAAATTTCCGAAGTATTTCATTCATACTCCAGAACCAGTATATAAACAAGTGGCTAATTTTACAAAACGTCTGGCAAAATCTGTGAAAGGAATACAATTTGAACACATGGAACGTGAGACGTATCAAAGAAGGGATAACAAAGCAATCGACATGTATTACGTGTTGCTAATAACTCAGCAAATATTCAGCTTGTTATTCAAAAATGCGATCCCTGTTTTATCATCTCAGATTTTATCCAAAAGACCAAATTAACGATCAAGGTATAATACTAAAAACCTAGAACCTACATTCAAAAATAACCATCACGAGTTGAACAAATTAGCTATCGACCCGCCCAATTGCTCATGACTAGTTTCGTGTTTTTTTTTTTTTTTTTTTTTTTTTTTTTTTTTACGAAGCCAGAGGTACTTAAAAACCACTTACAGTTAAGTGTCAACTTGAAAAGAAAGCTACCTTTGTAGCTTTCTTATCTCAGCTACAGCCACTCTTTTATTCTTTTTAGTTTACCTTCAAGAATGCTAAGGATTTCTACGCTGTAAGAGGCTTAATTTTGCTATCTTGAGTGTTGGGATTCCGAGTTGACAATACACTTAGGTTACTAGTTCCCAAGGGCAATGTGGCAATTACCGCTATTTACTAGATGTGCATGCGAAGAGCGTGATAAAATAACATGTATTACTCGTGGTGCATCGAGGACGAGACTTATCGCCGGAAGTTAAAATACTAAATAACATAATTAAAAGCAGCCGTCATTTTTCACAGAACGAGTCGCTGCAAACTAACGTTCATTGTACAAGCTGCAACTAGTCCATGTGAACCATCGGCAGTGTATAGTTGACACACAATTTGCTGGCATCTTGTTTTAGTTGAAACCTATATAACGAACCACGTGGTACGTATAAAAGCAAGCAGCTTGCCAAAACTAATGAAACTGAAGCATCTGCTTGACTTCGTATAGAACCTTCAACCTCTTCAGTATCAACTGCTTGATGACCTTGATCAAGATTTGAACTAAGCTACTGCTCAGTATTACGAGCAATTGCTTAAATTAACTCGATGTTCTACATTTACCTTTTTAAACATACAAGTTCTTCACAGTTTCTGCAATTTTCTTCCCCATTCCGGAACCACCAACATGAACTCTGCCACCGCGTTGATAGACGGCACTTAACTGGGACACCAAATTAAGAACGTCGTAGAACATCAAGCCGTTGTTTAAGTCCCTATCACACTATCAAATTTTTCCTTCAAACTGCTTCCAATAAGTTTGGTCAAATAAAGTTGGACAGTTGTGACGTTATCGAAACATCATAAACGCCGCCATATTTGTCTGAGAAAAGTTGGATGGCTTCAGTTTCCATCAAATATTTAAAAAATTGGACGTGTTCTAAAATTTCTTTGATGTTTGACGGTCCCAGCCAATCAGAATCGTGCACGAAAAAATTAGACGTCAAGAAACTTTAGAATAACGAACAATTGCTCGAAACGAAGTAATTTATGAAGAGAATTAATTTATGTAGAAACTGTGAGGGCGTGAATACTATTTTACGTGAATTTTGCATATAAAAATACGAACCCAGAGACATTAAATTTAATTGTGCAGAAAACATTTCTGGTAAACAAAATTTTTAATTTAGTAAATAACCGAAAATAAATTACAACAGTCCTTGTATTCTTCCTGCATGGAAAGACAAAAGCAATTTCTCATTATGAAAGTAATTTTGAAATAATAATTCGAATGAGATTCGCCCAGTAGAAAATTTGACAGTGTGACACATTTTCAAACACATTCAAGGTTATTTGATAACATTCGTTGGAAGGAAAAAATTGATGGCCATGTTTTGTCTTCAAATTCTATCGTCAAATAAAGTTGAAGGCAAAAATTAGACAGTGTGGTAGGGGCTTGACAGTGACGAGCTAAACAAGGTGACAGTTACAAGATCAATAAGGTTTAGCCCGCAAGATGCTTCGAAGAGCAGTCATACACTGCGTCAATTTAAGTGACACCAAATTTAACCAACTGCCGCGTGACTTCGTATTAGCAGAATGTTCAAGTTCACAACACGCGAATTTATTTCCGTAAAAGCCGTAACTTATTTGTGAGTAATTTTTTTCCGTTCGACAAAAAGGTGCAAGTAGGAGTGAATGTGGAAGAGGAGGAGAGGCGAGGCAGTCGAGACAACACGAGTGCTTCAGTTGCTGCGAAGTCAGCGGCCTGCGAGGTCCAGTCGAGCGTCAGTGACGGTGGAACGAGGCGAATATGGAACATCGCCGGAATGCAAGTGTGGAAGGAGACGGCAGTACTCCGAGAAAACCAGCACGCCAACGGCAACGCTCGCCACAATGACAAGGAAAAGTTTCTCTGAGAAGCGGCGAAGGGACAGAGAGGTGTTCTAGTCGGAACAGGCGGGACACGACGGAGTGGAGCTGAAAATTAATCCTTTCACTAAATATATTACTGTAAAATTCACTGTATTGGGTACAAAATAATTTCCCCAAATGGAACTGAATGGACGTATAGAGTATAAAACATTTGGGAAATTCTTTCACGTAATTATATATTACATACATAGCAGATAACACAATTTAATTATTTCCTCCCCTGCAGGAAAATTAAAATAACCCCCTGATAGACTCGCGGTAACATACGTGCTGACAAATTACAAACAAATATGTAAAATTTCATATTTGGTTATGTACTATGGTAGGATAACATTTACTCTTTACGGCAGAGGTGTAGCGGTTAGATTACTCGCTTCCCACCTCGGCGAACCGGGGTCGCTCCCGGGTTTTCGCGTGTGGGAATCGTGCCGAACGATGCCGCTGGCCGGCGGGTTTTCTCGGCGATCTCCCGTTTCCCCTGCCCTTGCATTCCGGCGCTGCTCCATACTCACCTCGCTTCACGCTCATTGGCTTTCAAGACCTCGATGTTAAGGCGGATCAGGCCACGCCATATTCGATTTTCACTATTTTTGCCATAACTTTCACTTACGAAAGTTTAACAAAATTTTTCACACGACATGCCATAAATAATAGTTTCTAAAGCTTTTATAAAACTATTGCAACTCTACTACGTTTATTACTTTTTGACTAGTGAATGTCGGCAGGAAAGAGGTAATTTTTCCTTGCGGCGGTTACAGAGCTGATCCTGGCAACAGCAGTCTACCAGTACATGTTTTAGGGCGTGTGCACAGCAATGCCCTATCACTTGTCGATGTCCAAAATGAAATATAAATTCTCTAATGCACGTTGCGACAAAATTTTCGTAAATTAAAGATGGCGGGGCATGATCCCCCTTAAGAGTCGCCCAAATCTCTTCACTCACGACAGCCTGTACACCGAGACGCAGCTTGGCAGTCAGTACACAAACAATCTCTAAACATATCGAAAACTTAATATCCAAACTTGTTGGCAGATTTCATAAAATGACATCTCGGTGACATGGGGGGGGGGGGGGAAGACGGGAACTCCCTCCCCTCCAGGCAGATCTGCTTCGCGTGCGCCGCCACTGAACTGAACTTCTACGAAGTGAAGATGACCACCAAAGAATTACTGCATCATAATTTCTGGGTTATTTCGTATAGCAACTCCGCGATCTCTTCTCTGCTGATGGAATATAGACCAACCATAAGTCTACGAGGTTGGCTTGTGATCAAATAAAATGCACGCCGCGAGCAATCTTGTCTCGTATTGTACCACGCACGATGCAAAAGAAGACACTAGCCTGTATCACGACACTCTTCTACTTCTTTTTAACAGACCGTGCGAGTTTTTGTAAGATTAATCCATCATCTAAGTACAATTTACCGTATCAAATCTTTTAAAAGTTTTCTTTGTGGTCTACTTTTCTACATTTTTTGTATCCCTCGATCAAACAGGTTGTCTCTCTCTAATGTCGTGAATCTCAAACGCCTCGAAGTACAATTCTTAGATAATCGTCTCAAATGCCATGAAGTAAAATTCTTATAATACAGGCTCAAACGCCACGGACACGAACAAACTCATGCAATCAAGAGAAATGTCTATCCCTAACCTTCTGAACCCATCAAGCACTGACGTTTGGTTTTCACTTCTTCATTCCGTGCGCTCATTCTAGTGTGTGTTGTCGAACTGTGCAAACATGGAGTTAATTTCTAAACAAAGAGACGAACTGTGTTTACTGTTCAATGGCTATCGGTTTATAAAACAACGTGACTACAAGCCGGGCGAGGTTCTACCATAAAATAAGACATTCCGCGTGTTCCGATAGCATAATCATTCCAAGTGACAACCGTGTGTTGAGCGAACAGCCCACAAGTGTGTTCTTAACTAAGCCAAAGTTGAAGAGTGGAAAGCGGTCTGCCAAACCAAAAAATTAATTAATGAAATATGTAAAATTTCAGTAACGCAGGTATGAAAACTATTTGTTTCAATTTAATCCATAATTTTTTTTGAAGAAAGTTATATAAATTATTTATATAACAATTTTTACAAATTTTAATATTAGTCATTACTTTCTCCCATTAACTGACTTGTACGTAATCAGAAAGGGTTGAATTTTTCATTGTTAATAAACATATTAATGGGTTTTTTTAGTCCTCTTTAGTTTTTTTTGTCCACAGCGAACATATGTGTGTGTGTGTGTGTGTATGTGTGTGTGTATATATATATATACACACACACTGAGGACACGGAACCATTGCAGCACAAAGGAGACACGAACTTATCGCTCGAGTACCACAGCTTTCGAATTTAAAAGCAACACACTACAGATAACGAAATCAAAAGCCTAGAAGTCGAGACAGTATTAACTTAGATGAAGGCACTCCGCCTACACATGAGCGGCAGTAGAAGCTTTCTTCTTGGAGACAACAGTGATGGGGCAAGAGTATTAATATTTTCGAGCTCTGGAGGCAGAGAATGCTTGGAAAATAACACAGCAAATTTCTTATGGATGGCTCTTTCAAAAGCTGCAACAGCCACTACATTCAGCAGTATACTATACAATACATATTGATCTCGGAAAACACTGCTGAGGAAAACAATATAGCACCTGCTCTATTCGCCCTTCTTCCGAATAAGACCGCAGAAATATTTACAATCTAACAATGTCACATACCAAAATACTAGAATTTCTTCATCGGTAAACTAACACCGTACAACTGTTAGAAATACGAAACTATTTTTGTTATATAAATTTTTACTTTTACGAGTATAAAAGTAAACAAAAAAATATCTCAATGACCACTAAATTAAAAGTATACCTTAAATAAGACCGTACATAACATAATTATTTATTTCGATTCGTTGCCAGGATTGGACAGCGAAGCCACGTATTTCAATAGACATACGAGCGGAAATGTGTTAAGAGCGAATACGCGTATAGCTCGATAAATAAATATTCTGGGAATACGACTTTTTGCCAGAAAAGTAATAAAAAAAAAAAACAATTATCTAAGCCCCTATGTTTTTTTTTTTTTTTTATCATATAAAGTGTATTCATGAAGAAGAAAATTGATGAGAATGGTTTAATACCGCATTGTTAAAGCTCGGCTGTGCAGTTTCCTAAAGCGATAAGAGAGAAGTACAAACAAACAGGCGTAGTTTAATCTGTGGGCTTTCATCGCGTGACGGCGCTAGGGGTGTGTGCGCGTTAATAGCTCGAGGTAAGCGACCGTCACTGACTCTAGCAACACTTCCAACAGCCAGAGAAGCGACGTCATTTTCGTTCAAATATTTACATTGTTCTTGCGGTGGTACAGCGTCCGCCGAGAATGGTCCAAGTCACGGCTATAGTCTATAGGCTGTTCACACCCTTCTTAATTTCTCCTTTCGTCCGATTTCCATCGTCCTGCAGCTTTTTAATATAAACATTGCAATGTGGCCAATAATCACAGTGTATACCTTTCACCACCCTCAAAATGTAATGCCTGAGGCTGCAATAAGATATATTTATTGGTGGTTAGTGCCTGTTAAAAAGTGCTCACTTTACCGTGAACAGCCTGTATTTGCAGTTTCTCCATACACTTTTGAAATCAAACCTTTGAAACATCTTTCCTAAACATGGCTCGTATCACAATCGTTTTATTCTTCTGTTAAAGTAAAGTATCTCATTTTTGGTTCAACTGGACATTTACTAGTATTTCACTTCTCAATTAGAATATTCATTTTATATTTACTACGAATGAAGACAGGGAGAAAATAGGTGTGTTGGTAATGCCCAGTAAGAAATAGTTCGTTTGTAAAGTAATATGAAGGCGACTGCGCGCGAACTCGGTTTAATTTTCTAGACTTAGGCTTTGTTTGAATGATGCGGAAGAATATCCTAAAAGTAGAACTTGAGCAGGGCTTCAGAAAAGTCGGAAGTGACCGTGAATGCATTACAGCCGTGAAGGGGGGCGAGCCTCCCAGAGACCTGTGAGGTCAGTTTAAAGAAATTAACGGAAAAAAATAAAATAAATAATTACTCTGACGAAAATAAGGCCTACGTGAACAACTGCAATTCTCGCTACATTTTTACCCGTTGGTACGCGTTAACGATACAGAAAGCCTGAAAAAAAAGCTCTAGCTGCTTGTTGACGGACGGTAAAAAAGTACGTTCGGACTGAACAATTTCAACTATGGCGGTCGCCTCGGCTCCCTACGCCAATAATACGGTATATTTTTATTTCCTCCCCACCAAGAACAAAACAAAATGTTTAGTTCTACACAGAGTGCAAAGGCTTCAAAGCAAAACACAAAACTTTTTTTTTGAATCAGCACTTAAATAATCACCAAAAAAAATAGCAATTTTAAGAAACGTCCTTTACTGGGAAAACTAGGTGTTCCGTCAGTGGTCCGTAAACAATAAAGGTACAGGAAACTACTATTGAAACACTATTGTGTTGAAAATTTTGCTACGCTCTAAATTAAAAGTTACGATGACAAGTTGATAAAAATAAGACCGTTGGTGCTCCATTCCTACTTCCTGAAGAGAGAAAAAAATCTTTATTTTGGGGATTCATCTGGTGATACGGAGCGTTATGAAGCCACCCCGTTTTCGTAATATCGACAACTCCTTAGGATGGGGTTTACGATTGACTTAACATAATAAGTTTGCCGTGTGCTTAAGATATGAATCAAAGTGTCTTAGTTTATGACTGTCGTGGGCGGGTCTCGACGGGCCGCGTGCGTTCTTGGCGTGACTTTGAGAGATCGTTATATTCTGTATTTTTAAGTACAAGTCAAGATAAAGTAGCCAATCAGAGACCAGTGGCATTTGTTGTTGGCGGGAAACTGTATTTACATCTTGGCTTTACGTTATGTCCTAATGTGAATTCGTATGCAAATAATATTTTTTTTGTTATCGAGAGACAGTATCAACAGTTCTCGGCCACGTTTTATTTCTTGAACGAGGTTGTTGAATTCTCTTTAATTAACCTTTCCAGATGTATTGATGTAGATGCCCAATGTTGGCATCGGCTTTCCCTTCTATAATATATCACTAGTTTTCAAAACGTTTAAACAAGCAGTAACCACAAACAATTAAATATATGTACGGTAAATAATCTTCACACTTGTCCATGTTTCCAAAGTTATATCAGCTGCTTTCGTCTCCTACGATTCCCATTGGCTAGACTTAACAGTTGCTAATCCAATAGTAAACTTGCAAATCATCTTATTGTTAATTTTCCGTGTGTTTAGCGAGTCATTTGTTTGTTGTAGTGTCTCAACAGAAGAGTCATTTGTTTGTTGTAGTGTCTCAACAGAAGAGTCATTTGTTTGTTGTAGTGTCTCAACAGAAGAGTCAGAGCCGTTCCTGAAAATGTTTCACTATACAAGTATTACACTTCACTTCACAGTTCCGTGTTACTTCTGTACCCGATTGTTAATATGTCTCCTGGTTGTCATTCAAAGTTGAGAACTTATTAATATATGCAATCTCGTACTAACTTAATAACTGCATAAACATGCATTACTAGTTAATATATTATGTATGTAATAATGGGTAAGGCATTTAGCTAAGCTTCTATCATCACACTTGAAATAATCCTACATTTTACATTTTAATCAGGAAGAAATAAATAAAAAATTCAATATGGCGGGTGACGTGGCCTATTAAGTGTCCTATGCAGCTGCGCGTCCAAGGTGTAGAAGCGAGGGAGCGATACGGGCGACACTAACACGCACGCCTAGCGCCTCATCGCTCCTACGCGCATGTCGTGCAGTGTTTCCGTCCTAACGCTTTACTGTGTACACTATACATATATATTATATATATATAACTGTGGGGTTTTATTACACGCGATGAAAGTACACAGATCAAAGTACCTGCGTATAATCGTACTTTCTCTTACCGCTTGAAGAAACTTCATAGGCAAGCTTTAAAAATCCGATATTTTACCACTTTCACGATATTTTTCTCCAGTAATACACTTACTACGAAAAAAAGTAAAAAGATAACGACATAGACAATAGTTTTGTTTTATCATTTATGGAAAAACTTCGTATTGCCGGAAAATGTATTTACCTAGCCATGCGTTTAGGCGCAAACAACGATTTCACAGAGAATGTTTCAGTGCATAGTAGGTCCATCACGAACAATTCTTAATCTCCGACTCTATAGTCGTAAACACACACGGACACAAGTAGAAGGGGTGGGAGGTAAGCAGTATCGATTGCCACCACGACACGTAGAGGCAGAGACTACTGCCTCTCGGCAAAGTGCTGCTACAGTGGCACGGCTCTCTCTCCCCACGCCCGCAGATGACGTCAGACGGAGCAAGTGGCCGGCAGAGAGAGGCCACTTCCACTAACAAAAGCCGCGCCGCGGGGAAAGCCGTTACACCACCGCTGGAAACTTCAGCCTCTCACGTTACACGTTTACTTAACGACACGTTGTTTCCTACAAGGCTTCACACCATTAAACTGCCCAAGTTAAAGCCAAAAACTCCTGCACTTTAAGATCTCTCATATTTTTAACTTCCAATTCACATCCAGGCAGCCATTTTACCTAAAAATCCACTCCGAAATTAGGTGCAAGGAATTATATATATATATATATATATATATATATATATATATATATATATATATATATATATAATGTATTGAAATATTTTCAATTGTAACGATTTACCTAACAGTATTCATATTTCGTTTTTTACGAAATTTACAAACAAAATTTCCATTTGCCTGAACTTTAACTTTACATTTGTTTTGTGTGCCCAGTGATTTCGAAAAAAAGGAACGAAAACGTTAAGACGAATGTTGTTTTCAACTGTGTAAAGACATCAACTCTGAACTCGCGGAGAGCGGCTTCCGAAACTCTAAAAAGTCGAACTAAAAACTGGTATAGGATATTCACGGTAATATTTTATCTATAAATTATAATGTTTCTTTATTTATAAACGAAGGGCCCAGCCCGTGACCTTTTTTTTATTTTTTATTTTTTTTTAGTATTGTCACGTGCTTGGAACAGTTACGATGTTACAGATTTTTGTTATCATACAAAGACTGAAACCACTGCGGCCCCGCTTGGAATCGCTCTATCCACTGAGCCACTGCGGCCCCACTTGGAAATTAACTCAACATTGAAGCGAGACGTTTAGAGTAAACAAAAATTTTATTCCATTACCTTCATATCTCTGTGCAATAATCTCTATGCATTAATACAAAACTTTCACGGCAAAGAGTTATTAAAAAATTATTTTTTAGGGTCAAAAGTCATAATTGCGTAATCTGATCTCGCTGAAATTCGAACTTGGCCTTTATTTTACCCTGAGGATTCGCTCTGCAAAATTTGAAGTACTTCTGTTGGGTTTCAAGGGACTTAGCTCTTGTACAAAATATTGTTAAAGGCTGTTCACGATAAAGTGAGCACTTGAAAACAACCTTAGAAAAAAAAAACACTGACCCTGCATGCATATACTTCAACGGGCGCTCCGAGTGATATGCGCCCAGTGAAGTTGGTAACGACAGGTGGATAGTAGTGCCATATCTTAACGTCGAATGAAAAGTGTTATACAACAATTTGTGATAATTATAATTATTTATTTCGCTTTCTGTATTATTTAAATCCATCTGTGTGAAAAATGAGCAGATTTATAAAATGTTTACTTTTCTAATAATTTCACAGTTTCACTTGACTGGCGCATGAATAAAGTGACGAGACCCATGGCAATGTTAAATTTACATAAGGCGGAAGAATATACAACGTGCATACGAGTAGATCTTAAGCAGGGCTTTCAAAAGTGCTCATTTTACCGTGAACAGTCCATACAGAGTGCGCACGAGTTCGGTGCATTGTCCCTCTGGTGCGATCTTCCAGACTTAGTTAAGCTTAGTTTGCACGAGGCGGAAGGATATCCAGGAAGTAGAACTTTTGCAGGGCTTCACAAAAGGCTGGAGTAACCGCGAATGGATTATAATAAACCTTGACCGTGGTTACGCAGTTACTGTGTAGAGGGAAATGAAGATCACAGATGACGCGTCTCGCCTGCTTAAGGTATGTTTAAGATTGACTTAACAGAATAAATGTGCCGTGTGCTTAAGATATGAATCAGTGTGTTCAAGTGTATTAGTTTATGACTGTCGTGTGCGGATCTTAACGGGTCGTGTGCAATCTTGGTGTGACTTAAAGAAGAGATCGTTATATTTTATATCTTAAGTACAAGTCAAGACGAAGTAGCCAATCAGAGCCCAGTGACATTTGTTTTTGGCGGGAAACTGTATTTACATATTGTATTTAGGTTATGTCATATTGTGAAATCTTACGAAAGTAAGCGACAGTATCAACAGTTCATGGTCGTTTTATTTCTTGGAAGTGATGATTGAATTCGCTTTAATTAATCTTTTCATGTTTTTTTTTAAATGTAAATGTCTAATGTTAGCATCGGCTTCGCCTTCTATAAAATACTTTTTTTTTTTTTCAAAACGGTTACACCACAAATAATTAAATATATGTAAATAATTTCTACTCTAGTCCACATTTCCTGATTATGTCGGTTGCTACGATAATTCAATCATAAACTGCAAATCTTCTTCTTGTTGTAACGGCTGCGTTTTGCACTATCAGTATGCAAATGAGACGTTAAATAATCACATTCAAATCCAGACTTTTTTTATTCAAATGCTTAAATGGTTTGTGCATATTAAGAGTTTCAATTGTTTATTGTTGTGTGGCATTTGATTGACAGCCATAATTGTTGGAGACAGAGGCCCGTTGCCAGGGGCAACGCAATCTGTTCATTGCACGAAGAAGCAGCCGCCTTGTGATTGGTCGTTACGTAGCATCACTTTTCAGCAACGTTATTGGTAGAGAAGAGAGGAGGATTTCAACTGAGATGTAAGGCGGGACGTTATGAGTGTTACGGCCCCGATAGGATTTTAAATGTAGATATTAGGGCAGTCCGCGAGTGATTTTGTATGTTTTTCCAGACCAAGAGAAGATTGTCG
The DNA here is from genome assembly GCA_029891345.1 of Dryococelus australis. Classification (NCBI taxonomy): domain Eukaryota; kingdom Metazoa; phylum Arthropoda; class Insecta; order Phasmatodea; family Phasmatidae; genus Dryococelus; species Dryococelus australis. Next base: position 191,644,409 of record CM056998.1, on the reverse strand, counting down.
GGGTGCCGGCAAGAGAAGAAGAAGGGTCTGAGGCGATAGTAGTGCTCGGTTTAATTTAGTAGATAGCCTTCTGCGACATTCCGAGTGGTACCATGTTGGACCGTATCTCTCTGTAACATCGCCTGTTGGCTAGAAAATGTTCGTCCGGAAGAGAATCACCGCATCCCACGACTGTACCCGATCTGCCTGGCGGAGGTTGATCATGTGGGACGACCCGACCTACAAGTATGAAGAAGTCAGTAAGAAATTAAAATAAGATGGTCGCCGATTTTAGTTTTGGAAAGTAGCTTAAGGCAGACACAATTTTTCCTGCCATAAGATGCCGGTGTTTGAACTTTATTATACAAATCAATACCTGAGATTACTAGCCCCTGATCTTAGTTTACTTGGTGTGAGCTTCAATTAATATATTATTTTTAAAGAATATTTAATTTATTTGTTTTTAAAAAGGGCTAAGAATTTATTAAATTATGTTTCGTACCAACTCACAGGGCGTCTTGCTTCCGTTACGGCCACTTAAGATAATTAATAATACTACTATCGAGTTTAACTTTTTTTTTCCTTCAAACAACTGAATGCCTAATATTGGCCAGATCCAAGCAGTTTTTATTAAAGATTAAATATTTTAATCTTCTTTTGGACTCCATCCTTGTTGTCAGTTACTCCCGAATCTGTGCATGCTAAGCTACTGAGTTTGACTAAAATGCTATGTCCGTATGGTATTCTAGCCTTCTACCGAGTTGGTGTACAACTATCGTCCTGGTAAGAATTCGGTATTTAACACAAAAGTTGTGGTTTATGCTCACTGGTGTAACTATTTCTGGAAAAAGACATCTCGAAATTATCTACTCTAAGCTAGCTTGGCGCATGTATGTTAGTGTGTGGAAGGCAGATTGAACACCACAACACCAATACAACAAATTTACTTAAATAATAATTAAAATCTGTTCACACCCCAGTTCACACACTACATTGTTCATTTGCCGTGCGCTCGTCGAGTCATTAAGTACAATTCTTACTTCTTCAGTCCCTCATCGTAAACCCAGTTTTACTGGCGGTGACTCTGTGGACGACGACGCACTGCACGAGGAATGTGCTGACTAAGCTGAGCGTAAGTTCATACTCACTATGGCTCGGACTGGATGGAGCGCTATAGTCTACTCGCTGTTTCTTCACACTTTTTGTAATCAAACCTTTGAAAAATTACCCGGTGTATGACGTGTTTGGTTGTTTACTAAACCTGCCACGTATCTCAACCGTGCTGTACTTGTGTTAACATAAAAATACCTTATTTTTGGGTAAACTGAAATTTAATTAATATTTTATCTATAAATTATAACATTTAATCTATAGTTAACATGAATTAGAACAGTGAGAAAATTGGTGTTTCGGTGATACTTAATACTAAATAGTACTTATGCAAAATAGTATTACAGTGAGTGGGCACGAATGTGGCGTGTTGTTCCTTCGGTGTAACTTTCTAGATAAGACTGATGCGCTTTGTTTGCATGAATATCCTGGAAGTAGAACTTTAGCAGAGCTTCAGTAAAGTTGGAAGTAACGGTAAATGGAATATAAAAGGCAGATTCACACCGTCGCAGATTATGCCGAACAGAAGGAGCACATAGCACCAACAGCCAATCAAAGAGAGACTCTCGCTATTTCCGTGTTAAGTTGGAATCACAATAGCTTGACGAACACGACAGGACAACCCAACATGGCGGAAAATATTACGTTTTATTCAATGTTCACAATGACCAAAAATCATAAAACTGCAAGTTATCAGTATAATATCCCATATATACGATTTAAAACTCACTATAAAGTGAATTTTTTTTTTAAATTGAGGCTATTTGAATTCATATGAGAAAAAAAAGTATTTCAAAACAAACCGGATAGTGCTTTTAGTGCCAAGTTTATTATTTACCACGGCAGAGAAATTGTTTTTTGTAATGTTGCATTTACATTCTTTGTGCACCCGAAACGACAGAAAGTAGAAATACAGCCTACGTTTGTCTGGCGGTCGGGGCTGATATTTTGCGGACTGACGCCACAGAGACTTGCCTTTTATTGCCTCGACTCGGCTCCCGCTAGGCCAAGCCGTTGTAGTGCGCGAGCTACCATTCCCAACCGAGACGACCAAACTCCCAAGTCGGTGTTTTGCCTGCAAGCAGTTCCACCAAGATGTGAACTTCTGCCATCTTTGTTACTTAATATGATCTAGTTAACGATCTGTCTCTACTGATTTACACTAAACACCCCGCTGCCCTGCGCACGGATACGCCTGTCCGAAAAAATCACACTAATTGGATATTCAGCAGGTCAAATTCCACAGATATATATATATATATGTATAACGTTTGCTATTACTGTTATTAATCGCCACGTGATCTAGCACCCCTCCCAGAGGTCAGCAGCAAAGGACGTTGTAAATACGGCACGCTAGCAAGCAGGCTTGTGCCACCAATGCGGACATGCTTTCTGGCGCAAGGCGCACTAACTCCGTCCAGACAGATATAGGCCAGTCATGGTAAAGTAGGCACTCTTGACGTGAATACGTCTTTAAATTTGCAACCATAGTGGGAGGCAATCCACAAAATCCGATGATACAATTTGGCATTGCAGCTCCGAATCTAACGTCTACATTCGAAATGCAATTACACCACTCGATTGCCAAAGGATCAAGGGATATGTTACGTTGAGTGAGCACTGCGAAGCATCGCGCGCAGAACCCGGGGGGGGGGGGGGGGCAGTTTGAGTTCGTTTCGTTGCATCTCATAACTTCCGCGTAGTATAACTTTTGACTAGGAGAAGCTACGACGCTCGTTTGAGTTTCAATCGACAGATCTCGTCAAGATCAATCTATTGAGTGTATAAAAAGATTTGTGTGGCGTGGTTATGGTGAAACTGTACGAGTTTATGTAAAAAAAATTAAGAAAACTTAACACAATGTCGGCCTATACTCGTCAAAAAGCCAAATCGAAATACAGAAATCATATACGATTGGAAAGAGCATCTCGAAAGCAATCCAGTGATACCCATAAAACCCCATATCGAGTGAAGCGGTGCCGGGAACGTAAAATAAACATCAAAACGTCCGAGCGCGTCAACGTAGACGTATTCACGCAAAACAAACGGTCGTGTTCCCAACACAGCCACGCCCCATTTTTAAGGCCCTCCCAGCACACATAAATACCAAAAAATCATATTTTATTGTGACTTCAGACGTTAGCTTTTGAATGAATGCATTGTTTTTATTACTGATGTCAATTTTATACTACCTTTTGGGGAACGAATAAGATGAAAGGAACTTTAAGCACGGCCTTAAAAAGTGCTCACTTTATCATGAACAGCCTATACCCAAGTGGGATGTACCCCTCAGGTCCGTTCGTAGTTCCCTTGCTCGATCCAAGGACGATGCTACATCTACGATATTTTTTCATTGATTTTAAAGAAGAACACAAGTTATTACATGTTCAGTGATTTGACCAAGGCGTCACACATGGTAATTAATATAATATAAAACCTACCTGTATATTAATATTTTAGACAACTTTATGGCGTCAATTTTATTTAGCATTTGCCTCTACAAGAATAAAATTTACTTAACAATGAATTATATATTTCGAGCTTTAACTTAAGGTACACATTCGTGACGTAAGGGCAGCAAATCATCTACCGTGTAGAGGACGTGGTGGTGTGGTGGTTAGACTACTCGCCTCCGACCTAGACGAAACGGGTTCGATTCCCGGCGGGATCACTCTCGGATTTTAGCTTATGGTTTCCTCGGGGATCTCCCGTTTCCCAGACCCTTGCATTCCGGCAGTGCTCCATGCTCACTTCGCTTCGCCCTCATCGGCTCTCAAGCCTCGATGTTAACAGCCGCCCAAATTCCTTCACTCACTTATTCATCTACCATCTAAAAGTTATTTTCTTGAAGATCCAGTGAGCTGAAGCAAAACGTGGCTTGCCAGTCGCTCTACATACCGGGTGACTTAAGGCACCACTAAAGCCTAGAACACACGGCCATCTTTCTTGTACAAGAAGGTGAAAATAAAGGTGAACAGGAAATTGAACACCAAAGTGCGTACTAGCTAGTATGCACGGAATTGTGTGATCCATACACACGACACTAGCTGGTGAGCAAGAAAGTGAATGGTTGATGTCAACTATGATATGGAAGCACGGTTGTTGGGGTAATTCGTACAATATCAATGACATCCACCATAACAAAAAAAAATATTTAGTCCAACCAGACACATTTCAAGCACTAGATGTATACACACGTAGAATATCTACACTCACTCACAGAAAAAATACGAACACCTCTATTTTTTTTTTCATTCATACACAGAATTACTTACGACAGTGGGACTATTAAACATTTCATTACATTAAAAACATTAACATACCTGCTTATTGCCAGCATCAACAAAATAAATGTTTTGTTTACATTCGACTTGTACAAGAAAGATGGTGAAAAATAGGATCGTCCCTATATGGCGCTAGCTAGTATACAAGCTCCTGTGTGCGAGTAACTAGCATACTCGGCGGCCGTTTACGCGATGCAAGTCAGGGGTGTACAAGAACGTGCTCACTTTCTTGTAAAAGAAATATGACCGTGTGTACTAGGCTCAACAACTCTTAGCATATTGTGAGGGACGGCAAACAGGTCGTTTTTCAAAAGGGGACTCGCGTCCGGAAAAGCTGTGAGCGTCAACGTTTGACAACGCGTGACAAGGTGTGCGTTCCCACTGTGTCACTGTGCCACAAACCCAACAACAGCATCACGCCATGCAGTAAATTACAAAACAAAAAAAAAAAAGTGATCGAAAAGTCGACCCGCTACTTGATTACAGAGCCTACATGGGAGGTGCAGAGGTTGACGCGCATGTGGCTGTGTGCTCAGTAGTCCAGTCACTGTATCGATTCGTGCGATAATAATATCCCCCTCTGATGGTACAGGAATATCATCTCCGTAGTGCCCCAAAGAAAATAGTCGAGAGGTGTCAGATCAGGCGACCGTGCTGGCCATGGAACAGGCCCCGCAGCGCCCAAACCATACTTTTCCGGACGTGGGTCCACTTTTGAAAATATTATATCGGTTCGCCGTCCCGCACCACATAATAAGCGTTTTCGGTGGTTTTGAATCACTCTATATACGACGAAATGCTAGCTCCGAAGTCAACAGCTTCTTGTTGGCGGTACGGGAGTAAGGGTAGGTTTACGAGAGAAAAATTGCAATAACTTACGATCGTGTATAGCAGCGGTCTCAAACTCGCGGCCCTGGGGCCGCTTAAGGACCGGAACTTACTCTTTAGAGGCCCCCACGAATGTATTAAAAAAAAAAAAAAAAAAAAAAACTCTTATTCAGGTACATTATACCGAATTGGGAAGTGAGATATCAGCGCTGCACACGACCAAACTGTGAACTACACGCTTGCGCCTATTTCGACGCCATTTTGTTGTCTTGTTGCTGCTAACCTGTAAAAACATTTGTTACCAAAGCGTGTGTACGCTCGCCCTATCTACCCAATCACCCTGGAACGAAAACAAGTGCTTGGCTGGACCCATGGTGCTATCTATCGTTCATCCGTGCAACTAGCTTTAAAGCACTTTGCCATGCCAGTTGCGTGTACGTTGCTCGTAGTACATACTAGTGTAGTATACCCTTGGAAACAGTTGGTTTTATATGTTATGGTTAGTTTCTAGATTCAGCATGTCACTTTCTAAACAAGAAAAGAATTGTAGTAAAAAAGAATCATAGAAGATGAACATGGAGTTTATAATAGTAAGTGGCGGTTGCAGCACTTTTGTTGCGATAGTAATAGCCGTGTGTTGTGTCTTATTTGTAAGCAAGTGTTAGCGGCGAAAAAGGTGTACAATTTACGGCGCCATTATCAAACTGTGCATTGTGAGAAATATGAATCACTGCAAGGAGAACTTCGAGAGGAAAAATCCAAGAAACTGAAAACAAACGTAAGTGCGCAACAAAATGTGTTTCAGAGAGTTGTAAAACAGAAACCTGACAGTGTGAAGGTAAGTTACATTTTATCAAAACTGATTGCTGAAAAATCTAACCCTTTTACTGACGGTTTATTTATAAAAGAGTGTTTAGTTACCGCTGCACAATGTATATGTCCTGAAAAAATTAAAGTCTTCAAAGAAATCAGTCTTTCGCCAAACACGATTGCTAGTAGAATCAATGACTTAGCTAAAGATGTAAACAAGCAGTTAATTAGGAAAGTATCAGAATTTGTGTACTTCTCCCATGCTATGGACGAGAGTACTGACATAACATATATTGCTCAATTAGCAATTATTATTCGTGGGGTAGACGAAAATTTGAATGTAAATAATAATATCCTTAAATTAATACCCATGGATGATATTACCAAATGTGACGATATTTTTGGATAAAATTAAAGAAATGTTTGAGGAGGAAAGTTTACCTTGGTCAAGTTGGCAAGTTTGGTCACAGCACAGATGGTGCACGTGCAAAGGTTGATTCGAACAAAGGCGTTGTTCCAAAAATAAAAGAAAAGTTGATTGTTGAAGGGTTGAGTAATCGATTTGTACATTTTCATTGCATTATTCATCAAGGTGCTATGTGTGGTAGTGTTTTGAAAGTTGAAATTGTTCTGAAGCCTGTGGTAAAAATTATCAACTACATTCGCTCCAGTAGTTTATATCACAGATAGTTTGCTGCTTTTCTTAAAGACATTGGGTGTGAGCATAACGACATACCCTACCACTCTCATATAAGGTGGCTTAGCTGTGGACGGGTGTTGCAACGGTTTTGGGGTTTGAGACATGAAGTAAAGATGTTTCTTAAGATCAAGACATTTCACTTTTTGATGATCCCAGATTGCTACATGATCTGGCATTCTGCACAGATACAACAGGCTATTTAAATGACTTGAATACGAAACTACAAGGCCAAAACAAGCTAGTAACTAGTATGATTGATTATATTAACGCATTTCAAAAGAAACTTAGCCTTTTGGGAAGCTCAACTTAAGGTGAAAAACTTGCGCACTTTCCCACTCTTAAAGCTTCAATTGCAGAAGTAATGGAAGTGAAATTTTCTGAATTTTCTGAGAAAATTGCTTTGCTAAAAGAAGACATCTTCGAAATATTCAAGTCGCAATTTTCCTATAACGCTCAAAATGCACCTGAAAAAATGTCGCTTGAATTAATAGACTTTCAGTGTAAGGTAAATTCCACTCCTCTAATCTGCCTGAGTCGTATCTGTTTACTTGAAAGAACAAGTATGTAAGTAAATATCCATAATCTAGCTGCAAGAGTTCTGTCAATGTTCGGATCGACATATTCGTGTGAACAGTTGTTTTCAAGAACGAACCAAGTAAAATCTCTTGAAAGAAACACGCTAAGTGACATTCGCCTATCCTCAATATTGAAAGTAACATGTTCGAAAAAATTTATTCCCAACATTGATGCCTTAGTGACAGAAAAGCGAGCTCAAGTTTCTGGTCAAAAAATGTAACCTTTTCTACACTGTGTCCAGGTAGATGGTTAGAGACCCTGTCCTTGTGTAGTATCGACATTTTAGTTTACCATTTATAACTGACGTGTCAAAAACTATGTAAGGTGTTTTTTACTATTTACAAACAATCTGAAAAAATATTTAATTAATAGTTCTATTGTCAAATAATAAATATTTCTACATTTTTGCCTATAAGTGACTGTTTCTTTTATTTACCGGTATTTTAAAGAATTTTGCAGACTTATGTTTGTTAAGTTCAAGCAAGAGTGACTCATCTGCATTGTAAACAAATTTTTCTTGAATAAAAAATATTTTAATATTAATGTGGCCCCTGCGCTTCCTTCGAAAACATAGACCGGCCTTTCTCATAGTTTGAGACCTCTGGTGTATAGTGAACCGCGTCTTCTGTATTTACGATTAATAATTCGCACGATAATTTTTTTTCCAACCGATGAACACACGAAATATGCATGGCCTCTATATATATATATTTTTTTTTTAAATAAATAATGATTTTACCTCACATGCCCAATGTTAGTCACATCGATCTTCAGGGCTGATATTTCCTGGCAGACTCTTCTTTCTGTGATATAAATTCACGAATACAATCATAAAGAATACTGCCATTTTTCACTTCACGCTCAATAAAATCCCAACCAGTCACACAACATGCTAAAGTTCTGCCTTAAATCAACACATTAAGGGGTTTCCCGAGTAAAAAAATTGTTACGCCTCAAGGTGAAGTATGGGTTATTGAGAAGGGCACTCCCAAGCTATGCATTCCCAGGTAGCTGAATTGGATTTCCAAAAGTAGGATTTCATTACACGCGAAAGCCAACGGATTATAATAAAACGCCACTTAGTACTTTTCACCTTTCTATTGCGGTTAACTGCACAGGAAAAAAAAAAAAAAAAAAAAAAAAAAACGTTTACACTGTATTTTTCTCTTCGAATACATTTAATAGGATAAAAGTAAAAAAGTGGTAGCAGTAGATAATAGTTTACCAGAATATTACTAGGCCACTTTTTTTTACTGAGATACACATAGAGTGATCACAAAAATTATTCATACCGCACCTTTCTCCCAGGTAATCTTCGCTTATATCGAACTTAAATAAATCTCCACAAATTAATTACAACTTGACGAAAGATAGTTACCAACAGCAAAAGCAATCTTAAACTGCGAGTACAAAATTTGCAGAATAATGAGAACTAAAATGTGACCGGCAATAAAGTATTCGTACAATCATGGTCCAAGAGCAAATGGTGTCTATATTTTACATTAGCCTGGCTCAAAGTTAAAGTGTTAACTTGATTAGAGTAGTGTTTGCTTGCAGATCTAACTTGATAGCACAGTACCTCAATACTGGCCGTAATGGGGCGTCAATGTGTATTGCCTGAAGCAGTAAAGAGCGCGCGTAGTACCTTATACAAAGAAGGCAATAGTTAACGAAAAATCGTTGTCACGGTTCATCGCAGTACAAGAACACAGGTAGTACAGAAAACAGGGAAAGACCAGAACGTCATACGGTCTTACGGACGTGATGTGCTCCTACAAGTGAGGAAAAATCCACAGAAATCAGCGCCCGAACCATCGCCAACGACCTCCAGACACACAGAGGAAAATACGTTTGTACACAAGCGATCCGCAACAGAAGCCCTACATCAGTGAGGTCAATACGAAAAAGATATTGGAGTTTGCTCGTGAACATAAGGGAATAGATTTCTGGGAAATGGTGATATTTACTGATGCGAGTTAAGTTTCACTTATTCGTCTCAGATGAACCAGAACGTGTTTGGAGAACACCTAGCAGTGAACTGTATTCTCAGAACACAACCCCAACTGACAAGCATGGTAGAGGAAATGTAATGGTTTGGGGTGGTAATGGCTTATTCTAATGTAGGGTATCTGGTTGTAACTAAAGATAAACTCAATGTACTCCGTTATATAACAATTATTGAGAGGTCAATTAAAGGGTACTTCAAAGTTGGGTCACGAAAACAGTTTCATTTTCTTACAAGACAACGGTCCTAAGAACACGGGGTGAAAAACTACACAGTGGCTACTATCACTGGAAACACCTCAACAATCCCCGGACGTAAATTCCATAGAAAATCTGTGGGCCCATAAAGATGCTTAAAGAAGAAGGAAACAAATATAAGTGAAGATATGACCAAGAAACGTGTAGTATCAATGTTTGGGAGACTGCAAGATATAATCAATGTCAAAGGTCTCCAAACTATACAGGAAGTATCTAAATGCAACCCACAAATGTCGGCTGCAGATTAATCACGAAACTAGACGTCGAAAACATTACAACTTATGGTCTAAATCACCTCCCAAGGGCGGTACACGTCTTTGACGTTGGACCTGACACCAGATTATTACAGATATCTGAGAAAATATGCAAGATGGAACACAGTGTGTGTGGATAATGTGCAAGTGTAAAATGATCTACAGACACCACAAAACCTGTCGCTGTCAACACATTAATTCACGGAAATTATAACGGGTGCCACCCTTAATGCGAGCCACTCGACACGACGCGATAGCTTACGTGGGATCTTATTGATGGAATATGAATCCACGTGTTCCACTTGACGGAAAAGGTTGCCTTGTGTAAACACCCTAACACCCACCATCTCCTAGTAATTTCAGATTGAAATTTCAAAAGAATTATTTTCAAAACCTGGCAGGCGGGCAACACCCATAACACCCAATAACGAATGGTTGGGAATATCAAAAGGGACAAGATAACAGAGAGAGATACGTAACAGTTGCGTTGAGAAATGCCATAAATTACAATAAATGGAAACCATAGCTAATTATATTACATCTGTCTGTGTGCCATTACCATGACGAGAGACTCGAGTATGCGGAATTAATTGTGGCGTATCAAGTATAAGTAATAATATAACGGAGGGCGCTACTGTAACGCGTGCAATATTGTAGCGTTTACAGTAGACATCGATACTTGTATACGAGGCTGGTGCGGGTAAACACAAATTGTATGCAGGTAGCACAACACGATTGCGTGAGAGATGGCGTCATACAGTTACATGGAGGATTAATTGCCTGTCATAACGGCCTACCATGTAGGCCACCATAAAACACACACCATCGTCAAGTGGAGGGTCTTTGACCTGTTTGTCCTGTATATGTTTAGACGTTTACTCAGCCGAAATCATCGTACTAGTGTTTAGCCGAGTGGACCAGAGGCTTAGTTGGATCGTTTTACATGGCCTGAAATGGCCGACATTCACCTTGTGTATAGGGCTGCGCATGTACAGGGTAAGGTATCCAAATAGACGTGTGCCACATAATTCAACTTTTACAGCCATTGACAGGCGGCTTCGCGAATACAGGACATTTACGGTGAGTCAAAGCGTCACGCAGTGTGTTTGCTTGACGTCACAGCGATCACTGTAGACTAAGGAACCGAATGTGTCTGTCCCAATACCGTACATGTTACAGGTGTACAGAACTAATGCTGACCGTCCAAGGTCGGTGCGAACACCTCACATTGTGGAGGAGATACTGTGGAGGTTCCACGAGTTGCAATCTACCAGCACCCGCCAAGGGGCGCGTGCGGTCCGCACTGGACACATACGTGTGTGAAGAGTTGTGCATGAACAGCCGCTCCATCCATATCGCCGACAGAAAGTGCATCGTTGTAAGGTTGACGACTACCCACGACGTTTACAATTCGTGCAGTGGTGTTTACAATGATGTGCAGTGGGGTTTACAATGATGTGCAGTGGGGTTTACAATGATGTGCAGTGGGGTTTACAATGATGTGCAGTGGGGTTTACAATGATGTGCAGTAGAGCCACATTTCCCAAGTGTCGTGTTGTTTACCGTCGAAGCGCGATTCACAAGAGAATATGTGTTGACGTCTCGTAACAGTCTCGTGTGGGCGGAGGCGAACACACACACACGCCCTTCGTCCGCAATTACCAGAAGCAATTTGGCGTTAACGTATGGTATAGGCTGTTCACGGTAAAGTGAGAACTTTTAAAGGCCTTTCTATATTTTTCCTTTAATCCTATTTCCATCATCCTGCTGCTTCTTAACAGAAACATTGCTTTGTGACGAATAATCACAGTGTATACATTACACCATCCTCAAAATGTAATGCCTGATGCTGCAATAACATGTATTTATTACTGTATAAAGACTGTTGAAAGGGCCTCAAAAGTGCTCACATTACCGTGAACCGCCTATATAGTATTGTAGGTGACAGTTTAATTCGGCCGTGCATGTTTCCCGCTCGCTTAAATACCGACCGGTAACCCAGTGTTTTTGGAACAGGTTTTTCCAGAGTTGCTGGAAGACGTTCTACTTGGTATTCGACAGTAAAAATGTGGCTGCAGCATGTCGGTGTGCCACCGCACTTTGGGTGCACACGTTGGACACCACGTTTCCAGGTGAATGGATAGGCCGCGGTGGGCCGGGGTTATGGACTGCGAGGTCCCCAGATCTTACACCGCTTGACTTTTACTTATGGAGTGCTATGAAGTGTTCGGTGTACGAGACTCCAATAGTGTCTCTGGAGGATCTCGTGGCCAGAATACATGCTGCTGCCGAAATCATAAGAACCACACCCGGCGTGTTTGGCCGTGTTCAGCAATCGTAGCATCGTTGATGTACACTCTGCAGCGAGGTTGGAGGCCAACAGTTCGAACACCTCCTCTATGGCTCGTTTGTACCACAGTATTGCACTTCATTGCGTAATAGATTACAATGTGAATAGATAACAATGTGAATTTACCTGGCATCCTCTTATTGCTACAACTTAAAAATAAAATACCGGTAAACCACCGCCATAAATTTGTTACCTCATATGTCTAAATATTTTAGCCCTATTATCTTCTCTCTTTGATATTCGTGACAAGTCGTTATTGGGTGATGTTATTCGTGACCAGTCGTTATTGGGTGATGTGCGTGTTGCCCGCCTGCCAGGCTGTGGACATTATTCTTTTGGAATTTCAAACTCCAATTACTCGAAAACGGTGGGGTTTGTGGTGTTTGCATACAGCAACCTTCCCCGTCTATTGGAACATGCGGATTCACATTCCATCAATATTATTCCACACATTCTATTGCGGCATGCCAAATTGATCACAATAAGAGTGGTGACCGTTATTTCCATGAATTAATTTGTTGACAGCAGCAGGTTTTATGGTTTTCGTAGATCATTTTACACTTCCACATTATCCAGAAACGCAGTGTTCCATCTTACATATTTTCTCCGATATCTGTAATAATCAGGTTCGTCAGATCCAACTTCAAAGACGTGTACCGCCCTTGGAAGTCGATTACGACCATAGGTCGTATATATGTTCTCGACGTCTTTTTTCATGACTAACCTGCAGCCGACATTTGCGGGTTAAATTTAGATACACCCTATATACTAAACTTAAGTTATGTATTGGATATGGACAGCAATTATCCTTGAACCATGACTGTACGCTTTTTTTTTTTTTGCTGTTACACTTATTTTTTGAAGATTTTGTAGTCGCAGTTGCAGATTACTTGTGCCATGGATAGATATGGTTCGTCATGTAATTAATTTCCGGAGAAGTATTTAAGTTTATTGATACAAACAAAAATCAAAAGATGAAAAGGTGCTGTATGAATACTTTTGTGTTATCACTGAATATGCGCAATACTAATTTTACACACAACACAGTATCGGTCATTATCAAGTTAATGCGTAATTTTGCAACAGTAAACCAACCCAAAGCGTGCTAGGTTCCACGCGCGACAGACTTTAAGCTAAATGGCCCCCCATTGGGCGAGCGCCAAACCACGCTGTATTTCCTGCCACCAACCGTGCATTAGCTTATCGCTTAGTGGGAGGTCAACTCGAGCCGCAGGATCGATGAAACTCTAAGGGCGAAACCAGCAAGAGCATCTAAAACGGTATCGCCTCTACACGGCAGACGATGCAGTGTGTTCGTCGTTCAGGAGGCCTAAGCTAATTAAATTATTTGTTGCATCTTTACGTTCCGGAGAGAATTGCATATACGATGGTGGGTCAATAAATTCCCCGCACTGGGGTATTAGCGCCTTCCGTTCAAGGTCACCGAGTCCGCTAATAACGTGCAGCCAGATAATGCTACTTTACTGTGCCACGTCTCGAAATATCATTTTGCGTACGTGAAGTGCTGCTAGTTGTTCAGCTATTGCAACAATAAGACGAACTACTATAAGCTGTTCACAGTAAAGTGAGCACAATTTGTTATTCATTAACGACCTTTTAAATAAATATTGCCGTGTAAGTAATAAACACAGTGTGTATATTTCCCCGCACTCGGAAGTTTTTCGTCTAGGACTAAAACAAAATATATTTACTGACTTATTCGAAATGAGTGGGCTTTCAAAAGTGCTCACTTTACCGTGAATAGCCTATATATGCGTGAGTGCAATTTTGGGTTTATGAATTCGGCGCCTCAATAGCAGAACCTGTTTTGTCAACATCTCTCTTTCTCATTACCAGAGGTCCTTCATGAAAGATATTTTGTTCACGACAGAGCTAGAACCGGCGACAGCTACTGCCAGAAACATTACTCACTCAATTTTTTTTTTTCACATTACATAAGATTAAACCTTACAAAAAGGTTTTATTTCATTAATAGAAATATATACTTTCACATAACAAACACGCAACTGACAGTTGTGTAGGGGATGGAAGTGCCAACACATACTTCGGTCTATAGTCCCTCATACGCCAAATTCACGAATGTGAAAAAATCACCTTTTTTTTTTTTTTTTAGATAAGTGCACAGGTTGCATGTATTTCAAATTATCTATATTTTGCTACAAACACAAATGTCGTATCGTTATTCCTGTTGCAGTAATTGCAAGTTCATTTTACACGATAGTGGAACATTTGCGTTATTTGTTATGCCAAAAGAATGAATGTGGCACATTCATGAAATTGTCTCTAATTCTTGTGTTCTTTTTTAAGCGAAAATCACGAATGTGGCACATTGGCGATTTTGGTTTTTCGAAGAAAGTGCAAAATGTTAAATTAGAACATGAATTTATCACATTCATTCATTATGACATTACAAGTAGTTAACATTTAAAAATACTAGATAGCATGAGCTGATTTTTATAAAAACATGAATAGAAGGTCACACATACTGCAAGTGACTGGCTCACCCTGTCACACACTCAAATCATCTACGCTTTTATGTAAGTGGCACTTCGAACTGTAATACTATACCAGTCACATCTGCAAAGTGTTTGGTGATGACATGGTCCACAGGCAGCTGGCGCGACTATACTGTGAGACAGTAATGTGAAGGTCAGCCCCTCCTTTTCCCAATACTGTGCTAGCTTTGATAACTCCGACCCACGAAGCACATTGGTTACCCAGCACTTTGCGTCAAAACAGTGGAGAAGGTAGTCTGGTGATCAGCATGGTTTAACAGAGTTGCTGTTTGGATTTCATGATGAGTGGACGTACACAAAAGATTATGAGAATGGCCCAGAGTATGTTAACAAATAGTTCATTTCCTGGGCCTTCGTCCAGAAGTGCAACCATACATACATCATTATCTTTTTTAATTCAGGTATGTGTTAAGCATACATAATTTCATCAAATGATTTGTCATTTTTAGAGGAAGAGTTGTTTTGTATAATACAAAGTTAATATTTATTCGTTTTAACACTTACAGATGGTGCAGAATCAGAGGATCCATTAAACGACATAGAAACATTACCAGATTAATATAATCCAGTTACAAGTTCCAGTAGTAGTAAAATTGATGATTACAAAGGAACACAAAAAACAACATCGAACAAAAAGAGGGGGAACAAAAGGAAACATCGCACAGAAAGTGGAGGAGACATGGGAAAATGAAGAACATGAAGTGGAGGTAAAGTTTTACTCATGTTGTATTTTAAGGCAATTTAATACATAATTGTTTATGAACTTGTGTTTTATTATCATTATTATTTTGCAGAACTGAAAAACAAAGGAAACAAGAACATCACCAAGAAGTCAGAAAGAGCCAATGATTGTAGTAACACATCCAAAAACGAAAATGTCAGTGACAATCAAGACTTTGGAAATATTTCACCCAGAGGTGATTTAAATAATGAAGTAACCGACAAGAGTGTTACAGAAATAGATGGAGGCGAGTATGTTGTTATAAATGCACGTTAATGTCAACACTTTTGCTACCAAGTTATGGTAAAACACCATGCCCATGGCTGCATTTATTGTAATGTCAATATTGACTTATTTAATTACAAAAAATTTGGCGGCGAATTAAGAAAAGTAATGTTTTGTTTAGTTTGTATAATCGTCTTACTAAATGAATGTGTAATTGCTTGCCTCCATTACTGGTTCATTTAATACACAACGGGCTGAAAGAAAAAACTAAAGCTGGTCTTTCAAAAGTGTTGATTTAACTGTGAACTAACTACCACAATTACAAAATGAGCTTTTTGCTATGAATTCTTTAATTGATTTGCAGGTGTTCAGAAGAAAAGAAAAGGTGACAGTACCAAGTGGAAAAAGAATGTGAGGAAAATGTTAGAGTGTCTGTGGAGAACCTTACATTGGAACCTCCGGAGTAGAACGACTAGGTCGGTCATTGCTACCGGTACCCTGTGAAGGTAAACATAGACGTAAGTGTTCAAAGTTAGTGAACGAGGTAGGGAGGTTAGCTTTATATACTGCCTTTCTGGTATGGAAAGCTCTGATAATCAACGGCACTTTATTGCTAGTCACATAGAGCAGAAGGTATAGAGTCCAACGCCCAGACAACTAAAAAAAACAAAAATCAGAAGATGGTATACTTATGTATACACTTTTGAAATAGGCCATGAAAAGAGACGTGTGCGTCATGAATTTTTTATGGCAGTCATAAATATCACAGAGCTTTGATGAGAAGTTCTCTTGCAAAATGCAAAGAGGGTATCCCTGAGCCTGACAGACGAGGGGAACATATCCTTCATAATATGTTTCCGGAATAAGATGAGAAACATATCCGACAGCACATTTTGGGATATCATTGTGTCGAATCCCATTAATGCAGGCAGAAGAGCACAAGGAAGTATTTAGATTCTAGTTTAAATATTTCCATAATGCACCGGGAATTCCAGGCACATTGTAAGAGAAAACATTTGCCTTCGGTGTCCCTTGCTAAGTATAAAACTATTTTTAATGAGTATATTTAGGATTTTTTCCCCAAAGAAGGACCAATGTCGCAAATGCCTGGCTTATAATTCACTTACGAAAGACGATAAGCAAACGAAAAGGACAGAGCATGATAGACACAAAGAAAAAGCAGAAATGGCATGCCAAGAACACAACAAAGACAAATTGGCTGCAAAGTATAATGAACATATCTGGTATTTAATTTTGATTTGCAGGATGTTTTAAATACTCCCAAATGACCATGTGGACAAATATTTTACTTACGAAAATTAGTGGTGTATAGCCTGACAGTCTACAACTTGACCAATCAAGACAGGGTGTGTTATTTGTGGAACGAACTTGAAGGCAAGCGACGAGCTGTTGAAATAGCAACTTGCGTTTATGATTATGTAATGAGTCAACAGAACATCGAAGAAGTTCGAATGATGTTAGGCGGCTGTGGTAGACAGCAGAAGAATGTAATTTTTGTATCAATGTGCATGGCACTGTCAGACTCATCCAGGGCTCAAAACCATCAACCATAAATTCTTTGAAAGTGGGCATACTGAAATGGAGTGTGATTCAAAATACTCGAAGATTGAGAAGAAATCCAAGAATGTCCCTGTTTATGTTCCCAAAGGATGGGCGCAGATAATTCGAAGAAGTAGAAATAATCCTCGCCCATTTGTAGTGAGAACAATGTTGAATGACTGTTTTCTTGACTCTAAGACAAACTCAGAAAGAATTCCTAATATTTCCACGAGATCCATATGCTGGCTACGCAATAAAAAAAGTCAAGCCTCAATCGCTGTTCTATAAAACAGATTTTAACGAACCCTTTCAGGTAATGCAAATAAAGAGGACAGCAGGCCGGCCCTCAACACAAGGAGTCACAAAGGCATACGAGACACTCTCAATCGCTGTACAAGTACAAATATGTACACAGTATGACAAGTTGATAATTCCGAGAGAACACCATGTATATTACCGAGCATTGAAGAGTGATGAAGGTGTTCGTGATGCACTGCCACAACCAGACAATGATGAGTCGGAAGAAGAATTCCCATGATTTACTACTAAATGTTCTGCTTTTACATTGTGAAAGTGTATTGCTACGTGGTACTGCAAATTTAAGTTATGTTAATGTTTTAGAGCACTCTGAAGAGGAATTGACACGATTTACTGCTAGATGTTCTGCTTTTACATTGTGAAAGTGTATTGCTACGTGGTACTGCAATTTAAGTTATGTTAATGTTTTAGAGCACTCTGAAGAGGAATTGACACGATTTACTGCTAGATGTTCTGCTTTTACATTGTGAAAGTGTATTGCTACGTGGTACTGCAATTTAAGTTATGTTAATGTTTTAGAGCACTCTGAAGAGGAATTGACACGATTTACTGCTAGATGTTCGCTTTCCCATTGTAAAAGTGTATTACCAAGTGTTACTGAACTTTCTGTTGTATTAATAATGTTTAAGAGCTGATGATCAATAAAGTTATTTCAAAACGTATTTTGGCGAATAATAAACATATATATTTTTATTGATTTTCATAATTATGCCAGATTCACGAATGTGTCAAATTTATACTTAAATTGTCTGGGGAGGGGACATTTAATGACAGTACTATTTGTTGAATTTTTACCACTATAACACATATGAATGCAAACATTATTACTATTTTACAATCCCTAATTTTAAAGAGACTTTGAAGTTTCAAATCGATTTTCCTCAAAACTTGATTCTGGCACATCGGGGACGATATCGAAACACATGGAAACACCCGGAAACTCAAAACGTTAAATTTTTTGGGGTAAATATTGTTTGTGATTAAAAACACACAAAATTTCAATACCGGAGTATTTTTTTGTCTGGTAACTAGCATTAACAATAATCGTGCAAATTACAAAAAAAAAAAATTATTATTATTATAAATAATAGATACAAAAAATACGAGTTCCTCGCCATTCACCTCGTCTGACAATTTCATTGTAAAAAATGTGAACAAACAAAAAATACACGACAAAGGTTTTTGTCAAGTGAATCGCTTGTACATATTTAAACGAATATTTTTTTTTTACTTAGCTAAAAAATCTCGGACTTGGTTACACATTCTGGGATGTATTCTACGTAGAAGGAACAAAACTGTGATTACAATATTGTGTGTCAACGTCAAAATCTTGGCCTCCTCTTACCATAAAAAGGTTTATAAATTTGTCAAGTAAAAAAAAATTGCATTAGAAAATTAGTATGGCTAAAACACAGAATACATACCACCCCAGCGGAATCACTGAATCACTTTGAAAGAAAATGTATGCGAAATTAAAATAGGAAATCCCATGTTAAGGAAATTTCGCCCCAGTGCGTCAATTTTAAGATAGGTGTTTCAACAAACTGTATTCTTAACGAATTTTTTTGGAGAAGTTCCCTGCAGCAGAGAAGTTCCCATGACATGTATAGCCTGTTTGCAAGGAAATTTTAAAATTTATATTATACGAAAAAATACATGCTGCCTATGTATATTGAAAACATATGCTCGTGGGGATCATCAAAATAATTCGTGAAGAATACATTTCGTTTGAAACGCCCAACTTTAAAAGTTAACCCACTGAGGCGAAATTCCTTTAACATGAGATCTCCCCTTTAAATTTCGCAGCTGCCAGCCAGTATACAGGGCCCTTCAGCGCGAGGGCGTGAGATTGTACATAAAATCATGAGCTTCAAGCCTAAATCACGAGAGTTGGAAGGAATACTAGTGGTGGTTTTGCGTGATGACGGCATGCATAAGGCGATTTTTTGGATCATACGCACACAAAATTCAAATTTAATGAAACAGGCGTTTACAAGGTCTTGTATGTAGGTGTCGATATGCAACACGCTGCTGAAGGGCGCACTGAAACGGAGCTTGAATGGGAGGGGGGGGGGATAATGGAACATCTCAGAGAACATGTATGGGCGTAACTAATCGTAACCTTGAGAGATAAGGGGGGGAGGGTGAGGAGGCAGCCAGCAGGCGCCCACGCAGACAGGAACAAGCTGTTCTACGTCCCCCCCCCCCCCAACCCAGGGCCAACAGTCCTGAATCTATCTGCCTTTACGTCCTTTCCCCTCCAAAAATCCGCTCTCATTTCCTACGAGGCTCTTCACATGCTCTACAGCACGACCCGGTTTAGCACATTTCATATTTTGTTACGTGTGAAACAGTGTCGTGAAACGAGAGTAAAAAAAAATACCACTAAACATAAATTAACAGAATTACGTAAGTTTTTAATTTACCTACATCCTATGCCAAAAAAACTCTGGAATCGTAACTACGAAATGAGCACAGCTAAAAAAAAAAATCCCAAAATAAATTAACGAAATTACGGATTTTTTTTTTAATGTTCATATTTTACAAAACAAACCTGAAATCTCGTTAACTATACGTAACAGCGGCCAAAAAAAAAAAAAAAAACGGAAGTTTTTAATTTTTATATCGTGCAAAACAAATCTTAAGTATAATATGATCACAATTAAAAATAATATGTCACCAAAATAGTATAAAGAAATCCCTTGGGAATTAACACTGTGTTCAGGCTAAATTTAAAATAAAACGCTAGAATTATAAGCGAGTGAAGTGTCGAATTTCACAGAACATTATTTAACAGACTTCATTAAAAAAATGTACAGAAGTTAAATGTTTAGTTTAAATGATTTTTAAAAAAAACTACGGTACATAAAAACACTTTTATTGAGAGGTCGCATTTTTTACAAATTCCTATTGATATCGCATTATAAAACTAAAATTCCTTCTAAACACGTATATGAATCATGTATAGGTACTGCGTTTGGAGGGTGTCGTTCACCCTAAGTACGTTTGCATGTTTCAGGCACAGAAGCGTGGGAGAGCTAAGGGCGACCCAGACACGCCGTTAGAGCCTCATCATAGCCTTTACGCACACGCCACATTGAACTGGCATGCAGTCTTTCCCCTCCACAGACAACTCACCTCTACGAGACTTTCAATGGAGCCATAATTTTGTGACGTAATAAGGAGGACAAAAATGTGCTGCGTGTCCCAACGACCAATTACTACAAACATTTCATATCAGAGCTGTCTCACAAAATCTGCGAAAACACGTGTAAACCATTTTCACGGTTTAAAAAAGGACAATAGACACAGAAGAACGTAGAGTAAACTAGTCTTCAGATGTGAAAATCTTCTTGAATGGTATTCGTAAGTAAACTTCTATTTAAAATATATATTAAGCAGTTTTGAATAAAGAATTATTTGCTAAGCCTCCGATACAAAAAATCAGGAAACTCCCTTAAATGCAATGGAAAATTCTAACCTATACTCTTGCGTGGGTAACTAGCGACCCGCCCCGGCCTCGCTCGGGTGCTATTTACAAATATGGCGTTCTTTAGGTTTACACCAAGTATACACACTAAATGCTTAAGGGCACTTACATATTTAATTTGATAAGGATTAATACCGAGATGTTCAAACAATTTTCGTAAGTGACCCCCTATTTTTAAAAAGACAAAAATGGTTACTGTGTGTCATCCTTAAAAAATAAACATAAGCTGTCGCAGGCTTTTTTGTAGACCATTTTAAGATCTGCAATTATTTAGTACATTAATTTGGTCTATATCTTATGGTTTAGTCAGCGTAAGCCATGTAAACGCCCGAAAATCGGCTTTTTCCAACTTTATTATAAAACGTCGACATTTCTCTACTATCCTTACATTAAATATTAATGTACTATACAACTAAACATTCCTCAAGAAATTCTCTAAATGATGGTGAAAACTGCATCAAAATCCATCAAGTAGTTCAGAAGCCTTAGCCGAGTACACACACGCGCGCGCGACCAGACGACTTTCTTTTATACTATTTATATAGATATATAGATGACTGCGGCGTTGGAGTGCTGCAGAATATAGTTTATAGCATGCGTGGTGTCTTGGAAGTACCGTTCCGTCTTCGTCTGAGGTACGTTTTCTCTTTCATATGTAGTGAACATGTTGAGGACACGTTTAATAGCTCCGTCAACAAACGCGTTTTTCAAACATGCTGCAACTCAATTTAAGCGTTCGGTAGGAAAAAAACTCTAAGGGGGCGTGGGGCATAAATTAACACCAAATACGTAAACTGATGTATACTGGGTTTTGAAAGCAAACATAGAAAAAAGTAAAAATGGCAATCCTAGATAATAGGTTTTGCCAACTTAAAGACCAAGTATTTTGCAATATTACTGTATCAATTTCGCATAGCGCCTTGCGCCACGAAAAAACACAAAAATTTACGGCGTCAGAAATATCTCGGCAGAATAACCTCACTCAGGTAAAATATTTGCCCTCGTAGTTAGTATGGTTGCCGTTTCTTTATTTTCACTATCGGCTTCCATAAAATTTGTAAAATACGATAAACCTCAAAAGCATTCATTTACGTCCCGTGCTCTCTTAAGCTGGTTTCACGCGATACGAGATTCTCTTCTATAAGACACGAGCATCAAAATGCCACGCCATGAATTCAGGCGAATTCCTTGCGGAACTGGTTCACTCGCGCCGTACAGTGCATGCTGTTTACGGCGTCAGGCGAGTGAGTGGAGTAATTTGGGCGGCTCTTAACAGCGAGGTCTTGAGAGCCGATGAGGGTGATTGAAGTGAATATGGATCGGCGCCGGAATGAAGGGGCGGGGGAAACGGGAGATCCCCGAGAAAACCCGCCGACCAACGGCATCCGGGGACCCGGGTGGGGATTGAACCCGGGTCGCTCTGGGTGGGAGGCGAGCGTGCTAACCGCTCAGCCACTGCAACCCCACGTCGAGCCGGATACAGGCGAAAACTCATCACTCCCGGCCGCTACAACATGCGTGTTTTACAACGGAAACTATGTGATGTAATGTTCCGGCAGGTATATGACGTTCACGATATAGTGAGCACTTTTGTGGCCTTGGTTACTTTTTCCTTTCAGCAATCTTTTATCCCCTAACCATATTTTAAAATAAATATTGCCTTCTAAGTAATAAACAGTATGTGCATACCCCACTGTACTAGCAAGTTTACGTCTAAGGCTAAAATGAAACACATTTTGAACCATTATTCCATATGAGCGGAATACTTTGCCGTGAACAGCCTTTAAAAGAGGGATTGACACAGCATAGTAGCGTTCCGAGAAGAACTACAGTGACTCAATAAAGTATTCATACACCCATACGTTTAGTCATAGCGCGTGCATTTGACGCAATGTGAAGCCACGAGCCCTACGAAGAGAAAGGGTTGCGGTAGTGAGCGCTAGTGGTCAGAATGGGGCCCAAGAAATGAAAACCCGTCAGCGACACGACGCGAAGAAGTGGTTTCTTTATAAGCAAGGCAGGAGTTATCTTGAGATTGCGAAAAAAAACCTCTCAGTTTGTTGCTGAAGACGTACAAAGAAACGGCGACAACAGAAAACAAACAACGATCCGGACGCCAACGCCTCGTCACTTTAGCACGTAACGAACCATTCCGAAGTGAAGCATCTTTGGCGGAACAGATCGCATCAACGTCTACACACTCCGTAAGATTGCAAACTGTACGAAACGTATTACATAATGTCGATTTCCATGGCGTGGCAGCCAGGAAGAAACCACATATTTCTGCGGGAAACCGACAGAAACGCTTAAGATCCATGCGTAAAATTAACATTGTCGTGAGTCTGATCACTTTATTCATGCGTCAGCCAAATAAAACTGTACAATTATTAAGAAAGTATATACTTTTGAAATGTGCACATATTTACATATATTATGCATCAAAGCAACGTAAATAGTTACAGTATTTACACATATTTAACCTGACAATTCAGCGCTAAGATGTAGAGCTACTTTTCTCTCTGTCATTACCAACTTTACTAGGTACGTGCCGGTCAGTTAGCCCGTTAAAACGTATGCATGTAGGAACAGCGACATTTTGCAAAGTTGATTTCGAAAGCGCTCATTTTACTGTGAACACCTATAGATGGGTATAGGCTGTTCACGGTAAAATGAGCACTTTCGAAAGCCCTGCTCTTAAGATATACTTGTCAACTCGTCACGTATTCCTCCGCCTTATGTAAAATTAACATTGCTACAGACCTCGTCACTTTATTTATCCATCGGTCAAATGAAACTGTGAAATTATTAAGAAAGTAAATACTTTACAAATCTGCTCATTTTTACACTCTGATGCATTTATAAAAAAAATAAAATAAAAAAAACACCCGGAAACTAAAGAAATAATTTTAAGTCATACCAAATGATTACCTAACACTTTTATTCGACGCTAAGATATGGAACTACTTTCCACCAATCGTTGCCAACTTAACTGTGAATATCACTCAGTGCGCCCATTAAAATATATGAACACAGGGGCAGTGACTATTTTTTCTAAGGTCGTGAACAGCCTTTACATTCATGTTGCAAACGGCAGTCCAAGTAATGGTGGTGATGCAGCGGTGGGGTAGGGGAGGGGCTGGCCGCCACGATGGCTCGCCGACGCCAACGTCCCGCGAGGGTGAACCCGGTCGCTGATGTTGAAGGAGGGGGGGGGGTGCACGTGGGTGTCTTCGCGCCGCTGCCCACACGTCCTGTCGTCCCACGGCGACGCGGGGCGTCGATCGAAGTCCGCCCGCAGTCACGCGTCCCTGCGTCCGGGGTGCAATGCTCAGACGCATGCCTGAGTAGGCGGGTGTAGTACGCCGTCCTATGAGCAGGGATGGGCACCGAAAACTAATAATCGATCACGAGCTAATCGATTAAATAGGAAGGATCCGATTATTGAAATCGATCAAATGCTTTCAAATAATCGATTGGGGACATAATCGATTAATCTATGGATTTTTATAATTGTTTTATTTTCCCGGTCTAGCAGGGAAAACTATTAAGGTTGGGAACCTCAATGCTTTTAGTTTGGCAATTAAAATTCTTGCTGCCAGGCAGTACTATTGTCGAATGTGTAATGGATTTTTCAATTTCGTATGTAACTGCAATTTTCATAAAATAAATTTAATTGTGAAAAATCCTCCTAGTTGTATTGTGTTAGACTCTAAAGAATAAACTTTGTTCTTCGCACTAGAATATAAATATAACGAAATATGTTAGCATATTGTTAAATATTTGTGTATTAAATTGGATATAGCAAAATGTAGTCTTCCACATGAAATAGTGAAATGATTTAAAAAATATAATTTTTTGGTGTTTCCTCCGTATTTCCGTAAATGAAAGAAGAAAAGTACAAATTTCTTTTAAATTATAACTATACTCTTTTGCATCTTAAATTCGTAATTTTTTTTTTTTCCATTTAAATAGCTTGCTTATAAACGCCCAATGCCGAAAGCAGTTAAATTGTTTACTGTTTTTATTATTTTTAAAAGCAATATTGGAGGCACTCAGCAGTTTTGCAGACTTAATCTAGGACTTCCACTGGTGAAATTCGCTGCATTTGTAAGGCTACAAACTGCAATAAAAGAAGTATACTTATTTCGCGAATGCAAATTGAACCCACTTATCAAAAGTTAAAATTGCTTTTTTTAACACTACAAGCTCATAATTTCGCGATCAAACTCTTAGCTTGAGACGATAGACAACTGACTCGTCGTAGGGATGCTTGTATAAGTTCTTTATCCTAATGCCAGTATAGTTTTTTAAATGGGGGAAGAAGTAAAAAATAAATAAACATGTGTTTTACAGTGGAATATAGTGCTCAAACAATTTGTTTAAAATTCAACACTTTCAGGTGGAACATCTCGTTGTCGACATGCCATGGCACTTCGAAGAAGAAATTCAAGTATTATTGAAAATGCTGCAAACATAGCTTGTTACTATAATGCCAGAATATTTTTCCAAATTTCCAAACAGCTATTTGCAATGTTTGTGAATTACGGTCACTAGTCGAAAAATAATCGATTAATTCGATTAATCTAAAGGGTGGTAATCGATTTCTAATAATCGATTAATTGAAACGAAATAATCTATTACCTTACTAATCGAATCGTAATCGAGCATCCCTACCTGTGAGCCTACTCGCATTCTCCGGTACGAATGAAAAGTAACATGCGGGAGTTCGCCGTAGAGATGGGCGTTATTTAACTTAATGGTGATAAAAAAAAACTGTTACAATTTGGTAACACGTTCCATTGTTTATATAGTAATTTTTGGAACACGGATTGGCTCGACGCCTGACTACTGCGCGTGCATAGAAGTTATTATTCGGAACGTCTAGGTTTGTTTACTTTTGTTCTTAACCTAACCACGTATATCACAGCTATATTTAAACAAATTATACTTCAAAGCTGACATTTTCTATCAAAGAAGCTTATTTTTATGAACAAATACAACCGTAAACATGTACACACACACACACACGCCTTTCTAATATTATTTATACTTATATTACTGTAAATAACAGTTGCCCACCAACAACTCAGAATGCTCTGTTCTGATTGGTCGCAGCCGCACAAGTTTCACGTGTTTCGGCTGGCAACTGTGAGAGCACATGCGTAAAAGTTCCTTTTTGGAACGTCTTGGTGGAACACAGCAATCGTTATATTCCGGAACGTCCGGACAGGCGAGAAATGTTTGACAGTAAACCTGTTACAAAAATAACATGTTCCTGAAAAACGTGTTACTTGTTTGGAACTGGAACGACGTAACACGTTACACAAAAGTAACAGTTTGGTCCATCCCTAGTTCGCCGATCACGCCTATAAATCGTCCATTTCTCGGCACCCCAGACGGAAGGCTACGTTCGCTGACCGACCGGAAAGCTATTTTGGGCACGTGACTAACAAACGACAATCGAAAAACGGACGGAGTTTATAACCACGTGGGAGAAGCTATTTGATTGTTGCAATAGACCGGAATGTTGTCTGCCATGTTATGTAAAACCGAAAATAAGATAAAATTGTGTTACACTAGTACGGTACATGTCAAATACTGACTGAACAGTTTATACCGTTTCACTACAGTGCACTATATCAAAAAATTAACATTACGAACTTCGGTGGAATGCACTTAGACTAACTCATCCACATCTCACACAGTGAAATTTGTATTAAACTTAAAAATCATACCTTAACATTTTTAAAGTACTTAATAGACAATAATACCCTAACCTTAGTGAAAAGCTAACCTAAAATCATAACCTGATATACTTTAAATCTAACCCAAAAATGAAACTACAACCATTACCCTACTAACCTACATTCACAACTTAACGTTTTAACCTATAACAGGTCATATTTACTTCAATTACAGCGGCCTACACAATACTATTGACCACGTAATTCTTGTAATCATGCCGAGCATACTATGTTTCTTAATGAACTAATGCAATCATAGCTCAATCCCAAAAAATAAGGGCTTATTTTAAAAATTTGAACATTACAGAATTTAACTGTTACATTTACCTTTCTTAGCATTTTAATATTCTTCTAGGCAATCCCGAGAGATAATTTATTCAACGAACTGAACTATAATCAACATTCTTATTACTGTGTTGTGCTAACTGCCAATAATGTAAAGATGATATGTAATGAGAATTAATGCTTTGAGGGACTGTGATATGCTTAAAAACGATTGTGGAGCCTAATGCTGCAATGTATGTAAACAGAATCGCACTTAGCAAATGCACGAATGCATACTTTCATTTGTGAAACACGTCAGATTTTTCAAAACACGTTCACTGTGTTCTAAAGCATAGTCTCCTTATCATAAGTATTTGCTTTAACTCATAATAGTGAGAAATAAGATTATGCCATCTATAACAAAAAACTAGCTTTATGTAAAACACTGAACATTATTTTATCTGAAATCTCTAAAACAAAGCAAATTAAATACAACTATAATAGTTACTTCAAAGATCAGAACAGAAACAGAGGTTACGTCCAAACAGTTTTCTTTATCAACAATAAATAAATATCGGCGATAATCAGTACCAAAACAATATGACGCGAACGAATCCGCGAGTGAGTGTTTTTATCCCAGCATTCACCACTAGGCGGCGTCCCGCCTAGCGCAGCTCGACAGCGCCGGAGGCTACAAGCAAGCGGTATAAGCTGTTCGCAGTCCTCATTAAGATGAACTTATGTACGTGTACTGTATTCTTCCGCCCTATGTAAAATTAACATTCCATGGGCCTCATCACTTTATTCATGAGTCGGTCAAGCGAACCTTTGGAATTATTAGAAAAGTAATTACTATATAAAACTGGTCATTTTTACACTTTCGTACATTAAGAAAAACCGAAAGCGAAATAAATAACCACAAATGGTTACCTCACACTTTATATTCGACTTTAAGATGTGGAACTACTTTCCATCCATCATTACCAACTTTACTGGGCGCATGTCACTCGGTGCGCCAGTTAAAATATCTGCAGGTAGAGGCAGTGACTTTTACTAAGGTTGATTTCAATAGCGCTCACTTTATCGTGAACAGCCTTTAGATGTGTTTCTGGAGTCTGGGAATACCGATGTCAATAGACGGTAGGCGTTAAGTCGCACCAAGGCGAAACTAGCCATCTGAGAACTGCGCCCCAAAGGGAGTGCGTGTTGCCTACATGCAAGGCTACTCGCCGTCTCTTGAAATATTCCGCGTGGATTTCTCGATAATGGTGCACCTAAAAGTGTCCCGAGAAGACGACCATTTCCGTTAATTTAGGCGTGCTGAATCATAATTTGTCCCAAGTTTTTACATCTTAGTGTTGCAATATTTCGCGTAAAGATAGAGTGGCAACCACCATTTACTTAATAAAGGGGAATTATATTACCATCCGCGTTTTCAGGGGTGCAAGATCTTCGTTGCAGAACTCACTATTCACCATTTTGTTACTCAATCGAAAGCACTTTGATATTTTTAACTATAAGCTTGATTTTTGAGGACGCGCAGCTCCCTTGATATATCATATTCATGGTAACGTGAGCACTTTTGAAAGCCCTCTCATTTCGAATAATAGTCGATAAATATATATTATTTTAGCCCTAGACGTTAACTTCCAAGTGCGATGGAATATACACACTATCTTTATTACTTACATGGCAAATTTACTTTAAAATATGGTTAAAGGATTTTAAAAAAATGGCTGAAAGGAAAAAGTAACTAGGACCTCAAAAGTGCTCATTTTTCCCGTGAACAGCCAATAATCACTTTCAGTTAAGGATATATGTGGTACATAATTTGTATCTCATGTTATCGTAATAACCTGTTGGAGTTTGTTCTGGAACAACACCGACACTCAGTGTGTGTATATATATATATATATATATATATATATATATATATATATATATATATATATATATACACACACACACACACACACACACACACACACACACACACACTATCTAATGAAAACTTTATATGGATCGGAACCAGTTCAGGTTTTCTCCAGTCCGCATATTCCGGAAAGGCCTGCAAGTATCACAGATGATCTCAACAATATTCATCATTCGGCGAGATAAATGACTGCGATGGTCTTCGGAGTCAATTTTCCAAACCAGAGTTCACTGCACTGCTTGGAAAATGGGACATCATCACCTCGCTAACGAGCAGTAGAAAACTTGCAGAAAATAAATAGTGACATGCTAACAGCAGCTGATCTCCAGGCGACGACTAAGAATAAGAAAAAAGTTTATTTTATGTTAAAAATATATATTTAAAAAAATGTGTACAGTAGTTGAAATTATCTGTATGATCAATTCTCGGTTTCTTCGTAATTTTTGAAACCAGATCTTTGAAAAACTACCCCATGCACGATGTGTTTGGTTGTCTCCTAAACAAACCAAGCATCACAAACGTTTTGAACTTATGTAAGCTTAAATCTACCTTACTTTAGGTTAAACTGAACTTAACGTGATATTCTAACTACAAATTATAATATTTCATTCATAAATACAGAAAATAGGTGTGTTGGTAATGCCTACTAAGAAATATCTCTGATACAAAATATTATTTACACTGAGTACCTACAAATGCGGTGCGCTGTACCGTTGGTGGAATTTTCTAGTCTTGGTTAAGTTTTGTTTGCCTGACGCGGAGGAGTAGCCTAAAAGAAGAACTTCAGCAGAGTTTCAAAAAATGTGAAGTAACCATTACTATCTATCTAGTTATTTCTAAGATCCTCTTATTGATATCAACACTTAGTGCCTCTCTTTTTATAGTATAATAATTAAAATGTAATGTTCAGGGTAAAAAAATTTGGCATGGTTATTGAAGACAATATTAAAATAGCATTCTTTCTCGCCCCCACCCCCCCCCCCCCCCCCCGTCCATCCATCATGTTTTTAGAAAATAAAAATTGGTGCTCTTGATTGCTTGTGGGCGGGAAAGTGTTTTCATTCAATTTAATACGGGTATTTTTACGTTACCGATAATGACTGCCAGATCGATAGTTATGCTATCGATTTTTGATGTTACATGGGATCGATACACCGCATCGCGCGAAGCACCCCCTTCCCTTCCCGTCATCCCTTTTTTTTCTAATCCCGGACGAGCCACCCTCACCAGTCACCGGAACTTCAATGTCCGCGCGTCTCTCGACCAAACCGAGCTTCCTATAAAATTTTAAAAGCACACTTCGCGTCTGGGTTCGCCATTAAATTTACACGCGCATCTCGCGTGCGACAGCAGAGGGAGTGGAACACTGACAACTGCGTGCACTTCCGCGCGGGAGAGTTGGTCGCAGGCTGGAGCTGCGACTGTGCGACACTGCTGCAGCGGAGGAAGGCAAACGTATTGATGATGCAATGCGCTAGAGGGGCGTATCGAGTTCTTGAGCGATGGAGGTATTAATAAAGAACACAAATTAACCTGTATTTATTCACACAGTTATTATTAACAACATTAAACTACACAATCTAACAAAAAGTAATTGGGAACCCGTGAAGATAGGTAATTCAGTACGTCAGTTGACTTGTGTTTCACGGCCTTCGGCGTAGGACCGCTGGTGTTTGTCCGTGGTAGCATGAACACAGAGGCCTATTGTAACATTCTGGATAATGAAATGCTCCCAACATTGTGACGTTTTTACGGAATGGACCCGTGTTACTTCCAGGATGACAATGCCAGGTGCCATGTTTCAAGGGCTACTATGCAGTGGTACGCCGACAACAATGTTCGCCGATTGGACTGGCCCGCCCAGAGCCCCGACCTCAACCCTATAGAACTTCTTTGGGACGAATTGGATCGCCGGGTGAGGGCTCGCCAGGCGCGGCCAAAATCCATTGCTCAACCCATGGAATGGTTGCAAGAGGAATGGCGACGAATCCCCGTGGATGTCCTGCAAACACTCGTAGAGAGTATGCCAGATAGGGTGGCTGCTGTTATAGCCGCAAGAG
The DNA here is from genome assembly GCA_029891345.1 of Dryococelus australis. Lineage (NCBI taxonomy): Eukaryota > Metazoa > Arthropoda > Insecta > Phasmatodea > Phasmatidae > Dryococelus > Dryococelus australis. The sequence continues at coordinate 191,613,404 of CM056998.1, read as the reverse complement.
GTTTAAGTTTCTTGGTTTCAGGAAACGTGTGCAGTGTGGATTTTACTGAATGATTCTGCAAATAAATTATTTAATACTGGTGACGAATAAACGTGATTTTAGTGTAAACTTGCAAGGATTGCCTTAGGAAAACACGTTTTCAAGAGGTTGCGAATTTTAGAAACAGTAAATTTGCGTGATTTGTAAATGTATTTGTAAACCATTAATATAATTAATGAAATGCACGTGGCCTAAAAAAGCCGCACTTTCCACACTTTTGTAGTGGGTGAATAGTATTTATTTTTCTATATCGTAAATTTAACATGTGTAAGATTAACTTCGGTCAGTGAGTGTGCGCGCGTTATATATAGCTGTATCTGTACGAATACGAACAACGACGTATGTTTTTGATTAAAGGAAAAACTTTCGAAGTTAAATAATTTAAATGTTATTTCCATACGAGCAAAATTTTCCACTGCTCCATCCAAAAAATGTGCAACTCAAAATGCCACACACTCGTAAGAACATCAAAATAATGCCGCCTCACGAAAGTCGTTAATCTAAAGATTTCCCCCTCACTTGTCCCTTTTCCCTCAAAATAGAATAAACAGAACTCCGGCAAATTTAACTTTGTAATTAAATAATAAAACAGGTTGGAATGTCAACCTAGCTATAATATCCTACATTAATTACTTGACGGAAGTTAGCTAACGTCAGTCGGATTTTCAGTGTCCGCCATGACAGGGAACACGAAGAAGGAGGAAAATGCAAGTGTGCATTGGAATCGAAACATTTGTTTACAAACGTCTGTTTCTTCAGCGGCAAAACAGCTGCGGTGGAAGGATACATTGTGGCCGTGCTACTTTTCTAGAACTGTCAAAATTTACCCCACTTATATGAAATGGTCAATACAACTGTCAAAAGGAACATGTTCAACACAAATGAAAATGTATAGTTACATTTTAATATATACAACAGACCCACGCTCCTACACCAATAAAATACTTCCGACTAGCAAGAATATATTCTGTAGTCCATTCACAGTTACACCCACCTTTTCTGAACCGCTGCTGAAGTTCTACTTCCAGGAAATTCCTCCGCCTGATGCAAACTAAGCTTGACAGATTCAAAAAATTTACACCTACGGAACAATGCACCACATTCGTGCCCACTCACTGCAATCATATTTTACAGGAGAGCTTTTTGCTACTACGCATTACCAACATAGATATTTTTACCCTGTTTCATTCATATTCGTTATAAATAAAATATTATAATTTATAGATAAAATATTAATAAAATTTCAGTTTACCCAAAAATAAGGTATTTTTATGTTGACACAAGTACAGCACGGTTGAGATACGTGGCAGGTTTAGTAAACAACCAAACACGTCATACACCGGGTGATTTTTCAAAGGTTTGATTACAAAAAGTGTGAAGAAACAGCGAGTAGATCTATAGCGCTCCATCCAGTCCGAGCCATAGTGAGTATGAACTTACGCTCAGCTTAGTCAGCACATTCCTCGTGCAGTGGGTCGTCGTCCACAGAGTCACCGCCAGTAAGCAGGCGAGACGTCATCTGTAATCTTCATTTCCCTCTGCACAGTAACTGCGTAACCACGGTCAAGGTTTATTATAATCCATTCGCGGTTACTCCAGCCTTTTGTGAAGCCCTGCAAAAGTTCTACCTCCAGGATATCCCTCCGCCTCGTGCAAACTAAGCTTAACTAAGTCTGGAAGATCGCACCAGAGGGACAATGCACGGAACTCGTGCGCACTCAGCTGTAACAGTATCTTGTATAGGAGCTATTTCTAACTATGCGCTACCAACACACATGATTACTCGCTGTTTTTTATTCAAATTATTTATAAATAAAGAGACATAATAATTTGTAGATAAAACATGAATAACATTTTTATTTAACAGAAAAAAGAAGTAACTTTTATTAACAAAAGTATAAAACGCTTGTAATATATAACATATGTTGGAAATAACTACACACAGCATACGTGGGAATATTATTCTAAGGTTTGATTCAGAATGCGTGAAGAAACCGCGAACAGACTATAAGCTGCATACGCTCTAAGCAAGCGTGCAGTAGTGTCCCGTGAAATGTAAAACAATAATAAGTTAAAATTTGACATAAAACGAGCATTGCACTTAAAGTTGGACTTAAATATTTTACAACCCACTCGCCAGTCGTCAATTTGTAACAGCCAGCATGTTTAGTATACGCTATTCACAGGAAAGTGAGCACTTTTCGAAGACCTCTCTTTTGGAATAATAAACAATAAATATCGTTAGATGTTAACTCCAGTGAAGTATACACACTGTGTTTATTACTTACATTACAACATTTATTTTTTAAAAATGGCGGAAGGATAGACAATGGCTGATGGTAAAAAAAGTAAATAGGGCTTCAAAAGTGCTCACTTTACCATTTACAGCATATAATACATGTAATGGATTAAGTCAAAATATTATACAGATAATTATGGACACTTATATCTCACTGTAAATTCTTAATTTGCATAAAACTGCTTCAAAGTTGGTCGAATAAAGATGGGATGTTACGCCACGAAGATGCCATCAGCACCATTATGTTTGGATATTGCTTCCGTATCTATTAAATATTTTGCACACCGGACCGGTTACAAAACTTATTTCCAGTTTTGACGGTTCGGCCAATCAGAATTGTGCACAGCAAAAACTGTCGTTTCCGACAACGCACAACTTCAAATTGATAAACACCACATGAAAAGCCAAATGATTACCATGTCTGGACATGCACGATGTTATTAAGTGCACACTGCACAACATTTAAAAAAATTGAGGAATTCAATTTTTCTTTTTAATGTTACCTGCAGCAACGATCTCTGATCAATATTATTAAATTATTGTTTGGCATGACAAATAATTCACAACATACTTATCATCCATTGCTTTGCTGGGCTGCATGGTAACAATGTCGCGTATGCAGCTTTGAAAAAAACTTAACGTAAGAATAGCAGATACAGTCAGTCAAATAAAATATCTGTAAAAAAAACTTTCCAAACCAAGCTTTTATTTATAAATGCACTAATAAGAGAAAAATAATTATAGTAGTTACACAATTTGTAGAACTTGTAAGATGTGGTCGAACAGCCGTAATAAACTTTACTACAAATTTATATGTTTGTATCAATTTATATTTAGTATATAAAAGATTGGCGCAAATAGTCAAGAGCCTTACGCAAGATATGTGCTTACTACGCTTACACAAATGAAGTATACGTTCTATATCATGCCAAGTATTTATACACTAAGTATAGATTGATACAAACATATTAATTTGTAGTAACGTTTATTACAGTTGTTCGATCACATCTTACAAGTTCTACAATTTGTGTAACTACTACAATTATTATTATTTTTTTTTAGTGCATTTATAAATAAAAGTTTGGTTTTAAAAGTTTTTTTACAGTTATTTTATTTTTCACTTTTTAGTTTCACCAATTTTTATTTATAATACATGACTCCTAGTTTCTTGGATACTGCTTAAATTTCATAAAATCTTGTAACTTCCGGCTCCATCATCAGATTAGCTCAGTGGTATATTCACATTGTATTGTCATGGCAACTACACATGTATGCATAATGTTAGCTCGATTGGATAGCGGTAAATGGTTTAAAATCGACTTGCAAGATTTGAACTAAACACACCCATACACATACATATATACAATTGGAGTAAAACAAAACCGTAGCAAAAATAACCAACTTATCATGGCGATTTTCAATTCGCCACACTATTAACCATTGAGGAGTTCCCACGTGATGAGATGATCCTGGCTGCAGCATCATGTCGCTGCCACCATATTATTGCATTGTTATCGGGTTGCTATACGTATACCAAGTTTCAGCTCGATTTAATACATAGAAGTGGGTCAAAATTCACTTGCAAGATTTCACCCGAACGTACAAACAAACTAACAAGGCAAGCTACATAAAAGCTTTTAAAAATACTTTGACCACATTTTTTAACATAGCCAGTTTGTCTCATTTTAACGGAAACATTTTATGGCCGTATTTCGTCCAGTGTACATGACGGGGTTTCAGGCGGTGCCTGCATCATGGGTTGGCTGCAGTATAGCCAGGAATTGAATTCCCGGAGAATGTTTATGCGATACCGCAGCACACACAGTTCCATCAAAAGAAATATTTATTGATATTATTCACGTCGCCAGCGAACAGCGTACGACCCAAACAGCAAGCCCAAGAACTTGGACGTAAGCCCACGCGCCAATAACGACTCGGAGCAGCTCGAGTGGCTGAAGAGCATCGCACACGGTATGTGGCTCTCTCTCCGCCGCACCGCATTTCCGATCACTCTAGGAGCGTCACTCCTACTTGCTGACGCCGCCGTTAAGAGAACTTCTCCACTTGTCGAAGCTAGTTTCCCCAAACAGACACACGATAGCGCCGTAATCGCCAGCCATTACTCCTCTCCTCCCCCTTTTCATTCCATCACGCATATATATATGCCTTAGCAGCCCATTATTTTCGACTCTCTCAGCAAGATAAGGAGCGATGGCCAACTTAAGACGCTTTAATTTAATTAAAATTTACTGCGGAACGCCACTGTAGACCCGCGTAAGATGATCCGCAGGTAAACAAAATAATATACCGAAACCAAGAATATATATATATATATATATATATATATATATATATCAACACCTCATTGCCAAGAGCCGCTCAAATCTCTCAAAAATATATTAACAGATATTTGAAACACAAAATTTATCCCACGTGGAATTTTTTATAACTAGACAAACGAGAAAAAAGGACGCGTAACGAAATGAACAGATACTCACAAAATGGCCTAGGCGAGGTAGGCAGGTACGGTTTGTCTTCACGTATCATCGACAACGAGGGCAATTAGAGACGGAGCAAGTAGTACGGACATGCAGTCTCGAGAAAAGGATCGGTCATGGCCTGGAGTGAGAACCCAACCCTGCATTCGCCTCTGGTGACTTCCGGAAACCATGGTTAAGTAAAATAAGGACGGCCAGAACGAGAAACGAACCCGGGCCCTCCCGAATGAGGAGAGTCCACTGGTTTACCACTGCCGCAACTGGTTCGACAGTCAACAAACAAACAATGGACGAAATAAAGAAGGAAACTCAGACGAACACAAGAGTTTGCGATCCAAGAGCGTCGTTCTGTAAAGTGGCATCTGCTCCTGTCTACAGGCCGAGTGAATATACGGCATCCTTTCTCAGACATATCTCCATAAAGTGTAAAACACCTATCCCGTATCTTACGAGGCTTAATCATCCCTTATTAAGGGTCCTATGTACATGAGCGTTCAAAGTCAAGAAGTGAGGGAGCGATACGGGCGAGACGAACACGCACGCCTAGTGACTCATCGCCCCTACGCGCAAGACGCGCAGCGTTTCCGTCGTGGTCCTGTACTGTGCAAATTAGATCTGTAACAGTCGGACTTTATTACACACGATGAAAGCCCACAGATTAAACTACGCCCGTATCGTTGTACTTTTCTCTTGCCGCTTAAGGAAACTGCATAGGCAAGCTTTAAAAAGAATTCGATATTTGACCATTTTCACGAATTATTTTCTCAATAAATATACTTTGATAATTGATTTCAACGATTTCGCAACAAATTTTTCAATGGGCAATCCTCTAATAGATACTCCCTGACTGTCATTAAAAGGCGTGAATGAATAAATATATAACACTTTGTATTGAGTTAATTTTTTGCTTAAATATGCATTATTAGTGCATATGTTATGTGCACAATGATTGGTAAGGTAAGTAGCTAAGCTTTTACTGCCGTATATTTTAACAAATCCTCCTAAATTTGAATCAGGAAGAAATAAATAAATGTAATCTGGCGGGTGACCCGGGCTCTTAAGGCCCCCGTCTACCTGCCGCTTGAAATGCGTTACACTGTGTTACAAATGCAAGTTTTCCCGCAAAACTATTAAACCTGCGTCCAACGTGCTGGCCTACGAAAAGAACACACACTTAAGACGAGAGCTGTTGAGTGTTTTCAAGAAGTCACGCACTTTTGAAACACCAACTTCTTCACTGAACATTCCTACAGGAAGTCCCACAACTAGTGCGACGAGAACACTGCGCGTCAGTTCACCGCCTGGCGGTTATAGTCTGCACGCGGTTTTCTCCCACTTTTCAAATCAAACATTTGAATAATCAACCCGTGTATGATTTGTTTAGTTGTTTCCTTAATATGTTGTGTATCACAAGCGTTTCATTCTTGTGTTAACATAAAAGCACGCTATTTTTGGTTAAATTGAACTTTTACTTATATTTTATCTACAAATTTTAATACACTGAAACCCTGTTAAGAAGTTTCAGAAAAATACTGAAAAATGTACGCTTGGGGCCATTGGTGCATGAAAGCACTATATTTATATAATATGTGTCATAACTTGTTTCACAACGGATTTTTCAAAATTTCGGGCATCTCAATACGTAAATAACATCTTTTAACACCTTACGTTGTTAGATATTAACTGCCGTCATTATTCTCGGAGCACTAGTGGAAGAAAATAAATAATATTTGTTTTTGTGCTCTGAGAATAATAACGGCAGTGAATATATAACAACGTAAGAAGGTGCTAAAATTTGTTATTTACGTCTTGAGATGCCAGGAATTTTGAGAGATTCGCTGTGAAACAAGTTACGACATAAATTATATATATATATATATATATATATACTGCTCTTATGCAACAATTGCCTTAAAGGGTAAAATTATGTATTTGTGATAGACCAAGTGCAAACTTTCTAAAGCTTAGTAAGCAGGAAAACTTATTAACAGAAAATTTCTTAAGAGGGTTTTACTGAATTACAATTATAAATATATGAATAAAAACAAGGAGAAAGTAGTCGGGTCAGTACTGCATAGTAAGAATCTTATGTAAATTTTTATTACATTGAGTGCGCACGATTGCAGTGCGCTGTCCCTTTGGTGTAATTTTCTAGACTTGGTTTAAGCTCTGTTGATATGAGGCGGAGGAATATGGTGGAAGTATAACTTTAGCAGGGCTTCAGAAAAGTTGGAAGTAACAGTTGTTATAGGCTGTTCATGGTAAAGTGAGCACTTTTTAAGGCTCTGATAAATTTTTCTTTTCAATTAATTTCTACATTTCCACCTCTTTTTAATGTAAACATTGTAATATTACTAATAAACACAGTGTATACATTTCATCATTCTCAAAAGTTAACGTTTGATGCTGCAATACAATACATTTATTAGGTGATCCTAATGCCTTTTGGAAGGGCCTTAAAAAGTGCTCACTTTACCGTGAACAGCCTATACGAGAGTATTCCATTTCCTAACTAATGCTCAATATTATAGTTTATTCATGTGTTTTTTTCGTCAGTATACACAATAGACTAAGCTAAGCTTTGTTTGCATAAGGCGGAGGAATACCCTAGAAACAGAACGCAAACAGGGCTTCAGAAAAAAGTGTAACGGTGAATATCCTATAGTGGAGACTGCATACTTGATGCCGAATAAAGAACACGCTGCTAATTTCTGGACACATGGACTTAACTTTACACGATACGACAAAACGAGGGATCCTTTCTTTTATACAATGTTCACGGTAAAAATCGAGCACTTTTGAAAGCCCTGCTTAAGATCTGCTTGTATGCACGTAGTGTATTCGTAAACGGTATGAAAATTAACATTGCCATGGGGCTCATCACTTAATTCAAGCGCCGGTCAAGTTAAACTGTGAGATTATTAGAAACGTACACATTGTACAAATCTGTCCATTTTTACACTTCGATGCATTAAAAAAAAAAACAGAAAGCGGGAGAAATAAATTTAAGTTATCATAAATGCTTACCTAACACTTTTTAATTCGACGTTAATATATGGAACTATTTTCCCCCTTCATCGTTACCAATTTTACTGGTCACATGCCACTCATTGCGCCCGTTAAAATCTGTACAGGTAGAGGCAGTGATTTTTCTACGGTGGATTTCAAAAGTGCTCACTTTATCGTGAACAGCCTATACTTCTGCACGTGAATGGTAATTTTTGTTTAACAATTCTTTTACATGTATCACGTTACATATTTGTAAGAATTTAACCAATATTGGGGTGGAGGGGATAATTAGGACTTTATGTGTTACTCTAGCATCCTTCCCCACGACTGCGTTTTATTTTCCCCAAGTCCCTGATCACTTGCCGTCTCCCACTACGCCAGCTCAGCGAGAGGTTCGTTATGAAGCAGGTAAACGTGGCGAACTATGCACATTAATTATCGAAGTAAGCGGGTGTCTGCGAGTATCTCCTCACGCCACTTATAACTTTCGAATTAAACGCTCGCCGTCGCTTTATAGGGTATTACGTAGCTGCGCGTCCAAGGTCAAGTAGCGAGTGAACGATTACGGGCGACACTAACACGCACGCCTAGTGCCTCTTCGCTCCTACGCGCAAGGCGTGCAGTATTTCCCATAGTCAATAAGGTCTATGCCACAGTGGCAACAGCGATGTTATTGAGCGATCGCTATTTTTTTTTTGCCCTCTCCACGCATACCAACTTAATCGGCACAACTACTGCAACACTTCGAACTACGCGCATGCCATGCCAGTCAGTGCGCCCGTTAACGTAATGCAGGTCGGGGCAGTGACATTTTTTAAAGGTTGATTTAGAGAGTGCTCAGTTAACTGTGAACAGTCTATACTGCCTTGTTCTTGTTTTTGTGATGCGACTATATCTGTACATACAGAATGTTAGAAAATTAAACGCCCAAATTACGGGAGATGTTTACTTATGAAAAATAAAATTCCGAAATAGGGTTTTGAAAACGTATATTTGCCGAATACCTTGCACAACGTCTACATAGTCCGCAAGCACAAGGATGACTTATACTTCCCATGATGCAGAGAAACATGCGTAATACTGGTCGTCCTCGGTCTGTGCGCACTATTCGGCTATACGTCAGCATATCATCACTGACATGCCCTCTACTAGTACACGCTCCATACCGCGCCAAATGGGCGTGCCCCATTCAACCATGTAGGGCGTACCGCCATCCCTACCGCTGGCAGAAAGTACAAGGCATTCAGCGGAAAATACGTTTTCAAAACACAATTTCCACGCTCTCATATCTCCTTTAAAATTCTGTTTAGGTACATGGTGTCCTACATATTTTCCACTTTATTTTTCATAAAGAATCACCTCCCGCAGTTTGGGCATTTAATTTCCGAACATCATGTATGCGTTCACCGTTCAAGTTAATTAAAAGACGAATAAATCAATGAAAGCGGCAACAGCTGGTAGAGGACATAGTAGCGCGCCCTTATCTGTTTCCTTGCGCTGCAAGCTCTTTGGAAGCATAGACGATAGATGACATGACAAAGTCTCGCGGGAGGGTTGATCAATGGCGAACCGCGATGTGCAGCACTGACGTCGGCACGGAAATGGGTGCTGGGGGGGGGGGGGGAAGTGGGGGGGGGGGGAAGTGGGGGGGGGGCAAACAAGCTGATTTATCACACACCCCTCATCATTAAGCCAGAGGGGCATACGTGCTGAATATATCGTGACTTGGCACATACTGCGACAACTGGACGCATAGTATATTTCGTGGTTTCTCCACGCTCTTTGAATCAAACCTTTGAAAAATCGCCCCATATATGATGTGTTTCTTTGTTTGCCAAACGTGACGTGTATGACAAGATTTTGACGTGAATGCGTCTTTAAATTTGCGACCACAGTGGGAGGCAATCCAGAAAATCCCATAACAAAATTGGCATTGCAGCTCCGAATCTATTGTCTACATTCAAAATTCAATTACACCACTCGATTGCCAAAGGATCAAAGAATATGTTACGTTGAGTGAGGACTGCGAAGCATCGCTTGACAGGGGGGAGGGGGGGGCACAATTTTGAGTTCGTTTCGCCGCGTCTCGTAACTTCCGCGTAGTATAACTTTTGACTAGGAGAAGCTACGACGCTCGTTTAGGTTCCAATCGACAGAGCTATCGTCAAGATAAATCGATTGCGTGCATAAAAATATTTGTGTGGTGTGGTTATGGTGAAATTGTATGATTTTATTGTAAAAAAAATTAAGAAAAATTGACACGATTTCGGCCTACACTCGTCAAAAAGACAAGTCGAAATACAGAAATCTTATACGGTTGGAAAGATCATCTCGAAAGCAATCCAGTGATACCCATAAAACCCCACATGATCGAGTGAAGCGGTGCTGGGAATGTTATATATATATAATATATATATTATATATATATATATCAATGCGTCCGATCGCGTCAACGTAGACGTATTCACGCAAAACAAACGGCCGTGTCCCCAACATAGCGAAACCCAATTTTTATACTTGTGTTAACATAGAAGTACTTTATTTTTCTTTAATTTGTTTAATCATATTTTACTCATAAATTATAATATTTCATTTATAATTAATATAAATAAAGACAGTGAGAAGATACGTGTGTTTGTAATGCCTAATAGGCTATAGTCTATTCGCGGTATCTCAACACTTACCCCATCTATAACGTGTTTCGTTATTTCCTAAATATTCCATGTATCATAAGTGTTAAATACTTATATTAACATAAAAGTATCTTATTTTTCGTTAAACTAGAGTTTTACCTTTTTTTTTAATTAATTATATTTAATTTATAACAAATATGAATAAAACAGTGAGAAAATGTGTGTGTTGCTAGCGAATTGTAATAAATAGTCCTCATGCAAAATATTATTACGACTGAGTGCGCACGAATTCGGTGAGTTGTCCTTCGGTGTAATTTTCTAGTATTAGTTAAGGTTTGCTTGCACGAGGCGGAGGAATATCTTGAAAGTAGAACTTCAGCGGGGCTTCGCTTCAGAGGAGTTGGAAGTAACAGACTCTAGTAGTTGTAAACCCGAGACAAATCTTAAGTCGAGAGGTTTCAATCGGCGTTCAAGCGGAATTCCCAGTAAAAAAATAAAAAATAGTAAACGATTCAAGGCCATGTCGATATATAAGGAAGCATTGCGACAGGGCCTGCCAACACTGCGATGTGCATCCCCGGGACGCTACACTTACCGCAGATTAGAGCTACAACAGTAGTATAGGCTATTCACGATGAAGTGAGAACTTTTTAAAGCCTTCTCATTTGGAATAATAGTCAATAAATATATTCTATTTTAAACTTAGACGTTAACTTCCGAGTGCAGTGGAATATAAACACTATATGTATCACTTACAAGTAAATATTTATTTTAAAAAGTAGGAAATGGATAAAAAAAAAAAATTGCTGATAGAAAAAAGTAACTAGGGCCTCAAAAGTGCTCACTTAACCGTGAACAGTCTATACATTGTTGCACGCGATGTAAAAGTGGACTCACAAACACATCCGTCAGGAGATCACGTGTTCTTAGACCAAACGCAAGGCGACTTTTTTCTATCCGTCAATCCGTCAAACGTATCTCAAACTTTATTTTTCGACGGACGGACGGACGGATGGGCCACCGCCTTCTGACGACATTCCGTAGACGGGAATACGCACTTTGAAATAAGATGCAAGGCGGTGACATTTATTTATATTGGTGGTAAATTCAGGAATTTAAAACGTTAACAATAATGCGGTATAGATTTTTATCGCGCAAAAAAATTATTTCCCCAAAATGTTTCTCTCTTGAAAATGCATTTCTAATCAAAATATAACTTCTACGAAAGAAAGATCGCGATGTTAAGTTGTCACGCTGAAATTTCGCCGGACGGAAGGATTGACGGACGACGGATTGACGGACGACGGATTGTTGTGAGTCCAGATTTCAACTGACGGAAGAAACAGATTGATGACACACTGAAGGACGGGTAACTGACCCGCGATGGATAGTTGTGAGCCGAACCTAAGACAATGGGTAAATTACAAATACCACTTTGTACTTTTCTGGTTTCTTTAAAGGAAACTGAGCAGGAAAAGCCATAAAATGCATTTTATTAAAAACTAATTTCATTATTTTCTCTTTGATTAGATTTAATATGATAAAATATAATTGAAGAAAAAAAAACCGTATTCCCTGAATATTTACTAACCGAAATAAGTGCGTATGCGCAAACAATAATTTCACAGGCGACAATAGTCAATAGGCTGTTCACGGTAAAGTGAGCACTTTAGGGATCATCCTTTGAAAAGAAAATCGCTGCACGTAAAAATAGGAATATTAACAACACATTTATATTTTTAACCATTTCATGTTTTCACTTGACTGACAAATGACACATGAATAAAGTGACAAGGTTCATGGCAATGTACAATTTTACATACAGCGGAAGGATACGAAACGAGTAGTTCTTCAGCAGGGCTTTCAAAAGTGCTCACTTTACCGCGAACCGCCTTTACTACGGAAATCCCTTAAGAGTGGGATGAACACCCGCGTTTTTTTTGTGAAATAGTTGTTTGCACGGATACGCGTATCTCGGTAAATAAATAAATGTTCTGCAAATACGACATTGTCAGAAAAGATAAAAACCATTATCTATGCCACTATTTTTTTTTTTTTTACTTTTGTCATATTAAGTGTATTCTTGGAGAAAAAAATGTGTGAAAATGGTCACATATCGCATTTTAAAAGCTTAAGCGGTAAGAGAAAAAAGCAAATATACGGGCGTAGTTTAATCTGTGGGCTTTCATCGCGTATAAAAGCCCCACTGTTACAGATATAATTTGCACAGTACAGCATCACGACGGAAACACTGCACGCCTTGCGCCTAGGAGCGACGAGACGCTAGGCTTGCGTGTTAGTGTCGCCCGTATCGCTCCCTAGCTGCTTGACCTTGGGAAGGTGATGAAAATAAAGAAGAGGCGGAATTGGGGAGGGGGAGGGAACCGGAAACCCCCCCCCCCTAGAAAGCCCTCCACCAACAGCAGCGTCTGCCGTGTTTCCCACGAGCTGGAGTCCAGGTGACGCCGCCTGGCGTCTGATCACTACACAACCAAGACGAGCGACCGCATCCATGGCTTTAACACTTCGACGATTACCATTGCCGATTCCACGATGCGAACAAGGTGTAGCTCGCCACAATCCATGAAGCTTTCGATCCAGCGCTGTGGCCGATCTAACAGCCAGGCTTAAGGGGGGTAGTATCCCCTCCGTCTTAGAATTTTCTTACAAATCTTCGTAATGAAAGTGTATAACCAAAAATATAAAATCAAAGCTAGACATGACATGGGCGACTACTTAACGAATTTGTTTTTAATTTGTACAGTTTTAAATATACCTGTATTTTCCTATGTGGGACTGAAATTCTTAAATAATTAGATAATGTTTGATTACGGTTACAGATGTGACACTAATCATGCACGAAAAATAAGTGGGATTTAGAAATAACTGTTAAAATGTTCCCTATGTCATGACTAGCTTGGTTTTTAAATATTGACTCCGAAAATTAAGTTAGAGGAAAATACGTAAATCCACGATAGCAAAGATACTTCCCCCTTAACCTGAAGTGATTTCCAACATTGTCGGCCAACAGCCTCCCTCCTCATTATGGGCCTACTCTGTTTCATTTACGAAGGTTGTTTCTGTGCTAATGTATCAATCCGCCTCAGCGGTTCTGACATGTGGAAGCCACGCTGTTTATGTCAGCTGTCGACATTACGAGGGACTGCAACTATTTATGTGCAGTCAAGTTGTTTCAGAAAGTACGAAATTTTCTGATGCAACAGAAACTGCAAAATCCGAAATGTGCATTCGCAGAAACTGTTTTGAAATATTAAACTGTTCGAAAGTAAAATGTACCTAGCGCAGTATTTTACAAATGTATTAAATAATTTCAGTTAATATTTTGAACGACAATAATTTGCCATATACATTTTGGTTACATATTGGTTAAAAGATATCTTTAATTTTTTCTGTCATATTAATTTATTTATTTTTCTGCGACAGACTGCAGTGAGAGTGAGATAGTATTACTCGAATCCGTATTTAACTGATTGAGGTATTTTACGGAATACACGCACGCACAGGAAATGTAATATACATGTTTTATCTGTTGCTGGTAAACACGTGTAGAAGTGGATAGTGGCTGAAAACTTACGTTGGAAAGTAGATGTATTCGTTATCATTATTTGTTTCATTCTACAGCCTAATGTGCGTGAAGGTGCTCGGAGAAGTCTAAAACATTGCGGACTGACGGGACATGAACTAGGCTGAGGTGAGACTAAGTGGACATATAATACGGATTTTACAGTAAATATTGTAACTATCAAACATGGACAAATAATTAATGAAATAATTTAATAGGTCTTCATACACTGTCTTTTGGAGACCGATTTTTCGATTTCATTGAGATAGTTGTAAATTATATTCATGGAAGTCATTAATTGTGTGAACAGCAAGTGATATAAATTTACTGTGAGGATACCAAGAGAATTTTGTTAGTAGTTATTTGTAAATAAAATTAGTAAATGATAATTAACTATTTTATCAAGATCTCCATCCCTTACTAACTCAGTTTTGCCCATTGACTATGAGAGAGAAAATGGTAAATTTTGGTGCTCACCAGAAGGTAAAGACTTTCTTGTATTGAAGTTCCATGGACATACTGTACACAGCAGTAGTACTTGAATGTTGCAGAATGCCACTCTCTCATTTCCACCACATACACAAAGATTTTACAAACCCAACAAACCACGAATACGGAATTAAAATCTGGTTTCTACTCTGAAATTAACAACACCAGGATAAATAAAATGTACGGGAAATACATGAACGTATGAAACGCAAATGTACACTAACTACTTGCACATGAAGGTGAACGAAAAATATAAGTCTCTAAATGATTCTAGCTAGCACGTAAGCCCTCGCGTGTAAGCCACTTGCAAACAAGTTAGCCAGTCACACTATGCAAGTTGACTTGAACAAGAAAAGCGTACACCTTCTTGTACAATAAAGCGAACAAGTTAGCCAGTCACACTATGCAAGTTGACTTGAACAAGAAAAGCGTACACCTTCTTGTACAACAAAGCGAACCGTGTGCTTGCTTACACATTGCTGTGTAATTCCCGCTTACTGCGCGAATTAAATCGCTAACTTTCACGGGTGCGTCACACAACTGCGTAATGGTCGTTCGCGTATCTGAACGTCCACAGTTGAGAACGCCCGAACATTGCATTGCACAGCACGTAGGTCCTAGTTTCTTTGGTCAACTAATCAAGTATCTGCGATTTAATGACACGACTTCTAGTATCGCACCGGGTGTTATAACTGAGTGTTGTAAGTTTAAAAACAGTACAAATCCATTACAGTTGCCACGCACCGAGATTTGTTTCAAAATGAATCGTATCTATGATGATTTCGCCAATGGTGTTCCGTGACGGGAAATATTTTAAACCAGGGTTGAAAATAGACGCAGCAGAAGCCCCATAAAAATATGAATAAAACAACAGGGAGAACATACATGAATATAATAACGAAGGACAAAGTCGTAGCTGGCTAGTGCGCCCTCGTGTGGAGTATGCCCCTGGCTCACTGCCCAACGTAGTGAGTTCGCACCAACAGTCCGGGAAAATAACAAATCAAATCAATTCAATTCGTGACGACATTGTGTAGTTCGCATTCCCAGTCTCCCCGGAGGTCTACAGGCTCGTTGCCCGTTATTTACGTGTTTTTACGTCATGTATTCTCACGTACCTCCGTTGCCATTGAACACACAAAACTGCTCCAAGCAGTGTAAACATCGCACTCTCTCCGAGAAGTACACTGTAAAAAAAAAAAAATGAGAAAATTTCCTGACAAGTGTAAGGTAATATTCGCGAACTTGTGGGGGGAAACACAGTTTTCCTTACTGGTAAGGTAAAATTACCGCACCCTGGAGTAAAATTCACGTACATGGTAGCGAAAAATTCCATACATGAATAGGAAAATTACCTTACGACGCGTGCATCTCTTCAGCATTGTCTCAACAGCTAAGTGGAGGGACGGGCAGACGAAAGAATACATTAACATGCTTATATTCACTGATGCTGTCGTCGTAGTGTATTGGATAGCGCAACGGCCTATCGTGATAAGAGGACCATGGCTCGCGCCCGCCCACCAGCAAGTGTCGAGGATGTTAGTGTTGAGGTTTCTGTTACTATTCGTCAGAGGATATATAGATAATAAAATAATTTACACTTCTAGTAGGCCTACTCCGGGTTCATTTTAAATATAATGTTATTATACATTATAGTTAATTTTCCCTTACTTATGTGGGATTTTTCCCACACTTTTGTCAAGTACTTCTCCCGTACAATTATAGGCTGTTCACAATAAAGTGAGCACTTTTGACGTCCTAGTTACTGTTTCCTTTCAGTCATTTGATATCCTTTAACCATAGTTTTTTTTAATAAATACTGACATATAAGTAATAAACAAAGTGTGTATTTTCCACCACATTCAAATTTTAACGTATACGACTAATGTAAAATATATCATTTGACTATTACTCAAAATGGGAGGGCTTTCAAAAGTGCTCACTTTACCGTGAACCACCTATAGGGAATAGTACTTCACTTTTTATGTAAATTTACGCTACATTTAAGAGGTAATTTTACCTTACAGGTAGAGGCAATTAGCTTCCCTTACATTTAGGGATTTTTACAGTGTACTTTTGGACCAACTTCCCCCATCCCCTCATATACCAATGAATATGCTAGTTTTTCAATCCGCAGGACAGAGGAAATTCCACCACAATAACCCGAACCAGCAGCGTGTGCTCCCGTCCTTGGACACTATTAGCCAACACTGAGATTGCAACACCGCCCTTGTGATTGGTCGCAGCCCGGTGACCACAGGTAAATTATCTCTCCTTTACCTTCTGGCATTGGGCATTGCAACACCGGCAGTTGTTTTGGTGCTGTCCCTTAGCTTTCACTGCGACGCCGTGCCAATGTCGTCATTTATAGGCTGTTCCGGGTCAAATCAGCACTTTTGAAAGCCCTGCTTAAGATCTACTTGTATACAACGTTGTGTGCACCTCCACCTTGTGTAAAATTAACATTGCTATGGGCCTCACCTCTGTATTCATGCGTCGGTCAAATGAAACTGTGAAATTATTAGGACAGTAAATACTTTACAAATCTGCTCATTTGCACACTTTGATGCATTAAAAAACAGAAAGTGAAAGAATTAATTTTAAGTAATCACAAATGGTTACCAGACACTTTTTATTCGACGTTAAGATATGGAACTACTTTCCGTCCATCATTACCAACTTTACTAGGCAAATTTCACTTAGTGCGCCCGTTAAAATATATGTATGCAGGGGCAGTGACTTTTTTTTAGTTTAATTTCTCCAAAGTGCTCACTTTATCGTGAACAGTCTTTACAAACAATTATGGAAAACAGAGTCATGAAAACAGAGTCTTTCAACAGTCTACTCGATGTTGTTTTGTTTCCTTGAGCGACCCAGTGCCACTCCATCTCAACGTTTTCCGAGTAGCAGAACGTCCTTTCTCCTCTTTATAACTATTTCTCTTTATTTATTTATCCCCCCCCCCCCCACCCAATTTCTCTCGCACTCTTTCCCTCCAACTGATCAACTTCCGATCACTCTCTTCAATCACCTTGCATCACTTTGTTAGGCTCGGAATAGGCCTGCACGAGAAAATAACCTCTATAAGATACCGGGGCCGCGGTGCCGGACAATGCCGCTGGTCGGCGGGTTTTCTCGGGAATCTCCCATTTCCTCCGCCCTTTCATTCCGGCGCTGCTCCACACTGACCTCAACCACCCTCATCGGCTCAACACCTGGCTGTTAAGATCGGCCCAAATCGTTTCACTCACTCTGCGATACCGTTCACGTTTAGTCTTACGCATATATTATGTCAAAATTTTGATACTCTTTTTAAGTGTTTTACAAGCAAAAAATAACTAAAGAAACAGGCCTCTGGCCACACCATACATGCACAGTACAACCGATAAAAGGTTTTTGTCTTTCTTCACATATGCAATTTAAATTTACGTTTTTTCATAGGAATCAAATGTTTGTCAAGAAGGTAAATTGCTGTCAAAAGACAATTCGACATGTGATTAAACTGATCCTCTCTCTTCTTTCTGTTTTGTATTCGCAGTTATAATAATCAGTCTGCTTGTGCTCGCACCTCAATATTTTTGCAAACGACGTGTTCTGTAACACACTTTCAGTGAGCGAGTAAATTAGATATTGCGCAGACATAGGAAGAACAAATATTTCAAACCGTTTTCAGTTTGTGATGACGAGAATAATGAATATCCTGAATAACCTCTCCACAAAGACTTTCTACTCTACAGAAACTGCTTTTTCGAGTAAGCATGGGTACTAACACGTTGAATGCGGTATGCGAATTGTCTCTCCTTACTGGGTAATTCACAAGAATGAAAGGATGCCAAGCACTCGCGTATCACTTCACTTCGACGAGGAATGTTTATAACTATGACTGCTTTAGAGAGGGTGAATGAACAATGAGTACGGGCGGGTGAATGTGTGAGGTGGTGAGAATGGGAGTGACAGAATAGGCGTGCGAGAGAATAAAAGGGCGGGAGAGAGGATAAGGGTGGGAGAGAGGATAAGACAAAGAAAGAGGGTGATAGTGAGAAAGTTGACGAATGGTATGTAAACCATGTTGGCAACGACACCATTAACACCCGCAAAAAATTTTTAAGTCTAAAATAATACAAAATGTCTCAAAACAATAAAAATAAATGAAGTAAAAAGAGCTTTAAAAGATATAAATAAAATGTATTTTTTTACGCAAAACCAATATCAACATTGATATAATGGCCGAACGCTATATAAATGCATCAAGACAAAATAAGAGAATCGTTACGGCATTAAAAGCAAATACAGATAGGGACTGTGACGTTGGAAAGTGTGTATAAATATAGCTCGAGACCAGGAGTTCTTAAACTGCTGCCCGTGTACAACTTGAGGTTCTTCGAATTTATAGTAGGGATCCGCGAATGAAACCAAAAATATTTTACTTTTCATTACAACTGTTGCGATTATGCTGTGTAACTTTTTGTTATGAATAAAGCTGTTTTTTACTATTTTTGTTGTAAACTAAATTTGAGATTGTATTAATTTGTGTGGTGAAAAACAAATAGGTTGTACGCGCGAAAATATTTTCTGAACTCGTACTAAAGAAAACGTTGGAAGTCCGGCAAAATATACTTAATATCAAACGGGGTCCTCTAAATCACATATTTTAGAGATCGCAATTGGACTTTTTGTTAGGCACCATCTAAATATTATTAACGTAGTTAGAAACTAGACTATATGTTGTGGTCGTACCTGTAACCTGTAGGTACATAGTCACTACTACACAGTTTCCTGAAGCCTTGCTAAAGTTCTACTTTCAAGATATTCCTCTGCCTCCTAGTTAACTAAGCCAAGAGTGATAGCAGAGATTTAGGCAGCTAGCAACGACGTCTCGACAGACGACCAAGTCTAGAGAATTACACCAGAGAGGTACACAGTGAGCGTACTGCATTCGTGCGCACTCAGTTCAATGCTGTTTTGTATGCGAACTCTTTCTAACTAGGCATTACCAACAAACTTATTTTCTCCGCTTTTTTATTCATATAAATTTAAAATGAAATATAATTTATAGATACAATATAATTAAGTTCAATTCAACCAAAAAATAAGAATATTTCACATTAGAGACTAACTGTTTGCGATACGATACATATTTAGGAAACAACTCGACGCTTCAGACATGGGGTGATTTTTCAAAGGTTTTATTCAGACAGTGTGAGAAAACAGCGAATCTTGATCTAGAATGTTCATGGTAAAATGAGCACTTTTGAAAACCGTGCTCAAGATTTAACTTATGTACACGATGTGTATTCTTCCGCCTCGTGTAAAATTAACGTTGTGGTGGGCCTCATCACTTTATTCATGCGTGGGTCACGTGAAACTGTGTAATTATTAGAAGAGTAAATATATTACTAATCTGCACATTTTAAAATTCGATGCATTAAAAATCAGAATGCGAAAGACATGACTTAAGCCATCACTAAGCGTTATCTTAACTCTTTTTAATATACGTTAAAATTCGGAACTACATTCCATCCATCGTTACCAACTTGACAGGGCGCATGTCACTCAGTTCGCCTGTTAAATATATACTGGTAGGAGCAGTGACCTTTTTTCCAAGGTTGATTTCAAAAGTGCTAACTTTATCGTGAACAGGCCTTTATAGAACGACTTCAGCAATATTTTGGGATGTTTTGGCAACTAACATAGCTCTAGCCAGATCAATGGCCCACTTGGCAGGATCGCTTACAAGCAAGCAGCGGCACTATTAGTTATCGAAAGATTTACGACAGCGAGAATGCAAATTACAGGGTAGCGGCGGCTAGACGGAGAAGAGAAGGTGAGGAAATAGCCAGTTGCCGTCGTTTAGCTCCTCACGTCGACCGAGCGGGCTGTCAGTCCCAGAGAAGACTCCATAGCTGCTGTCTTCACTTTACAGGCTGTACACGGTTGACAGGCCGGGCCTGCCTACCAAACCAGAAATCATGAATCTTAAAAGAAATTCCTTCTCATTGCATCAATTTTAAAAGATAACTATTTCAAACAAAAAACATGCTGACGCGATTTTCTCAGAGAATATTGCTACATGAAATTGTTTTTGAAAAAAATATATATTTATTGATATCTTTCTTTGTTATACGTAGATTTCACTATTTACATTTTATAAAAAACTAATTAAAGAAAAAATTGTCAAAGTATTTTAACGTAGCATCATTCCTTAATAAATTCCACGTAGAATACTTTTTTGTTTGAAATTATCTTTAAAATCGGGATAGCTCTCCAAATTTTCGCACGTGGGAATCGTGCCGGACGATGCCGCTGGTCGGCGGGTTTTCTCGGGGATCTCCCATTTCCCCCCGCCCTTGCAACTCGGCGCCGCTCCGAACTCACCTCGCCTCACCTCACCCTCATCGGCTCTCAAGAGCTCTTAAGAGCCGTCTAAATCTCTCCAATCCCCTCCACATTCATTCATGCGCCACCCAAATGAAACCATGAATGTATTACTAATATGTAAATTCGTTCTCTAACGTGAACAAAACAAAAAAACACTAACTTCAACGACCACAAATTTAAATATTGTACCAGCAAAACAACCTCGAATCTAGGATAAAAACCCGTCCAATGTGGCTGAGTGAGGCTGCTTACGAATATCATTTAAGAGTGGGATGGACCCTCGTGGGAACCTCACGTCCAAGGTCAAGAAGCGAGGGAGCGATACGGGCGCAAGTTACACGCACGTCTAGCGCCTCATCGCTCCTACGTGCATGGCGTGCAGTATTTCCGTCGTAACTGCGCAAATTAAATCTGTAACGTAGGGTTTTTTTTCACATGCGATGAAAAACCACAGATTAAACTAAGCTTTATCTTTGTACTTTTCACTGCATAGGCAAGATTTAAAACTGCGATATCTGCCCGTATTCATGATTTTTTTTTCTCCAAGAATACACTTAATACGGCAAAAAAAAAAAAAAAACATATATGATAGTTTTTTTTATCTTTTCTGGCAAAAAGGCGTATTTCCAAAATATTTATTTACCGAGATACGCGTATTCGCGCAAACAACTATTTCACCAAAAATTTGGGGTCCAGCCCACTCTTACGAAACGTTACGTGTCCGTATATGTTTTCGGGTTCCTCAATTTCTCTCTAAAGTATGTTTTTGTGATACTGAAAATTGCTCAAAGGGTTGTTTTCACGGTAATTTTTTGATATGAACATCCCGGTACAAAATATTAAAAACGGAATAGGGACGTGCATCAAAAGTTTATTTTTATTATTACAACATAAAAGGGTAGGGTCTCCGCTGAAAGTATCATAGAGGCGCGTTACTGATGGCAAGACGTTGCACGGTAGTTCAGTGCTTTGCGCGCAGAGGAGATGAGAGAGTTGATGCGCATATCTCGGTCGCCCCTAGCGACGAAGTAAAATACAATGACAACTCTCGTAACATGATTGTAGGTTATCGGGGCCTTCAACGTAAGAGCCAATATTTTGCACAAATGCGGCTTAAAAATCTCGTTTTTTTAAGGGCTTATACCTCCCGTTATATTCGGTTCAGGTATAACGTGTCACATATGTTTCCCTTTACTTTTTCTAACAGTTTATGAGATTGATATTAAGTCAACTTATAACAATGGTGGAGGCACCAGTGTGTACTGTATTATGTATTTATTTACGGGCAATGGTTTTTTTTTTTTTTCAAAGGTTGAGTTCAAAAGTGTTCGCTTTACTGTGAACCACCACCTTTGGCAGGATGTACTGGTGTAGGCATGCGGTTTTCTAAACTGAATAAAATCTGAGTCGCTGTTATGCATTGAGTTCATCACCGCATGGTTTATATGCGGGGGGAAAATTTGCCAAAATCAATATTGTGAAGTAAATAAATACGAGTTCGCAGCTAAGACGTTTATAGTCCGTTTCAAATAACTTCAGTAAATTTTGACAGTTCTCGAAAGAAATGCGGCCACGATGTATCCCTCCGCCACAGCTGTTCTGTCGGCGAAGAAAACGATCTTTGTAAACAAACTACGAATCTAATGGCAAGCATTGAAAGACTGACAACTTCTGTCCAGTAATTAGGCTACTATAGCTGGTTGCCATTGCCACCTGTTTTTATGTTTATCATCACATAATATACTAGTTAGGGTCCTGTTTTATCTTATTGTTCGGGTGGGGAACTATAGTTTAACGTCTTTCGTGAGACGTGATAGTTTAGCGTTTCTTATGGGAGTGGCGATTGGAACTTACATTGTTTTGATGATGCAGTGGAAAATTTTGTTCGTACGGAAATAGCATTCAATTTACTATAACTCTTTGAAAGTTTTAACTTCATCGGAGAAAATAAATGTGATAAATGTGTCGCTGTTCGCACCGATGCAAGGAATACTCAACACACAAATATCACTGCATTTTTTTTATAAATTTAACTACACTAAAGGGGCGATTATTTAGGCCGCGTACATTTGAAAAACTCCCGTAAGAGCAAAACGCAATAAATACGTCACTGGCAATACCGATGTACGAAATACACAATATGAACATGTTCAGCAAATTTAACATTCCACGTAAAAATCGTTCGAAATTCAATAACATAAATTGCGGTAAAACAAGGTTTATTTAAAGTCCAAATACATTTAAGATATTCTCACAATTTAAGAAAAAATATATATATATAACACAAAAACTTACAGTTCACTTCGTAATTCCTAAACACGTGCCGAACTTTGGATGATTACTTCACTAAAATCACTTGTCGGCCACTGATACAAAATAATTTGTTCGCTGACTTATGCAATAAACAAAACATTTGAGCTGTTTCTTGAAATCAACAAATTTAAACTTCACAACGTAAATACTTTTCGAACACAACAAACCCTTTTAAAAAGCGGCAGATACGTGTCGATAATCCATTTCAAAGAGGAAACTGCTCTAAAAGGGCACCTGCAACAAACTAACACTTAATGAAATACAAACATACAAATATAATTAACTGCATATATAATATTCCGACATCACCAGCTAGGAATTCTCACATAGATAAATTATGACGGAAGAGAGCTCAATGGAAATGGCATTTTCCCGGGCGGGTGGAGACCTTTCACACAACCGTAAGTAATTGTAATTAAATTTTTACATCATAATTTTAATGCCGAGTATTATTTTCTTCTGCAATCATTGCAAAGATCGCCAACATAATAACACGCATCCTGAAACAACCATCAGCTGACACTGTACTTTGCAAATAGGGGTATTTACTGTTTACATGGTGTGTAGGTTGGTAACAACGTTTGTCAAATTTTATTGAAGTTATGTGATATTGAGTTTATGTCTGTACTGCTTGTTAAATTCAATAGCTAGTTGGGTATAGAGGTACTTTAGGAATTTTCTTTTTAAAAACATAAACGAGAAAGAAAAACTAAGAATTTAACATGACGGGGGAAGATTACCCCTAAAAGTATATGGCACCGATTTTTATTTGGTATTCCCCCCCCCCCCCTTTTTTTAGGCACAGCGATAGGGGCGACAATAACACGCGAGACCAGCGCCCCGTCGCCCCCACGCGCAAGGTGCTGAATCTTTGCGCTGTTATGCTTTCCTGAGTAAATTACATTTGTAAAATCCCTGTCACACTGTAAAATTTTTCCATCTAACTGCTTCCAGTAAGTTTGGTCAAATAAAGTTGGACAATTATGAAGTCATCGAAACGTTATAAACGCCGCCATATTTGTCTGAAAAAGTTGGATGGCTTCAGTTTTCATCAAACATTTGAAAATTTGACAGGTTCTAAAATTTATTTGATGTCAAAATCGTGCACGACAAAAATGGACGTCAAGATACTTAAAATAACAAACAATTGCTGGAAATGAAGTAATTTATAAAGATAATTAATTAATGTAGAAGCTGTCTGGGCATGAATGCTATTGTAAGTGAATATTGCACGTAATATTGCGAACTCAGAGGCATTAAATTTCACTGTGCAGGAAACATCTCTGAAAAATAAAATTTTAAATTTAGTATAGAAACGAAAATAAATTACAATATCGCTCACACTTCTTCGTGTAATGGACAGTATGGAAAAACAAAAGCAACATCTCACTATGAAAATAATTTCTAAATAATATTTCAAATTAGATTCTCCCAATAAAAAAATTTGACAGTGTGACACATTTTCAAACACGTTCAAGATTAGTTCATAAAATTTGTTGGAAGGAAAAATTTGATGGACGTATTTTGTCCCCAAATTTTACTGTCAAATACAGTTGAAGGCAAAAATTTAAGTGTGACAGGGGCTTAACAGTGGGATTATATTATACGCAATGAAAGCCCGTAGATTAAACTACGACTGTATCATTTTTTTTTCCTGCCTATTAAGAGAACTGCGCAGGAAAGGTCTAAAAATTAGATTTTTTACCATTTTCCCTATTTTTCCTTCGATTACACAAGGAAGAACCATACGGCATTATCTGCCCCCCCCCCCCCAAGCAAAAAGCCATACTTCCACAATGTTTATTTTTTTACTCGGTATGTTCCGGCCCCGTGTAATTATTTTATACACTCATACAGATACATTTCCAACTCGAGTTATCGCGCCAATGTGTCTGGAAATAACATAAGTCTACACTCGGCGTCATACTGATGGATACAGGTCATTTGGAACAATTTTATAGTATGTAATAACGAACACACTAACTTCATGCAGTTTCAGTCCAAGGTATGTAGATAGGACTTGACGTTTTGGTCGATAGCGATATGTCATTAGAGACGCAAATTTCAGGTCAAGATCAAATGACGACTACCAACTGTACTTAATCATGATCAGTACATCCGCAGGATTGAGTTCAGCAGGAAGTATAGCCTCCAACCCAGGCGCCAAATTAACTCGCGTCAGTGACTCAGCAGCAGAAAATAAAGGAACTATCGTCAGCAATCTCAGATACTGACAGTAGAAAAAGAAATGCGGCCTAAATATGCAAAAAAAAAAAAGTGTTTTTATAGCCTCTTCACGGTAAAATGAGCATTTTTGAAAGCCCTGATTAAGATCTACTTGTATGCACCTTGTGTATTCATTCGCCTATGTACAATTAACATTGTCATGGCCTCATCACTTTATTCATGCGTCGGTCAAGTGACACACTGAAATTATTTGGAAAGAAAAACGTCTATAAACCTCTTAATTTTTGCACTTCGTTGCATTAAAAAAAAAAACTGAAAGCGAAAGAAATAATTTAAGTTACCACAAATGGTTATAGGCTGTTCACGGTAAAGTGGGTACTTTTTAAGGCCCTTCTAAAATTTCCCTTTCATACAATTTCCATCTTCCTGCTGCTTTAATATACAAACAGTGCAATGAGACCAATAAATACAGTGTGTAGATTTCACCACCCTCAAAATTTAATGCCTGAGGCTGCAATAAGATATATTTATTAGTGGTTAATGCCTGTTGGGGAGAGCCTTAAAAAGTGCTCACTTTACCGCGAACAGTCTATACCTAACAGTTTTTATTCGACGTTAAGATATGGAACTACTTCCCGTCCATCGTTACCAACTTTACGAAACCCACGAGTCATCGGCACGTCCGGCGGCAATCCCACGGGCGAAGGGCACCATCGACCCCGTTGTGAGAGGCGAGCCCCACAGCCATCGAGGCCCCGTTGTGCGAGGCGAGCCCCACAGCCATCGAGGCCCCGTTGTGAGAGGCGAGCCCCACAGCCATCGAGGCCCCGTTGTGAGAGGCGAGCCCCACAGCCATCGAGGCCCCGTTGTGAGAGGCGAGCCCCACAGCCATCGAGGCCCCGTTGTGAGAGGCGAGCCCCACAGCCATCGAGGCCCCGTTGTGAGAGGCGAGCCCCACAGCCATCGAGGCACCGTTGTGAGAGGCGAGCCCCACAGCCATCGAGGCCCCGTTGTGAGAGGCGAGCCCCACAGCCATCGAGGCCCCGTTGTGAGAGGCGAGCCCCACAGCCATCGAGGCCCCGTTGTGAGAGGCGAGCCCCACAGCCATCGAGGCCCCGTTGTGAGAGGCGAGCCCCACAGCCATCGAGGCCCCGTTGTGAGAGGCGAGCCCCACAGCCATCGAGGCCCCGTTGTGAGAGGCGAGCCCCACAGCCATCGAGGCCCCGTTGTGAGAGGCGAGCCCCACAGCCATCGAGGCCCCGTTGTGAGAGGCGAGCCCCACAGCCATCGAGGCCCCGTTGTGAGAGGCGAGCCCCACAGCCATCGAGGCCCCGTTGTGAGAGGCGAGCCCCACAGCCATCGAGGCCCCGTTGTGAGAGGCGAGCCCCACAGCCATCGAGGCCCCTCGTGCATCTCTTACACGATTGAAAACTTGAGCGTTTGACTTTACGACATGTTTCCTATGGAGCTAGACATAATTTAACCTTCAGAGATTAAGTAAAGCACTGCGGACTTTACAATTTCGAAAAGTTGAAACTTTTAAGTCAAAGTCGAGCAGCCATTTTGCCGAAAATCTGTCACAAGTTAAGCGAGATGAATATATGTTTATCGTAGAGGTGATTTTCATCGCGGTATATTACACCAAGCTCGTCTAAATTAAGGGAATGGCAAACGAATATACAGCTTGTCCCAATAAAACTCGCCCATAGAGTGGCTATAATTCAGTGCTGTTAGTTGCTTTTGATGTCTTGCCGCGACTCGTGTCTTCGTGTGATTCATGCGCTTGTACTCTGTGTTAATATCGTTTATTTCCATCATTAATCATAAACCTTTGTTAATAAATACAGCATTTATTGCCATTCCACAGGTGAGTACATTTTATTGGGACATCCTGCAATGTGAAGAGGAAATGCATGAATTTATAATTATGAATAAAGTAAACGAGTTATTTTTTGTTTTAAATGAAATGTTCATATAAATGCTTAAGCCTATTATAAAACAGGTACGTAACGTGTTTCTAAAACACAAGGACAAACTTCGGCAGTGTAATATAAGGCAAAATATAAGTACCACTTTTCTACCAACTGATTACTACGGGAACTATGCGCCCCCTGAACAATCCTCATTTATAGATTCTTCGCGATAAAGTGAGCACTTTTGAAAGCCCTGCTTAAGATCTACTCGTATACACGTTGTGTATTCCCCCGCCTTATGTAAAATTAACTTGCCATGGGCCTCGTCACTTTATTCATGCGTCGGTCAAATGAAACTCGGAAGTTATTAAGAAAGTAAATACTGCACAAATCTGCTAATTTTTACATTTCGATGCATTAGAAAACAGAAAGGGAAAGAAATAATTTTAAGTTGTCACAAATGGTTACCTAACATTCGACGTTAGGATATGGATCTACTTTCTATCCATCGTTACCAACTTTACAGGGCGAGTCACTTAGTGCGCCTGTTAAAATATATGCATGCAGGGGCAGTGACTTTTTTTCTAAGGTTCATTTCTAAAGTGCTCACTTTATCATGAACAGCCTTTAAATTGCCTTACTCTGTTATATGGTTTGCCTACCTGGTATGCCACACACGTTCTGTTTCGAACGTTCAACGTGAATTATCTCACAAATAGTTCACGTGAGAGTTATCTGATAAGACGACCTTCTTTTGTTAATTTAGACGTGCGGATTCACAGGCTATTTTTTTTAATTGCTTAGAACATATAGTTACAAAGTTTGATGCAAACACAGGGTGCCAACACCAGTATCCAAAAAGGAAGGGGGATGATATTACCGACCGCGTTTTAATACAAAACACCATTCACCGGTTTGTTGCTCAATCACAACTGGTTTCTTATATTTTCAATTAAACGCATTTTAAAACTCAAAATTCGAGGGGGGGGGGATATATCCCTTAATAATCACTTTAGGGAATAAGTTATACATTCATCTTCGTCTTATATTTGCGTAAGGAATGGCCTGCCGAAGTTTGTCTCCATGTGTTAGAAACACGTCGTATGATGATTTACTCAACAAGATAATATTTTTACAAAGATTACAGAACCGATTTCTAACTGTCTGAACTTTTACTTTACAATTGTATTGTGTACATGTGGTTTCGTTGAAGTGCCTTTATCCTCGAACTAGGGTTGCCAACCGTCCTGTTATTGTACGGGCTTCCCCGTATCCTTGGGCAGAAAGAATTACCCGCATGGACACATGAAAGGTAGTCGTATATCACGTATTCGCACGTGGGAATAGTGCCGGACGATGCAGCTGGTCGGCGGGTTTTCTCGGGGATCTCCCATTTCCCACGCTCTTGTTATTCCGGGGCTGCTCCATACTCACCTTAATAACCTTCATCGGCTCTCAAGAACATCGCTGTTAAAAGCCACCCAAATCTTCTTCACTCGTATATCCCGTATCTCGGACTTCTTCGGAAATAAACTGAATAATAATCGAGTGACAGTAATTTACTACATCGGTGATTGTAGGAGCGTTTACACTGATACTCTAACCTAACGGCGACAGATAGTTACAACTCACGCCGACAGGTGGCATTCAACACGTGTGTTCGTGGAAACTGGCGCTCGCCGGCGAGATGTGTACTGTGTGCGCTGGTGGTATTGCCTATTTTAAACTCGATCAGATCACAAATTAATGCCACATAGTCACAAATAGTATTTTGTTGTTTTATTATGTTCGGAGCAAATGACCGATAACTGATTTTTTTTTCACATTTCAAATACACCATATTAAAAATTCTTCGCTACACTGATAAAAAAAATTTCCTTCATTTTACGGAAAAGTGCTGGTAAAAATTTATCCAGAGATGTCCGTAAACTCTCCGTAAAATTACGGACATATTGATTTTCAAAAACGGACTTTCCGAAAATTTCACGAAACCTCTCCGTTAATTCGCTAGTTAGTTTTCTGTACTGGTAGTTTAAATAATTCTTAGTATCTATTTTATTTCAATTTTCAAAAAGATATTTTAAAAAGTTAAACAATTTTACACGCAAGAATTGAACCCGAGTCACAAAGTTGCAAGTTCACGACTCTAGCCACTTATCTACAATCTTACATGGTGAATCTTGCATAACTTTTGAATATATGTATTAGTCACATAAGTCACTTTTTTAGTTTCTGTTAAAGTTAGTGTATTTTAGGTGTTGCTAAGTGTTACATACGCCTGCTGCTAATTTTTAATGTTAGAAAGAACAGGTCTTAGTGACATGGATAACCCTAATTGCTACAAAAACTATCATTTTCTGGTTACAGTGGCGAAGAAAATTTCGTGTTGACTCGGCATTGTTCGTGCCCGAAACTCGAAGTTATAGGATATACTGAGATTTTCCGTATTTAGTATTTACGCACTTAACTCCGTTTTTTTGTCATCGTGGATTGCGTTTCCGTATATTTACGGAGCATTTTCGTAAAAATTTCCGTAAATATACGGAAAATTTAACAGTGTATCAACAAGAGTTCCAAATACAGCGCCCCTCTCTATGTGTCTCCCATCTCTACTAACAAAGAATGATTTTCAACCTCTGTCTCCGGTAGCATTTCTATTTAATGCATGCAATAATTTTGAATTATTTCCTGTCGCCTGGGTTTTTACGTTGTCTATGACAGTTTTTTCTAGGGTCTTCTAGTTACAGTTTTCGCTATAAGTACACTTAGGGAAGTAGTAATGGCGGCCCCGATCGCTGGCCATAGCTGCCCAAGCACTATCTGCTGCGATACACGTCTCCTTGTATGATTTCCTTCCCTTGTAGGCGTGAGGGGTTCGCCCTGAGACGCAATTACCTCCAATCTTACCTTCGGGATACACTGAACACTTAGTAATAGGATAGTTAATAAATAATAACAACTGGGGTGAAATGTCGTGTGTCGAGTAGTCGGGAATACACGTAATGGCAAATGTAGGGAAGTTAGTGAACACCGCTATGAAGATGCTACACAACTGACGTATTCGGGAAATTGCACGTTCCATTCCGATCGCCTGCCCTAGGAGACCTGTTCCATACCAAATCCAAGCAAATGCACGTACATCTCCTTGGCGTTTTACCCTTCCTCCTCGTTCCATTCCGATCGCCTGCCCTAGGAGACCTGTTCCATACCAAATCCAAGCAAATGCACGTACATCTCCTTGGCGTTTTACCCTTCCTCCTCGTTCGATGAAGTCTTACTTCAAGGATCCGCCCAGCTGGAACTACTTTTCGGGTCTGAGGTCGACACGCGCGGCAGCGATAAGGGCTATATTGCTCTGGACTGGCGTGCAGTGTTCTCGGGCTGCGTGTACTTATGGGACTTCAAGCGGTGACCCTATCGTTTCATTTGTGGAAGTCTTTAAAAGCAGGCGCATAAGGTGAGAGGGTGATTTGGAAAAGCCGTTTTTACACTCTTAAAATGTTCCTCGTATTTACAGAAATTTCTACGAAAATGCACAATAAATATACGGAAAACAGAGTTCAAGTGCGTAAATCCGAAATACGGAAAATCTCCGTACTTCCTATATAACTTCGGGTTTCGGGCACGAACAATGGCGAGTCTACACGAAGCTTTATTCGCCACTGTACCCAGAAAATTATCGTATCTGCGGTAGTTAAGGTTATCCATGTCACTAAGGCCTGTTCTTTCTGACATTAAAAATTAGCAACAGGCGTATGTAACACTTAGCAACACTTAAAATACACTAATTTTAACAACTAAAGAAAGTTGCTTTGGTGACTAATATAGAAATTCAAAAGTTATACCACCAGATTCATCACGTGAGAGTTGTAGGTAAGTGGTTAGGGTCGTGAACTTGCAACTTTTTGACTCGGGTTCAAACCTTGCTTAAGTATAAAATATTTTAACTTTTTTAAATATATTTTTATACACAGTAGAACACCCACATAATGAAAATTAAAATAAAATTAAAAAATTATATAAACTAGAAGTACAGAATACTAACTAGAATACTAACTAACCTCTGGATAATTTTTACCAGCACTTTTCCGTAAATTAAATGAAGGAAAAATTTTTTTTAACAGTGTAGCTGTGTCGGCGTGGTCTGAAGTGGTGTTTCTGATGTGCGTGATCAACAGGTGTCGCCTGAAACACGTGTGTTGTTTTCATCGATCAGCGTTTATTAGTTTCGCGGGGGAAAAGTGTACTTCAAACAGACTCCACACACATACTTTAAGCGCCAGACCCCGTCTCCTGCTAGCTAGTGAGTTGCAGTGATTTGGCACAAAACACGTGATTTAGGCCCGCCTTCCGATACTCACGGATTTCACTTGTCAGTCACTTCAGTAACGTCAACTATTGTTCCGATACTCCTGAAGGCACTCATGGTAGCACCTGAGAGGTACCCTGTGCGAGGCTACATGAGACCGTGTATTTTACTGTCGTTTAAAACGTCAGTGTTGTCGGGTGAACCCTAGGTTTGGCGGGAAGTTCAAGTCATGTTCGAGGAAATTATACTAAAAGGAAGGTACAGGTGCTGTGGCAATCACTTATAATATTGTGGTGCAATCAGAGGATGCCTAAAAAGTAGTACAAGGTAACATTTCTACTGGTTTAGTCCGAATTCTGTATGGAAATTAGTGAGGTCAGCGTGTCCGCCATACTTGTTTACATTTTCCTGCACGCGGGAATACTACTGCCAGGCGCTCCGAAACAATCGGTTTACTGACGAAGAGAAATATTGGCTGCTTACTGACGATTGTTCCCTTATTGCTGACGAACGCTGATAAACCATCAGTGATTTCACTGCTCGTCAGCAGCAACGTAAAACGGCCTAAAAAAGATCGGATATATTGCAGAGGCGTAAACACGCTAAAAACATTTAAGAAATGTTTCATGCCCGAACACAAGTTTCAACTATTTACTTAAACCTTCAGAATTATTCTCTTGGACGTGAAAATGGATTAGGCAGTGTTCGAATAGGCACTTTTAGTTTATTCAACCTTCAAGCGACCCGAATTAGTCGACTAAAATGATGACACTGTTATATATCGTATTTATTATCGTGTCACAAAAACATAGGGTCACAGCTTAAGGGTTTCGGAACTGCAGAGCAGATTTTTTATAAGGAATCTATTAAACGTGTCCACCGCATAATTACCTACGAAAAGACACCATACCCTAGACGAGAAAGGAATGGTACTTTAGAGCTGCTACGCATGATGTAATTATTATTTTGGAGTCCTTCAATAGGTATAGTGAAAAACGGTTTGTCCATAGTGGCGTCTCTTAAAATATGCCAGCAGGACATGAACGAAACTACGATAAAGGCTATTCACGATAAAGTGAGCACATTTGAAATTCAACCTTGGGAAAATGTCACTGCTCCTACCTGCATATATTTCTCGCATATTTCTCGCGCGAACTGAGTGACATGCGCTCAGTAAAGTTGGTAACTATGGAGGGAAAGTAGTCCCATAACTTCCCGTCACATAAAAAGTGTTAGGTAACCATTTGTGATATCTTAAATTATATATTTCGCTTCCTGTTATTTTTAATACATCGAAGTTGAAAAATAAGCAGATCTGCAAAATGTTTACTTGCCTAATAATTTCACAGTTTCATTTTACAGACGCATGAAAAAAGTAGTGAGGCCCATGGCAATGTTAATTTTACATAAGGCGGAAGAATACACAATGTGCATACAAGTAGATCTTAAGCAGGCCTTTCAAAAGTGCTCAGATTACCGTGAACAGCCTATAGATGCCAGTGTTTAACTCTGCTACAGACTTTTGATCAATAAATTGATAGGCTCACCGATGGAAGTCCCATAGGTACATGCAGCACTACGAGAACACTGCACGCCAGTGTGACACTTATAGCTCCCGCGCTTCGCGGCCAAAACAGGGAGGAAAACGATGCAGGCATTTGGTACCCTTAAGGTTGAAGTAAAGTAACTGCCTATGGAGCACTGCACCCGACTATACAACGTGAAGAATTTGTAAAAAAAGGTAGTACAGACACCATGAATAGTGTCAGAAAAGTGCGATTTATGCTGCATACGAAAGAAGAATGTATATATTTTCCAACATTATAAAATATAATTTTTAAATGTAAAAAAATTAACCGATCAATAAAGTCCGCATTTTAAACTAAATTTAAGCGCATTTCCATCCCGGAAACTTCAGAAAGCAGAATTTACGATAAAATCATCTTCAAGAAAGATCGTCACATAATATTTACTATGATTGCATGTAAGAAAATTGTAATCATATTGTAGGAAATAATTTTTGTAATTGATTTGATGTGCGTTCATTTGTCGCAAACATTTATGGCTGAAACTGACGTAAATAAAGTTATAAAATTGTTATGATACATCATTACTACGATTTTATTACATATGAACTCAGTAAATATTATGACGATCTTTCTTGAGGAGGATTTTCTTGTAATTTCTGCTTTCTGAAGTATCCAGAATGGAAATAAGCTTGAATTTTGTTAAAAGTGCGGACTATCGATAGATAATTTTTTTACATTTAAAAAGTATATTTTAGTAAAGTATTTTATAATGTTACAAATTATATACATTATTCTTTGATATTCAGCGTATATAGCACTTTTCCGACAATTTGCATTGTGTCTGTACCACTTTTTTATGAGTCCTTCGCGTTGTATAGTCGGGTGCGGTGCTCCATAGGCAGTTGCTCAACTTCAACCTTGATGCCCGGTTGCATCAACATCTTTCCCATTACGAGATTGAATGATACTAGTTCCGATCCAGGATCCAGCTTGATCTTGGTTCCAATGTAAACGTGTTGCACCAACGAAATTTCATGGATCTCCGATCCGTCGATCTTAGTTCCCAAGTGAGAGATTGAGATTAAGTACGAGACAAATTTCGCTATTGGTTCGTAATATATGACGTCATAGAAGTATGCGTATTTTTCACTATGGATAAAACTATAAGTGCGATGTTCTATCTGTTTTAGGTGAATTATTGTTGTACGAATCTTACAAGAAAACAATCGAACGTAGTTCTATCTGTTGGCGTATTTTCAAACTGCATTTGTTGATGATGGTAGCTGATCTCTGATAGAACTTCATCTCGATCTCCAGTCCAGCTCTAAACTGGAATGGTGCAACGGTTTTCTGTTTCGATCTTAGATCCGATCTCGGATCGAGTTTCGAAGCACAATGGTGCTACCGGGCCTTAGTGGTGGCGCGTCTCGAGATGCAGCAGGCAGAGAGGGTAGAACGACACGTGGAGCGCGCGTGGCCGGTCGCTAAGGTCGAGGTGGCACGGGGGCCAAGACGCGGAGGTGGACCTTAGCGACGAGCGACGAGGTCACGCCGGGTCAAGTCGCAGCCAACAGGCTAGGTCGGCCGCGGATCGATGAGCCGCGCGGCGTGGCGCGAAGCCCCGGGTAGCGCCGCGCCGCGCCGGGACCCAGTCGCGTCGATAGCTGCGGGCCGCGGCGCCGGATCAGCCCCCCTGGCGCCTAGTGCCCCCTCCCCACCCTCCTACCCACCTCTCGACACCTAACACCCGCACCAGGGTACCCCTTCTGCGTCGCCGCCTTCAGAGATGAAGCCCTTGACGGTAGTCAACTACACTCTCTCCGCCCTTAATAAAGCACTTTTGAAACCCCAGCTCGAAGGGAACCTGCCCACGCCAGATCGGATCCATGATTTTTCCTATGCTTATTTACATTTTTTTTTAAAATCCAAAATTAACATGCCCAACTAGCTACTGACCTTACACAACAGTGTAGGCTATTCACGGTAAAGTGAGCACTTTTGAAAGCCCTGCTTAAGATCTACTTGTACGCAGGTTGTGTATTCTTCCGTCTTATGCAAGATTAACATTGTCATGGGCCTCGTCACTATATTCATGTGTCGGTCAAGTGAAACTGTGGAATTATTATAAAACTAAATATATAACAAATCTGTTCATTTTTACACTTCGATGCATTAAAAAAAAAGTCAGCGAAAGAAATAGTTTAAGTTATCACAAATGGTTACCTAACACTTTTTATTCGACGTTAAGATATGGAACTACTTTCCCTGCATCGTTACCAACTTCAATGGGCGTATGTCACTCAGGGCGCCCATTCAAATAATTGCAGGTAGCGACAGTGACTTTTTCTAAGGTTGATTTCGAAAGTGCTCACTTTATCGTGAACAAACTTTAGACACAGCACGGCGAGAACAATGCACACGAGTCCAGATCTGTGCGCGTAGCGACGATGGCGCACTTGATGAGCGTGGCAGTGTTTCCCTTATCGCGCCCGCGCTTCTCGGCCACAGACGCGGAAACCAGCTCCGGGCAGGTAGACGGGGTCCTTAAGGGTGCCGCCTGCCCACGTGACCAAGCAGCGCAATGATGTTCAGTCGTATTGTTCGATATTTTTGAACGGCGACTGCTCACAATAAGCATTTTAAAAAGTTGTCATGCCTGAAGGCTGGTGGTAAGTGACGAGATTCGGGCGGCTCTTTAACGCCGACGTCTTCGCAACCGATAACGGTGGAATGAGGTGAGTATGGAGCAGCGCCGGAATGCAAGGGCGGGGGAAACGGGAGATTCCCGAGAAAACCCGTCGACCAACGGCATCGTCCGGCACGATTTCCACATGAGAAAATCCGGAAGCAACCCCACCGGGAATCGAACCCGGTTCCCCTAGGTGGAAGGCGGGTAGTCCAACTACTATACCACCCTCCTCCCCTTCTAATTGTGGTGGTTGTAAATTTTTGACTGCTGCTCAATAGATGTAGTTTCTGTTTTTTATTTCAGTTTTGATGTGTACATTTTAAAGCGAAAAAGGTTCAAACTTGCACTTCACAATCATTTGTAAGTATTAAATTTCGTACAGGCTACTTTAACACTTTTGTCTTTATTCTGACACAATAAAATTGTAGGGTCACAGCAGAAATTCTCAAGAAGTGAGTCAATGAGAAACAACTGCACGCCAGTTCAGTGTCTTGAGCATAGAGGCGACGAGGCATATGATGCATGTATCTGCCACCCTTAGCACTCCCGCGCTTCTAAGCCTCGACACGCAAAAATATCTCCAGCTAGATGGCGCTCATCTACTTTTCTCCTCACTTTGTGTTCTCCTGCCATTTGTGAAGTATACATTGCCACGGGTTTAATGACTTTATTAATGTGTCAAGTCAAATGAAAAAACAAAATAGGTAAGGAACGTAACAGGTTACTAATAGGTAGAGACGTACAAAATTGGCGTTATTCCAAGAGAGACTACGCTTGAAACACTTGTGCTTTTGTACTGTGTTTGTCATTGGACTATAGTTAGTCCGGACACGCCCTGGACGCCTATGGACCAATAACATTCAACTAACTAGCGGCTGGCCCAATCACATACAACTAAGTAAAAAGGGACTGCGAGTCTCACTGCTACAGAAACCAATAAACAAATGGAACACACTCTAATATGTATAGGATGGTGAATTCTAGCTTGCAGGTCTCTACTAACAGGTCAGCGTGTATTCTTACATGTATAGATAAGACACCCACTTGATCTGCCAAATTTACACATTACAATCTTAATACGCCAAAACTAGAAACTATCTCTCTTAATTCACTACCAACTGAACTGGAAGTCTGCACGTCTGTGTGTATGGTAGCATCTATACAGTTTATGGTCATAATTTTTTTCAAAGGTTTATTTCAAAAGAGCTTACTTTACAGTAAACAGCCTATGTAACAGAATGAAGCCGCATCAGGCCATAAATCTCCCTAAAGAAAGGGAAGGGGAGAGGATGACTTGGGCATAAATTCTGCTGAAACACACTAAAGGACTCTCGCAAGGTTCTCACATTTATGAAACTAAATTGCAGTTGAAACTTATCACATCAGTATATTAAAAGGCCGCCATTTTTTTTACATTAAAAAAATTAAGATATTTTATAACAATATAAGTTTCAAGCCCCATTCCAATGTCATTAATAATTGCAGAAACTGCACAGATGAAATTTATTGTGGTTTAAGTCAAGATCTGAGTAAAATCTAAATCTAGACTACAATTTCTGTAAAAAAAAATTATATCTCTAAGACATAAAGATTACAGTTAATTTTATGTGTGATGGATTTTATATTAGTTTAAGACAATCTTATATGAGTTGAACTAGAATGTGGTATGCTGTATCAAAAGTATTTCACATAGAGGAAATACTTGATTCTATTGGTTATATGTGTTATTTTATATTTGTACCAAATAATTTTCAACTTTAAGACATTAAATGTAATTACTCTTTCCATACAAAAAATATTTCAGCGCATAGTCTTTGCATAAATACAAGCAAAATTCACAATTTTACTGTTTAGAAATATAGAAATGATTAAAACCATCTTCCATACAGAAATGAAATAATTCAGACTGAAAGAAGATGCCCACAGTTATATCAAGAGTCTATAAAATTGTACAAGTAAATGTTTTTACAAGTTCAAAAAAAAAATGTTGAAAAAAAATACATTTTTGCATATATTAAATCTGTGGCTGCCCTTAAATATTTAGAAAGCAACGGTCACTAAACATGCCTTACAATGAATTGAAACAAGTTCTTTCAGTTGCATTCTTTTTATTTTTGCAAATAGTTTGGTTTAATTTATTTGTTTATCATAAAAACAGTAAAATTTTGACTGACATATAATTTTGCAGAAACCACAAAAAAAAATAAAAAATATCCTACAAAAAGATAATTGCAAGATAATGTCCAAAAATTGAACAACATATGGTACACATATAAAATAACAAATTTTTCCACCGTCAACACCCTTAACGCTTCCAACCCAACAACAAACATTTAATTTACATGTCCACGAAAAGGTCATGCCTAGTACAACTACAGCCCTTCTTAAAAAATTCCAGATTTCCTTAGAATACACGAAAAACAATACTCTGCGCAGACGCAGTGTTAGCTGATTATGCATGTTCCCAGTGCTATGGGGGGTGATCCACTTGGCCATCCCCTTCCCCCAGGCAGATCTGTTCACCATTATATCACCATGCGGCCGGAGTAATGATTGACAGATGACCTGTCTGGCATCCCAGTCCCTCCCTCCCCCCCCCCCGCACGAGTCGCCGATGGTTTGAGAGGATAAGCAAGAATTTTCTTGTATAGGCTGTTCACGATAAAGTGAGCACTTTAGACATCAACCTTAGAAAAAAGTCACTGTTCCTACCTTCATACATATTTTAACGGGTGCCTTGAATGACACGCGTCCAGTTAAGTTGGTAATGATGAATGGGAAAGTAGTTCCTTATCTTAACGTCGAATAAAAAGTGTCGGGTAACCATTTCTGTTAACTTAAATTATTTCTCTCGCTTTCTGTCTTTTTAATGCATCGGAGTGTAAAAGTGAGCAGATTTGTAAAATATTTACTTTTCGAAAATTTAACAGTTACACTTGACCGATGCATGAATAAAGTGATGACACCCCTGACAATGTTAATCTTACATAAGGTGAACAATACACAACGTGCATACATGTAGATCTTAAACAGGGCTCTCAAAAGTGCTCATTTTATCGTGAATAGGCTACAATCATTTTCCTCATTGCAATGCAATATTCGAAGAAGGCTCTGGACTGGGGCCGATAGCATCTATAAATACAGTTGCTGCTGGAGGACTGGCAGTTCTTGTGGTAGCCATCTAGCTGAAGTGTGACACTCTGGCAAAGTCTGTTGCAGCGAGGAACATCAGTAGAGAGGACGGACAACAGCAGAGGGTGCAAGACGATGACAGACGAGTGTATTCGTGGTGTGGATGGTATGAGAGGGCGTGGTACCCAACAAGTGGAGGACTACTGTGCATGAGAGTGCTCAAAATATTCTAGTATTTTGCAGTCTGGTGGAATCTGGACTGAAGTACTGTGGGACTGTAAAAACATGTGATATGGACATTATTGTAAATAATAGAACTGTCAAACATGGACATAAATTTATAAGATAATTCTGTAGGTGCTGATACACTGCTATTGGGACTCATATTAGTTATTTCATTGCATTAATTTCTGAGAAGTGATGGATGATCACGTAGATAATAAATGTAAATAGCAAATGATAGACATTTATTGTGAGATATTACATAAAAAGTATTTTCTTTGTAGTGTTTATAACTCAATTAAGAAATTATTATTAACTCAAGATAGCAATCCCTTAAAGAACCTGGCTAAGCCCACCAACTTTGAGAAATTGTAAAACTAGATGTTCCCAAATGCAGCTTTAGCAAACTTGCACCCTGTCAAGTGTGAAACTGGTGCAAAGAAAGCTGAAAATGCGTACTAACATGTAAAAAAAAAAAAAAGTGGAGAGTCTTAATTCATTAAAAAAAAATTATTGTATCCAATAAATAACTAAATTGTCAAGAATTAATGTCAACTATACCAACCAACTACTAAGGATGAACATCCGAAAAAATTTTCTATTAAGAGATTTTTTTTTAAGGGTTCATAGCTAAACTGATTTGTTCAATAATCAGAAGGAACTAATAATATGTAGTTTATTTACTAACGCAATAATTTATTTTACTTCCTTTCCCCTAGTTCCCATAGTAAAATACAGGCTTTCAAGCAATTACCATACATGCATAAATTACCAGTACAACTTCAGTACCGAATAACTTATAAATGAGAGCGCAATCAGTTCCACCTCCAAGGTTATTTACAGAGAGCAACCGAGTTTTCAGACAGATAGCTGTTGTGATACGACAAACAAACGCAACTGACTCGTGACAGCAAATATACGTAGTGTGTTCAAGAGCATGTGGTTTGGTGTATACAGCATCCTACTGGGAAATGTCACTGATAGCAAAGGCGTGTCCACCGAGTTCTGGCTACACACAGTGAATCTTTCATATCCCATGTTTTCAGAAATGAAACATCGCAACCTCTGACATACACAATATTTCAAACATGAACACGTGGTTAGCCTCTCCTGCATGGATGTGTGGTTGGACATATTTTCCCTTGCTGAAAATGTTCTGCCATTTAGCATGGCATACTGGGAAATTTCACCAAAACAGTTGCAGGAATTGCAACCTGTGGCATTCTTGCAATGAAACAATGCACCCACCACAATGGCACCTACATGTTCTGCCATTTAGCATGGCATACTGGGAAATTTCACCACAACAGTAGCAGGAATTGCAACCTGTGGCATTCTTGCAAAGAAACAATGCACCCACCACAATGGCACCTACATGTTCTCGTACGCAACTCACAAAACACCCACATTCCAAATTAATAAATTTAATGTTTGTGGGTGTGTACCAATGAACACATATCGATTAGAGGTACTTAAAGTTTTCCCAGAGCGAAGGCATATTAAAATTACACAGTTAGTTTGAAGGGGCGTGGATTATAATTGATAATAGATCAACCATACTGCAAAGTTTTAATCTGGCCTTAATTTCAACATGGAATGGCTTTAAATATTTGTGATAAGGCTATTGTTATGACGCACAATCAGATGGCTAAAAGTAAACATATTGGGTTAAGTCAATGGCAGAAGACAGTGATCGTTGGGTGTTCAGCCAATGGAGTTTCAGCACTAAGATTAACATGAAGATGGATATTCCTCTACTCCATGTGAAGTCAAAACGATTACATGTTATAGCTGAATGACCTGCAAATAGTGTGTCCTGCTCACAGCCTTTCAGACATTGCCATAGTTGAAACACTTCTCAGCAAATGCTACTGACTCA
The DNA here is from genome assembly GCA_029891345.1 of Dryococelus australis. Classification (NCBI taxonomy): domain Eukaryota; kingdom Metazoa; phylum Arthropoda; class Insecta; order Phasmatodea; family Phasmatidae; genus Dryococelus; species Dryococelus australis. The sequence goes on along the minus strand of CM056998.1, from coordinate 191,572,303 downwards.
TGGGAAAAGTAGTAAAAATATTTATGGCAACTTTAAGTTGAATTAATATTCCTGTGATGCATTATTTTATTGTTCTTTGGCACAACCACAGGCTACGTTTAACAACTGTCCATACTAGCACTTATTGTATGGTTTTGATACACTTGGGTGCACTTTTATAACCATACGAACTTTTTTTTGGCTAATGAATTTAATAGAAAGGTAAAGAGAATACAGTGTAAAAGAAATTTGTTAACCTGGCATTAATCTACCACAGTACAAACATTACATGTAAATGCAAAATCAGATTTAATGTCTGTAGTATGTGCACAGATCTCAATGTCATTCATATACCGTAAGATATATGTCTTCAGATATCAAACACGTCATCATCTAGGAGCAAAGGTGGAAAATTTTTATTAAAGAATATCAGGAACAAGGTTTTACAAATCAAACACGGTACAAAAAAAATTTAATACTTGAAATATTAAATCATTTTCTCGAAATGTGTGTTAAAACTAACTTAATTTTTTTTTGCCTTTCAAATAAAATGTCAACCAAATTGTTTGAGAGACAAAATTAATGTTTTGTTCTTTTTGCAGTTCACATGTCAAACAATGCTGAAAGCAGTAGTGTTTCAAGTCCAAGCATATTATACTATTCTTGCCGCACACCAATTTTAACTTTTCCATATCACTTCAATAAATACAACTATAAGTTTTTTTTTTATTTTATTTTTTTATAATTTCGTAGTATTTATTTTCAATGAATAAACTGTCTTCCTATTTCAACTCCCCTTTGCTACATACTATCAAAACAAAATGTGAAAGTTAACGTAAATGATTCTCTCTTTAAAATGAATAGCTATTTCACATCAAAATCAATAAAATAATTATTAACACTTTTGGTACATTAACGTTGTGATTTTTAGATAACAGGACTACCTATCTCAATTATTTAAACAAATTGAGATGCCAAAACAATAAAACAATTTTAAAATACAAATTCTAGTTTCTTACCATAGAAAAAAAATGGTCATATTATGGTACGTAGATATTAATACAGATTTCAACCAAATTAAAACACAAAGTTGCAACAAAAGCACATATAAACCTTTATTTTAAAAATGTCTTACCAGTAAACATGATAAATTTTCACGTTTCTACAGTACAGCATCAATTGCCATCACATAAATTGAAAACAGAACACTTACTTTCATCGGTCTGAGGAGCAGAAAGAATGGCACTGTGTTTTTTCTTAACTTCTTCCACATTTGCCTGTACCTTATCTATCATCTCCCGAATTTCCTCCACCTGTAAATTATTTATTAATTCAAATTAGCAAAAAAGTTCACAAAAGTTTCACTATTCATCCACATCTATACAAAATCTACATAAAAAGAGTAACTGAACAAATTGTAATGACAGAGCTAAATGTAAAAAATTATATGCATGCTTACTACAACCAAAAACAGCCATCCAAATTATGCTTTGATTATTTTTTTTTAATATCGAGTCCAGTATTTTTAAGAATAAGCACCTCAATATATGTGGAAAATTTTCACATCACAAATATTAAATGGACATTTATCCATTTTCAGAACATCCCCATTCGAACAGTTAAAAATAGTGGTACAACTTTATTTGCTTTTACTATTTTCTTGATTACCTCAATTCAATCTCACCCTTCTGGGATTCAGGTTTTATATTTGCATTTATTAAGTACAGAGAGATACAAAATTCCAAAATTCAAATTATTTTTTAGTAAAAGAGGGCACCCATAGTCTGTACAATAACATACTTTACATTACATCTACGAGAATAAGAAAAAATAGTAAAATACAAAACTACGAAAGATAATATTTGTAAATATTAATATCCATTTATGATCATTCCTGAAAACCAAACTGTAGACTGATAACAATGAAAATGTTATGTATCTCTGACACCATGAATCATTTGCTAAAAAGCACACACCTTTCAAAATAATCAAACCTCCAAAAAGACACATTCTTCTGGAGAAATCATAACAGCTTCAACTCGCAAACATTTTTTTTTTGTATATACAACACATTCAACTATAATCCATTTTCAAATTACAGAAAGTAGGCTAGGTTAAAACGTTGTCTTAAAAAATCATAAGCCTTTTTCGAAACCTTCATGATATAAACATAAAATATTTCAAAATTCTGGTTTTGTTTTAAAGTTATGAAACACCACAATTAGAAAACTGAACCAGACATAAATGTAACATAATGAAGATTAAAAGCAAACACTGTGGCAGATGAACCAACCCAACAATTCCACAACATTTTTGATCAGAAGACATAACCGCCACCTTAATGTTAGTCAACTAATGATAACCTTCATCCGATCTCATCCCTTGACCAGCAAAAGCCTGTCATGGGCCGCATGCACACAACATGTAACACCAGCAGTGTGGTCATAGCATGAGATGCATGTGCTGTTATTGTATGTGATTGTGTTCTATGCGTTGGCATGATGTTGTCACACGGCTCCTGAGAGGTGTATATGAATTCATGAGGGATGGAGTTCTTAAAATAAAAATCAAAGAACTAAATTTGATTTTAATTTATTCACACAGCAATTACTTACAGTACTAATCTATCATCTGCACAATTACTCTTTTCATTTCTCAGTTAGCTGAACATTTAATGTCTAGTTTTACTCTAACATCCTTCTTAATGTGTCTGGTTATAGTCAATTAACTCATACTCATCAATAACACACTTTCAGACTCTCTGTTGCCATCATTTGTAGTCTCTTTCACTCACACACCCAATCCAATAGTCGTCAAAACCTGCCAGTTGCACTCGTCGCTGCTTGATACTCGCAGTCACAAATTTCCCTTCCGCTGGTCACTTCCCTCTCCGCTCGTCATCTATAGCTGAAACTCAGCCACTCATCCATTCAACAACAATGCCTCAGAGGCTCGACGTGTTTTTATACCCTGCTGGCCTTGACCTGGAAAGTTCGATACACCGCAAGTCATGCTTAGAGAAACTAGGGCAGCAAATCACTAAGAACATTCTTTAGAAAAACACAGAAACTCAATACGACCAGGTCAGCGGCTCGTGCCGCATAAGGATTATCATGTTGGCTTGCTTTTTGGTAACAGATATGTAGCTCTTGGTTTAGCGCGAGCCTGTAATTCAAAACATTTCCTTGACTTGCTACCACCACTATCATATAACTGCTGTTCTTCACTTCCACTCGCTCGCGTGGGATACGAAACTGCGAGTGCGCAACTAAATGCATAGTGCTCCAAGGTTAATCCTAGAAGACCCACCGTGTGAAGAGTGAAAGAGTTTGTTAGTTTGTCAATGTTCCTAAATATTTGTTTTGCTCTTCCACTCCTGTGCATGTCTTTGTAAATTAAGTGTTAATAATACTGTTTCCTTAAATTCCGATTATATTCCATCCTTCATACACATGCTCGGCTACGGAACCACCACTTCTGGCGCAGGGGATGTGACCCTACTTCCAACAGCCACTAGGCAGTCTCGTTTCTAAACTAAAGCCGGATGGGTGCATGCCACGAGGTCTGCAGGGGCTTAAACTTTGATTTTACTGATACGGTAATTTTAGTGTAATTTATTTTAAGACTGTTTTCGTTCACCCCTGCAGCCGGCTAGGTCCTTCCATCGGAGAGCACGCACAAAATGAACTATGCTGCCTTATGGTCTTTGACTGTGTAGCTTGGGCAGTAGCAGCTGGAGATATAAAATAATGGGCGTTCTCACACTTTCGTAAGACATATTTCCCGAATTCAGCAATTTTTTGAGGATTATTGTAACACCAATGACAACTACTAATGTTGACAGGTGCTTCTCAACCCTGAGGAGGATACAGACCTTCCTACGCAACACAATGTCTGAAGAATGACCTATGGCATTAGCAATGTTATCAATAGAAAAATCTCTGATAAATACCATACAGGATTTCAACCACAAGGTGATCAATAAGTTTGCTGGACTGAACAACAGAAGGATGGATTTCATGTATAAATAAACACTTGTCAGCTGTCCTCGAATATTTGCATTTCTAGCAATATATTACTCTCAACATTTTTACCATACTCTTACCCCTCCCCAAATGTGATAAAGAGCACCTAGTGTGTGATGTTTAGCGTAAATAATGAGGAGCTCTTAAAATACATTTTCTAGGAAATTTCCAGTGTGAATTGTACAAGAACAACAACATTTATGATGTTTATTACAAACTGCAAAAGCAGTGCAGTGAGAATTATTTATTCGGCTTTGATAGTTACATGAAAACTCTAACATACTGAAAGGTAGATTGTTTTCCCCACTCTGCTGTGTATGTGGTTTATTCAAGCAAGAACACACTGTGTATATACCAGTGTCAGCGTGTGTGAAACCAAACACTGTTCACTCTACTCATCGCTGCTGCAGTTGCTCTGCAATAGACCGACACAGGCGCCTACCATCAAGGTTGAGGTTCAAGGTCGATGCAAGGTAAAATGCTTTCTTGATTGTATCCCGTCGATTTTTATTTACTACTATTAAAGAAGCGGGTTTCTATATCACATACTGTACATGAATCTCAAAAACATTGTTACGTAATTCATTTTTATTTATACACATCTTAAGTTTAGTGGCAAATTAAAGCAACACCTTGGCTCTCCGAGAAGAACAAATTATTATGCAATTAAAGTGTTAGTCAATACAAGTTACTAATAGTTATAAGTGACTCTGCCTATTTCATTTGATAATTGTTCCCTACAAACACATAACATGCACTCTAACAATTCATTTTGAACTGTCTTCGAGGTACCTTTAAATACAAAGGCATTTCCCCAGTGATCTTTCATGGCAACATCAATAGAACTTACAAAATTAACAAAACCCTAAAACACACCAGGATTTTCTGAAGTTGCACTTTCATCATGCCGACGTAAAGCTAGTTTGAATGCCCAACAAAAATTTGGTACAATCAATAGGCCTAGAAAGAATATATCAGCTCCTATTCACTTGATTTTCTTACTGACTGTCTGTAAGCACTGTCAAGATGTGTGCGTATATTCACACTGCCTAGCAATGATAGCTTAATTGTAGCATTTTTGTATGCATGTGAATTTTTTCTTCTTCTTCTTCCATTTTCTCGCTCAAATGTGCATGGTCCTTGAAACCTGACTTTATCCCCAGGCACTAATCTCTGCACTAAAGATTAGACACAAGAAGGAAAATACAGCATATGTTTGACATCAGTAGTTATAAATAGGAGGTTCACCACTACCTGGATGCTGGATAAGGACAAGGGAACAAGTTGGTGGCCATCTTGGATGATGTCACATGCAAACCTCCTCCATCATTCTCTGCTGATGTCGGCCATCTTGGATTTCCTTTCCTGCTCTGTAATTCCTGGCCAATGGTGGCCATCTTGAATGTCCCCACTTCATGCTCTTGCATTACAAGTGGGGGCTTTCTCAGAGTCCTCCCGATCTCTTATTTTCTCATTCCTTCCTACTGAATGTCTACACTTCATGTGCTTGCATTTCATGTGGGGGTTTTCTCCATGCTATCCCTCCTGGCTCCTCATCCAGCATCCAGTGTCTATACTATTCTCTCAGAATCCTCCCTATCTCCTTTATTTTCTCATGCTCTCTAATTCCTTCCTACCGAATGATCACACTTCATGCTCGTGTTCTGTAGAGGGGTTTCCTCCATGCTATCCCTCCCTACTCCCCCCCAGAACACCTCCTCCTAGCTCCCTGCCAGAATACCAGAGTTTTCTCTGTACCATCCCTCCTGTCCCCACCAGGATGCCAGGGCTTCCACCATGCTATCCCTCCCAGGTCCCTGCCAGGATGCCAGGTTGTCTCAAGAGTCCTCCCACTTGCCTTCCTGCTTCTTGTCCGTTCGCGATGTCCCCACTTCACGCTATTAATTAAATTCCCTGTGGTGGTGGAGGGGGGGGTGTTTCCTCTCTGATATCGCTCCCTGAAAAAATTTATTTTAAGTTGCATGGGAACTCAAAAACAAAGGAGGTGTGCAGGCTCATTCCGGCCACCCTAGGGTTGCCAGCTCGACACCCTGACTGTGCGACCACCATCATATGTATGAGAAGTATTAGGAGAAGAAATAATACACACACGTATAGGCCAACACTCTCCCCAGACAATAACCTTGTAATTGTGAAAGAAATCAACACTGTACGACTATGAGAAGAAATATATAGTAAATACATAGTCATTCAAAAAATTATTTAATTCATAAAAATTAACATTAAGGATGACAATTTAAAGTGGAACAAACTATACACCAGGCCCAAGCCAGCATGGGGTGGAAAGTAGTATGCACACTACATTGCATGTGGGAAAACATTTTCTCTGTAACAACCAGCAGTGGGATAATTACACACACAACCTCGCCAGCAACACTGTCTCTCTCAAGGTTAAGAACTGCAGTTCCCCTCCACCTCCCACATTTCCAACACAAGTCAGTTGGTTACGCTAACATACGAAGGCCATCACAAGTGAAGCAATAATTAAGTGAGAAGAAAAAAAAGACTGTCTGTACACCCCCCCCCCCCCCCCCCACCTGGGATGGAAGACATCCAACCCAGAATGCACATGTCACTGTTGACACTCACCACATGACCATCGCTTATAAACTACAACATCCAATTAAAAATGCCCAAGCCGTCGGCGGTTGGTCCGCTGCCGCAGCACAGATTATAAACCAGCAACACACATTGACGACATTAAAAAAATTCCGGCAGTGCCAGCACCCCAGCCCCAAGACCATTAACGAGCACCACAGCCCCAACCCATATCTCCTGGAAGGCCAACAGTCTCACTATAGCTGCCAAGCCTTCAGGAAATTCAACATGCAGTCATGAATATGAAGTACCATGCACTGCACAGGAATACAAGCCAGAAATACATTCCAAACTCAAATCCTCCGAGACGTGGCCTGGTCGACTGTGAGAACAGGAAGGAGCAAATTGCCATTATAGCCCGTGACCAGTGGACAGGATTTTTTGTTAGCAAGCATCCCAAACTGTGGGAGAGTGCACTAGTTAGGTACTCAGCAGGCAAGTGTGAGAGTATGAAAACAAGTACACACATATTTGTTTCAAAGAATGAATTAATTTACACTGAAAATAATACATTTGACAGTGGTAAATACATACAGGTCCAATCACACAGTTCTTGCAATGCTGTGTGTCCAATTACATATCAGTAAGCGCCGACCTCGGTACCCGCTATTGTGGTGAGAATCAAATCCTAGCCACTTGATGAAAATCTTGCTACCTCGTATGCAAAGTACCTTCTCAACTAAATAGACATCGGGAAACTTAATTGGCACTATCTCTGGTTCGTAAAGTCCACCCTTCAACCCATCACCATTCAAACTAAGGAGATGATACATCCGTGGTTCCTAATGGGGCATCTTGTCAACCGTTTAGACTTTGGTGCTCCAGTTCTGTGTGTAGGATTTTGCAAATATGCCTTTCAATTGTGATATCTGCACATAGTCGCCGATCTGCGCTTTAGCCTTACGCTTGTCCAATCTCTTCGAATTTTTTTAACACAGTCGACAGCAAAGAATTACCTTTAATGTCCACTGGGCACATGCAGAACATGTGGTGCACTCGTCTACTGTAGGCGTACACCAAGCAAGGCAACAAGTCTAGCCACTTGTAACTTTCCTGCGACGAAAGTTCTCACCATATGTCATTCTTCAGAGTATGATTAAATTGTTCCATGATGGAACCCTTCATCTCTCTAAACGTATTGTAGTAATTACGTTTATTTGCAGCCATTAGCAAACAGAAGGCCGGATTGTAGAATACTCTGCCAATATCCATCTGCAGATTCTTAGGTGGCCCATTATCTTGCAAAACAATCTCATTGCATCAGCCACATCGATGCCTCATTTCCTGCAAACAGGCACCACCCATTCATATTTACTGAAACAATTTATTACAGTCTCCATGTATCTGTGGTCCTTATCAGCAGTAGCATACAGAATAATTTCAACCAGATCAGCCTGGTACAAATCTTTCAATCCGAAGATGAATACTTTTCGCCTGCGAAATTACAACTATCAGGTCAATGGAGCTAAGCAGCGATCTGTGCATGAGACATTGTTTCTTACTGTATGTAACCACCTTCACACAATTCTTCTAAAATAATCACAATTTAGTTTGTGTGGGAATTATTACCAGTTTGCTGAGATGCAATTGGCAGCCATAGATATGATAGGAGCTCATTTACGTCATGCTAGAATATATACTAAAGCTGGCTTTGCCATCAAGCTTCGAAGACAGACTCGAGCCGCTTGCTAAGCCAACATCCGGAAACAGGTCAGCAACAATGCCAAATCTTGTGTGTGTCTCGTCCTAATAAGCGTTGCTGGAAGCGTCATTGTCTGCCAAATGTGCACTCGTGAGGCTAAGTAGTACTGGTGAAGTGCCTCTCAAGAGTATCCTCCAGGCTCGTGCTTAAACAGCAACTCATCATCGATTAGCACAAAATTATTGAGCAGAAAATATATATGTTTGTTCCCCAAGAACCATTTGTTATTGCACCTATAAACACCATACGTTCCATCATTAAATCTTGTTGTGGGCAACAAAAGGTAATTGTAAACTGACATAGTGCGCAAATGAGATCCATCTTCTTTACATTTCTACTAAGCTAAAGGCAAATCATCATCTTCAACACATGCAGTATCCTCCTACAGAAGTATCTCACGCTTCCTCCCGCCCTTGGGTTCGACGTCCGGTTCAGTCTTCATTGCAGCAGGGACAACTGTGTGCTGTAAATTATCTAGCAGAGAATTGATCGGGCAAAAGGTGTCTTCCTATCTAGCAACACGCTCCATATGTGCATGCCTAGCCAGTAAATATTTATGATGCACACTTTCAATTACACTATGTAAATCCTCGATGGTAGCGTCAAATATAATAAAAACAAAAAGCTGAATGTACATAGTATATATATTATGGGGATGGCACTTTGCATCTGTACAATCAGCTTTGTAATGTTATCTTTAGGCGTGGAGATTAGCTGGAAGTGCATCTCACACATGCTGATAACGATTCTATTTACCATTGTCTATGCCAAGTCAGATAGCCTCTCCCATATCCATGAGTCCCACACCCAAAGGGTGGACTTGTGCTTCTAACTGCATAATTAAAGCGTCCAGCTTACTCACACCCTCCATCAAAGCATTAAGGTGCTCATCCAGTTTAGAAGCTAGGGTGGTAATAGCCTTGTCAAATCGCCCACCTACAGCATTGAGCTTCGTCTCCACAGCCACGAGCTTGTCTCCCAGAGCTGCAAGTTTGGGCACAATGCCAGTCAAAGTGGGAATTTGAGCAGACATAGTACTAACAAAACTGAGGTTCGATACCATGAATAGTGTATTGCTGTGCACTTGTGGCCAGTTTGTCTACACCCTCGCTCGCTACATCAAGATGATCCTTCAATGTAGCTTGAACTATACTGTAATAGTGGGTTAACGGACATGTAATGTGTACAGACTGCCACAAAGACTCGCGTAAGAGCGCCAATATGAAATATAGCTTATACTTCATACAAATATGTAATATAATATGTAGGGAGCTGTGGAGAACACACACAAAGCCTCAGCGTTGCGATAGCCAATATGAGATATAATCATATTTAATTCAAATATATTCATATATATATATATATATGCTGTGTATGGTGTAGAATTAGCATACTCAACAATGGGACAATGCATATAACACTTGAATGACCAGGCTGCATAGCTGACTTGCAATAAATCAGTAGAAAAGGATGTGATCTTACCTAGGCTGCCTCTGTATAATGCCCCAGTGCAGTCCTGGGCCGGTAGGTGAACAAGTTTATTACCATTAGCACCCCCTAGAAACTAGCATTTGGCACGTACACCATTTATGTACATACATCAAAATAAGGCAGACAATTGAAAACTCTAGTAAATGCATATGTAAGACCCTGGGTAGGAAATAGGTTAACTTGACACTACAATAGAGAAAAAGACAAACCAGATATGCCCTTTGAATAAATTTCATTTATTATACTTTCCATTTCCTTTTGTATTGTAATTGCTTACATCAGAAATAATTAAAAACCCTGATGGCTATATGAGAAAAACTATAACGACAACAGACTATCCGAACAACACTAAAAGTGGTCATGCCTAGCCTACTTGAACCCTTTTACGGTTACGTGACATAGCTTGCCAGAGTCTGAATATATTGGTTTCAAACTCAAATTAATTAAACTGTTCTCTGTAGTAAATATTATGTTAAAACCAATTGTGTTCTCACTAAATAGTGTAGCTCTGGTAGAAACTACTCATATCAGAGGTTTTGCAGTGGGCTCATGTATGCTGGAAATTTACGTACTTATAAAAGTCAATATGGCGTCACGTATGTACAGAAGCTAACGGACATCGAGCTGAATCAAAATGTAAATAAAATTAGGTCCAAATGAAAATGTCAGATCTTTTTGTAGGACTTATCTTTTAATCACCAAGCGGATTGAAGGTAGGATGCTCTTGTAGGATTTGGCGTAGCAGAATGAAGGTGGAAATACGTGCAGCTCCGCTCTACATGTACGTAGACAGCGTGTTAAAACTATCTAGCTCCTGACCACATAACCTCGCGAATGGGCGACCATTGACACAAGCTCCGTTGCTGGTTAAAAATTTACTTAAAAGTTGGTTCAGGGACACGTCTACACACCCTAAAACTAATTTAAAGTCCTACCTCTCCATCCACTTCAGATGAGAGGTCCGCCCATGTCTGACATTGTTGGAGGCTGCTAGCGAAGAGAGTGTTAGTCTTTGCAGGCTGATGCTAGCTTAGAGGGGCCTATAGCGCCAGCCAATCAAAAATCAGGATTTAAACCTGAAGGACAATGGGGATCAAAACTATTCAAACCACCCATATGAACCACTTCTAACGACCTAAATGAAGAAAAGCCAAAGAATACGTGATCTCGGAACTGAGATATAATAAATAAAATGTAGGAAGACTTACAAAATTGAGATCACACCAAAAATAAATATTAATTTTATAAAAATAAATACACCATGAGAAATGAATTAGCCTATCAAAATTACACATAATTATTATTGCCACCATACATCTAAGGTTTAAAAATCTTACATGTTAAGAAAAATAAAATTAATAAAAATTATTAAAATTTACATAGACAGTTGAAATCATATAAGTGATGTGTGAAAAATATTACATTAACTCTTGCATGACAATATGCGTACCAATAAGATCAGGAAAAATAATATAAGTTAATTGTATGCATTAAACCCTATTTTTATGGGCATTACAAGCTGACAGGGCAGTGAGAACTCTGTTGTCAACTTGCCCGCCCGAATCATTAACCTTCTTCTCCACAGCCGAGAGCTTGCCACTAAAATGTATATTGTCAGTCAATGTATGAAACTGAGCACCCATCTTAGCCGACACCATACTGACAGCAGCAAATGTCGATCCCATGTTGACCACAACATTTAGCTTCCTACTTAAAGCAGTCAGTGTGCCTGCACCCTCTGTCTTGACATTAAGGTGCTCGTCCAGTTTAGTAGCCAGAACAGTAAGAAATCTGTCTGCAACTTGCTCTCCACCAGCATCGAGTTTTGTCTCCATGGCCACGAGCTTGATTCCTAAAGCAGTGAATTGGAGCGCATCTTCAGCCAATTTGCGAATCTGAGCTTCCATCTTAGCAAACATTGCATTCATGTTGACGAATAGCCATCCATCTATGACCTCGAGCTCAGTCCGAAGCAAAATCAGTCAGTGTGGAGACACTCTCGATAAATGTGCCAGCATATTCATATTGAAGAAATGGCCTTCCACATTGGTGAGCCTCACGTCTAAAGCCAACAGTTTGCGCACACCTTCAGTCCATGTGAATAATTCAGTAGTCGTGGCTGTTTGAACCCTGCTTGCTATTCGCTTGCCACACTGTTGAATTTTGTCTCTAAAGCAGCAAGCCGAGTCATACTGTCCGTTAATGTGCGAAGACATGTCTCAGTGTAGTGTTAGCAGAACTGGCTTGCAGTACTGCCAGTGGTTGTAAAGCCTCTGAAGTGACGCTGCGGACAAACGATAGATTAGCTAGTCATTTTCGGACGTACGAGATTCTTTGCCATTTCCTTCCGAAACTGCAGTTGTTATCAGTAGACGTAGTACAGCTATAAGTTGCATTATTCAGGCCTCTATGGCCGAACTTGGATACGGCATAGCTCATTGTTCACTAATGAGCGATAATGAACTGATCGAATCCCCTTCGATACCTTCCCTTATGAGGCAGGAGATCCTTAGCTATCACAAGGAAACCATGCGATTCTTGCCAGCAACATGAGAACATACTTTTAAATCTGTCAAATGTCATATCTGCATTAACGTGATTGGAGTAAAAATGACGTAAATTCATCATTTTTACTCCAATCGCGTAAATTCAGGTCATCCATACAAAATAGATTGAGGAAAATTACTTTGTCGTGCAGAAGCTGCTTAGACATGCGTAAATAAGTTTGACATACGTAAATCGAATCCACTGTTACATAGCGGCCCATGCTAATATACTGCTGCATGGTAGTCTGTTTCTTGCATGCCACATCATCGAAAATAAACACAGAGTTTGGCAAAGTATCACTTGGCAGCACGACTTCTTCATTGTCACTAAATGTAAAATAATGTAAACCATCTACAGTTTGTAGTACTTGCACTAGGTATAGGTGGTTTGGCTGTTGAAGCAATTTTGAATATAGGTAAATGTTCTCGAACCAAAGACTGTTGGGTTCCTCCAAAAGGCTCATGTCTTTCCACAGTTACTTGATACCACTATAATACCTCACATCGTAGTTGGGAGCAGCTTCTCATGATGTGATTGACAACAGATAGTTTCATCATTGGCATTGATGCGAATGGGAAGCAAGATGGTCTGTGGCGTGATCTCCATTGTACTGATAAATGAACGGGTAAACCACAGGTACTTATGGCAACAGGGCCATGTTCAAGACAGTCTCAGATCAGGTGATGTAGATGGCCAAGTTTGAGGTTGGATGAAGTGGCCGGCCCCGCCCCATGAAACAAACGTATAAAGTAGACATTACAATAAAGTAGTGTTAGTATGCCATTACGTGCCATGGGAGTAAGACCAAGAGGGGATGTGGTCTGGTGAATAAGTTGATCAACAACCTTCATTTCGAGTCACACATTCCAGGCTATAAATATTGCAGGCCCAGTACGACTAGCATGGAGACTGAAGTGAGGCGACGTCACTGTCGATTCATATGATGAGGTGTGCAAGGAACACAACATTGCCTACGCGACAAGTAGCAAGTTGGAAGATAGGCACGTGGTAGACTCATTCTCATGGAAAAAGCCAGGTTGATAGTTTGATCGTGCAAGTCCAAACTCTGTGAATGTCTAGCTACCTGGGGCATGTCTAAGATTATGAAAACTAAGTCAAGAGGGAAATGGATTTGCAGTTTGGGAGGAAGAAAAATATCAGGGAGACATGGAAGAAACCTCACAAAGAATTAGGGAAGCAAGGCGGCATCTTGCCAGCACTAGGCATCCTTGGTGGCCTTATCTGTGGCACAAGTGGTATTGTGAGAGTGGTAAACACAGTGAAGTAAGAAAATAAGCAGTTGGCAGAAACCATGCATCACAATAGACATATGGAGATGCTTGCCAGAGGTAAAAAATGGCAGCAGGCTGTATCTTCGACCCTACAATGTAGGTGGAGGTGGAGGAGAAAAGTGAAAATGGGGGGAAGGGGGGAAGAGGGTTGCATGAAAGAAGCAGTCATAAGGTCCCTACCCAGTTGCCCACTCAAACATATACATACAAAAGTTTATCTGTAAATTCAAAATATCCCATTTCCATAGCATGTTCGTCCACGACTGCCTACCATGCTGTCCGAGACGAGTTTAGTGCGTTATAGTAAACCTAGATACCAGCCTAGGGCCGGGCACACATTAGTACAGTGATACGGCTAAATACTTTGACAGATATGGTAATTTAAGGGCACCACCGAAACTGAAAACGTTTTTGAGAGGCGTGCAGTTACAGTATAACACCAAGGCAGAGTAACTGCCTCAAGGGTGGAACTGTGGACACCATCTGTGCTTCCTTTCAAGGTAGATATACAAACCATATTTAACGAGAATGCACTACTTGTAAGCACCAGACATATCTGTAACCCTGATCATGTCAAGCAATAGCTCGGAATTGTGCTCTGTGCACTTTCCCCTGCTGAAGCTGGATGGGGCATGGCCCATCACACTGATTAATTTTCAAACTTACTTCTCTGAACCAAACATAGATGAATACAATTGCATATATCTATATGTCAAGGAGGACAGTAAAAGAGGAGATGCGTGTACCCACAGGTTCATATGATATTGAAGATATAGATGAGTCACTTAAGCATGTACTGGGACCAGACGTGATGGTGCTGCGAGGTAACACTAATATGCTAATAGCAAGATGTACTGTACTGCTCAGATAGACTTGACACAAAGCGATGCACTCTCACCTATGCTTGGACTCATAAACATGAAGTACACAGCGAATAAAATGCACAAATCCACCCTGCCAGTAAACATTTTCCCTGCACATTATAAGAATAAACTGTAATTTGGTTACCGGTTCATACCTCAATGGCAAGCCCAGCCAAACACTGAACGAATTTTCTGCAATGGTACCTCCATGCTTTAAGCTGGTGGATGTACTGAAGACACCCATTTACATTCCACATGACGGAGAGCATACAGGATGTGGTCAACTCCATAGTAGATCAAGACCATCGTTTGATTAATTTCCGAGGTGAGGAAATAAACTTACGTCTACACCTATGCAAAGATCGGTCAGAAATTTAAGCAAATGAGCACGAAAGTAATAAAAGTTGCTTACCGTACTAAACTAAAAGTCAGGACGTTTCCTTAGAAGATCAGAACTGACAGTCAACAAATATAGACATGGAAATATTAAACATAGCCAAGATGACAGGCTTCGAAGACACAATCACCAAGGCAGAAATCCACATGTACATGCCCAATCAGCCAGGTATAATGTTCTCTCATCCAAGGTTTGGATCCCTGTACAAAACCAAGATATATACACCATACCATGTCATTTGTATTTCAGGTTCCCAGGAACGATTACAAAAGCAGGCAATGCTGTACCAGTGACAACCAAAATCTTCTAAAATGGTATACCACACGTAAGTAGAATCGTGTACGAGTTGAATGGTTGTGCAGTTGATGCAACGAGAGATGTTAGAATTACAGCCACCATAAAGTTAACTCTCATTGTAACACAACCAACTCCCAGCATCCAAAATGGCAGGCTGGAAGATCGAAGCAAAATATAAGATCCCAGTCTATGTTAATGGAAAATTCTAATTTTGTATTCCACTAGCCATACTATTATGGTTCGTGGAAGACTACAAGCAAGAAATTATAAATTGCAAGCATGAGCTAGTTATCTTCATGGCCAACACGCAAGCAAACGTGATCCTGGATACTAATGCAGCACTGGAAGCCATGGCGCTGGCCATACAATCTATTGAATGTTGCTCCCAGACATCCAGGTGAAAATGTCGGAGCACATTAAATTTTTTTAATATACAGAGAAAGGTAGGAATATCTATTTTGTGTTTCGAAAATGGAGTTTGGAGATGTGCCCAAGTGTCCCGCTCTGCAAGTGCAAATTTGAATATCAAAATGAGTTTCACAAGCGAGAAGCCTTGCTACATAATAGTCGCATTTCAGGTGGGCAAACAGAATGCTATCAATGCAGACCGTTTGAAATTCGATCATGCAAACATAAAGAACGTTACAGTTTTCCTCAACTCTGAGTATTACCCATATGGTGATTTAAACTTAGATTTTGTGAACGGTACGTACATGGTACTGTATCAAATGTACACAGACTTTCAGAGATCCTACTATGGACAAACACAGTCACCAATACTGAAACCAGACGAGTTCACGAACAGCACTTCCCTGCTAGTGTTTGACGTTAGTAAACAGGATAGATTACATCAGGTATAGTCTACTGCTGGATTTAAATGACCGCCTTGGAGAATTTACCAGCCAAAACTCAGGCCTACACCTTAATAATTCATGACAGACTGGTCACGTTCAACATAGTTAAAATACTAACGTAAGTGGTATCTATTATCCATTCACCAACCGACCATCACAATGTTTGCGAACATACAAGGCTGCATGTCTCCAGGTGGTTTCATAATCAAACACATCTGCAGAGTGTATGTAGATAGCAGCATTGTAACAAGGACATTTCTATCCCAGTTTCCATGGAGGCTCATTACAAATTATTCCAGTATTCACGGTCACTGGATATTTAGGGGGAGAGAGAGAAAGGTGAGTCATATATACGAACCACAAGTACCTTGTACGCTAGGTATGTAGGGTGAGACGGGGCAATGAGTCAAACAAGTTCATTACACATTACTCTGGTGTACACAACCACTGCCTCCCTACACAAGTGTAGGAGGAATGTGGTGCCCCCTCCCTCCATTCCAAGCGATTGTGTAATATATAAACCTCACCCGACCTGTTGTCCGTTACTTGTGATCGGTCAGCTCGTTCAAGTGTATTCTGTTCGTTCATTTGCTGCCCCACGCTGTTACCTTCACGTGAGCGCTCCACCATTAGCCTTACTTCACATTCAATGCTTGTAGTATTACATCATCAATTGCATCTTGGTGCTAGATGGACAGTGTACTTGGTTCACTACATTAGCTCATGCATGTGTCTATGATGCTCGTTATCTCTGCTTGCATAAGTGGGAGAGAGGGAGGGCAATTAACCATGTGTATGCATTCTGCTCATGAATGAGTGCATGCCCGCTGTGGTGGGTGGGAGAGGAGGCAAATGGTAGGCTCCCTTCCCGCATGCTTAATGTGCTTGGTCCACCCCTTTGAGGCGGGGCATGAAGACGAGTCTACAAAAATAAACTAAACTTCCGGGCCCAATGTGCACACGGTATAGGGCGGCTCCCTCCCAGGGTGGGGTGACTGGCTGTTTGGTCCTACCTCCCTTTACAGGCAAAGCTGTGACGCTACAAAAAAGAAAAATACACCAACCTTAACTCACAGGCCTGTAGCAGATTTTTTACAGCATGTTTTTTTATTGTAAGTTGGTACCACGGTACAGCATGGTGCATGCAGCCCACACACACTCTCTCTGTACTGTAACTTTATTGTTCACAATAGGAGTCGTGCACGAGTGTCAGTGGTTAGATGTATCACTTGGGACTAATAAAAAACTGACTTACTCCCAGCCTGCAAGCACACACACACTAACTGTAATAGGGCAGCCTGCCACCATGTTCTGAGACACTACAGTATAAGGTAGGGATGAAGCTGACCGAATGAATGAGTGAAACCTGCCAAAAGTATCTCACATACATACGAACTCTCTCCACATAAAATGCTACAGATCATGATCGTTAGCAGATTTATTTACGTCCCCGTTCTGTGTGGAGGGTAATCTATTGAAACAGCTCGCTCTGACCTCAGGAGTGTTTTCAGATGGGACTGGCCACACATGCACCTGGCGGATACATGTAGCTGCCCCCTGCGGCACACGGGGTGTGGAAGGCGTGACGGAATGTGATGGTGTGGGGGAGTGTCTGCAAACACTCCGAGTGAACTTTTCTTTTTTATTTGGATGTTCACTATACTGTGTGGTACTCGATCGATATGGAACACTCATATGAATCATATCGCAGGAACATGATGTATGTTGATGCTTAGGCTAGTTGTGAGGCATGTATTTTCAGGCTAGCATAGGATTATACATAATTCCTCATCCTAGTCGTCCGCTGTCAAGCAACCCTTTGCACGTTCTGTCAGACTGGCACGTCAAGACTTCCTTCGTTGGGTTTTCTCTGCCTCTTCCACGAGCAAGATGTATTCTGGTCATTCTTCTTTGCCATTTTTATTTCTTTCCCACCACTACATAATTATCTTTGGAGTCATTGTCTAGTTCTTCCACATAATTGACTAATGCACTCCCTATGCGAGCACTGACACTACAATGCAGTTTCTGCAATTGGGTGTTTACCATGCACGAACGGCTTACATCATGAGCACACTTGCGCCCTTAACCCATCCTGGGAGGCACAGTACATGTGCTATAGGTGTGGGAAGGTATTTGCTCGCACCAACAAACTCACCAACCATCTTAAAACATATGCAGATCAGATCAGACAGGGTACTTCGACTCATTACAAGTTCTGCAATGAAGGTTTTGAACTTGCCACAAATGCCAGACAGCATGAGCACACGTGCAGGATGAACCTCAATGCTGAGTCACTGGAGTGTAGGAAGTGTGGGAGATAGTTTACCTGTGCTTACAATCTATGTGCGCACAGCGCTAAATGCAATGGAACCACCGCCCCACCGCTGGCGAAAAGGGCCTGCGTGGCTGTGGCATTCACCTCCCAGCCAGGGCTGTTCAATGCATCGCAGCCTGTAGCACTCGTTCTGGCCTGCATTATCATTGCAGAGGGCCAATATTGTAGTAGGGCTGTCGTCACTGGTGCCGGCAAGCTTAACGAGTATGGTTTTGTGGAGGTGGAGAGCATGTATCAGGGCATGATGAAGCCTTACATTGCCAAGAATACCTTGAGCCAGGCTATGGATATTTGCGGCTACCTCAATAGGATGAAGAAAATCATTGGCCAGCTGGAACAGAAAATTGACGGACAGGGGTAGTTTAATATTTTTCTTGAGTGTGAAAATGGCAAACCTGAGCTGCGCAAAGATGAAGTGGACCAGCGTGCTTCCAAAACTAAGAGCATGCCCCTCTTCAATGCAGGCAACATTGAAGATATCTTGTTGGCCATCATTGCTAAGATATTCCAGAAAGACGAGTACATGGGGAAGGGAAGTGGCTGGACCCACACCTCTGTGAAAAGGGTTCCGCTGAGTGTCAACAAGCTTGACCTGCTGAGAGCCTCCTACTACATTGCCCTGCCTGATAACCCACAAAACTGGGATCAGCAGTGTTTCAAATGCAATCCTGGCATGCTATGTAGAGGGTAAGCAGCATCCTGAACATTTTCACCAGGAATATCGTTACAACACTAATTTTTGAGGTTAAAAATATTTTTTTTTGTGATTTTTAGTTAATTTTTTTTTTTTTTTTTTTTTTTTTTTTTTAGTGGTATTTTTGGCTTGCTCTCTCTTTTTTGTTCGGATGCCCTAGATTTTATGCCAGCAGGAAGTTTCCTATCACTGTTTTTTTTTGTTAAGATCTAGGGCTACACTTAAAATGATTATGCTTTTATTATTTCCATATGGCATTTTATTCCTTGGAGGTAAGGAAATTAGGTTGTTTTGGGATGGGTTAAGCACTCCATATTACTTGTTAATTTTGTTAGGTAATAAACAAGTTTTTTCTTTTTGCTTATAAGTAAGGTGGTGATAATTTCATGATTGTTTAGTTCAAAATGCATTTTTGGGGAAGTCAATGTCTAAAGTAATTTTATGTCAATGTTGTAGTGGAAAGTTAACTGATAGTGTCTTGTTTAGAATAAATTACTTTAAATTTAATTCTTCTGAAGCGACGACAGCTGGTTGTATTTTCCTTAACCTACGTGCGAGTTTTAAAACCCCCTTTCAGCAGTTCGGAAGAATTGTTATCTTCTGCTAATTTAAAACATTGGGTGCAACTGCAAGCTGTGACGACGATTTCCCTGATAATAGCTGGGATGTTGTGATGATCAGTACTTTTTACCACTAAGCTTGTAAGGGGAAAGGAGAAGTTGGCAGTGAACTATCAATGTATCGATCATGGTGGTGGTGGGCTCTGA
The DNA here is from genome assembly GCA_029891345.1 of Dryococelus australis. Lineage (NCBI taxonomy): Eukaryota > Metazoa > Arthropoda > Insecta > Phasmatodea > Phasmatidae > Dryococelus > Dryococelus australis. The sequence goes on along the minus strand of CM056998.1, from coordinate 191,552,438 downwards.
TTGGCCAGCCATGACGTCAGCCTCACTCGTGACATCATGGAAGCAGCTGGTGTTTATTGGCAGTAACTATACAGGTCAGGGAGTCGTGAGTGGGAGAGGATTGTGGATGGACAGCTGTTGTGAGCTGAGGTTGCGGCGCAGGTGCGCAGCCCGGGAGGAGGCTGCGACATCAAAATAATGAAAAGTCTTCTTGAAAATCTTTGTTTTTGTGTGGTCGGGACAGTCGTCCCTGCTTAGCAGGAAGAATGGCCCCGACCATGCCTTTAAATATCTAGACTTTAATAAACAAGTTGTCAGTTGCTTAAAGATAATATAGGAAACAGCATGCGAGGGTGTAGGAGGTGTCGAGAGACCAGGGCTGCAAATTTAAATGTAAATATGTTTTATCCATCAGCGCTGGCCAACGGGCCATCACTGTTAGATTTCTTATGTTGTAATTAAACTAACGACGACTTGGGGAGAAACCTACATTAGAGTTGTTTTTTGACCACTTAGGAAAGATTTAAATATAAGTTTATGGATATCAGTAGTGCCTGGTTTGTAGATGGCTCCCTCCACTGGTTGTTGGGTTCGTCGGTGGTGGAGTTGTGTTGGTACTACTGCACTGACCGAAACCGAGGTCTAGGTTATGTTTTCAGATGTCTTCTGTTCACAGGTTCCTTCCTTAAGTAAAATTTCAGGCACTTACTATTTATTTTATTGCATTTTAAAGTCGTTTGACCCTTATCTTGGTTCCTAAATTAAATCTTATTCTAGTTATTTAAAGCTCTGTTAATTATCCTGGCCAATCTATTTATAAAATGAATGGTTCTATAAGCACCCATAACTAAAGTAACTTTAATGAACATGGGTATGATTTTCATTTCAGCCCTTTGGGGGCAAATGGTTGAGCGCTACTGCTATAGATAAATTTAAGCAAATTCAAATATTCTAATGCACTGATCCCAAATAATTCAGGTTAAGTTAGCTTAATAGTAGCAAAGTAACTTTAATGAACTTGTCAATAAGAGGACTGTCTGCCCCTATTATCTTTGAAGTAACTGTACTCACGTATGGGTGAGCTACACAAGTGAGAAGGGCATCCTGTTAGCCCTACAGTAGATTGTTTGTTTTTCTCACTTCTGAATTTGAACACTGGGTAAACCAGTGTGTTTTCTAAATATCATTTTTATTATTATTTTAAACTGTTTAGATAGTTCTTTTTAATAGTTGTGACTGTCATGTCTCTGTTAATAATTATTTTTTAAACACATTTTATTTTTTTTAACAATAGTTCTTTTTGCAAGTTGTATGGAATAACCCCCCCCCCCTTCCCACACATTTGCAGCTCTCGAACACCTCAGATAAAATTAAGAGCATAGTATTTAGGCACTGGGTGCCTATTAATGGATAGTATAATCTACTTTATTAGTTATTACCTTGATGCATTGTTTGTGTGTCAGAGTCAGAGTCCTGAATCGGTCTTGGCATATCTCATCACCTTGTGAGTAAACCCCTCCCCCTACCCCTTTTTCCCATAAACCACCCACCCCCTCTTTTTCCTTACTCCTTGTTTACTTTTGGTTTAAATTTACTTTTTTTTGGTTTTTCTGATAAGTGGTTAGGGTACAGGGTATCGTGCTGGCCCTGCTGAGTAAAAGTTACAGCACATGGTGGAGGCTTCGCAAGTTAAATTTTGGTGTTGGCTCATTTTTCTATTTTTGTAAGTCTAATTTTTATCCCCCACCCTACCTCACACCTCCTTATCCCTCCCCATAACATTTGGTGTAGTCTCCTGGTAGTTTCACTGGTTGGTTACTACTGGAGGTCACTCCTCCTATCTCTCCCCGTAACAATATTATGACCTTGAGACAAAATTTAATTTTAGTGGACTAGAGTTCCCCACCCCTCTGCATCAAATACCCCTGTTGAAGAGGAAGAATACAGGTGCTGAGACACTGGCTGAGCACAGGCGATACTGTAACAAACATGTGACAGTCCATGTCGACACGCCCCAGCCAGAGAAGAACGACAAGACTCCTGTGCTCAAGTCATGTTCACCAATTTCGAAGCCATACTGGTGCCGGTTCAGATGTGCCAGCCAAATCCACAGGCATCCTACACCTATAGGTGCCACAAGCACAAGCCCTATATCTACGGCATCTACACCAAGATGGATAACAACATAATACCGGCCTCCAATGCCTCCAGTCTCCCAACAAATTAAAATTGTACACCAGGGAGGATGCACTAAAGCGCTTTATGGAGGAAATTATGAGGACCAGCAGTCTGGTGAAGGAGATATATAGCCAGTCCGAGCGTATGTGAATACTGACTTCTGGCAAATGGAATGGCTATGCCCTGGCCATCACCTGCTGCCACTGTCTGACCCCTTCACCCGTGATAACCACAAGGTGCACGACCATGACAATTTCACTGGCAACTTTATCAGGCCAGAGTGCAGTAATTGTAACAAGCTTCACAGCCACCCCAAGAGATTACCAATCCTCTTACACAACTTGACATATGATGCTAATTTTATTACTAAGCGACTTGGATACAATACCCAAGACATATAAATTATCCCGCACACAAAGGAAAAACTTCTCACCTTTAATAAAAGTTTGAGCAACAAATTTTATATTCAGTTTATTGATACATTTAGATTTGTCTACAAGCCTCACAACACTTGTGCAGAACCTGCCATCTGCCGACTTCAAGATAACAGCGACGTTCTTCGACCACCGGCAGCTCGAGTTGGTGACTCAGAAAGGAGTGTTCCCCTATGACTATGTTGACTTGTGTGGGAAGCTCGACAAGCCACAGCTGCCGGGCTTTGATGCATTCCACAACTGCCTCACCAGATGCAGCATCACACAAAATGAGTACCATCATGTGCAGATGGTCTGGGTGGCATCTAGATTTCACACACTGTGAAACTACTAACTTGAAGACTGATGTTCTGCTACCATGTGATGTCTTCAAGAACTTCCAGGGGCTATGTCTGTCCACACACCGACTTCAATGTGTTCGGTATAAGAGTGCCTCCTGATTCTCATTCGATGCAATGTTGCACAAGATGCAGGTGGAGTTAGACTTCCTTGTCGACTACTATGTCCAGCTGTTTATCGAGGCTAGTATCTGTAGAGGGGTGGCCCAGTGCATCAAGCATCACGTGGAGGCGAACAACAAGGATGTTACTGCCATGCATGATGCCAGCAAGCGGTCTATCTACCTCCAGTAGACACGAATAACTTGTATGGATGGACAATGTCCTTGCCGCTGATATACTATGGTTTCAAGTGGACCGGCAAAGATGTTGATGTTATAACCATGCCGGATAATTGAGATATTAGCTACATACTGGAGGTGGATGTAGAGTACCCTACCACAATCCACAAGGGCCATAAAGACCTTCTGTTCCTGCCAGTGAATGAGTGTCCCCTGGAGTCCTAACAAACAAAGGTCATGACCACCCTTGAGACAAAGAAGAATTATATTTAACATTATGTTAATCTCAAGGTGACATTGGATCATGGATTAAGGCTGAAGGCTATACAACGGGTCCTACAATTCAACAATAAGACGTGGTTGAAGCCTTATGTTGAACTGAATGCAGAGAAATGCCAAGCAACCCAAAAAAAGCCTTCGGGAAGGACTTTTACAAGCTAATGAACAATGCTACATATGGTAAGCTCATGAAGAATAAGCATAAGTGTCAGCCTATGGAATGTGTATGCACCAAACTGCATGCAAAGACACTTATTGCCAAACAAGCCTTCAAATGTAGAACAATATAGGATGAATCTCTATCGCTGGTAAAACTAGATCACAAGCATATTATATTTGATAAGCCCATCTATGCTGGCTTCACCGTACTTGACCTGTCAAAGACTTTCATGTACCACTTCCACTATAACTTAATGCTGGCACGGTATGACGGTAATATGAGCCTGATCTATACCAACACAGACTCCTTTGTGATGGAAATCGCCTGCCCCAACTTCTACAGGGACCTCCTCTCAGACCTGGCACTTATGGCCGAGTTCGATACCAGTGCTTACCCTCCCACTCATCCCTTCTACTCGCCTGCCAACACAAGGGTGATTGGCAAATTCAAGGATGAATACCAGGGCAATGATATGATAGAGTTTGTCAGGCTGAGAGCGAAGCTGTATGCATATACGTGTACAGATAAGGTAGTGAAGCGAACTAAAGGGATACATAAGAGCATTGTATGAAATAACATCACCACGGAACATTATAAACAAATATTATTGAACCAGCACTTAAAAAGTGTACAGGTCAACAGCATTACATCGCACTATCACAACGTATATACAGAATGCACTAACATACTAGCTGTTTCGTAGATGGATAACAAATGCAAGAACCATGAATAATACTGTTCTGTACACGCACCTCCGAGACAGGCATGTATCATATATGTGTCTGTCTCAGAGTGAATGGGGCCAGGATGCAAAGTAGGAGGCAGTTCCTTGCCCCGGGATTGTCAAAGCTGAAGTGCTTCTATTCCCCTCTCTCAAAATGAATTGTGTGTGTGTTTATTAATTCAATATGTTTTTTTAAAGCATACTATAGCACATGCAAGAGTCATATTGATCCTTTCAGGTATGCTGCTGTTAATGTCTGCTGGTAGCCGTATGCTATGCTCTGTGTATGTACTGTTTCTGCAATCACTCGTGTGCGTTCTTTTACACTGTTCTAGTTACATGATTTTTTTAGCATACTACAACACAAGCAAGAGCAATATTCATCTTGCCAGGTATGTTGGCTGGTAGCACGCAGTAGCCTGTGCAAGAGGTATCCTTATCTTGTCAGGTGTGTTACCAGTATGCTCTGCTGTGTGAATGTACTGTTTTTCCCAGCAGCACTCTGCAGCACATGGAAGAGACATATTTATCTTGTCAGAAGTGTTGCTGTTGGTGGATGGTGGCACTGTTGAATTGTGGCACACTGTAGTCCGTGCAAGAGCTATCCTATTCTTGTCGGACATGTTACTGATACGTCATGATGTGTGCTATTTCACATTCTAAAATCATTCGTGTGCATACTTGCGCACAGGATTTGTCATCTATGATGGGTCTCCAACCTGGGGTTGTGAATATGGAATGGTATTCGAATCACACTAGGACTGTAGTAACTAGTGATTGCTTTTATTCGCTATGTAATGTGCTGTCCCTTTTATCTTCCTCTACCTTTACTGAACTCTTCCCTTTTGTTGTCACCTTTCTGTGCATTCTTATGTCCGCTTTATCGATATTTTTAGATGGGTGGTTTTTCTCCTTGCTGCGTTGTAAGCTACCTGTGCACTATGCTTGCAGCGCCACTGGTGTCTCTCTTCTTACACACATACATGTATATAACTTGTTTGCATATAAGGAAAGAAATTCCCAAGCCCAGGAGGCAGAGCGTAAAGTGCAAGGGCAGTGCTGCAGGAGCAGTGAGAGCAACCACGATGCTGTCAACAAGGACGTGTGGGTACTTATGCTACTGCTAGTTATTGCAGAATGAAAATGTTTCCCACACGTACGAGGAACAGTTACGTTACAGCCCACATGCAGTGAGGTTGGATGTATTGTCCATTTCATCTTAGGTCTGCATCAATGGGTGGGAGGGGTAGGGCATGAAGTGAGGAGGAGAGAACAGACAAGAGATAGGAAGGATATCGGGAGAGCTCCCAAGGGATAGAACCTAGCATCCTCGCAGGGAGGAGGGATAGTACTGAGGAAACCCCCTCAACACAATGTAAGAGCGTGAAGCGGGGACATTGCGAATGGACGACAGGCAGGAAGGCGACCAGGAGAACTTTGAGACAAAATGGTGTCCTGGCGGCGACACGGGAAAGATAACACAGAGAAAACACTGACATTCTGGTAGGGAGCTGGGAGGGATAGCATGGAGGAAACCCCCACACAGAATGCAAGAGCATGAAGTGGGGACATTCTGTAGGAAGGAATGAGAGAGCATGTGAAAATAAAGAATATCAGGAGGACTCTGAGAAAAACATAGAAAATGGGTGCTGGATGGGGAGCCGGGAGGGATAGCATGAACAAAACACAACCACACGAATGCAAGAGCGTGAAGTCGGTACATTTGGTAGGAAGGAATTAGAGAATGCATGAAAATAAAGGAGATTGGGAGAACTCTTAGAGAACCGGATACTCTGGATGGGGAACCAGGAGGAATAGCACAGGGGAAACCCTCCACATGGAATGCGAGAGCATGAAGTGGGGACATTCTGTAGGAAGGAATGAGAAAATGAAGAGATAAGGAAGACTCTGAGAAAAACCCACACTAAATGCAAGAGCATGAAGTAGGGACATCCAAGATGGTCACCATTGGCCAGGAATGACAGAGTGGGAGGGGAAATCCAAGATGGCCAATGTCGGCAAGGAATAATGGAGCAGGAGGTTTGCATGTGATGTCATCCATGATGGCCACCAGCTTGTCTTTGTTGAATGAACGTCTGCATCTGTTTTGGTTACTATATTAATTTCTAAATGTGGTTGATCAGGGTCTAAACTTCCGATATTTAACTTACTTCGTAAGTAAGATTTCTATTTGGTATGATTCTTTGAACAGAATTCATTGTTGTGTCATGGAAAAGCAATTTCTCATCTGCAATTCGCACCAATACACAGAAATTAAAAAATTTTAAAACTATGTTTCAATGTACCTCAGCAAAAGGTAGTCTAGGTAGTCTCCAAGGAAAAAAAAAAAAAATACACGCACACGAATTCTGTATTACCCAAAAAATTTACACGTAAAAAGTTATTACTAGTTGTAATTAATGCACCTTGAAATTCTGTCGCAGTTCATTCTGACTTCCTTAATTTACTATGGCAAGTTCGTTGGTCATACATCAGCCAAAGCACGCCTTCAAACAGATGGGCATCATGCATACAATGACATCTAGCAAGTAGTTGTGGGCGTTAAAACCCACTTATCAGTCGGTGCTGCTGTAGAGAGTCGAACTGTGGAACCACGTCTATTAGAGCTAACTTGAGTCCAGTCCCGCATAAACTGTAACCTACGGAGTACAACCTGGTAAGTGCTTTTTTCTAGTGTTAAAACTGCCATACAGGGTGAAGTCACTTTGTAGTGTGCATGCACAGACAGCCCAAGAACGGAGCACAAAGCCACTGTGCAAATTACAGTGTTGCAACATCTCAACCTCAGAACAAAAATGCTAACTGTATTGACCCACAAAATGGATACAAAACCATTACAATCTTACAAAAAATATTTGCAGACAGAAAAGTGGGTGTGCAGATCCTCTTGTGCTATTTAATACTGGCCAATACTGCATCTTGTTCAACGCAAGCTGAATCACATGAAGCATCAAGTAATTCTGTTTATTTCTAAGGGCTTTTGAAATTTTATTCTTTATTGTGGATATGTGTGCAATGCCTCCCATGATATAATGTGCATTTAGTGGGTAATAAATTGTGGATGGCTCAGGATATATAACATACATTTAGTCAAATTTAATTATTGCGCCTGAGCATTGATCCTACTCTTATACTTGTGTTCGGTGTTTTCCGCAGCCAGCAGTGTAACAGACGAGTTTAAGTTATTCAGCGTGAATTTAAACAGTCACTTGGTCACGTCATGAACCTAGTAATTGTTTCTGCTCACTATGTGGTTGTGCCCAGAATCACAGCCTAGCGACCTGGAACTTCAACTACATTTTTAATACATGAAAACTTGTTGCTACTTAATGCCAATAAAAATGTGGCATCTGGCAAGGTCAGGCTTACTCAAATTCCAACATCAAGAATAAACGTGGGTACAGTGGGCAGTGCAACATAAAGGGAACAGTGTTATTGTTCTACGGATGCTAACTTTTTTCTCTTGCCCGGTGCAGTAATATTAAGGATGTGCACCAAGTGTAACGGTGCTTGTAAATATCAATCTGAAGATGACTCCCCCATATTATGTCAAGGTGGTGGCAGGCATGACAGCCCAGTGAAAATTGTTCAGATAGGAAAATTCTGTTTCTGCACTACCCTTAAAATTATTTTTTGCCAGGGGAGCTGTTGCAACTTTCACTTAAGATTATGGAAATACAAGTTTTGGGAAGACTTATAATTCATGTTGAAATTGAGTGTAAATTGATGGTCTGGGTGTGTTGATGGGCCTTTGGTTCCTTTGAATCTGAATTAGATCGCAACAGCTCCAGATACCAATGAGTATGATTTTAACTTACTTAAACTTGAAGTTTCAAACAATTCCATTTAGTAATTTCTCTTATAGGCTGTTCACAGTAAAGTGAGTACTTTTGAAAGCCCTGGCTTAAGATCTACTTGTATGCACGTTGTGTATTACTCTGCTTTATGTAAAATTAACACTGCCATGGTCATCGTCATTTTATTTGTGCGTCGGTCAAGTGAAATTGTAAAATTATTAGAAAAGAAAATACTAAATCTGCTCATTTTTAAACTTCTGTGCATTAAAAAAAAAAACACACAAAGTGAAAGAAATAATTTTAAGTTATCACAAATGGTTACGTAACACTTTTTATTTGACGTTAAGATACAGAACTTCTTTCCATCCATCATTACCAACTTTACTGGGCAAATGTTACTCAATACGCCCATTGTCAGGTATGCATGCAGGGCAGTGACATTTTTCTAAGGTTCATTTATCGTGAACAGCCTTTACAAGTGTTTATGTAGGATGAAAATCCTGCAGATGTTTAGTATTATTAAAACTGTGCTAAGTTTTAGGTTAGTCCGTCAGATATATTTAAGTTTAGCAATATTCTTATTGAGCTGATGACTGGCATCTCTTTCTGTCAGATTCAGGCTTTAAAGGACTGAGTAGCACTCCCACTTGTCCAACATCAATTGAACCCACAATAGTTATTAATATCACCAGGGATATCAGCAGCAAATTAATACTTATTTTGTAGTTACATGCTATTTCTTGTGGTTGTGTATTATTTATCATGATCTCAAAAAAAGAGAATGTAAAATTTACAAAATGTACCCTAACTGAACTAATAGGTTATAATTTGGAATCCCAGATGAATCTGTCTTGGTTTAGTGTAATGGTGTAGAACATTTAATAATGTCACAAGGTATTGTAGCTGTGACTCTATATTGTGGAAGTCAATCCACGAATATAAAATGTAACTGATCATGAAGTAAAATGTTTATTTTAGAACATTATTCTCACAACTACTTTGAGCAAATTTTGTGTCGTATAATAAAAAGCAAAGTTTATGAAATTTATAATGTTTATTATAATATTGTTCTATCATAAATTCTGTGTATCATATAATCAAAAGCAAAGTTGAAGAACTTTATTGTTGTTATGTATCTTGAATTATATAAGACATGTCAAATTCTTAGTTACAGGAAACAATTTTTCTTTTCTCTAAATTGCAAATGAGTTTTATACATTTACGGTATTATGTTAATTTTTCGATGTATCAGCCAACAAAAATTCTTTTTAAGTTTTATGAAACATGATACATTGAATTAAACACACACCACACCCCCCCCCCCCCCCCCCGGCGGCTATTTTCTTAGCCTAAATTTTGACAGATAGGGAGGCAGATGATGGGAGTGGTCGCTATTTTGTTTTCCCCACTGGTCCACTGAGGTATACGAATGCATGGTGCTAGAGGAGGAAAAGAAATCTTGGCAGTATGAACTATGATTATTCATTCCTTGATTCATGAATGAAATTTGTGAAATTCTGTCTTGTTTCATGTTGCTTGAAAAGTGACTTCAGGCTGCAAGATATGTGTTACAAATTACCTCATACGAGTTGGTAGCATCGCGTATTATATTATCAATTTACAAAAAAAATTATCAATTTAAAAAAAAAATCGTAATGGAGTTTATATTTGCAAAGAACAGATTCAGAGCACTACTAGAACAAGAAAGAAAATTTTAACTGTTGCAACCTCTTTTGTTAATACCACCTCTTTTTAAAAACCAATTTTTGAGAAACCATAAAAAATTTCTTTAAAAAAATTAAGTTGGACAATTGAGGGAAATCTCCCGAAGTCACTTGACCTATGCACTGCTTTTCTCTTGTTGAATGCTGTACTGCTGTATTTAAAAATAAATGCCTCCATTTTGATGTATAGAAGTTGGAGTGGAACAAACTGGGTTCAAAATTTCCCAAACCTATTAAGACCATCCATCACCAACGACCCTATTACTGGAAACCGTCAGAGGTATCATCAGTGGGGTTGTACCGTAGATGAAACAACAACTGCAGAACTAACCTCTGCGAAGAACTCATCCATGAAGCCATCCCTTCCTTCAACTGTAACCGCAACATCATCAGGTCCTTCATCGTCATCACTTTGAGCCTGGAAAAATAAAAACATTTCATACTGCATTAACCACATTTCAAACACACGCACATAATAGCAACTTGTAAACAATGCAAGATACATGACTGACAAGATGCAGACCTTGCACTACATTCTGTACAATATCATCTTGTGCAAGGCACACCTCATGCAAAAACAGAAGACAGAACATAAATCACACAGAACAAGCAACTATACTGGTTTTTCTAAGCTGGTTCTGTGACCAACTGAGTATTAACAAGAGAGAGAGGCGTAAATTGTGTATTTAAGCTGCGCTAAGGAAAAAATGGCAAAATGTATTGTGATTAAGAATGTTTTGTATTTTTGTAAGATATTGAGTCGAGATCTGTTAGTGTTTTATGACGAGGGACTCCATATTAATTTTGTGGCTAATAATTAATTCAATAAGGCCATAAACTACTCTCTTGCAAAGACAAATTTTTCTACAATTTTTCTATGCTCACTGTGTGTGAAAACAATAAGTTTTGTATGGAATATGACTGGTATTTTATTCTGGGAGTTTGAATGTGAGTACTTACGCAAAACATTTTTGCATTGTGTAAAAGCAAAGTATTATTACAGTACGTGCGCACAAATGCAATGTTGGCCCTCTGCTGTAATTTTCAAAGCTTTGTTTGCATGAGCCAGAGAGGGCTTCAGAAAAGTTGGAAATAACCACAAATGGAGTATAAACCCTAAATGTAATACATAATTTTTATATGATAAAATAAAAATACCAAATATTCATTTCTACTTTAAGAGCCTTTTCCCCTTTGTATTTCCATATCTACATCACCCAAGTATATGTGTCATTCAGCTGTAACTGTTTGCAAGAGATTTATTTCATCTCAAGAATAAATCAGATTAAAATTGATTTATAAACAAGACAATAAGAACTGCTCGAGATAAGATAAAGCTAGCTTGGGAAACTGTAATGTACTACAAAATGGTGATGAGCTAAGAGACGGATCAAAATGATGTACAAGAGATAATAGAAGTGGTTTTGCTCAACAATCCTTCATAGCACAGGGAGGAATTTAAAACCAGGAAAAATAGCAGTCATGTTACAAACTGGGAAGTACCAAAATGTGACAATGAAGCAAACAGAACAATGACCACAGCACTGCTGGGAATTTCACAATTAACTTACAGGAGGGAGAAGTGCTTATTTTCCAGAAAATGTTTTGAAATTCAATTACATTAAATTTACTATTCTAAAAAATACATCATATGGTGTGCTGTTACACACAATTAGTAATACAAGAAATGAATCTGTACTTTGTGAAAAATCTTCTCTTCCATTCCTATACATAATTAAGGGTATTTGCTGTAAATCACTAAACTGCACAATTCTACAACAGTTTTGCCCATGGGATTGAAACAGACCCCGAGAGAACTAAAGCAATAAAAAATTGGTCGATGCCAATCAACAAAACTAAAGTGCGGAGCTCTCTGGGATTGTGAACCTACTAACGACTATTTATACCTGGATTCGTCACAATTGCCAAGCAGCTACATGAACTGACTGAGGCAAAAAAGAGATTTCATTGGACCACTGGGTGTGAAGATGCTTTTAGTAAACTAAAGAAAATTCTGATATCTCCATGGGTTTCCAGAAAAGTGAGGGTGTATTCATTTTGGACACTGATGCCAGTCATGTAGGCATTGGAGCTGTGCTATCTCGGGTTCACGATGGGAAGGAAACACCACTAGAATACTACAGTAAGGTATTGCATAACCTCGAGAGAAATTACTGTGTTAGATGCAGGGTTCTTCTGGCCATGGTGGAGGCAATTTCACACTTCCACCACTACCTTTATGGCAGACATTTTTGTCATGGGATGTCCGTCACAAGTGTGAATATGTGCTCAGAAATGTTTCTTTCTAGATAAGTATGAACACCTGTGGAGGAGAGAGAAAGGACCTGCACAACAGTCATGTGTAGCAGTGCACCTTTCACAGTCATTGGCTGTTTGAATTTGCACCACTCAGAAAATGTTGACGAAAAAGAGAGTGTTGTTTCGAAAAGAGTGCACTGATTGTATAGGGTGTGCTGAGGTACCTGTCTCTTGGAAATGGCAGCGCGAGAGTGGGGGTTTTCTCAGTGTATATATTGAGGTGCGCCAGCTGCCTCAAAGAGAATTCTCCATCCGGCGTGCTGGTACTCTGTGGTGAATGGTATCCGCCCAGAGTAGCAACGAGATGAGGAGTCTACAAGAGAAGAGATAACTATCCAGCGAATCTTTGCGATGATTACGGCGCAGTGGGAACTTAGAATAATTCTGTGAGACGAGTGTGGGTGATAGTTTTTGGCAGGCCTAGATTGGGACTTAAAGACTATTTATGGCTCGTAATTATCAGGACTTAGTTTTTGGCCAGGTGAAGTACGTGATAAAATTTTTCTGCGAGGCGTGCATAATGACTGATTCTGGAGGAAGGCGCCTATAGACGTCATGTTTTTCGCATTTTCTTGCAAAATTAAAGACTTTTTTTGGCCATATCCTGTGTGTGTGGGACTTTGTTTTTTTTTTTATTTAAGAGAAAGAGTAAAGACTTCGTTTTTTTGTACTCGCATATGAACTTTGATTTCTCGTGGGTCCCTTATGTCAGGCCTGTGATAAGCGGCAGTGTTAAAATTTCGCCATGGTAAACTGCTATTAATTTGAGTTGACATTATTTTGAGAAGAGTGCCTGGAGCTTAATGTGGGTTTTTTCAGAGTGCTTCCCGAAGATATGCCCTGTGCTGGAAGTTAGCTGCAAGGCCAGCATTGATCTGTGATATTTTCTCGTCACGACTTTAAGAAGGAACTTGGGCAGGGTAATTGGGAAAATTGGAAATATTATTGTTGAGAAGAGACTTGGCAAATGAAGAAACTAGAACATTTGGAGAGGGAATGGAGTGATGATTGGTCTGTGTGGAATTTGCGTTGTATGGGTGGAAGAGAATAGCCTCAGTGGTAGGAGCATATCCCTTCTCTTTCTTTCACCAGTGTGGTGTGTATGGAGACTAGTTAGTGCTGAAGTGGGCAGCCTTCACGTTAGTGTCTGTGAGGACAATATCCCCAGCCCGCGTTGGTCGTGTGGTGAGTGTGTTGAGAGAAGGTTCTAGGGCAAGTTGCCAAGCAAGTGTTCAGTGGGGAGAGTATCCCCAGCCTGATGAATCAAGTGGTTGGTAAATGGTGGAAAGTGTTGTGGAATCTTTTATGGGAAAATATATTTTTACAGAAGTTGGTTTTAATTGCGATTTTTAGTGTAATCACCCTGCGTGGTGAAATAAGTAAGAATAATAGTGTATTTTGTGGTTTCAAATGTATCTCTCGCGTAGCAGCCAAGTGGGCTTCCAGGAGTACTGAGAGGAAGGTCTTGGAATGGAGTCGTTTTAGTGAATGTTGGTAAAGTGTTTTGAGAGATAAATTCAAAGGGGCTATTTTAAGGTTCATGGTGGTCCTCCTTAATGACGGTGTAATGGACAACTCCAGACAGGGGAAGTTTATGTTAAGTGTTTTTTTTTATGAGTTTCTACAGGTGTGTAGGCATTTTAAGTATCTTTTTGGTTGTAGCACAATCAATACGCCTATGTTTTCTGATAATTATGTTAAAATGGGTGTTTTAAAATAATTTAAGCTTGTTTTATAAGGTTTTAAAAATCCTTGAAATTCATGCCGTTTTAAGGCAGGTAAAGTGTATTCCTAGCAGAGTTGACATGTTTTAAAGTATTTTGTAGAATTTTAAAATATGCAATTGCCAAGGTGTTGGATGTTGAGGTGAAGGGGCATTTTAAACGAGTTTAAAGGTGCATTTCAATAGAAAGTTTGTAATTTGCAAATATATGTGGAGAAAACATCGTAACTATACAAGAAGATAAAGTAAATGTTATTTAACTGAAAGTTTAAAGTGTTAATGGTAGTAATAGTGCCTTCCTCTTCAGAAAGAGTATGTGAACAAGGTCGACAGCTGAATTATCAACAAATACACCATTTTTTTCCCAAACGTTTCAGTTCACCCTTCCTGTCCTGATTCCTTTTTAAACTAGGTAGAAAGGCAGGTTGGGTAGTTTGAGTTGGGTCCCAGGAACTGCAGTGACTGAGCCACATTTATTCCAAGAACTGACAATGCTTCATTACACCGGTTACTACATTTTAAGAACCCCGAAGGTCAACTAGCCTAGTGGATACAGCACCTTCAAGAATATGACTTTGAAATACAGCACAGATCTGGATGCCTTCACAGTAATATTTATGCACTTTCTAGGAGGCCATGTAAGCAATTTTGTCATCATTGCGAACACAAGGAAGTGATAAGTGGTGAATCGCTGAAGGTACGTAGGACAAGAATTCAAGGTTCTCTGTCTTGTGATGGAACATTTACCTGGAGTAATAAGGGTATTAGGAAAGACCAGCTGAATGATCCCACTCTGCAGCCATTATTAAAGTGGACAAAAGCTGGCTGTTGGCCAAAATGGGAAGAGAACTACGGCTCCCCAGTGACCTGCTGTTTGGCCAATCAACAGGAGAGGAAGCTGCAGCCCCTGATTATGCAAGCGAAATACTTAATAGACTTGTTGGCATTCATGATTATGCTAGACAACAACTCAGAATAAATATTGACAGGTTGAAGACACTGTATGAGAGGAGAATGTCGAGCAAGTTATTTCAAGGACAACTAGTGTGGCTGTACAATCCACAGAGGAGAAAGGGGGTACTGCCCTAAGCTACAGAAATGTTGGGAATGCCCCTACAGGATTCAGAATAAGCTCAATGATGTGGTCTTTTGGATCTGTCGTCAAGGCTCTCGGGCAAAGCCAAAGGTTGTCCAAATTGACAGACTAGTATATTCTACAAAGTTCCTGGAATTGAAGAGTCTGTTTGGGACGAACAGACTTGAGAAAGGGGTAGTGTTATGCGCTCACTGCTTCACATCCCGTGCAAGTGAAGAGGAGGACAAATAGAGTTGTTATATGATAGCGAAGGCGATGGAGGGTCAATTATGTGTTTTGAATTACAGGCACACACTGAACCAAAACCCACGTATCAGTTACGAAAAATGAGCAGACACAATCTCTTATACACCACATGCTGCTGACCTTGGTTGTATTGATTTCTGAGTTCACCTGAAGAATGCTCTGGATTACTGACCTCATTCTCTCAGCATGACTTGGGGTACGTTGAACCTTGCAGATGGTCAGGGTAACACTATAAATTTGTGACAAGCCCCCAGGCCAGGAGTTAAGTTGAAGCTGATGAGTGAATGAGTAGCAGAGTTCCAAATGATAGAAGACAAGCAGTGGGAGAAGTGACCAGCAGAAGGAAAGTCTATGAATGCGAGCATCAAGCAGTGAAGGGTGCGGCTGGTAAGCTGGACTAGATGCGCGAGTGAAAGACACTAGAAATTATGGCAACAGACAGGCTGAACACGTGTTACATTAGGAGTTAATTTACTGTAACCAAACAGAGAGAGACATTAAGAATGATGTTAATTAGAACTGAAATAGACAATTATTGCTCTCACTGTTAAATAAAAAGAGCAATAGTGGAGACGTATAATTTAATGCTGTAAATAATCACTGTGTGAATAAACTAGAAATCAAATTTAGTTATTTTATTTTTAATAGGACCACCATCCCTTACGAACTCTGATACGCCCCTCAGGCATCCCATATAACAATATTTAGAATGTATGTTGTGTCTGCGTAAGAACACCAGACCAGGGTGGAGATGCCAAGTTGGAGCAGATTTTTACCAGAGCGACGAAGATGTTTGAAAGTTTGCTAGTGAGTACATTTTGTTGCAATACACAAAAGAGAGCAAATGGAATGTAGGGCATCATCAACTACATCCTCCTAGCGATTAATACTGAAAGCCTTATTTAGACTTCAAAGCAAGTTCCACCGTCTTCCAAATTATGCCAACATATCTTTCTGCCTGACCATTACTCCGAGGGTTGTAAGGTGTGCTGTAACTGATAGCAATATTTTGATTTAACACGTACACCTACCAAGTACAGTTGACATGAAACTTGCAGATGATGGCACTCGGGCCGGCAATTGTGTGTGTCGGCGCTTGGCTAATAGCACCGCAGGAGATGAGCCGTGGTGCAACTATGAGGGTTGATTCAGAAGACATGGCAATTATTGTTTATCTACCGAAAATGATCCAAAGGAAATGTACTAGGTACAGTTATAGTGTACAACATTTACGTTTTAAAGGTGACCCCACATGGGGTATGGATGTACAAATATCCGGCAAGGCACAAAGACAAACATGCTTGCTTGAAATCACAGTGTAAGTGATTTATTCTCGTACACCCTATAAACACTCATTTGAATGGGTACGTATCATAGATATACAAGCTGTTTAACATCCTTCAAAGTAGTCTCTGCAGCTGTCCACGGTTCGTTGCCAGCTATGAGGCAGACATGAAATGCCATTAGCTGCATGAAATCCGTCAAAGTGTGCTAGAATAATATGGTAGTCACAGGGACAAAGGTAGAGTGAATAGAGAGGGTGTGGCAACACCTCCCATTGTTACCTCTGTAAACACTGCGTGATGCTATGTACCTGCTGTATGAGATATAACATTGTCCTGCAAGACTATAGTGTTGCCCAACAGTTCAGGATGTTTCTCTTGAACTGCGCAGCACTAAGATGGTACTGCAGAAGTGACTGTGCATTTAAAGTACAGCCCTCACAAACTGGAAGACACACTAAAACACCTCGCCTGTAATATGCCATGATCATCAGCTTTGTGGGTGACTGGTTTTGTCGTACCTTGTGCCTCCGTGATGATCCCGGATGATGCCATTCATTATTCTGTCTCTTCAATTCTGTTTCATATGCTCATGTCCACATTTCATCAATTGCAATGATACGGTTCAGCATGCTATTACCTTCACAGTGAAAGTGTGCCACATTGATATGACATGTCTCATATTGGGTCCATTTCTCTACCTCAGTTAAGTGATGTGCCACCCACTTGGCACAAATTTTCCGTACATTTCATTTCTACGGTAGAATTTGACGCACTGACGATGCAGGAATACCTGTATGCTGGGCTATTCCATAACAGTTCAGCGAATGTCGTCCATTAGGCACTGATCGACCACAGCCACTCTTATGTTGTGGTCAGCTGACACAGCACGTCCACTGCGAGGTAGGTCGGCTGTTGACTCTCTTCCATGTTTGACGGCCTCTTACCCACCTGGCCACTGTACGATAGCGTATAGCACAATTACCTAATGCTTCCCGTAGCTCCGCAAGACATTCACATGCATTGTGGCCGCATCGTATGGCTACCTTGATGTACACATGCTGTTCGACTTTGGTTACGTCCTTATTGCACCACGGTAATTCAACAACTGACATAAGGAACATTCTCACGGCCAGACAGATTTTCTTTAAATTCTATATTTAAGTCTCTATGGAAGCAGATTGCTCAGTTTAATGCAGTTTTACATGAAGTTTAATATTTTGGTCATTTCTCCAAGGCAGTTTAGAATAAATTTGAAGGGAAAAAAATGGAAGTCTCAGGAAGAACTCTTGATTCATTTACTACCGCAGCTCGATGTTTTAATTTTGATCTATGGCTGCATCACCCCAAGTTGGGTATCCGTGTGCTGGGAGGCACACATCACAACTCTATGTCTTCGGCATCAGAGTGATGATGTCACAGCTAGCCTAGCTGGGAATGTAAGCTTTTACATCTGTCCTCTAACTTCTATTTTTACATCCTACACAATCACACCACTGCACATATGGAACTTAGATTTGATATTTAACAGCAATAAAATTATATTTTCTGTGAATCTCAACCTAGTGTCATAGTTAAGATAATTATTTATTTTGCTCTTTGATATGAATTAGCAGAGGCCAGAACTTAATTACTTTATTAATTCATTGAACTGAGTGACCGGAACCTACCTAAAATACATAATAATGATAAAGGCTTCCTAATTAGATAAAATTTTCTTTCTAAGAAAGGTGGTGGTAGATTGTCATAATTTACCGTTACATAAAGAATTTTCTTTTTTGGACAGCATCAGACCTTAATAATTTTTGTCCATTAAATAATTATGCATTATTTAAGTGTACCTTCCTTTAGTTTCATTAAAACCACTGCATGAAATGGTTTGGTTTTCATTTTCGTACGGATGAAAATGTTTTAATAATTATTTGTGGCAAAAACTATGTTATTTTCTGCATGGGTGTAGCTTTTATTCAAGGTAAGGTAAATCTGTGTTGTTTAGGTATATTTTTGTCTTGTGTCAACTAAGGGACTCCTACATCTCACGCCTTACATAATATTTTTGGTACTACCAACATTGTGGCCGACTAATATTGACAGGAAATCACCCAATCACTTATTTCCAATTTAATAAAATATGGACCAGAATCCCATAAGATAATATTTTTTACGTAGTTGCCTGTACGAAGACACAGCGGGTGACAATAAAAACATGGTGGACACTGAAGGAATCAAACTGTTACGCGGTGCTAAACAGATATGAAAATACAGAAAATTTTCGTGATAAGGTACGTGTCGCAACAGAAATATTGGGTGCCACATCTGAAGGTGCATGTGAGGCTAATGTTAGCAATTACAAGACAGTTAAGAGTTTGGAAATGACTAGTTCACTAAGCCAATCCAATAATTCATTTATTGAAATACTACAGCAAATACAAGCAGGTATTGCGTAAAACTAATGAACAAATGGGTAGGCTACAAACAGATTTGTCTGGTTTGAAAACACATTTTTCTATTTTAAAAACATTCAGTCCGCAGTGAAAGTATGGAGTTATGAGTATATCAGTATATCAGCTAAATGATTCCACTTTGCATCCATTAGTAAAGAGGAAAGAACCTGGCTATCTGCCAAAATGGAAAGATATATCCAGCCTGAGCACAGCAATCAAAGCATACTGGACGCAATGGCATTCCCTCGTACTGAAAGATGGTGTACTTTACAGGAACTGGGAAAGTAATGATGAGAAACACACACACTTACAGTTAGTCCATCCAGAATGACGGTTTCCCTGAATTCTTAAAGGAACTGCATAATACGACAACCAGTGGGCACTTTGATGTTAAAAAGACCCTCGTAGAGTGCTTGAAGAGATTCGAGCGGCTCTTAACAGCAAGGTCTTGCGAACCAATGACGGTGAATGAGGTGAGTATGGAGCAGTGCCGAAATGAAAGGGCGAGGGAAATAAGAGATGCCAGAGAAAACCGCTGAACAGAGGCATCGTCTGGCACGATTCCCACATGCGTAAATCTGGAGTGACCCGACCGGGGATTGAATCCGGTTCATCTTGGTGGAAGGTGAGCAGGCTAACCGCTCAGCCACTATGGCCCCACCCTCACTACAGTTCAATTGAAATTCTACTGGCCTCATTGTCAGTGTGTGACAGCTGCAGCACGAGGAAGGGTCAGAGGAGCACGGGAAAACGTCACCTCCACAAATACAATGTTGAAGCCCCATTTGAGAGGATGGCAGTAGATATTCTGGGCCCTTTGCCTGTCATGGAGACAGGTAATCTGTATCTACTGGTGGCCCAAGATAACGTAACTAAGTGGCTCGAGGTCATTCCTCTCTCAAACCAAAAAGCACATACTGTGGCAGATGCACGTAGAGAATGTCTTCTTGAAGTTTGGAATGCCACTAGAACTCCATTCTGATTAGGGAAGAAATTTTGAATTTTGAAGCTGCTATGTTCTCAGAGGTAACACAGATTCTAGGGATGAAAAAGACTAGGACTACAGCCTTACACCCTCGGTCATATGGAATGGTCGAGAGGCTTAACCATACTCGCGAGCAGAACAATCAATCTCTATGGCAAAGAACCAAAAGGGCAACAGTTTCTCCTCAGTTGCTACTAAGCAATTCATGAGTCCACCAGGGTAACACTATCAAGGATGGTGTTTGAAAGAGAGCTACACCTTCCTAGTGACCTGTTTGGCCGACCGAACAGGAAGCTGCTGGCCCAGATTATACCAGCAAATTGTCACAGACTAGTTGACAACGATTTTGGTCGACAGCACCTCAGTGTAAATAGCTACAGGATGAAGATGAGGTATGATAAGAGAATGTCAGGCAAGGTATTTCAAGAAGGACAGCGGATGTGGCTCTACAACCCACAGGGACAAAAAGGGTACTGCCCAAAGCTACACAAATGTTGGGAAAGGCTCTACAGGATCCTGAAGAAGATAAATGAAGCCATCTTTCGGATTTGTCGTAAAGGCTCTCAGGAGAAGCTGAGGGTTGCCAACATTGACCGAATGGCGCTCTACAAGGTCCGGATGTTGCAGTATGTGTTCGGGACTAACAGACTTGGGGAGGGGGCAGTGTAACATATTGCTGATCTGCACATATTCTCTTTCCTCGTCCCACTCAAGCAAACAAAATACTGTGCAAGGGCATATCTAGTAACCCAAGGAATGAGCTGTAATTTACAAAGGCGAGCATCAATGTTTGCCAGATAAGCTTATCGGGAGCCATATGCTTCCGTCCTGTGGATTAAATTTCTGGGATTATCGCTGAAAGAATGTTTTGGTCATTGCCTTAGCCTCTCTATGAGACTTGGGGTGCAGGAACCTTCTAGATCGAGCCAGAGACACTACTTAAGCCACAACGGGGCTCCAAGCCAAGGTTAGACTTTGGACGATTGTGCAATCTTAAGCACCAGGTGTGCGAAGACAGCAGGGCGACGAACCGCAAATCATTGAAAGGTTACAGACATAGATAAAGACTTTAATTAGAATAAAGATAGATGTTGAATATTGTTACATGCTCTCCGCTTAGCCTCCCATGCAAGTGAGCGAAGAGGACACCGAGACGTTATATGATGGCGGTGGAGGCAAGTCAATGACAGGTTTTGAATTACAGATGCAGACGCTGACTCTGGTTGTATTGTTTTCTGCGTTTATGTGAAGAATGCTCTGGATTACTCATGTCGTTCTCTCAGCACAACTCGGGGTGCATTGAACCTTCAAGATGGTCACTGCAAACTGTGTAAATATTGCGACAGGTCTCCAGGTCACAAGTGGAGTTGGAGTTGACGAGTGAACGAGTGGCTGAGTTCTGAGCAATAGAAGAACGAGCTGGGAGAGAAGTGACCAGCAGAAGGAAAGTCTGCGACTGCGAGCATCACAGTGAAGGACGTGGCTGACAGGCTTGACTATTGGACTAGATGCGCGAGTTAAAGACATTATAAATGACTGCAACAGATAGACTGAACACTTGTTAATAATGAGTATGAGGTAATTGATTGTAACCAACAGATACATTTAAGAAGTAAATTAATTAGAGTTGAAATATACATTAAATACTGCACTCACTGTTAAATAAAAGAAGTAAAAGTGGAGACAGATAACTCAATGCTGTAAATAATAGCAGTGTATATAAATTACAAATCAAATTTAGTTTGTTTTGTTCTTTTTATTAAGACCTCCACCCCTCACAAACTCAGATACGCCTTTCAAGCGTCCCATGTAACACTTGTGTCAGAAGTGGGATGGAGACAAATATTAATTAATCTGTTGCAAATAAAGTTACACTATAGGCAAGTAACTAGTAATTTTAAAACAAATAAATTAATTGCAATAGTTGTCGAAAATAAGACTGTTTTGTACAACTGGCACAGTGAATGTTAACAAGGGAAATGTGTGCAGAACTGGAAGCACTGTGAGCACTGACCGAGGGGCTGAGTAGCCAAGTGAGCACAAGTGTAAATAGCTTGAAAGAAGATGTAAATGACCACAAGAATGAAAATAGCCAGATTACTAATGTAGATAGAAAAATTGACTTAAGTAAATGAAAATGTGGACAGGAGAATAGAAGGCATTAGCGAGATGGTGAATATGAGAGTTGACTCTGTTTACAAGAAAATTGACAGTGTAAACAAATAATGGAAAGTGTAAATAAAATAGCAAACAGTGTAAATGACATGATGGACAGCGTAAACTCAAGAATGGACAATGTCGAGCATGAAATGAAAGAGAAGATCAGTGCAGTAGAGAAGCAGTTGGAGAAAAATCTTCAGCAACAGAGTTAGACTATCACAACATCACCAGCCGAGAAAAGTTAGGAAGCAGTACAAGTCGTAACCAATGCAGTCGCCTCAGAGGAGAGCGCGAAGATCTGCGGCTTTGGTGTCGTGCAGCCAGGAGTGGAGACGGGGGTCTAAATTAAGCCCGCCCCTTACGATGGCCAGACTACATATTGTGAGTACCAGCACAAGTTTGAAATTGTCGCTACCCTTATGGCTCGACAACCAAACTGTGGGCTTACTACCTCGCCCCTGTACTGAGATGTCCCGCACTGAACATACTACAATCTCAGCCAGAGCGACATCGAGTAGAGTACCCCACACTCGCATTGGCCTTGGAGTTACGTTTCCGTGACCGGTACCTGCGACATGCCCACCATGCACAGCTGTAAAGCCGCGACCAGGGGCGCCACTGCAGGAGCTATGGCATGATGTTTGTCTCCCACCTATCTCTGGATGGGTGTCCTAAGGAGGAGCACATAATCATTGATGCGTGTTTTATCATCAGTGCCATGGCTGATGCAGAGGTACAGCACCCCACGACATTCAGGGTGCCTTGGCAAGAGCACTGGAGGTGGAGTCAGCAAGACAGAAAGCCACACCCCAACATCCAGTATGGGCAGTGAAGCTGAACGAAGACAACAAAGACAGATTAACGAAGACACTGAAGGAGATGAAGACGGCCATAAGGGACATTGCTTCCAGGGTCCGTGCTACAGAGCTTCGCTGTATCCCACCTAAATGGCCGGTGTGGTGGTCATGAGGACAGTTGGGGCACCCGAGAGCCTACTGCCCAAAACAGTAACAGCAGCAGAAGAAGCAGCGAGAAGCAGGTGAGAATACAGCACATTCAGAAAACTTAGTAACACAAATCTTAGGGGCAAAAGTCGGTGAATGCTAGAGGGAAGGCACCAATGTTCTTACAGTTAGATGAAACAAGACTGGGATGCAATACTTGTAGAGGGGCGATCATAACATTAGTAAGACCAGACAGCATAGAGCACAATGTTTACATAATAAGAAATAGAGGATGAATGTATTTTCTGGCTTAATGTACTACGTAGGCTGGGGTGCTGTATCGATACTCAACTTGGTATGCAACAGGTAGGCAGTACAGAGCTGGTGATGTCGAAACAGCATGATTTGTATATCCCAGTTAGCTGCCCAGTAGTATGTGATCAGCCCACTTTGATGCCCGCTTCTGTGAAATTAGCATTTCAGGCATAGGAATATGTCAAGGAAAGTTTGTGAGACGGTTCAATCTAATTAAACCAGCAGAGAAGATTGGTGCCCTGTCAGGTAAAGTCGTTGAAGAAAGAACTATGGTCTCTTCTGATTCTGACAGTTTTCCAATTAGAATGATAAATTTGTCCGATAGTGCCATTCGTCTTGAGGAAGGGGCCCCGATAGGTGTTTGCAAGTAGGTCACATTGGTACTTCCAAATGTTCCAGAAGATTCTAAATTACAACAAATAGAATGTCATCTACTAGAAGTATTGGATGAATTGCTAGCATGAACAAAATAAAATCTTAACTGGTAGCACGAGAAAGCTGTCTCTGAATTACTGCAGAGAGATAGGGATGCCTTCTCGTGTGGACCAAATAACCTTGGAAGGACTAACGTGACTTGCCACCACATTGATACAGGAGAGGCCAGGCCTATAAAGCAGACACCCAGACAACTGACACTAGCTATGCATGAGGCGGTTGAGGAAAGGGAGTTAGATGTGATAGAACCATCAGTTAGCCCATGGTCGTTATCCATTGTATTTGTTAAGAAGAAAGATGGCTCTCTGAGGTTTTGTGTAGATTATCACCAGTTTAATAATTTGACAAAAAAGATTCTTATCCACTTCCAAGGATAGATGAGACATTAAACAGCCCAGCAGTGTCACAATACTTTTCTACTTTGGATATGAAGAATGGTACTGGCAGTGTGAGGTAGCCCCAGAGGACAAAGAGAAGACAACATTTTGTGTCCAAGGGAAAGGAACCTGATAGTTCAAAGTTATGCCTTTCGAGCTATGTAACACACCAGCCACCTTTGAATGCATGATGGAAAAAGTTCTACCTTTAGATATCTGCCAAGTTTATCTAGATGACATAGTTGTGACAGGAAGGATATTTGAAGAGCACCTATCTCACTTAGACTCTGTATTTCAGAAAGTGGCCGCAGCCAACTTGAAACTGGTTCCTAAAAAGTGTCACCTGCTTCAAAAGAAAATTAATTTCTTGAACATGTAATGTTGGCAAATGAGACTGAAACAGACCCCGAGAGAACGGAAGTAATACGAAATTGGTCAACACCAACTGACAAAAGCAAAGTGCTGAGTTTTCTGGGATTATCTGCCTACTACCACCGATTTGTACCTGGGTTCACTAAGATTGCCAAACCTCCACAGGTGCTGACGGAGGCGTAAAAGATATTTCATTGGACCACTGGGTGTGAAGATGCTTTTCGTAAGATAAAGCAAATTTTGATATCACCACCAGTCCTCGGTTTCCCGAAAAGGGCATTTTCACATTTGGATACTGGTGCTAGTGAAGTAGGCACTGGGGCTGTGCTATCCCAAGTTCAAGATGGGAAGGAAAGATCACTAGAATACTTCTGTATGGTATTACATAATCCTGAGAGGAATTACTGTGTTACACGCCGGGAGCTTCTGGCCATGGTGAAGGCAATTTCACTCTCTCACCCCTACCTTTATGGAAGACATTTTATTCTAAGAACTGACCATACTTCATTACACTGGCTACTAAATTTCAAACACCCCGAAAGTCAAATAGCCAGATGGATACAGCATCTTCAAGAATGACTTTGAAATACAGCACATATCTGGACGCCTTCACAGCAATGCAGATACACTGTCTATGAGGCCATGTGAGCCATTTTGTCATAATTGCGAATGCCAGGAATCAAAGAGTAGTGAATTGCTGAAGGTACGGAGGACATGAATTCCAGGTTCTTTATCTTGTGATAATCCATCTACCTGGAGTGATGAGGGTATTAGGCAAGATCAGTTGAATGATCCCACATTGCAGCCATTACTAAAGTGGAATGAAGCTAGCTGTCAGTGAAAATGGGAAGAGAGATCTAGCCTGAGCGCAGCAGTCAAAGCATACTGGGAACAATAAAATTCCCTCATACTGAAGAATGGTGTACTTTACAGAAACTGGGAAAGTAATGATGGAAAACACACATGATTACAGTTAGTGCTTCCAGAATGCGGGGTTCCTGAAGTCTTAAAAGAACCATAATATGTGGCAGCCAGTGGGCACCTTAGTGTTAATAAGACACTCAAAAGACTTGGATTGAGATTCTACTGGCTTCACTGTAAGGAGGATGTTGAGGAGTGATGCTGATTGTGCGACACCTGCACTACGAGGAAGAGCCCAAGGATCAGAGGACAAGGTCGCATCCAGAAACACAATGTTGGAACCCTATTCGAGAGGATGGCAGTACATATTCTGGACCCCTTGCCTGACACAGTATCTACTGGTGGCCCAAGGTTACTTTACTAAGTGGCCTGAGGTCATCCCCCCCTCCCAAACCTAGAAGCATGAACTGTGGCCGAAGCACTTATAGAGCATGTCTTTTCAAGGCTTGATTTTGATTGCCACTAGAACTCCATTCTGATCAGAGAAGTAACTTTGAAGCTGCTGTCTTCCAGGATGTGACAAAAATTCTAGGGATGAAAAATACTAGGTCTAGAGCCTTACACCTCTAGTCGGGTGGAATGGAGAGGCTTAACCACCCTCTTGGGCAGTACCTCTTGATCTTTGTGAAAGACAACCAAAAGAACTGGGATTCAAAGGTGCCACTGTTTCTTCTTGATTAGAGTTCAGCAGTTCACGAGTCCACAAGGATAACACCATCAAGGATGCTGTTTGGAAGAGAACTATGGCTCCCAGTGACGTACTGTTTGGCCGATCAACAGAAGAGGAAGTTGCAACCCTGGATTATGTAAGCAAATTAAGTAACAAACTTGTTGATATTTATGATTTTGCTCGACAGCACCTCTGAATAAATAGTGACAGGATGAAGACGCAGTATGATAGGAGAATGTTGGGCTAGGTATTTCAAGGAGGACAACTGGTGTGGCTGTATAACCAACAGAGGAGAAAAGGGTACTGTTCGAAACTACAGAAATGTTGAGAAGGCCCCTACAGGATTCTGAATAAGCTCAATGATGCAGTCTTTCGGATATGTCATCAAGGCTCTTGGCGAAGTCAAAGTTTGTCCACACTGACCGTCTGGCACTCCACAATGGTCTGGATGTTGCAGTGTTATGGGCTCGCTGCTTTGCTTCCCACGCGAATGAGTGAAGAGGAGGACAGTCATTATATAATAGAGATGGCAGAGGTAAGACAATTACAGGTTTCGAATTACAGGTGGGCGCTGCTGAGTCTGGTTGTATTGTTTTCTGTGTTTATCTGAAGAATGCTCTGGATTACTAACCTCGTTCCCTCAGAGTGACTCGGGGTGTGTTGAACATTCCAGATGGTCATGGCAAACTGTATAAATATTATGACAGGCCTTCTGGCCGCGAGTGGAGTTGGAGTTGAGTGAATGAGTGGCGGAGTTCCCTGTGATAGAATGATCGACGAGAGAAGTGACCAGTGTAAGGGAAGTCTGCAACTGCAAGTATCCAGCAGTGAAGGACGCGGCTGGCAGGCTGTACCATTGGATTAAATGCATAAGTTAAAGATATTATAAATGATGGCAACTGATAGACTGAACATGTGTTAATAATTAGTATGAGTCAACTGATTGCAACCAATACAGACAAATAAAAAGGGTGTTAATTAGAGTTCAAATTGACATTACATATTGTGCTCACTGTTAAATAAAAAGAGTAAAGTGGAGAAAGAAAATTTAATGCTGTAAATAATAGCAGAGTGTATAAATTAGAAATTAAATTTAGTTTCATTAATTTTTTTTACTAAGACATCCATCCCCTACGAACACAGATACGCCCCTCAGGCGTCCCATGTAACAATATTGTGATCACCAAGAGCAACAGTAGAGGTAGGTAGTTTAATGTTGTAAATAATAGTTGTGTAAATAAATTTAAAAAATAAAATTTAGTACTTTTATTTATATTAAGCTGTCCAACCTTTCATGAACTTTGATACATTCCTCTGACATTTTGTAACAGTATGTTATGTACACAGTGCCAATGCTTAGCACTTAGAGGATCACAAATTTAACTTTTCATCTCTTGTTTATATATTACAACATACAATTTCTTAAAAAAATTAAAATTTCCTCATCTAGTAATGATGACGACATGTGAAATTATAATGTGTATACTTTTAAAAGAATTTAAGCTTGACATTCGTATAGTTGTAACAGGGAAGTATATTGTAGGAATTACTGTGGAAAACTTAATGTGTGTTGTTACTGCATACAGTTAGGGCCAGATGGAAGTTTGTGAACACAAGTGGTTTAGTCGAAAATAAAAAAAAAGAGAGTGACTAGTGTGAGCTGATCTTGACAGGTTTTGATTTGTGTCTGGTATGGAGGAAGGGAAATAGCACAAGTTTGCTTAGCACAGCTATCAGTGACAGTTGTTTATATTCATTTGGTTTTGAGCATCCAGTTTATTGTTAAAATTTTGAGGAATTCTCCATAAACCAATACATAGGGTTACCAAATGAGTGGTATTCAAAAAGAGGACACCAAGTAATTAGCATAAAAAAATGAGGGCACCTCCTAGAAAATGACACAAAGAAAAACGGCACACAATTTTACATTAGAAAAACACAAAATCAGGATATCATGTTGCAGGTCAGTTAAAAATATATTATATGCCCCATCAGGCTGCCTTTCATTCTATGTAAGCTCTAGTAAAATTTCAATTTTGTCAGGAATGTGGAACAGTATTAAGTTTTCTGAATCTTCATCAATGCACTATGAACATTTTGCTTGAGTGTTTTGAAAGTCATGAATTTTATAAAGCTTTGTAATTTTGCACTTGAGTATTAAATTTTTTCTTTGATGAAAAGTTAACACATACAAGCAATTTGATTGAGCGTTCTGATTGTCACATATTTTGTGAACGGTCTATAACTATGTACCTGATAGTATACTGAATTATTTATACACTGTATTTTAATCCACGTAGGACCTTTTCTCATCATGGTATTGTGATATTTTTGTGTTTGTAAAGAATATTTTAATCTATTGTTTGCAGTTATAAAGTGTGTTTACAATATTCTGCATAATGTGTTGCCAGCTAAATGAATTTTGTATCAAAGTCCAATATAATTAATATTGAAAGAAATGTTTGTCAAATTTATTTGTGGCAAGTTTGTCACAAACAAATAAACTGCACTACTCTGCTAGTTCTTGCTCACTTTTTTGTATCTTGCATGTAATGGCGGGAGCGAGTGTGGATTTTGTTTCCACTCTCAAAAAAGAAGAATTGATGGACATTTTGAGCACGCTGTGGACGATTCCATGACTACTGAGGACCTGCGCCGCTCCACTGTGAACTGCTGGCGGGAACAGTATAAGGCTACCATGCGGCCCTCTGAGTAGCCGAGTCCAGTGGTGACACCAAGATTAATCAACGCATTTCCTCCTCACAACCTTAGAGCCCGTTTGCTTCTTAAATTTTTTCATAGCAGTAAATAAGCTGGCCTGTTTGTATCTAAGTTCTAAGGACAGCCTTTTGAAAGCTTTAGCTATCAAACGTGAAGGTTTTGTACTCCAGTTACTTTGCGAGGAAATACTGTCCCTGGAGGGTGGTACATTTTTAGGATTTAAACACCGGCTATTAGCAGCCCTGTTTCCCCCCCAAGTGTTAAGTGTAAAACGCCAATGCAAACGTGAGTTTGTATTAAATTTTCAGCAGCCAGGCGAGCCCATGTATGAATTCGTCGACTATGCCTGTGCTTTTCATGAAGCTCTTTGTCTAAATATGAATGAACAAGAGTTGGTTTAGTGTCATTGTGGATAACTTGGCAACCCACATCTGTGCTCACTGCACTTTGGTTACCACGCCACGTAACTTTCGCGAGCTGCGGCAGTTGGCGATAGAAATACAAGGTCGCTTGGTTGCTGCAAGTCAATTTCGCCAGTGCTTTCCCCCGCCTGAGCAAGCTCGCTGTAATGGAGTTTCTGAGTTGCACTGGCATTCTCTCACTATACAGGAAGTTGATGATCGCAGTTTCTCGGGTCGTCGTAGTAACTATGCCGATGCGGGCCAATCCGCTAGGAACTGTACGGTGAGCTTAGCCGAGACAAAGTTATTTCGCTGCGGCGAGCTTGGGTATCTGCAGAATGCTTGTAAAAAGCTGGGAAAACTGTCCATGACTGGAAAAGGGTGTGGGCGTTTCAGTCAAGTCAAAATCAAAGTCCCTCGTCACACCGTATGCAAGTGTATTGTGTTGGTCACGTGTGCGAACCAGAATTTTCCTGCTCTGGTGGATACTGGGGATATACATTACATCATAAACCAGAGCTTTTTGCAGCAGCTCTTAGATCTTAAATTAATTACCCAGGGGCATATTTATTATGTTTCCGAGAAAAGTATGTGCATCGCAAATGGCGATATTGTCAAAACAGACGTGGTAGTCAATCTTCGTTTCAAAACAGGCAGGTTTTCTTGGACTTACCCCTTCTGGGTATTTCTGTATTTGTAGCATGATTTAATTCTTAGTTTAGAATTTTTGGGCAATTACAATGACTGGCTTATACCTAAAGGGTGTGAGATTAAAGTCCCTGTTGTTCTTCTTTAACTTTTGCTTGAGGTTAGACTATTCAGCAGAATTTTCATTTTGTCTTTCACTTGCAGATATATATTTAGTGCTACTCCTTTTAACATGTTCCTTTCTGCCCAACTGTTAACTCTTCTAACTACGTACAATAGTCCTAGTTTCCTCAAGTTATGTGCCTTTCATACATTGTAGCAAATACAAGAATTCTGCCCTCTCATCTTCTCTCCTCGCTCATCTTTAGTAGTAGTTTTACAAACCTGGAGCAACTTAACAGCTACTTCAATATTGTTTCGACAGCTATACTTTTGAGGGGTTTGGGATAAAATTTGTATCTTTGATAGGATGTTCATTATCGTCTGTGATGGGCAGTTCCTAATTTGAATGGAGCGTACTACCTTCAGTGAGGAATACCAACTCCATCTGAGAGGCTACTATAAGGTCCATCCCATCATCGAGGTTGTTCCTATTTCTTATGTTACTGCAATCACTTTAGACTCTTAATTTTGATTATTGTAATCCTTTTATGGAAGACTAGAGGGCATTCTTTGAAGATTACAATCCATCATTTGTATGTCTAATTAAAATTTCTTAATTTTGTCTCTGCATTTGCGTAATGTAATTTACTGCTCAATGCCAATCACTATTTAAAAAATAAACAAAAGAAAAAATTAACAAAATTTAAAAAAAAACGTGTGAACGTAAGTTATTTAGTTATTGATTTCTAGGCAATTTTTTTTTGTTAATTATTAGTCCATAGTTTGCTCCAAAATTATGGGTTCAGAATATACAGATTGTCATGTGATGAAGAATACTATAGGTTCAAAATTACTTTTTCTAACCTGCGAAGTTTTTTATCTAAGACCCCTAGAGATCTGACCACGTGGGAATATTTTAACACGAGTTGCAATACCTCGTACATCTATTTGAATTATTCAGCAGTGTCGAGATTGGCACTATGAATTATTTATAGAATAAAAGTAAAAGTTCCATTTAACCAAAAATGAAGGGCTTTTATGTTGTCTAAAATTCTTGTGATACATGGAATATATGGAAAACAACAAAATGCCTCATAAAAGGGATGATATTTCAAGTTTTCATTCAACAAGTATGAAGAAACCACGAATAAACTATACTAGGTACACTTTTGTCTAAAGATTTTAAGATATGGCATTTGGCACATCCAAGTATGAAAAAGACTTTAATAAAATTTCCCAATAAATTAATAAAGAAAACCCATTTAATCCAAAAAAAAGAAAAAAAACTCAAATCCTGAAAACCCATTTAAACTCTATTAAACCCTGAGAACCCAAGTAGGCCCTATACCGTGAAAACCCAATTGTACCCTGACAACACAATTAAACCATGAAAACCCAATTAAAACTACTTGCAGTGGGTTTATTTTATTTTATTCAACTCTATAGTGTGTGATGCTGGTAAATGTGTCCGACAGTAGGCTCATGTGTTTCCCAGAAAATTTGAATGTGTAGTTGGACAGCTTTTACATTATATCTCAGTAACCATTAAACCAATTTAAACCAAATTTGGTACACTGGCAATGCATGATGTAAGCATTGGATTTAGAAAGTGATAAGTTAATGTTATTAATCCACCTTTTTGGAAGGTAGTGCAACATGAGAAATACGACTTGCACGTTATATCTCGGTAACTACACAACCGATTCCTGCCATATTTTGCATACAAGTAATAATATTGTAGGCCATGTTCATATATGGAATTTAAATGGATAATACACATTTTTTAAATGGTGGTAATATAAATTATTTAAGTAAGTTTTTAAAATCTAAAATATTGTCTAAAAGTGTAGACCAAAAGTGTTATACTGATATTTTACAAGCACCAAATGTGTCAAAACATAGCCTCTTTTGTCTGCCATTTTGCAAGATAGCACCATGTTAAATATAGTTTTAACGTCTTTAGGGGAAACAATTATCAGATTTCTACGAAATTTGACATTTAAGTAATTTTACAGTATGTCATGTAAACTGACATGTTTTAGTGAGGCAAACTATTGCTTTCAAAATGAAGAACACACAAACATTATAATACTATACTATAGCAATGAAACCTTGTAACCAATTCCATGTAGTATCTATACAAGCATCAAATAAGCTAATATATAAACTCAGTTGTCAGTCATTTTGTAAGACAGCACTTATCTTGGGAAACAACTAATGCTCTCCAAGTTATAGTTTTGTAGCCCAACTAACTTACAATTATATGACTAAATGTCACCTGTTTTTTCATCAACATTCCAAAGCACGTTGTACTCCAAAACACGTTAGTTCAGAACCAGTATCGCGGTTGGATGGTTTTAACTCGCACTCCTCCTACGTATCTTGTAGCCAATAACTGATGTTCATAACTAAAGCACTATGCCATATCTCAACCAGTCAGACTATTTCCATTCAATTCTGAACACAGGTAGTATTACGGTAGGCCATGTAAACATATATGATTATTTAAGCGATTCACACACTTGTTCTCAAAATTATGCCTCTGTAGATTGGCCTATTTTGTTGAAGTTGCTAAACCTAGGCTAACAAAACTTTAGACAGACTACTACCAAAGATGGTGCTCCGAATCCTATCTAATATTGTATGCTGCACACCAGCTTACGGTATCCTGCGGCATGTTCTGTGTTCGAGTCCAAGGTAAGACCCGTGTGTATTTGTAATTGTCTCGCTTGTATTACATTTGTTTCTGGCTATAGTATCTCCAACAATATAACTATCAACAACACGTGAAGACACATCAACCATTTAACTTTTCAAAAACTTCATCAAAATTATTTGTATTTATGTGGAGGAAAGTAGGCTTATTTGTTATAAAGATGCCTTCTTGTTCATTCATTATGCCTCACTGAGTGACATTTCCTACTCATTGCCATGGTGTTTTATCCCTTAAGTAGATAATTTAATTTGTCCATTTTTATTTTACGATATGTTTAAGAGCAATGTTTCAATCTGCATTGAACTTGGAGTGGACTGAAAAATCCTGATTGAAACTTTACCATAAACACACCCGGACTGCACTGAAGTGAGTATGTTCCTGCCAGGCAAATTTGATTACAGTCAGTTTTAAATGATATATTTTTAGCTTTCATTGAACACTAGTAGCTGATTCATTATTGAATTGGCATTAACCTTTTGTCATCTTGAATGAGATATGTTGAGAATTACACTTGTAACTCTCACTCCTTGTTAAACAAGACATTTTTTCCCGGTACAAGAATAAATAAACAAACCAAGACTGCTGACAGATGGTAATTTGCCAGATTCGATACATATCCTTTCTACATCTTCACTTAACGAACATTTGGCTCCAGAGTAAAAAGACTATTTCCCTGCAATCCCAGGCATTTATAGATGAATTTTATCAGAATATCCACACACACTGCAGTTGGCAAAGCAGACTAGAGTGTAGAATCTGGATTGAAGACGTACTCTAAACACTGCCAATAGGAGTGAACTAGGAGTGAAAGCAAAACAAAAGCAGATAGTGTATTGTTCACATGTTTGACCACAGAGCTTCAAAATTTGTTTTAAGCAAATTCTAAGCTACAAGAGCAGGAAGAAGACGGAGAAAAAAGTGGGGGGGGGGGGGGGGGGGGGATTTTTTGGACCAAAATGGGTGTACAATTTTTTTTAAGTATGATGGCGGAGAAACAAATATAAAGATTACATTGTGGTAAAAAGTAAACAATGTAACAAAAAGCTTCAAAAAAACAGTGTAACAAAAACAAACCAGTAAACTATTGTCTATTTTTCGAATATTGTTTGTCTTCTAGTTCATGCAGTTGCCAAAAGATATCACTACTCAGCTTTTAGTCCATGTTCAATTCATTTTTGCTCTTGTTTATACGTCATTGGAATTTAAAACTTTACTTTAAATGTGAATTTTGATCCATGTTTGCTCTGTGTTCACTGTGTTTTGACCCCAGTTCGAGTTCAGTCCAGTCCGAAGTTTTACTCTGAACATGCTGTAGGATTATGATACTATATGTTGAAAAATGATGAAAATGTATGGTCTTATAGAAATCACATATCAATGGAACACCCCATTTTTGTGACTTTTAGCAGTTTTTGTGGTGAATAAGTTTTTATGAAACATAACATTATTTGGGTGTACATTACCTTAATTTTTTTCCCGACAAGATTTTTCTTTAATTAAATGTTAATTTTTAGAAATTACCCTATGCTGTGTAGAGGGTAACGAAATTTAGTTTTAGGAATTTTCATTAACAAGTTTATTGCTACATTTTAGGCACACAAAATTCACGAATTTCGAAGGCCTCTCCATTATGTTATCAAGTTTTTTTTTATGTGGGAGTGATTAACAGGTCCCAACACCACCATTTCCAGAATTTTTTCTATTTTTTCAAGTAAGTAGTTGAGAATAGTTATCCAATTTGTTTCCTGATATTATTTTCCTTTTAACTGTGTCAAAAAAAAAAAAAAAAAAAAAAAAAAAAAAAAAAAAAAAAAAAAAAAAAAAAAAAAAAAAAAAAAAAAAAAAAAAAGGGGGGGGGGGAGTCACTGTGCAAACTATTTGTGAATACCACTCGATTTCCTTCATTTTTCAGCTCGTTGAAGTTTTTATAAAATGCAATTTCTCGTTAACTATTAGCCAAACCTTTCTGGCATGTAAACGTTTCACGGTCCAAAAAGTGTTTCCAATACTATACATTCATACTAAGAAGGTAAACTGTAGGTTATATCTTGTGATCAAAATTTTTTATTCTTAAAAGTGGGGGCACATTATTTCTTTCTCACACAAAACAGAACCTAAAAAGGTCCTCATGCATAAATGCACAAACATTTATTAACCTATAAGAATCAAAGTAGAAACATAGACCAAGAACAGATACTCTTGATAACTACATGCATGTCAGTTTTATTTATTTATTTTGTGCTAAGATCCTGACTGGCGCCAACCAGACAGTCTGCGCGTCCAGATACTACTAGTCACATTACGAAGAAAGATATGATGTGTGTACGTGATATCTGACGTGTGTTTATTATGTCCAGTGTAACGGGTGTTACAGGTCGTACTCCCTTAATTCGTAATTTGTCAATGATCACAAAGGAAAACGTTTAAATTTTAACAGCCCATCACCCACCACTCACTCCATATTAAGTTAAAATATTTTTTAATTACCTATATATGTTCCTGGATTTAAGAAATTTAGCCGCAAGTATGCGTAACGGGAGTTTCATCATTTTGCCTCTACTCTCTAGATGGTCTAACATAAATGCAACAATCTGTGAATATTCTTTGAAATGTGCATTAAAAATAAACTTGGACGATATCTAAGTAAATAGTTCATCATCTATAACACTCAAAGAATCAGACTGCAATAAAAATTTTATGTTAATGTTTGTATGAAACAGGTGTTACAGGGTGCTGTAATGGGTGTTACGCATACGAAATAAAAACAATATCTAATATGAAATATCTTTTATTAATTAAATATTTTAAAACAAATTATAGGAACTGTAGTACAAACAAACATTATTATTATTACAACTATTATTGCACTAATACAATTATTGCAGTTATTTCTCAAAAACTTAAACAGTATTATCAAAATGATAATATATTCAAATGCCATTATTTTTTGGGTGGGATTAGGTAAAATGCAAATATATTCGAAAGGGACCTCAGATATGTCATTTTCATAGCTGATAAATACTATTGAATAATCACCAACCATTTTTAGGTACATAACGCGAACCTCACCCTCATCATGACTCACAGAACTCTGGCAAATAGCAGCACACATGTACCTGTATTCATTATTTTCTTTTACCTTCCCAACAATTTCGATAAGAACAAACACTCCTGGTTGGATATCTTTTACAGTCAGGGCTTTCGGCTCTTATGATGTTTCTTCTTCGGAATCAGTGTAGAGATAATTTAACTGCAATATTGTCTCAATGTTGTCGATGAAGGTCCACCCGCAAGTTGTAAATAAGTTTGATCATCTTCAATTGCAGAATCAGGTCTCAATGTCACAAGAGGTTGCAAGTATCACCCCAGTTGGAATTATAGTCATTTATTTTGTCGTTTCCATTTGAATTCAGCAGCTCCAACCCTTTGGCATGTCCATCCAAATCTTCTACCTTGATTACAGTTGTTGCTGTTTTGGATGTTTGTGCTACTGAAATAGTCATCTTATTCACAGCTTCAAAATGATGTAGACTTTGAATTTTCGGGATTGGAAGGATGTGTGTCCAGATGTTGTTGAGAGAAAGCTCGTCATCTTCTACGTCAGTTTTAGATACGTAGGCCTATATTATGTGCACTGTATGCCTTTAACTTTGTTTTTCACATACAAGAAGAAGTCTTCTGCACACTACAGTATAACTTACCTGGATTTAACGCATGCCCACGCTACTCGCTTGGCAGTTCCGCCTAGTCCGTCTACTGCACCTTTGCCATGTGATGCAGCAAAAAAAGGCATACTGCAGGTTATCCAATTCCGGGAATTGCCAAAACGTAGCGATTTTTAAACTGGGCGGCACAGTTGTTGCTAAAAATCTTCACACTCGTTACGGAATCTCTGATTTCTCGCAAATAATCAAAAATCTTTTTCAAAAAGGTCTAGGCGGCATACTTTGCGTGTGCTGTATCGTTTCTCACAATGACTATTGGTTTCATTTCTTGGGTAGATAACCAGATGCGGCAGGTGAATACAGTGACTTGATCATGACTCCAATGAGCACTCTGAATTTCATCTTGGCTGATGAGTGCGTAATTCTCTGCGAAATCTATCTGCACAACTGCTTCATTATCTTTTAAGTTCTTTTTTGACTCTTCAAAGTATTCAGCTTCAACTTTTTTTATAAAACAATGCAGTTTGAACTTTTCCATGTTATCTTTCAGTTCTTTGATGGCTCCTTCATATGGCATAGTCTTCGTTACCACTTTTGAGTGATTTCCCACATTGATCCATTCTTTCCAAGATATAGTTTTACCCAAGTTCTTGTGGCCTTCAAACTTTTCCCAGTAATTTTTTGGGCAGAACCAGATCTACAAGATGTAGAATTTATTAATTCTGTGTGTGTTTTGGGAAACTCCACTAGACATTTTCCAACACTTTCAACAGTGTTCATAAAGTTTGAATGTTGTATGCAAACGCAAACAATATGTTCTGCGAATGCAACTGGAAGCAGTTCATTTGGTTACAAACTGTAGAAAGTAGATTTACCTATTTTCATATCGAGAGTGAAACAATTCGTAGGCTTCCCTTATCCTCAAGACCTTCGTCCTCTTCTGCATCTTCATTTTCTTTCCAATAAGGGGGTCTTTTACGTATTTGTAATCCTTCCTTCCTGGAGCCTGTCTACTAACGTTGTCTCTGTAGTAAAATTTTTTGACTGCCTTTTTCAGTTTCATCATCTAACCTCTTTGAGTGATGACTTTCTCTTAAAATTTCTACATTGCAGCCCAATGCCTCCTCTGCAAGTTTTTTTAACCACAGCAAATTTCTTCAGTGGAGAATAAGGTAAATTTTTCTTTAATTTTCAAACTACTTTCCCAAATGTCTGCAGGCTTTTATAACTCCCTATAGGATACGTAGGAGCAACACTGTATGTTTTTAACAACTTTTAACTTTGCTCTAACGGCTCGGACTCGATCTCTTGTCTTTTCTTGCAATATATCCTTTGATTTTGTATTTAAGTCAGTTTTCTTCTGTACGTCATCTCGCCTCTTCCGATCTCTCCCCATATCTTTTTTCTGATGTTCTGCATACTTTCCGGGGTTATTTTTCATGTTCTCCCGATACTTTCTCATGCTTTCCTTTGCTGAAGGCATCTTGAACCTAAAATACCACAACAAAACTTAGGCCAACGTACGGGGGAAAAAAAAAGAAGGAAAAAGTATGAAAACTCTCAAAAAACTAAAATCCATAGCCAACGCATTACGGTAAATAGAATTACAAAATTTACATAACACCCATTATGTAACAGGCATTACATAATTTTCTCCGGGTAAAATATAATTTTAATATAAAGCTTAGCATTAAAAAGTAAAAAAAAAAGTGGTTTATTAGCAATCATAACCTTACTTTCCCAAAACGATTAAAACGTCAATATAACAGATCAGCTAAAACAAATTTTTCGTTATTTTTGTAATGGGCGTTACTGGTAAGGTGTCCACCAAGAAAGAGCAAAAAAAAAAAATATTAGAGTAAAGCATAAAACTTAGTAGGCCTACTAGAAAATTTGGCACTCTAAAACAGTACGTTAAGCTGACTTTTTAACAATGCGAGGTTAGCTGTCACTTTCAAATTCCTAGTTCGGTTTTTTAGTGTTGCCAATTTGAGTACAAAAAATTGACCACTGAACTAATATTTTGACCACAATTCACTTTGGCAAAAATGTTACAAAAAAATTTCAGGTGCACTAATCTTATTGATTTCAAATGTTTTAATATAGGACTATGAAAGCTCATTGAAACCATGAAGTGAGTAAATATAGAGAAGTTAAAAATTTAGCTGTGGTAGAGTTTGAAATGGAATGCCCCATATAGGCCTCCATTATCAAGTTAAAAGAAACAATTCATAGCACTACGACACGCTAGATAATGAAAATATTTTAAATGACACAGTGAACACTATTCTGCATAACCGTCTAGGCCTACTAACATATTTAATGGCCTACTTTAAATTTCCAGAAATTTGACTTTAATAATATTAACAAAGAATTAATGTCTACTTTCTCAATCGCTATAATTAATTCTAATTTGCTTTGGCAGATAAACGTTTGCTCACCACATTAAAAAAAAAAAAACTGGTAGCCAGTTATTACGAGCGTCACCATTTTTTCTATTTGTAGTA
Source organism: Dryococelus australis (assembly GCA_029891345.1). Taxonomy (NCBI): domain Eukaryota; kingdom Metazoa; phylum Arthropoda; class Insecta; order Phasmatodea; family Phasmatidae; genus Dryococelus; species Dryococelus australis. Next base: position 191,513,473 of record CM056998.1, on the reverse strand, counting down.
TCATCACACTTAACCAAAATTTGAAAAATCACCCCATGTAAAGTGTTTAGTTCTTTCTTAAATATGTCACACATCAAAGGCATTTTAAGCTTCTGCTAACATATTCATTTTTGTTCGATTACTTATAGGTACTTTTTGCATATATTTTATAGACAAATTAAAATAGTTTATTTATAAATAATATGACTTGAAACAGGGGAAGACTGGTCTAGTAAGAAGAAATAGTTATCATGCAAAATATTATACTGTGTGCACACAAATGTAGTGCATTGTACTTTGGGGTGTTATTTTCAAGATTTAGTTAAGCCTTGTTTGCATGAGGTGGAGGGACAGCCTCCGTGTAGAACTTTAGCCAGACTTCAGAAAAATTGCAGACACAAATAGACCGACTACATGCATATCACAGCTAGGACAACGTATAGACTATTTTGTCTAAATATATGAATCTTCCGAGTTTTGGCTCATAGTCAGTTTTTATCCCAAAAACCTATTTACAATCAAATCAGCTGGTTGGCTATTGTCACGTACGCAAACAAAGAATACTCGTCATTATTCGCCCAAGTAGAAGAGTGCATTAAGCACAGAGAGGAGAGGCGAACGCTCATGAATTCATACACAGATTTACGTGGTGGGTGTAACATTTTCACTTGCAACAAACAAACAAATAATTCGGAAACGTCACATTTCGCTATCACAGCCGCCCCGCCCACCGGTGAACTCAGAGTACTTTCATAACCAATGGATTGCGGAAGACCTTTAAGATTAGAAACGTTGTTATGTTTCATACCACAATTATAACACAAATGTATCAGAAGATACCCCTCTCATGCACAAATGTACAATAGGGCAATTTGTGCACACAAAATAATAATGAATGCTAGAAGTAAACCCCAAAAAATATACAAGTGACAGGCATAGCAAAATCTTTCCAAGTGCACCGCAAACCTGACAGTCAGAGCAAATTCTACCGAATTCAACATTTCCTTCTGTCATTTTATTCAAAACTGGCATTAATTTGAAGTCTGAGATGCAATCACAAAGTTACATCAATTAATTATTCATTAACTTACCGCTTTCAAGGCTGCTAACCTATCCTTCGTCATCTTCTAACCTTCCTAATCACACGAAAACAAGTTTTATTTTGAGTAAATATTCCATTCACAAATTTTCACAAATTGACACTAAACTAACGAAACAGACACTACAATCACAAAATCGATATCTTTACGATTTCACTCCTGCAGTGCCGACTGACAGTGCACGCATGCGCCCTAATGACGTCATACTACGTCAAATCGTGATTGTGTACGAGATATCGCACAAGGGAGTACTTTTTATTTTGCTGTATAATCTGCGTTATATTTGAAATGAGACATAACATTGTTACAAAAGTTTATGAATTTATACTGCATGAATTGTATTTTGTATTGCTAAGTAGTATCTGGAAATAGACAATTAGTTCCACAAGTAATTATTAAAAACAGATGCATTCACAATCAGACTAAAACATGTTCGCAACACGTTTAACTAAAGAACTTTAGCGCCCGGCTTAATGTTATGCGTTCTTGTATAGAAAGCAGTACACAAGTAGTAGCACACCTAGGTTTCGCGAAATGATTGATGAATCGTTTCTCTAAATTGCCAAGGCTACACAAATTTGCAAATAAGTGCACTTTATGTAGCGCATACTGCACTATATTTTGCGGATGTGTAACTGAAATAGTGTTTTGTTTTGTTTTATTGCATCCGTAAGATCTTTTTTCAATACATAGCTGTACAAAGATATTGGACAAGTCAAATTACAATGTACAAAGTTTATACACTGGACATAATCAACACACACACGTACGCGCACACGCATATATATATATATATATATCAGACTACAAGTACATGTATCACATCTTTTCCTTATAATTTGGCCAATCCTCCTCCAACATGCTGTAGGACATCGTCGTTTTGCTGAAACAGAAGAAAAAGGAAATGAGAAAAACTGGAACAAGGGATGCATTCAAAGATATGAAATAATTTCTTAATTTTTGTAGTTTTGAAATACATCTACACTATAAAATATTAGTATAGAAGAAAGTCTTTCAGCTGTTTTTTTAAAGAGTTTTTGGTTAGAGAAGCAAATTTCTTTAAGGTATTGTGGTAACTTATTGAAAAGTTGGCTACCATGGCAGGATGGCTCTTTTTGGACAATTTTTAAGTTAACTGAAGCGACGTGTAAGTGATTTTTTATTGTAGTGTCATGCTTATGGAAGGGCTCATTTTTCTGAAATAAATGACTGTTTTTGGACATGAATATAAGTACTAAAAACAAGTACTCACGTGCAAACGTTAGAATCTCTGAGCTCTTGAAAAGAGGTCAACATGAGTCAGACTTTCTTTTGCTATTGATTATTCTTACCGTTCCCTTTTGCATGTGAAACCGTTTTTTGCTGTCAGTGGAATTACCCCAAAAAGTTATACCATAACACATGATGGAATGAAAATATGCAAAATATACCATTTTTGCTGTATTTTTGTTCAAGACTTCTGCAACACTTCGCAGGGCGAAACATACTGAACTTAGTTTGGGTAAAATATACCCAATGTGAGATTTCCAGTTAAGTAAATTGTCTACTTTTAAGCAGAGAAACTTAATCACTGCAGTTTTATTAATTTTGTCTCTGTAAGTGCTAACATATGAATTAATGTTTTTCCTGTTCTTTGTGAGGAAATTTATAAGATATGTTTTACCTAGGTTGAGATTTAATTTGTTTGCAGTAAACCATGCATTTAGCTCTGTAAATGTTGTGTCAGCGAAATTAGCACCAATAAGCGTATTTTCACAGTCGAATTGGTAACAGGCTGGCCATAAGCGTTCACAACGAAATCGTAGCATTGCGGAAATGTTTTTCGTACACACAGACGTTGTACCTAAGTTGAAAGGAACTTCGAAGCTGCGCAATCGCTGTAACTGTATCAGAAATAGACATTGAATATAAAGACGTGTTAATGTAATTGGTTGCAGAGAGTAACATGAACTTATCACCTGAAAATAATGCAATTCACATGTCAGAAATGCAGTTCAAGTTACACCAAAGAAAAGCATATATTAAAACTTCACTAAAACTTGAAATATCATAACTAAACCAAAAGTACATACATTGAGTACAGATTGAGGCTATCCATATTTGTAACACTTACCTCTGGCCCATTTCAACAAAATTTTCCAACTTTCATCCCGAAATAAGGTACCATCTTAATTTATAACTATCAAATATACAACCATTTTGAACGTTAGAAAGTAAGCATGTGGAAATGCAAGTTACAAATGCAATGAGAGAAACCCGAAATTCAAAACGATTAGCAGCAACCATCAACATCCGATTAACAATTTTATTAACTTGTTCCTGGCTGTGTAAGCAAAAATTAGTGGACACCGGTTACAACAGTCATTGTGTGTTTATGACAAAGTGGTGAACAGGAGCGCGAAACCACCTTGATATTACCAATTCAACAGCGAAAATGCGCCTAATTATTTATTTTCGCTTATGCATGTATCCTTCTGCCATCAAAAAGAGGGTCAAGCTGCAGCTACATTTTGTTTACATGTTATCAGCTGATTCACTTGCCATCGTGCTGCTAAACAACTTCTCTCCCTAAAAAAAGGTACATTGGGGATAAAACTAAAAATAAGTAAGCATTAAGGAAAACATAACCTTTGTCAGCACTTCTTCAAATTATTACAGACAGCGAATGAGATTGAGGATTTTTGAGACTGTCATTTATGTTTTTGGTTATGCAGTGGCAGTTTGGGTTTTACAGCAAACATGTCAAGCTTGAAAAATAAGGGATAAGGGGGAAATTCCAGCGAGCACGCCTCCATTTGTCAATGACCTGTTCAAAGCAGTTATTTGGTTGTACTGATATAAAACAGCTCGAGTTTGAAATAAGCGTCTCGGATTAAAGGGAAAAAAAAGGACCTTTCATACGATGAAAGGTCAGTTCCAATTTTCTTAAAATTTATTTCATTCAGACCCTAAAATGAAGTGTGACATCAATCGGTCATTTTGTATTTTATTTATTTATGTTCATTCGTTGGAGCCCGCTTTGTAGCCAAGCTAAAGGGACGTGGAACAAGTTTAACTACATATTGGTACATGTTTAAAATTGACGTATCAGTGCATTCCATAAGATCACATAATCAAACTACATCGTTTTCACACTAGTAACAAAATAAAATATGATTGATAACACTCCTTATACAAACTTTTGAATGGCTCAACCCCCTAGCACAATAGGTGATTGGTGTTGGTAGTTATTGTTGGTGGCTGTTGAAGAACAGTGCAATATATGTGAGATGGCACGATTTCCGGTTGGTGGTTGGTCCTAAAATCATTTCATCTTACATTGGTGGTTAGTGTTTATATTGGCGAACCCGCCAATCCCAATATTCCCGCATGAGCTCCTTCACAGTTCTGTGAGCAATCTGGCGTGCTTGTTAGTAGCTGAAATGCATGGAGAATTGGGTGCATATTAAGGCAATTTCTATAAAGCTTAGGTCGGGTATATTATGTTTTAAAGGGATGCAAGCATCACTGCTATAGCAAAGGTTGTCTCATGCCATGGCCGCAATTGTAGCTATGGACAAATCCTGAAAGAGGAAGGGTATAGACAGAAAAGCACAAGAAACCAGCACAAAGTGAAAGAGGGAAGTGGAAAAAGTTGTGTGACATTCGTAGAGGATAAATACATAAATTCCTTTAACTGGATCAAAGGTGGGAGACAGTAAGGGAATTTAGTTGTTCATAAGCGAAGATAGACTTCTGTGCATTGTGAATGGTTACCCCGCCCTCCACGATATAAATAGGCAGCTGCTGATGCTGCTGGCTTGAAATTGTTATCAAACAAAACAACTAGGCAATGCCGAGGAAGTAATGAATCGTTATGGCATTTACAATATTTATTCACATCTGTTAATGAAGTTGGCCTGAAATTGCCAATTAACAAAACAACAAGGGAATTCACATTGATTAACAGGTTGTTATCCTCTCGCGATATATATATATATATATATATATATATACATATATATATATACACACACATAAGTTGTATCAAAATTCAACCGACATACTTAGGCTGCATGTTAATCACAAGAAGAGACTTCGGAAACTTATATACGATATATCGTCTATCTCATATCCCAAGTGTGGTGCACATCTTTCAAGTTGGACCTGGTGTACCAGATTATTACAAATATCTGAAAAAATAGGAAATATGGAACATTGTGTTTCTGGATAATAAATATATGTGCAAAACTATCGACAAACGTCGCAAAAATTTGGCGTGTGTTCGTGTCCCTCGACTCCTAGACTATTTGCCTGGCTGTGCCCAATCCAGTGCAGAATGCATCGGGGCTCTACAGAGTGTGTTGTGAAAGTGCACTATGCAGCACACATAGAGCATGAGCACTCGAGTGCTAAAATAGTGCAGTTTAGTGTAAACCCATGTGTCTACAGTGAACCAAATGAAAATAGAGTCAATATAAAATGGTTTTGTGGCGATTTCTGTTGGCTCACTAATAAAAGCGACATGAAGGACATCCCGAGATTAATCTCGCGCAAATAGTATGTCAAGAAGAATATTTTTTCAAGTGTTTGTTATTTTCACTTCACATGTTTCACAGCCGTGTCATTTAATTTATACTAATCAAGTGTTTATTTCATGTTACATAAAATTAAAATAAATTATACAATTGTATTCATAGCATGGTAAGAGGTTTTTTGAGTGTGTACAAGTTGTTTTAGCAAGAGTGCAAGAAACTAGTTCCAGCGTGGTATTCCTAACCCCACCAGGTGAGGTTCTGGAACCACAGTGAAAGAGTTAGTATATCTCAAGACATGCAATGGCAAGGCTGCATTTTTTGCACGCTCCTGTGGTCACACCATTTTCGTGCCAACCACTTAATGTGCAATAGTAAGTAATTTTACCATAATCTTTTTATAACTTCTAGCCACTGGAGATGTCTGCCCTCCTCCCCTGTGGTTTAATTCATTTTCGGCCTTCATGCCATTTCGCAGTGTCGCCGTGCCAGCAGGCTTATACCACCCAAGATATCATGTAAAGTGTCTCCTATTAGAGGAGTGTATCTTTGAAATGCACTAAATATACATGTGAAGAGATGTTTTGTATATCATTTATGTGTACGCCTAATGGCATATCAGGGCATGGGAGCCTATAAACTCGTTTAAGTGTTGTGGTTTTCTCAGCATTCTTCTCTTGTGTGATCGATGTAGCAACTTTTGTAATTTATGTAATTAACATGGCAAGGCATGGGACCAGCCAAAATAGGTATCGTTTAGAAAAAAATATTTTTGCACTTATGTATCGCATAATTCTGAACATAAAATTCACATTCATAATTATGGGTAATGTGTCAACAAGAGAAAACTATGTCCAGTGGTATCGGCCTGCAACCCAGCGATCAGAATAGTCTCCAGCTTCAGAAAATTGGCCCTACCTACCGGAGATGCCTGGCCCATACTGGGTAAATGAATTCCAACATCCCTAACCTCAACCAATGCAGCCCTTGATAATCACCATTCACCTGTCATGGCCTCACTTCACTGTGTCAAATGGGTGCCCACCTTTGTGTCCTAATATTTTTGACACTTTGACTGATGTCAAATTTGTACCCAACATGGGGAAAATCCTTCCGACACTTTGACTGATGTCAGATTTTTGCCCTTCAGTGTGGAATAATTTTCTTCTCATGAAAATTCCCTAACAAGGAATTCCCCAACCCTGCCAAAAATTTTCCGAAAACTTTTTCCTGCAAAACTTCCTGCTAGTGTATTTCTGCCATATTTTTCTGCCTACACACAATAGGGACGTCGGGAAGGACAACAGAGAGCCAACCTCATGGCAAAACGCCTGCCGAGGTATTGCTGGGCAGGAATCTGCATCTACCAGGGGAAGCCAACTACCGGAGACCAGACAGTAGCAGTGAAGCACACTACACAGCACAGAGATAGAGAGCAGCAATAGCGAGAACAACATGTGTAGTACGCAACAAGATGGCTACCCACACCGACAAGACAGTCACCGGTACTACAAATCGGCCAGCAGGTATATATAAAAGCACATCCACAGTCGGCTGCGCACAAAGAATTTATGAAGGTTTTGCAGCTAGATGGAGTGGACTGCACCGAGTGATCCAGCAGTTGGGACCCACCACCTACACGGTCCGCTTAGGCAGGAAAAGGGTGGGTACATCGGCCTCCAGCTCACACCAGCTGTCGTCGACGACGAAGTTGGTCCCAGTCTCCCTCATCCCACGACGGTGACGATGGTGCCAAGCCTGCCGGAGCAGGAGGAGAGGTGAGAGGTGTGGCAGCACTTCCGGAGGAAGGGGAATCATTAAACTCTCCATAAACGGCACACTTGGGAGAACCACCTGGTGAGCCTCATGATGGCCTCATCGAGGACAAGCTCTCTGAGTGAGTGAGGAGGGAGGAAGTAACATTAGGACCTCCAGCAGGAAGTAGCAGAGAAGGGATGGAGGACCCGCCATTGCTCGATGTCACCACGCCAGACAGGGAGCAATGCAGTCCATACCCAGGGTTCTCCTGTTATCGAAGCGCCTACAAGTGCTGTCGCAGACGACATGACACCCATTCTTGCAGCAACACCTGAAGCGAGACGGCCGGAAGGTGAGACAAAGGTGTCCGCAGATGCAGGACAAGCAGGTGAAGAAGACAGAGCAAGAGAGGTGCAAGCAGGACGATGGGAGGAGGCAGCTCGCCCAGGCCATGCCAGAAACTGCGACACAGTGGACAATGGAGAAAGTCAGTAAGCAAGAGGAAAACAGCAGGAGCATGAGGAGCAATGCAAGCAGCCGTAGCAGTGATGGCGGGAGAGAGGGCAGCGGATCCGTTGCCTAACTCTGCCTCTGCAGGACAACACTACCGATTCACCTGCCTCAGCAGTGTTAAGTTCCCAAAGGAGAAGCAACAAATTGTACCAAAAACTATCCAAGGCATATCAAGCTTTATTTATTATATCATGACATAGGGCATTGCTAATGTAATTGACCCTTCAATTTATATTTCTGTCCATCACGGACTTTCCTTAGCAATGGCCTCTCTAAAAACATTCTTATTAAAGAGATTGAGTTTCAAACAAATATTATTATTTAAACACCCCTATTTCATTCTATTAAATATGCTAGTTTACGCCACACTTGTGTCCCATTTGATCCAAGCAAACATTAGGCGAAGGCAACAGCATATGCAGTTGCATCCACCACCGGCCGAACCGGTCATGACAGACACGACCGTTCTATGCCTTCGGGATTGCGAACGAATGTAATTTAAAAAAAAATCATTTTACCTCAATAATTGAAACCGAGATCCAAGTTTTGCGGATGCAACAGATTCAACTACATCTGTCGTCGCTGGGTGGACTCATCGTGACCCACTCGAATATTTTAGGCTTTCTTTCCAGATCGCGAATGAATGTTTACATAAACAACACGTCAATCAAACTTTTTTTTTCTGAATCGAACAGCAAGTCCTTCAAACCTTTGTTTTTTTAACTGAAGCAAACTGCAACTCAATTAAACATTAATTTAAACTTGAATCGAACAGCTATATTGTCTCATTTGCACCTGTAAATTAAATCAAACAGCAAATCATTCAAACTTTTTGACCAAAACAAACAGCAACTCAATTAAACATAAATTATAACTTGAATGAAACAGCAACTCAATTAAACATTAATTTAAACTAAATCAAACAGCAACTCAATTAAACATTAATTTAAACTTGAATCAAACTGCAACTCAGTTAAATACTCATTTAAACTTTAATCAAACAGCAACTGAATTAAACATTAATTAAAACTTGAATCAAACAGCTGCATTGTATCATTTGCACCTGTAAATTAATTCAAACAGCAAATCATTCAAACTTGTTTTTAACCAAAAGAAACAGCAACTCAATTAAACATTAATTTTAACTTGAATCAAACAGCAACTGAATTAAACATTAATTTAAACGAATCAAACAGCAACTGAATTAAACATTAATTTAAACGAATCAAACAGCAACTGAATTAAACATTAATTTAAACATGCATTAATCAGCTACCTAATAAAACATTATTTTAAACATAATCAAACAGCAAGTCAATCACACTTTAATTTTATACTGCAATGGCGACAGCAACTCAATAAACTCTTTTAAAACTGCAACTGCAACAGCAACTCAATCTCGCTCGTGCCTGCAAATTAAAAACAACCGTAACAAATAAATACCTGTCGGAATTGGGATAGCCTTCACCACTATCTCCTCTGCATCGATTATGATGGTGCACGTCGGTGGTGTGAATCAGCAAAGCGTGTATTCGTTCTCCACACTGATAATTCTTTTTCCAGAAGTACTCGGCCAGGTAGCCGACCCAAGATTTTTTCCGTTGGCCAAAGCAGGGAATGATGTATTGCACAGAACACCAACTTCGCTCAATGTTTTGAGTGTACACCCTCAACGTCTCGCCCTTCTTCATCTTTAGTATGTTTCGAGTGTTTACCATTATGCTATTTTTGCTGCACACAAATTCTCTCCTGTGATTCACCTGTATGTCACAGTAGCAGTGAAAGCCCAAGTTGCTGTAACAGCACCAGCAGTCTGAAACTATCGTCGTGCCCAGAGCGATTCACTCGCGAATGATTTTGGTCAGGGTCGCCACGTTCCTCTTTTCCACTGGCGCCAGGAAGAATTTCATCGGATCGTCCTGCTGCATTCCCCCGAAAACCCACTGACTGTGAACTTTTCGTCCTTTGTGGCTCTTGCATTTGCCCAATTTCGACTCGTCAATCTCGACCACTTTGCCCGGCCTGCCGATGCATTTCCTGTGCACCAACACCCAGTCTATGCACACTTGGCGGCAGAAACTCGACCAGGCGACGACCGTCTTTCCCGAGCACAAAAGTTCGTTCACTATAGTCTGCTGTCGAGAGTATTTGATCAGGCACCAGAGTAAACACAACTCCACTATCTTGCCCGGAGACAAGTTTGAATCTCTCACGAAACTGCGAGCTGAATATATATAAAATAAATTAAGTAATTGGACACAACAACCCAAGTGGCTCCTACTATCGACATTGCCTTGAATGATTTTGATAAATTTTACACTTTGAAGGAACAAGAAAAAAATAGGATAAATTGAGCGACGAATACATTAAACTGTTGTATATTCGAGAATATAAACTGTCAAACGTCAATATCATTTTTACATATGACGTAAAAAAGTTTATAAAAATTGTCAAAATCAACAAGTTTCTACTCGATGGTATAATCAACTACGAAGCTCTGTTGAAACTCAGCCCGAAACTCAAAATCGATTCCTTTTTATCCATAGTTCAATATCTAAACAATTCTACGAAGTTATTTTTACAATATGTTTAAAATTCTTCCACAATGGAAGGTCGAACATTCGTCAATAATCAACCACCAAAACCAAATTTTTGAGAGTTACCTGACGAATAAATCACCATAAATTATTTAAGACATTACTCGAGATGTATTCAGGCTCGTGGAAAAACCCAATCAAGTAAATATGGATTCACTCGTCAATCACAATCGAGCAACATAGTGTCAGTCGCCAATGTAGACAGTGTTGCTGTCTGGTGTAACGTCAAAGGAAAGAACCCATTTTTATTGTATACAAAAGACTCACGGAAACACACGTCTATTTGTTTGTTTGAAAATAGTTATTTTATTTAGATTAAATGAACAAAAGCCAATGCCCATGTAAAATTGACAGATTTCAATAATTGAATACTTAATAAAATTTGCAATATTGCAATACAATTTATTGAATACAATTATTCACTCAACTTACCATACTTGGCTAAATTAAAATATGGCAACTACGCTCTGATTGGTTAAATCTCGATGCGCCACGTCGCGCTGCTGTATTGTGAATACTGCTTTAAGGATTTTCAAAACGATTCTACATCGCCATGTAAACATGGTAATTATTATATGGGTTATATTTTAATGATAAAGTACTTGTACTTACTGTTTTATTAGAAAACAAAAATAGTAATTGCACCACATTTGCGAGTTACAGCGTGAACTTCCACTCTATCACAGCCACAGTTAAACACTGACACACACGCACATGATGCCCACAAGCACAAATAAAAAAAATCTGGTGGTGCTCGCTCATGCCATGGAGCTTGGAATAAAAAACAAGCGCTAAGATCGTAATACCATAGAAGAAGTAAGCAGAGCCAGACTGAGATATTTAAATTTCTGCTCATCTTTCTAACATTCGAAACTGTAGTATAGTATACGCACAATATTACATCGTATGTTGATAAGACAATTTAAATTATTTCTATAGACCTGAGACATCATACATCACATCACAATTTCGGTTGACAATATTCAATCTGACGAAAACCCAGCTAACTTATTACACAACAATTTTTTCCCCCATAAAGTGAGTGGCCGTCTAAAGTGCAGTGGGCTACTTTTGCTACTCTATTAATCCGGCTATGAGTCCAGTTGTGTTAGTGTGTTTTTAAAGAAGTAAATTAGAGTAGAGTATATTTAAACTGTTAATCAGTCTTGGGAATTACAGCATGGCTAAGTTGATTTGAATATAGGCCATAGCTGGGTTGGAGCTATAGTGTCTAGCATCATGCCAGGACGATCTGGATTTGATTCTGCTGAAGTTGCCCGCAGATTCTGACATGTGGGAATCATGCTGGGCAATGCTGCTGGTTTGGAATTTGCTCCATAATCTTCCATTTTTCCGGCCCATGCATTCTGGTGCAATTTCATAGGCACCTCATTTCATTGTCAGCTCAAGACCTTAGTTGTTGTGCTGGAATCACAATGGTATGACAGAATCAATGCGAATAAAATAATTTTCCAGCCAATCAGGATCAAGAATTCTATTTCGCCAATGCGATGAAAATTGCCCGCGTTACAAGATTTCCGAATAGAAAATGTTTCTAATTTATTTGTGTCGTGGGCGCGACATGTCTGTAAATCTGTCTAACATCCATATTTTTGGCTCTAAAATTTTACTTGCAGTATTATTTACCGTATTAATAAGCAAAGTAATGCATTTTTTTGGCTATATGTAGTTACAGGCATATTTTCACGCTCAAAGTACCAGTGGATATGGAAATAATTTTTTTAATGAATGCGAAATAAAGAAAATAATGGAAACATTAATGTCCATTGTAAAAGAGCTTAATATATAGTAGCAAGAAACTATTTATAAAAGATATTTCTAAATGTTGATAGCAAAGCAATAAAATGTAGTGTTTACATTAAAGTGAATTTTTGTTGTCGCATCGCGCCCTTCGTGTCGCACCTGTTGTGCTATTGTGATTCCAGCACTAAGAGCTGCGAAAACCTCTCGCTAAGTGAATTGATTTTAACTTAAAATTAAACTCCACATTCTCAAATGAATTGTATGAATTCCCCATAAAACCTTGGCTTTACAGGTGCTTAAATGCTGTTCACGATAAAGTGAGTACATTTGAATTCAACCTTAGAAAAAAGTTGCTGCACCTGGCTACATATATTTTAACTTGCGCACAAAATGAGTTGCACCCAGTAAAGAAGGTAACGATGAATTGAATGTAGTGCCATATCTTACCACAGAATAAAAAGTGTTAGGTTACCATTTGGGATAATTTAAATTATATCTTTTGCTTTCTGTTTTTTTTTTTTTACTGCTTCGAAATGTAAAAAAAAAAAAAAAAAAAAAAAAAAACAGATTTTAAAAATAAATACTTTTCTAATATTTTCAGAATTTCACTTGATCGACTCATTAATAAAGTGATGAAGCACATAGCAATGTTAATTTTATATAAGGCAGAAGACTACACAATGTGCATACAAGTAGATCTTAAGCAGGGCTTTCAGAAGTGCTCTTTTTACAGTGAACAGCCTATAATGTAAGAGCTGTCATCATATTTTGAATGTAAGTTACTTAATATAATATACATTTAAAACTAATTTTAAATAGGTAGGTGAAATGTATCTACTACATTGGTACTTTTGGATGTACAATGAAACTCAGAACTACATAGTTAAAAAGTTTCATGCACTGTAACATAGATAGCTATTACAATTAATAGCTGAACAATTTTTCTGAGGACATTCCCCAAAGCTGACAGGTATTAAAATATCTAACTTATGTCTTAACAGTATGTACTCTGTTACACTATAGATTAATGTGCATGAGACCTATACGAAAACCAATAATCTGGCTTGATTGTAATGCGATGTTAAATACTGTGTCAGTTCATTTCATTATAACATTTTCAAGGCCCTCTGTTGTATATTCAGCAGTTTAATATAAAAGGCTCAGTAGAAAGTTGTGCTTTTTGGCATTGTCCCTAGTTATTAATGTAAACTAATAAAGTGTTCACTTCTTCACTCTGGACAGTGTGCATATATTTTGAGCTGAAAAGTTCAAATACATAGACATGTTCAATTATTAACTACTTTCGAAATATATATGTGTGAGAAAAATTGGTTGTAATGCTTTGTACTGTAAAATAAAGACCCAGTCATTAAAATGACACAAGCTTTGGCAAAGTGGAAAACATATTGACGTGGCTTGGTGGACGATATGTGGTTGATTGGGATTTACAAAGGTGGTGAACATAATTTGGAAAAGGTGTTAGGAAATGTATACCCTGTATGCGCCAGACGTCGCTGTGGCGGCGTCACTGATGCTATTGTTTTAGAGCTGAGTCCTCGTAAACTCGGAGTGCTGCAGGCTGATCACTCAGACCACATTCCCGCATAGATCTTGCAGTATTTCACCTGCTGTGGAGGCCTCTTATTTCCTAAACGAGGGGTTCTTTGGGCTGCCCAATCACCACTTGGTATTGTAAATTTGTATGACGTTGACGTAATCAAAAGAGAACTCCCTATATGTGGATTGTCAGGGCCAAACCACACGCCCATAAATGGTATTCACGGTATTTTGGTTAGTTTGCAGCACACATACAAATTAATATTTACTATAAAAAAGTCACAGACACTTGCGAAAGGAAATGGCGGGTTTTAAGGGGCCCATACCTTGAAACGCCTTGCGGCAATTGAATAAATGCAGTCATCAGTTAATGTGGTTTATTACAAACTTGAACATTCCCTCCGGGGGAATAGCTGATACACTTGCTCGCTTTAAACCTGTGGTGAAGGCTATACAGTACAAAAAATAGCCCTAAGCTTACATAAAGGTTACATGTCCTGCTTACGTAAAAATCTCCCCAGGCGATTCAATTCCTGAGGAGGCAAGGGCGAGGGTGCCGAAACATGACACGAATAATGAAACAAAACTTGAAGAAACACATAGAGGACTAATTCGTAGCAGTCCATCGATAATACAGCAATTCCACCTAGTGCTATACTAAACAGTAGCACTTTGGCAGACATCTCTGTGCTAGTCTTCTCCCGGGAGAACTTCCAATATGTGGTTTGGCTATGTGGCCACATGGTTAAGGATGCGACTAGGCGCACAGAACGTGCGCTTCCAACAGGGCGGGATAGTCAGGGGGTTGCATAACTTCAGGCGTCACGCCACACAGCGGAGCTTCAGTAGCCACAGTAAGGCGACACACCCTCTTCTTCCGCCGCAGCGACCGGAAGGGAGGATGTAAACAAACCAAATAACGAGGGTTATATGGGGAGAACACCAAACTAAAAAACAGGAAGGAATACAGGAAGGGTACACAAGCGTGTTCACGTTAACCAAATACAACAAACTGGAAAATTAATACTAAAAGCTAACGATTATAAACAGTAAACCAAAAAAAATAACTTAAACGCTAGCATAATATCACTTAAGGTGACTTACGTGAGCTTTACGAAACTCACGTGACATACATATAGTGCACAACATGACTGTATTCTTTCCCAAAATCTTCGATATCCGAAAAGGCCCAAGAATCCTCGGAATGAATTTTTACCCAACATTTTTGACCGAAGCTTTATCTCCAACAACAAAGGGAGTTTTAATGCAACTGTCACCAAGACATGCAGCTATCTCGCCCTTCGCATCAACTAAGCGACGTACCACGCCGTCGAGGAGGCGATCCAGGGAGGGAGGGTCCAACGAAGATGGACTATGGAGGTTCCAGGTATTTACTAACGGATGAGGAAGGTGACGACCGAGAAATGTAAGAGAGGGAGTCGAGCCAGTGGAGTCGTGAATCACGGAATTAAAAGTCACGTTTATTAATTCCAGATCACGATCCCATTCCGTGTGGTCCTGATTGTGAAATATTGCCAGGCAGGCCTTTATGTTTTTTATTCAAGTGCTCGACCTGATTTAATTAGGGGCTTGATATAAGAGCTTTACCGCCCAACTAAAACACATGTATTTACAACATGTTGACTGAAAATACTGCACATTGTCGGTTACCAATTTCGCAGAGGCACCAAACACTTTCCAGACCTGTTGTTCTAATGTTCCACGATGGAGGAATCTATCATGTTTTTCAAGGGAATGAGGACCACAAACTTTGTGAATGTATCTAAAAGTATTATCAGGCTAACAATGCCCCTCTTCGACCTAACCAAATGTCCAAAGATATCAATATGGACCACATTCCACGGACAATGTGGAAACTGAATGTGAGACTGTCCAAAATTGGTCTGTGGTGCCTACTTGCATCATTGTCAACCATATCATGTCCGCACATAATTGACAACATCCTGCCTCATATTTAGTCAAACAAAATAAACCACAATTTTATTAATGGTTTTATGGATATCCAAATGCCTACCATAGATTAACTCATTGAAATACTGCAAAAGCATGGGCCTCAAGGCCTCTGGCACTACCAGCTTTTTTGCACGACCAAATTTCCCAGAAAAATACAATAGGCCATCACACTCAAAGTAGGGGCACTGCACCCCAGAACTCAGATCTCGCTTTTCTTGCTGACACCAGGAGTCCACTTTTTGAACATCGGAGAGTTGCACAAAAAACTCTGGGAACCCTTGAATCATCCCAAGGGTAGCAGGAGGTTCTTCAGGGATGTCTTCGAACCCCGTAGTGTCGTACATACGGGACAAGGTATCTGCCACTGGATTGTCCATTCCCCTAACATGATGGACCTTGAACCTAAATCTGGAGAGTCGGAGGACCCACCTGCCCAGTTTTCCTAGTTGGTGAGGGTGGTTAAGTACCCAACTAAGGGCCTGGTTGTCTGTGAAAAGGTCACACTCATCATTTTTCTATATAAGGGTTGGGGGGGGGGGAACTTTTCCAGCCCAAACAGACACGTCAAAGTTTCCTTTACGTAGGTTCCTAGAGAACGTTCAGACCCCATTAAAGATCTATTAGCAAACACAACCAGGTCAATGTGCCCTTCATGCCACATCCCTAACGCAGCCCCCAGGGCCATAGCGGAGGTATCCACCTGGATCACAAAACGCTTATTAAAATCGGGTAACATCAAAACAGGTGAAGATCTCGAAAGCCTTTTCAAATTATTGAAAGCCTGCTCCTGCGCGAGGTCTCAAACAAACTCAACACCCTTTTTTTTAAACCACTCAAGGGGGCTGCAATTTCTGAATAATGCGGAATGAACTGGGCGTAATATCCCATCATGTCCAAAAATCGTTGAATCCCTTTCAGGGCACGCGGGCGCAGAAAGTTCACAGTTGGAGCAACTCTCTCCGGATCCAACAGCAATTTTCCCTCACAAATTACGTAACCCAAAAATTTAACATTATTGGCTGCTATCGAGACCATGTCGGGATTTGCAGTCAAGCCAATCTCCCTGAATCGTTGCAATACTTTGTGTAAGTGACACAAGTGCTCCTCCATGCTCTCTCTATACACTATTGCATCATCAATATAATTAAACACAATTTCAAATTTCTACTTTGAAAGCACATGATATAACACTATAGACAGGGCTTGACTTCCGAAATTAACATCCATTGGAACCCTAGTAAACTCATACTTGTTCCAAGGAGTTCTAAAAGTGGTATACTTGCGACATGAATGATCCACGAGATACTGATGAAAACTATGGTTAAGTTCTAATACAGAGTACACTTTAGCTCGCCTCAGGTGCTGCAACTCATAATCATAATGGATCCAAATGTATTTTACGATTTACCAGTGCATGATTAACTACCAATCTATACTTGTTACTGTCCCGTTTCCGAACCAAGAATCCCAGTGAACAATATTCTGACGTCGAGGTGGTAATGACGCCTTCACGCAACAATTTGTCTATTATCTCTCTGAAAGCCTTAAGCTTGGGAGGAGGGCAATGACCTGAAATGATGGTCCCTGATCAGTACGTCGTCCACTAACATGAACCGGTAAGGTAAGACTTCACACTTTCCTATCTTTGATGTAATCACGTCACAAAACTCCCGCTTCAGGTGTTTTACGGCACCCTCAAATTTGCTGTCTTTAATACTGACATTTTCGGAATCGACAAGATTTCCAGATTTCACAGAATTAAGTTGCCATGATTCCCCAGGAAACTAACACACCTTAATATTGGGGGCAAACCCAAAAGACAGCATAAAATCGTGAAAGTTTATTAAGACCCTCGCCTGACCAAGAAATTCCAATCCAAGAAAGAGTCTATGGTTCAATATGGGAAGAATCCAAAATAAAAAAATTCCAAAAGAAATGTCCAATTTTTATGTGTAATTTTTCAACATAAGGCGTGGTCATTACGTCACAATTGGCAATACAGAACTGTAGAGTGAGCGAAAGAATTCGAGACTAAATCGGACACCCTCAGACATAGTGCCATATAATTAACTTGGGAGGAGGGCTCGGACAGGACGATACAAACTGAAACTGTGAAGTACAAACTGACCCTCTGGCGTAGTGCCATAACACTTACTCCACATCCACAATTAGCACCACACTTGGGCTCTGCATGCTACCCGAGATGTGTTCTAATTAGTTCTAGACTCACCCACAAGGAATGCTGCTGTCGTAATCGGCCGCCATCTTAGTTGCGGAGTTGGCAGCTAGGAGCTCTGGTTTCGCTTAATGTCGCCATCAGTTGCTAGGAGGCGCTAGTGTCGTTTGATATCATCATCTGCTGCTAGAATCGCTGATGTCGGGGGGAGACTAAGGCGTTATATTCTATATATTGTGGTTTAATACAGTATAAAAGCTGTGGAGGCATGCGGTTTCGATCCAATCACCCTTGGGTTGGCAAACTGCCGCTTCAGTCTATTTAGCCACCAGAACATTAGTGGCAATACTACTTTATTTTCCTTGTGGCATTCATTTTAGTAAAGCAATGCTACACTAAGGGGGGGGAAACGCTTTATCGTCAATTTCAAATGAAAATACAGTAGTATATGTACTGTCAATACCTGTCATAAAAAAAAACCTTAGTTTCACCGAAATTGTTTTATTTATAATGTGTACTGTGTAACGTTTCGTGTTAGACAGGTATTAAACATAATAAGGTTACTGTGATGATAGTCACGTAATTTGATATCTGCCACATGCATTAAATATATATAAAATTAAAGTCTACAATAAAATCATATACTGCATATTTTTATCTACATGTGCCGAGATATATAAATTGAAATTCGCAAATAATTTACTGAACTAATTAATTTCACCAAATACTTTCACTACGTGAAATGCTAAAGTGCCGACACAGAGCATGTTACTTCCGTATAGCTGCAGATTATCTAAAAATAGACAGTACAAAGAAGGCAAAAAGAGTAAAAATATGGTTAACCAGAGTGCCTCTTAAAAAATAAACAAATTGATAGTCAAATTGCTTGGGCCAGGATAAAAATTAGATCACATTAATGCTAAAAATTTATATATAAAATAAAAACCAATATCTAACTGTGCAGAACTGAAGTAATTTCTTAACTGGCTTTGAATGTATTATTTCAATCATTATGAATAAATCCCTACCATTGTGTAATTCGGAATTCCTTACCATTGTGTTTAGAAAATGTAACTCTGTGGACATCAGCAATAATGGCAGAAGATTGTCTTAATACATATCATCACAAAATTTTGCTGTTAAATATTACAGCACTTTTCAGCAATTTCAAATCTAGATGCTTAGCAATACTTACGACAGAGGCATGGATTTGGTTCGGCCAGCGGTGAATGATTTACAAGGTTCGAAAGACTGAACTAGATGCCAAAAATTCTTTCTAGTATACAGAAGAATCTCAATACAAAAGTATACAAACTGCCTTGAAATTGAATTTTTAATATTGAAAACTACTTTATATGTACAGAGTATATATTGGATTATATAAGGCAGGCCTACATCTGCAGAGGATTGAAAGACACTTTACAATGAAGTACTTCAAACTGAGCTTTTACTGTACTTCATTTGAAAGCCTGGAGAGTAAAACACAAAATTAGAATACTCAATACAAAGCAAAAAGATTTTTCACTACATTTAAATTCAAAGTTGATTATTTCTGTGTCTAAAGAATATGATGGTAAAAAAGGGGGGGGGGGAAATAATTACTGGTCTGATGTTTATCAGAACAAGCATATTTAGATTAATGTTTCCCAATCAATGTAAAACTGGGCTTCTTGAAGCACATAGTCCATCACTGCAAAACTTTGTGAACATTTTAGCGTACATATTTCTTTATTGACAGATTTATTGCGAAATTTAAAAAAAAACGTTTATGCACATCCTACTCTAATATTATTAGAAAGAACTTTCCTCTGGCAAGATGTATAGCAAGGTAATGCATCAAAATTCTTCATAAACCATAATAATTATCAACGTAGACCTACAGGTGTCATTAAAATTAAATAAATATTTTTTTTCACTCTATTGACTCCATAGGTTGTCTAGAGGATAGCTGGAACATGGAGTGTGTCAATTGGTTACAATACAAAGTTAACACGTGAAATTTATAGCAATAGATAAATTGTCGATGAAGTTAAGAAGACATACATGTCATGCGTTATGTTATACTAAAATTAGTAGGCTACTATACAACGACACAATTTTAAGTTAAATAAGTACCATTAAAAAGTGATAAACAACATATGTAAAATTAATCAAGCACATTTTTTCATACAAGTAAAGACATAAAAATTACAAACACTAAATTGTAAGCATTATTCTTTGTAACAGTCAGCTGGTCCATTACCAGAATAAAAATATCCAGCTATGGAATAAGAAAAATGGGAATGTAAATAATATTTTATTTTATTTTTAAATAATTTTGTGTCACTGAAACATCTTTTCAGCAGAGGAGTGAACTTTTGCTGTGGGGAAACGCAGGTTTCTGGTGTATCTGTTTAATTTAAAACGGTATAAATGATCACAAACAAAACAAAGAAATGAATAAATATATTGTCCTGTAAGTATGAGAATTTTCAAATTTTTGAAGAAATGACTGCATTAATCTTTGCCCTGTCTTGTTGCATAGGATTCTAATTGCTTTTTTTCGAATCAGGAATACCTCATCACTGTTAGCTGCATTTCCCCAAAAAATTATTCTGTAGGAAATAAAATAATTAAATTTGAGAAGTGTGTTTGCCTGCCAGGTTGATTAAATACTGTATGTATTAACTTAATTATCTGCAATTATCTTATTAGCTAAGAAATTATTTCTGTTACAAAATACACAATTACAATTATCACACTTCTCATTCAAATGTTTATAAAAATAACACAAATGTTCACAATTTAATGTTATAAAACAGTGGAAAACATAATAAAATATTAGACCAAATATAATTCTAATAAAATTCTGTGGTATTGCAATATTTCATTACTTCAAGCTATCTGAAAATATAAGTTCAGTGCACCAAAGTATCAGGCCTTACTGTAATGAATAGTGCTACAAGTTAAATCTCACCATGAAAGTAGTTAAATCTGGGAGGCCACCATAAAACTGCTTTTTTTTTGTTGCCACTCTGTGAAACATTTATTCCAATAATGTTAAATTTTTCAGCGGTTTTCTTGAACAATAAGTTTCACTAAAGCTAGCTTCTATTTTACTAAAATATACCGCAGAAAATTTCCATTTGTACACTAACATAGCATGCGGTACTAAAGAAAAGAAAGTCTACTTTTGCACACAAAATATGCTTATATTCGTCATCATCATCATCTCCCCCCCTTTATGTAGTAAGTGGTTGCATGTCATCTTCAGGAAGCTGCAGTTCAGAGCCGATTGTGGGAAGTGGACCTGATGAAGCAGTCCAATTTCTCTAATACCTCTCCAATTATAAAACTGTGTAGCTATATTTTAATTGTAAAACCCAATAGCTTGAAACCATTAACTATGAGGACAATATGTCAAATGTCATTTGTAGCCTAATACTTAAAATCGTTTATTAATGTAATTTTAAACGTAATACACTTGTTGCAGGACTAAGTCAAGCCCATAGTCAGACTTCATTGTCGATGTTTGTGGCTTTCGAAATATTCCACAGAAGATGGTTTTTCTGGAAACAGATATAAGTTCATTGAAATAAACTTAAAGTGTAGCTACATCAAATCTAAATTGAAGGCCTTAAAAAAAAAATTAATAATTCACAATATAATTTATGTTAGAAATTGTTTCATATGTACATATGGAAATAAAATGTATTTTTATATTCAAATTCCTGCATTGGGAAATTTCTCATAAATAATTGTAATGTAAAAAATTTTCTTGCTATTTTTGAATTTGCGGTAATTATTAACGATAGGGGCATATCCGAAAAACTGGAAAAATAGCTAACAAATGAATTGTATCACCAGTAATAATCATGCTGAATATATGTCATACTAAGGCATTGTAATATTCTCAGTGGAAATCTATGTGATAGTGGGAAGAGTTATGAGGTACGGGGAAATTGAAAAGAACGTAAAAAGAAGGTTACAAAATGAATCTCTAATTTATATATTATTTGTCACAGACTGCAGAGAGTCAGTATCACTATTACATACGCCTTATAAATATAAGGCAGGAAAAAGTTCATTAATCATGGTTAAATTTTTCATGAACAAACACAACTTGCTTAGACAATCAAGAATGGGGACAGAATCAGCTGTGACCTGTTTTAACAAACGACCAACATCTGTCTGGAGTGATTTCAAAGAAACTAAGTGCACCATTCTCAGGATTTCTGGACCAGGAAATGAACATGGGTCCTCCCGAACAGTCTATTACCACTGTGCCATTTTGTTTGCCAAGGAGGCAGTGAATCAACATCATACACCACAATAAGTAATTAGTGTTGCATGTATTACTACTGTTGACATAGTATCTACGCAAGAGCATGTCGAACTGTGGCAGAAATATATTAAAAGAAATCAGACAGCTTTTTACAATATTATAAGACTCTAACATTGTTATCAATAATTGGAAACACACAACTACAGTGAATTTAACATAATGCTAGTCATTCTTCGTAAATATAATTCTGTCACAGTGAAAGCAGTAACTTATTATATTCCTACATATAATTTTTAATGTAACAAGCAGTAGTATTGCACAATGCACATATAATGTAATTTAGTGTTATTTAACCTGCAATACGTAGACCCTGAGGGTACGCGAAACTTGTCCGAGGGATACGCCAAATGCTGGAAAATAGGAAGTTTGATGGAAAGATTCCTGAGGATTGGTCAGAGATTGAAGACTGATGGGAATATTGCTGAGGATTGGTGAGAACTAATGAAAAGTTGATAAGATTGACTGAACGATTGCTGAATATTGGTGAGGATTGATTGAAATATTACTGAAGATCGATGAAGATTGATGGGAAGATTGGAAAAGATTGATAGAAAGATTACGAAGGAATGATGTCTGAAAAGAGCACGAAAGATAAGATTATCACCCGAGTTGTCATTGTACATTTCTAGTCTTAAGGGCCTAGCACTATTGGTATTACAATTAATGCCAAGCATGCCTAAAAAAAGTGTTGTTAGATGCTGATCCATACCGTGATTATAACATACTGTTACAGGTGGTTGCTACTTGTATGAGAGCTTGGATTAGTCACATATACATATATGAAAAACATCTTAGTAGCATACTTATGCCTACAGAACAGTCGAGACAATGAATAATTTACATATTCTGGCATCATGAAAAAACTAGTCTTCAAGAGAGGAGACCATAAATGAAGTAATAGAATGAGAGATTTTGAATGGTCCCACTATAAATTATAAATTAAAAAATAATAATTTATTAAAATTAAATAATAAATATAGATTCTCGATTCGGCATACCCTATGTCTATAAAACCAACATGGCTACCAGAAATAGGCATTGACCTATAAGCTGGAAGAGTTAGTGTTCATAAATGTTGAGAACCTTCGGGTATATCCGACAATCCCGAGTCGAGCCCCAAGTTCACCGAAGAAGCTATCCTCAGTAAGCACGCCTTAGTCAGAGCCACAGCCCCGAGCCTCAACTACCATTTAATACATTTTCCCAGAATGCCCACAATACCTCTACTGCATCAGTTAATCCTCCATAGGGTGTTTGACTGTCGGCGAGGTGTGTAGAGGTCATGGTTCGATGCAAGGCGTCACTTTGGTGGACTCTTGGGGCTGGTCGCGCAGTTTTCCGACGCATTCTGACACCCAAGGGTAGGTGAGCACCCGATGCATATCCGGCCGGCGTGTCAGGTCTGGCTCCAGGATGTCTGCGACCAGCTGCTGTGCCTCCTGAGAAACGGTCTCCTTCACCTTGGTGCGCCACTTGTACAGCCGCTCCTGCTGTACGTGCAGCATCGCTCGCAGGTTGGAGTCGTTGAATGGCATGGACGCATTAAGCATGACGAAGAGCACGACGCCACATGACCAGACGTCAGCCAGCTTGGGGTCGTATCGCTTGCTGAGCATCAGCTCGGGCGCTGCGTACGCCGACGAGCCGCAGAAGGTGTGGCTGAACGGGCGGTCGACACATGAGCACGCAAAGCCGAAGTCGGCAATCTTGAGGTTTCCGCGCGCCGACAGCAGCAGGTTCTCGCACTTGATGTCTCGGTGCGCGATGTCAAGAGCGTGCAGGTAGTGCAGGCCGGCCGACAGCTGCTGGAACCACTTCCGAGACTGCAGCTCTGGTAGGGGCCCATGCTGGCGCACCTGCTCCAGGAGATCACCTCCGGCCACGTATGTCATGAAGATGAATATCCTGGAGCCTCGTTGCAGTATGCTGTGCACCTGCATCATGAGTTATATATATATATATATATATATATATATATATATATATATATATATATATATATATATATATATATATATATAGGTGTGTGTGTTAATGTCGCCATCTGCCAGGAGTGTTGTTCATGTTGGAGATCTAAAAGTGTGGGAGTGGTAAGGGTGATCTAGGTGTGTGCATCGAATGTCTAGTGACATTATGCAACAAACCGAACCGGTATACACAGTCTTTATATCAGCTTGTTCCTTAACTTTCAGAGATTATGCTAACATTTCATACTATACATATAAGACAAAGGTGTGCCACATGTCCTTATTCTTATATTAAGTAGTCTGAACCATAAGTTTCAGACCAAAAACTGATAGTGGAAAAACTCATTAGTCCTCATTACATAAACACTAACTTCATCACATTTTTTCGCAGAAGTCCATGTGTGTTACTAGTTTTACCTGTCCGCAATCTTTTCACATTGATCAACATTCTCGGTCGCAGTAACTACATGAATCAAGTCGATTCACAATACAGCATTCCAAAACTAACTAAAATCTTATTAAGTCCTAAACATGCCGCCCACCGAAGCCAACTAGAAGTGTAGACCCAACAACAGTCCATATTTACATAAGATGGAAAAAGTGTCACACCATATTCACACTACCCTGATATACTTGTTTGCAAGGACCTCGGTGGTGTAGTGTTTAGACAACATGCCTCCCACCAAGGCGAACTGGGTTTGATTCCCAGTGGGGTCGCCCCCGAATTTTCGCATGTGGGAATTGTGCAGGACAATGGCACTGGTTGGCAGGTTTACTCGGGGATCTCCCGTTTACCCCGCTCTTGTATTCCCGTGCTGCTCTATACTCACCGCGCTTCATTCTTGAAGGTACTTAAGACCTTGGTGTCAAGAGTCGACCAATCATTCATTATACTTGTTGGACAGAAAGTCAGTACAATTAGTGTACTGGATGGTGCAGCCAACCTTCACACCACATTTTCCTGGGTGGGCCTTAATCACTTTTTAACCAGGCATCTTCCTTGAGGAGGTACATGATCTTCTCACACTAAGGTATTCCACATAGAGTCTAGGTTGTTAAGTAGACCACTTCCCTTGAGCCCATAGTTGTTGGAGATACTCCAAGTACCACTTTATCCATAAATGAGTTGCAAGGGTACACAAAATTTGCAATCGTCTGGAAAGGTAGAAGGTCTGATCTGTTTCTTGTAGCTTCGGTACAGCTACAAGTGGTGCTCCAATAAAAAATGACCAGGCGTTAAAGCTGACAATGTTATAGGTCTATAGTTTCAAACAGCTTCAGCCCATGTACAGTGCATCATTAATTCTTCAAATTTTGGTATATGTTTCCCAATAACTCAACATAGATGGTGTTGTGGCGATTTCACTGCAGCCCCCCCCCCCCCCCCCACAATTTGCCTTGTTGAAGACTGACGGACTGGCGGGCGGCTGAAAGTGGAATTAAATGCTACGAGACTATACAAATTCTTCAAAGGATGGTGATTTGAGCAGATCTGGAATATCTGAATTAGCCCTTTGCAGGCACCTATGTAGGCACCACAACCAGAATAAGGACAGTACACAGTCTATACAAACTATGGCAGCACTACGATGAAACTATTAGTCATCAAGTCAGTAAAACTTCAATGTGGACTGCCTTTGTTTCAAAACCTTTGAAGGTAACCTTTTCGATAGGACGAAGATGTAAGCCATTCAGACGAAATGAATTAGGTCATGCATAGTCTACATCTGTATGCTCAAGGGCTTGGCAAGTAGTTGCGCTCTCTTAATGTAGATGCCCCATGAGAGGTGCATTATTGCTAAACATGCAGTGAAAACACCGAAAACATTTGGCGACTCCTGTGCGAATCAGACATGGAACAGACAGAATCTAAAATTCTTGAGATATGAGTGACTGTAAGGGTTTGGGTGCAGTATGAAGGTATTTAACATGATAATGATGAACAAGAGCACCAACAGCATAGTGATCTTTAGTCAATAGAATTGGGTGTTTGGCAACATACCTTAGGTCTGCATTGTTCGATTGCCAATCTGTCCTGGTAACACCATGGAACATGTGTATCTCCACAAAGGTAGATACGCATTGTAACCTACTAGAATAAGTTTTTTTCTGCCTGAGACGAAGTAGATTATATTCGAAGCAGGCCTACAGTACACATCTATGTACAACTTATGCAAACCATTTTAGTTCTAGTGACAGCAAAGTTCCACTGCCCTGATCTTGTTTCCGAAGGCACTTGATAAATCGCATGACACCAGCAACTGGGTTTTATCAGGAGCTTAGCTCGTCCAGAACCTCTACAGAGTAAGTTAAAGGACACTGTCCATCACGACAAACATTGTTATAATATCTTGGTTCGTGTTTCTGAAGACTGTGACACAAGACACTCGTAAAAATAACCCAACCATTTTTTGATTCCAACAAAAGTGGCAATTGTTTCTCAAGTTCCAAAAGTCCACTCATGTAGTTGGGCTTATATACATCTGCACCAAGCAAGTTATCTGTTGATGCTGGTTTGTCGAGGTGAGGATCAGCAAATGGCAGGGAACCCACCTGCATGCGAATCCACGAGTATACGACTGTATATGGCAGATTGCTGGTGATTTTTGACACAAATAGTGAATGAGAAAACTAAAAGTGTGGATGCATCGGTGATTGCAGCAAGCAGTTGACTGAACTTTTGGGATGTAAGACTCCTGTAGACAAAGCTGACACATGTTCTACTACCTTGTGACTAGGCAAATACAAAACCTGAGCGGTCGATTCTGTGATGAAGGATGTTTGAGCTGCATTATCAAGAAGACATCTCATTGCATAAGGTTAGCCATAAATTCCATAAATTTTGACCAATAGAGTTGCTAACTCAATTGAAGTTCAGCACTCACAAGTTGGCAAATACCCAAATTCATCATACTGAGTATTCTCGTAACTGGTGACTGCAGATTCATCATTTAGCCGTACCTCATAGCTTTGATCATTATGAAGAAGGCTATAGTGTTTTGTTTGCACTTGATGTGTTCACTGGAGATCACTCGGCAAATATATGTGCAGTTCCAAGACAATTATAACACAGCCACTTATTTATAACTATTTTATGTATTTCTTCTGGGGATGCATCTAGGAACCGGAAACACATGTAGCTAAAATGACTCGTTTGTCTACGCAGTACGCATGGCTTTGATAAGCTGTAAAATTAAGTCATAGACTTTTGAGAACCTGCTTTGGTTGTATGGTGTGGGTCTTATGCTAAAAATTAGGATGAACATACATAGAATTAACATCATGTGTACCGTCTATCTTAATACCCTCGTTCTGCAGAAACTGAAGAAATTTAAACATTTCAGAAGGACCTTCACATAAAGTACGAGACTTCTTAAATTGCAGTATATCCAGTTTCTTCATTAATACTACCACAAGAATGGGTTTCTTACTAGTGACATTAATACCTAAAACTTCCAAGGCTCGACCGTCTCTGATGGCTTCGCTGTCGACGAGACGTTAAGCCCGACTACCTATAGGCTGCAAAGTAAGCACTTTTTAAGGCCCTCCCAACATGCATTAACCACTAATAAATAAATATTATTGCAGCCTCAGGTATTAAGTTTAGAGGGTGATGAAATGTATACACTGTGTTTATTGGTCACATTTCAATGTTCATATCAGAAATATGCAAGAAGATGGAAATTGGATGAAAGGAAAAATTTATAAGGGCCTTAAAAAGTGCTCAATTTACCGTGAACAGCATATACCTACCTACCTTACAAGGCTCGAGCATTTTCATTAAATGAATTCACAAAATGCTGAAGTGATTTCAGGTTCGACGAATTCACTAGGGGTAGTTCGGAAATCGTGTTTATGTACATTTAGGTCATATTTGTATTGTTCTGGTGCTGTGATGTCAGTAATTGTAAGGCTTATCGTGTACCTGTATGACGTGCGGGTGGTCCAACACCTTGAGTATGTTGATCTCGCGCGGCAAGAACTTGGCGAGGAAGTCCGCCGGTGTTTGCTGCTTGTTGATCACCTTACATGCGAGTGTGGTCTGGCGCGGGCCACTCGCGTGCTGCACCTTGTACACAGTGGAGTAAGAGCCGCTGGAGATCTTCTGCCCAAAGTGGAACCCCAGCCGGCCCATACAATCCACGTCCACGGGCTTCAACACTGGCTCGGACATGCTGCCCTTTGCGGGAATCCCTAGTATAGTCCGTTCACACTTACTCACAACTTTTCTGAAGCCCTGCTCAAGTTATGCTTTAACGGCCAGGCTGCCTGACAAGCCGGCGGTCGCGAACTGCAAATGGGGAATCGCTGTTAAAAGCTGTTCACGATGAAGTGAGCACTTTTGAAATCAACCTTAGAAAAAATATGGTCACTGCCCCGGCCTACATATATTTTAACGGGCGCACTGAGGGAAATACGCCCGGTAAAGTTGGTAACGATGAATGGAAAGTAGTTCCATATTTTAACGTCGAATATAAAGTGTTAGGTAACCATTTGTGCCAATTTAAATTATTTCTTACGGTCTCTGATTTTTTTTTTAACGCCTTAGTGTGTAAAAAATTAGCAGATTTATAAAATGTTTACTTTTATAATAATTTCACAGTTTCACTTGGCCGACGCACGAATAAAGTGACGAGGCCCATTGCAATGTTAATTTTACATAGGTTGGAAGAATACACAACGTGCATACAAGTAGATCGTAAGCGGGGTTTTCAAAAGTGCTTATTTTACTGCGAACAGTTTATAAACGAAATTAATTCTCATTGCGACGATTTTAAATATAACTTTCAAACAAAAAGTATTCTACGTGAAATTTCTCATGGAATAATGCTACGTTAAAATATTTTACCAACCTTTTTATTTGATTTATTTTTTTAATGTAAATATTGAAATTTACATAAAACAAAAAATAATGGATAAATAATTGTTTTTCAAAAACTATTTCATATAGCAATATTCTCTGAGAAAATCGAGTCAACGTGTTTTTGTTTGAAATAGTTATCTTTAAAACTGACGCAATGATAAGGAATTCCGTTTAACATAGATTCCCCATTTGGAGTTCGCGGCTGCCGGCTTGGTAGGCATGCCCGTTAATGTATTTTTTTTAATGCGCAGTGTCGATTCATCCTGTTTTAAATGTTTATTTATAAATATAAGGTGTTTTTGAACAGCATGTCGAGATTCAAACCACAGCGTCTCTATGGACTAATGTAAACAACAAATCCTAGTACCTAACAAAATTTTTGGAAATGTCATGTAGTAGACAATTTTTAAATTCTAATTGTAGTGAAACAGCGCCGGGAGTCCGCAACTTCACATACCTGCGTGCACGGCAAGTTGCATATCCTGCCGGAATCACATGGCCTCGACGAGCACGAGACGACACGAGAAAAACTGTAACCACGACCATTTTCAATGTGCCTGCTCGAATTCATTGCCCGACAGTTTACTGACGCGACACAACGAGTGTAATTTTTTCGGCTCAATCTAGGAGGCGTTGATTAACTACGCTTGTTTCAAAGGCGGTGGGCAGACGGGAAATTTTAAATACATGATGGTGACAAAGTTTTATACCTAATGCAAACAAAGGTGAAATTATTATTTATAAGAGTTAAATACAATAATTTTCATAATTTGTCTTCTTTTCAGCTACGTATTTCCTATTGAAAGGAAAGCATATCATACAATTTCATTTTGCAAGGTTGTACACTCTGTGTGTTGCGCCACACGACACGACGAAGAATAGAAATCATTTCTAATCCAAAACTGTTGGTCGTACGGCAGAATTGTCGGGCTTACGTCAGAACTATTTTGTATTTCATTGGTTGATTAGTTTTAGGTGTCATGTCGTTCTTGCGGAGTCGTGCTGGTCGGGGCTATGTGATTCCGGCATCACGAAGGAGAACGGAACTGTGGCGCGCAATGCGGCGACCGCATGTACTGTGCATAGGCCATTGTGAAAATACCCTTACATCGCCAATACTGCTGTTTGTGTGTTGGAAATAAAATGCAATCACTTCTGGCAGCCTTTACTACTCAGTTGCTAGCCTCCCATTGTTCGCGTAGTTTTGACACACGTGTACCAACAAACACCTACTAGCAGCTCCCACGTATTTCGAGTCTATGGCGTCCTATATACAAGCGGCCGCTGCATTACGCGCTAGTTCCATTCGCTTTCGTGATGTGTAACATTTTTGTGCACGCAGGTACGTGAAGTTATGGACTCCCAGTGCTGTTTTGCTAACTCAAATTTCAATTTAAAAATACTAGTTGACCTTTCCAAACATTTCGTTTCTGTTAGCCCATAGATACTGTGGTTTTAACTTCAACATGTTGTTCAAGAGCACTTTGTATACATTATTAGTTTGCTGTGTAAGTTTGTATGCTGACATGCCCTATACACAGGAACAAGTTTCCAATGTCTCAAATGAATTTAATAAAATTAATAAATAAATAAGCTATTCCTCCGCCTCATGTAGATCTAGACAAAGGGACCACGCGCCATTTTTATGTGTCCTCAGTAATTTTTTTTTTTTGCGCGAGAACTATATTTCATACTAGGCAATACCAACATAATTATTTCCTCTCTGTTTCAATTCGTATTAATTATAAACTAAATATTATAATTTATATGCAAAATACTAGTAAAAGTTCAATTTAACCAAAACAGAAAGATAAAATATGACATATTTCGGAATAAAAGAAACACACCACATATGAGGTGATCGTTCAACAAAATGTGTGAAGAAACTACGAATCGACAATAACAATTCGCGTTTTCGACGCCTCCAGAGCACAGCACTGTAGCCAGGAAAATGGCTGTTACAGAGGGTGTAACGAGATGACAATTGCATTGAATGTTTCAGTAAAATGTGAATGTTGCCTTTGTTTGCATACATATTTGGCCAAGAAACAGAAATATTTGAATTTCATAAACTAGTGGTTTATGTAGAGAATTTTATATGCTAATATGTTGAATGTTGGGATATTTAGATCACTTTTCATGGAGGGTTATATAGTTTAGTAAAGTGAAATTGAAACTAATATGGCTCTGCGCCGAGCATAATGAAGCCATTATTCATACATCAGAGCATGTTATATTGGAAAATGCATATACAGTTCTATAATTAAAAATAATTGAATCTTTTCGGGAAATTGCCAAATATATCTGAGAAGTGCAATTCTGGGCTTACAGAGTATGTCGAAACAATATAACACATATACATAAACAATTTTTACTTTAACGTAGGTATTTAGTAATTCACTTTTTAGTCGGCTGGGATAGTAGGTGAACTAATATTTTTACTTTAACGTAGGTATTTAGTAATTCACTTTTTAGTCGGCTGGGATAGTAGGTGAACTAATATTTTTACTTTACGTAGGTATTTAGTAATTCACTTTTTAGTCGGCTGGGATAGTAGGTGAACTAATATTTTTACTTTAACGTAGGTATTTAGTAATTCACTTTTTAGTCGGCTGGGATAGTAGGTGAACTAATATTTTTACTTTACGTAGGTATTTAGTAATTCACTTTTTAGTCGGCTGGGATAGTAGGTGAACTAATATTTTTACTTTAACGTAGGTATTTAGTAATTCACTTTTTAGTCGGCTGGGATAGTAGGTGAACTAATATTTTTGTCATGTTTTACATTTTTACTATTGAGATATTGTAATGATTTTTGTTTCCAAAAGTTTATTAAATCGAAATTTTATTTCATTATTACATTTATCTGTCCATCATTACCTTATTTTGCATAATCCTGCTTACTATCGTTTTACTACCATCTTTTAATCGCCTTTTACTGTGTAAATTTGTGTTCGAACACACTATAACCTGTCTCGACATAATACTTCCATAAGGTATTTGCTTGATTTTACACAGAGGAACTGAATTATATCTGTTCGAGTAGGTTGCTTAATTGATGGGAAAACACGTTTACGCAATGTCAGTTAGAAATTGTCTGTTTTCGTAATGATCATAGTTTATTTTACTACAGTCAGTCATATCAGCAAAGGAATTTTATACCCTCTGTAGAAGTACATATTTCCACCGCTAGATGCCAGCCACTTTGCTCGAAAACGCGGTTATTAAAAGCCTCAACCACCGAGGGAAGCATTAAGAGGACGACGGAAAATAGCGTTAACCAGCTTTGTGTGTTTTCTGTTTGCCCAGAATTTTAAGCAGTGACTAGGTATAGGCTGTTCACTATACAATAAACACTTTTGGAAAGCCCTGCTTAAGATCTACTCGTAGGCACGTTGTGAATTCTTCCACCTTGTCGTTACGGGCAGCAACAGACATGCTAGTCTGATTGCGGCAGCACAAACATAACGGCGAAGAAGTAGAGCGAAGCCTTGAGCGCTTCTAAACAAACCCGGCGAACGAGGTCTTTGTCGTAGCGACACTGCGCCAGCAAGACGTCCAGAGATGGCGGCTTGCCGTCCGCCGACATGAGTCTAGTCTTCAGCCTACGGCATCATAGTAGACTAGTCAGAGTGGCCTTTTATATAAACAAGTAGTTCAATGACAAATCACATTAATATCTAACACAATGTAACCAAGTACATGTTCCGAGAGCTCCTCCGATTTAACGAGTAACTAACATATTGTAACGAGTTACTAACATATTGTAACGAGATGTAATTCGATAGTGATTTACATACACAGACGAAAATGACTATGTTTGAGTTCACCACTGAGTACCCCAACATGTACGTTTCATATAAAACATAAAGTTGGTAACGAAGGATGGAAAGTAGTTCTATAATTAACGTTGAATAAAAAGTGTCAGGTAACCATCTGTGATAACTTAGATTATTTCTTTCGCCTTGTGTATCATTTTAATGCATCAAAGTGTAAAAATGAGCAGATTTGTAAAATATTTACTTTTCTCAATCATTTCGCAGGTTCACTCGGAACGACGCATCAAAAACGTGATGAGGA
This sequence comes from Dryococelus australis, assembly GCA_029891345.1. Lineage (NCBI taxonomy): Eukaryota > Metazoa > Arthropoda > Insecta > Phasmatodea > Phasmatidae > Dryococelus > Dryococelus australis. The sequence goes on along the minus strand of CM056998.1, from coordinate 191,480,306 downwards.
CCAAAGTGCATACAAGTAGATCTTATGCAGGGATTTCAAAATCGCTCAGTTTACCGTGAACAGCGTATACCCGATTTTTTGAACTATCGGGATTATTCATATAGAGCAGCGGTTCTTAAACTTCGTGATCTCGAGGACCATTTTAATGAGATGTACATTTTGCCGGACCCCTAACCGTGTCTTCGACACAAGTTAAGCAAATATCTCCGTTTATACGACCTATTAATTTTTCACTATACGAATTTTTACAATCTCAAGTTTGACAATTTGTCGCTTACGCTTACATAACTGTGAAGTAATAGCTAGCATTTTGAAGTATTGAGAGATCGATTGGGATTGCAGGATATTATTGTGCTCTTTATAATGAAGTAAAAGAAATAAAATTTAGTTTCACTTGCGAACCACTGAATTTAAAATCCAAGAAACCCAGGGGTCCGCAGAACCACAGCTAGTTCAAGGGAACAGTATTCCTTACATCTTAGATTTATTCTTGTTTCGCCGTAGCTTAATTTTCAGATAAATATTTGAAGAAAAAAAAAAGAGGCCCGGCTGTCAAGACACGGGGCATATCTTAACAGATATTTTCAAGCCCCACGATTTTTTTTTTTTGCAGCCCGTGCTGTTTTTGTTGCATCTGCAACAGTAACAAAGGTCGACTCATTATTCATTCTTTTTCAGTCCCACGCGATAAAATACAGACTGAGATCAGTAATCGGTCCACTCTGGTTCCAGGAATTCCGCAAAGTAGTTATATATGTGATAATAACGTTAGAATCATGAATGTCTTAAGGGTCCTGCGTACTGAAACATTTTCTGTCAAATCGTTGTTTGTGACTAAAACGTGTGTCTCGGTAAATAAATGTTCTGAAAATACGATGTTTTGCCAGAAAGGACAAAAAAAAACTATTGTCTATGTGGCTATCTTTTTTCTTTTATCATATTAGGTGTATTAATGGAGAGAAAAAATCGTGAAAGTTGTCAAATATCGCATTTTTAAAGCTTGCCTATGAAGTTTCTTTAAGCGGTAAGATAAACGTACGATTATACGCAGGTACTGTGATCGCGTGTAATAAAACCCCCACACAGTTACAGATCCAGATTACACAGTATAGTGTTCCGACGGAAACACTGCACGCCTTGGCGTAGGAGCGCTGAGACACTAGGCGTGCGTGTAACTGTCGCCCGTATCGCGCCCTCGCTTCTTGACCTTGGACGAGCAGCTACATAGTCCTCTAAAGGCGGATTAAATAAAAGAGGTTGGTGAAGAGAAAAAAAAAAGGGGAGGGGGAGGCTCTTAGGGGGCTTGAAACACTATTTTTTTAGAGATTGATTTTACATATAATAAAATGAAAGTATTTTTTAAACCAACAACATTGTTAATATACACACACACACACACACACACACACACATACATATATATATATATATATATATATATATATATATATATATATATATATATATATATATATATATATATATATAATGTACACAGTATAGCGAAAGACATTTAAAAAGTATTTACATAGCATATCCTTTAAGTACTGATATTTATATGTAGCAGTAAAACTTTATGCTTACTGGTAAATATGTGGTTTGGACATATTTCATTGAGGCTGCGGTGGCTGAGCGGTTAGATTTCTCGCCTCCCACCAAGGCAAACCGGGTTCAAACCCCAGTCTGGGCACCTCGATTTTTCGCAAGTGGGAATCACGATCGACGATGCCGCTGTTCGGCGAATTTTCTCGGGGATCTCCCGTTTTCCCCCGCCGTTGCATTCCGATACTGCACCATTCTCACATAATGTCACCCCCATCGGCTCTCAAGACCTCGTTGTCAAGAGCCACGCCAATCTCCCAGCTCAACCTCATTCCTCATATAGTCCCCTCCTTATTGAGTTTCTAGATACGCCACTGACTCCTAACAGTAGGTTATGAAGATATACACAATGTGGCTCAAGGCTGTTCACGATAAAGTGAGCACTTTAGAAATGAAACTTATAAAAAAGTCACTGCCCCTGCATGCATATATTCTAATGGGCGCACTGAGTGACATTCGCCCAGTAAAGTTGGTAACGATGGATGGAAAGTAGTTCCATATCTTAACGTCGAATAAAAAGTGCTGGGTAACGATTTGTGATAACATAATTTTTTTTTCTTAATGCATCTAAGTTTAAAAAGGAGTAGATTTGTAAAGTATTTACTTTCCTGGTAATTTCACAGTTTCACTCTACCGACGCATGAATAAAGTGATGAGGCCCATTGCAATGTCAATTTTGCATAAGGCGGAGGAATACACAACGTGCACACAAGCATATCTTAAGCAGGGCTTTCAAATGTGCTCATTTTACAATTAACAGTCTATAGGACACCGTCACTTTAAGAATTGGGTGAGCTGAAAGAGTGACGTAATTCCGCTATCGCAGTGCTTAAAGCTAATTGGTGAACACTCGATAGCGGGATTGTATACCGGAATCGTGTTGTGGAATGTCGAGAATCAATCCTACAGCAAGGCAGCTGCTGGAATCATCGTTCCGCTAGAGATTAGTTTATTAATATCATTGTGTGATATAGGAAACTTGAAAATTCAATCTTCCTTGTGGTTTAACGTAAATATAATGGACAAAGTAAAGATAAAACTGCGACAACTTTGCCACATAGGAAATTATAACTGCATTAGATCAAGCAGAGAAAAAATTGTTCCCATAAACGTAATGTTAAATTGTATAAAGAAAACTGGAAAATGTGCTATGAATATCGAGTAAATCGTAACACGAATAATTATAATTTTTCACGAAAAATGTAACTGTCGAAAGCAGGTATAGCACTAAAATGGAACATAAACTAGGCAGCTGTTTATGTAAAAGAAAAAAAAAAACACGCCAACAGAAAATACCATAGAAATGTGTGTATTATAAAATTAATTTCCCTGCACGAACATATTTAACGCAGTGGATCAGCAATACTGCCGGCACGAGTGAGTGACTAAGTGAAGAGATTTGGGCTGCTCTTAACAGCGAGGTCTTGAGAGCCGATGAGTATGTTTGTAGTGAGTATGGAGCGGCGCCGGAATGAGGGGCGCGGGGGGAAGCGGGAGATCTCCGAGAAGACCCACCCGCCGACCAACGACATCGTCCGGCACGACTCCCGCTTGCTGAAATCCGGTGACCCGGCCGGGTATTGAACCCGGTTCGCCTTGGTGGGAGGCGAGCGTGCTAATCGCTCAGCCACAATGGCCGCTACTGCCGGCACGAGAAATGCAACGCTGCCCTGTAGGTCTAGTATAATTCACTATTTGAAATTCCGATACATTTCAATCCGACAGTCGCTAAAGCTATGCACATTTTGGCATTCTAACACTTGCTACCAGAATGGAAGTGTCAGGGTCAATCCAGTAGCGTAATTATTTCGATACTAGTTTCAAAAATTGGATTCAGCATCTTCCCAACTGTACCACACCTTACCTGCCGATTTTCCCCGATATAAAGGTGGTTTAAAGTGATGTTGATAACTGCGAGACCTTACAATTTTGGAAATGATGCGAAACACAATGGGTATAATATTTAGACTGACATATCAATGCGAGAAAAGTTGCATAGCGACGACTTTCGCAGCAAGTATACTATTATAAACAATGAATTAAAATTACTATTATTGTAAGTTAAGATTTGCTATTTTTTTTTTTTTACGTGAATACGTCTTTTAATTTGTAATCACAGTGGGAGGCAATCCAGAACATCTGATAGTAACAAAATCGGGGGAACAGTTTGGCATTGCAGCTCCGAATCTATCGTCTACATTCAAAATTTTATTACACCACTTGATTGCCAAAGGATCAAAGAATATGTTACGTTGAGTGAGGACTGCGAAACATCACGCCTTAACTAAAAAAAATGGGGGCCCAATTTTGATTTCGTTTAGCTGTGTCTCATAACTTCCGCGTAGTATCAATTTTGACTAGGAGAAGACGCTCGTTTGAGTTTCAATCGACAGGTCTCGTCAATATCAAGCAATTGCGTGTGTAGAAACATTTGTGTGGCGTGGTTATGGTGAAATTATACGAATTTAATGTAAAAAATTCAGAAAACTTAACATATATCGGCCTATATTCGTCAAAAAGTCAAGTTGAAACACAGAAATCGTATACGGTTGGGAAGATCATCTCAAAAACAATCCATTGACACCCATAAAACCCCATATGATCGAGTGAAGCGGTGTCGGGAACGTAAAATAAACATCAAGGCGTCCGAGCGCGTCAACGTAGACGTATTCACGCAAAACAATCGGCCGTGTCCCCAACACAGCCACACCCAATTTTTTATTCATGTTCATTGACCACAGACACATCTGTAATTTTCCTCGTTATGGTCGAACATAATTGGTCCAGATACTACAGTGAATTTGAGCGTTGGTTGCAGTAAGCTGAGCAATCTTGCAACAACGTGATTCTCGTGCAATGTTTGACACAGTTGGCTGCACTGTGGGGAACATCGTGATAACGATCGTTCAAATTGCCATTTTAACACACATTCAAACACTCCACTCGAGATCGTCAGTATGCATGTGTGCAGTACGTCCGGAAGAGGTTATTGGGAAATTTTTGATGGACAATATTTCCGTACAGACTTAAAAGGCATCGCGAAATAAATTGTCGTTATAATCAGGTAAATTATTCAATCATAAGCGTGTACTTCAAATAATAAAAGTAAACTTGATTATTTTGTGCTTCAACGGAATTGGAACTTTTTGTGTCATCTCAGAATGTTAATTAGCTGGTCACAGAGAAATGCTTTATTTTGTACCTATTTGTACAAAACGCTGTTCAATTTGTAGACAATCGTTGTGAGTATTATTTTGAGACGTACGAATAATAGAAACCAACTCACTTCACGAATTAATATAATTATAATTGAAATAATGTACCGTGAGTTACTTCATGGAAACTCTGAAATCACGCCATGAAGAATTTTCGCAAATTTTAATAATTGCTTAAAAAAAAATAATATTGGCATGTTTTTAGTTTGTAGCAGCCCAATATTTTTTTTGGTGAAATAAATCTTGCTAAGCATACCTTAAAATGAATTAAGACACGACATTCCAGTCGCCCTTGTTAAGTGTTCTGTAAATAATTCCGTTTCTCATATTTGCACGTACCCAAAAATACAAACATTACGATTTTGTCATGTCATAATACAAAAACTATGCGATCTTTTTTATTCCAGGTATAAATTACTTGTAATGTCTACAAATTAAACAGTGTTTTGTATAAAAGGAAGTCCAGTCCCTGGCGAGTCTCTGTCTGTCTATCTGTCTGTCTGTATAACTGTGCTAATCTCGGAAACCACGGAACGGATTTGGATGCAGTTTCAACTGTTACGATCTGCATTTATCGAGCAAGGTTTGTGTGTATTAAGAATTTCCGTAGAACTTATAGGAGTTGAGCATTAACGGTATTAGTGAATCAACTCGGGAAAAAAGTTTGAACTACAAGGGCCCATTCTTATAATTCTTTCACTGTTAGAATGCTACATTATTCCAGATGGACAAGGCATATATCAAGTGGGGCCACAGCAGCCCCCGTGGGTATACTAATGTAAAGTGAGGCCGCAGTGGCTCAGTGGATATAAATATTACAAATGGGGCCACAGTGGCTCAGTGGATAGAGTAATGCCAAGTGGGGCATCAGTGGGGGACCACAGTGGTCCAATGGCTAGAGCGATGCCAAGTGGTGTCACAGAAGCCCCCGTGGGTATACTAATGTAAAGTGAGGCCGCAGTGGCTCAGTGGATAGAGTAATGCCAAGTGGGGCATCAGTGGGGGACCACAGTGGTCCAATGGCTAGAGCGATGCCAAGTGGTGTCACAGAAGCCCCCGTGGGTATACTAATTTAAAGTGAGGCCGCAGTGGCTCAGTGGATAGAGTAATGCCAAGTGGGGCATCAGTGGGGGACCACAGTGGTCCAATGGCTAGAGCGATGCCAAGTGGGGCCACAGCAGCCCCCGTGGGTATACTAATGTAAAGTGAGGCCGCAGTGGCTCAGTGGATATAAATATTACAATTGGGGCCACAGTGGCTCAGTGGATAGAGTAATGCCAAGTGGGGCATCAGTGGGGGACCACAGTGGTCCAATGGCTAGAGCGATGCCAAGTGGGGCCACAGCAGCCCCCGTGGGTATACTAATGTAAAGTGAGGCCGCAGTGGCTCAGTGGATATAAATATTACAATTGGGGCCACAGTGGCTCAGTGGATAGAGTAATGCCAAGTGGGGCATCAGTGGGGGACCACAGTGGTCCAATGGCTAGAGCGATGCCATGTGGTGTCACAGAAGCCCCCGTGGGTATACTAATGTAAAGTGAGGCCGCAGTGGCTCAGTGGATATAAATATTACAAATGGGGCCACAGTGGCTCAGTGGATAGAGTAATGCCAAGTGGGGCATCAGTGGGGGACCACAGTGGTCCAATGGCTAGAGCGATGCCAAGTGGTGTCACAGAAGCCCCCGTGGGTATACTAATGTAAAGTGAGGCCGCAGTGGCTCAGTGGATAGAGTAATGCCAAGTGGGGCATCAGTGGGGGACCACAGTGGCCGAGTGGCTAGAACGATGCCAAGTTGTATCACAGAAGCGCCCGTGGGTATACTAATGTAAAGTGAGGCCACAGTGGCTCATTGGATATAAATATTACAAGTGGGGCCACAGTGGCTCAGTGGATAGAGTAATGCCAAGCGGGGCCGCATTGGTGGACCACAGTAGCCCAGTAGCTAGAGCGATGCCAAGTGGGGTCACTGAAGCTCCCGTGGGTATACTAATGTAAAGAGAGGCCGCAGTGGCTCATTGGATATAAATATTACAAGTGGGGCCACAGTGGTTCAGTGGATAGAGTAATGCCAAATGGGCCCTCAGTGGAGGACCGCAGTGGCTCATTGGCTAGAGCGATACCAAGTGGGTCCGCGGCGTCTTAATGGCTTGCAAAATCTCAAGTGGACCCGCAGCGGCTGAGTGGCTGGAGAAATGTTAAGTGTCGCAAGTAGTAGCAGGTAGTTACGGGTAGTCGTATATATAAATGTATGTATTTAAAATACTCCACAAAACCTGAGCGATGCGATGCTGAGCTGCTAGTTTAAGAATAAGATAACGAATTTGTTTTGGTTATTAGCATACCTCAACTCCATAACATATTACCCGTAGTATACTTGTTCCCGTCTGACATGTTGTAGAATAGACGAATCAGGGCCCGCGTTTAGCGAGTCCAGAAGCTAGCATCAACACGGGCAGTGCGTTTCACTGGGTAATGCTATTGGTTGCTGCTGGCACTCAATCCAGTTTGTAGTCGGTTGCTATTTGTGCCATGATTGTACTCAAACCCTTTCGTTAGGTTCCCGAAGTGCCAGTTGGAAAAGACTGTTCACGATGAAGTAAAATTGACATTGGCATGGACCTCATCAATTTATTCGTGCGTCTGTCAATTGAAACTGTGAAATTATTAGAAAAGTGAACAATTTTCAAATTTGCCCATTTTTACACTCCGATACAGTAAAAACACATAAGGCGAATGAGACAATATAAGTTATCAGAAATGGGAACCTAGCACTTTTTATTCGACGGTAAGATATGGAACTACTTTCCCTCCATCGTTACCAACTTTACTGGACGGAAGTCACTCAGTGCATCAGTTAAAATATATGCAGGCAGGTGCAGTGACTTTTTTTTCTAAGGTGGATTTCAAAAGTGCTCACTTCATCGTGAACAGCCTTTAACGATGGATGGGAGGTAGTTCCAGATGTTAACGTCGAATAAAAAGTGTTATGTAACCATTTGTGATAACTTAAGTTATTTATTTCGCTTTATGTGTATCTTAATGCACCGAAGTGTAAAAATGAGCAGATTTGTAAATATTTACTTTTCTAATTATTGTACAGTTTCACTCGACCGACAAATGAATATAGTGATGAGGCCCACGACAATGGTAATCTTGCATAAGGAGGAAGAATTCACAACGTGCATGTAAGTAGCTCTTAAGCTGGGCTTTCATAAGTGCTCACTTTATCGTGAAAAGCCTCGATATGAAATTCGTAAGTAGAATTCGCACCGTAAAGTTCCTCTTTCGCAGGACCTGAAAAGAAACGAAGAGTTTGTGACACACGTTCCTTTGGAAACTAACTATTTCGCGTGGGCATAATATGTTTGCACGCGACAAGAAATAAGACTTAACACTAAGGTGGAATACAACTTTAATAAACAAATAAAGTTTATTGCAAACGTTATTTTGAAACTTTTTAACACGACAAAAAAACTAGCTACATTTTGACTGTTACAGCATACAATATTCTGGGCGAAAACCTACAAAAACAAGTAGAGAGCCCTCATGTGCAAAAAACTAGTAGAGAGCCCTCATCTGCATGAAACAAGTAGAGAGCCCTCATCTGCATGAAACAAGTAGGGTGCCCTCACCTGTATGAAACTAGTAGAGTGCCTTCACCTGCATGAAACTAGTAGAGTGCCCTCACCTGCATGAAACTTTGCTATAGGCTACTCACGGTAAAGTGAGCACTTTTAAAAGCCCTCTCATTTTAAATAACTGTAAAAGAACGTGTTTTATTTTAGCCTTAGACGTAAACTTCCAAGTGCTGCGTAAAATACAAACCCTGTTTGTTAATCACATGGCAATATTTATTTAGAAATGTGGTTAGTGGATGAAAAATGGCGAAAGAAAAAAAAGTAACTAAGGTCTCAAAAGTGTTCACTTTACCGCGAACAGCCTATACAGACTTCCCACCTGTAAAATAATAGAGTCACAACCTGAAGTCCCATAGGTATATAGGCTGTTCAGGATACAGTGAGCACTTTTGAAATAAATCTTAGAAAAAAGTCACTGCTCCTACCTGCATACGTTTTAACGGGCGCACTGAGTGACATGCGCCCAGTAAATTTGGTAACGATGGAGGGGAAAGTAGTTCCATACCTCAACGTCCAATAAAAAGTGTTAGGTAACCATTTATGAAAACATAAATTATTTCTCTCGCTTTCTGTTTATATTTTAATGCGCCGAAGAGTAAAAATTAGCAGATTTCTAAAATATTTACTTTTCTAATAATTTTACGGTTTCACTTAACCGACGAATGAAGAAAGCGATGAGGCCCTTGGCAGTGACAATTTTACATAAGGCGGAAGAACACACAAAGTGCATACAAGTAGATACAAAGTAGGGCTTTCAGAAGTGCTCATTTTACCGTGAACAACCTATAGGCAGCACGACATCACTGCGCGCCAGTTCAGAGCCCCGCGCGTAACGACGATGACGCACTTTATGCGCGTGGCAGTTTCGCCCTTACCGCTTCCGCGCTTCTCTGTCCGTAACGTAAACCAGTGCTAGGTAGACGGGACCCGTAACTTTGTTATAGGCTGTTCACGGTAAAGTGAGCAATTTTGAACCCCTAGTTACTTTTCCTTTCAGCCATTTTTTAAAATAATTTAACCAACTTTTTAAATAAATCTTTCTTTATGTAATTAACATAGTGTGTATATTACATCGCACTCGGAAGTTAACGTCTGAGACTAAAATAGTATATACTTATTCTCTATTAGTCGAAATGAGAGGGCTTCCAAAAGTGCTCACTTTACCGTGAATAGCCTATACGCCGTACATCCGTAAGGACATTCAAATGCCATGCTACATGCTTGCATTGCGGGTTGTAGCAATGCTGGGTGACGTTGAAAGACTGAACTGAACCGTTTTATATGGTATAATCTATTCAAGGTTAATTCTCACTTTTTGAAACAAACTTTTGAAAAATCGCCATATTTATTACGTGCTTCGTTGTTTCCCAAATATTACACGTAGGCCTATCAAAAACGTTTTATACTCGTGTTAACATACAAGTACCTCATTTACGGTTGAATAAACTCTTACTTATATTTTATTTATATATTATAATATTTCATTTATAATTAATTCGGAGAAAAACAGAGACGTAATAGGTGTGTTGGCAATGCCTATGAAAAATACTTCTCATGCAAAATATTATTACACTGAATGCGGTGCGCTGTCCCTTTGGTATAATTTTCAAGGCTCTGATAAGCCTTGTTTGTACGAGGCGGAGGAATATTCAGGAAGTAGAACTTTAGCAGGGCTTCAGGAAAGTTGCAGGTATCCGCGAATGTATTATAGCACTACAGGGCCGGCCGTCTTCGTCAAGCGATTTACAACGATGCGTTTCACGCCCGTCTCCAGATGTAAGCTGGCAGCTAACACACGCTAAAAACATACATGTAAAATTTATAAACAGTCCTGTGGTCATAAACGCATGCAAAATTATAGCATTCCCTATGGGGATCTGTGAAATTTGTGACGATTTTTGCTCATGCTTTCTCTCTGCGAGAATTTCTATTGTGTTAACTGTAGATGTCATAAACAGAATCTTACAGCCGTATGTAATTAATTTGCTAATATTCCGAACACTTAAATGTAATTGCCAAAGATTGGAAACGTAAGATACTATCCTACGTAACCGAAAGAAGGATTCAAACCTCACAGCATTCTAATGAACTGTTGACGGGCAAAGCAAAGATATACTTTCTTCCGTCCATCAGTTCAATGTTAAAACATGCTCAGGCTTCGGAAGACGAACGAATGGATTAACTGTAGGCACCTAATTGGTCTGTTGGTCACTTCGTCGACAAACGGATGACGTAAATCCGCCATAGTGCTGCAGAAATGAGGTTTGAACTATCTTTAGAAATGCCACAGCTGCCACTTCAGTTTCTTACTAAACACTTTCGGCTTGAACATACGGTTGGGACCAGCAGTTGTGATGTAGGAAGAATAAGTAATTCATTGTGCACACTCGCCATATCGGCCGTGTGTGAGGCACACTCCAGGAGAGGGGAAATGTGGAGACTCGGCATGGCAACAATCCGACCTACGTCAGACGCGCGCCTAGCCAGCCCTGCTGACCTAAGGCCACGAACCTGTCCTTACCCCAACTCTAAAGAATAAAGGCTGTTCACGATAAAGTGAGCACTTTTGAAGTCAACCTTAGAAAACAGTCACTGCCACTGCATTAATATAATTTCATGGGCGCACTGAGTGACACTTGCCAAGTAAAGTTGGTAACGATGGATGGGAAGTAGTTCCATGTCTTAACGTCGAATAAAAAGTGTTAGGTTACCATTTAATATTAATTAAAATTATTTATTTCGGTTTCTGTTTTTTAATGTACCGAAGTGAAAAAATTAGCATATTTGTAAAATATTTACTTTCTTTATAATTTTAGAGTTTAAAGTGACGAGGCCCATAGCAATGTTAATTTTACATAAGGCGGGGGAGTACACGACGTGTATACAAGTAGATCTTAAGCAGGGCTTTCAAAAGTGTCCATTTTACAGTGAACAGCCTATAACTCTTATTAACTCTCACTTCTCCTTAACTCTCTCCAACTCCGCACATCTACTGAATTCCATATATCACTGGGTTTAATTTCGGGTGGCGTAATAAAACTATTAATAGGAATTCAACGACTTCTGAAAACAACAATTTATTAGATACTGTTTCTTTTCACAACTATTTGATACACACGCAGGAATTAATTATTGACTGGTGGTTGACTTGCAATATTTAAATTATCCTTTAATTATATTATTTTTCTAACCACGTGGCTTCCCCATCAACTGGATCTTGCACCCTACTGACTGAATGTATACCTACCACTGACTCAGTTCGGAATCGAACGGAGCTCCTCCATGTCCTGATGTCGAGTAGTGGAGATGTGATGCTGTGAGTACATCTCCTAATGTGGGAAAACTGCAGCCTGGACCAGAGACTCCTCGTGTCGTTGGCACATCAGAAGTCTTCTTCCTGATTGTCTATACACACGCCGACAAATGGCTGAAGCGTCTGAGAGTGGGCTGTAGAATGGGGTAAGCATTTTTTTCTCTAACTACCCTATTGTTAAGTGTTAAATGAAAGCCTGGTGGGTAGGGCGAGATTTTATTGCATCTCAGGGCTATCTCCTTACGCCTACAAGAATAGGAAATCTTGCAAGGAGACATGCATCATGGCAAAGAGGGATTGGCCAGCCATGGCCTGCAATTGGGGCCATGACTACCTTCCTAAGTGTACTTATAGCTAAACTATCACTAGGAGAGACTGGGAAAAAACTGGCATAGGCACCGTAAAAACCAGTCTACAGGATAAAATTCAAAATTGTTCATGCATTAAACACAAATGCTACAGGAGATAGTGTGACATGTTCGTGTTAGTAGGGATGAAAAAGCTAGTAGAGAGAGGGGACGGGAACTACATTTCCTTTCGCCTTGGCAATTGGAGGAAGTCACTGGATTGTAACCAGAGAGATGCTTGCACACCTCTCTGGTGGGGGAAGTGGCACTATTGGGCGACTTCCCCCGATCCCCCAGTAGAACCTGAAAATTAAAGAGAATAAGTTGAGTTGCGTCAGCAACAGCTGAGCCAACGCTTACTGGTTTGTAGATATCCGTGCAGAGGCGGTACATCCCGTGAAAGGAAAGGGGTTATGTTATTAATCTAATTTCAAAATAACCTAATAATTTTATAGTAACGTATGTCCTTGGGGATATATGTGTTAGATCTAATGTTGTGCTACCTCGCAGCGGCCAATCTTATAGTCATAGGCTGTAACAGAGCGTATTTCGGCCGTATTCTGTAAGTGCACGGAGCTTTGCTATGTTCAAAAAGGGGGGTGTGGGTAAGCATGCGTCCAGCGGCGCTATTTATAATTTGTCCTCCGTCTGACATAGGTCGGATTGTTGCCATGCCGAGTCTCCACAACTCCCCTCTCCTGGAGTGTGGCTCACATACGGCCAATATGGCGAGTGTGCACAATGCGTTACTTATTCTTCCTGCATTACAACTGCCGGTCCCAACAACACACTAAGAAAATCGTGCCAATATTTGCTTGTATGATCTTTAAACGTTATTATAGACTTCGACAGCATAATTCGCTGTAGCGAGTACATGGCTTAATCTCTTTCTTTCCTCTATTTGTTCTGCCGTCTATGAACCTGGCTTCTCTTATATTAGTTGGGTTGTCATAGATTGAACATTATCTTGGTTAGACGCGCGAAGAATTCCTGTCAACTAATAATATTGTTACAAGACGCCACTAGTGTATCAAAAATCGTGAGAGATGGAGGTCTTAATAAAGCTAAACTAAATTTAATTTCATATTTATTTATAATGCTATAAAATACACACAGCTATTATTACATCAAACTACCTATCTCCACTCTTAAGTCTTGTTATTTTAGTGATGGCAATATTTAATGCCAGTCTCGATTCTAATTAAAGTCCTATTTACTGTCTCTATATTGGTTACAGTCATTTAACTCACACTTGCTGTAATGTTGAAGGTAACTGCTTGCTCCCGTACTTTTTTAAAAAGAAAAACTAAATAAACTAGAATGTGAAGATGGTATGCCACCAGGCTCGCACATCAGATTGAATGAAGTGTCTGCTTGTGTAAACACTGAGGTCTTTCCAGACTGGTTAAAAATTCATTTTGTACCTCGTAAGGAAGTAGGAAAGTGTTTGCTTACATTAGTTGGCCACCGTTCCCACTGTTCTGATGTCGATATCCTGGACTTCGCTGTAGACAATGACGTAATACTACTCTGCCTTCCAAGCCACACAATCCAGTATTTGCAACCTTTGGATCGGTCGGTTTTAAACCTCAGTAGGCGTTTTGGCAGCAAGCTGTAACACTTGGATACTCAACAACCTCGGAAGAAAACTGACACGACTCCAGTTTGGAACATTATTAAATACAGCTTGGAGCACTGCCACATAATATGCCACCGAGCAGGGTTATGCAGTACTTGAATTTCGGGAGGAATTGTGGTTCGACTCCCTTGCTATCGTCAAGTCAGTGATAGTGTTTAGCTAGGTAAAGCTTCCCGAGAACATAGTCAACACGAAGTTGAAAGATATCATTCTTTGCAAATATTCTGTATACAGGCATTCACATTCACGCTGCATTTGCTTCATGCCTGCAAGTGTAATCAGTGGGCAGTTAACTTGCTTATTATTATATGTACCATGTTACAAGCAAGATTTATGCATAAAAATGTAACTAATATTTAATAAATATAATTTATATTTCTATGTATGTTATGTATATGGAATATTCGTATAAGCATAGTTTCGATGGTGTGGGGAGAATGGTTTGACTGCGTGATTAATTTGTAAGAGCAGAATGGTTTTATGGGATATTTTAGTTAGTATGAGAAGGGCGGAATGTTTAGCTGGTATGCTTGGTTAGTGTGATTGTGACGCCATGTTGCTGGACCATGGACGGGTGAAGGGATATTGGCGTGCTGCAAAGGTTGAGGTGAGAATACGTACGTTGTTACTCAGGGCGCCAGACACTGTCTCAGCAGTGTCAATGTTGGTAGAGCTGACTCTTCTGTTTCCGGGCCGCAGGCCATTTACCCAGGGCGTAGAAATCCTCACTGCTCTGCTGATTCCTTCCTCGAGATGCTTAAGAAGTTTTACTGAATTCCTCTTCAGCAACCTCTCGGAGGGTGCTCTGCTTTTTTACATTATATTTACCTGCACTGTCAGGTGGACTATCGGCTGATTACACGCCCTAAAAATATGATGAACTTGCAAGAGTAATAAAAGACATGTAACACTGACCACATAGAATATGGCTGGTATTCTAAGGGCCCGTGCCCTGAAGAACCTTATAGTCAGACAAATAAGAATATGTCGAAGTCCTGTTTCACACGGATCTCGGTGCCTTTTATTAACTTACCATCTGAGAAAACTTACACTTGCGCTGGGCTCGGCCTGCCAGCAGGGCTATACAGACAAAAGACACACATGGTAAACAAGGATTACAGTAATTATTAAGTCACCGTGGGTGATGCAAAACCACAGTGGGAGAGGGCAGGCGTTCTGGCAGTTAAAACAAATGGTTCCGAAGTAAATGAAAATCTGTTGTAGTTAAGATGATTAGTTGTAACCGTGAATGCCGCCGAAAGTGCACGACACAGACTTGCCCTCGTGAGTCTCAGAGGTTAACTGACTGGCCGGCTTGGCGACTTCACCACCCGGGGATGGGGGAGCGTGCCAAGCGGGCACTACTTTCTACCTGCTCAGCACGAAACATAACAATTTCAAAAGACATTTTCAAATAACAAACAAAACACTACACACTTTCAATGACTGATGTGAACAATTTAAACAAATGAGATGAAAATACAAAACACTATGACTCTGCTTTATTTGCTTTAATATAAATAGGGTTGATATTGGGGTGTAAGTTATCGTGTATTAATTTAGAAATGTTCCACAGTACCTGTCCTAAGCCCTTTTGAAACTTGGCACCATTTTCGTTTGCACTCATGTGCCCGATGCGGCACTTTTCTGCAACTTACACTTTGTGTACTAACTTGCACTACCTTGCACTTTACCCTCTTGTTGCACTATGTGCACGGGTGAATCACTCACACAAAGTTTACACTGTTGTGTGTTGCTCGTAGTATGGGCTTCGGTGCAAGGCCGGCGAATACATATGTCAAATACCCCCCACCCCCTTCGGAGACCACTTGGTGGTCTAAATGCCACTACTGGCAGCACAAGTATCTCCTTGCCTGCAACCTGGGTCGCAGCATGTACGAATGACCATGTAGCGCCGCACATGTCTGTGGCGACTGATACTGCCATCTCTGCAGGGCATCGCGATGCCCCTGCATGTGATTCACGACTTTGTAGACTGCACTCACAGACATGTTCGGCGGGGGGAAGCCCGATCCGACTGACTCTATGCTGCTGTCCCCGTCGCATGCGCTTGCTTCTTCTCCACTGTCACACTTGTTTGCATGACGCTGTCGCCGGGAGTAATCCGGACAGACAGCCGCTAGGGTCTGACAGCCAGACACATGTGACCCCCTAGCCGACTCCTCACTTCCTTGCTGCTTGCCAGAGTTGCTCATCTCTTCTCCTATGGTGCTCGTACCCATGAGACGCCCTGACACTGTCGATGTGATGGGAGAGGGACCAGAGTAATCACCTGGTGCAGAAGTCCTCAAAATGGCTCCTCTCTCCTAAATGCTAGGTGTCACAATGTCGCCGGTCGTTGCGCCCTCTTGCTTTTTCTCCACTTGAAGTGCCGACACTGTTGGTTGCGCTGATAGAGTTATAGTAGCACTCTCTGCCGCTTCGCCATCAAACACATACGGGCCAGTCGTTGAAAGCTCCCTGCAAGGCGCGGTTGCGACAGGCGACTCCGGGCTTTCTGCCCAGCTGGTGACTCACTAGATGGATGTGCTGTCGCAACTTCCACTTCACAAACCCCCCTCCACCCCTGTGTTGCTCGTCTTCAGTAGTGCCATCCAGCCTCGCCAGGCGTTGGTAGCCGATTTCTGCTCTACCTAGCGGATCCTCTAGAGGCTCTCTTGGGAGAGATGCCTCACCTCTTAGTTCCTCGCTGCCGACTTCCGAGAGCTAGACAGGAGCATTTCCATCATGGGTCATCGGGACATCAGGCAAGACCTCCTCGGCGACGTGGTCTCCTGCTAGCCATAGATCCTCCCAATGAACCCAGACTCTTCTTTTCCCCATCCGGACTGTGTAGTTTGTTGGTCAGTGGCTTCCTAGGACCTGGTGCGGCCCACTCTACTTTGCTGTAAACCCCATGAAAGTCCTTGTGGGCAGTGGATTGTAGATGGGCCCACATGTATACTACCTGTCCTGCACAGACAGGCTGCAGTGGCCGTGTGGTAGTCGGCAGTCATTTTGCAGTGTACTGTCGCTAGTGTTACAGGACGTGTTGAAGTCGCTGTCGACGTCTAATCTGTGGCGTCTCACTACTGGGGTGTTTCGCTGCCTCGCCCAACTTGTGGGCACTGCACCTCCCAGAAGTATCAATGTTGGTAGAGCTGACTCTTCTGTCTCCAGGTCAAGGACCGTTCACCCAGCGCGTAGAAATCCACACTGCTCCACTGATTCCTTCCTCTAGAAGCTTAAGAAGTTTTACTGAATTTCCCTTCGGCAACCTACCGGAAGGTGCTATACCATTTTATATTGTATTTACCGGCACTGCTGGGTAGGCTATAGACTGAGCACACACACAAAAAATACGGCGAACTTGCAAGAGTAATAAAAGACATGTAAACACTGACCACTTACATAGAATATGGCTGGTATTCTAAGGGTCTTACAGTCAGACAAATAAGTATACGTCGAAGTCCTGTTTCTCACGTATTTCGGTGCCTTTTATTAACTTCTCATCTGAGAAAACTTACACTAGCGCTGAGCTCGGCCTGCCAGCAGGGCTATACAGACAAAAGACACATGTGGTCAACAAAGATTACGGTAGTAATCAAGTCCCTCTGGGCGATGCAAAACCACAGGGGAAGAGGGACGGCACTGTGGTGGCTAAAACAAATGGTTCCGAAGTTAATGAAAGTCTATTATAGTTAAGATGATTATTTGCAACCGTGAATGCCACTTGGCATCTACATGACACAGCCTTGCCCTCGTGAGTCTCAGACGTTAACTGACTGGCTGGCTTGGCACCTTCACCGTCCGGGAGTGGGGGAGCTCGCCAATCGGGCACTACTTTCTACCATCCAGGAAACAACTCTCTCACTTGCATGAATATAAGCTTACCTGGTCAACATGAAACATAACAATTAAAAAAGGCTTTTTCAATTAACAAATAATACACAACATACATTCAATTACTGATGTGAACAATAAACACAAATGATTTGAAAATACAAAACACTATGCCTGCTTTTTTTGCTTTAATTTAAATAGGGTTGATATTAGGGCATAAGTTATTATGTATTCCTTTAGAAATTTTCCACAGTACCGTCTTAAGCCCCTTTTGTAACTTGGACCTACTTTTGTTTGCACTCATGTGCCCGGTTCTGCACTTCTCTGCACCTTACACTTTGCGCACTAACTTGCACTGGCTTGCACTTTACTCTCTTGTTGCACAATGCGTACTGGCGAATCAGTCACATTAATTTTACACTGTTTTCTGTTGCTCATAGTTTGTGCTATTGTGCAAGACCAGGTGAACGGCCTATGAGGCAGAATATGAATGTCAAAATGACTGGTACGTTATGGTATCTGGGAATTAAAACGACAGGATGTCATATATGATTAAATAAATAGTATTAATTTATATCATGGTTGGAGCTTATGATTGATATATTTGATTGGATCGGCACATGGTATGGCTTGTTTATATGTGTAACTAATGAAGTTAGACGGGTTGAAATTGCAGTCAATATAGATGGCTTTTGATTGATCAGAATAAGTCTATGCTATGTTAATGGATATGGCCTGTATTGTTAATAGCATAAATGAGCCAAGCAAATGTCATGGTGAAAGGGATTATATCTATTTTGGTTGTTAAGTAAGATGATAAGGTGGAGTGGTGAAGGGGGATCTGGTGGTGACTAGTGTGTGGTGGTTAGGTTAAATGATTGTCGAGAGAAATAAAATAAATTATATTCGAAGTCCTGACATGGGGTAGAATAGTCGTTACTAAGTTAAAAATATTCAGACACTTACACAATATGAAAATTTATTCTAAACGAATACACACAAAACACTGCATCGCATGGGCGGAAGAAATATATTTTATAAAACCATGTAAAAATCGAAGACGTCGCACTATTGCACTTGGTGTGCCACACTGCACTATCACGCACCATCAATGGGGACTACTATGGTTCTAAAATATGTTGAATAAATTTAAACACATAATACAACATTCTGAAAATAATAATAGTAAAAAAATTATAATAAAAGTAAAAGAGCAATGAAAATAAAACAGAAAAAAGCATAATTGAATTGAGACACACTGCATCCAAGTAGGAAACTGGCTTCGGCTGACAACTGCCCACATGTGTTGTAGAGGTGACTTGTTGCAACATTGCTGGCAAAGTAGTGAACAGGTTAGGGAAGGGGTATATAGTCCACATCAAATGCCCCTCCTCCCGACCCTTTTTTGAGGTCATTCATTCGATGTCAGATGTTGTTTGCCTGCAGCACTTGCGTGGCAGACGGAGCTGACTTTGTGGAGGAAAGTTGTAGGCAGTGCGTTCAGCACATGGTTCTGATGGAAGTCGCCAAGACTGCTACTCCCGTGCTGCTGGCCATGTTGTGACAGCTGTATCGGGCACCTGACCGCACCCACATGCTGTATACGTAGCATGCCGGGAAACTCTGGTATGCTTCGAACTGCAGGGAGGGGATTAAAGTTCCCCTGTTCCCGACATGTCACTGCTTCTACTGCTGCATTGATGTGGGCGATGCAGGTTAGGCACTTGGATGTCCCCAATCTGTAATTGAGGGCATAACTCTGCTGCTGATACCCATGAAGCCGGATGGCATCTCCGCAGCATTACGACACCCTCAGGTGGAACTCTCACCTGGTGATCCTGGGTGTCCTGAGGTGGCCAACCCAGCTCGTCTTCTGTCACGTCATGGATAGCTGCCGAAAGCAGCTCCAAAATATCCAGGTAACATGCATCAGTTCCCACGGCGTACCATTCTGAGTCCATCCCCTATGGACACAGTGACATTGGTCACATTAGCAGCGATTGCATGTGCTATTGTTTCTCCTGTATTCTCAACAGAAATGCTGTAGTTAGTGGGCAGGGCCGCAGGTGTCTCTCCAAGACCGACATCGGCGGAGGCAAACAGCAGCATGCAGTGGTGATAGATGGTGTGTCATCTTCTGCTTATTTTCACTTTGAAGCAAGACTCTCCATGTGCAGACACTATCTGATGTGGGCCACTCCACTTGGCGGCAAAGCTTGCACAAAACCCATACTATCCAGCTAACTGGAGGTGAGCGTGCACTTACACAAGTTGACCTAGCCGCAACTAAGTAGGGGAGGGGGCAGATGGTGTCTGGTGTCCACTACACTGCATAATGGCACAGTTGTTTCCTTTCCTCCTGCAGTTCTCTCTCTCTCTCCTCCTTCCTCATTTCTCCTCCTTCACAGTGCATTGCTTGCTCTCTCATGCCACTAGAAAACTCATCTGGGAGGGGGAGGTCATGGTATTGAAGCAGCTGGTCTGGTGTTTTCCCCATTGCTTCATTTGAATGTTTCCACAAAGTAAACAGGGCTGTGTGGAGGCTCTCGGCCCACCATGCGCTGTCATTCTCTACACAATGGTGTAACTACATTTTTAACTTTTTAGTTACGTCGTTCTGTGGGATTGTTCCATGGGTGATAAACGGCCGTGATATGGTGTTGCACATCCCAGTGTAATCAAATCCCGCCAAACATGTCCTGTGAACTGTGTACTACTATCACTCAAAACCTTGTGTAGCCCCCACAGGCAGAAAACTCATTTTCCAGATTTTTTGTGATTCCTGGGGCCCCTAGAACTGGAAATTGGGTAGGCCTCCACCCATCTTGAAAACAGGCCTGTAACCACAATAATAAACTGTTTGCCATAAGGTGAACGGAGATAAGGCCCCATTAAATACAGTGCCACAGTTTCAAAGGGCTCTTTAGGCTCGCATGACTGCTGTTGTTGTCTGTTACTGGGCCGGCTTTTAAATGTGATTACACATATAGCACTAGCGCACAATTGCCCTTACATGCAAAGCTACATTTGGCCAATAAAAGTACTGGCACACATTCATTTTGGTCTGTGTGGCCCCAGGATGTCCTGCAAGGAGACTTGTGAGGGCATGGCATAACAGAGCATCACATGCTGTTGCTGGATGCAAAACACGCCACACACTACTGTTGGCATTTGCCCACACTTCAACACATTTATCAACAAAACGCCAATTTTCGACGGCCTGTTGGGTGCACAAACTCTTCCATGATGGCAAGGTAGTGGAACAAAATGGTGTTGTTTTAAGGTTGGAAGAGGGGCAGGTAATGTTGCATAGTTTTCTCACCAAACCTACTGCTGATAGATTTCTGGGTGCCAGGTATTACAGCGGCAATACCAACTAGATTCAGTAGAGCAGACTCCTCTCCTCTAGGACGGCCAGAGGATGGTGTCCTCCTGGTGCTTCAATTGTCGAAATGAAAGAAAATAAATCACCTATACTGTGCATTCTATGCAGGGAGATCTCTGGGTGTCTCATGCACCTATATTTGAGTATATGAAGACACCTGCGAAGTACACTTCAATGAAAAGGCCGATAATTGGGGGCCGCGCCCGTATAGCCCTTAAGCAACCCGAATGAAGATGCAAACTCTTCAAGTTAGTTCATTGGGTTTTCTTTAACATGCTCCTCCAGGAAGCAAACTTACACATTGCGCCGGGCTTAACCTGCCGGCAAGGTAACACTGGTTACAAAACACACCTGGTCACTATTCATTAATATGAGGCGATAAGCCTTCCCTGGCAATGCTATTGAGTGAGAAGAGAGAAGTGAAGATGTCTTGGTAGGCTAAAACACACGAGGTTCTGGTAAATTAAACAGTTAATTGCAGTGAATGACTGGTTATAAAATTTCAATGTGCCATCCAAGCGCCCGAAACTCGACCCCGTCGGTCAGCATGTCCGACTCCTCAAAACACTGTGGTATGACTAAACTATCTCTCGCAGCATGCTAGCCAGGTTGGCGGGCAAGCAGGCCATGTGAACTACTTTCTTACACTTCAATCTCTTACAATTACATATGCAAGTTGATTACGTATTCATAATTACTGCATAAACAATTCTACAAGACTCAATAACCCTTCAATACATGTAACACACTGGATGAGGTAAGATGGGGATGGGACACATGAAGAATGAAAATAAAGCAAAAACAAGTGTTACAATTAAGACCACAGGGGTACTTAGAACGTAATAAGGCCTATCTTTCATTTGTTTCTTTACATGGTATCTCTGAGTGTACTGTAATTATCACCTAATTAGACTTTTCATAAGTTTGCAGGATCTTGATTCTCAACCGTGTGTGTTCGGGCGCACGTGGTTGCTCTGCACCTTGTACTGCACTTGTACTCTCTTCACGAGCACTTAAATGACTATGTTCACTTCACTCGCAGAGTAGTATGTTCCGGTTGCATCGCGGCGTACTACTGTACAGGGGCGCACCTGTGTCCGGTAGAGTGCTGATTTCTGCAGCGGTCGCCGGCGACAGCAGTCTAACGAGATTAAGGAAGAAGCTGACGCCATCCACTTACTTGTGATAGGGCCGTGCTCCTGTTTGTTGATCTCGTCATGTAGGGTGGTCAAGGTCATGGTGGCTGACAGCGCTGTGATATTAGTGCACTGAACTTCGTGCGTACTTGATGTGCGACTTTTGGAGGAAGGGGGAGAATATAGTTCCACTCATTCTCATCATGTGCTCTTTCTGTAACACGTGATTGAGACAGATAGTTAGCCAGCTTGTTGTCCTCTCCAGCAATGTGTTCGACCTCGAAGTAGTATGAATGCTGTAATAGAGCCCAGTGGGTGAGCTTGCTGCAGTTCTCCTTCATGATGTGCAGCCACAGTAGGCAGCGGTTATCTGTTCACAGGGTGAAGTGTTTGTACTCCAGAAGGGGATGGTACTTCTTGACTGCCCACACCACTGCGAGGCATTCCCTCTCATTCACGTCATAACCCCGCTCTACTGGGTTGAATTTTGCACTTCCAAAATCGATTATGTTGTGACTCCCGAAGTCGGCAAGCTGGAAAGCTACCATCCCGAGTCCCTTCTCACTGGCATCTGTTTGGACGAATATGTACCTTAATGGGTCGTATTTGGCCAGCGCTGGACACTTCCGGAAACTGTTTTTGACCTCGTCAAAACTGACCTGCTGTTCGGCCTGCCACTTGTAATGGATGTTTAGTGACATCAGTTCTGTGAGTGGTGCATTTATTATAGCAAACTCCACTATGTACTCGCAGCTAATGGACTAACCCGAAAAAACTTCCGGAGTTGCTTTCTGGTAGTCTTGACTGGGTAATCTTCTATCAGATGCAGCTGTTATGTTTGGGCAGCTCCCATATTCATCTACAATGTGACCCAGTAATGGCGCGTTAGTTTTCCCTATGTGGCATTTCTATTGGCACATGTCAGGCCGTTTATGGCGAGCTACTCCAAAACCAACAACACGTGGTCAAAGTGCTCTTCCCACGAACATGACCAGATGATAATGTCGTCCAGATAGGCCAATGCAAATTCTCCAATAAATGCATCCAGGATACATATAATCATGGCCTAGAATGTTGCAGGGACGTACTTAAACCCGAATGGCATTGCGCAGAAATGAAATGGCAGTCATTGGGGACGGTGAATGCCATCTTGTGATGATCAGCTGGGCACACTGGCACCTGCCAGTATCCACTTCTAAGATCTATATTTGTCAGTACTCCCGCATGTCCCAAGGTGTTGAGGGCATCTTTGATGTGAATGTATGGTGTGGGTAGGGGAGAGGCACTTTGCATGACCTGGTTGATTCGCCAGAAATAAATGCAAAACTGCCACATCCGTTCCTTCTTAGGAGCGAGGGTTATCGAAGAGTTAAATTGGCTCTCGGAAGGCCTAATAAACAATAAACCCCTTGTTCGACATCTCCTTGAGTTTTTCATGTATTATCTGACATTGGTTCAGATAGTACCACCTCGGACTCTCAAAAATGGAGGTTTCATTGAGCTATGGTATCTTGTGTTCCACCACCGTAGTTCGATGGAGTGGATCCGTGGCAGTGAAGACATTTCGGTGCTCATTAAAAGGTGTTTCATGACATCCCAGTACTCCAGGGGAATGGAATGATTCGGCTCGTCCAACAATACGGCGGGTGCATCATCAGTCGACCGGGGGTCCGGATTGTAAACAGTCCTCCTTTCTTTCATTCCAAAATGGATGCATCGGGCCACCGGTTCCACCACAGTGTTTTGGTCTGTAAGCCAAGGCACTCCTAGAATGGCATTGTGTCTTCGCGGATGTCATCAGACACAAACACTTTTGTTGTTGTTTCAATGTCCCTCGCGTGTACTTGAATACAAGCTTCACCTTTAATATTACCTGTATGTTGCTAAGTTGCCAGTTGAATGACATGTTGTACATTATTTATTTTACTGTCCTGAATAAATTTCAATTAAATTAAATTGTGCGATGCGGCCGTGTCAGCAAAGCATGGCATGGATGACTGCTTATTTGAACTGAAATTTTAATGAAACCATTTTGAGAGCTACTGATTTGCACAATAAGCACCTGATGCAGAGATGGGTCCTTGGTGTTATTTTTGTTCAGGGATAAGCGTCATCCAGTAGCTCTACCCCCACTCTTGTTTCCCAGGTGTGTATCACTTAACAGGTTACTGTTTGATGGACCTGCCTACACATGGCACTCTTTGTCCCAGTGTTCCCGTCCACATAATCAAAAGGACGAGTGGGTCATCGGCCGTCGGCATGGGGCGGCGCAGATCAGTTTTGGTCACTGTGCAGCTGGTAGTTTGCATGTTTGATACTGAAGGAAAACTTGTTGCAGTGCCCCAAGCCCCAGATTTTGATACTTCATCACTCACTGAACGACCTCAGTTTTTGTTTGTGCATTTTCGCGGTATGGCTGCTCGCGGTCGTGATCGCAGCACAGCTGGGCCAGAATACTTGCATCCAGCAACATTACTGTCTGTATGAAGTATCAGATGAATGTATCACCAGCATGAGGGCAGCTCAGTATTCCTGCCAGGCCATGCTGGCTACCACTTCCATAGCATCTTTGAGCTCGAGTTCTGTATTGTGGGTATGTATCAAGCTCATTATCTTGGTCACAAATTATAGAGGGACTCCTCTTCCTGTTCCTCTAAATAAATGCAACTTCTGGCTTGGAGAGATGTGAACATGTTCGTGAAGTGGCATGCAAACATGAGATGAAACTCCGCCCACATAATGCAGTTGTGGTTTACACCATGCAACCAGGATTTTGAATTGCCTCCCAGGTGCTCGCTGATACATTAAGGCCAATCTTCTGGGTCTACTTTGCAATGGCTAAGTCGGCTCTCGCATGCTTTAAGAAATGCCACAGGATACTCACGACGGTGAAGGCTGCGACGATCAAATGCAAGAGCAGGAGGGAATGCAAGGCGTTCGGGTACTTCAGGGGGAGAACCCGCAGACTTCCCTACAGTATGTGCCAACAACTGGACATCACCAGAGGTGGTGCAAGACGGAAACACAATCGACGTGCTCCAGGAGGATAGGAGCGAGCAGGAGAGTGCATCTGCACTATGAGCAGGAGCAGAAGGGGTGGAGGAGAACTTGCAGGAGTTATCCGGTGAATTTATGACCCACAGTGTCTTGCAACACCCTGGTTGTAGAGCATAGGGGATGGGGCACACAGCAGTGTTGGTGCACTCACTGAGGAGCAAGAGCAAGGACAGGGGGAGCACGTACAAGAGCAGGCTAAGCAGGAGCAGGAAAAATGAATGTGCAAGTGGATAATGCAGGCAGAGATATGTTTGCAGGGGCTATTCAGCCAGGTCGCACCCAAGGACTGTAAAATCAGCAGGAGGACAGCAGGAGCGAGGAAGAAGACAATGAGGGTAGCGAGTCGGACAGCTTGCTTCGCCTTTGGCCTTCACACCAGCGGGCACAACTGCCAAAGAAGTGCCACCAGTGCAGGCAGCCGAAGTTGCCTACCAGGAAGGGGCAACCACCATGCGGCAGGGCCACATAAGTGGTGGTACCACCTGTGGTCATGCAGGCCGGCCTGCACCTGCAGCTGCTGCAATTAACATCTGTCGGCCTACAAATGGTATCGAAAAAGATGGCGGGGTGTGGTGCGTTTGACATGTGCCATATGGCCTCATCCCTAAGACAGTTTGTTCTGCTGAAACCTGCAACACCACCATAGCAGGGTTGTGCAATATACCAACGGGTAGAGTGTGTGCCAGGTCGCCGGTGAGTGATCAAGATCGGCGCAGCACAGAGCAATGCAAGGACGCGTTGGTGCAGTGCAACCGATGGTTGCCATGGTGATGCTAGAGAATTCGCGATGCTGAAGGACATAGCGAATAAGACGTGGTAACCACTGGTCTTGTGAGCCCAGGATCCAATGTTAGAAACTCTTGATATGTTTTATTAACGGTTTATTGCTTATTGTGTTTCTTTGTTGTTTTAGTGCATTGTTAACGTGTTATTATTTGTCTGATCACGCATCCAGTGTTATGTCCATTTCATTCATCAGTGTATATATCGCAGGCATATTTGTGTAATTTTTAATTGAGTTCATTTGATAGCAGATACGAGACAGAATATTGCAAGTTGTAGCAGGAAGTAGTGCCGCTCTGGCCAGCTCACGATTACAAGAAAGAATGGAAAACTAACATAAAACATTAGAATTTAATACATTTAAAATTAATTGCATAAAACTGAAATAAAGGAGTTTGTCAGTGTAAATATCATGCTTAAAACTACCTTTAATTAAAATGATAAAACTTCATATCGAATAACACTCAATGAAAATACACATTACATTGTAATCAAAGCACTAAACAATCTGTATTCTTACATCACGAATAATTTTCGTTGTGTATTTAATGTAATGTATTGTTCCATTATATTCATTTTGCGAATTTACTTATGATGCTCATGCTACGTAGAGTTTTTGTTCTTTCCGTCAACACCTAGTACATTTTATTGTACTTAATTGTTACTAACTTGTAAATAATAAAACTTTAACTCGAAGTAAAGTCTCTCGATTTGCTTCTAGAACGCACCCGTGCTCTTCTTCCGCTGAACGCCATTGTGAGCCGTAACGACTTTAGAGAAAGGTAATATATATTCTTGAATATAGTGCCAATCGTCATATATTTTGTCATTTTGCTGTATTTTTCGTTTCTTTAGAAATGCATTTAACTATCCATGGTTTTATTTTGTTGTTGCGGCGATTTGTTAAGTAGTTATAGTTAATCGAAGTCGGTGTGGTGATCTCATTTTCCTGTGAAGGCCTAAAGAGCGCCATTTCCCTCACATTTGTAAATTTTTATAAACGAAATACTTATGTCTATGCGTTGTCATTTGCTGTTGCTGTTATAATTTGAAGTAAATGTGTTTGTTTTGTGACATTTATTCGTTTGAATTAAAAAGTTGAAGCTAGTTCATTGTGTTTTCAGTCACAACCTTGGGGCCGTTTGTTTCCAGGCAGTGGAAACTTTAGAACCGAAACATGGCTCAAGAACCTGATATGCCGACGTTCAAGTGCGTCCTTGTTGGCGACGGAGGTACGGGAAAGACTACCTTTGTTAAACGACATTTGACGGGCGAGTTCGAGAAAAAGTACGTTGCGACTCTGGGTGTTGAAGTGCATCCGCTAGTGTTCCACACGAACAGAGGGGCCATTCGTTTTAACGTATGGGACACTGCGGGTCAGGAAAAATTTGGTGGCCTTAGGGATGGTTACTATATTCAGGTAAGTTACTGGAGAGTTGTGGTTAGGTGTGATAAGATTTCGTCTGTTGGAAGTATGTTTCGACACATACGGCTGCATTTTTTTAGATTAAAATGTTAAGCTTCGTTAGATGTGCACAAAACAATTACTTTAAGCGTAGGTAATTTCCATAGTTGTGTAGGAGAACCTAGACCAAAATGAAATGTGTCAAACTGATTGTAACTACATGCCATTGTTATTGCTACTTTTCTGTTGCACTGGCATAATTCCTGTATACTTGCTGGGCTCTAGCATACGTCATTCTAATACACGTACACTATTTCTTTTAAAAAAAATTTTGTTTGGCATTCTGAAAACTTAAACAGCTTAATCTATCTAAAAAGAAATTTATGTTGATAGAATTACTTTTCCTGAAACATTCTCAGTTTTATCAAAATTTTGATGTTCTCAAAGTGGTGCGGGCACAATTCATCCTCCTCATTTATGTTGTATTAAAATTTAGGTTTAAGGCTCTACTATAACATTTGAATTTTTATTTCACAAGATTCACTTTATTATTAAATTAATATTTACAAAATATACATTGACCGATAAAAACCCCATTGTATTTGATAAAGTTACGGTTTACAGCTCTAAAGAAGTAAAACAATTTAAAGAAACATTACACGGTATGTAACATGGAAATGTGAATCTGGTTAATGTACATGACAACAGTGGGAATTAATATATGTACTATTCTGCTTGATTCTTAAAAAACCACCGTATTGTTGGCATTCTTGGAAAACAATGTTGCTTTACTGATCACAGCAGATTGCGAATAGTACAGTATGACGATAATCGTTATTCACAAATTCCTTCATCAGGCTATTAATGTTCAAAGCTTGTGTTCGTTCTTTATGAACATTCAAGATGCACACGTGGGTTAATATTTACTGTGACATTGTGAGTCCCAGGAAAGTTTTAATTCTTCGTAACATGGGAAAACTTTGTTCGGCACTTGCAGGTGAACCTCCACCAACAAAAAATTAAAAAAAAAAAAAAATTTTGTTCTGGAAAATATCTGTAGTCCATTCCCCATTGGAAGCAACTTTCTCGGAGCCCTTGCAGTCCTGTTTCGTATCCTTCTGCCAAATGTAAACAATAATTGCCGTGTATCATGTGTCAAAATCAATGTTTACATTTCATTGTGTGTGCACATATGTTCGTATACTTCCGCTACACCTAAAAATATACATTGAAATGTGACTTCTACTTTTATACCTGTCAAATGTGTTGTTTACTGTTTGCAGCTTTTCAAATAATTCTGTCTTAGGTTTATTTCAAAAACCATTTTGTACGAATATTCACAGTTTAGGCCTATAACACTATTTAGGTTAGCTTTAGGACGTTTTAAAAATCCCTGAATTAACTATAGTTCTTACAGTTATGTTACATTAACATATTTGTTTACCATGACATAGCAAATTACACGTAATGCACGTCAATATTTTGCAGCGACTTTGTTAAACACTGTTACAACTGCGGGGTAATGAACTGTAGTATTTAACTTTTTGTTATTGATATGTGTTGAATTATTTCTTTAAAAGGATGGCCTCAGTTTGAATAACGAAGGAATAGACAGTCCCAACGAAAAAGCAACATTAAAATCAAGCACGCAACTCGTGTCGCTCATTTTGTGTTATAGAAACTTAAAATATATCGGTGAACCCAAATAAGCCTACCGTAACTTTTATGCCACTTATATTTATATGTATTGCTACTGTGTGTTGGGTTTATTGAAATTTTTGGGGCTGGGCTTGGTTATTTTGTTGGAATTGGTCGTAAATCATGTTACATGACCATGTTTCAAACACCCATGGCAAAGGTACAACGTTGTGATAAATAAACATACGTGGATGTAAATAAATAACTTTGTCATAAAAACAGTTCACATTTACAAAGTATAAATAGTTGATATCAAATATTTGAAATCGTGCACACATGCAGATTCAGTGTGATTATCATCATGCAGCCACGCCACGCTATTTCCCGCGCAGCGGTTAACGAAACACACCGTAACAGTATATTTATTACTGCTGCGGAAAAACAGATTTATCACATCGTAACTTGCTTGGGTAAACGTCTACAGAGGTGATGTGGTAATTTGAAGTATTTTTCGGAGTAAGTATAATTTACGATTCGTTTGGCAAAACAGCAACATGCCATGTCATGGCTCACCACGTCTGCCAACTTCATTTTGTTTCTGCCCCGCCATCATATCTAAATATGTTAAAATATGTATTCAAACATTAAAATCTCTTTTCAGTTGTAAATTACAAATTCAAAAATCGTTATTTTGCTGTAATAAGTATGGAATATGCTACAATTGAAAACAGGTACAATTATGTCGCATACTAGTGAAGTGAAACTTCCCAAGTGTGAAAGAAACGGACAGAGAGAGAGCGACAAGCCTTGCTCAGTAGACAGTTGCTTCAAAGTTGTTCTCGCTCGATAAAACAACACCGTACCATTACGGTCTGCTCACAATATTTTCCGCTGTTGTTTTAAACTGTGAAAATGAGATGATGCCATCGGGGCAACCTAAATATTCAAATATTTCAATAGGCACCATTTTATTTACAAACAGTATACTAAAAAACCAGGTTAAAGGAATATTTTAACTGTTAGCTATTTCTAACCGGCTGTCTCCAACATGCTGCTCTCGCTGTTGTTAATTCATATTTAAAAATAAATAAAGATTACAATTTATAGACGATATTTAGGTAATGTTTCATTTATTCATTAATACAGTACTCTAACTTTAACCACTGTGTTATATATTTGTGGAATACGTGTTATTGAAAAAAACAGGTTGACATGTTATGCCTAGAGTGTTTTTTCAGATGTTGATTTTCATAATTTGCTTCCAATCGGGAATGGACTATAGTTTGGTTTTTTTCATTTAAGTTAAAATTTCTGGTAATAATTTGAATGTTATTACCACATAAGCAACCATTTTGCACTGCTCCATCAAACAATATATAACTCGAAATGCCACAAACTTGTTAAAACCTCAAAACAATGCCATCCCAGGAATTATGTTGGAACTAAACACATATACCCCCCCCCCCCCCCCCCACTACATTTTCCACTTCTCCTCACAATTATCAGAACCCCAACAAACTTGTTAATTATAAAATTAAAACATGTTTGAATGCTAACCTAGTTATAATAGCTTACTGAAGGGAGGTTAGTTAATGTGTCTTTCAGTGCCGGTCATCAGGAAAATGCAAGTGTGCATTTTTGGACTCTATTTATGGTAATTTTTAAGAATAGGGGCTATTATGAAGAAGGTGAATATCGGAAATTGGTATAATTCCGCATTACTAATTACACAGAACACAAATTTACTAGGGGCATCAACATTTGACCAATAGAAACCCCAAACACTATAGTGGGGAGGGTTTTGAAGACAAGGGATATTTTGGGGTAAAATGGGTGGAAATATGTAAATAATGTATTATTTATTCATGAAAAGACATTAAATTGCAAAAAAAAAAAAAAAAAAAAAACTGAATGAAACATTAACTAAATAAAGACAATATTGCCAATACAAGCTACAAATACGATAGTGGGGGGGACATGGATCAGGGAAACTGTGGGTTTAAATAATACAAAATAAGTACATTATTGTCTATTTATGTCATGTTCGGTTCAGTTTTTTTGCAATTAAACATGTTTTCATGAGGCAATATTATGGTTATTTTGCAAATAGTAAAAAAAATAGGTTAAATTGCAAAACACGCATTATTTCTCAGTGCAAACAGACTACACATGACAATAATTTATGGGGAAACTCCAAGCTTCGCTGATGTGTGATTCTTCTAGTCACCACATAAAAAAATTTCTGCTGCGTCTTGAATCATTGTTTAGGGGGTTTACTCCCCTGCTGACGCTGGGACTATGACTGAGTGCATAATGTTTGGCTATGCTTGTACAGTATTTTAGCAATTTAAATTTTTGTCAATAAATATTAAATTATGTATGTGTGTTTCACTCGTTTTACCCCACAATTTCTCTGATCTTCTTAAACACCCCCCCCCCCCTCCATCCACTATAGTTTTTTGGGTTTGTGTTGGTCAAATGTTGATGCCCCTAGTAAATTTGTGTTCTATGTAATTAGTAGAGTGGAATCGTACCACTTTCAGAGATTTTTTTCCTCCAAAAAATTAATTTAATTTAATTTAGTCAATACTCACCAAATCTCTCACAATTTATACGGCGTATACGAAAACGCACTCCACAACTTCGGTCTATTTGACCACACTACAGACATGCTAATCACCGTGTGTTTATATATATATATAATAATTTAACTTTTCCCTTTCTACGATAGCATAGAAACACTAATTTCAAACAATTATCAGATTTAGCACTTCAAACAACACGAATTGCAATAAAACACACGTTTAATCACTCATAAATTTGAAGCCTCAGGACCAGTGCAAACCAACGTCCGGCAATTTCCCCACAATTCATCTGACTTCAACCAACATGAACGTGCAGTCATGCCCAGTAGATTGGAAATAAGTGTATACCGCCATGTTATTAAAAATAACATGGCGGTATACATCGCCTCCAAAGATACACAGTCTATGAACAAGGCTCTGCATCATCTACGATATCTATATTTATTCTACTAGTAATACGTTTTATCCTCTCATCAGGTAAGCCTGGAGTAATTCACCAGAATTACATAATGTCCCGACACTGCTCCATACCGGTGTTACCTCAGTGCCGTGCTATAAATATACCATGTAAATGTTTTACGCATTAAATATCCGTTGCAAACAGTATTCTTGCATGTAAAACAATTTGGTGACCCTATATAAATATATTCTAAGTATTTTATAGCACAAATGCAGCAATCTTGGTCACCCTCCTCCCTAGTTTCCCCCCCCCCCCCCCCCCACATTTCCAGTAATGGTGATTACTAATAATCATATCTAACATATCCAGGTATTATTTTTCCTTTTTTCGAAAAGGCCATTATTACTAAGAATTACCAAAAAATGACTTATTAGTGATAGGCAATGCAATGACTAAAGTTGTGGCAACACTGAAACAAGAAAAGTTGATTTCATACGATAATATACTATTCAGCAAGTTGTGATTACATTGTACACAGTTTTCCATTTAAAGTGAAGTTTCGGTTAGTGCAAATTATAGTGTGCGTGGTGTCAGCAATGTTTAGTGTTTTTAAAACAGGTGGTGGTTTGCAACAAATTAGGTTGACTAGGCTGTAATGTTGAGCTGAGTGTTTGCACTATTTCAGTCATATTAATTAAAATCTTACTGGTAGAAAGCTTCGGAAGTTGGCGATAATGGGTTCCCCCCCCCCCCCTAGAAATTTGAATTTTTTGTTGCATTATTCATAGCAAATTATATTTAATAACAAACTAACTATTCCTGCATCAGGGTGGTCATTTTCATCTGTGTAACGTAAAGAACTGTCTTATTATTATTTTGAACATCCATAACCGCAGAGTATGAGCACGTTTGGTGACGGATGAGGTATTTTCAGAATCACAAATATAAAATAGTTGTGACCAAAGATTTTTATTCCAGCTGATGCGTTCACTGTTGTGTGATGGAAGGGCTGTTTAGACATTGGGGAAATTTTTTCATTTAATGACAATGTTCCGTATGCTTGATAGTAGACAGGCAATTAATGCCTTTTTCACCTATGTAAATACGCTGCTGTCATGTGTGGACCCTTAAAAACTTTGATTAAATTTATTTTCTATCTGTAATAGTGCTTTTTTGTGTAGGTATTTGAAACCCTACAATGTAAAGTGCGAAGAAATTTCTTTTATTTCAACGTTTGCTGAATTCAGCAAGAAAAAGGCCTAACTTAAAATTACGTTGAAAAAAGTTGTCTGCGTACTATGCATGTGCAAGATATTTTCAAATGATCGGTATTGTGTTGCTGGGGTTTCCTCTCATCCATGAGAATGTGTAAAGGTCTATCCATTCAGATTACAGAAATGTGGTTATCAAGGCACTTATATTACATGTTTTTATTGAATTAAAAAAAAAATACAAGTAAAAAATTTTTCTGAAATTTCCTGTTTTATCGCACTGTTGATACATGTGTGTATAATTTTAAAAATAATTATTGTATGAGTTATGTACATGTGTTCTATATTTAATTGAGGAGTTGGCATGAAGAATTTGTCTTTGTATCTGTTAATGTAATCACTGTCTAATTTTGTAAGTAGACACTGGGTCCAATATCTTACTGCAATAATGTTCACAAAATATAGAAATGCAGTAAATAGGAAATATATAATGAAATTACTGTATAATTGATACATCTGATTTCAGGGCCAGTGTGCTATTATAATGTTTGATGTTACTTCACGGGTGACGTACAAGAATGTGCCGAACTGGCACAGAGATCTTGTGAGAGTGTGCGAGAACATTCCTATTGTCCTTTGTGGTAACAAGGTTGACATCAAGGACAGGAAAGTGAAAGCCAAGAGCATAGTTTTCCATCGAAAGAAGAACCTGCAGGTTTGCCAACCACTTTTCTATTCGATGCTATACGTTGTGCTTGAAAAAATCATAGACGTTGTTTTCTTTTGTAAGTTATTGTTGGTGCATGACCTTGTTTGGTATCATTTTGGAATGGTGACTGCCCAAACTTAACAAAACTGGGTCACATTTGGCATGAAGAAAATGTAGCTTAATTAAATTTTTAAGTTCCTTTTATAAAATGTAATCGAAGGAGGTAAGAAAATAGATTTTATGTTAGAGGTGCACTTAAGGGCAGGGTCATTACTCAAGCAAATTGGTAATTACACATTGTTAATAATGGTGAAAAAGATAGCTTACCTTACATGGCTTATTATTAAAATTTATTGTAACTTCAATTTTACATTCCCCTCGATTTCATTTTTCTCTTAAATACATCAATTTCTTCAATTCCCACCATTTACACTGCAGTTTACTATGGTTTACCCTTTTTATTCCAGTCTTTGTAGTTAACAAAATTCATGCATTGTAGTCTTGTTTAGAACACATTCATGAAGAGACAAAATGGTACGGCAGTGTCTCATTGGAAAGTAAATATTTTCCCACTGAAAAAATTAATTTATCAGATCTGCAACAGGATTATAGACCAAGGATAACTAAATAGAGATAAGAGGGTCAAGTTGCTAGGCTACCAATTCAAGTACTCTCAGTGTAGTACTTGTCGACAGGTGCATGCACACACTCACACAGCGGACAACCACCTGGACGCTATATTTCCTACCTGCAGCGCCCTTCCACCATACTGCAGTGTCCTACAACTCGCAGCCTCATGAAGATGGCCTAGCCAGCAAAACGTTGCGATCGTGCAATCACATGAGAAGTGTGTTGTCCATCTGTGTGTGTATACCTGTTAAGTACTACACTGTGAGTACGAATTCTTATCTTTTTATTGGAGGCTAATATGCTACCAATGATTTAGTTCTGAATGTAAACAACGGGGGAAATCAAGCACATTTATTGTTTTTGGCATACGATGTGGTAGTTACCTCATGGTTATTACTGGACTGGAGTTGGTACATGCTTATTGTTTGTAAATAAGTGACTTAGCCAATCAGAAAAATAAGTTTTCCCTTATGCAAGTTGGCGTTTCAACATTGTAGTGTTGTGCGAGCCTGTTCTCAGATAAAGTAGCAGAATTTGTTCGGAGGTTTGAAATATACATAGTTCCACTAAAGAATTTATCATCACTGGAAAAATATTATTTTACGTTTAGCTAAGTGTGTCATGATTTTTCCATCTCCAATGCAGGGAAGGGAGGCATGAAGCAAAAAATACAAAGACAAACAGTGTAACGTATAAACTGTCTCTTCACATATTTCATTTTAGCATACAATTTGCCTACTTGTCTTGTTGATCACACGCTGGTTGGTTTTCTGTTTAAAAAAATGTTTACATATAGTGAAATTGCTGAGAAATATGGCTGTACTTGCACCAAAACTTGTGAAATTGTGATGGAAATAGCAAAATCAGGAAAAAAAACTTCTTTCAACACTATTAGCAGTGAGGTGCTCTATTTTTATTGTCGACTGACTAGCATTAACAGTGCTGCCAAACTAACTGAAATCCTTTGGTTACTATAGGTTGTTCACATTAAAATGAGCACTTTTGAAAAATGTCACTGTCCCTATCTGCATATGTTTTAACTGACACACTGCTTTGCACACACCCAGTAAAATTGGTAACGACGGAGAGGAAGATAGTTCCACGGCTTAGCGCTGAATTAAAAGTGTTAAAGGAACACGCAACACATTTTGATTTCCCGGTTTGTTGTAAATTGGTGTTTAAATTATCCTAAAACGAATGCAACAAATTTCACACGAATACGTTTCGCCGTACCATAGCTACGGTGTGAAATAGATAAATACGAAGCGCACTGAGTCATCACTCCGCTGATTGCCGGTCAGGCCGGCTGACATTGTCTGTTGTCAAGCTGTGGCACGCGTTCATCTTTCTGCCTTGTGTATTGGTCCGGTACACAAAACAAATTACACACGATATGTTCAGATCTCTGGTTGTGTTACGGCGTATGTGGTTTTCAGTTAATATGGATGAAAAGACACTTAATCAATTTCAGTTTGAGCCAGACAGTGAGGACTAGCCTTACATAGAATGCCGAGATGAGAGCAGTGAAGTGAAAACTGTGGGTAGGGCGCAAGATTGTTAATGGTGTTTGTGTAAGAGTTGTGTTACAATGGCAACAGATGTAAAAAGTGTGTGTTGCTGTGAACTAGATAATGTGAGGACTGTTAAAACATCAGCCTACCAATGTGTTACAGAAAATGTTATGTTTAATAATCTCATATTGAGTAAGGAAGTTTTAACCATGACTCGCCATAATTTAAGTATAAAATCTAAAAGTATCGTAAAAAGACATCGACTTATGGCAGAAAATCCCATTACATAACATGTAGATGCACTGCATTAAACAATTTACGTCATGGCTAAATTCATGGACAGCCATAGGCCAACACAACATGGTGTGTAGTAAAGAAAATCGGATTGACTTTTCCGGAACCAGGCGAAAATTACGTTTGTTTTAAACATTACAGTGGAAGATGGCCGTAATAGGGATATTTTTTCAGCCATCTAATTTTTTTTTTTTTATCTAATGCTTATAAAATCCCAACTTACTTTCATCTGTCTTAATTTTAACTAATAATTTTTATTGCAATTTAAATGTGTGATTTATACAAATTAACATAGTGGATCAGGATTTTCAAACAAACATTTTATTGAAACATACCTGCTTACTGAGAAGTATGCTGAAAGTGAGAGAAGTGTCTTCTTCAAAGTATCAATAGACTGCTGAAGCTCTGGAGCGATGTTTTTCGGCAGCGAAAGGTCTATGGCTTCTCCTGGCTCTTCTCAGCTATGCCAATATGTGCTTCATAATATCTTCTTTCCACCCATCACTTGACAATGCATGCTTATTTTTAAGAACCCAGTCACCAGATGACTTAGTATGCTGACCGTCCGACAGTCTTGTTTATTTACGTTTCAGTTGAAGTCCAACACAGCTAAAATTGATCGCTGATGCAAACCGCTGAAAGAGAAGTGAATGCTTTTTGGTGCATATTTCAAACAAATGTTGTGGTAACTTTCCAAATTACCGGTATATACATAATGTATTACATGCTTCAGGTTCTTCAAAAAAGATTTATCTAATACTATTTTCTTGAATGCATAATAAGCTTCACAACCACTGTTAAGCCACAGTTTCTTCACTGAATGGTTCATGTTCGCATTTTTGTTCTCACTTCCTTCATACCATTTGTGCTCATTTTTTATGTGATGGAGAATCGACACAAATTTTCCAGTTAACAATTCTCCATCCCCGCCACACGACTGAGCCGCCCACCAAAGATGATTATTGATACTTGCTTTCCAAGCATGAATTTCTAAATACTTGTGTTCCATTTTTTAAATTTTGTTCATTAAAGTTTTTGACAAGTGCCATGTCGAATTCATGCTTTATATTGGGGGATGTTCTGTCCTTATATAAGGGCATACCCCTACATATGTCACTTAAAAACAGCTTTATATAACTGTTTTCTTTCACTGTTAGTTTTGAAATTAAGTTTTCACATGTATTCTTTTCCGGGTCTCCCTTCATACCTTTCTGCAAAAGTTTGAAATCAACAATAATCCCCCTATGCCAATCCATGAGAGAGTAGACATATTTTGCGCAAAACCATGGAGAATCGTACTGTCCCTCGCCTGCTAACCAAATATTGGAAAATTTTTGTAGTTCTTTTAAATTCTTTTCTCTTTCGTTTTCCCACACTGAGTTTATAACTGGGTTAATTTTACTGTTGATAATTTTAACGTATGTCGTTCTTGAAAACATTGCAATAACCAGATACCTACAAACTGATTTATACTGTTTGAACAAAATTCTTGACAAATACAAGGACGAAGCAATCTCCACATTTCCCTCCGGCTTTTTGCAGAAAACAGGATGAGAATACCATGAAAAAACATTCCCGCAAGCACAAGCAATTTTTATGCAGATCATAGCTCCCTTGCAATAATACGGCATATAGCTAATTTCATCCTTGCAGTCACTGCATGTTTTGAACAAGGCTAGTAAACAACTCCAGGCAACAATGATATATTTTTGTGGCTTTTTTCCTGGTTGGTAATAGGATGACAAATCTACTTCTCCGTCTATATCATTTCATTACGGGAATCCACTTCTATCCTCATTGATCCCATTACAATATTTCTGGTAACACTCAGACCCTCATTCACACTGTATTTCTATATTATGACTTGTATTGTTATGAGAATCATCAGATATGTCTGTTCTTGAGGTAGTCGCAGTTTCCCCTTATAGTCTGCTGGGTATCTCTGGAATAATATTTCTTCCACCAATGCTTTCCGTCGTTTTGCTTCATACTGTACTGCACATTGATTACTATAGTCCATTCCCCATTGGAAGCTACTTTCTCGGAGTCCTAATCAATATCTACTTGCAGGCTTGTTTCGTATCCTTCCGCCAAATGTAAACAAACATTGTCATGTGACTGTCATGTAGCATCTGTCAAAATCAATGTTTACATGCCATTGTGTGTGTACATGTGTTCGTATACTTCCGCTACACCTAAAAATAAACACTGAAGTGCGACTTCTACTTTTATACCTGTCAAATGTGTTGTTTACTGTTTACAGCTTTTCAAATAATTCTATCATGGGTCTATTTAAAAAAACCATTTCGTACGAATATTCACAGTTTAGGCTTATAGTGTTATTTAGGTCAGCTTTATGATGTTTTAAAAATGCCTGAATTAACTATAGTTCTTACGGTTACGTTACATTAACATATTGGTTTTCCATGACATAGCACATTACACGTAATGCACGTTCATATTTTGCAGCGACTTTGTTAAACACTGCTACAACTGCGGGGTAATGAACTGTAGTATTTAACTTTTTTTATTGATATGTGTTGAATTATTTCTGTAAAAGGACGGCCTCAGTTCGAATAACGAAGGAATAGACAGTCCAACGAAAAAGCGACATTAAAATCAAGCACGCAACTCGTGTCGCTCATTTTTTGTTATAGAAACTTAAAATATAGCAGTGAACATGAACTCAAATGAGCCTACCGTAACTTTTATTCCACTCATATTTATATGTATTGCTACTTACTGTGTATTAGGTTTATTGACATTTATTGGGGCTGAGCTTGGTTATTTTGTTGGGATTGGTGGTAAATCACGTTACATGATTGTGTTTCAAACACCCAGGGCAAAGGTACAACGTATATATAGTTCACGCCATGCCACGCTATTTAACGCACAGCGGTTAACAAAACACACTGTAACAGTATATTTATTACTGCCGCGGAAACATAGATTTATCACAACATTGTAACTTGCCTAGGTAGGTTTAAAAAACACGTTTTCAAATGTGATGTGGTAATTTGAAGTATTTTTTGGAGTAAGAATAATTTACATTTCGTTTGATACAAAGCAACATGCCATGTCTTGGCTCGCCATGTCTGCCAACTTCACTTTGTTTCTGCCCCGCCATCGTATCTAAATATATTAAAATAAGTATTCAAACATTAAAATCTCTTTTCAGTTGTAAATTACAAATTAAAAAATCATTATTTTGCTGTAATTAGTATGAAATATGCTAAAATTCATAACATCTACAATTTGGCCGCGTACTAGCAAAATTAAACTTCCAGAGTGTGAAAGAGACAAAGACAGGGAGAGAGAGCCAAGCCTTGCTCAGTAGACAGTTGCTTCAAAGTTGTTCTCGCTCGATAAAACAACACCGTACCATTACGGTCTGCTCACAATATTTTCCGCTGTTATTTTAAAAATGAGATGTTGCCATCAGGGCTACCTAAATATTTCAACAGGCAAAGTTTAATTTACAAATAGAATACTAGAAAACGAGCTTAAAATAATATTTTAACTCTGAACTATTTCTTACCGGTCGTTGCCAACACGTTGCCGCACTCGCTGTTGTTAATTCATATTTCAAATAGAAATAAATATTACAAAAGTTTCATTTATTCAATAGTGCAGTACTTTAAAGTTAACCACAGTGTTATATATTTGTGGAATACATGTTATTGAAAAAACCGGTTGACATGTTATGCCTAGAGTGTTTTTTCAAAGGTTGATTTTCATAAGTCGCTTCCAATCGGGAATGGACTATAGTAATGCTATCTGGTTATTTTCGCATCTACTCGATCACTACTCTGTAAATTGTATTTCCTCATACGGTGTTGCGCCGGGAACATAAACATGCTCCAGGTCCAGGCGTGAAATTTTTTCTTTTACAAAACTCAACCCACTTGGAAAACTCTATACGGAATTTAGAATGGTCCGGAAAAACGTGGAAAGATATTTCCTTGTCTCGGTTTCCCGGATTACGAGAAGAGTTACTACATCCAAACGCATTACAACTCTGCATTTTCCCAGTAATATTATCTGTATTTTAACGCTCGCCACTACAAAAAACTATTAAAAGTAATCTAATAACCTTTAATACTTATCCAGTTCACAAAAAGCCATTACCGAACACATCCGTAATTCAAGCACGCTACGAGATTCACGGACGCGTCTTGACTACTGCTGTCGGCTGTCACAGCAGGCAGCAGGTCGTGACCAGGTGAGCGTAGTGATGTCACTGCTTCTCAGTTTCAGCTGTTTTTCTCGGAAACGAAGCATCGCAAATAAAATTTGATACTACCGTAGTGCATAGTAGACCTTTATCTTTCATTACGCGTCAACTTTTTTTTTATGTGTTGTGTGCTCCTTTAAGTTCTATATTTGTGAATACTAAAACAATTAATTTTGCTTTCAGGTTTTTAAATGCATAACATGTGTAAAAATGAGTACATCTGTGAAATATTTAATTTGTTAATAATTTTACAGTTTTACTTAGTCAACGCATGAGTAAAGTGATCGGGTGTATGGCAGTGTTAATTTTACATTTGCTGGAAGAATAAGCATTGTGCACACAAGAAGATCTTTAGCAGGGCTTTCAAAAGTGCTCAGTTTATTGTGAATAGCCTTTATGTACTGAAATGCTCACGATTGTGAGTTTGGGATTGTATATTGCTGTATTGAGTTATTCCTTCAACTTGTCCACATCCCTGCTCCGTCCCATCCTCTGCATCCTGTCCCCACACACCATTTTGTTAGTACATTGTTGTAATATGAATGTCTTTTTGTTTTCAACTGCCCAAAGTTGGCAAGTATTATATATTGGGAATTTTTTTAATCATCATCCTGAACCTGAAAATTTGCAATTTTCTCCATGCAATCATTTTCCAATCATTAGTGCCTCAAATATACATTTTTATTTTAATAGCAATTGATTTTAATACACAGACTTTTTTTGCATGGTGATACTCGAGCAGGGGAAAATGAGTGAGTGAAGAAATTTGGGCGGCTCTTAACAGCAAGGTCTTGAGAGCCGATGAGGGTAACTGAAGTGAATATGTAGCGATGCAGGAATTAAGGGGATGGGGAAACTAGAGATCCCCAAGAAAACCCACCGACCAACAGCACCGTCCAGCTCGATTCTCACTTGCGAAAATCCAGTGACCTGGCTGGGTATTTAACCCGGTTGGCCTTGGTGGGAGGCGAGCGTGCTAATCGCTCAGCCACCGTGGTCCCACTTTGTCGCTAAATAATGCTTAAGCACAATTCCTGAATGCCACATTATTTACACCAGTTGTATGTGGGATTTTGGTTTTGCAGTATTGATTATTAAAGGTTGTAAAGGAACAAGTCTTAATGATTAGATATTTATTTGCCGCTGTCTCGAAAATCACAATTATCTATGAAATATACGTCGGTTCAAAAGGCACACGTGTAACTCAGACTTCCATTGCTATGATGCAAGGGTCAAGTCTATTTGTGGTATCTCTACATTTTCAAAATCAAACCTTTGAAAAATTAACCAGTGAGTGATGTGTTTGGTTGTTTCCTATACAGTGAAACATCGTTGCTGTGACCCAGACCCCCCCCCCCCCCCTGCTACTATCCTATGAACAGTGTAAAAACTTGCTATGACTCTTCAAACCTAAATTTACTGCATCTATCGATCAGATATTCTGCCCGATAGCCAAAATATATTCAGACCAACTGTTAGCTATAAAATACAGTGGATCTTGTATGATTCATTCCCATTATTTATGTTTTACCGTATTTCTCGCACTCGTTATTCATTTTTGTACGCTGTGGGAACGTATAGTCAACAACCGATGCTGTTGGTAGTATTGTTTACATTCCGCAGCAGTTTTTAGAGCTATATGTAATACCATTCTTCTTGTTCCTACATCTTTACTGCCTTGGTAGGTTGGCAACAGCGAGAAACAATCGTATATTCTTATTCTTCTTACGTGTGTACTGCACTCTTAGGTAGGCAACGATAATAACTAATGAAGCAATCTCCGACACTATTCAACGACTTATGGCCTTGTTATTGCAAACGGAATTTGGAATGAGGTTAGAGCTGTGGCTGTATTTTGACGGGCGTGATTATTATGGGAATCTATTGGCTGAGTGTTTGATTAGAATTGTAAAGGTTTAAAAAAAGACTAGCTAGTAATGATAGGCAAAAATTTGTGCAAATAAATAATTTGTGGTATTTTAACAGAGGGATTGAGCATGTCTCAGCGAGCGAAGGAGTACTGACAAAAATATTAATATAAATAAAAGTTAACTTTAGCTCAATTTCAAGAATTGAAGTTTTTCATTTAAAATTAATATCTAATCATAAATTTACTTGTATAGGTTGTTTTTAATGACATCTTTAGGCTTTTGGTTCA
This sequence comes from Dryococelus australis, assembly GCA_029891345.1. Taxonomy (NCBI): domain Eukaryota; kingdom Metazoa; phylum Arthropoda; class Insecta; order Phasmatodea; family Phasmatidae; genus Dryococelus; species Dryococelus australis. Next base: position 191,437,572 of record CM056998.1, on the reverse strand, counting down.
AACAAACATGCATTTTGATGTTACGCACTATAATGCATTTCTCAGGTCTCAAATCCAATTTGCATCCATTGTTTTTCCACATGCTTTGTTTTTTCTTGTCGGTCCACAGAAAACAAATAATTGAGTATCCACTGTTTATGCTGTTTTTTATAATTATTTTATAAGTCTTAACAAAAATGTATTTTTATTTTTAGTTAAATTAAACTTTTACTTATATTTTACAAATTGTAAATTTCATTTATAATTAATTTGAATAAGAACAGAAAGTAAAGAGGTTTGTTGGTAATACCTAGTGAGGAATGGTTCTCAAGTAAATAGGTTTGTTGGTATTACCTAGTGAGGAATGGTTCTCAAGTAAATAGGTTTGTTGGTAATACCTAGTGAGGAATGGTTCTCAAGTAAATAGGTTTGTTGGTATTACCTAGTGAGGAATGGTTCTCAAGTGAAATGCTATTAAAGTGAGTGTGCACAAACGTGATGTATCATCTTTTTAGTGTAATTTTCTAAATTTACTTAAACTTTCGTGCACAAGATGGAGCAGTATCCTGAAAGTGGAACTTCAGCAGGACTTTCAGAGAAATTAAGTTGGAAATAAAAACAAATTGACTATAGGCCTACTTCTGGCTTGGTGGGGTAAGCTTTGGCTGCTCTTTTTTGGCTATTTTCGATACAATCAGCATGATACTCTTCCCTCCCCTTATGCCACAGGAGATGGGGCTTGGACAAGACTTTGAGTCCGGAAAGACATACCGCGGTTCTTGAGTTTCCTGTACTCCCTCACCTAACCTCAGTGGCGTCCTAATACCGGACCGCATATCTATACGTCAGGGCCTTGGGTGTGTTTGAATAAGATGCACCCCCAGGACTGCACGTCTGCAGAAAGGTTAGAAGGCTGATCTAGAGGGAGGAGGAGAATATTTGCCCTACCAACTAGCATGGCATCCTTGTTACAAATGATGGATGGGGGAGGGGGTGAATGGATCTTGCAGAAGGGTTGTCGTCTCTGGACTGGAAACATGAAGTCGTAATAACAGACAGAAGGTAGCATATCTATAAGTGAGATGACAATGGCGAGAATGCACGACACAAGATAGCTGAGTCGCCCACAGAAATATACATCTGTGGAGATGGGTGAAAGAGTACAGGGTACCTTTAACTGGGGTTTTTTGGGACACTTTCCCAAATTTGCTCGATACGCTAAGAGCATATAGAGAGGTTAATGATCTGGCATTGTGTGCATAGCACATGTAAGATGGCAGATGGAAGCATCACTTGTAGAGCAGGAGTAGGAGAGGTGAAATTATTAGGCAGCACTCGTTGCTGGGAAGGTGTGCGAAATGAGATGGCACCGGTGAGGAAATTTAAGTTTGTTAACAGAGAGAGAAAAGAAGAAATGCAGATCAAGCTGTCTGTTGTAATAACAGTTAACAAAATAATAAAATCACTTGTATTTACAGATATTGTCTTGATCACTAAACATAAAGCGCAAGGGTTTAGTAACCTAGAGGCAGCCCTTTGCCAGAATACTCAACTCAACTGCTGAAAGGAAAAATAGAGACTATCTCTCTTTGACACGTCTGTGAGCAAATAGATTAATTGCAAGTTACATCAAAGTGCAGTTTTTTTATACATGAAGGTTATTAGGGCAATAGATGAGGCCTGAACTTTGTACAGTATCGTAAAAAAATGGGATTTTGTGGCTTGTTTGTGTGATTTTTCACAATGCCGTCTTTGACTCTGGGGTTTTTTTTTTTTTTTTGCTCTGGGGCAGTAAAGTTATATATAGTGTATGCAAGAGTCTTGATAGATAGGGTCGAAGGTCAGTAAGTGTTATTCCTCTGGTCAAATCACTGTCAAGTGTGCTGCTCTACCTACTCCCCTTTCAGTCTTCCAGGCTCTCTTCCTTTTTTGGTTTTCAATAGAGTTTGTACCTATACCAATGCCCTTCACACTGAATTTTTGAAACAGTATTACTGTTAATAATACATTTTTCTGAGACTAATTGGGCACAAAATTCAAGCTGACCTAAAACTTCCAAACCCTTCTGAAAATGAAAGTAATATGATACCAAATGAAAGTCAAATTTTAAATGTCCTGCGTGTACTATCAGCTAAGAGTGCACGGAGAAGTTATCGATCGGGCAATGTGATGGCTGTTGGTTTTGTTGTGAGGGGGTTGCAGCTGGAGTATTACCTCTCTTCTCCACGCTGCTACTTGTTGGCGACACCTTGCATGTGTGGTAAATGTCTTGTCTGTTAAAGTAATTAATCATATTTTACTGCAAAGAAAACTTGTAATTTTGAGACAAATGAGGCAATTATAATTGATTTCTTCACTGTCTTTAATAGTTAGTGATTCAAAACCACATCCTCTGATTTTCCCTGTCATGAGTTACACAGCACTCGGCTAGGTGCTTACCTACCTGTCGAATATGCACTTACATATTATCAGTTTATTCATAGATGCGTGTCTATTGAAATAAATTAATATAAATCCTCAGATTTCCTTGCAAGAAGTTACTGAAAATGAACCAGTGTCGACGCGACAGACATGTTGGGAGGATAAGACATTGGACAGCATGCAGCAGAGCAGTTATAAATGGCGGCGCATGTGACGTATTTCACATACAGTTACTAGCTGTGTACATAAACAAAAGTAAACACAACTACAGCCCCGAGAATAACTACCCTCTCAAAGTTACAACCCTGTTTTGGGGGACCATAAAATTTTTGGCTTAAAAAAGGCAAAAATTTTAACGATATAGCCCAAAATAAGAGTTTGTTGAATTTATCTTGGTCATTATTTATATTTTCACGTGCTGTAAAATATAGGTGTTGTAATTGTTGCCTTTAATTGCTACGCCAAAATATATTTAAAAAAAAAAAAACCTAAAGTTTGGTGAATAACTGCATAGGTGGTAGCCAGAATCGTCTCGCTCCCTCTACTATGAATGCACTACCAGCAAATTTTGTTGCAATCCCACGCTGCCTGGCCACCAGCCGGGCGCTGAGTCTAGTGCTGTGCGTTTTTTGTGTCAAGCAGCCCCTCGCTAAGCTGGGTCTGGCCTCTGAAAAGGTCGCTCGCCTCCTTATTCTTACCCCCCCCCCCCCCCTCTTTCTGTCTGGGTTGCCACATGTCTGGAAAATAGGGAAATGTCAGGGATTTCTGTGATATGCATGATATATTCTGCAGTTGTCATCAATTGTGCACCTTTGCAAGAATCATATACAATTGCTTTAATTATTATGGACTAAATGCTTAAGCATTTTTTTGCAATCTGTAGTGAGTAATTTTGTTTGATCTAGAAGTATTTTGGTGTAAATGTGTGTTATAATGCAAAGGAGCCAATCCTTGCAGGAAAAAAATTCTAGAAAATGGTTGGGGAATTGACTTGCCTGTAGTGGGTGGGTGAGTCTTCTGACATAGGTGCTTTGTGGTACAGCCAAAAATAATGAAGATTGTTCCTTTTTTCTGAAGACTGTATTTATTTGTAAGTATCTGATTAAAAGTACTAGACTGTTAATGTATGGAAAATGATGTTAGATATGGCACTGCTCATGTATAAAAAGAAACAATATACTGTATTCACATTTATGTACAATGGACATTTATGTGACTAATTGAACATTATTGTATTTGTACCCCTGTCAAAGTACATCCTCCAGCCACGCCCACACCACACCAAGCTTCCTACCTCCCTCCCTCCCTCCAATTGTCATAACAGGCAGCCTGGAATATCTTTAACAAACATGCTTCCATGATTAGAAAACTAAAAGAAGGCAAAAATATCACAGTACTAAAAATAAGGCATTTGTTTGTGCGTTCGTTGACATTACTCATGCAACAAAGCTCAAATTACTGTCTTTTTACACAATCAATTCATAAGTTACGTGTGTAACTCAGTGGGTTGGTGCATGGGTTTGCACTGTGTAGCTTTTGATTTTAGAGTTCAAATCTGTCATGTAACAAATTTGTTTTATGTGATACGTTATTGTTTATAATTTATGTTATTGCTAGAAAACATACTTTTAGAATGTCTTTGTCTAAAGAAACAATAGGCAGGTAACTGCACAGTGCAGTTGGCTGCCTGCGATTGATTTAGCTTTGGTTTGTATTATTTGTTAGTATTGTTGCTATTAGACAAATCTAGAAATAGACTTTTTCTTGCAATAACCTACAATTATGTGGCGCAAACCCACGCACCAATCCATTGAGCTACACGTTTAAAGTTGTGTTCATTGTTTTATTATGATCATGGGAGTAAATTGAAAAGTTTCCCATTAATTATGCATGCATTAAGTTTCATTTTGTATATAAATACATTTGACAGAACCTGTACTCTTTTCGTAAATGGTTGTTACTCTGGCGTCCACCTCTTGTCAGTCACAGCTCCATGGATATAGCAGAAACTTAGAACCCATTCTATTACCGTTTTGGGCATGCCCATGGATTCAAAAACTGTTATACCCGGAGCCAGATCCCTCCGGAGGGGGCTGGATTGTAACCAACACGGGAGCAGAAAATTGCAACGGAAATGGGTATAGTGCGGGGCCCGGCTTTACTGACAAGGGTTGAAAGGGAAACATTATATATCTCACTGTTGCTAAGGTAACAGTGCACATAATAGATATTATCATTCACTGAAGACTGTTTATTGACTACCCCTTTCTCCTTCTCTTGCAGCCACGTGTTGAAACTCTGTCCACAAGAATTTGATTTTATTTGTACAGTTTTTAGGTAGGTCTAGTATATTTACTTAAACTGTATGTAGTGGGCTATTGTAATATTAGCATGCTGCTCGATTGGCCTCTAAATAAGAGTTTTTCAGTTTTAAGTACTTTGTCTAGGTGTTAATGCATGTTATATACAGGTTTCCTTTATTTTAAAAATATAGTGATCAGACGGAGATACTAACATTTATGCAGGAAAGAAGACTGGCAATAAAATATCCCAGCAATGGTTTAATTTGTATTGTATTGATGCAGTCCTCTTAGCAGCCTTGACTGCTGATAATTCTTGGAGTAGACATGAGACAGCAGTAAGCATCAGTTTTGAATTTTTGGTGGACATAAATTTATGATCGTTCTGGCCAAGAAAGTTATATTAAGTTATATTAAATTTATATTGTAGTGTGGACATAAATAACTTGATCACTTAAAGCCAAGGGTTAGGAGAATTGATGGTGCCACATAGGTACTTAAGTCTATTTTGTTTCTTTTTATTGACAAGTTTGGAAGAGTAATTATATTTTACTAAGAATTAGTTGTTAATTATTAACTTCCATCTTGAGAACACCACAATTGTTACTATTTTTAGAAGATACAGTGAAATCAAAAAAGACATTTCTGAAGGGAATTAAGAAATTGTGCTTATTAACTAGGACAATTATTAAAAGGGTTAAATTTATACCTGTGTATATAAACAAGGTGTAGAAATTATGAATTTATGGAGAAAACTTCTTAAGAAGGGGTTTCTCTGTAGTTTCTTGCACACCAAACATATGGGAAACCATGCCAAACAGAATAACCGATTGCAAGATATACATGTTTACAGCAAAGGACTGAGCGATCTTTTCCAAATTCATGCACAGAGTGGATGACTGCTAGCAATTGTACAATCAGATTTAGTGGTAGAGAGGTTGAAAAATTGCTGGAATTTGTTAAGTGTAATTTTTACACGTTCTTTGAAGAATAAGATTAAGCCTCTCGTAAATGCTGTTAGCTAGGGTTTTCTCCATTGTCTCTGCACTGCTCAAGTGCTGTAGCTTATTACATTTAAGAAAAATGATGATGATAAAATTGACCATGCTGACCGTGATATGAGGGAACAGTGTCCCTCTAATCTGATTTACATATTTTCTGTGTGTGATTTAAGTTTGTATGATGTATTTGTTTCAGTAATATATTAATTTTTGTTCTAGTATTATGACATCAGTGCCAAGAGCAATTACAATTTTGAAAAACCATTCTTGTGGTTGGCCAGAAAACTGATCGGGGACCCCAATCTTGAATTTGTGGCTATGCCAGCATTGGTGCCTCCAGAAGTCACGATGGACCCCAATTGGCAGCTACAGATCGAGAAAGATCTCAAGGTAAAGGCATCCATTACTAGGTATTAGCTCTGCGTGAAAGCTTATTCTGCCCTCTTTAAGTGTAGCTGTATAGGTTCAACCATTTTGTCCCCTGGCCATTGACATTCTACAGAAGTGTTTTGGGATGGCCCATTAGTGTACAATAGTTGTTTGGTTGATTAAGCACCATTGAGACCCTCTCCATCACATTTCATTTCCTTCCATCTAGTATAAATGTAAATATTGCCATGGTACCCGCTGAAACATATCTCCTGTCAACTACGTAGATTTTAATGATCATGACTGGCTAGCTACTACTCTGTAAAGATGCCATAAATTACAGATATGTTACTTTAAATGTGTTTGAATTGTGGAATATTGATTTTTTCCAATACATTTGTTGTAATGATAATTTTTGAATATACCATCCTGGCTCTGTAATTAGTAGTTACATAATTAATCGTACTAGTTAAAAAGTACTTTTTAGTGTGTGCGTGCGCATGCTTTCGTAAGCTGGTATTTGTGAATGTTCAATTAGGGGTGTTTGCTTTGCCTGTGGGTCATGGAATTGGCCATGATGGACCTTGTCTATGGTGTAGGGGTCTACTAATGTCTGCCGTGGGATTCGAACCCTGACTCTGATTGTCAAAGCTAACTGGTAACATGAGGTAGACATGCGTGGATTGGAGTTTAATTAACGAAGAGTACATCGGCTATTGTGATGTCAGGGTCACAAAGTACATTAGTAAAATTTCAAATTATTGATGTTGATTGTTACGTTGGGGTGCTTTCCCTGTGTACAATCTGGGGTGAGATGGTTTTCGTGTCGGCACAAAGTCTGGTGTAGTAAGAGTTATACTAGGGTGACGTCTTACTTTTGTCATGCCGGGTCACGAAGGTATGGTTGGAAGGGGAGGTTGCAAGAATAGGGTCGTAGCCTAGTAGTGCCTTGATATTGATTAGTAAATGCATTTCGTTGAATCCTTCTGATAATTTGGTAGATGGTTTGAATAGTGGTTCACCAAATTCTGTACGTCTAATTTGAGGCGATATTTGGCTCCACCTTTTTGTATGCATGACATTAGTGTGCCATAAAAGTACAGTACTGGAAATAGCCGGTTTATCACGACTGCCATGTGGTGCTGAGCACTTCACTTCGCATTAGATTCACACGCACTGATATTCCTGCTCTGCCTTTTAGAGCAATGAGTGGAACGTACTAGATGTCAGCGTCTCCGTGGGGCATGAGTGTCAGATGAGGTTTCACTGTGGGACCAGTAGTCTGGGACTCCTCTCCTTTTCTTCTGCTTTGTACAGCAGTGAGGCAGAGTAGAGAGAGAAACTGATCACTAAAAGCCACGAGTGAAAAGTGTTAGCCTACCTTGATGGCTATCACATGAGGCACTTGCTTTTCCTTGAAAAGTAAGTCATTATTGCCTTAAAGTCTTGTATTAAATCATATTAAATATTTTATGATTGCCTTAAGGGCTTAATGCAAATTGGATACACTTTTAAGATACTGGAATAAAAGAGTTGATTCAAGTATAAAAGCTTTTATTAAAAAGCTTAAATTGCAATGGGGCCGCACTCCCCTGATAATGATATTATATAATTAAAATATGAGCCAAAATAAGGCAAAGGCATCTTGATGCAAATAGTGAACATGTGAATAAATTCTGAGTGTAAAACATGAATTTTAAGAAGCCACAATTTAATATAAAATAATAAATTAAATTAAAAATATGTATTCTGAAGGAACCTAGCTAAAGCAGCACAAGGACGGTGCTGAAGAGTGTTGTGGCTGTTAATCATGAGGGAACATCATCAAGGAAGACCTCGGGGGAAGGTTACCAAGGTAGTGAAGGTGCTTAATGGCATTGGCAGTACCCTCTCGTAGGTGTCTGTGTCCAGAAGGCCTTTGGAGCTGGAGGTCGCTAAAGAGGTGGAGGACCCTCTGGAGACAGATGTGGTGCGAAGATTTGTAGCAGCTAGCAGACCCTGTTAGTTAATCTATCTCGTGGCCGTTACAGCGGGAGACATGGGGCTAGCGCTTACCCTTGGATGTGCTAACACCTCACAGTAGCCATTACAGCAGTGGAAGTGCATTGGACTGCTCTGAGGCCATGTTCTGGAGCCTCTTTTATAGTTAGGGACACTGGAAAATGGTAAATAAAATTGACTAACGTCTGTGATAAAATTCCATAAAAGTGGTACTAAATGTCGGTGTTACAATGAAAATTTGGTACTACATGTCGTCAAAGAATAAGTTTTATAAATGTAGTGTTTCCAAAAATTAAAAAAGAACCCAATTTGACCCGATACAAGATCAAATAAATATACGCCAGTCTCTGGTAACAACAAACAGAATACCAAACTGAAAACCATCACATTTTTCTTACAAGTCTGTTTGGTACACAAAATGGCATCTAAAAATGTTTGCTATTCGTTTCATTAAAAAAATATCGTATTTTCTTAAGAAATGTTTACATTTGGAATTATGTTTTTAAAAAATGTTATTTATGAAAGCATAACGTATAGTTAGGGGCCCCTGAAAATGGTGAATAAAACTCGCAATATCGGTGCAAAAAATCTCTGAAAGCGGTGAATAAAATACAACATAGTGGTACAAAAAGTTATTTTGAAAATTTACACTACTGTAAAATACTTATCACTAAAGACCACAGAAAATGGTAAAATAAACCAAATTTTTGTGTTTGGAAATTAAGAAATTTGGTAAATTAGACTATTCTGAAAAAAAATAAAGCACATATTCAGTGTCTGATTAAGAAATAGAAAAGTATTTATTAAATACAAGGAACAGCAGTTATTAAAATTAATTAATTTATGAAGAAAACGTTAATGTAAGAAATGTGGGATGAATTTTGACATTTCTAGAAATGTAGCTCGGCCACAATGTGTCCTACCACAGCTGTTTTGTCACTGATGGAAAAGACATGTAAACAAATGATCAAGTCCAATGCCCACTTGCATTTTCCTTTTTCCTCGTGTTCCCTGTCATGGCAGGCACTGAAAGTTTGACGTTAACTAACTTCTATCCAGTAATTAGGGCAAATGTAGGATTTTAGTTAGGTTGGCATTCCTGCCTCTCTCTCTCTTTTTTTTTTTTTTTTTGGGCAGGCGTGGGGGGGGTCTGTTTATTTTATTTCGAGGGAAGAAAGGAAACAGTAAAGGGGGGTCTTTAGTTTGTCTTTCGTGAAACAGCATTGTTTTGAGGTTCTGACGAGTGTGTTGCCTTTTGAGTTGCATATTGTTTTGATAGATCAGGGTAAAATTTTGCTCGTACGGAAATAACATTTAAATTATTGTAAATTCAAAAACTTTAACTTCAATGAAGGAAAAAAAACGCAATATATATGTCGCTGTTCTTATTCGTACAGATGCAGAAATACACACACAGTTTGGCTGAAGTTAACTTTACACTCAAATTTACTTTATAGACAAGTAAACAAATATTCACACTCTATTTAGTGTTGAAAGTGGAGCTTTTTCAGACTACATGCATTTTAATAATTATAGTTACGGTCTACAAATACATTATTTACAAAATACTCAAACTTACTGTTTATAAAATTCACAACCTCTTGAACATTTTTTTCTATTGTAATCCTTGCATGTTTACATCACTAAAATCGCGTTTGTTTGTCACTAGTATTAGATAATTTATTTGCAGAATCATTTAATAACATCTACACTGTATATTTCCTGAAACCAACAAACTACAATTCAATACGAAAATTATATTTGCGTTGCTTTATTGCGGACAGGGTTAAGGAAACTGACTGAACGAGCAGTTTTATGATACGGTAAAACATACAGCTCTTTAGTTTCCACCTAACCTCAAAAACTAGAAAAACCAAGTACTTTTTCACAATCACAAACAGAACTTGCACATCATTATTTTATTCTTGGAGTCAGAAATGTAGAAACCTTCATGCCTCATTACGTATTCGCGATAGAAAAAATTGTAACTATTTTTGGCATCTTCAGCACAATAAATAATCACTACAAAATACTACCGAAGAGCAGCAAAAGATAAACAAACAGTAAACACATTTGCCATGTTGGTGGCACATTCGATTGTCGATGTGCAATTGAATATTGACAGTGTAAATATTCGTGTTAACACCTTTTTCATGCAAAATTTTGCGTTTTTTCATAAAAGGGGTAGATTTAACAAAAACCATTAAATATCATCAAATTTCATGGTATTTCGTGTATTTTGCAGGTCACCATTTTCAGGGGTCCCTACTTATATTGTCTGCAGAACATTACAAAGTATGTTTTGAAAGGAAAGAAATTTTGTTCTGCAAAAAGCAACGTTGTTAGCACCTGTTATGGAAATGGTAATATTTGTTTATATACTTTTTCTACACGCCGTAACATTTTGAAGCTGGTGCTGAACATACTCTTCAGATTTAACAAAAATTGTTTGTTCAACATGTCTAAGTATTTAACATCTCAAATGTAAATAAAATTTTGTAGTGTCGAAAATTGCCGCCGCTGTTTATATTTATTTCAGTAGTAGGTTAGGATGTTGACACATTTTTGCGTGAAAAATCATGCTTCAACCTATTTAAGTAATTTTTCGCGTATTTTGTGAAAATTATTGTAAATTCACATGAAAAATCGTAAAACCACCATTTGCGAGAATGTCATATCCCTATTTATAGTCATCTCTCCAGCTCTGTGGCACTCAGAAGTGTGAGGGGGAAGCTCACTCCGCCATCTTGCGGATTGGACTTGTGACATTGGAGCACTGCCGACTGGATACCCTAATGGCACGGTGCTCGTCACTTCGCTGGAAGGTGTGGATATATCTTGCAAACCTGTACATCCTAGAGGCTGTTTCTGTTCCAGCAGGTGGCACTTTGCTCTCCAGCAGTGGGATTGTGAATTATCGCTGCCGTACTGGAGTAGCAGGCGAAACAAACTGTAGCGGAGGGGTGACGCTTGCGACGGCTTTGTGGCGTGGTGTAACTTTAATTAGGATCACGTGTCAATCTTAATAAGGAAGGCTGTCCCAAGGCACTCGTGTAATTACGTGTCCAGTCTCCCTCTTCGTTCCATGGTGAGTTATGATTGGCCCATAAAGCCGATATTATAAGATACCTGCTGCCGTACTTTAATTGTACATACAAGCTTCTGCAAGGTCTGGTGCACTACCCGGTAAACTAGTTATATGAGCTGCCATGGAAGATTCATATTAAACTACATCAGTTCGCGTTCTAGAATTCGACACCCTCAGTGGGTGAGCAGCGTGTGGTTCATAGTAAATAAAAATCCCATACGTAGATCTACTGCAAGTCAGTAACTTGCATGGACCTATAAAAGACTAGCTAGCACATCTTAATATTTATATATTATTGTTGGCATGTGTATTGGCATCATTGCTTATTGATGTAAATTTAGCCCTTTTCTTGAAAATGATGTGACGAACATTATTAACCTTTTGCCAAATGTGGCTTTTCCTTTACGTACCAAGTTATTATCCGTATGTAATATTTTATGTAAAAAAAATTGTTTGGGGGAGATTGAAACTCACGCCCAAATGTAAAACCTTATCATGGGGGGCAGTGTATTTACCACTGTACTACTAGTTCTCATAATAGCTTATATCATTACATACAGTTTTAAATATTTAGGATGGTTTTAAACAGTTATTAGAAGTTATCGCCAATATTATTAGTCTTTGTCGAATTATAGAATGTATAGTCAAGATGAAGGCATCCGTTTTTGTTTCTTTCTCGATTTGTTTCAAATAGTAGCCATGGGCAGGGTCCTAACTCTGAAACTGTGACATGATTGGCCAAGTGCGAAAAACGGTGTGGACCCTGTCATGAAAAATAAGACATTCCTATTACTGAACCTGTTATGAAATCTGTCGTAGAAGGCTGCAAATGCCATGATGGGTCCCTTGCTAGCCGGTATAATGGCCGCTATGGTGGACCTTTCACAAACTGTTAAGGAATCTGGTGGTGTGTTATGTGGCTTTTGGGATCAGTTTTATCCAAGATGGGACACAGTTGCAAGTAAAGTGCAGAAAATGTCACGCGTCAATGTATTCTTTCTTGGAGATGGTATGCAAATGTGAGAATTTGTGTGTGTGTTATCACTGATACATGATCAGAGTGGGTGGTGCTGTGAGGTAGGAAATCATTTGTTAGTCGCTGTTCAGTTTTGAGACAGCATTTGTTGTATTTTGCAGGAGGCCCAAGAGACTGCTCTGCCAGAAGATGATGAAGACTTGTAAATATTTTTAGTGTTACCAACTTGGAGGTTTATATGGGCTAAATGTGTTCTTGAAAATTGCCTTGTGAATTGGGATTGGATAGTTCGTGGGACACACTTTGGCCTCTTCAGTGCAGCGGATGTGTGCCAACATGTTTGGAAGTGATCAGCCTCTGGATGATTCTCCCAGGATGTTACTTGCATTCTCTACTAAATAAAAATAGCAAATGTTCATTTCCTCATCTTTGAAATTGTACGTCACACGATGTCAATAAATTCAATTGTATTTGGAACTGTGCTGTATTGTCATTTGTTTGGTTACACGATTGTGAATTACGCAGACTGTAAGACTAATTAATGTTAAGTTTTGGTGAGTGCTGTGCGACGTATGTTTGAATGAATACTGTTCCCTATTTTTATAAAGATGGCGACTAATGTAAAATATTTACCACTGTTTCCTTGTTAGTTTTTTGCATGTTGCACGGCTTATGTTGCAGTCTTATTAAGCATGATTATCTTTTGTAATACCACTTGTCTGTATTCATACTAGAAGCTAGTGCCATATATAGTGATTATTTTACTGAATGTAAAAACCTTTGGGAGTGTTTTTTCTACGTTTATATAAATTTTCTTATGTTATAATCCTTATGGTAAAAGTAAAAGCTATTCCTTGTATTGATTTGTGGTTAATTTTTATTTTGTAAAATAATTTAAGGTTGACAGGCCTACAGAATTCCTTAAATAATGCTGCAGTGTGTTAGAGTTTGAACTTGTATTTAAGTGTGTTGATTTTAGTCAAGTCCGACTGAGTTTTATATGTAATGTTTGAGTGTGTAAGACATAAGCAGTGTCTCATGAAGACATGACATTGGTTAACTATGTATTTTCTGTCTTGAAGTAAGTATAATGTGGTCAGGATTTGAAAATAAAGTGATTGCAATACTAAACTGTTCACACTAACACTGCTTTAGAAAATGACTGAGAATTTTACTCTGCATTTTATATTTGTGGAAGTTTTAAGTACCAAAGTAAATGTCACAATTGCTGTGGCTTGCTGAATCAGTTGCAGAGTATTGTTTTAAAGGTTTATTCCTTTAAAAAAATTAGTTTCCATAAGCCAAAAAAAGTGTTTATTAGATTTTGGCATTGTAGTTTTGTGGAAGTGCTTGGCACAATATTTGAGAGCATAAGCATAACTTTTGCCAAGTTTATTTAAAGAGAAAACTATTGTTTTAGTTGCAATATATTGTACACAACTGTAAATAAAAAATGTGACCTAAAATGACATTTAATGTATTGAATGCAAGCGTGGCATCTCAACATGTGTAAGAAAGAGCTGGTTTTGAGGAACTTAAGACTAAAATGTTTTCACTCGGAGGAAGACTCTAGTTTTTCAAAAGCAGCATATATTGTGGAAGTTCTGAGAGAACACAAAGTAGAAGTCGCACTTACTTGTGGCGTTTGGGATCTGTGGAGTAGTAACAGTGGTGTTTGCGGACTAAAACACTGCAATGTAGGATTATTTGGCAAATCATTCCACCATTTTGAATACAGTGTAAAACTGCTGTACATTCAGTAGTTTCTGTACCAAATTTGCTATTTAAATACAGAAATACAGCAGTGACAAAAATGTGTGCTTCTATTATTTTTTTTACCAGCTGCAGCTCTTGTCACCAAAATTGTTAAACAAAGAAATAATGTAGTACAAATCTTTGTACAGACAGGCTGTATTTTTCATCAGCCTAGTTTTTGTTAGCTGTTCTTAAAGAAATGATGAATTGATTGTCTTTGACCTCCAAAATGTCAAATATTGTGTCTAATAGTTTCTTGAGAGAACCTTATGTTTTGATAAAGTGTTAAATTATTTTAATATTTTGAAGGCTTTAAGATGGAATTGTTACAGATGGACCTATAGGTCCTCCCCTTGTCACAAGGATAAAAGCCTAAATGCAATGTGCCAAATATCTTGTAAGAGAGCACTTAGGTTTCCATTGGCCTCTTCTAGGAAAATCAGGTGTGATGTTACCCTTTTTTTGTTTAGGAGTTAATCCAGGTGCTCTTACGTGGAATAGGGGTTCAATCGTGATGGGACACTGGTACAGGATTGGCTGGGTTGCTTTGTTGGGAGTAGGTAGCGTAATCTTGCACTTAAGCACCACTGGTTTCTTGTGATACTGGGCGACATGCTGCAGGAGTTGGGTCTGTTAGAAGTATAGGTTGGAGGTGCTGCAAAGGTAGTAGGTCTGAACGTAGGCCGCGGGCAAGGTGCGGGACGGAGTACTCCAGGAAGGTGACACTAGGAGGTTGCTCAGGCTGGTTGAGGTGCTCTTCAACCCATCAAGGGTATTCCGCTGGGTCGGTGCGGTGAGTGAAACTCGCATAAGGATGGAGTTGAAATAGTCTAATCTCCATTGTTGAAAAAGATGTCGTGCGTCAGTTGTTTAAAATTTAAATGTTCACTTATGCACACATGTAGAACTGCGAGACTGGGAACCCGCCCAACAATACATCACTAAATCCAGACTGTCTGGTGAATTTTCGCATGTGGAAGTTGTAGGATGTGCTGCTACAGTAGAACCCCTCTTATCAGTCACTGACAGGACCGCGATATTGTCGGAACACAGAAAAGGTCTGATAATCCGAGGAACAAAGAAACACTTTAGCACATTAGTAAAGTAAAAGGTTACATGCAGGAAACAGTATTACACCTGCAGACACATCATGTGAAACAATGACGTGCATTATGGATGTTTGCTCACTCACTACTCTTGTGTATCTTAGTAATTTTCAAGACTGTCACCCCTTAAATCCTTAATATTTCCAGTATAAACTGTTTTCTGTATCTGTGTACATTGTTAATATGTCTGAAATTTTGCTTAAGAGGAAAACTTCATATGAGATGCAGCAAGTAATTAAACAAACAAATACTGTTTTTATAAGCAGGAAATTAAGATTTGAACATTGTTATGGGGAAATGGTGGGACCATGAAATAATGGTGTTATATGCAGGAATGTTCTATAGAGCTCTACTGTATTACAATATGTACACAAAAACACATAAAATTGTCTTACAGGCACTAAAAAAAAACCTGTAAAACCTTCTTTGCTGTGAAAAATGTTAAAAAAAAAATTATATTTTTTTTGTTTGTTTCAAATGGGACATTCTTGATTTTGCGGATGCATCTCGCCACTTGTTTGCCCATATAACATCCATAAGTGTTGCCATTGGATGCTGCTCTATGTATTTCAGGATGTTTATATGGTTGCTTCATACTTGGCCAAATTTTTTTTCCAAGATTTTTGAAGAGTGGTTGTCTTAATTTAATCCCATGCTTGAGCAACACTGTAAATTGGATCTTTTATATTTAGGCTCTTCATTGCCTCACAGCCCTCTTCTGATTTCTCTACCAAGGATTCAACATATTTTCTCCTCTATCACTCAATGACACCCTTATTCATGGGTTGGATCAAGGGCGTAATGTGAGGGGGTGAAAAACAGCTTTAATGTCACCCTTTTGAAGCACGTTTTCAGAAGGTTGACTTGGGGCACTATCTAGCAACAGAATAGTGCAGTCTGGTAGGTTCTTCAATCTCAGATGTTTGTCTACAGCTGGTGCGAATTCATCAAAAGACCATGTCTTGAAACAAATTGCTGTCCATCCAAGCAGACACTTCTTCAATAATAAACGGGAAGTGAGGATATGTTTATATTTTTAAAAGCTCCGGGCCTCTACTTTTTCTATAACAAACAATGGCATTGTATGGCTGCCGCTTGCATTGCTGCGTGTTGCAATGGCCAGTCTGTCCTTAGCTAAATTTGTGCCCAACAAATTTTTGTTTTTCGCTCAACTGTTCTTGAAAGTATTTTATAGTTTAACCCCATCTCATCAATATTGTAGAGTTGGTCTGGATCAAGGTGGTTTTTGGTTGTTAAATTTTCAAACTTTTGTATAAAACCTTTAGATAATCAGCTGAGAGTTTCCATTAGTGAAGCTGTCCTTCACTTGCATGAAAAGTCTCCTTCGGCTCCAAATTTTTTTTTGTGTAAAATTGCTACCTTACCGTTCAGGAGAGGGCTTGTTAGCAGAGTTCCTTTATGCCTTTCTTGGCAGAACCAAACAGGTAAACTTTTATCCAAAAGTTCCAAGTCCTGCCTCCCCCGCTGTATTTAAAGCATCTTTTCCCTTCCCTGTTAACGATTATGTGTCAAGGTTCCTTTTGACCTTTTTTTTTTTTTACGATCTTATTTTATTTGCACCTAATCCTATCTCTGAAGATAATTTAAAAATGGTCTCGCATTTATATAGTTGTTGTAGAACTTCTAACTTTTGTTGTAATGTGCACACAAGTTTAAGTTTTTGTTGGTTAGCAGTTATCGCTTAAAAACACTGTCTACTGCACAATAGTCACTGTATGTCTACTAAATTACTGAAACGACATGTGTTTGAACTGACCACTTTTGTTTTGGACAATAAGCAGAGTTGACACTGATCCCTCTATGGACGTGGCAAGTGCCAGACTGGCGGAGGGTCAGACTGATGGTTGGATATAAGGGGATTTTACTGTAGTTGGTGTTTTCTCGGGGATCTCTTGTATTTGGTGCTGCTCCATTTGCACCTTGCTTCATCGTCTGCTCTCAAGACAGCAATGTTAAGAGCGGTTCTAATCTCTTCAGTCACTTATTAATAGTAATACAGTATATAGTTGATTCACGATAACTTCGGACGTTTCTGAAGCCCTGCTAAATACAGTACAGCACCACTTTAACGAACTTCAAGTTAACATACACAGAACTTATTTGGTCCCAGCAAAACGCCATGCATTTATACTCCAATAACTTTCACTTATACAAAAATTTTTGGGAGGTTTATTCAACATTCACGTTAACGGACACTTTGTCAGCATAAAATGTAAAAAACTGCAAATTTACATTAATTTTTTACATTGGAAACATGAACAAATCAAAAGATTTTTTTTATATTATAAATAACTCGGTCATAGATGATACAATATATTGTTTAGGCACAGATAAGAAGCATCTGGCTTCATCAAAGTTTTACAAATTACAAAATGCTGTCGCTATATCTCTGGCCTGTTTTCGTATTGATGTATTAGACTGTGAATTGTAAATAAATGATATCATCTTTTGACAAATTCGTTCTTGATTATTTGCTGTGATTAAAGCTGTAGATAATGGAACATTTTCAACGATAACAGGTCAGCATTCTGAAATAGAGAAAGTCAATTTCTTTCACCTGACCGACGTGACACACGTCAAACTAAGTGACAAGTTCATAGGCAAATATTTAAAAATCCTGACACTGTAAGTAAAGTACACCATATGCATGTTGCTCACAAGTGCCTTTAGTATCAAGATGTGCAGAAAACTTTGGGTTCCGAAATTTCATTTTTATGCTGTGAGCCTTTGAATTTTGCAATTTGAACACACGCCTCGAACAAAGTGCGAAATTCAAAGGCTCATAGTAAAAAAAAATGGATGTTCGGAACCATAACTTATCTGCATGTCTTTATACTATAGGTATGTGATAGCAACGTGTTTGTTTGTATTACGTTAAATAACTTGATTTCTATATATTCGCCTCTGAACTCAGCACTTTGTTTGATGTGTGTGTGTTCAAATTGGGAACTTCAAAGGATCGCAGAATAAAAATGAAATCTTGGCACCTGGACTGCATATCTTGATACTAAAGGCACTTGTGAGCAACATACATATGGTCTGTATTTCCTGCAGTGGCGGGATTTTTAAATATTTGCCTATGAATTTGGCACTTTGTTCGAGATGTGTGTGCAAATTGCGAAATTCAAAGCCTCGCAGCATAAAAGTTAAATCTCAGAACCAGGACTTTCGTGCATATCTAGACACTAAAGGCACTTGTGACCTACGTGTGGTATGTTTTGTTAACTTATGCTTAGTTTTCATTTTATAAGCTGCTGAACATGCTACTTTCAAGCACCCCTGTGAGCATTCCCGATGGAACTTTTTTTTTGCACATGTGCGGTTCTACCACTGAGCACGATATCTTCCCATATGTGGCGTGAACCAGTTACTTTCTTGGTCAGGCGTTGGCAACAAAGATTCAAAGCTAACTTCACATCAGTAAGATTTCGCCGCATCTAATTTTACCTCAAGAAATTTTTTTGTGCACTTCATTATAAAAGAACTATACTATAACAACCTAGCCATAGTTTTGGTCCCTTGAGGTTTGTTATAGTGAAGCTCTACTGTGTCTACTTTTGGTTACTTATTGTGTATCCTTCTGCTACATGCAAACATAAACACTTCCATGTGACGTCTATTTTTATAACTGTCAGGTGCGTTGGTTGCTGTTCAATGAATGTTGTTATATTTCCAATGGATGTTAATTTAGGCCTATGACAATATTTAGGTCAGCTTTTTAACTATTTGTTACACACGATATAGCACATTATAGGCTGTTCATGGTAAAGTCAGCACTTTTGAGGCCCTGGTTACTTTTTCCTTTCAGCCGTTTTTTTTATTCTTTACCCACATTTAAAAATAAGCCATGTTAATGGCTAAGGCTAAAATAAAACACATTTATTGACTATTATTAACAGTAGTATTTAACCTGTTGTGTGTGTTGGGTTATTTTGTTAAGAGGATGGCCTTATTTGGAATAAAAATGAAAACGAAGGGACGACCAGTCCAACATAACGACAGTAAATTCAAGTGTACAACTCGTGTCGCATATTTATTGTACATAGCTTCGACAAACTTAAAATATAGTGGTGAACATGCAATCACATAGGCCTACTGTAACATTTATACAGCTAATATTTACATGCATTGGTACTTACTGGTTTGTAGTGTTTATTGTATTAATTTATTTAAATTTGTCTGGTTGGGTCTAACATTTTGAGGGGATTGTGGCAGGCATTCAAATCACAAACGTAAGCTCGTTGCACAACTGTTTTAAACCACTAGTGCAAAGGTACAACGTTGTGATAAACGTGCGTGAAATTTCAATAAGTAACTTCGTCATAACATCAGTTCATGGTACATTTTGCACATATTTCAAATCCACTCACACCTAGCCTGCGTAACGATTGCGACACAACCACCACGTCCTTTCAGACACAGCACTTACGACACCAATTTTAACCCCTGCCATGGAAATACATTTTTTAACACAATATTGTAACTTGCTAGGATGTTTAAAAAAAACACGAGTATGAACTTCATGCACTTCGTTCAGAAACACACTGTGTCATGTCGTCAGTCTGCCAGTCGTAAGGCATTACAGTACTGTATAATTTAATTTGTTTTTTGGTATACTGTTTGTAAATTGAACTCACTCTCTTCCTCCTCCTCCTCCCCCCCCCCCCTTTTTTTTTTTTTTTTTTTTTTTTTGTGCGCTCAAAATAGTTGGGCATCTGTCATCACTAGTATTTCAAAACAAATGGTTTAGCCTGAAATTGTTTTGCAATATTTACTTTTTAACAAAGGATTATTATTTGCAAAGATTGTTTCATTTGTGATCAAGGGGTTTTTTTTTTTTCCCCCTGTAAAGTTTGGGTTTAATTGTATCCATAAAGTTTTGAAATGAACTATTAGTTTAACTTGAGAGACAGCATCTTCATGTTTAAGCATTGAGTAACTTGTATTACCAAGTGTAGAGTTTCCCCACTGTAACTTCCTGCGTGAAGATCTGAGGATTTAAGTAAATTTTTTCGTGATAGAAACATCCTGTTGAACCCTGTCTGAAGTCAGCGCTAGGTTGTATACAATGCCTGGGAGGAAGCTTTGGAATTAACACACTTCAAACTACACTACTGATGTGTTGGATACTTACTCGGTGGAAGTTATTGGAGTTTCTAACCTCCGGTCCCTTACTGGATATCTGCTGTTTGCCTCCTTGGTCACTAAACCAGCTCAGGATAGAATATGACTTAAACCAGCTAGGTCATGGTTCCTCCATGTTGCGGTCTAGAATTCCTTACTCTTGAAGGTGGAAGAGGGATAAGTCCTAACATGACAATTACTCTGTGTTCCTCTAGTACTTGTGTTAAGAATTTGGTACATATTGGTTGATTAGTCCCTGGGATGACCTAAAACTGCCATATTTTTCATGTGACAATCTTCAGAAATGTTTTTTATTATCACATTTGATGATTGTATACTACCAGTATACAAAGTGATGCTAAAATCTAGTGCATAAATTGGTAGATATAGCATACTAACCTAAAATTAATTTATAACTACCAATACCAATTGTTTGCCAAATTTTGGAATGAATGGGTTGACTGTTTCCTGGAGAAATGGCAAAAACCTGATTTTTATTATGGGTATGACTTACTAAATGGGGGATAAATGAAGCTCTAAATAGACATTTTTGATTATTGTATGCTAATACTGTCAGTTACATAAGTCAATTGGAGATTGGTTCTTTAATGAAATTACTAAGCGGAAATATTTATATGGCTGTAATTTGGAAAATAAGTGCCTGACCTGCTTAAAACGTAGCAGTTTACACCACCTTCTGTAGTGAAAACTGTAATTGTTTCCAGAGATATTAAATAGAAATTACCAACAAAATGCAGTACACTTGCAAGCTATTGTTATTCACGGGACTGCCAAAAAATGTCCATGCATGCGGGATTTCAGCAGATGAGGGTTCTGGCATGTACCTAACCTTATAAAATATTATGTTGAGTATAGCAAGAGTTGTAAGTTATCTGTGAATGCAGTTTACCTAATAAATGCAATAAAATTAAAACATTAGAAAAAATATTATTGTAAATAATAAATTTAAAAAACATCTCACCTAAACTTGTTTAAATAAAGAAAATGTCTCACAATACCGTATAAAAGAAAACCCTAGCTTTGAAGGTCTGTATTATCAAAACCAAACAACCTACAGCCTTAGTTGACCAATCAAATGAACCGTGAAGTTTGTTTACCATGTTATAAATGTTTATAAACCATACAGGTTACTGCTTGTAGACTTACCAACAGGGATAAAACACTGAGACATGATTTATGCACGTTCGTTCTTGCCCAGAATGAGGTACACGTTGCCTTCACGTCCAAGCTATTTTTTAGTGACGAAGCGACATTCCATACAAATAGAATGTGAACCAGCACAACGTATGGATATGAGGTCATGAGCATCCACTTGAAACCACTGAACATGAGCGTGCTTCCCCCAAAGTGAATGTGTTTTGTGCCAAAGACACTGTTTCGACCCTTTCTTTTTCCATGAGCTAACTATTGGAATCCCATATTTGGACATGCGTACAGAGTGATTGTTTCCTCAGTTGGAAGAGGTGGCGAGGGACTTCATTTACCAGCCACTCGTAGTGGTCACATTGAACATTTATGAAGATGAACTAACTTCACGGTTCATTTGATTGGTCAACAAAGTATTTGGTTTTGATATTGTAACATTCAAATTTGGAGTATTCTTTTATACTCATCCTGTAAGTGATTGTAATCGGATACCAAAAACAAGCTGACATAAAATTTTCAAACTCTCTGAAAATAATATGACACCAAATGCAAGTCATATTTTGAATGTCCGGCGCAGGTTCAATCGACTGAGAGTACATGGAAAAGTTATTGATCGGGCAGCGAGTTCAAGGTAGCTCTGAAGTGTCAGTGTCGGAGCGACATGGAAGAACACGAGGGTCCGGAGCGCTCCGGCCCATCTGCAAGGTACTCTACGTCTTAATTTGTGAGCATAAACCCGGCTAGGCGGTAATCCCGGTATCGAGGACCCGTCTTAATATCACGAGGCAAGGCTATGGTCTTTGTATATCATATCCTCTTAAAGTTCTTACGATTGACATCTATTTCTTATACAACTGTATTCCCTTAAGTGCGTGTAATTATCTTGTCAATTTCAGAGCACGTGAAGTAGAGTAATTGTATTGAAATCTTTATTGTAGTAGTGTGTCAAAGCATTGTTTTATACATACCCAATGTATTGCAATTGTGTGTGGTTGAATTCCCTGCTTTCATTGAATAGCTATTAATATTGCCCCCCCCCCCCCCCCCCCTAAGAATACCACTATCTGACAGGAGATATTGTGACTATAAGAGAGATCAGTATAAATGTATAAGTAGTCAGTGTAGGGTAGGCATGTTACACTTTTGGAGGCGGAGTCTTTTATTCCCTCTCGTTGCCAAGCAGTGAACTCCACCATGTGCGTAAATTCATTAGCTAAAATAGACGTTAACAATGAAAAACATGTGGCAGTGCCTCACGCTAACCACGATGCGCATCCCCCTTTTGCACTATTAACAGTACAATTAATTAGTCTGTCTAGCTTTTAACAGTTGCATTGCAATGTGTATGATGCAGTGTAGGAGCGCGTGTGAGTTAATGGCTGTTAGCTTCCCTGCCACCAAGGCCAGAGCGTGGTGCACGGCTACATGCTCTAGTCAGCATAGCCGCACAGCAGACCTTGTCACAGTGCAGCAACGTTCTGCCATCCCTCATGATTGCATGACAGGACAACTGGTCCCTTTTATAGCAGGTAACACCCCAAGTGTTTTGCCTGACTTCTGAGTGTTTTATCAACGTTTCTCTCTCTTTGAAGTAAGTATTAGTTTGTACAAAATGTGCGGCACCACCTCACTACACTAACATGCCATCATGAACACACAAACTCAAACTAAAAAACACGACATACGCAAACTAGTTAAAACCCTATTGTTAGACTTCAGCGACGCGAAATGTGCTGTAGAAGTTCATGAAAAATTGAGAGCACCTATTGAACACATTTCCCCTACACAGCAGAACGCAGCATTAGATCTCCGACCCCACACACTTTCAACACTACAGACAGCAAACCAGTTTTTAATTTCCATTCCCGCACACAAGTACACAAACAAAAATTCTACAAAACACCAGTCTATCAACGCCACAGTTACCCGACATTCCAGCACCCACACATCATTTTACTACCCTCACAACCAATTCCCACCTCAGGGGACAAGCACAAAAACTTTGAATTTTCGAAAACATTCAATGTTGCAAGTGAACTCAATAACTGGACAGATTTAGACAGGCGCGTTCAAAGTTTTACCTCACAGGGACAGTCAAAAGGACATACCAGAATTTGTATTACACCGGTGAGCAGGCAATATTGTGGCAAACATATTGAAGATAAACTTTTAAATACATTCCAAATACTAGATACACAAAATCACTACATGCACCTATTAAAACAACACCTGGATCTAAGCACACTAGCACACATTGAAAACTTGATGTTTTACAAGAACAAATGTGACCCTCAATTACCAGAGGCAGAGTTTGTAAACATAATTTGGACCTCATTGACACCCACCATTGCGGACAAACTTGTGCAGTTTACGAATGAGACACTGCAACAGTTAGTTGACAACGTCCAGAATATTGAGGTGGGCATGTACGAACACCAACAAATTATACAACACGACTCACAGACCACAAATCACACCAAACTCCAAGCAGAGATACATTTATTAAAACAACATACACACACTCTAAAACTTAGACAACTATACTGCACTACCACCACATCCAGTCAGGGACACTCACACATCATATCCCCCCCCCCCCCCCCTTTTCAAAACACAGACACGGTACAACAGGCCAACAATAAAACAATGGCCAGGCCCCTTCCGGCAGAATACAAACAATATGGTCTGGTACAGGACCACGTGTCTGAAAATCCGTGCACACACACACACACACAGGGATAATGTCCAAGTTTGCGATGCCTGTAGGGCACTTCAACAATGTTGTGCCACACAGAACATGTGCAGAAATTGCAAAATTTAACTCTTACAGCAATGTTCTGATACAAAAACAAAAACCACTGCAGAGTGAAGTCAACCCAAAACATCCACACACAATGCAGGGGCAATACACGGAACATCCGACAAGCATTCTTCCCTCGCGGCAAACACCGCAGCTCATAAACAGACATCACAAGGTCACATTCCACAACATTATCGCATTGTCCGTACATCATCGTTCAAGCGGCAGGTCAGGCAAGTCTGCGTCCATATGAAAAACACGGAAACTGCCGGCGTTTACAAGGACATACAACATTCCGCAACTGCCAAAGATACACACGCAGCCGGCAAGGCCAGTTACAGCACGTGACATACAAAATGTTTCTAAACACCATGCCGCGCGAGCGCAGCCGACCCCGCGTGACAATTGCAGACACCACCTCCCCTAACCCGCACAACCCGGCACCGTTGCCATACCACTGCAGCCACACAACCTTCAAGATGCCGTTGCCATATCCATACCTCACTCCACACACAAACAGGAAGTCATTGGGCCACACAGCCTTCAGCAAGCCATCTGCGCCTTATGTAAGTACGTCGGTCATAAAGCCAAACACTGTCCCCTCTTCCCTATCAACGCTTTCAATTTTCCACAAATAATGGGGATTGTTTTAAATGCAAATTTGCGCTCCCTCCACACATTGTCAGAATACTCATACCAACACAACACTGCGGCCAGCTTGCGATGATGAAAATGTGTTACAGAATAACACACTGAGTAAGCTTCCGCTCTGTGCCACACCCAACATAAATATGTACAACACACACACCTCACCTCAACAACAGGTGGCCAGCACGGCCACAACACCCTGCGTTTTGGTAAAAATCAAAGGTATTAACTACTATGCACTGCTTGACACCGGCTGTTCATGCAGTAGTATACCCAGCACAATTGTTTTGGACTAGAACCTTTTTCCCTTCCAGAACATGACGTTAATCAGGGCGACAAGTGTTCTCACTTCCCCCACACGTACCACCAAAGATTTTTAGTGGTAGACAATCTGGAACATGATTTAATACTAGGCGTAGATTTCATTAAGCATTATGATGATATCATTCCTATTTTAAAATATAATATAATGCTCATACACTGACATAACTCCAATAAAACAGTACAAGTTCCACTACACCTCATACCATTGAACTTAGCATATCAACACAGTGGCGGCTGTTGAGGTAGGGCTGCGGTGCGCAGCGTACAACTATGGAGGTTATTTCGCAGCAAATGTTTTTGAGATGGACGAGACTTGTCACGAGAGAAATGTTTTTGATAATGTCCAGTGGTGGGGCGGCAGATTCTTCACCTCGAAGTGAGTAGAGCTAGTAAAGAGAGATGACCGTAACATACGACTAGGGGTGCTACGGGAGGGAGGGAAGGAAGACTTCAGGGGCTCAGCCCTTTTCAGCCAATCGCATGCTGTAAATAGGAGAGAGCTGCTCAAACAAAAAAATGGTTCCCTGGAACTTGACAAAGCTACCAAAACTACATATTTTTGTAAGCACACTTTCACGCGCCACTCTTTTGCAGTTGTTAAACACACTTCTTAACAATGCTTGTATTTATTTCAAATATTTTTTATTTATAGATATCGTTCAAACTCGCATGAGCTTGAAATATAGTGTGTAATACTGTGAATAAGTTTGTTAATTAATTATGAGCATCGGTCAGAAGCAGGGTTGAATTGTTGTTAATGTCGTGTTGTGTAAACTTGTAAACAATTGTTAATTCGGCGAGTAACATTTTAAACCTTATTACGACAAAGATTTTCAATTACGAGAATCTGGGACCAGCAAGGCCACAGTTAAATATAATTCAACAATCAAACCAAGGTAGTAAATGGTTCGTATACAAGAACATTCGACGTAAGTACATACAATTTCGCGGATTGGCTATGCGAGTGTGAAGTTAGAAATATTTTTTTTTGCTAATGAAACCTAATGATCTTGCGTGAACTGTCAAATGGCGTAAAAGATTTAAAACATTTGGGAGACAAAGTTAAAAGACATAAATCATGTTCGCAACATATAAAAAATGCCGTAAAAAGTTTCATTGCTGGGTAAGGTCTCGTATGATGTACCACACCATGTAGGTACTGGTTGGAAGACATATAACCTAAACAAACTTAAAGCAAATACATACATGTGGTAGTGATCTAGATCTGAACCAACGACCACAGTCAACCACACTTA
This sequence comes from Dryococelus australis, assembly GCA_029891345.1. NCBI lineage: Eukaryota > Metazoa > Arthropoda > Insecta > Phasmatodea > Phasmatidae > Dryococelus > Dryococelus australis. The sequence continues at coordinate 191,411,236 of CM056998.1, read as the reverse complement.
TTTTTTTGTATTTAGCTACACTTACTTAAGCCTGTCCTACGCAATATAGTTATCACTGTGCCTATTTAAAAAATGATATTTGTAATGATACGAGTTAGGATCGCTACATCCCTCCCAGTTTCAAAAGTCACCAGCCGCCACTGATCAACACTAAGAGACATTTGAAAACTGAAACATCACAACACTCTTACCAAGACAGATTTGCAATTCGATTTTGGAGCTCACCGAAGCCAAGGATTTTGAAATAGAATTAGATCTTACCACTGATAGGGTAACCGTCACTATGGACCGCCCAGAGGGCAGAGTCCAACAGTAGCAGCCATTCCAGTCGAACGGCCACCAACTTCACATCCCAGCTGCATGATGACAATAGCAGCGAGTCGCTGTTCCCATGACCAGACACGGATGGCAACATTAACACGTGCCGGCGCCAGCTGTTGTCATGGTAACTGGACCAGCCAGCCATGCCCACAGAGGGGAGTGAGTGGCTCCCCCCAACAGTGCTCTAGGTCACAGCACACTACGTTTTCAGACGCCAGCTGGGTCTACCTACCTACCCACCCACCCACGCTTCTGCCAGCCTTCATTATCCCTCTAAGGTATTGTAGTGCCTACGAATGATAATGAGTACACTCTGTCAATTTCTAAGATCACACAAGGTAACTTAGTTATAGAACATCATGCACACATTTGAAGCCGGCTAACAGCCACCGGCACTAGAGCCCATGATGGAGCTCACCGCGCACGTGTTCCGCATGTGCGCAAAGAGGCCAATAATTTTGAACTTTCATATAAATGTTAATTTCCAGTGTAAAATGTGTTCTATTTTATTTGCAGGGTTTAATATGTCTTTAAATGTGTTCAAGTGTTTGTTACTATTTTTAATTGTTTGATTATAAAATTCAAAGTGCCTGCGGCACCGAGATATAGAACACTGATATTCTGGCATGAACGCCGTTATAAAGATACACTAAATTCATAAGAAAATTATATAAAATGTAAAACAATACTTAATTTGTGCCATTTTATTTTTAATAATTAAATATTTTACTCAGCGTGCACAGCACTTCCGCTTATGTGAACTCCGTAAGCGGCCATGGTAGGTCCGTGCGACCTTGCCTCTGAACAGTCTGTCGAGGAAAAACACTGTCACGTACGCACTACAATTTTTGTTCACTGATTTAGGTTTCCATAGTCAAGTTGGTTTACCGGTCAACCTTTGCTTGCATACGTTTTTGCCAGACATTTCCCTAGCATTATGATTCCGCTTTATTAATTTATTGCGCCCTTGCGGCATTTTTAACTAAATCGAGGAGGAGTAGAAAGATGCCTGAGAGGTCACGTGATCCGCGCAACTTGAAACAGGCGCCATCCACCTATGTTTCATTGTAACTTCTGCATTATTGCTAAACACAATTTTAAGGGCCTTGTTTGTATGTATGTATTTGAGGGTATTTTTCGACAACATCACGTATAACCACGCGGTCGACCGACGCCAAATCTTTGTATATGCCATTGTTGCGTCTTGAGAGCTTATTTATGTAACATCGTACATGCAATAATTTATTCAGGGTTCCGTGTAATTTCACGTAAATTGATGCTTTTTGTACTTGACCACGCTGTCATGTTAATGTTTAATTTTACTGCCATCAGGCATGTTACAATCCTGTAACCACTTCAGTCGTAAAGAGAATAATTTTCTCAGCAAGAATAATATTTTGTCTGAATTTAGTTTGCCGTTTCCATGTAGAAATATTGCAATTTCACCTGCACCACGTGGTCCGCCATCTAAGCTTGTTTTCATGCGTATGTGTTTATTGTGAATATTCATCTCGTGTCCTATCTTGTTTCATGTATAATTTAAGGGTTTATGTAATTTTGTAATTAGTGTATGGTGCAATTATTCCCGTCCTAGCCGGCTCTGTGTATAGGCCGTCACCACACTACCCACGTGCTGGAGGGCGAGCCTCGATGAATGTGTGTTAGTGACGCCGAGTATTTCACACATGTTAATGTATCAAGGGTGTAATTTCTAATTCACAGTGTCCTGTCTTCAGGGAAAACCGTCAGTCCACCCTAGCAGCTGTCGACCCTCGTCATGACCGAGATAATCATATTTTCATTGGCACGTTAATGTGTATGCATAGTAACAATCAAAACAAGTCTCACAGTGAACTTACCTCTTTCATTTAATATGTATCTTAGCCACATATATTTTAATGAGTGTTACTTTCCAGTGATGTTTAGTAAAAGTTTAGTATTGCCTACATAGTTGTATGTACGCATGGGTGAGACGGACACGCAGAACCCACAGCATCCATGAGAACTCTCGAGTCTTAATAGTGCGGTGATTGGGAAGCACCGCTGGCGCCCAAATTACCATAAGTATTTATGTTATCATTCGTCTTGTGTCTAACCTGACGGCATCCATATAAGGCTCACTGCACAAATTTTTTTTACATTTAATATACACTTTACACATTTTACTGGTTAAGGTATTTCCCTTTTTATTTTCAACGCTAAACGGCAGATCAGTGCTGACAAATACTACTGAGCAATATTAAAACACTAATACTTCTATAAAAGCTGAAGTTAATTGAGGAACTACTGCTTTCAAATGCATAAAATAGATTTTCTGTAGTCATATCTTCTATCTGATGGTGTACAAGTTAAACGTAAATTTTATCTTGTCTGGCATTGAAGACAACATTAAGCGAAAGTTTTTTTATTTAAACAGAGAGAGAGAGAGAGAGAGAGAGAGAAACAATAAGCAAAACAATTTTAAGCCCACACAATTCTTACAATTTCACTTGTTAAGACATTTTACATTATTTTAGCAAGCAAGACACTAACAACGTTAATACCTTGAATTCGTATCAAGACTATTCTCAGTGTTAACCTATGTACATCCCTCCCAGAACCCCCTTGCCCCCTACTCCTTTTGTTACAGCAGAAGAGTAAATGAGTGCAGACTACGATAGTGGCCAGGTAAACACGAACGTACAAATATTGTAAACAGCCATAGCTGTTTAAATTTTGTCATACTTCAATGTTATTTTAACAACTTTATACAAAATGCTAATGCAGTCGGGTAACTAAGCAATAAGCCTTCAAGATAGCCTACAGGGAATAATTCAATAATTTTAATATATTGTTAACTTATCACATACAGCAATTATTTTAAAATATTCTACAACAGTTCAAATGTTAACAACCAGGTCATTTCAATTAATTGATCAATATAACTGACCATTGGCTGCAAGCACAGCCATATCAAAAAAATTTGTTAGAAGTCAAACAGAATCTTAAATTAGATTATGCTGCTCAGAAATGATGGAAAAATGTGTAGTCTCTATAGCATTGCTAATGACTGCTACAATACTTGCAGATTCTGCACAATTTTGAAACCTCAACCTATATAGATATTAAATTTACAAGCTAAATATATAAAATCAAAGGTATGGCTTCAGCATATTTTACAAGTTGTGTAAATATGGGCAAAGAAATACCTTAATAAAAGTCAAGCAGCAAGACATGCCACAAATTTTATTTATTCCATTCTAGTGCAGAGTCCGTTCACGTTAGAATTATCAATTAATATTATTAAGGGACATTCTGTAGCATAATGATAAAATATATCTTTATTAAGTTTTAATCAATCGAGGATTGTAAGTATAATATAAATTAATTCAATTTTACCACTTCAAATGAATTGCAATCAAAAAGATTATACTATTCTCAAACTATTACACATTACTACACAAGTGCAGTTGGTGAATTTAAAGTAGTGAGGAGTGCCTAGTTATAAAATCTACATAAAAACAGTGAATTCCACAAACACATTCTCTCAAATGCAGGGTAATGTACAGATGAACTAACATTCTATGGCAGGTTTACGAAATGCTAATATGTCCAATCTGTGCAAGTCAGGTATAGTATTATACAACCGTATTTTTCAGCTGTGTTTCATGTCTTAAATTTTACATTCCTTGTACGTCAATTGTAAATGAAATGTTATCAATACTAATTTACGTAGGTTAAGAGGTCCCATATGGAACACGTGTATGCCAACATGTTATCTGTTACATGTAATCACATGTCTTGTATAATTGTAATGTCACTAGTTAATACTTAACATATAATCCCATAGCCAGAGTAAGTATATTTAAAATCACAATAAGCAGACTAGTGGCAAAATAACCAGCCATTTCAATAGTGCTGCAACTACAATATACACTTCCAGTGTGCAGTTTAGCCAACTACAGTATATGAAAATTTCACCCACGTCTATCGCTTAGTGTTTCAGGGGGCTTTTTAAACATTAAATGTGGCAATAGACGTACCTCCCTCCACTCCGTGGTTTCACTACATCACGTACATAGGTATTAGCCATTACTTAAAACTATGTAAAATCATTTAAGTGTAATATTAAATAAGGTCCTGCCTTGCCACATTTTTTTTTAACTTCATTCAATATTCTATATTCAGTTTAACTCCCACAGAGACTCGAATTGCGTACTCCACCCTCGACACTTCCATAAAGTGTAAATCGCGAATGCCACCACCTGTCTGCAAGATAACTGGTACCCTACAACTCCATCAAAACTCATCTGAGCTCCTGAACCCCAACGTTACGAACATAATCTAAAAATTTGGACGCATGGAACAGCTACCCTATAGCAGCCAGGACGGACTGCTTGTTTGTCCTGGGGGGGGGGGGTGTAGTGTAGCGGGCTCCACGGAGCCCTCACACAATGAGCTAAACTTCGACAGGATATGGATTCCGGAGTGGGCTCCCTGTTTTAATAACAAGCCTGGCTGACCCACTTCAGCCAGACTGTAAATGCACAGAGTGAGGTGTCAACATCAGTGTTGGAACGACACAGAAGAACCCAAGGGTCTGGGGAGCTCCGGTCCATCTGCAATATACTCTTATGTCTTCATTGGTGAGCATTAAACCGGCTACGCGGTAGGGCAGTAATCCCGATATCGATGTCCTGTCGTAAGAATTAGTATCACGTGGCAAGGTTAGGGTCATTGTACATCGTATTCTCTTAAGAGTTCTTATGATTAACGTCTATTTCTTGTACAACTGTATTGCCTTAAGTGCTTATAATTACCTTGTCAATCGCAGAGTACGTAATGAATCGTAATTGTGTTGAGATCCTTATTGTAGTATTGTGTCAAAGCATTGTTTTATATATATCTAATGTATTGTAATAAATGTGTGTATAGGCCATTAACGGTAAAATGAGCACTTTTAAACGCCCTCTCATTTGGAATAATAGTCCAAAAATATATTTCATTTTAGACTAGACGTCAAACTTCCCAGTTCTGTGCAATCTACACACTATGTTTATTACTTGCATGACAATATTTATTTTAAAAGGTGGTTAAAGGATCAATAGTGGCTGAAACAAAAAAGTAATAAAGGCTTCAAAAGTGCTCACTTTACCGTGAACAGCATATAGTTGAATAGCTATTAGTATTTGTTACCCCCCAACTGGAGATATCGTGACTAGGAGAGAGTAGTAAGAGAGATCCGTATAAATATAGAAGTAGTCACAGTGTTAGGTAGGCATGTGTTACACCCTCCATACGTGGGAAGCAAATGTGCAAAGAGGCCTTAAACTGGACTTTCCCATAACTGGAACATTATGTTTTCAAGTGTACATGTCTTTCTTTATTTCAGGGCACAGTGTTCTAAAATGTTTAATATTTGTATGTTTGATAATATTGCACAAAGATTGGTTATGAATTAGAAATGCACGCTGCGCAACTAAGTACAGTGTTAATCCAGCGTGAACGCCGTTATAAAAGACATTGAGTAAGTACAGAAAATTAACAGTTTCAATATAAAATGTAAATCCATATTTGAATTCTTTTTGTGCAATTTCTCTAAGCATATAAAACTTTTTCTCGGCGTGCACAGCACTTCCGGTTGTCTGAACCCAGTGGTGGCCATGGTAGGTCCACGAGACGCTTGCCTCTCAGCAGTCCATCGAGGAGAACTGCCGAAGTAAGACGCTGTCACGTCACGCACCACAAATTTTTTACACTGATGTAGATTACAATAATTTTACTTTAGTATACCGGTCAACTTTTGCTTTGCGCACATTTGCCAGACATTTCCCCAGCATTATGCTTCCGCTGAACTTAATTGTTTGCGCCCTTGTGGCTTTTTGAGTTTAATCGAAGAGGAGGAGAAAGATGTAGGAAGAGCCACCTGGGGCGCGCAACTTGAATCAGGTGCCATCCACCTATGTTAAAGGCGTTTCAGTGTAATTTCTGTTTAATTGCTACGTGTCAGGTGTGCTTCAAGCCTCTAGATACTTGCATCGTAAAGAGAATAATCTTCTGATCACTGCTACCATTTTTTTTTTGAGAATAATTTGCAGTTTTTACGGAGTTATATTGCAATTTTACCTGCACAACATGATCCGCTACGAACTTTATCCAGCTGCATCCATGCCATATAATTGTGTTTTCATGCATGTGCATGTTTATTGTGACCATTCATCTCCTGTCCCATGCTATCTCATACGTATTTGTGTAAAGTGTACTGTGATATTATTTCCGTCCTAGCTGGCTATGTGTAAAGACTGTCTCTACACTCACCACATGCTGGGAGACGAGTCCGCGTTAGTGAAACCAAATAATCACGTGGGTTCATGTTCAGCTTCATTATTTGTAATTCCCCGTACCCTGTCTTCAGAAAAAACCTACAGTCCACCCTAGCTGCTGTAGACTCCTTTCCTTGTGTACGACTGTGTTATCTACCACCACAGTAGAAGTCATCCATCTAGGAGTGCGCTACACAAATTGCGGACTGGGGGAGCGCCCAACAGATTTAGCTAGATACATCCGAGTTTCAGCATGTAAATTTCATTCTGGAACCTTTTTGTATGAGTGGTAAAATAAACACCATAATTCCAGTGCACAAAGTTTTTCCTTGTCTTAACAGTAACCTCGCCTCATTTTTCGGTGTTAAAAAGTTTAGTATTGCACAGTGTTTTAAAAGTACACGCGGGTGACACACACACACAGAACCTACAGCATCCCTGAGAACCCTGAGTCTCAACAGTGCTGGGAAACACTGCTGGCGCCCACCTACCATAAGTTTATTGTATCATCATTCGTCTCGTGTCTCACCCGACGGCATCAGCACATATACAGTTAGTTTCTTAATTACAAACATTTTACTATCTAAAAAATGGACAGAAAAATCTATGAGTGATATGGACCCAAAGATGTAATTTTGCATGCTTGCTTTAAGTAGCAAAGGAGATGACAATATGCACAGTCTTCATCCCTTCCATTATGACACGTTTATAGCTTTGCACATCATCACTTGCATAAACACACTGATATACTGTACGTATTAACACATAAATGGCAAGCAAGCAGTTGCAAAATATTTTTGCATAATTTTATTAACAAAAGAGATGAGAATAACTTTAACTACAGCAACAATTACAGCCATACGTAGTTCAGGCATCACTGTCCACTATGTATTTGAGAAACAATGCAGTCCTTGACTCACTAGTCATTACACTCTCGCACTTCAATTTTTGGCAGTAGCTGTAGCTCGAGCCTTCTTTCCTGCTGTCAGGTCTGTTCTTTCCTTCTCGGAGAGCGAAGTCAGGATCTTGGTAACTACACCTGTGCCCAGCGTCAAGGACCCGTCCCGAAGTGTGAACCGCTGGCCATGTTCCAACACCATTGGCCGCAACATCTTCAATACCAACCTAGCACAACACCACTTAAATACAGTACAAGTGTGTTTTGCCTTTCAAGGCTGTTCACAGTAAAGTAAGTATTTTTCAAATCACTCGAATAAAAAAAAATCACTGCTTGTAGCTACATATGTGAACAAGAGATTTGGGCCGCTCTTTAACAGCGAGGTCTCTAAAACCAATGAGGGTGAGTGAAGTGAATATGGAGCAGCACCAGAATGAAGGGGCGGGGGAAATGGGAGATCCCTGAAAAAACCCGCTGGCCAACTACATCATCCGGCACGAATCCCACTCTCGAAAATCTGGTGACCCAGCCGGGGATGAAACCCAGCTTGCCTTGGTGGGAGGCTCAGCCACCGAGGCCTGACACACATAGGTCTTGCAGGCTCTCAATTATGATAAGCTAGCAGTGAATTAGTAAAAAAAATAGTCTCAAGAATTGACATTGTACAGAACTACTGACAAATATCATTACAAACCTACATGTTTGTCTGTCTGTTTGACCAACCTACAGATAAAATGCAGTCACTGATTTATAAAACATTTAACACATAAAATGACATTAATTTGTTAAAGGTTAGGTATTTAGTAATCAATTGAGGTGGATTAATTGTATTTTACAGAAAATTTAGTTTATGTGATTCAACTAGATGGCTCCACCATTGAAGGGCTTACCTGCCCCCTTCTGTGCTGTGACCTTCAAAGCAAGCCTGCTTTAGCTATTCTGTATAGGAAAAGAGGTGTAATAGTTAACTAGACATTTTCACAAAAAAAAAATGGGGTGAGCAGAATTATAAGTCCTAGCAGAATACTACAGACATAGAAGTTAACAATCAGAAGGCTGGTACTCAAGAAACATGAAATTTTGTTTAATGTCTACAAAAATTGTAAAGGTCTTACCACACATGCCAGGGCTGGGTCTGGGTATTGACACGGAAGCCAAGGCTTGCCAACATACACTTTCTTTTGAGGTAGTTTCCTTCGGGCTCTCAGAATGTAACATGATAAACTTCAAATCAGAGAACACGGTTCACATGTTGGCAAGTGAATTGGACACTAAGCATTAGCATCAAAAGAATACAAGAAAGAGTGCAGAAGATGATAATGAACTAAAAAGCATCTAAATTTTGGTCAGTGGCAAGGGTTGAGAAGTGGCGGGAGTAACGACTACTCTGTGTGATATCACACTCAACCACATGTGATTTGCTAAATGGAACGCCATGAACATTGACTTACAACATGGCCTGTTGTTATTTGAAGGAAATACTGATTGAGCATTACAGTTATATGTAAGGTAATGAAAGAAACTTAACGAATTTCATTGTTGTTATGATTACCACATAAAATGTGAATTAAGGAAAACATAATATTAATTATAGATGAGATTCAGTGGTATTTCAATTAATTACATTATTAGATTGTCTCAATTAATTACATTATTAGATTGTCTTAGCCACATTCTTATTTAAATGGTCATTCATGTAACTTAAATGTAATTTTTTTTTTAATTAGAACTTCCTTACGTTTTATTTTTTTCCTCCTTCAAAGAATTATTATGCTAATTTAATCTGCATACCTAATCTTATGGAAGTCATTTAGGCATAATTTTAATTTGTTGTTAAGTGCCTGTTTGACATATAGAAGTTTTGTTAAGTTATTTCTATCTACAACAGACCAAAGCACAATCAAATTTTACTGCTGAATTTAACTAGATTCATGCTGGCTACTGCTACATCATTATATGCTCTTATCTCAATCTTTATCTTTAGTTCCAGTTGTAGTGTTTCCATGGTTTTTTCAGCAATTTCAGAAATTTTTGGCTTGATTATGACAGCTAATGAATGAGTCAGGTCACAGTTCCAATAAGATGGTTTGAAGCCATACCTTCTATTAATTTAGTTTACTTTTTCTCCATGTCTGCTTTTTATTAGTGAACATGGACATTTAGAGAAGAGGCTATATCGCACTTTAAATTTATTATAGTTTTTTAATGCTCAAGATTTTAAGACAGTACCAGGACTTGTCCCGCATCTTAGAGACGCTGATGAGATTTTTTTCGTTTTCGTGACGTGATACAATTTATGTACTTTCCCTTGAACAGCTCTATTGGAAAGCTAAAACTATTGTTCTCCCGGTATAAAATATTTCATTCCAAATCGCATCTTAAAACTGCAGAAAAGCTCTCCAAAGACCAAATGCTAATCACGGACATTAACCCCTTAATGTAATAGAATATTTTACCATTTCTAAATGAGCATTTGACAAAGTAAACTGATGGTATTGCGCAGGTTAAATTACTGTACATTTACAGAGATAGAATGAATGATCATTCTCTCCACTTTTAAGTATGTAATCGACATAAGAACAGTGGTATTATACCAAGCAATAAAACCTATATAGAGGCTTAGCAATTCATTTTTTCTCAATTTTTGGCAGCATCAACTTTTCCTGGTTTTGTGAACCTGTGTTGTGTAACTATTCTTATAATTAAATGTAATGTTATGTAACCAAGTATATGCATTGTATGGGGCACAGAGTATAGCATGCATGGTGCAACAAAGTGCAACACGATACCCCAGAGTATCTTATACCCTCACGTGTCTTATACACCATGCATTTTCACTTCCAAATTCAATGAAAAAATATTTCACCACTAGGGATTCCTGTTTTTTTTTTGTAAAGTGTGAAATTGTGAAATAAGCAAACGCTTTATGGAAATACAAAATAATTGCGTAAGACTGACATGTGAAGCAGTAGAAAGGCAGTTGAGTGATCAATTGTGACAGCAGGGTGTTTACTGGTTTCCAACGATATATGGCACATTGACAACCACTCTAGCTGTGTAATTTCATTGTCAGCGAGTGTTCTATGTATGATGTTGATGGGTGCATGATCATAAGAAATTATTTTTGGTTCCAACCTTCCCAATTTAGCATGGAAAATCAATGTAAATTGATAATGAGGTGGACATTAGTCTCACACAAAAAATACCCATCCATTCAATTTCATTACTTTGACAACCAGTAGGCATCCTGGATAGTTTGTGCTGAATCAATTTGTAGAATGTAAATTGCATAATAAATTTCTCCTTGGAACAAAATTCAGTAGTATTGAATGAGATGTTATAAAACAAAATAGCACCAAAATACTAGTTAAAACGCGAAATAACACAAAATATGGACAAATGTGTAATATCCCACAAAATTAGCTGATTTTCTTTTTAACTGAAGATAATAGGGTGGCAGCATTGGAGTAAGACAGGCTCAACTGCTGCTGTTTTGAGGCAGTAGTTGTGCCATTCTTATTCCAAGAACTAAACTGACAGGCTGTCACATAACAACCGTAAAGGACGGGCAGGAAAAAATGCCCTGCTGCGAGAAATCATCTACGGGAAGAGGAAAGTGTATGGAAGAGAGAGAGAGAAATGCCGCTCCCAACCCACTGTGGCCGCCTGCTGTGACAGGTTGCGGGTCGCCGAAATACCAGCTTTGCAAGGGTCGCAGAGCTGCTCCAAATTGTCATTACAGTATTTAAAAAAGCAATATCAAATCTGACATTAATTACTTGGCAACTGACCACGCTTCAATTTTTCTCTCTCAGTAAAATAAGGGAGTGCTGAATTTAAAAACTATACATATTAATAATTTTTAATTTTCTGAATATAAACAAAGTTGAATTATGTAGAGAAATGTGGTACACAACCTCGTAGATTTAATATTTTCTATATGATAAGTTTAAAACATAAATTGTTAAAGTTGCCCTGACCTCACATTAAAAATATATTACTAAAGTATTCTTTGAGTGCTGCTTTTATTTTCCAATTTTGAAGAATTTATGTGAAATTATTTTAACTATTATTTTGTATGTTTACTTAAAGCATAAAATAATACATAGTGTGACACTGACTTTAACACAGATGTCCATCAGCTTTCCAAGCTACTTTTAGTGCTAGCAGAAGTCTTTCAGTTCATTGTTTTAAGTGTTCTTGGCTGTATACAATATATTTTAATAATAAATCATGAAAGTATTCAAATATTCTTTTATAACATAGTCTCTTCTAATGTGGGTATCGGTATAGAGTATCAGCAGTATTGGCTCACAAGAATCGGTATCAGCATAATCTGCAAAAAGGGCCATCGGCCCAGCCGTAATTTAAATTTTCTGGGTATAGTTAATGTAATTTTTTATTTGAAATACTTTCTGGTAATTGACTGATTGTAATATGTGACTTTTGCACATTTTGGAAAGAAAGTTATTACATAAATGTCTTTTTTATGAGCTAAATAAGTGCAGATATGGTTTCTTGTGTATAGGTCTGAAAATAAAGATTACTTGAATAAACTACTGATACTGGTATCTGTGAGTATCTGCAAAATTTGGTATCGGTCCAGCCTTAATTTAAATCCAGAAGTATATAATGCACGTAATTTATGTTGGAAAAAATATTAAACCAACAACACCAAAATCTACGAAAAATAACATTGAAATGTTCTTAAAAATAAAACCACAAAATGTTGCCTCTAGTTATACTGAATCATTTAAATTGATAAACTTAATGTTGAGTTTTTGTTACGGCAGAGAGCGATAATTTTACATTTTTTTACTGCATAAATATAAACAGTATACATGTACCTTAAAGATACAAACACCAAAAGCATAGCTCATAAACAAGAACAATGATCAAGCGCAAATGTTTTGAAAACCTCAACAGCATTGGTGGAAAAAACCAAAATCATCAAAATCGGCCTTTGTAGAGGAAAACATGAATAAAGTCAATCAAGTTATTTAGTGTAATCTTTCTTTTAGGTTCTTATAACCTACAAATTACACAAACAAAGCAACATCAATAAATTTAATCAGTGTGTATAAGTTACAGGATCTTTAAGTTTTTTCATTCAAATTGTTGGGCTGATGCAAAATGTGTCTTTTTATTTTATAAAAAAAATTTTTTACGTGTTTCTACTGCAAAATAATTATTTTTATGGTTGCAATTTTGTTCTAATAGTTTTATATTCTGTGTGGGAAACATGCTAGTGAGACATGCAATTGCTTAAATTTTATACATTCTTATTAACTGTCTCTTTTGCATGCCCACCCATGTTCTCTATAGAAGGACCGATGAGTTTTTTTTGCCATCGAATTGGCAAATCTTAGTTATTAAAATAAAATATTTACATTAAGTATCCACTTCAATTTAACACTTTGCTGAAGGAAAATTAACTGTAGCCATGCTTTTCCAATATTGTATCATGTTTTAAAAATCTGCAAACTTTTTGACAGAATTTTAGAAACAGTAGCGAAAAATATAATGAAATCACCTTATGAAATCTTGAAAATATTTTCACAGTAAACAAGTGCGTGCATGCATACGGAGTTTCAACAAACAGCTGTGAGAAGAAGGAATGGCGATGCATGTTTACGAGTAACTATTGTCATTAACTAAACCCTGTGTTTATGTTTTTATTTTACACACTATAGTCCATTCTCCATTGGAAGCAACTCTCTCGGAGCCCTGCTAAATATTTACTTGCCGACTCAATTTGTATTCTTCCGCCAAATGTAAACAAACATTGTCATGTGACTGCCATGTAGCATCTATCAAAATCAATGTTTACAGCTTTTCAAGGAATTATATTAAATGATTATTTAAAAAATCATTTTGTACGAATATTCACAGTTTAGGACTATAACATTATTTAGGTCAGCTTTAGGACGTTTTAAAAATGACTGAATTGACGACAGTTCTTATGGTTATTTTACATTAACATATTTATTTTCCACGACATAGCACAATACATGCAATACACATTCGTATTTTGCCACGACTATTACAACTGCGAGATAAAAGGTTGTACTATTTATCCTTTTGTTATTGATATGTGTTGGGTTATTTTTTTAAAAGGATGGCCTCAGTTGGAATAAATATTAAAATGAAGGAACAACCAGTCAAACGAAAAAAGCATATTAAATTCAAGCACGCAACTCGTGTTGCTCATTTTTGTCATACAAACTTAAAAGATAGCGGTGAACATGCACACAAATAAACCTATGGTAACTTTTATTCTGCTCATATTTCTATGTATTGCTACTTACTGTTTATTAGGTTCATTGAAATTTATCGGGCTGGGCTTAGTATTTTTCTTCTGGGATTGTGGCAAATTACGTTACACAACTGTGTTTCAAACCCCTTAGGACAAAAGTACAACGTTGTGATAAATAAACAGACGTTGATGTAAATAATTATCTTCGTCATAAAATCAGTTCACAGTTAAAACGTATAAATAGTGCTAATCAAATATTTGAAATCACGCACACACACAGGGCCAGCGTATCGACCATGATGCACAAAGGCACGCCATTTCACAGACGCAATGATTAACGAAACACTCGTCACAGTATATTTATTAATGCCCTAAAAACTCAGATTTATCACAACATTGTAACTTGCCTAGGTAGGTTTAAAAAACACGTCTACAAACGTGATGTGATAATTTGAAGTATTTTTCGGCGTAACAATAGAATAATTTATGCTTCATTTGGCAAAAAGCAACATGCCATGTTATGGCTATCTGCCAACTTCACTTTGGTAACTGCCCTGTCATAATATCTAAATATATTAAAATAAGTATTCAAACATTAAAATCTGTTTTCAGTTGTAAAGCTAACCACAGTGTTATATATTTGTGGAATACATGTTATTGAAAAAACTGGTTAACATGTGAGTGTTTTTTCAAAGGTTGATTTTCATAAGTCTATGGACTATACTACATACTGCCAATATCATTTGTATGGAAGACAATGAGCTGGATGCTTTGTCTCATGTTGCTGGAATCTCTCCCCGCTAACCTCACCCCTTCTGCTATTTTCTGTGGTTAAGGCGACAATCCTCCATCTCTTTGGGAGCCGTGATGGTGAAGTGGTTAGACTACTCCCTCCCATCATGGTAAGCCAGGTTTATTTCCCGATGGAGTTGCCCCCGGGGTCTCGCATGTGGGAATCGTGGCGGACGATGCTGCTAGTCAGTGGGATTTTTCAGGGATCTCCCCCCCCCCCCCCCCATCATTGCATTCTGACACTGCTCCATACTCACCTCACTTGACCCTCATCAGTGCTCACGACCTCGATTTAAGAGTCAACCAAATCAACTCACCCCCCCACTCACTGTCTGTCACTCACTTACTCACTCACTCCATCTCTTGTGTGTCTGCAAAAGAGAGAAATGGTAGTCTTCCACTTTCAAGCTTTGTCATGAAAGGCAAAGGGTAACGAGTGACTGTGGCCATAAGTGCAGGGATGGTGGAAGGAACTGTGTTGTTAGGTTATTTATTTTGTGCAGGAGAAGAGATTAGATAGAGAAGCTCACAATTAATTTTTATGTGGTTCACCGGTGAGTTATAGTTTTAATGTTTTTATACTACTTCACAGTGCTGCATAAAATGGGAAAGCTAAGTAGCTATACGCCAGACAAAATGGGAATAGTTCTGTTGGCAGACTATTTTCTGTAAATTCATGTTGTACAAAAACAATTTGCCCAGGATTGTTTCAATAAATAAATCTTTGCCAGATGTTAAAAAATGCCAACGCAGCATGTGAACTGAATACAGAGCACAACAAGTGCATGGAAGCCAGTGGTTGGTAATTGTTCTCGCAGCATGCTACCCCCCTCTCAAACATTCAGCTCGAGGAGGAAGATTTAAAAATAAACAGTGTGAGAGTGCATCTTGTTTCTGCTGCCTCGTGCTACCCTTCCCTTGTTACCTTCGCTAGCAGGGCTTCTTATATTTTATCCCAGCTCCCATGACAACCACTTTTCTGTTGAAAACATAGCAGGAACTTAACACATAGACACAGCACAATTCACAGCAGGACACAAAGTGGTAGGTCAAGCAGGCAAGAAAGTATTCCTGTATGAGAACCAGATCCTATTATCTACTTTGACTTACTTGGCGTCCTCCCCTGGCATCACCATTTCTTTATCAGGTATCGTGACTTGAGTGGCACAGTCCCATGTCATTGAAAACATCTGCAACTGGATGAAAGATGTAAATGGCTTATTTCTTCCTCCTTCTTCTTTATTCAGAATGTATACCTGCAGGAAGGAAATAGATGCAATTAACTAGTAATATACGTACCAGAATTACACAAAAACTTGCATCACATTACTGATTTCCAAGAGCGTACAATAACAAAAATGCACGAAAAGAATAAAAATATTGGCATACAGCTATGAGTATTTTACAAACAATGTACATAACTTATAAAAAGAGAGAAAATAATTAAGAAAAGTTACCCTTCCAACATATACATGACTAAACTGAACAACACAGACCAAGCCGCTGACCAAAATACACACACATACACACTACTGATTTTCAAAGTGGCGGGCTTGATGACATGCTAAGGGGGGCACACGTGCAAAGTATAGAAGCGAACTCAATATTGCCAGTGATTTATGTTGTGCAATTTCTTCTATTCAACCGAGAATTGGGAAACTTGTTAAAAATATGCAAGCTCATCCGTCTCATTGATTGATTTGTTCACCACCATTTGTGTTCAATAAGCATTAAAATTTAATGATTACATAAAACCTTTGAGACTTTCATTAGTTTTTGTTTTACACTTATAATAATGAAGTTGTGACACCACAGTGGAGGGGAGGGGGTAGATATTTTTGAAGGAGGAAGGCGTGGTAAACTAAAGTTTGGGAACCCCTGCACTACGTTGTGCAGGAAACACCACAAATACTATGACTACAGATGCCAATAAAAGACAGTGACACAATGTAAAGTAACCATTTATAATTTTATTTATTGTGCTGCTGTACAGCAAATCCTTACGAACTTGCCAAATGTATATTTCAACATACAAACAAGTGGTCTGTTCATATTTAAGATTGTGCAATTACATCCGAACATTCCAATTTTACGTCACTACCCCTGCCAGGTAAAGGTTGTTAATGGTAAAATGCGCACTTTTGAAAGCCCTGCTTAGAATCTACTTGGCTGCACCTTGTGTATTCTTCCGCCTTATGTAAAATTGACATTGGCATGGGTCTCATCACTTTATTCGCGCATTGGCAAAGTGAAACTGTGAAATTATTAGAAAAGTAAACATTTCACAATCTGCTCTACTTTACGCTTTGATAAAAAAAAACACAACGCGAAATAAATAATTTAAGTAATTTCAAATGGTTACCTAACACTTTTAATTCCAAGTTTAGGTATGGAACTATTTTCCATCAATCGTTACTGGACGTATGTCACTCCGTATGTCCATTATAATATATGCATGCAAGGGCAGTGACTTTTTTGTAGGGTTGATTTCAAAAGTGCTCACTTCACTCTGTGACTCACTATAGACTTGGCAGCTCAAGTGAGCAGTGGTCCCAATCTAGATGAGCTGGGAAATAAATAGTAAATGCTTGCACTAAGTTAAACTGGGTTCGATTCCTGACAGTGAGATCCAGATTTTTGCACATGGGAAACATGGTGGACGTTATTGGTCAGTTGTTTCCTAGGCATACTCCCACTTCCCCTGCCCTTGCATTCCGCCACGGTTTCCTACTAACTGACGCTACCCAGAGCTCCATCTCAATTGAACTCGAGTATTGCCCTCTTATTCTGCTCACAACTTTTTCTCTCTCTCATTTCTCGAGTTTCCCTCCCCATTTTGGGTAGTGGCTTACTCCTTTCCCAGCAGGTCTTGCTCCATGTTGGATAGCAGTTCTGTGCCTTTTTCAACATTTCAAGCTACTAACCCTAGCAGTCCAAGGCAATGGGATATGTCAGGCCTTTGCTGTAAGCATACAGCCACAAAGTTTTGCCATAACATCCTCATCACCACCAGCATGCCTAATGAAACATGCATAATGCCTGATAAACTAATTTCCTTAGCAAAACAGTATTTTCATAATTTATTTTTGAGGTACTGTAGTTTATTACATCAGGCCGCACACACAATGTTAACATGTAGGGTTAACTGCTGAACTTCATTCATGTCCATTTATAATGTCCATAACATCATTAATCGCAGCCTTTACAGCACTATCAATATCAGATGCTGACAAGCAAATTCATGAGAATAAAACACAACTGACTGAAGAGATTTTGGCGGCTCTTAACAGCAAGGTCTTCGAGAGCCTATGAGGGTGATTGAAGTGAGTATGGAGCAACACAAGGACAAAAGGGAGGATGAAATGGGAGATACAGAGAAAACCCGGCGACCAGTGGCATCGTCTGGCATGATTCCCACTTACAAAAGAGATTTGAAACTTCTTGACGTGTGATGTCGTATTGGCAAAGGAGGCATGTCATGGCCCAAGTATTTTGGTAGGTGTAAGGGAAGGGAAAACACACCCAGGGTGAGTTTGAACTCTAGTTGTAGCTTGGAAGAGGAGCATGGCCAGTGTAGAGAACTGGTCGTGTGGCTTTCCGGCTGGACACAAAGTACCTGGGCGATTACGGGCCTGGGGAGGCCGCTGGACCTACTGTGGCTCTGGAGGTGACGTGCTCAGGTTAGCACTGACACCAGGTGCGCAGGTGGGCGGGTTGACATCGGCGCTGCTGGTCGGCCTGGCTGTTGTCCACGGATTCAGGGGTTGGTGATGCCGAATGGAACTTCCCCACCCCTGAGGAAGGCCCGGGTGATGATTGGATTTCTCCGTCGGTCTTGGTGGATGGCTCGAACAAAACTAGTATGGGGCTGGAGGGACCGGCCTCTCTAGATGATGGATTACTTGCATGCTCTCCCGAGGACTTAGGTTGTCAAGCACTATTGGGTTGGGGATAAGATCTTGTTGGTATTGAGAGATGGTACCAGCCTTTTCTACCCTCTTACGAATACTACTCCCACAGGAGTAGGATATTAAAAGATTCTCTACTACCAATCCCACGGGGGTAGAGCAGGTGTTGACATTATCCCTTATCTAGGTGTACTTCCACGCACCATAATTGCCAGACTAAGGCCGCCCTCTATCCCAGCATCCGGCACCAGAAGAATTATGGATACTGAGAGTCAGGTTTCACTATGGCTGACAATCACAATATGTGGGTGAGTTCCCCAAAGGGTCAGGTCCTCAGACCCAGACAAATACTCCCTCCAGCACCAGAAGTGCAGTGGATGGAGTATCACCCAGACCGATTGTCCAGCCCCCCAAGAGGATGAGTACCTAGTGTCGGGGCTCTACCGTTCTATACACCAGGATGCATAAAAAGGGTGGCCATCCAAAACGTAAGTGAGTTTCGACAGTTTCTGTGACAGGCGCTGTAAGAGATAATCGTCTACAGCCTGTATTGTGGATCGCCGAAGAATAGTGATTCATATGGTTGGAATGGCTGGGTATCATTGTGTACTATTGGAGATATCACGTTGTTGCATGGAAGTGTTGCAATTAGCGGAAATTGATACGCGCAGGCCTCAGTGCCGGGCTAGAACCCAGATGTGCTCTGGAGATAAGAACCTCGGGTGCGGCAGTGCCCAAACCTATGGGCCGCTGCTGCGGAACTTGCCATTCCCATGTTAAATGCAGCCTGAGTAGGTTCTAAGTTGTTAGTAGTGGGAGCTTAAGGATCCAGGAATTTTCTGAAGTTCGGTTTTGTGTATTATTAACGTATTATAAGGTAAGTTTCTTTATTAAATTATGAGCTTCATTTTGGTTTGCGAGTTTTAAGTAGTATGGACGTACATTTACATCCATACTGCAGTGGTCCATTGGGAGTATGGACGTAAATATATGCCCGAAGGAATGTTTTGGTTAGTATGGTCGTAAATTTACATTGGCCTTTCTGAAGTCATTAATAAAGCTTACTGGTACATTGTAGGTGTTCTTGGAACTAACCTCCACACTAGTGGTCCACTTGGAACTTGTGTAAACACTTCCACAGTCTACCTTCTACACTACATTCTAGCAGCGAAACTCGCAAGTTATTTATATTGTGCCGTTTTTCCTGTAAAATGTTGCAGATGCATGATAACTTGTAATAAGTTGTAGGAACCTTAATTTTCCTTTTCACAACACTTTATTACGTTTATAAAATATTGTTTTATGGCAGCATATCTGAGAATCGGGCAGGTGAATTATTATAAGCAAAACAGTATTTTTATGGCACATCATGTGCAAATATAGTGAAATTTGAAACAAACTTTGAGTAAAGTTATGTGCGCTGTTTTGATTATAAAATTACTGTATAAATAAAAAGTGTGTCTGAAAATTTGGTGTCGCAGCAATACAAAATCAGAAACAAAACTGTACTATAAAATAACTATACACACTTCAGTTCAGCAGATGGCTGCATTGTCCTGCAATCTCATGGGCAAAAAATGAAATAAAATATATATAGCTTCCTTTGGAGATAATAAAAAGGCGGGAATTCAGTATGCTGTGCATTTTAGTATGTGAAATATTGTATACACAAATGCATGTTTTTGTCTGTACAGTTTTTTGAACCATAATTATGGCATCACGTAAAGGAAGACAAGTTTAGAGTGACAAAGAACTTCAAGAATAATTGCTAATTGGGAATCTGCGGGTGAAGACAGGTGATATACGGTCTTTCGTAAATAGCGAATCAGAAAATGTATCTGAAGATATGCAGGTTAGTGATTGCGAAAATATTGCTGTAAATACAAATGACATTTTTCGGTGGAAAAATTATACAGATTTTCAACCTGTTGTACATAGATTTAACTCTTCCCTATCGGGAATTACAGACGACTTTGAACAGATGAAGCTTCAGAATCACAAGTGTTCAAACTATTTTTTGATAGTGATTTGTTGAACATATTGTGCAAGAAACACACAAATATTATTCACATGTGCTCAGTCAGTTCGATGCAAAGGAAAAATCAAAACTTTATAAATGCGTGAAACCTACAGTTGGCGAAATATACACATTCTTTGCTGTCACATTGCTAATGGCACACATTTCTAAAAATTGTGTGAAAGACTATTGGTCTACAAACCCGATCTTACGAACTCCCAATCTTTGGAAAACTTCTTTACCACTATCTGTTTCTCCTTTTGTTATGACTATTGTATTTTTCAGACAGACGGAGCCAACCCGCCGGTAATCGGCTCTACAAAAGCAACACTGTCATTGAAACTATGAAAATAAAATTCAAAGTATTCTTCAAACCTTTCAGTTACTCTGCGTTGACAAAAGCATCATGGTTTGGAAGGGACGCCTTGCAGTACATTCCATCCAAACGTCACAGATTAGGCATCAAATTATTTGTCTTCTGTGACTGCGAAACAGGCTACATACTAAATTTTATTGTTAATACTAGCGCTGACACAAATATTGAACTTGAAGGTTCCCTTGGGATTTCAGGTTCAATTGTGACTACCCCACTGAATCAGTACCTTGGTAAGGGGCATACATTGTTAACAGACAACTGGTACACAAGCCTTTTGCTTTTCCAGTTCATCCTCGACCAAAATACTGGAGCATGTGGTCCTGTTCGTGTGAACAGGAAACATAAGCCGAAGTTTACTACCAAATTGTGAAACACACAACACAGCACCAATTTTGGCAGAAAAATGGCATGATAAGTTTGATGTCTGCATACTGTCTACTATACACAAACATGAAATGCAGAATGTACAAATAAGATCCCGAGCTAACACTTTTGTGAAAAAAACCGACAACTGTTATAGAATACATCCAGGATATGGGAGCAGTAGAAAAGACGGACATTGTAATAAGTTTTGTAGATAGTACCAGAAAATCTCTGAAATGGTACAAAAAAACTGTTTTTCCATGTGTTAGACATGGTTGTGCTGAATTCTCACACCCTGTACAACATCAAGACAGGCAAGAAGTCTACACTTTTAGAATTCTGACAGAATCTTATCACACAGCTAATCGAGGAATTCTGCCCCATTCGCTCTCCTTCTAAAAGTGGCAGATGGTCACAAATGAAGGCACACCCTCCCCGTTGCGTCTTAATGCTAGACATTTCCCAGCTCCAGTTCCAGCCACTGCAGCTAAGACGAAGCCACAGTGGATGTTTCGTGTGTAGTCACACTACAAAGAGGGAGAAAAAGCGTAAGGTCACATTGGGGATGTGCAATGAATGTGATGTTGCACTGTGCATTCATCCACGTTTCAGAATATTTCACTATAAAAAAAACTTTTAGTGGATGTTTGAAGCATTGCATATATTTTGTCACTGTTTTGTTTGCACTGCTGTCATAAGAAGTGTAAATTTTTTGATTAACTTTCAAGGAAAGTACTGCATTATGTAAATAACAAATGTTTGTGTTTCATAATGTTATATAAGTAAATAACATTTTATTTCCTGTTTTAATTTTTTATAGAAGGTAAATTACTGTTTTGCATGCATATAAATTCAAGAACTGTATGACTTACACAGCATGGTCTGTTGTGAAAAATCGGGAAAATGATGTTTGAAGCAGTGCATATATATTGTCATTGTTTTGTTTGTACTGCTGTCATAAAAAGTGTAAAACTTTTTAAAAATAATTTTCAAGAGAAGTACTGTGTTATAAATAGAGCAAATGTTTATCATAATTTTATATATGCAAGTATCATTTTATTTCATTCCTTTAAAATGTCTGTACAGCATAACAAACAACATATCTTTTTTAATATGTAAACGACAGAAGATATTTTCCATATATAAAAATTCAAGGACTGTATGACTAAGACAATATAATTTATTGTAAAAAAATTGAGAAAATATTAAGTATAGCAAAATTTTCGGAAACATGACACAATTTTCTAAAACAACATTTTTTTATGGAATTGTCACAATTAAATTTGGTGGAAAAAATATTTGTTGGGGGGGGGGGGGGGGGAAGGGGGGAACATCTTACTCCAGGGGGATACGGACTATAGAAGAAGAAGAATAAGAAAAAAAAACACCACCTCTTTACTAATGAAAGGGTCAATAATTTTGAATAATTGTTTAAGTTGCCCTGACTTAAGATTAAAAAATATATTACTACAGTATTTTTGAGTGCTGCTTTTATGCTCCGATTTTGAAGAATTTATGTGAAATTGATTTACCTATTGTTTTGTATGTTTACTTAAAGCACCAAATAGTACATAGTGTGACATTCACAGATTTCCATCAGCTTTCCAAATTCTTTCGTTTATGAACATAAGTGAACAAATTATTGCCTGAGTGAAGAGATTTTTTTTTTTTGAAACAAAGTTAAAACATTAAAATGTACTGTATGTTGACAAGTTTCTAAACACGTTTCGGGGGTAAACTTTTTTTTAATGCCAATATCTCGTTTCTAAATTACCTAAATTGCACAGTTTGCATGTGCAACTATTTATTGTAATGTGCTAGTGTTATGTTTATCAACATCGTAAAGAATTTATTATAAAAAAATGTTTTTATATTTTTGGGGGAATTTTGACATAAATTTTTATGTTCTGGGGAAATTTTTCCATGCTAGTAATTTTGTCCACCTCTGAATTGTAGATGAGGAGGAGTTGTAAATAAATATTATGCCAGTACGCATCATGCATCAAGTTCATACCCTGATACAGTTTCTTTCATATCTGAAAGTTATTAGGATACAGGGAAGGGCGAAAATGTGTGTTATAAATAAAATGTTATACACAATATGTTTTTTTTTAAGTCCTTTTCCAACACTAAAATAGCATTAGCAACTAATATTCCTAGCGAGGATAGTCACAAAGATGCTGCTAAATGTCTTTCCTAGATTTAAAAAAAAAATTGAAGCTAAACAATTTGCACGATTCAGCAAGAGCAAGAAGGGAAATCTAGATTATTTTCCTGCAACTGATAGGAGTGAAGTAAATCAATACTTATACTCCAAGAGAATCTCAAAACTGGAGTACCAGCTGGGTGCAGCGCACACCACTGCTCGACAGAGTAATAATGATACATTAAGACACGGCTACCACCAGCCCTGACACTGAAATCCTGGTTCCTGTATATAAAAATCCTGTAAAATTATGGAATTAAAAAGAAATTGCAAATTACAGAAAAAGAAGTGGATATGAAAGACAGTGGTTTTGGCTTGGAATGTACAAACCATGGTAATTTTCTCCACTCCCACTTATACTGACGTTTATATGATGTACCTGCGATAATTTTTATTTCCTCACCATTGTGATATCAATGCCAAACGCAAAACACAGTCATCAAATTCGGAGCGCATATGTAAAAACTACAAGGGGGTGGGGGGTCGTAAACACGTGGCAGCTCTGGTTTTGTGGTGTGACATGATGCCATGGGGGGAGGGGGGTCCGACCTACACATAACTGAAGGGTCGCTGAGAGAGAGAGAAGGGAGAGGAGTGATGTAAGAGGGAGAGATGAGACAACAAGCAGTCCTGCCACTTTTCTCACTACCCCGGACTATTTATGGCTAAACACTCCCTCTTCCTCGTTTTTTTTCCACCATGTATAGCGCGTACCCCAGAGATTTTTTCCTTTATTTGAGCAAAAAACGGTGCGCTATACATGAGTAAATACGGTATTTGTGTACATGATCTCCATGCCTCCCACACATATGGCGGACCCAAACAATGTCAAGAAAACTTTCAACAGACCATAATGCCGCCGCCACTTGCTTGTGTTCGCCCAGAAGCGGTCAGGGCGTTTATTTTTGGAAGTTTATTACCGGACATGCCAGCACTCATCTGTTGAATAGTGCAGAGAATTTGACTTCAAAATAGCAACCTTCTGCTCAACAGAAGCAGTCCAGTTTTGCCCACACACGTGTGTAATCACCAGCTGTCTGCTTACAAACTCTATATGCACAAGGATTCTCTGTCATTCACATAATAAGTTGCTTAATTGCAATGTGCTGGTGGGTCCTCACACAACTTCACAGCAAACTTTCACCTCCGACATGAACAATACATGGTGCTCCACAAATTCCATGCAGCTTGTTAACAATAGTTGTACCTGCCTAGTCAAAGTGGATGGGTGGTATGGAAGCAGAGTGCCTACATCTTGCCTTATATAACCACCAATCATATTCCGAGCAAATGCCATATTTCATTGGCAATGCACTTCTTACATCAAATGCAGAAAGTGGTCATGACGTGGTTCAACAATGTATTTACTTGCTCATATCAATCGAAGGGTTTACGGAACAAGCATGATCTTATTACACACATTCTGAGGAGAAAATAGACGGCACAAAAATGCATGACCCCGTGCTAGGATAACAGCCACTTTGGTAAAGACGGAACAGTGAGCAAGGCAGTGACATACCTGAGCCTCAAAGTTGTCGCTCGCCTTGCAGGTGCCTGGCTTGCACATGACCATTCCTCGCCGGATGTCATCCCTCTTGAGGCCTCTCACGAGTGCCCCCACCTGGTCTCCAGCTTGTGCCTCCTCCAGGATCTGGTGGAACATCTCCACACCCGTCACTACGCTCTTAAACACCTTGGTGTAGCCGACAAACTCGCAGTCTGCACCCTTCTTCAGCGTCCCTCGCTGCAGCCTGCCCGTCACCACCGTGCCTCGACCTGCAACACAACCATGGCGTCACTTGCCTCGAGAGCTTTGCTGGGGGAGATTAACACAGTACGTCACTTGACAGTCAAGGTTGTGGCTGGCTATTTGCTCGCACCTTGACGAGAAAAGGCTAATATCCCTACAAATTTAAACAGCATATTTTCGTAAATCACTTCAATGCCTGATTTTAAGTCTGTTTTTTTAATAATTTGGTCAGCCCAGTTGCTACCACAATTATAGCTGTGTTCCTATTTTCAAATTTATAAAATTATAAAAATTTTAAGGAGGGGGAGTGAGGGGGAAAAGATCAAAAGTTTTTTGTTTGTATTTAGAACAAAGATTCGAGTGAATATGCTAGAAGGAACAAATTTTAATACTATTTCAAATTTTTTTGGGATGAGGGCGTTCGTTGCTGTTATGTGAGCAAAAAGCAAAATTCTTCTAACTACATAACTACAGGAACATCATGTTCCTCTATTCTAGATCAGTGTCATAATCAGAGCAAAACAATCCACTATCATGTTTGTAATTCTCTTCTAAACAATGATTTCGTAAAAATTACAAGTTCTCTTCATACAACTTTCGAGGCATTTACAGTATATAAATTATGTGAAATACGTGTACTGTAATTCCAAGTATTTTATCAGTGTGTTTGAGAAAGGGAGGCAATATTGAAAATTAATTTTACTCAGTTACTTTATTTTACAGAAGTGCTATTCCTCAATTCCAGGATAAATTCATTTTCAGATTATATGTCATTTATTAGTCAATTGATAGAATTCTAAAATCCAATCCAGTAATTGCTCATTTGTTATATATTATTAATATTTTGTTATGTTTCTGGTGCATGTGATACGTGCACGCTCCTAGAAGAGGAGGTTGCAGACATGGCCCTTGGAAGGTGGATAGGGGATGTTCCTTATGTCTTGGGGTAGTAAACCCTCATCATCAACATAGAGAATTATAGGTGTTAGTCATGTAAAAATTTGTTATTTTATATTTGTACCATATATTGTTCAACTTGTATACATTATCTGTGACTACCTTTTCCTTTTATAAGATTTCTTTTAGACTGCATGGTTTCTGCAAAATGACATGTCAAAGTCAAAATTTTACTATTTTTGTATTGTAAATTAAAATAAAACAAACTATTTGGAGAAAGTTAGAAAAGGGCAACTGAAAGATCTTGTCTTAATCCACTTTAGGTACGATTAGCAAAAGTTATTTTCTATAAATTTAGGCACTGCCACAAAGAAAAAATATGCAAGGATTTCCTTATTTTCAGCAATTTTTTGAAATTCAAAAAAACATGTCCTTGTACAATTTCACAGACATCTTGAAGTAGCTCTTGGCATCACCTTTCAGTATGAATTATCTCAGTTCTGTGCATATTTTAGTTTTCGTTATTTGTACATTTCTAAAACATAAAGTGAAATTATGATTTTGAGAAAGATTTATGCAAAAGCTATACACTCAAGAAAGTATTTTTGTGCAAGGAAAGAGTAACCACTAATAATGTTGAACAGTTAAACAGTACGTGGCACTAATATAAAATAACACATTTCTTCATGGCCAACAACCTTAACAGAAAATAAAATTGTAACGCAGCGGCGTTATCGTTGCGGCAGTGGTTCATTTAACAAACACGTAACACTAGCGCCCGTTGCCATCCTCTATGGACGCCTTGGTATCCCCTCCCTTCTTCTGTCTGCACCCTACCGCTTTATCCACTTCTTATTTTATGATGTCATGTATTCAATCATAGTAGGTTTGAAATTTTAATTTGGCACTCTCCGACCAGCCTTCATCACGACACGCAGTGTCTACTTCATTGCCCAACGACATGCAGTATTATACTGTGACGTGAGCTGGGATATCTTTTAATCGTGCAGCACAGCAAATATCATCAGCGATTTAATGTAATACAAAGAATGTTATTACTTTATTTGAGTTAGTTTGTACGCCGCAGTGAGGGTGAAACGATTCTGGCCAGTTGTAGACAGCCTTTTTAAATACATTTTTTCATGGGCATTTAAGAGTAGTTTTGGCTTTCCGGGCGTGCAGTAATTAATAGTAATTTATAGAGATTTTGGAATCTTGTTAAGTTATTTTCTTAATGTATATAATATAGCCGTGTGTGTGATTTTGGATCTCAAATGTGGTTTACCATAGCTTGCTACTGCAGCCCAATTTGTTCATGCCCAACCAGATTGGCTTCACTACTGCATCCACAGCTCGCCACAGTTTTGTTTATTTCTCAATGGTGCGTGTCAAAGTTTTTACAACAGAGGGCCTTGATGAGCTGTTTTTTAATACTGCTGTTCCTCTGCCAAGTACGGTTTTTAATATTAATTTTTAATATTAATTTTTAATTTGTACCTTTCACTGTAAAGCGCCTTGCTGGGCTTCTTGCCGCCGCTTCACAGCTGTATAATTTGTGTCCATAATCAACACAAAATTTAGAATGGTGTGCACATAAGAGCACTACGGTGTTTTTGGAGTGGTGTAATTTCAAAAGAGGAACAATTTAAAGAGAGTTTGTTAATCAAGTAATTTTTCTGATGTGCATAAGCGTATAGTTAATTTTCTTACGCACATATTTTTTAGCCCTCTTGTCAAGTAATTTTTCTGATGTGCATGAGCGTATAGTTAATTTTCTTACGCACATATTTTTAGCCCTCTTGTCATTCTCCCTCACAGCCCTATTACAAGGGTTTGAACATGAAGTTAAAATATTGTCACATTTCACCTTATATTTGGAATGGTTGTAATTAAGGCGAGTCATGAATCTCATCAAGGCTTATTAACTGGCTTGTGTTCAAGGTTAACCTGCTACCGCTTGGGCGGAAATTTTCCAGAGTGCTTTAATTAATCAAATGTTCAAACCAGCTGACTTGAAAAATAACTATATTAAATGAGATGTGTAACATTTTTAGTCATTATAATCATTGTGTGTGACGTGATGTTACATCAGTTTGATATTACAAATATTTGTTGTAGCTTACAGCTGTTTGCATATATTCTTATGTGTAATTCTAGTCAATGGCAAGTATCAGCTGAGCTGGTACGTAATAATATTGAAAGAGATGTGTAAGTTTAGTCACTGTATCTAACTTGTTACATCAGCTTGATATTGTTAGTTACTATTTTCGCAGTTTACTGTAGTTTGCACATATTCTAGTTAATGGCAAAATATCAGTTGACCTGGTAGGTGATAACATTGAAAAGAGATGTACGACCCCTTTAGTGATTATAGTCACCGAGACTGACGTGTTGTCATGTCATTTTGAAATTACCAATATTACCTTTGTAGCTGTTTGTTTTACATTACTTGCATGACTCCAGTCAATGGCAAAATATTAGCTGAACTAGTAGGTAATGATGTTGTTGAGAAGCGTTTGTAATTATTTTAGAGTGATCTTGGTTAGTTATTTGACATGTTGTACATCAGTTGGCAATACTCAATATTTACTCATGGTTCAAGTTTTGGTCTCAATAATTGTAATAACGAATTATTGGGTAAACTTTCAAGTCAATGGACTACACGTAAAGGATTAATATTCCTGTGCCATGTTGGCATATTTTAATAATAGTGTGATAAGGTACACTATGAGAGAACAAAATTGTGGGAATGATCAGTCATAAATATTTTTAATATTATTAATTGAAGGGCTATGTACGTTTGTTAAATATGGTTACAATTTTGTCACGTTAATTGCATCATACTGTTGCCAATTGCCATTCTTGTTAAAACTAAATTGATTCAAAGAAACAAAAATAAAATGAAATGGTTCATTGTCATTGTTTTCTGTTAATGCTTTGGAACTAAGTGTTTTGATTTGTGTACATTTGCATCAGTATGGTGCAAAATGCTTCAAATTATTAACTAATATGATTTCATTTTATTCTGGTCAATAAATGTGTTAATGGTTTCAGATATGAAAGTCAAGGGTATTTTGAAGGCCTGAACACTGGCTCTGGATTCTAACAAAAATAATACTAGACCCATCCTTAAAAAAGACAAAAGACAATCACACATCTTCTAGTAACTGGTTCCCAATAAAAACTGAACAATTGTTTTTTTTATCACAACTAAATGCCAGCGCTCTTCTCTCCAACATATTGCTATGCTATACTGTAGTCATATGCCTGAAGAAGATAACAATGTGATTCATTATAGTAACAATACACATGCACAATATTGACCGGCTCACCAGGAATAGAATAAACATTTTCAACAGGCAGCAGGAATGGCTTGTCGAGCTCTCGAACGGGAGTTGGTATGTGCTTGTCAATCTCTTCCAGAAGTTTTAAAATGGCATCCCTTCCTGCAGGAATGCAACATTACATTAATCTTACCATTACATAAAATTACTTGGTATACATCCTGCATAGCACAGAACACCATTAATTCCTCATAATGCCACTTACGACAGACTTTTTTAAACTAAAGCTTGCTGACTGAGAGCTACTAAACAATCAATTCTACAAGTATAGTTAGTGACTTTCAACAGTCGTCATAATGGTATTTTATGTCAATGTTTGAAATTTGCTTATAAAAAACCTGTTGCACACCTGCCTTGCATAACTCACTGCACAAACTGTTATGAGAGATAAGAAACATCAATGCAAACAAATTTATATTAATAAATGCACGTTTGTTAATGTCACTGGTTGGGACCAACAGATATTCAAAGTGATGAAACGAAGCTGGGTATGAAAGTGACTGCGACAAAAATTACTCTCAGTTACAACCACCAACAGCATTACGCACACAATGATGGTGAAGCAAGTGCATAAACAGTTCCAGTAGCCAATGCAATTCTTGCACCAAGATCCTCACCCAATTTAAAAGCACTTTCATGATTTTAATGTCTCCCCAGAATAATAAATTACAGTGACCGGACAACAGATCCACCATGACATTCAACAGTTCGCAAAAGTTGTGTAAATAATCCCTTAAATCTTGGCTGAAGTCTGCTGGTACACCATCAAGTTGAAATGAAACTATTTTGTAACATCTTTGAGCAGTTCAGGCTGCTCCAGGTGTCAAATGCATGTCAGTCATTTCAGTAGTTGCAAAAACCCCCCATGTCACTGCTCAATTGGACTACCAAGAATAAATAATAATGCAGTCCTTTTACAGTTTCGTTGGATGTTTTGAAACAAACCCTTGAAAAATCACCCTAGGAGTATCATGTTAACATGTTGACACATGACGCTTTTTGAACAATGTAATTTTAACGACTTCAGTTCCATCCCTAAGGTCCCTCGCACGGAGTTTCAAGGTTAATTTCATTACGTTAGGAAGAAAGATTGTACTGTCAGCATTACAGAGTGTTTTATTCACTGGTCCACCGTAATTATGCTAGAAGGGAAAACGAGTTCATTTACTCCCCGCTAGATCACTCTAGTAGTATTAACGCTTGTCATTTGTTTTGCATCCCCTTCCAGATGACCGCTGATGTCACAGGGGCAGTCATGCATTCCCATCCCATCGCTCAGGGACCACCCCTCACCCTATTGGCAACAGCCAATGAGAGTTGGGCACGGCCCACGATGAGTATAAAAGTTGAGACGGCCCGTGTCTCAGATGCCAGTCCTCGGTTGTCTAGCACGCGTTGCTCAGATGCCGACCAGCCTGAAGGCCATTCTTCGTTCCCAGCACGCGTCGCTCAGGTCTGACCAGATTACCCAGCCCCAGTCGCTCAGGAATTGACCAGATTGCAGTGTCCAGCACATGTTGCTCCGGCACTCCCTAGTTTAAACCCGTTTAAGTTTTGTATTGTTACCGCTGTTCTAGCACGCGTTGCTCAGAACCTCCCCTTACGGTAATACATTATTGTACGCTATTTCTAATGTAAATGTTGTCTACTGAAATTATTAAAATTTTTGGTAGCATTGATGGAAACACATTTCATTGTTACCATTAAAAATATCAGCACAAATTACAGTGTGTAGGCTCTAATAACATGGTGTGATTTTTTTTGTCCGAGGAAGAAACTTGAATACGCGGAATGGAGTTTGTCAATCTAATGCTTCTCCCCCCCCCCTTTTTTTTTTACTCATTCTTGCCATCCCACTCTCCATCTCAGAAAGTTTCGCAGTGCTACTAGTAGGCCGAAAATTATACACATTTTAAATTTAACTGATTTCATACTTATTACAGAAAAATAATGATTTTTGAATTTGTAATTAACTGACACAAGATTTTAAATTCTGAATATTTATAATATATTTAGATGTGATGGCAGTACAGTTAAAATCTGAAGTTGGCAGAATTGATGACATGACATGGCGTGTTGCTTGCTGCTGAACAAGTGTTAATTTCTCTTCCTGCAAAAAATAATTAAAATTACCACATCAAGTTTGTATAACTCGTGTTTTTTTTCCTACCTAGGGAAGCTATGATGTTGTGATAAATCTCTGTTTCCTTGGCAGGACTCTAACATGTGTCATGACCACTGCACGTGAAATGGTACTATGCGTTTCCGTTGCGTGAATATTGGACGTGTAAAATCTATACGTCTTAACCATAAACTTGACGTGTGATGTCTCTTCAACATAATAAAATTGACTTCACCTCGTCAGTGTGAATCTTCCTGCTGCAACCAATGGAGTTTGACAGACAGTACAATATTTCAGATGCCAAGAAACTGTACTGTTTACCCAATGGTAAAAATTGCACGCTCATATCCTGAAGAATAAATGAGCTACCGGATGAGCCACCAAGATGACATTTCAAGACCACCTAGTATTATAGCATGCTGAGGGATGGCACTAGCATTAATTGCAGACAATGCAGCAGCTGGAACTTCAGCCGGCAGGTGACATCACACGTCCTGAGCATGACACGTCACCACCCGGACAAGGACGAGCCAGGAGAGTATAAATACAAGTACACAGCCCTTGCAATACCAGTGTGTTCCTTCTCCGCACTCATGGTGCAGCAGTTCGCTCCACCACTTCGTGTGCTGGGACTGGGGCTATCTTCTGCCACACAGCCCTTGCAATACCAGTGTGTTCCTTTTCCGCACTCATGGTGCAGCAGTTCGCTCCACCACTTCGTGTGCTGGGACTGGGGCTATCTTCTGCCACACAGCCCTTGCAATACCAGTGTGTTCCTTCTCCGCACTCATGGTGCAGCAGTTCGCTCCACCACTTCGTGTGCTGGGACTGGGGCTATCTTCTGCCACACAGCCCTTGCAATACCAGTGTGTTCCTTCTCCGCACTCATGGTGCAGCAGTTCGCTCCACCACTTCGTGTGCTGGGACTGGGGCTATCTTCTGCCACACAGCCCTTGCAATACCAGTGTGTTCCTTCTCCGCACTCCTGGTGCAGTAGTTCGCTCCACCGCTTCGTGTGCTGGGACTGGGGCTATCTTCTGCCACACAGCCCTTGCAATACCAGTGTGTTCCTTCTCCGCACTCATGGTGCAGCAGTTCGCTCCACCACTTCGTGTGCTGGGACTGGGGCTATCTTCTGCCACACAGCCCTTGCAATACCAGTGTGTTCCTTCTCCGCACTCATGGTGCAGCAGTTCGCTCCACCACTTCGTGTGCTGGGACTGGGGCTATCTTCTGCCACACAGCCCTTGCAATACCAGTGTGTTCCTTCTCCGCACTCATGGTGCAGCAGTTCGCTCCACCACTTCGTGTGCTGGGACTGGGGCTATCTTCTGCCACACAGCCCTTGCAATACCAGTGTGTTCCTTCTCCGCACTCCTGGTGCAGCAGTTCGCTCCACCACTTCGTGTGCTGGGACTGGGGTTATCTTCTGCCACACAGCCCTTGCAATACCAGTGTGTTCCTTCTCCGCACTCATGGTGCAGCAGTTCGCTCCACCACTTCGTGTGCTGGGACGGGGGCTATCTTCTGCCACACAGCCCTTGCAATACCAGTGTGTTCCTTCTCCGCACTCCTGGTGCAGCAGTTCGCTCCACCGCTTCGTGTGCTGGGACTGGGGCTATCTTCTGCCACACAGCCCTTGCAATACCAGTGTGTTCCTTCTCCGCACTCATGGTGCAGCAGTTCGCTCCACCACTTCGTGTGCTGGGACTGGGGCTATCTTCTGCCACACAGCCCTTGCAATACCAGTGTGTTCCTTCTCCGCACTCCTGGTGCAGCAGTTCGCTCCACCACTTCGTGTGCTGGGACTGGGGCTATCTTCTGCCACACAGCCCTTGCAATACCAGTGTGTTCCTTCTCCGCACTCCTGGTGCAGTAGTTCGCTCCACCACTTCGTGTGCTGGGACTGAGGCTATCTTCTGCCACACAGCCCTTGCAATACCAGTGTGTTCCTTCTCCGCACTCCTGGTGCAGCAGTTCGCTCCACCACTTTGTGTGCTGGGACTGGGGCTATCTTCTGCCACACAGCCCTTGCAATACCAGTGTGTTCCTTCTCCGCACTCCTGGTGCAGCAGTTCGCTCCACCACTTCGTGTGCTGGGACTGGGGCTATCTTCTGCCACACAGCCCTTGCAATACCAGTGTGTTCCTTCTCCGCACTCCTGGTGCAGTAGTTCGCTCCACCACTTCGTGTGCTGGGACTGGGGCTATCTTCTGCCACACAGCCCTTGCAATACCAGTGTGTTCCTTCTCCGCACTCCTGGTGCAGCAGTTCGCTCCACCACTTCGTGTGCTGGGACTGGGGCTATCTTCTGCCACACAGCCCTTGCAATACCAGTGTGTTCCTTCTCCGCACTCCTGGTGCAGCAGTTCGCTCCACCACTTCGTGTGCTGGGACTGGGGCTATCTTCTGCCACTCAGGTCTTCGCCCAAGCCTTCACAGATGTCTGCACCTCGCCCACTACCTTCAGAAACTCCCTTTATTTAAGTCATCAAACATTTAACACTTCTGTTCCCTTCAGGAAATACAGTTCCCTTTAGGACAACAAGCAGCGTTAGTTAAGTCAAGTAGTTTCAATAACCACTAAGCCTTCCTACCTTGCCAGTTTAGAACCAGGACACCTTCACCTGTTTACCATAGCAAGCTTCCATTCCACTCTCGTTTGATAGGACCAACCACAGTATTTATTTCCTTTCAGGAATAAACATTTCTTTACCCATTATTCCCAGTATTGTTTGTACCGTTCCTAGTAAACATCAGGTCCGCCAAGCGAAGGCAGGAGACCGCGGAATATATTTTCTAAACCTAGTGCAGGACTGCGAATTCTCCTTCAGTATTCCGCAGTTATGGAATACGTAAAGTGATGTGGAAACCACATAAAACAGAAAGTGGATTTCTCTTCTCTTCTTCCACTCGACAGCCTACACAAAGCCTGATGAGTGCTTCGCGCTCTGAGTTGAGAGGAAGGCAACCAGCTCTGTTGGTGGCTTATCTTATTTCAGTGATACACTGTCCACATTTGGTTTTCTTTAATCACTAGCCGTTTCTGATACAGTTTTTTTATTATGGTAAAAACCTTTTATTTTCCTATTTTCAGGGATGCATTACTCCCTTCATACTCACTTAAGGTCATAAATGTACAGGTATTTTCTACTTCATTTTCCTTAAGGAACCACATCCCATACGTTGAAATATACATATTGTAGATAAACATGCTATATACATGAATAGCTAGGGCATCTTTCAGCACCCACACCTATTCATGATTCATACTCCCTCACGGCAAAACAAATGACTTTTGCAGGACTTCTAAGGACTTTTTAAAAGTTTATTTCTAAGGACTGTGCTGATTCTCCTGTACGGCCTATATAGAACACTTCACTGCATGGTTGACATCTTGCCTTGTGCTTGCCTGTATCACAAGTAGAGTTGTTCCGATACAGATACCAAGTATCGGTATCGATCGATACTTCACCTTTTTTAATGTATCTGTATCGGGTATGGTATCAGGCTGATACATTAGTATTGGTTGTAGACAGTGAAATCAGGATATTACACAAAAATTACTGTATTTCAACTAGTATACGCCACACATTAAAGAAAAAGAAGTACAAATAAATTGCATCCACCAACAATTTTTTTGTGGTCCCGGCAAAATTCCTATGAAAATAATGTTAACATAAACCGCTTGTATCGTTTATCGCATCGTCAATCAAAGTATATTTCGGGTCCCTTCACCAAATAATTCCCATAACTATTGTTTTTAAACTGGTTGTTTGTGCAAGCGTCTAGTAACTGGATGTGAAATACGTCACACGTGCCACCGTTTATAACTACTCTGCGGCACGCTGTCCAAGTGTCTTGTCTTCCCAACAAGTCTGTCGACACTGCGGCGTGGTGCGGCGAGCAAGTCTGGCTTCCTACTCACCTGACGAGCGGGGAAGTGGTTCCCTACAGCAAGGAGCATGGCAACCTAGTCTCTTCTCTCTCATCCCTCTTTCTCACTCAGCCACGCACCTTCCTTCCTCCCCTTACATGCTAAGCTGCCGAGAGGGGAAGCTGATGTCTGGCACACCGGCCACAGAACAATGTGTGCCTGGTGAACGTAGAAATTTTATCAAGATTACGTATCACTCAAAATAGTTGCGCTTGTCATCACTTGTATTTCAAAGCAAATGGTTTCACCTGAAAATGTTACGCAAAACATTTTAACGAAGAATTATTATTTGTAAAGATGTTTTCTATTATGATTAAAGGTTGTTTTTCCCCATAAGGTTGGTGTTTCATTGTATATGGTGTAAAATTAAAATGAATTCAAACCTTAATATTTATTTAACTCAAAGGACAGCATCTTCGCAAATAAAATTATACGCTGAAAAGCATATACTTAACCCCTTGTCACCAAAAACTGTTTGGACATTGAGCGACTTGTTTTATAATTGAGAAGTTCATTTTAAGTAACTTCTTGCAGGGAAATTGGAGGATTTATATTGATTAATTTTAATACAGAAGCATCTTTTGAATAAACCGACAAAATGGAAGGGCCCGAGTGCAGTGTAACTTACGACAGGAAAATCAGATGACGTGATTTTCAATCCCTAAATATTAAAGAGTGAAGAAATCAATTATAAGCACCTTATTTATTTATTTCTGTTTCAAAATTACAAGTTTTCTTTGCAGGAAAATATAATTAATTACTTAAAAAGACAGACATTTTCCATAGGCGCCGACATGCAGTGGAGTGGAGGGGTAATCCTTCCACCGCCACCCCTCCTCCACCAGATCGATCCACCCTCTCTCAACTGACAGAGTGCGCGTGGGACATTCAAAATTTGACTTGCATTCAGTGTCATATTATTTTTATTTTCAGACGGTTTCAAAGTTTTAGGTCAGCTTGCATTTAGTGTCGTATTACAATAAATTATATATGGTATTTTGAGACATTATCTTTATTTAAAAAAATTTAGGAGAAATGTTATTTTAACGTATTATTTACAGTAATACTTTTTCTAAAATTCAGTGCGAAGACATTGGTATCTCCATTGGTATCATGGTATCAATATCGGAAAACATGGTATCAATATCGGAAAACATGGTATCAATATAGGAAAACATGGTATCAATATCGGAAAACATGGTATCAATATCGGAAAACATGTTATCAATATCGGAAAACATGGTATCAATATCGGAAAACATGGTATTGGTACAACACTAATCGCAAGAAAGCCATTTTTTGTACAACTCTTTCTCGAGCCACAGTGTATTAAAGATGCACTTTCCTGGAATGTTTGAAGACAAATATCGCATGGTAAAATCACACATAGATGTACATTTCTATTACAGACGAAACTACAGTTATAGTTTTCATGAACAAATAATATCATACTGCAGCTACTTGCAACTAGCAACTAACTATCTCTGCTCTGTGGTAATTAGAATCACTTCGAAACCCTGATACATAAAAAAACTGGTACTTTCTACAAGAAATCTGGCTCATCATGCCAGATTCATGCAACAAGAAGAGACAAGAAACTTTTTCTGTATCTATTCCGGGTCACGATAATTTCACAAGTTTCTTTACCACGACATTTTGCTGGAAAATGGCATGCAAAATAATAGTTACACTAAGAAACAAATACTATTAAAACTTCAACAGAGCAAAAATAAAAACAGAACTAAGTATGAGCAGAAACAGAGAACTTGCGAGACAACTTAGGCATAAGTGCTACAATGGATAGTTCATTGGAAGATTCCATGCAAACTTGCATGGCTGGTTCTGTGGATGATTTCATAAAAGATTTGGGCATCCGCTGGCCATTTCATGGAGGTTTTTGTAATTGGTCGGGTGTAATTTTCGATGGAAGGTTTCTTACAAAGTCAAAATTTTAGCCAATCAAGAGTGTGGGGTGGAATGCGGTATTGACAATAGTTGTAATTGTATTTATTCTGTGTAGAAAAACAGCACTAAAAACATTAAACAAGAATAAATAGTAACTGAAACAACCGTAAAAATATATACTGGTGCTGTAATACCATTGTATGAGAATTATGCTAAACATTTGTTTTTTTTTAACACAAAAGTTTCATTTATCACAAAAAAAAGATTCAGTGCATAAGTTGAAGCAAAATCATTAAAAATATACTTGCCACTTGTGCAGCAGCATGTATCGTTGGACAGGTTATTCCATAGAACCCTCCATACCTGCTTACTTGCAGGATCGGGTAACAAGTCTTGTGGCAGCTCCTGCCAGAGCTTGGATGGAAAATTTTTATCATGGCATACAAGTTTTACATAGTACCTACAGCTGATAATGCCATAATCATGGTATTTTCGTGCTCAAATACAAAAGTATTTTGGTATGTGATGTGTGTGATGTGACATCCTGAAAACTAGGCCAAATATTTGTACCAAAAAATTGGTATGTCTAACATGGCTGTGGCCCCACTTACAGAAGGGTCTGATGAATGGTGCAATAGTCAATAGCACAATATGCTACCTGTTCAAAAAAAAAGCTGGACACAAAATATTATTTGCGGAGGTGCCAACAATTTGCGAAAGCTATCAGTATTTTGGCTCAAAATTCATAGTTTTCATCATTTTTCGGTAGTGGCAGACAATATTCATTTTGATGTTTTCAACAAAATTATATACAAATTTACAGCACTAGAAAAATAGCAAATGTAAACTAAAAAATGTTTACCTGTCATTCACTACAGCTGTGGTTTTTACCCTTTAGTACAATTCCGAATTATTTTTTAATTGCTACAAATTGTCCTTAATAATAGCCTGTTTGATCTGCTACAGGCCCCAGCCAGCAGTAGGTCTATGGAAGTAAAATCTCTAATTTAAATACTACCCTTTTTGACAACTGTCTCAGATGGTGGAAAATGAAGTATATATTTTGATACCAAGATAAACTACATTTGAAACAGTTTGATGGTAATTAACACCTGCAAAGTTTCAAATTCTTTAAATAGGCCTACCTTGAATGAGTTGAATCATGTTTGCCAACACTAAATCCCGATATGAAGACACGTAATTTTCATCCTCGTCAATTTCACTGTTTTTTTTTTTTTGCTGCAGATAAAACTTCCTATTTACGCAGGATTGTATGTCATTCAATGTGATTCGTAAATGCCCAGCACCAGCACCGTACCAGCAAATCACCAACTCATTGCAGCAGGGCCTTTATTGCCGGCCATTTGTGATTATGGTAAATATATTATGTGTATCATTTCCTAAAAAAGGTATCTTGCACATTACATGTTTTAAGTCACATTTAAAAGTCTTGGTTGTGAATTTTGTTGCCCTAAGAGAATTCACAATTACATTTTAAAACAACTTGTTGGGCAGCGCCACATAGGAAAACCACACCATTTTAACGTCTCGACTTTCACTCCACATCTCATTTGATACTCTCAAATCTCGCTTGTCAAAAATTGATTAATCTGCAACTACTGCAATCAAATTCTCCAAACAAAGATGCTTCTTTTTGAGAAATTATGCTAATATTCACAATTTTTTGCACTGCCAAAAATCTGATAATTTGTTTAACTACTATCATTATAGCAATTATTGAAAAAATTAAGAACTTTAAAGGGCCTTGTAAATAATAAGGACTTTTAAGGGCCATGAAAAAAAAAAAAAAACTTTTAAGGACCCTTAAAAACTAATATAGCAACTAAAGACTTTTTTAAGGACTTCTAAGAAACGTATGAACTCTGTTATTGTTGTGTGACTTCCGTCACGTTTTGACAAAAATTCTGCCTTCATTATGGAAATAAGTTCACACTTTACTCAATTAAGCAAATAAAAGATTAACATACAGTGAACATACCTATTTCCGGCCTCTTTCCTTCCAAAGCACAGAGCGCTGAACCTGCTACAAATGGCACATTCTCTCCATCATAACCCATTTCTGTCATCAGCTCTCTGATTTCCATCTCGACTAGCTCCACCATCTCTTTGTCAGCAGCATCAACCTGCAAATTCAAGTAACTATAATAAACTTTGCGCACATATATGCACACAAATACAAGTGCATATATGCACACGTGTGTCCACACACACCCCCCACCACCACCTCCACTCCCTCTCACACTTTCACTCACTCCCCCTTTAAATCTCACTTGCACCCTCTCACACTCCCTCTATCTCTCTCTCTATACACATAAATAAATAGCAGCACGATTCTGGTTACGTCTCTTCATGTTGGATCAATTGAAAAAGGACTGTGTGGAAATTACAACCTAAGAGTTCATTTAGACAGTAAGTCTGAGTGATGTTACAACTTGAACCGGCAGGTGTGCGGGAGTGGGTGACAGTCTGTGCATGCACGCAAAGCATGCGTTTACACACAACTTAAATCTTTCATCACAGTTTACAATGCAGTGATACTGGTGGTTATAATGAATGATTTAAAATGTATTAAGATGAGTAACATATTTTCCTGTTTTAATTATATATTGAGACATATCATTTCATATATGATAATAATTAAATTATATAATACTGAGAGTAAAATTGATACCAAATTGACGCATGACATAATTTCATTAATATTAAATAGACTTCAACTCATCAGTGCGCATCACTCAGTCGCATGTTTCCACAAAGTTGTTTGAATCTACACACCACGAGACACCAAGATGGTAGTCTACCCAAGGCAAAGGATGGACGCTCCACGCCAGACTTGTACTGTTCATAAGCCGAGCCACCGAGACCATCCAACAAATGCTAAATTGCACCGCCAGATGGCACCACTAGTACGACCGCCACATGAAACTTGGATCCAGCACCAGCCAGCAACATCGCTCGCACAGAGAATCAAGCGCCACTTCACAGCTACCACCCTCTCCACAACCGACCAAAGGAAGAGTATAAGTACTGGGGCCTGGCCCTTGGAATGCCAGTGTGTTCTGTTCCTTCACCGCACGCTCGTGCCGAAGGAACCATCACCTTCCTCGTCTTCACCACACCCCGGTGCCGAAGCCGAAGACTCCTGTCGCCGTCTCATGTGATTACATGTAAACACGTCCGACCCCTTCAGGGCAACCAGTAGAGCAGCCAAGTTTAAGTTACTATAATAGTACTTTGTCTACCTACCCCATTAGCTTAGGAACTGGTAGCCTTCACCTGTCGACGTGTAACAGCTTCCATAAGCTTCTGTTGAAGTAAGGAGCAGTGCAACACCACCCTGTTTATTTCCATAACTGCAATAAACAAGATATAATCTAATTGACGGTATCTTTCCGTAGACATAAAACCTCTCCCTGTAGACATCAGGCCTGTCAGAGGGAAAGCGCAGGTGGTCGGGGGAATTCTACTCAAACTGCCACATACACTAGTAGAGTAGCTACAAGTATTCTGGATGGCCATCCTTTCTGTGCACCATGATGTACGGAACGGTAGAGCCCTGACTCTGCCAAATATGGTAGAAGTACAATATGGGAAAATAGCCGAAAAAAAGTGAGACACTGATGCCAGCAGTCCTAGCGGTTTGTGCTGTTCGTACAAAGATAAGCTTTGCATTGAACGGGTAGTTTTTGAGTATTTTGGATGCTTTTTAATTCAAATTTTCTCGCTTGCATGGTTATTTATATTGGCAGGAAAGATTTATGCAGTTTTGGGCTGCAATAATTACAACATTGCGAACTACAGCAAGTCCTTTTTAAGATTTCTAAAGGATGCAAGTCGGTAAGTACACGAGCTGTAGTGGATAACATTTTCCATTTAGTGTTATTACTGTCTGTGTGTTTTTATTGAAAATTCCATTCACACAATACCTTACTTTACTTAAATACTGTTTTGTCATTTCCTAGGTGCAAGCAATGGGTGGAGAAATTGTAAGAGCAGACCTGGATGTAATGAAGAAAAAAAGGGACTGGCAATTTATACCCACACGAGAATAGTGTGTCCCAACCTTTTCAGAAAAGAGGATTTTCGCAATCCAAATTTGCTTCCACAAGACCAAGAATGAAGTCACCTGAGTGTCATAGCTGCTATTTCTAATCTTGTACACTGAAGAGCTTTGCGAAGTTTGATAGCTCTTAACCTGAAAAGTGCAGGTTTGTTTTTATTGGAGTGACAGCTTCGAAATATAAAAGTAAATAATGTTTACAAATTATTAAACTAGCTGAAGTATCTTGTTAAAGTGTGTGTTTAGTCCAGCAAGTTGAGCTAGGGATATAATTGATTGATTGCTTCAGAAAAGTTGTTAACATAGGTATGTTTGTCAGTGATTGCTCGTACAATGTTTACATAATCAGTGTTCATGTATTAAACTGATTGGGGCCTCTTAAATGTTTGTATAGTTCAGCAAGTTGAGCTGGGATAAAATTGATTAATTGCGTCAAAATAGTGTTTTCATGTGTGTGTCAGTGGTTGCTCGTACAATGTTTATATATTAGCCAAACATTATGCACAGAGCCAGAGTCCCAGCGCCAGCAGGAGAATAAATCCCGAAAACAATGATTCAAGGCACCGGCAGTTTTTTTAAGTGGTGAACGAAGCGTCACGCATCAGTGAAGCTGGGAGTTTCCCCATACTTGATTGCCATGTGTAGCCTATTTGCACTGAGAAATAATGTGTGTGTTTTGCAATTTAACATATTTCTGTATTTTTTGTAATATTGTCTCCTGAAAACATATCTAATTGTATAAAGATTGAACTGAACATTACCTAAATTGACAATGTTACCAATACAATTTAGAAATACGATAGTGGGAAGGGCTATGAACTGGAAGGAAATTGAGGGGTAAAAGTTTGTAGCGAAAATGTACTTATTATGTGTTTTTTTTTTTTAACCCCACAATCTGGTGGCGAGAATAATTCTTCTCCAGCCAGTGCATCGAAGTTCATTCTGTGTGCTAAACAGGATGTACTGACACCAGACACTTTAATTGCAGCAGTGGGTATGTCATCAGGTTGTCTACAGTTGGCAAGACTGTATATATTGTAGTGTGTGAACCAGCTGTCGAGTGAGGGTTACCGTCAAAACTAACCAACAGTAGTAGCAACATTCCTCCTCCTCACCATACTCACATTTGTTTACACAACTGTGTACAAAACTTTCAAACTATAATATTTCACTCCTGAGAGTCATCGTTACATTTCAGTGATATTC
Organism: Dryococelus australis; assembly: GCA_029891345.1. Taxonomy (NCBI): domain Eukaryota; kingdom Metazoa; phylum Arthropoda; class Insecta; order Phasmatodea; family Phasmatidae; genus Dryococelus; species Dryococelus australis. The sequence goes on along the minus strand of CM056998.1, from coordinate 191,368,555 downwards.
GTTATAAATTTTTTGGAAATAAATTAAGGATTTTACTCCCTGAAGTATTCAGTATTTTAACTTTGTGCATACACCTATAGTATTAACTTAAATGAGGTGTTTTTCAGTGAATTATTTTTCCACATTCTGCAATGCAGGTAAGTCACTGATAGTGATATGCACACATTTCATTTCACCTGCTAGCCTATTTACACAGTATTGGAGAAAGTACTTGCAAATTGCATTACAATAACAAGTGCCATGAATTTGAACAGAAAGTATGTTAAAATCATGACCAAGGTAAGTTATTTGAAGTTCAGCTGTTTTAAATTCTGCAACATATTTTCCAGTCTTCTCACCATGAAGCATATAAACATCTGTGGTAATACAAACAGCAAGTACTCGCGTTGGTTATTGGAAGTAACTTGTTCATGATGATCTTATGTTATAAAAATTTGGAAACAAGCTTTGTTATTGAAAGTGAATTACAAAATTAAATGTGCCTAATGCATGAAAATCTTGAGAGGTGAAGTAAATTATTGAGTACATATGTAAGTATGTACTATCAAATATTTTGACCAATTGCATTTTCACCCTAGCGCCAGCTGTACTGCATTAATTGCATTAGTAAAAAAAAAGGGGGGGGGGGATGGTTGATTAAATAAAGATTACCATCTAGTTATGTTCTGAAATACTCTCCTTAATACAGTAGACCTTATTTATAATTTGTGTAGTATTTAAATTATACGTCTCATCTATAATCTCCCCAATGTCACTTAAGTGGCATGATATCAGAGGCAATGGTTCATTTTTACATTTGGTATGGGAGTACCATTGTGTTGTTGAAAGCTCAAAGCATTTTGCAGTCAATGTGTCTGCTTCCTCTATGGATTATCTACACTAGCCAAGAAAATGGATGAATTAAGTAGTACGTTGTGTTCCAATGCACGTATGTACTATATGAACACACCATGTGTGGTGTTCAAAGTAATGATCATAATAGTTCTACAAAATTTAATTGGGGTACTCTCCATAGGCACTGACATAGTTTTGTAATGACATATTTGATATTTTACTATTGAACAAAATTTACTATTAAAATACTGTATTACCGAATTGTAACCATTTCTGAACAAGTGACTTAATAGCATCTCAACTGAACGCTACTACATATTATTAAAATACTATTGTACTAAATCGTAACTTCGAACACAGCCTCACTATGTACAGTATGTTTGGGTGTTGCTGTTTCATTTTACATAAACACGTACAAATAAAACATTTTAAAAGGAATGAGGTGAGTGAGTAATCCATAATTTATAAAAACTTGCTAAATGATGAAGTGATCAATTAGTGCCTATCAAACCAACCTTAGAAAAAAAAAGAGGGGGGGGGGGGAAGAGGAGATTCTCTTGCCCCTTCTGTACTCGACTGTGCCCCTTCAAAACAATTACAAATTTGACAGTATGCCCACTTCAATTCAAATTTTCCCCAATCCAGAGTTGCTCTGTAATACAAAGATACTTTACGTTTTGTTGATGAACAGGCAATAGATATTGCCAAACTACAGAATAGTCCTTGGTGTGTAATTTTTGGTTACAGCCCCCAAAATTTCATAACTGGTCTACTCACATGATGAAGAAGTGACAGAGGTTTCAACTGTTTGTTACTTATGGTTGAAGTATGGCTGCCAGTGGGTTAACCTTAGCTGCCTCTATTTCACTTGAGGCAGTGTAGTTGTGGCATAACTGTACGACAAAACTGATTTATATGTGTAAAGCTGGACTCGCACCCCCTTCTCGCAGTCACATGATCTTCGACCAATAGCAGGGAAACGTTTTTCCATCCTGCAAATATATCTCAAACTTTGAAATAAAATGCAATGCACTGGAAATGTGTTTATTTATCTTGGTGGTAAATTCAGGAAATTTAAAATTATACAATAATTCAGTACACATTTTTATTGTGTAAAAAGAAGAAAGCAGAACAAAACCCTTTTCTGATAGAAATATAAATTTGTGGACAATTTATTTTGTTGCTAATTTAATGATAATAGTATCAAAAAGCAGTAAGTTGGGTTAGTATTTCGGCAACTTGCTTGCGAGGTTAATCTTAAATATCTATAAGACATTATTTAAAAAATTTTTTTGGGTAATGTTCATTCCAGATTTTTCTTGCAGAAATTTAAGTTTGGTGTCAGCTCCATTCCCAAGAATTTATTGAATAAATGCAGTCAGTTATGTATCTGACAAATGAAATCCCATTTATCATTCCACTGTCTTACTTATAATTGATTAACATTTGCCCTTTGTAATTTGCAACATATAAGTATGTGCCCAGTAACATGATTCTGTTACAGCTGATTGTCCTTGTTTCAAGTGATAGTATTTATGTTTTAAGTATATTTTTTTCATACGGCATAGTAATATGAATAAGCAACTATTATATTACATTAGGAAAACAACACGTTTTAATACTACGAGACGACAACTGCACTTAAATCGCGCAAGCCGAACCATGTAAATTTGAATTTCCCGGGTACTCATTAGCACAAGCTGCTAGGTGCGCTGTTATAGTGTGTCTCGCATGTTGGCAATGTTAAAACGCCTCAGTTTCCCATATTGTCCTCCTACCATATTTGACTTTGCCTCTAGGGGTTAGTTTGTCACTTGGAGATTGCTCTTCCTACCGAGCTGCTTGCGCCAGGAGTACTTGTCCGGGTCTGAGGAGACAGCATCCGGAGGCACTCATCCATGTATTGGGACCGTCAGCCTGTGACACCCGACTCTCAGTGTCCACAGCACTCCTTGCGCCGGGCGCTGAGGTAGGGGGTCAGTATTGGGTTGGCGGAGCCGGTACGTGGTTATACACCATACACGGTGTATAATACACGGTACGTGGTTATAGAGGACCACACACATTGTCTGCTCCACTTCCGTGGGTTTTGATTATAGTGATTCTGTCCTTATGCCATACTCCCGTTCGAGTGGTATCTGACAGCGGGTTAAATGGGCAAACGCTACCTCCAGGCACCAGCAGGAATTAAACCCTTCCTTATTGCACTTGCGCACCTCTCTCTATGGGAGAGAGCTCAAGCTATCCACTGCTTAGAGAGACCCACCACGCAAGAGGCACTCCTCGACATCTTCACAGCGCCCATCAAGCTCAACGGAGACACACACCCCGTGTTCACTGCACACCTGAGTGGTTAGGACCAAGCCCACGGGATAGCTAAATTTTGGGGAATCCAGATTGCCGAGGTGACCCCAGTGACAGCCAACACTCACGAGCGTCTGCCTGCCTGCACTGCCAGTTCAAGTCCACACCACAGTGCCAACGCATCTCAGCCACCGCAGGTCCAACAAGCTCGACAGGTTACGCATCGCCCCACAAGAGTGGTTTCACCTAAACTAAACGTAGTCCTCGCAGTACCAGACTTTGTGCCTTGCCACCCGACCTGTCTTATATACTGGACGCGCTCCAGTGCCACACAAAGACTAGTGTCCAGGCATTACCCCCCGGTGCGTCTGTCCTACAAGTTACACAGTACTTGGGCTTGGTGTTTACAAACTATTTGGAGCCAACGAGGTGTCATGTGCTCTTCCATGATGCCAGTTTATTCAGAAGATGTGAATCTATTGAAATGAATTAATATTTCAATAGCAAGTCCTCCGACTTTCCAGCAAAAAGCCACTGAAAACAACCTTTGAATTTGGTAAAACTTATACATCACTCAATGTTTAAAAACATTTAACAAAGAGAGCTCAAGTATACGCCCCTGTTGGAGTATAATTTTATTCAGAACATGACTATTAAATTAATTTACTATTTCACTTAAAAATCATGTTTGTTTTATGCCAGTGATGATTAAACATGGACTTCATGGGGGAAAATGCACTTTTAATACAATTTTTTGATTTTTCAGGGTCAAACAGTTTCAATATTTCAAGGGCAGCAATTTTACAAAGTAATTCTCAGGAATCAAGACAGCTTGTACAATTGAGTGTCTACTGTACTGTTCGGTGATTTAACATACATAGATACGCAGGAGACATGCTATTTGAAACAAAGTTAACTCCATAGCCTCCCTATATAAATATAAATAATAATAATAACAATAAAACCAGATGAAATTTAATATTTTCTCATGAAAAATGTCAACTATATACAAATGAAAATCTAACAAAGCTGGACGGAAAGGTTAAGGACACTACATATTATCTACATATTACAATATATATGACATTTTCATTTCTTCAATCATAGTTGTGACTTATCCAGTGTTCTGTGGATATTACTTCTGCTACATCCGTAGCTATTTCCTTCCACATATGTAGTTAAAAGGAGTTTTAAACAAGATTGGAGTGTAAGTGGATTGTTTTTTAATGTAGTTTAAAACTGAGCATGGTTTGACCAATTAAAGTAAACAAATAAGAACCCGTAAGTAAACCAATGAAAATTTGAAGGGTTTCTTTGTATGAGACAGCTTACATTGCCATTTTAATTACGAACAGAATAGTTAGTTCTTAAAAAAACTGTACTTGTTTCTTGAAATTTAACAGTGGATTTTCAAGTACCTGTTTTTGTAACAACACAATTCAACACCTTAACAAAAAATTTACATTTATGTTCTATATGTTGTATATGTTGGTGAGTTGAGTTGAAATGTGTGTCCAATATCTTATTTACTACGTATTGACGAGTGGCGCTTATATGAGTAATACCAAACACGATGGTGACTCATCCTAATGTGTTATACTAAACCAGGAACCACAACCATAGATTGCTACAAGATTGTTTCCCGTGGAGGGACAATTACATACATGTGGTATTTCCTGATGTTCCAGAACCCACTTTCTCACACTACTCACATAGTACTATGTATCCCGAGAAAGGATCAAACACAACTACAGCATCACTCCCAGCCTAGTGGGTCATTCTAGCACTTGAAATAAATAATGTTTCCAAACGGCTGCAGTAACACGTCAACCTCCCCGACACACCAGCCAGACCAGCAAAGCTTTCCGAAGAGGGCCAAGTGCCCCAGGCCATATAGCAGAGCGCAAGGGTAGATTTCTTCCACCCAGCTCGCTCCAGGCAGATGTCACAGCGCACGTCACACCTCCCACTCCAGCCCAGGCATGGGCCGGCTGAGCGCACTATAGAAGGCCATGCATGGCTGAAGACGCCAGTTATCATCTCCAGTAGCTTGCCTCAACACTTCTGTGCTGGGGCTCTCTACTACCTACCACGTCTTCTAGATCTTCAGCAGCCACCAGAAGCTTCTACCACCAACAACTACCAGAAGCTCTTCAACACCACGAGCCTGCAAGACTTCACTCTACACTTCCCCTGTTGATCCTCCTGGTTCAACAGCCACCGCTACTTGCCGGTGAGTGGCAACTACACCCACTGCACTCCAGGTAGTGGCCTCTTTTGTAAAGTCTTGTTCAGATAACCCCAGGGTAGAATAACTGTGTCTGAGTTATTTTCATAGCTGTCAAAGTTATTCTTATCTTGGATAGCCTAGGAGCAGGTCACTTCCGCCTATAAAGCAAAGATTACTTCCGTTCGCACTTCGCTAAGTAGTAAGAGTCACCAATATTTAATATTTGAATTAAATACAATTTATTCTTATCCTGACAGTGAATATGTTATACAGGTAAATCCTTTCCGACTACTAGGAACTCAACCCTTGTATGGAGCAAGCAGGAGACCAAGTTTTCTAACAGTACGAACCATAGAGCAGGACTGTAGATCTCCTTCAGGAATCTGTACGTCGGAAACATGCACCACTTTCGACAGCCACTCATTCTATGCACTGCGGTGTATAGAAAGGTAGAGCCACAACCTCTAGATGCTCATCCAACAGGAGCAGGGCAGCCACCTCAGGTTGTATCGCTGCCGACGTGCAGCCGGGCCTGGCAGGAGTATTTGCCTGGAACTGGAGGCCCGACTGTTGCTAGACCTCACCCAACAGTAGTAGGAAGACAGTCCCACCGCTCCAGGTTTGTGCGCCAAGGTGCAAAACTGATTGGAGCACAGGGTTCACACAGTCAACTGCTTTCGCCCGACTAGAAGTAAGTTAAATGTCACTTCTGCCTCTGTGCCATTTGGGGAAAGGCATAGAGCTCAAAGGGAGGAGTAAAAGGTGAAGTTCCTTTCTGCTAGGCGAGTGTGTACCCATAACCCCTCTGCACTTGGCGGAGACACCCACAGGAGAAAGGGCAAGCTGCCCAACACCTAGAGAGGCCTTTCTCTTCTGCCAGCATTACTTTCCTACATTCTTCCCTACACACACTAGGCTCAGAATAGAATATCATCCAACAGCTCGTGCCCTGGTCACTAGGAGTGACGCCAGATTGGGCATTTCCAACACCTACTTTGGAAACAGTGCCGTACCATTCTGTACGGCAACTCGTCACCAAGGAGACTGCTGATCCCAGTCGACCTGCTTCTGCACTACAGCCCAAGGAACCGGTGCCAGAGTAGCCTACCCTGGTAAGCAAGCCCTACTTCAACGGGGTAAGGTTACAGTCAGACACATTGCAGTACCACCCACAGCTGATTTTGTACCGAGTCGTAAACCAACCTGACCAGTGTTAATCTCTGGCAAATAATTGTTAACCATAGTACACCTGACCTAGTGCATACCAAAGTTACTTTGACTAAGTCTAAGCAGCACACGTCAGTATTATGAATGCTTTTAAAGATTTGTATTTGTAATGTTTTCCATTAGTTAAAGTTGACACATTACTAATGTAGGTATATCGGTACATTCAACATAAAGTTAACACAGTAAATAATGGTTTTAAGTTGTTCTAAATGTCAAGTCCATTTAATATCTAAATGTAACAACATTTTTGCTGCCTCTTCTAAGAAATGATGGCTAGAGGATTTCACTGTAATTACTGGAAGCAGATTATACTAAAACTCAGTTTTAGCATGTGCTATGATATTTCACAGATATGATTACAGGCATGTGTTCAATACCACTGCCTACAAATAATTGTACTGTGTAATTCCCTAAAAATGAAGGATGACTTCATTTACATGCCTTTTATAGTTATGGTGGAAATATCAATAATTGTTTTGAGAAAAAGCTCACAGTAGATTGCTGGCACATTATTTTTCTGGAAACCGTTTTATCACCCCTTACAGGGATATTATATAAATCATGACATAACACTTGCCTTGTTGACAAAGATCACAATCTCCGTGATACCTATTTGTTTTGCCAGCAGTAAGTGCTCTCTTGTCTGTGGCATTGCACCATCTGTCGCTGCCACAACAAGAATTGCTCCGTCCATTTGTGATGTCCCTGTTATCATGTTCTGCAATAAATGTTAAAAATTTAATTAGCAAGCCTCTTTTCTTTTGCACAACACAATTGAAAAGTTACAAAACACAAATTGATATACAATGGTAACAAAACACTATGACTACTATAGTCCATTCACTGTACCAACACTTCTCTAAAGAAATGTTTGACAAATCACACCAGGTATAACACATCATTTCTAATCACATCAGAACATAATATCTATGTCAGTTCTTGGACGATTAGTTCACTAAAATTAAATATGTCTACCACTGGTACGAAATAGTTTATCTGCAGAATCATTCAGTTAATATAACTCTTTACCTGGTACATGAAACCAACAAACTTAAAATTCAAAATGTAAATTACTGATTCATTGGATTAAATATAAATAATAAGCATATTTTTTATCTCTACACAGTGATGTGGACCAGTCAAAAGTACAACAAAGTTTAAAATGTAATTGTACAGTAACAACAGGTCAAGATGATACTAACACAAAATAAATATACCAATATAGTAAAGAAATTTTATGTTTCGTATTTAATCATTATTCAAAAAATTAGTCACATGTATATTTCGTGACATGAATATTCTTACGCACTATACAAACATACAAATGCCTTACCTTTATGTAGTCAGCATGTCCCGGGCAGTCAGTGTGTCCATAATGTCTATAGTCTGTCTCATATTCAATGTGAGCAACATTGATTGTAATACCACGGGCTTTTTCTTCCGGAGCATTGTCAATTTCAGAGTATGCCTTTGCTTTGGCAAGGGCTTTGTCTGCAAGCACTAGACATACAACCCCCATCATAAATACATTTATCAATTTTGCCAAACCAAGATGCAACAGACAAAATTCCTTTGCAAATTTATACACGTGTATATTTCTAAAGAAAATACGGCAGTACATTTAAAAAGAATATTTCATGAAAATTTTCTATCAATTGTATTGTGCTGAACGAAATGATCAAATTCAACATTAAAATTGCAACTAGGGTTAGGACAGTCAAATCCAAGATTTGCTGAATCCCTAGGATTCACAAGTTTCGAAAATTCAAGTATCTGTGATAGGATTTGAGCATATTTCATTTACAGTGAAACAATGTCATAATATTTTTTGAGAGACAAGGAAAATTAAATGTTTAATTAGGAAAATGTACACAGGAATCATATGCAATGAACCAAGATGTCGCAGAAAACCACGGCATATGTACACTACAAATGAATAGGGCATAATGAAAATCCTGTATAATAAAATAGTTTTCAATTATTAACTGTGTTAAGCACTGCCCCAATTTTTTTATTGAATACATATTAGTAAAAACAGCTCTCTATTATTTTGTTTTTAAATTACAATCAAGAAGAAAAAGCTAAAACATGTTAGACTGGAAAAAGTCAAAAGCCTAACTACATACCTGAATATTACTTCATGGTTACAATGCAAGAAAATATCTTCGACATAAAGCAAACAAAAGCAGTGTTGCACTAAAGGGTGCTTTGCAATATGGAAAATAAAAAGAAAGAAAGGAAAAAAACTTCCACACTTTAACAACTTTCCCTTATTAATGTAGGTTTTTCTTTTCAGAAAAGTCCTACGCTACTACACAAGATCTTATGATGATTATTCCTTGACGGTTTTGTGAGAATATCGGCTAGTTGGTGTTCACTTGTTGAATGGGTAACTTCTGGTCATTCACGTTTTCATGGACAAAGAAATGTTTCTTCTGATGGATTCTCTAATGATCTTGATAGAAAACAAATACTCTAAGCAAGATCTGGTCTGGATCCCAACAACAAATACATAAGACTGCACTACAATATTGAAAAGGGTCTTCTTTAACTTACCCTGAATCTGAAATTCTACAGTTGGCAAAACCAAACCGTTCTAGAAGTATTTTGGGATAGGTCATCTGGACAAACTTGATATCCATGTCACTATGTTCTATCTCCAGCCCTAGATAATATGTTGCCTCCTTTCAAATTCTGAAGAAAATCAGACCTTTTGAGTCATCTGCTGCTAGTAGACCATCATCAACATATACAACTAACAGAATTTTCTTCCCATTCTCTTCCTTGATGAACGTACATGGATCTGCTGCACTAACTTGAAATTCTGTGACTTCAAATATTTCCCAAAACTACAATTCCAACACCTTGGGGGGGGGGGGATACAGACTTCTATTGAACTTACAGACACAATTAGACCCATCTTCATAACCATCTGGCTGCTATATATAAATGGTTTCTTCTAATTCACCATATTAGAAAGCTGTTGAGACATCAAACTGAGAAAGCTGTATACCCTCATTAGTAATGATATTGAGAAGTGAACGTATTGTGATAAGCTTCACTACAGGGCTAAAAGTTAGATTTTAGTAAACTCCTTTCTGTTGACCAAAACCTTATGCTACTAGTCTGGCTTTGTATAGCTCAATACAGCCATCTGTGTTTAATTTCTTACAAAAAACCCATCTACACGGAATAGCCCTTGCTCCTTTTGGTAATTCGGCTAACTCCAACAAACTATTCTCATTTAAAGGTGCCATCTCCTTTCCCCTAACATTACTCCAATCTGCTGCTTCTTCACAAGTATTTGGAGTATCTATCATCATGGCATACTCTACTAGTTCAGTAGCATTAAATGGTGTCTTCTAAATAATTTGGCGCTTGCAACTTCAATCGATCACGAATTTTGCATCAAGGTGATTCCTTCACATCCTCGTCTTCTTCAATGTTGCCTTCTATATCTTTATCAGATTTTCTCTCTTCAACCTTATTTTCTACATGTTCATCTACTCCATCAGTTTCTGTTGCTACAGATTTTCTTTTGAATGAAGGAACTTCACTTTCTCAACATATTCTTGAAGTCTCTCTTGAAAAATTACATCTCTAGAGAGATATACTTGCCTGGTCTCTTTCACATATATACTGTAGTGCTCATCACCATCATACCCAATCAAAAATCCTTTAGAAGCCTTCTTATCCATTCTCTTTCAGTTCTCCTTTGGTATATGGATAACCTGATGATCCTATTATTCTGAAATGTTTGATTCTTGGTATTTTCTTTAGCCAAAGTTCACATGGACTAAGTCCACCAATAGACTCTGCTGTACGATTCAATATATAAGTTGCTGTAGTAACCAACTCTGCCCAAATGGCTGCAGGTAAATTTATTTCTCGGTTATAATACTTAACTGTTCTAGCCATCTCTACTATTGAGCAATTTTTCCTTTCACTTAACTCATTCTGTTGTGGTGTGTAAGGTGCTGTTAGCCTTTGAGTTACTTCATGCTGTTGAAGAATCTTACAAACTTTATCATTATTGCATTATCCACCAATGTCACTCAATAGTACTTTAACTAAATGACCTTGTTGATCAACATTAATTAACTTCTGCACCAGACACTCACTTGCTTCTGACATTTTTGCAACAATATAGCTGTATCAAAATTTAGTATAGCTATCTTTAAATACTACTAAATAACGTTTCTTTGAAAATCATTCTTCAAAAGGACAAATAATATCAGTCAATATTAATTCACCTGGACTTAAAAGTTTCCACATTGGAACCAAATGGTAGACTATGTACTTTTCCATAAACACAAAGCACACAGATCTTTCTCTCTAGTTTGACTTTCACTCACAACTCCATAATAGCGAATCATTCGAAATCACAGCATTTACTTCAACTGGCTCTTGCGGAACTACTGTCATATTTGCCTTATACAGAATTCCTCCCTGTTCTCGAATGCCTTCCACCACTGTATTACCCTTAACCTTGAAACTACATTCTGTAACTGATGATTCAAAAATACTTTTAGGATTTAAATCATGCGCTGCTAGTACAGAAAATAAATTTCTAGAAATCTTGGATACAAACCAGACATTATTCAGTACACAGGACTTCATTTTCCCATTCGCTATCGATGAGACTTCAATTCTACCAGATCCTACGGCTTCTAGACGTTCCTTTCCAGCTGTGATAACAATATGCAAATTTTGAAACTCCTTACAATCGATAAACCACTGAGAACTGTTTGTTATATGCTTCGTTATCAATCCACCAATCATTAGATCTACTTTCAAAGTAGTACTAAATGCCTCTCTGCATTGACACCTTCCTTTGCCCTTCCATTTTCAACAAGTTCTAACCCGGTGACCGCTTATTTCCACAGTAATTACAAACATTGTCCTTCTTAGCTGGATTTCACTCTTCTTCTAATAATTCTTTACAGTAAGAGCTTCAGAGATATGTGTCCCTTTTATTCCCTTTACCCTCACAAGAATTTGGTTTCAGCACTGTAGTATGCATTTATTTACTTTTTCTATTCCTCCCCTTAACAATACATAGCTGTATACTTAGCTCATCAAAGGTCTTTGATGAATCTTTCGACAGTAATATCTAACTTGCTTTAAAATTTTCAAAACTACTTGGAAGAACAAATAATATCTTACACGTCAACAACAAATCAGGTAACAGATTCCGTTCTCTTTTTGGCCATTAATCAAATCATTCCACAGACTTTTAATTTTGGTAATATGAGTAGAAACATCTTCTTTTACGTTCCAGGTAAAAGTAAAAACTCTGTCCACACCTTAAAAAGCTGGTCTTGTGCAGTAGCTTCGAACTGATCCTTTAAGGCTTCCCACGTATCACTTCCAGATTCTTTTCCCATTATCTTTTGACATACAAAGTCAGTAACAGCACAAGCTATTGCTGAACTGACAATACTATTTGCCTTTCGATAGAATGCCACATCCCTTTCATAGTGTACCTTATCTTTCTCAGCTGCAGACTCATCTGGTTTCTTCAACTTCTTGTCTAGAATATCTAATTCGCCTTCATGGTAATCTAGTAAATCTCGACTCTTCCTCTTCCATATAGCCCAGTCTGAGTCACCAGCTAATGGTTTTATGTGTTTTGCAAAATCCATCCTTAGACTTGGATTATGGCAACAACTACACATAAGATCTTTTTTGTTACTGATACCAATACCTTGCAAAATAGCCACTAAAAAACATACACACACTCAGAAGGCGATGCTGATCTCATAACCTACTGAATATTAATAAACACTTCTCTATTATTCAGTTTTAATTAAAATCAGGAAGAAAAAGTTAAACCACGTTATATACCGGGAAAAAAAAAAAATATGAAAACCTAACTATACCAGAACGTTACTTCAGGGTTACAATACAAAAAAAGATAGTCAGTACAGAGCTAACAAAAATAGGGTTTCACTGAATGGCTCTCTGCAACAGGTCTATGAGAATAAATGAAAAAATTAACACTTTCTCATTTTAACACCATTTTTTTTTTCTCCTGAATTTACAAATATAATGTGGGATTTTACACTTTGAGGTTTAGGCTACCTGTTATTTAGACATTTGATAACCCACTGCTCTCTTTAAACTTTATTTGCACTCAGTTTTGAAACAATAAAAATTGTATCATCTTGCATATATAAATATTAGGGATGGGATCCTCAATACTTTATAGTATCGAGTATCGCATGAGAATATCCAAAAGTATCTAATTTTAAAACCCACTTTCTCGTGCCATAATTATGGTACAAGCGCAGGGGTGCAGAATATGTTCGATTGTGAGAACGAGGTACAAGGGAAATTAAGGTAGCTCAGGGGAAATTTGTTGGAAAAAAAAATAGCAGTATTTACACGCAAAAGGGCTGCTGCATTCATGTATGAGCCAGCACTGTTTGGAGCGGGAGGCCGCTTGGCCACAGGCGCCCTCTCCTTCCACGCCGCCTAGAGGGGGAGTCTTTCAATGGTATTTTCCCACTCCTTCAGGCAACTTCGGGAGCCTTTGGGCACGCTCGGCTGTCGAATGCTCGGCTCCCCTTTCCCCGGCAGCATAATGCAAAATGTAAATACACAGCCATTTTCGATGCGGGATGTGGCGAGTGAGGTATCTCGATTTGATACTCTTCCTCAGGGTCAAAAATAGTTTCCGCAAAAACTATCTATTGATTTCTCGAACAAAAGACAATAGACATCATCAACTGTTGCGTATGTAACTTACTATTTTGTTTGGAAGCAATTGCCAGCAAATAAAGCAAACGTTAAAGTTTGGTGATATTGTGCATGTACGCTGTTTATTTTATATAGTGAGTGTGCCGTGACCCTATTCATAATATAGGTCTCTGTTGTGTACCTATTACTTTTATTAAATTTTGTCGCGTATACAAGTGTTATTTTGTGTTTTATAATGTACACTGAAAATTACAAAAGAAACTATGTCTACTTTTAAAAGTAAACCGGAAGTGAACTGCCCATTTTGTGCGTGGTGAGGCAGACACGATAAGCTCACAAATCACGTTTCGAATAAACATCCAAATGAAAAGCCTAGAACTAGTGATCAGTGTATTTCAAGGTTTTTGAAAGACAAAACCTGCAATTTTGAAGAACTTGGTACTGTTACTGAAAATGATTTTGTCTTGCAATAGTAGCTGCAAACCTTTAAACAAACTAAGGAAACTTGATGATAGGCCTATCATTCAACATGAGGGAACACTTGGTCGGGAATTACCAGTCGCACCTTGCGGCCAGGATAACGACGGTGCTAGAGAGCCTGCAGAGATCAACAAACAGTTATCAACCATATCGCAGACATTATCTAGTCTTACCAATAAAGTTGTGACACAGGCCAAAGACATTACCCCCTCTTTAACACATAATAATGAAGAATTTGAAACAAAAATTAAGTTAATCAGAATTTGCAAATTGGTTCCAGAAATTTGTCAAATGATGCCATGTTTAGAAGGAGGTACAGCTACAATTCAATGCTCTCTATGTGTAGAAAATTATAAAAACATTCCCACGGAGGCAGCCATTCTTAAAGTCGCACATTTGGTATTTTTCTCTTCCAAGTGAAAAGCAGTTAACACAACCTACTCAAGAGTATTGAGTTTCGGAATTTGAAGACCCACCTTATTGATAATTTAGAATCAAATGCACATAAATTGTGTATGAAGTTTTCTGAAACAATGGATAAGAGAGATATGATGGTAAAAAAAGAACACGAAAAGGTGGGGCTCTGGTTACCAGAACTGCTTACAGTGCAACTAAAGACGGCAAGGGTGACAAGTATTTTGAACGTTTATTGAGTCTAAATGTTCTAAATGATGCTAATGTTAGTCAACTTAATCCGTCAACCAATTTTTTTTAGTGAATATAGGAAAAACATATTCCTTACTATGAATGCCAAAATATGTGATTTTTTTAAGTACAAAAAAAATCCAGTGACAAATCATCTACCTCTCGTGTCAGTCACAGCAGACAAAATCACGAAACTACACCGGACATACCAAATAACTTGCCTGATTACACTTGTGTGGGGGGGGGGGGGGGTTCAGACATGCATTGTGATTGACATTTCACCATGTGGCACCTCACACAAAGGTGGTGCTCATGTCGAAAAACTGCAATGTGAACTTAATGGAATGGCATTTGATGGTCAATAATTTGATCTTGGTGTGAATAAAAAATTGGTAAGCCTTTGTAAAATGTCACTCATGACTGCTTACTTCCTACGTGGGACTTGGCTCATAGGTTAGGGTGTGTTTTAAATGATGTTCATAAAGTTCAGTCATTATCATGGCTTAACAATCAAACTCACACTGTAGGCCATCTAATGAAGCGCTACAACTGGGGTATTGGCTATGAAGAATTAAGTGCTATAGCAGATAAATTACAAATGGGTGTTTTGAATCCAAAATCATTCCAACAAATACGTTTTGTTCAAAGTGAACTACGAGTCTACAAAACACTCCCAAAAGATTTCAAGTCGTTTTTAATTGACTTACAAAAGAAGCGCACTGAATGCATTTGGAAAGGCAACAATACTTTTGCTAAGGATTACTCAATGGAACTCAATAATTTTTCCAAGCCTTGTTTTATATATCAACTACTAGAGACGATTGACACATTAGAGTTGGTCAGAAAATTCAGTTGTACGTCTCAGAATGTAAACACCTGCATTTGGACAAACTCTGATTGTTATGACTGTATGAAAAGCACACTTAATGATATGACAATCGAACTGAAACAAGGGAGATTAACTGAAAAAATATTTTCCATCAGTTTTTAAGGCAATTGAGTCATTAAAAATAATGTTTACCAAGACTGTCTATTGGCTGATGAAGACTGCCAAATATCGAGCAGTTCCCAGACACAGCATCAGAATGAAGAAGTAACAGATGAAGAAAGTTTCAAACATTCCAGAAAAAGATTAGAAAATCTTTGTGTAACATTGCTCGAAAAACTAGCACTTAGAATCACTGAACCTCCAATAGTAGAAAATATGCGGAAATGTTTCAGCAGTAAATACATAACGAGCCCTCCAGTTACAACAGCTGAGCATACAATCAAGGAAGCTCTAGAAACACTTGTTACATGGGTTAAAGAAAACAGAGGATGCAAGTTGAACAGTGACGTTACATTTTCCCAATCGAATGTTATGAAAAGAACACACCATTTTTCAAAAAAGTACTTGATTCTTCAGAAGAAAATCAAAAACCAATATTAACCATCCAGGACAACACAGTAATAAAAGAAGCATTTACTAATTATGCCCACATACCTGAAATAATTTATCTGCTTGAAAACTGTTTAAAAAACTGTAGTGAAGCAGTTTGTGACTCAGTTGGATCAGTAATTGGCAACCACCTCCACGATGGGAACATTCAGTTCGACACCCTTTCCAATAAAGTCTTTATTTCTTGGAATGGACCTCCTGTTCACGAGGCTTTGCAGAGTTTTACACTATTTTCTTCAGCATCTCATCTCAAGGTGTACAAGACTTCAAAGGTGATTGACAACCTTCACAAAGAGAGGGGGAGAGGTTGCCATTTCTCTGATATAACTGACTTCACAAATCAGTGTATGTTTTTTTATGTATTCATTATGATAAATATTCAGGTATGTTTTAAAATAAATAGATTTAAGGTTTAAATGATAGTTCTTAATTTTCAACATCCTCTAATTAATAGTCGCTTAACGTGTATGAAAATAAATGTGATATAGTTTTTGGGGAAATTTTGAGCCAAAACATTGTGTTCTGGGGAAATATTGGTCCCTGAACATTTTCTGCACTCCTGGCGTACCATAAATTTCTAAATGTGTAGGATACTTTCAAAAGTGTACTATAATTTAATCTGCATCTTTCAGGCATTACAACGCACCAATAAAATGTTACCTAAGTCCAACGGTTTGCAAGAAATGAACAGTAACTTTTAAATGTGTACCATAATTATCTGGGCTGGCAGCGAGCATTCCAAAACTTCCTGCAACGGGTCGAGACCAGACAAACAGTTTACAAGTTATTAAACTTTAAAAGTACACGTGTACCATAATATACCATATTAGCTGTTACCCATGGCTTCACCCGCTTGAAAAAAATCAACCTTAATTATAATGACCAATTGCTCTATCTTAATGGTTGGTGGCATATTTTATATATTCCCTAAGAAAGTGTTCGTTTTCCTGGGATGACAAGTACCCTATGTGCTAAACCAAAATACAATCTACCCCTATACCAAATTTAATCCAAATCCATTGAGCCGTTACAACGTGATTCAGTAACAAACAAACAAACATACAAACTTTCACATTTATAATATTATTAAGATTTTATTTATAGCAGGATATTCACACAGCTGTGAGCACCTTTAAGTGTTTCTAGGCAACCCACACATACCACAATTATGATTTTTGACATCATTTACTTTTACAGTACATAATTGAGGTACAATAAAAACGGGTCGAGAGTTGCGAGCGACCACCAATAGGCGCAAATGAGCAACTTGAGAGGGTTTTGTACACCCAATACATAACACAATTATGTGCTGTACCAAAATTTTTCATTGATTCAGTTTTATCCCATTAATCACTTTTATTGTATATATTTC
Source organism: Dryococelus australis (assembly GCA_029891345.1). Lineage (NCBI taxonomy): Eukaryota > Metazoa > Arthropoda > Insecta > Phasmatodea > Phasmatidae > Dryococelus > Dryococelus australis. Next base: position 191,351,323 of record CM056998.1, on the reverse strand, counting down.
AAGTACAGTAAAAGCAGGTAGAGAGTTGCGAGCAAGCACCGATAGACACGAGAGAGCAAATTGAGTAGTTATTGTACATTCCACACATACCATAATCATCTGATGCAACTGCATTATTAAATATTCACAAAAATAAATACCATAATAGGCCACGGCGGGTGCATAAGATAATTTTGGTGTTTATGTGTACTGAGCTATCATTTTCCTCAAAGTTTAATTACAGCTTTTAATATGGAAACATGGTTCTATAGAATCAATGGAGACTGTGCTGGTTTATCATTGGTTAAGGACGTTTGGGTTACAGTCCGTCTACCATTTGTTTCCAGTGTAATGTGGGTTTTTATATAGTTACAGTATGTGTCAACGACACTAGTAAAATGAGCAATTTTCTTGGCCATGTTGTTTTGTGTTCATCATAATTTTAATTTGGTATCGAGAAAAGTATTGGTATAGAGTACCATGGGAATGTTTTGGTATCAAAACTGGTATCGATTATTGAGAAAATGTAGTATCGATCCATCCATAATAAATATATTTTACAATTAAGGTTGCAAGCAAACCACTAGGCTACCAAAAAATATATGTAAGGACAGAAATACAAGTACTTACAATCTAGTACTTATTGACAGACACACACAAAGAGGGACGATACATTTTTAACGCAGTTACACGATCGCGTGAAAAATGTGTCGTCCCACTTTGCGTGCGTGCCTGTCGACAAATACTTAATATATATTTATCAAATTAAATTTGACTTTGCTTAACTCCTGTGTTGTCCAAATTACACATCAAACAAAAACAAACAATAGCAAAAGATGATAACGGTATAGAATAAAACAGTCAAGTGTGTATGTACACGTACACTTAAACACAATATCCAAAACCCTCAGGAGAAATACATTAAGGCCACAAAAAATTTGCATTATAGATGAGGTAACTTTTTTGGTAGGAACATTATAAGCTGTTTCTCTTTGTCACAGTAGATAAATTACAAGAAATTTTTTTTAATGAAAAAATTGATTTATAACTTGGTTACACTTAAGGAAACAGAAGTAAATAATATAATTTCGCAACCAGAAAGCAGCATTCGTAAACACGTAATCATCAAAACCCTTCAATTAATTTTGTTTTAAAATTTACTTGAATTAATACTTATAGTTTTGTCACTGCAGTTATTTATCTAACAATATACCTTATGCTTTCATGAAACTTAAACTGTTACTGAAAGTTGCACATCCTATTCTGGGGGGGGGGGGGGGGGGAGAAAGAAAGAAAGAAAAAAAATCCTGCAATGTTGTACCATTACTAAAAGCACTCTTGATTACAAAATTGAACAGAAAAACAACTGTGCGCTTATTTCACCATGTTAGCTGAAAACAAAAGAACATGAACATAACATGAACACACATTTTAATTATTAACGTACATTACAGTATATACGTAACATAGCTTAACCATACTAGAAACTACACAAATACTTTTTACAGATACCTGCCTAGACTATTTACGGGTACAGTAAGTTCTTGTAGCTCTCTAACTTAACTTACAGCACAATACCATCAGCAGTCCAAGTATTTGTTGGAATTGCACTAGTTGAAGTTGCACTTATATTTCGATCACAGTCATACTTTCAGTTTTTCCCCCTTCTTCTTCTTCTTCTTTCAGTTTTTGGTTTTGCATGTCACTATCATTTCACCTTGAATGATCTTGTTGTTTGTTTAGTCTGTACATTCACAATTAGGGTCGGGAATCGAGTATGGTTCGATAGGTGGGAGGTAAATAATCTGACCAGAACACCACCACAGACCCACAAGCGTAATAAAAAAGTACAGTAGCAAATACATATACGTAGCTAATACCACAGCTGATGAGTAATTACTGAATCAACAGTGTTCATTGTTTTATTAATTATGGCAATCAAATTTTTTAGCTATGCTAGCAATATCTATTCCAAATATAGATGTGAAATCTAGAACCAATAAAGTCTCATGGAAGAAGGTAGCTGCCATAAAAATGGTCAACCATTTGTAGAATTCATGCGTGTGTGCACCCCAATTAATTATACCGGATGTACTCAAACAAATGATATTAAACACCAGAGTGGGGTAGATGAGTACAAATGGAGCATATTTCATCAAGGAACAAATTGTCTAACATACATTGTTAATCCACTAATGTAAGTGGCACGTAATCGCACTAATTTGGCAACATGCAGTACAATGAAATGTCTAATTATTTACACATTTGGGCAGAAGGCATGGGGCTGACACTGTTCAAAGTGTCGGCCACCAATGGCCACACAGGCAGTGCAGCATGTTGTGATGCACATGGGCAAAGTTTTCCAGAGTAGCATTGATGGTGTCAACTGCTCTCAGTATCCGAGTAAAGAGCTTGTCACTCGTGCCAAGTCGTGTGGCATACACCATCGATCTGATCTGATGTGGCATCACAGTCAGAAGTCGAGTGGTGTGATTTCAGGTGAGCATGGTGGCCATGCTGTGGGGCCTCCCCTACTTACGTGTCTACTGGTTCAGAGAGTGCACGTTGAGGTGCCAGCGAACAGCAATGGCGAAATGAGGCAGAGCCTCATCCTGCTGAAACAACATCACGTCATGAGCACCTAAAGGAACAAACTCCACGTATTCCAGTAACAAGTTCTCAGAAACTGCAGATAGCACCACCGGAGGTAACACCACTGTGTTATAAGGAGTGCTCAACTGCTCAGAATGTGCCAAGTACAAAGAGTTGCATACCCACCCCTGCACATTGCTACTGTCGTTTGCAGGTTAACTATGGATGTTAGACAATTTATTCCTCAATGAAATATGCTCCACTTGTGCACATCAACCTCACTCTGGTGTTTATTATCATTAGTTCAATTATATCCAGTATTTAGGACCTAGCTTTAAAATTAACACACTTAGGGGAAATTTCCTTAATATGGGATTCCTTATTTAAATTTTGCAGCTGCCAGCCTTTAGGCAGTGCCATAAAAGTACGTAATAACAAAACTGTGCCGTGGCAACATGGAACACATTTCTGTGGGTACGTAGATACCAGGAGTGCTGACAATCACAGGTACAAGTAGGTGACAGCACAGGTGACCAGAAAACTAAACTGTGTGGCAGTTTGGAGCTCTACTAAACTACGTTCACCTATCTTCATGAGGAATAGGCCCTCACTAAGTGTGTTTGTGGGCACCTTAAGAAGGTAAACGCAACTTAATAAATTACACAAGGCGCTTAGAAATAGACAAAGAGGGAGAGCAGGATAATGATCAATATAATGGCAAAATAGTTTGATAAGCAGCTTTACTCACTCACTCTCTCTCTCTTTCTGTGTATGTGTACAAGTATGTATGTATGCCTGCATGTATGTGTGAGATATAGGGAGTGTGTGTATCTAAATCAGTTAAGACACCCGTAATTTAGCAAACAATGAGGATTTACTGAAATTAATATTACAAAGAAAGAGTGTAGTTAACCTCTCCCAAATTATGGCAGTGCAAATTAATATGGATGGAAATAAGAAGTACCGGTAAAAATATTACAATATACCACTGACTTAAGAAATTTCTCCCAAGTTATTAGCAACTATTCTGTTAATTTTTTTTTTAACTGCGAAGTGCGACAGTAAACACAACTGAGTAAACTATACCTTTGAGATGTTATACACAAAACCGATTTTCTACAGTTTTTAATCAGGAAAATACTAACAGGAATTACACTATGGGAACGACAATACTAAAATGTGGAAATAATACAAGATTGCATGAGAGGGAAACTTTGTGTCCAATCTTTTCACAACCCACTGATTTCCAATGATATAAATCTTCAGCAGGTTCAAGACTACAACGGCCAATTAGTATAGGCTGTTCACAGTAAAGCGAGCACTTCTGACAGCCGTCTCATTTGGAACAATAGTCAATAAATATATTTTATTTTAGCCTTAGACGTTAAATTCCAAGTGCAGTGGAATATACACACTGTTTTTATTACTTACACAGCAATATTTATTTAAAAAGGTGGTTATAAAAAATTGGAAGAAATAAAAAAGTAACTAGGATCTCAAAAGTGCTCACTTTACCGTTAACAGCCTATAATTTAAATATTTTATTTATATAACTGTTAAAAATATCATGCGTTTACTTACAGAGAGTATAATACAAGTTTCCTACCTTTTGTAATAGCTGCTGTAAGCGTAGTTTTGCCATGGTCAACATGTCCTATCGTACCCACATTACAATGTGGTTTGCTACGTGTGAATACTTTCTTTTCAGTGGCATACGTTCGCTGGCATCCCGTCGGAATAAACAACTGTGTCACACACACAGTGTACTTCTGAAATAAAATACAATTCACATAAATTACAAAACCACAAGGAAATACCCAACAGTAAACTAAAACAAATATTTACCATAACAGGCATGTTAACATATGCTAAATAAACACCAGGGTGGGGTACAGGGATGAAACTGTAACATAAGAACTAACTGTCTATTGAGATCCTGTAGTGATGGCAATGCACAGGGACTGATAGGCAATACATTATGGGCAGACAGGCCACGGTTGAGAGACTGGAAATCTCATTGAGGCAATCTCAGGCAGAGGCTCCTCATGCCTGCATCGAAAGATGAGAAAAATAACAACAAAGGTTAAAAGAATTTGCACAAGTGAAGTTAAGAGCCATGGGATGAGAGATATGCAAAGAAAGAAAAAAATGACTAAAAAAAAAAATTTTTTAATTTGGCTACATTATAAACTCTAATCTAATATATTATTTACAATTTACAAAAAGGGGGCACGAGAGAAAAGAAAAAGGTTGAAATTCAAAAACTTTCCCAAGATATTCTATGTAGCTCTTGGCATTTCCCACATAAAACAAACTCAGTTCTGCATCCAGATCCAGACTGTTTTCAATGGAAGCCCCTGCCCCTTCTAGTCCACTGAACACACACAGTGTAATAACACATACTGAACAGCATCATTAGCAGTATGTAGTTGACGACGACATGTCAACATGCCAGTGTACAGTTAGTCAGAGCTCGTGGATGTAATCTTCATTTATAGGGAAGCATATAGTACATGTTATTGAAGCAGGTTACAGACGATACAATGCATCTGTATTATGTCAAGAGCCGTGTTTATATGTGTTTTTGGTAACATTACATAAACTTTTATTTGGCAAAATATTTCTTCAAAATACATTGTAAAACATACAATGATTCGAGATTGATTTTTATTTTTATTCATTTTTAAGATTACTCTACCCCTCTAGTAGTTGAATGAAACAGTCAATTCTTATCTATCATTTATTGCCAACATGCTTGGGTAAATTCATTTGATGGAAATTATAATTTTTATGATAGCACTGAAAGAAGTGGCAGACTGTAAGAGCTGTACGTAGACTGCTGGAAATTTACATACTATGCACACCGCAAAACCATCAAGAGAGATTCTCTGTGAATGTCTGGATTGGAGTTGCGGTGACCAAGAGATTGGTCCATATTTAATTCCTGCTCATCTCAGTGGCACTAACGTACATACACTTTCTAATGTAGCAGTTGCCTGCCGTTGTACTTGGAAGATGTGCCTTGTATGCATGTAGCTAATGTTTTAGCACGACAGAATCCTGCCTCACCTTACCATTATCACCTAAACACATGGTACCCGACCCAATGGATTGGCACAGGTCATGATGATCTACTGATCTCATACCAATGAACTTCGGCATTTCGGTCCACAGTATACTGATTGTGTATGTTACATTTCTACATCTGAGTGGAGCTGCTACATGGATACGGCATGCAACTGCTGTCAGAGCATAAATTTAAAAAATTGTTCATTTAGTAATTACAGATTATAAAACAAGTGACAAATTTAGTTACTTGTTTTCAATTATACATACTGTGGTTGGGTGAAGGAGAGGTGAGAGAGCTCGCCACCGGGCGGTAGCCTAATTGCGAGGGTGTGTGTGTATGTATGTGTATATATAGGCAGTTAACTTCACTGGCTTTGTTTAAGGAACAGAAGCCTGATGCCAGCGTAGATGATGTGAATTCTTACCAACACATGAGGAAGGGACTTAGTCTCTACTTCCTCCACTAGAACACATTTTACAACTAAATAGAGACCCCCCTCCCTGTGTAGTTATGGAATACTTTACATTTGGGTTTTCAAAGTAAAATGGTAAAAAAAATTTTGATTGCTGAACTGTATTTTTGGGGTTTCCACTTTTATGGAAAATCTTTTAAATTCCTTATATACATTTCATTATAATGATACCTACATAATAAGAAAAATATTAATACAAAGAAATATTGAAAGACTCTAATCAAAGTTACATAAAAAAATATCCTCACTAATATAGCACTTGACGACTGCATAACACAACATGAATATTCAATTTACAATATAAAATATTTACAATATCAAATGAGAAGAAAACACCCCGTTGGGTAAATTACTACATAACTTACGACATATTTTAGACAGCCATATTGCCCCCACAGAACAGTGTTCTGTCCTAGCAAAGTACTTCAATGCTTCAGCAGCAGAGCAAAGCAGCCGTGCTCAATAAGCTTTCTACCAGCCCACACACACCAGCAGCGGCCCAAGCGAGTCCAAAAGGGCACACGCACCCAGGGTCCATAACAACAGTAATCAATCCACGTAAGTCTCGTAGAATAGCAGATTATGGCATAAATTTTCTTATGGCAGGTGCTCGTGATAGATGTGACAGAGTCACCATACTAGAGTTAAGTTTTGACACACCCCGTAAAAATTAGTAGTGAAAAGTTGGTAAATATAATACATTAGAGCACCATTTCCGAAAATTGTTACATCAGTTTTTGCGAGGCACTCTAAATACTGACATATGTATCATCTCTAGTATACAAAGGAGCTATCAATCTTGAAACCGTCTGTTTTTTCTCAGGTGTGCGAGACTAGTATACAAAATCAATGTACATATTAATACAAAGCATCTCTGGTGCAGCAACACTGATGTGTTGGATGCCCACAAATACCATGAAGAGTGAGAGATAAGTCATTATAATACAGTTATTCCAGACAGATGGAAGAACTTGAAAGAAGAGAATTTTGAACTGTTTACAACACTGTACTCTGATTACTAAAAATACATTAAGACATTGATCTCTTGCATTTCCAGTAGCTGCGCCACTCTTTGTCAAACTTTATTTCGGTGTGTGAAAATAATAAGTAACAAATGTGGTGTGATTACAAAGAAAGAGATTTTGAATAAAATAAAAAATGTAGGTTGAGAGAGAGAGAGAGAGTGTGAGTGTGACAGTGTGTGAGTGTGTGTGCGCACGAGAGTGTGTGTGCACGCAAGAGTGTGTGCACACGAGAGAGAGTGTGTGTGTGTGCACGCAAGAGTGTGTGCACGCGAGAGAGTGTATGTGTGTGCGTGTGTGTGTGTGTGTGAAACAAAGCAGAATTATTAAGACGCCACGTATTTTCTCTTTGCTTTCTGGGACTGGCTGTTGCATAGTGATGCCAATCAATGTGGCTTCCCTTTGTAAATTAATAGCAGGAAAAAGGCTTTTTACACTCTAAACTGTAATTAAATAATTTCAGAATATTGGTGTCCAAATACGTTCAGAACATAAATGACACACAGCACGTCAAATTGTCGACAAAGACTTTATAGCAATACACAAAATATATGACTCATTATCTGTGAAAAATTATGTTTTATTAGTAGAAGGAATTTTGTGAAAAATTTAGATTACTGATGAAATAATAGTTAGTTAGCTCAGAAAATCATAATTAACAAATCAGAAATGCTGTCATTAAAAGAAAACTAACTAGCTGTGATATCTGAAATCTAAATCATCACACAAAAATTACCAGATAAAATAGCAATTTGCATGAGAAGTGAATCGTTTGACGGGCTCAAAATTAATCTCAGCAAACTAATCTTGTTTGAAAGACCATTATGCTCGGCTGTAGAACATGGGAATCTAATCCACTGACTTTTGGTTAGTGTTCTTTAAAATAAGCCACCGCCTTCATTAAAATTTGTGGGAAAAATTTAAATAGGCCCAACAAATATCTGCTTGAAAATAATTTTTACAAAATTATTTCATAAAGTTTCTACTTCGCACATGCACAACAGTTCGTTGATGCTGAATCATGTGCATATGAATTCATACATAAGCTGGACTAGCAGAGGAAATGGCAGCTGACTCAGTTTTGAAGCACGCAAAAACTAAAATTGATGCGTTTCCCATTTCTTCTTAAACATGCTCCAAATATTCCAATACTAAGGTACCTCTCAACACCTATCTAGCTTACGATATGCAGTTTCAAGTAAAATTTATGACGATTTTGCTGGAGCAAAAGTTATGTCAAACCACTTTACATAGCATCTACAGAGTCCTAAAGGGGTTCTCACAATGACGCTAATTAAAACTTGAAAATACCAATAAGAGTCACTTCCTGACATTTAACACAATCTGTCAGTCTTTAATATTAGGTTAATTTTTCCGTGGCAAAACTTGATTGATAACGCCAGGTAATGTGCATATATACAAAGTGCAATAAAATATTAACACTTCCAAAGATAAAAGAGACCAGTCCACGTAGCAAATAAACTAAAATAACAGAACTGTCAAAATGTGTGAAACTGTAAACAAATAAATAAATAATAATTTTGAGGTGATTACCTGTAATATGATATTAACTATTCCTTAGGTTAGGGGCTTTAAAGGCCAATACTATAATATTTCTGACAGTATTTCTCTAAGTATATTATGTACAGTGCCTTAACTTCTGTTAGGCACTACGCTGACCCTGAACAGCTTTGTATCAGAATTAGTAACTTTTAGTGACAAAACTGCAGGAAAAAGGACCTTGATAAAAAAACGTAACTTTTAATAACTTACTATAAGCCCGCTGACATTATCTGTGCCAGGGCAGCTATCTTCCAAGGTGTACACAGGCTTTGTGGCCATTGCTACGCAACACTCTGAACATACTGTCTAATGACCATATGTGTACGACAACAGCAATGTGCTTGGGTAGTGTAGGATAATTATCCTGGGTGTACACAATTCCCTGCACGTTGCTTCACCTACAATGACTCGACAGGATCTTGTTACACTATTGGTTCCTCGCTGCAAAATGATCCATTTGCACCTCTTCACCATACCCTGCTGATTAGCATTCTTTGTGTGTGTGTGTGTGTGTGTGTGTGTGTGTGTGTGTGTGTGTGTGTGTGTGTGTGTGTGTGTGTGTGTGTGTGTGTATATATATATATATATATATATATATATATATATATATATATATATATATATATATATATATATATATATATATATATATATATATATATATATATATATATATATATATATAGTAGAGTTTCAGCAATTACACTATAGCAGTGTCTCTATTTAACAAATACTCTATGTTCTCGCTCTTTCGCACTCTCACTCTCTCTGACGAATTGAGACGACCAGTGTGTTATCTCCGACATCATAAGGACTGGAGGGGGGGGGAGGGGGATATATATATACACACTGGCACACGGCCTATGTATACAAATTCTGTCTTACCTTGCTTTCCACACAATAACTTCAATATAGGAAAATAAGTGCCTCAAGGTTTTTTTATGAACCTACAAAAAAATTTAAAATGTAAATAAATTTCCTACTGACATACAAGTATAATCTGCTAAAGATATCACAAAATAAATCTTACTATAATGTTTTAATTAACAATAAATTTAATTCTAGGTATACAAGAGGGTTTAGTACAGCTCAGTGGGAGGTTTAAAAGATGATGATTTTGAAGGCTATCTTGCTTGGAGACTCCAGGGATGGCAAATATGCAGCTGTTACCTATACTGTAAATGAACTACAATTTTGTAAAGGCTGTTCATGGTACAGTGAGCACTTTTGAAATTAACCTTAGAAAAATGTCACTGCTCCTGTGCGACACACATTTAAACGGGGCTCACTGAGTGACATGAGCCCAGTAAAGTTGGTAACGATGGAGAGAAATTAGTTCTATATTTTAATGTCGAGTAAGAAGTGCTAAATAACCATTTGAAATAACTTAAATTATTTCCTTTTTCTTTCTGTTTTTTTATGCGCCAAAGTGTAAAAATGAGCAGATTTACAAAATATTTACTTTTCTAATAATTTCACAGTTTCACTTAACCGATGTATGAATAAAGTGATGAAGCCCATGGCAATGTTAATTTTGTATAAGGCAGAATAACACACAGCGTTCATACAGCTAGATCTTACGCAGGGCTTTCAAAAGTGCTAATTTTACCGCGAACAGCGTATAATATTTTTTTTAAGATAACTGGCTGGTAGGCACAACACAAGGGTATGACAGCAATCAAGCTAACAGTTTACCTGCAAAAGCAGATTAGTTCATGTGACAGTGATGTCTGACCTGTAAACATGTCAGGCAACAAACTAAACATTTTTTTCCTGATGTCCGGCAATGTATCCGTGAGCTTTAACTGAGTCAGACCTTCGATAAAATTACTCAGGCCATCACAAGGATAGAGTTCCAACTTAGTGGTATAACAAAAGAATCCTATATTATTTGCAAAAGTCGGCTACAGTTGGTCCTACATTACTGTCAACATTATAACAGAGTAAATTACAAATGTTCCACTTTATTATGTCGGCAAAGCACTTGTCATTGCCAGCCTGTTTTTATTTTAACACAGGCCTAAATTTTCTGGGAAAAAATCACTGACTGCATCATTTATCCACAGTTTATAATATGTTTATACACAACATCTACAGAGAAAAATGATACGTTTGTTTATTTACACGATGAGCAGGTAGTAAATATTATTGCTACATTGCCAGAGGGCAAAATTAGATTTTGAATTTTTTCACACAGTCATTAATTAGGCACATTAAACAACGTACTTAGTCCTATTCCATCCATCAGTCTCTCTCTCCACTGAACCAGTGGTCCCAGGCTGCACACTTCTCACTCATCCCTCTGCTGGCTAGTCACTTCACAAACCTGGCGCTTATGGCCACACAATTCTCCAAACTCCAGGCCTGGAGGCCCATCGCAGCTCAAGTTAACTCACTGGCTCAATCTAGAAGGTTCCTCGCACTCCGAGAGGGGCTAGGGCAATGACCAGAACATTCTTTCGAAGATAACCCCTGGAATTCAATCCACTGAAGGTCAGGAGCATGCAAGTCCAGATAGGCTTATCCGGCAGCTGCAGTATGCGTGGCCGCATGCCTTTCAAAATCTTTCTACACTCCTTGGATTACTAGCCTGGCCTTCGCACACTCCTCCGCTTGCTCGAGCGGGACAGGGCAAGGAAAGAGATGCAGGGCAGCAAGCATGTAGCATTATCAGGGTTGCCATCTTTTTTCATTGGAAAATTCCCTGTTTTCCAGACAAAAATATTCTATTTTCCCTGATGTTTCATATAATTATTTTTCCTGTAAGGATTAATGCCTTTGCATTCACACGTTTACACCTAAATACTTCTCTGATCTTACAAAATTGATCACCACATAAATTGCAAAGAAAAATGCCCAAGTATTTTGTCCACAATTATTCAAACAACTTTATATGATTCTGGAAGTGGTGCACGATTGATGGTAGAACTGCTTAAGCAGAGCATACAATCAGTGAATTCCTCGACATTTATCTAATTTGTTCAAAATTTCTTGATTTTTTCCTGATTTCCCTATCAGTTTTCAAATTCCATAACGTTTCTCTGTTTTCCACATTTTCCAAATGATTATGTTTAAATATGCTAACTTTTTTTTTTGTTTAATGATGATGTAAGACTGTAGAATCTAACTTTGGGTAACTTTGGAAAGGATTTGATTTCTCTACTTGAGTTGCTGGGGCCTGGTCCATCTGTAACGTTACTTTTTTTTTTTTTTTTTTCCTATGGCCATGTTAAAACTTCAACCCCTACCCCTCACCCTTTATTTACTAGTTCATTACGCTACCACATAGTCCTTATAGATTTGTGTGGCTCAATTTGAATAGCACCTAGCAAGGCTTTCAATTTGTCTTGAACCCCAATGAAAGTATAAGTGACAATAAGCAACACTTTGTTTTAACGTTACGTCTGTTTGTTGTAATCCATTCACGGTTACGTCACACGTTTCTGAAGCCCTGCCACGATATTCATCCACCTGGTGCAAACAAAGCTTAGCCAAGTCTAGAAAATTACACCAAAGGACAATGCACTTATTTCGTGTGCACTCAGTTGCAATAATATTTTCCATAACTATTTCTTACAAGGCGCTACCAACACTCAAGTTTTTATTCATATTTACTATAAATAAAATATTATAATTTATAAATAAAATAAAAATAAAATTTTAATGAAACGAAAAATAAGATACTTTTATATTAACAAGGGTATAAAATGTTCGTGATACACACTATATTTAGGAAATATTTAAAAATGTCATACATGGGGTGATTTTTTACATGTTTCATTCAAAATTTGTGAAGAAACTGTGAATAGACTATAAAAACTGTCAGACTCAAATTAGACTAAAAAAAGAGTATATTCTTATATAACTTACTGTTCGACATCCCTGCTATCGGGGAAAATTAATTTAACAAATTTTATAATAAACAGTTCTTGATCATATTTGCAGTATATAAAATTTTATTTTATTTTTTTTATATTTATTTTTTACAAAATCAAGCTTATTGAACAAAATGGGAAAAGAAAAATGTTTCCTCTTTGCCTCATTAATTTCTGATGCGCTGCATCTTACGATCACAAATCCACGGCATCCATAATACCAAACATCAATGTTTATGTTTTCTTCAACGAAGAAGTGAATACTAACCTGCAGCAGTTCGAAAACCTACATTTACAATAAGTTACAAAAAATTCTCGCCTCGTTAAAGGCGAGAATAATTTTTATGGAGAGGTCAGACAGTAAGTTGGTAAATAATACTCCGGCCATCTCACACACAACTGTGTTAATGAAGTTGTGAAGTATTATCCCCACTCCTTTTTGGGAGGAAAATTTGGTTAAATAAGAGTCTCTTATGCAGTAAAAATAGTGTAGCAAAAAGCACTTTGACAATCTCTAGAATTTCCTGTAGGGAGACCTCAGGTGGAAAAAAACAGGTAGAGAGGGTGGTAGCAAAGGGAAGAAGGGCTCTGGGTATGCTGGGAAGGGTGCTGAATGGAGTCAGCTGTGAGGTGAAGGAGAAGGCATATGGCACAATGGTACAGCAAATGTTAGAATATGCTGCGGCAGTATGGGACCCATGTGTGGAGGTGGAGGTGCGAGAACTGGAAAAGGTGCAGAGAAAGGCAGCAAGATGGGTGAAGGGTAGGTGGAGACGGCAGGGGCAGGATGATGATGAAGAAGGGAACTATAGGCCATCAGTGATGATGAAAGAAATGGGGTGGAGCTCATTGAAGGTCAGGAGGAAAGTTGAATGGTTAGTCAGGATGTACAGGGTGGTGAATGAAGAGGGAGGATGGGGAGGGCTACACTGCAAGCTAAGTAAGGGGGTGTTTAGAGGAAGAGGAAACAACAGTGAGAAGCTTCAGAGGGTGTGGAGGAGAACGGAGCGGGGTAGGCAGTCCATGCTTGTGAGGTCTGTGAGGGAGTGGAATGTGTTGAGGGAGGAATTGGTATCTGTGAGAGGGGTTGGTAAATTCAGGAAGGGAGTGGAAAAGGAGTTGGTTGGGTGAAGGAGAGTTGAGAGAGCTCGCCACCGGGCGGTAGCCTAATTGCGAGTGTATGTATGTATGTACAATGTTTGGTACAATACATATTTCCATAAAATTGCATGACCACAAAATTTTCCTGACTTTTCCAAATTTCCCCAATTGCTGGGCATTCTGGTTCATCATCACTGCATATTTTAAGAAAACTTGTCAAATACATATATTTTGCTTTGCAATGATTATTCAATAATGATGTGAAAATACAATGTGTGGCAATTAAATCTACAGCTGTCAAAATGCCCAGAAAAAAAATGGAAGTAGATAGTGTTTTCAAATGAAATACTCTGTGAACTATCATCTACAGCTATAAAAAACCTCATGAACTACTTACATAGTTGGCTCCGCCCGATGGAAGGACCTTCCTAGCGCACTGCTTCACAACTGAAACAAAAAACAGCCCATTGTGTTTCACAAACAAAACTGTTAACGCAGCAGACAACATTATTACTGTATACGGAAAAGACTGGTGTCATGCCAAGGAACAACTCGGATGCCAAAGTTCTAGTTAAATATTTTAGGAAAAAAAATTGTTAGGCTACCTGCCTAGTCAAATCTGAGGTAGCTTCTTACATTACACCCGCCCGGGAATAAAATGCACTACCTAACTCCTATGTTTGTTCAATTTATAATTTTTAAACTAGGCCTATAGCATGTGAAATTTGTCCTATGTGAGGAAGAAAAAAATTTCCTTCCACACCGAACCTGATATAGGCCTATATCCTTTCGTAAAAGCCTGAATGTTTGATTTAAAAAAAACACATTATGCTGCTTTGTAAACTATGCCATTTTGCCAACAACACACAATTGTTTCACAATAACTCACAAAACAGCCAGCCCGTGAAAGTGCCCGCCATTCATAGCCCTCCGGTCGGTAATTACAAGAAATACAGGCTCACTTGGAACAAAACGTTTGGGTGGGTTGATCATTATATAGCTGGCATTCACAAAGCTTACCATTTTGAAAACGTGAAGTTGCATCACATCATGATTCACCATGTTAAATCCATCCAATCATAACAAACTGTTGCGAACATAAGTGCAGCAATAGCTGTCCTCGTTAGAGTGGAAAAATTACAGTCATGTAACTTCTGGATGCCGAATAATGTGGTATGCAGTGTATTGAATGTTGTATTTGCTAGCTGCATGTTCGCTATTTCTTATGTGTACACTTGTGGTTTATGAATGGAGGGTGGATGTAATAGTGCTATGCAAGTTGCGATAGTATGAATTTCATTGTTCCTGACATAGAAGCAAACACCCAAAGAATAGTGTGAGTGTGTGGTGGGATGTGCAGAAGTCTTACTTGGTACAGCAGAAAAGTCCTCACATTTCATCTGGTGCCCGCCAGAACATACGTGGTGGGACGCATGTCACAGTCTTCCCTGGTAAGGTCATCACATTTCATCAGGTAAGTTTATGTTACGCATATGGTTCCCCAAAAAACTTGCGTGTATGCACCACTTCCTTCTCACAACCAAGGAGGTGTATCTGCTGCATAGAGGGGTGAGTCAAATGAGAATTTGTGTTAAAAAATGGTAGCAGTTGCAGAATTTTGACATTCCGTCTTTTGTGCGATATGCATTGCATGCTAATTTGGTAATTATTAAGAAAAAAATGCTTTCACGAAGAACAGGAAAAATACCGGGCTGTGTTCAATTTCGGTGCAATGTGCAGTGATCCCTTCCCATTTGACGAGCCCTTGTTCCCTTCCATACATATACTTGTTAAGTGAATTCGGACGTTTGTATTAGTTCCAACCTCAAGTTTTATTGTGTAGGATTTCATTACATGCAAGTTTCATTTGACTTTGTGACGTTTGAAAGTGTTTTCTGCAGCCGTGCAGAGTTGTAAAATCAAAACAAACAAATTAAACATTTAAAACAATTGCGAATCGAAAACTATATATGGCTCGAGAAGGGCATGTTGGCTGAAGGGGACATTTTAGGGTGCATAATCAATGTGCCCTTGCTGCGAATTCTAACAGCGGCAATGGACGTCACATCCGGGATGTACTTTTCAAGGGGACGAAGCCAGATAAGGGCCATTTGCTGGCGATTCCGAACACAGCCCTGCAAATGGTGTAACGTCCATACTTGATTAGAATTCCATTGGGGCTTCAGGTAAATCGCAGTATATAGCATGAAATATGATAGTGAAGAGGGCTATGAAAGCTATGTTACGAGCAGATGACGATTACGTATTCCGGAATGCGAAAATTTCAGAAATATTGATAGCACTCGGTTAGAGCCAAAGATACAAACCGGCAGACCCCCGCAAAGACAGTTGCATTTATTTACAGTGGACACGACAGCAGTTTTAGATCTAACTTTAGCGAAGCAGCTACCAAATGTAATTCATATACAATTCTGTAATATTACAATATTAGTAAATTAATCGTATAATTACCTAAACTGGTAAATAACCTAGTCGAGGCCCACGACGCCATTTTCAATAACACCGATCATATTCCAAAATACCGTCATAGAACAGGTACACAAAAAATAAAATTTTAGGTCTTGTTTACACAAATTTTTTATTACAATAATTAAAATATATTTTAATTTGCTAGATTATAAATACTTGTTTTACTTTATTTTAAGAAATTTTAGCCTGTTTTCGAACCAAAAGGTAACTTTGTCCCAATCTTAAGGTATTAACTGGAATGTAGTATCAACTGCATTGGATTAGGCTGTATCTGCACAGTATTGGCTGGTAAATATTTGCAGTTGTTGTGAGCATAAAAGTGCAATTTTTGGTGCAACAGTCTCAAGTTAGTGCAACAGATTGTTTGATTGGAAATGGCCAACAAAAATACCTTCTGTTTTGTGTCAAGTTTTCAAAGCATAGTAAGTAAGCAACCAGTAAGGTACAGTCATTAACAGGTTGTAGAAGTGTACTTATAGGATATGATAAGATACAACGCAGTTTCCCAAACACACTAGTCAGATATATATCACCATCACCAATACGACTGTTAAAGATACAATCAACACACACTGTGATTAATGCACTAATGCCGTCCGTGGGAGACAGTGCATTCGTTTTTAACCTCACAACGCGTTACTTACATTGTTTTAACGAGTGTTTTTATACAATGCCACGTAATCCAAAATTAGGCCTATTGACATGCCCTGTACCCCACATGGGTGTCAGGAGTTTTAAAATCTACCTCACTTGCTACACATGTCACAACCCCTATACGCCCCCGCGGGGCAGAAAGCAATCTCATCTTATGGATATCCCTGCACCATGGCCCAATACTTCATTCTTATCACTAGATATTAATCTCAACTCAGTATTAGCAGAGCAACACATAATAACAGATATTAGTAGGTGTTTCACAAATAATGTTCTCATAAACCAAGGTTCTGTGGTATAGAATATTTAATAAAAAATCTTACTAAAACCACAGTTTACACACGTCATTGCTTTGCCAAATTTGCATAAGATATTTGTAAAACGTTTTTTGGCACTACTAATTACATATCATAAAGTCAGTTACTGCCAGATATGGTTATATCGAAACCTTTCACACAAGTACCTGGCTCAACACTTTCCTTACTGTACAATATGATAAATATTAAAAGAGTAGTGTTTACAATTATGTGACAAAATTTTAGAGCCACAGTCAGAGTAATTTACGAGTGGACGAAAGTTTGCATGAACAAAGTTTCATTTATGTTACATTACGATCACCCCCAAAAATGGGATCACAACTAAAAATGCGTTGTCTCATACCTCTGCTGTGGCATATACTCAATCAATGTGCCCGATTGAAGAACAGATGTGCAGAACCATGCCTCAGCTCACAACACCGCACCACAGAAATCTGGTAGAAGCTCTTGCCCGTCGGGTCGTTATTGAATGGATCAGCTGACTGACTAGGAGCTCGCCTTGATGTCTCGTGCATTGACGTAAAAACTGCAGGCCTCCCAGGCAGGACACTCTTGTTGGGACACTATTGTTATCAATGAACCATTTTAATGTAAATGTGTGCTCACTTTAATTGTACTATGCAAGTTACGTCACCATAAACAATATTTTGCATAGCCAGGCATTTCTGCTGGTTATTACTAGACACACGCACTCTCAACGAAATACGTATACTGCTATTGTATATCTCTAACATGTCAGAAAACTTAGCAATAACAGACAACAGTTTCATCTCGCCCGTTTTACAATTTGCTGCAACAATCCACATATGTTTCTGGTTTGAGCACGCAATAAAACATTTTGGCATGCCCTAGATATAAACATCTTACTAAAATATTTAGTAATTGACGCCAAGCACGTTTGCCCACCATCGACAATAGCCGCTGCAGCAACCAGCACTCTACCGGGCACTTGTGCGCACTGGTTGGACAGTGCACTGCAGCAGATACACTGGAGAAACGTCAGTTAAGAGTGCGGCCACAGAGCTAAGTGGAGCACTTGTGTCGTAAGCGAGGTGCAAGGAACGCATAGTGTAAATAAGCCCATGTGCCTCTGTGTGCATGTGTAATAAAATGAGACCCTGTTCAATGGGGCATGATTAGAATTGAAATATTCATCAAATACTCATGAATGCCTGTCAATGTGACTGTAATGTATGGAACCCTACACCACTTAAATGACCCAGCAGACTCTAGTGCTTTCGTTAGTTATTGTTTGTAATGTACCATTTTCATGTGTGTCACCCCCATCTCATCTCATGTAGTGTAATATGTGTCTTAAAGGGTTTCATTGTACCAGGCATCTATTTATCTAAGAATTGTAAGTGTCAGAGTCATGTGAAAATGTTTCTGCACAGTTTCGGTGCATAAGAAAATAGTCAGCGCGGCCTACCTGCCCTCCAAACGCCGCCTGGCACACAGCGAGGGCGCAAAGGAAGAGTTAGTCATTCTTGTGTGTTTCGTGAGGCGGACATGTGAACCGAACGGGTTCGCATTTCGCGCGCTAAGGCTGCGCTTCATCTTTGTGAACTGATCATGTTAACGTGCAATAGACTCTAATATACGGGAATATTTTCACAGTGTATCTCTGCCGGCGAGTAAAGCTGGGCAAATCAATGTACACTTTTTCTTGAGGGAACGATAATAAAACCCCCATGAACCGACGTGTGATGTGCATTTTCTTTCTGGTTGCCTACGGGCTTCAGAGCGCTGGTCCCCACCTTTCCCACAAAATATTCAGAGTGTTTATGATAAGAGTTTTTGAAGTATTTTACAGTGTTTTTATGTCTTTGTTTACTTAAATATGGGTGTGTGAGTCGCCCTAAGACCTCACTGCATAGGTTGGTAAAATATTGTATTTCTTCTAGTTCTGTAGCGTACGTGTATTCAAATGAGACCCTGTTAAATGGGTCGTAATTAAAAGGGTAATATTTATCAAATGCTCATGAATGCCAGTCTACGTGACTTTAATATATGGAACCATGCACCACTTAAATGCCCCTGCAGGCTCCAGTGCTTTTGTTTGTTATTGTTTGTAATGTACCATTTTCACGTGTGTTACCCCATCTCATCTCATGCAGTGTAATATGTGTCTTAAAACGTTTCACTGTGCCGGGTATTTATTTATGTAAGAATTGCAAGTGTCAGAGTCATGTGGATACATTTTTGCATAGTTTTGGTGGTGCGCAAGAAAGTAGACAGTGTGGCCTGCCTGCCCGCTAAACACCGGCCGGTACTCCGCGAGGACGTGAAGGACGAGTTAGTCATACTTGTGTGTCTCGGGGAGGTAGACGTGTGGACCAATAGGATCGCGTTTTGTGCGCTTAGACTGTGCTTCATCTTTGTGAACTGATTGTGTTAACGTGCAATAGACTGCAATATACTGGAGCATTAATTTTCTCCAGCCACCCAAGATTTTTCGCCTCCTTCCTCCCTATGGTTAGGGAGGCCTAATAATTTTACAATAAGTTCTTTGTGGCCGAGTGCCGTTTTCACAGTGTATCCCTGCTGGTGGGTATAGCACAGCAAAGCAATGTAATATTTTTCTTGGGGGAACGTTAATAAAACCCCCATGAACCGACATGTGATGTGCGTTCTCATTCGGGTTGCCTATAGGCTTTAGGAGCGCTGGCCCCCACATTTCCCACAAAATATTCAGAGAGTTTATGCTAAGTGTTTTTCAATTATTTTACAGTGTTTTTATGTCTTCGCTTACCTAAATATGGGTGTGTGAGACGCCCTAAGACCTCACTACATAGGTTGGTAAAGTATTGTATTTCTTTAAGTTCTGGAGCAACCAAGGAAGGACGTCGTCGTAGCCGTCGGCACACGACCCAGGGAAAGGAGTCTGCTTTGCCGAGAATTGGCACTGCTCACTGACAGTGTCTGGCGCCCAGGCAATATTACAGAGTTTTTGGTGAGGAAATTCCGACAAATTGCTAACCACTTCCCAACCTGTAATTTAACCCCTTTTGCTCCAACCACCCGCCGTTATAATAATAATAAGTGATAAAAGTCACTTTTTACACAAAATCCTCGTACCAGGTTGCTGTAACAAGCGAACTTCCACATGAGCCGCCTCGCCCATTTCATGGCTGGCGGGAACCAAAGCAACATCTGTCGGCAACTGACACACTGCACCACCGGCAGGAGCGATACACACCTTCACTGCTCGGCAGGTCACGCTCGACTCAACAAAGTGCCACTTCACGACAGCTCTCAGGCCTATGACGTTTCTAGCTAACATTCTATCAATCATGGGTCATTTGGAGTCATTTAGAGTCATTTTAGAGTCATATTGGAGTAATTTACAGTTATTTTAGGGTAATTTTGAGTCATTTTGAGGCTGAGATATTTGGAGTCTCCTTGGAGTTATTTTAAAGCATTGTAGGGTCATCTCGAGTCAATTAGAGTCATTTGGGGGTGATTGGGGGGGGGGGTGGTAGTTGATAGAAAATAATCTTTAAATAATATTTTATTTTGCTAGTATTTTTTGAATTTTTGGAATTTCGAGGTTAAAGTTCAACGTCACCTGCATCCAATATTGTGGTTGGGTGATGTTATAACATGGTGGCTGGTATCAGTCGATTATGTGATGTTGACATATAGTAAGGACTGGCCTTGAATATATTATTGCTTTGGTAGACGTGATGGTGTCTGACTTTCTATTCGACTATATTGAATTTTAAATGTAATTCTGCTTTATCGGACTGTTCATTTGTAAGAGTAAAGCAAATATTACTCGAAATGCTGATTGACCGCAGTCTGTTTGAAGTGAGTTTCTGATGTTTGGGCATGAAAATTTTTTTTAAGTGGCTGAAAATAATGCTAGACAAGTAGGACAAATGTGTGCTTAGAATAAGTATAATTTTTATCTGAACTAAGTAAGGTTAGGTTATGCTGGGTTATATCTAATTTTTTTGTCTGGCCTTTGCTAGGTTAAGGTAGTTTGTGTACTTCTGGAATTTAGTAGGTTAAGTCATGTTAGTTTGACAGATGGTAAGAATGTTTGTGTTGCGGGTTGGCCTGGACTATAAAAATTTGGTTGGTACACTTGGGTTAACTTGGATGGAATGGTTGGTATTATTATCTGCTGTGGTGGTTCGTTGATATATCCAGATGGTAAGGGAATTTTAGTATCATCGGTTGTATGGCTTTCGATGGTACATAGCTGAGGCAATCTAATGTCATGGTGAAATGTATTATATCTGTTTCGGTATTTAGTACCATTGGGTTATCGATATGGTTGTTAAGTATGTTGGAGGTATGTTTACATGGTAGGTTTTGTTTCAGTAACTATTAACATTGATAGTTGACATAATTAACTGGATTTTTGGTTGATAGAGTAATTTATATTATTATCTGGTGTGTTGGAGGGTTATCACCTAGTACGTTATGGTTTGTGGGGTTAATGGATGCTGCGGGGTGGTATGAAATGTGTAGTTGTGATGCATTGTATAAATACAATGTGATTTGTGTGGCATGACTGAATTATGCTGGGGTTATGGTTGGTATAGAATACAGTATTCCTGTTCAGCAGGGTTACTCATATATTTGATGTGTGGTCGTCAGCATTTGTTTGGTATGGATGGTTGGTATAATAAGGTCGTTTATTTGATGGGTGGTATTATATTTAGCTGGTGTCTCATGGTAATGATGCTATGACAAAAATATTGGAGTTACGATTTTTGGCATATTTTAGTGGGTGTGGGCTGAGGTATGCTTTAATTCTAGTGGCTGGTATGAGTGATGAGTATATTTAGTATGATGACGCTTGGTAGAGCATATGGTATGGTATGTAGGAAAATTTTGTAAGGTTTGTGTTTGCTGTATGGTTGAGGTTTGTTAGAGTTATAGTATGTGGTATTGTTAGTAGGTATAAGCGGTGTTGGTTGGTAGAACAAATATAATGGGTGTTAGTTTATGGGCTGGTATCAGATGTATAGTTGCTCGACTTATGATGGCTACTGTGCTTGGTGTATTGAGTGATGTGGTATGACTTGGGTTTTATAATGTATGGTATTGTGGTCTAGTGGTTGGTATATATTTGACTGGTGTCGACCAATAGAGCAAAATGTATGAGAAGTAAGTAATTTTTTTGGTGAGGTCATTGTGAGTAACAAAGCTCCTAAATGTAATTAAAATACTTAAAAATTACATAAGTTAAATCTGCATGATAAATTTAAAAAATCTGAAAATATTTCTGGGAAAACAAAAAAAAAAAAAATTATATATATAATAAATTCGTATGTGGGGTGGACCCAGGGCGAGGCAACACCCTCCGAGTGACTGGCTTTCCAGCCAGAACCTGTACGTGTCCGTCATCCCGAACATGACATGAAATGAGACCCTAGGATGGAATGGCGCTGGAATGTAAGGGCGGGGAAGCGGAAACTCCCCAAGAAAAACCTGCTGGCAAGCGACATCGTCCAGCACGATTCCCACATGCGAAAATCCGGGAGCGAACCCGCCGGGGATCGAGCCCTAATTGCCTTGGTGGGAGGCGAAGCTCTAGTCACTGCACCTCCGCTGCCCCTATATTATATTTTAAAATGTGTTTAATTTCTCGCTGATGCTGTACCCTGCCCTATTACATTGATATAGATAATATGATGGTGCTTGGTTAATTCACATACACATACAAACACACACACACATACAAACACACACTGATATATATATATATATATATATATATATATATATATATATATATATATATATATATATATATATATATATATATATATATATATATATATATATATATATATATATCAGTGTGTATATATATATATCAGTGTATATATATAATCAGTATAATATCAGTGTATATATATATATATATATATATATATATATATATATATATATATATATATATATATATATATATATCAGTGTGTGTTTGAATGTGTGTGTGTGTTTGTATGTGTATGTGAATTATATATATATACACACATACATTTAATGAAATACCAGTAGGATAGTTATGCCTACAATAATTGTCGAGGCGGTGAATAATTAACATTGTGTAGTATTTAGTCTTGAAGTCAGGAGACCTGAAGTGATGTAGATAGAACGTTTTGTTATACTCTATGTACATTTTTAGTACGACTTAATGAAAATTAATATTAAATCAATTTTTAAAAAATATAAATAATTGATTATTTTATATTTTCTTATTTTAATCCTGTATCGTAACTAGTCTATTCTAAATAGATCTCATTAAAAAAAAGCACTATGAAGCAAATATTTCAAGCTATTTCACTGTGATTATAAACATAAATTCTGAAGCTAGAAATGATACTTGCATACTCTGTTTCACGAGCCTCCCTCCTAAGATTATGCAATATATATTCACCTGTGGCTACAATTATTCGCTTGCTTACGAGCCCAACTTACATCATAATTATTTAAAAATAATATAGAAAAACAATCAATGTGAGGATAGGCATGTATGATTCAGACCCCGATTGAAAATAAATGAAAGATTTGTAATACATTTGGCTTTAAGAAGTTTTTAAAATGCTAAATATTATGAATTTAAACTTAAAAAAGTTCTTCAATAAATGTGGCCAGGAACCATATATGCACTGATTGAAAATAAATATAGCAAAACATTTATGTATAAAAAATATTTCTGTAATTGCATGAGTGAATTGGCCACTTTCGCTTGGAATGATAATATATAACATTAAGGCCTTATTTACTATCGTGAGTTGAGTGGTTGAGTGAGGCCTTATATCAGTCTTCAGCAATTGCAACAATTTTGCGTGCAGACGACATTTACACAGCATTACAGAAAATGATGTGGTCTGAAGTTAGACACATGCCACTTCAATACCGTCAGGCAAAGGAAGCACTCGCAACTCTAGTAGAACACTTACCGGAAGGGACAGTCGCTTCAGCTAGATATTTGTACATTCGGGCTTCCAAAACGTCGGCAGTCATACCATCTGTTGTGAATCGCACCCCAGTCATCCATTGGCGGCGCCCATGGAAAATACTTGCCGATCCTAACCTTTCCTCGGATCTTCGAGCTGCAGCATTCGGCTTCTACAATAATATCGTGGCAACTCAGCAGCGTAAATACAACATTCACCTGACAGCTGACCCTGCATGCCCGCTGTGTGGCAACACCGACACGGCCCTTCATAGGGTAATTTTCTGTGTTTATGCAGCTCCCATATGGCAGTGGTGTCGCGTACGAACACGAAAAATAATTCGCGATGAACGTGGAGATGTCAGCGACACGCACATGCTTCATTGCGATTTCTTCACCTTCCCCTCAGTTCGACGAAGAGCTGCGGCCTGGTATATTCTTCATGCGATCGGTTTTTTGGTGGACCATTCGAAATCGGTGACAGTTCAAGACTTTGTCCAGCTTCTTCGTCAAGATAGGTGGAACATGGCGTGGCGTGGCACATTGCGTCAGCGGTACGGCAATTTTTTATTTTCATTCTGACGTTCACGCCTACAAGAAGTGCGTGTATATTACCAAGGTTGGGTGTACGCCGTGCGCTGCCCACCCCTCGGTATTTACAGGTGTACAATTTAATGTTCCAGTAGTAATCGTCGATATGTGGTAGTGTTGTAAGTCAGTGTCACATGTCGGGGTGTACGCTGTGCGCTGCCCCTCACATTAAATAATTTTTATGTGTTCATCGACTTTGTCAGTAAAACAAATTCACCAAATGTTCATATCATTTTGTGCTCCTATGTAAGAATTGTGTAGATATTTTATTGAGTACTTTGTTATTGTTTATATTGTGGGTTGAATGTGGACTGTATATAATAGGTTAAGGGTAAACGCCTCTGTATATCGTGTGTGATAATAAATCTATTTTTATAAAAAAAAGAAAGTGGTTAAGGTGCTTCACTCCAATCCTAGAGGTTTTAGGTTCAAGTCCCAGCAAGAAGTTTTTTTAAAATTAAATGTTGGCTGCTGTCATGAGGAAGTTTGAAATTTACATAATTTATGTTTTATAAACCGATTTTGTATTAAAAATGTGTTTTATATACATTTTACTGTATTGTTGAAAGATTTCCCTGCATTTTTTCAAATTATAAATAAAATAAATTTAAATAATTCTTCTTACTTATAAATACACCACTTCACAGATATCTGATTGACAATACTGCACAGCAGTGCGAGCGGCCCTTCCTTTCCTGCATACACTTGTCTCCGAGGTCATCAACATACTTCGCATGTCACAAGAGGCGTGCCTGACATGCGGGCCTAACGGCACGTGGATGCATGCGTGGTTACAAGGCTAAGCGACTTAGTTTTCATACAACAGTAAAAACAAATTTAATAAAAGTTAAATATTAAAAAAATAATAAAGTATTGAAATTCGTATTTTTTTACGAAGTTCTGCCTGGAATATACTTTACAATAATTTGTTATATACCTTCTTGTGTATGGAAAATTTCGTCTTTAAATTCGTAATTAAATATACACACTGGCGACTCGCGCACACTAGCAGGCTATGAAGGAACTATGTAGATGGAGGTGTTGAACGGATGTGAGAGACAAGAGAGAAAGATATGATATGAGATAAACACAAGACAGAATCAGAGAGATAATAAAATCGGAGGACTCGGAGAAAACTGATAGCATGAGGGAAAGAAAGAGGGGAAGAAATGGAATGGTAGAGACAACTTAGAATGATAGAGTATGAAAAAAGAGATAGAATGGTGGTATGACATCACAATCATATACACCTTGAAAATACGAGTTCAGTAATATATAACACTTAATTCTTATGGCTTTAAATTTTTCAATTATAAAAATATATATCCATTTAAAAAGATAATTGTTAGATTTTTGGAGTGAAGCGTCAATTGTCCACACCGGTCCACTCTCCTGGCTCCAAGTCCACTTGAGTCACAAGTCTGCCTCCGCTGTCTGGAAAAAAAATTGACTTTTCTTTCTTGGGAGTCTTTTTTTGCTTTTGGGGAAAGGAAACATTTTTAAGGGAAATAGTGATTTTGGGGTAAAATAATTGATTTCTGAAGTTATTTTTGGGTTAAAAATGTGATTTTTTTGAGAAAATCAAGCGACTTTGAGATAAAAACGGGAAAATTCTGAGATGAGTCGCCTGGCTCCTGGCATCCTCTCCTGGCATCCTCCCCTGTCCCCTGTCCCAGACTTCTCTTTTGTCTTCTGCTGAGGTGTAAAGAGCAAATTCTCGAATGGACTAACCTCCGAACTGCTCCGACATAATGGATGTGGTACACCATTTACTAAAAGTAATAATTTTAATATTCAATACAAGACATGTAAAGGTAGTACTATATTGTCTTTATGGTATGACTTGAATGTTTGGTTGGTATGGGAGGGTTTTAGGTTGTCAGTATTGAAAAACCCTGTCTCCAGATTGCCGGGGTTTTCCAAACACCGCCTGTCACCGAATCTACTGTTGCAATTTACATGTAAATATATACAATGTAATGTGGAGATTATGCTGCCTGAAATTATTAACTTTGAAAATTTCTTTTCTTTATTAATCTCCCAATAACGATTACTAACTGACATTGCATTTTTCATCTCTGGAAGTACTGCATGGGCTGGTTTTTCGCTTATACTGGGGATGACCGAATGTGGCTGCACTATGCAAGCAGTCAAGCGACCTGAGTGCATTATCTTTGCATGAAGAGTATCAGCCCACTGGTGCGGAGTTTCACCAGCGCTCACGCGGCAGCTATGACAACAAAGCGAAGGAAGAACAGCTGGATGTGCAAAGCGGTATCTACCCCCATATATGGTCACAAAGAAATTTATTGGCAGCTCAATATGGTAACCCCTCTAGGATGCATTTCTGTATGGGTTTCCCTGTATGATATAAAAGAAGTTAATTGGCAGTTCAATACGGTAACCACTGTAGGGTGTATTTTGTGTGTGTTTCCCTATATGGTCACAAATAAGTTAATTGGCAATTCAATATGGGAACCCCTCTAGGGTGCATTGCTGTGTGTGTGTTTCCTTAAATGGTCACAAGGAAGTTAACTGGCAGATCAATTTGGCAACCCTCTAGGGTGCATTGCTGTTTGTGTTTCCCTATGTGTTAACAAAGATGTTAATTGGCTGTTCAATATGGGAACCCCTCTAGGAGGCATTGTTGTGTGTGTTTCCCTAAATGGTCACAAAGATGTTAATTGGCTGTTCAATATGGGAAATCCTGTAGGATGCATTCCTGGGTGTTTTCCTATGTGGTCACAAATTTATTAATTAGCAGTTCAATATGGCAACCACTCTAGGGTATATCGCTGTGTGTGTTTCCCTATATGGTCACAAAGAAGTTAATTGGCAGTTCAATATGGGACCCCCAGTAGGGTATATTGCTGTGTGTTTCCCTATAGAAGTTTATTCGCTGTTGAATATGGGACCCCTCTTAGATGCATTGCTGTGTGTGTTTCCCTATATGGTCACAAAGATGTTAGTTGGCTGTTCACTATTGTAACCCTTCTAGTATGCATTGATGTGTTAGTTTTCCTATATGGCTGCAAGAAAGTTAATTGGCAGTCAATATGGTAACCCCCTCTAGGATGCATTGCTGTGTGTGTTTCCTCTATGGTCACAAAGATGTTAGTTGGCTGTTCAATATTGTAACCCCTCTAGGATGCATTGCCGTATGTTTTTCCTTATATGGTCACTTTGAATGTGATTGGCAAGCTAATGTAGAAACCCTCTAGAGATATATTGAAATGTTTGCCGATTTGGGTGTTCATTCCTGTCACCTCTCTAGGAGCAAATTGTTCCAGTTGTCTGTAAATTTGCTTAACCTTTCTAAGGGGATATTGCTAAGTAGTTGTCTGCTATATTTGGACATGTTAATTTTCCTTGATAGTTCATTCTTGGTATCCCTCTAAGGTACCATTGTAGCCGATTATTTTATATTGCTCGGGAACTGGTCAGTCAGGGTGGATGGTTTTTTTCTGAGGTGTCGTCACGTGTTAATTAACTATGCCAAATTGAAGTATTGCATAAAATAAGGAGAAATAATGCCCATAAGCCAAGCTTAGGATGGATATGATGTTTGTCGAAATGTAGGTTTGATTAGGTGCCATGTTGCAAGAATAAAATAGCTGAATTTGCTTTATTTTAAAGTAGTAGTGGGCCATGCTTCCTATTTAAAAAATGCAGTTTTTAAAAAACTTTCTATCTGCGGGAAATATGATAATAATTATTAAGAGTTTTGAGAATGGTTTTAATATTGAATTTAGCCAGTTTTTTGTGTATTTGTTCTTGATAAGGCAGTATAGCCAAGTAAATGTTTTAAATGTATTAATATAATGCATCAGTATTACCCACTGTAGGCACATATGTAAAGAGTCAGAATTAATATTTATTGACCTTAGACGATGGATTGGTCAAAGAATTGGTAGATAACTTTCCTTGTATTTAAAATTTGTGTTGGCCTTTAATCACAGTTAGCCAGATATATATATATATATAATGTTATTTTCCTTGTATTTAAAGGTCGTGTAGGCCTTGATAATCACAGATAGCCAGATAAATATTAAGTGGTATTCTCCTTGTATTTAAAGTATGTGTTGGCCTTGTTAATCACAGTTAGTTATGCAAAATAATATAAATGTTTTCCTGAATGACTTTTAAAATATAAAGGTTAGTGTGGGCTTTTGTAGGCATTTCATGTATAATATGGAAACATTTCATTTTTATTTAGAATTTGTTAATTCTAAAAGTTATCTGGTTTATACTACTAAGTACCTACTCTGTTTTGTACCTGATTTAAAACTGCGATGATAAAGATAACTAAAAGAATCAGTGAAATAAATACTTTTTATGTTTGCATTTTCCAGGAGGATAAATCCTTTTAAAGCACTTTTAACTTTTAATCTTGGAAATATTTGCTATAGAAGAACAGTGATTATTTGATGTGCTCGTCAATTAGTGAATTCATGCTCCTGAATATTGAATTTAACAAATTTGCCTTAAAATGGCGAGAGCAACTTAGGATATTGTGGAATACTTTTACAAGATTCATGTGTTTATTATAGGGCAACTATAAAATACTTCGCTAATTTCACCTACACACTCTCAGAAAATGGGTCTCTTCTTCTTAATGTTTTGGTTTCCATGTTTGGACTGCTTTCTACCCACTGTGCCACGTCCTTAGGGCTAAGGGCATATCAGTATTATTGGTAGAAATGGTATCATATCACGGGCTGTGTGGTCATACCTGTTTGTACGATTTGCCCATGTGACTAGTATGGCATGATGGTTTGGTTGTCAAGTGTTTGGTTCGAATATTTTTGTAGGAAAGGCTTATCGGTATGTTGTGATAGCATGACCTGTGGGTAATGTCAGATGACATATGTCTCCGCATATGGTTTGCCATTATGGTTGGTGGGAATTACTGGGTGAAATATTTGGTTTGATGGTTGGTATGGCTTGTCTGTACAGTTGAATGGTTTGTTGGTTGTATCTGATGGATAAGTTTTTACAAATGGATTATATGTTTTAATAATGTGGTTGGTCAAAACGATTGACTGGAATTTCTTGTTGGAAGGTTGATCTGTTCTGACAGTATGGCTGTTATTGACTGATGTTATGAACTGCCCAAAATTGATGGTATGGTGAGATGCTCTGTCAATATAGTTGGCTGGAATGCTTTAATAGGAATATTAAGTTTCCTGGGTTGTTGTGACATATTGATACGACATATGCGTGTTTGGTTCGGTGGTAACGATATTCTGAAGGCATATATACTATACGAAGTGACTACTCATATACCAGTATAATAAGTAGACGATCTCTGTCTGTATTTAATACCTCTAAGTCCCTTGAAAATCAACAGAAGTACTTCAAATTTTGCAGAACGAATCCTCAGGGTAAAATACGGGTCAAGTTCGAATTTCAGCAAGATCAGATTATGCTATCATTACCTTTTACCCTCAAAACTCATTTTTTAATTACTTTTTCCTTATGAAAAGTGTTATATTAATGCATAGAGAATATTGCATAGAGATATGAAGGTAATGGAATGTGATTTTTGTTTACTTTAAATGTCTTGCATCAATGTTGAGTTAATAAAGTGGGACCGCAGTGGCTCAGTGGATAGAGCGATTCCAATTGGGACCTTAGTGGCTCAGTAGATAGAACTATGTTAAGTGGAGCCGCAACGGCCAAGTGGATAGAGAAATATTAAATGGGACTGCAGTCGCTTCAATGTTGACTTTATTTCACCTAATTTTATTATTACCTACTTATATATATGCAATTTTTTTTCCAGTCTTTGTATGATAACCAAATTTTTTAACATGGTAACTATTCTAGCCCCGTGAGAATACAAAAAAAAAATGATCATGTATTGGGTCCCCTAGTGTCTATATAATTGGTATGGCATTATGTGTTTGACAATATTGTTTCCTAGACTTTTTTTACCGGATTATTTTGTAGGAATATCTGGTTGGTAAATTTTCGACAGCAACTATGTTATGGCAACATGACTTGTGGATACTAGGTGATGGTTGAAACATTTTTGCTTGGATGGCTGGTAAGTTTTGCCATTAAAGTTGGTTGATATGGTGTTAATTATGCTTAATCGGTTGATGGGAATGCTGGTCAAAAAAATAAATTAAAACTATACCATTGGGGGCGAGGGACCTCTGAACAATAAATGGAATGTAGTGTTAAATAGTAGCATAATTTAAAAAAATATTATTTTTAATTGAAATATCTTTACATCAAAGTTATAACAAAATTGAACATTTCTAAGCAGGCTTGACTAAGCATATCCTTGCCATGTCTGATAAAGGGAGGGGGGAGGAGGTTATATTTTTTTACAGTCATTCCAAAATATGGTTCTTTGCTAATACAATTGTCTCATGTACCTCATGCACAGCATCTTCTGCATCCACACTGTTCGTGCTCTTGCTCCTGTTCCTCCTTCTCTTCCACCTTCTCTTCTTCCTCCTCTTCTTCTCCTACTCCTCTTCTTCCTCCTTCTCCTTCCAACGCCACTCCTTATATGTATGATATAAAACAAGCAAATCAACATTGTATTCAGATCGTAATGCAGGATTTTAGTCTGTGCTAATTACAGGAGAAGAGACAGATGGCTAGCGAATCCTAACACAGCAGCCTCATCCCAAGCACCATACACCACATTATTGCAAGTCTATCCAGCTTTGGAAAACATGAGTGATGCTAAGTTTGTTGAAGGAGCCAAATTGCCTACAATACGAGAATGTTACATTTGTTCCAAATCCCGACTGTATAGTTACTTGGTGAATGTGTGGTTGATTGATATGACAGAGTTTTTCTTGGGTTAAAGTGGATGGTATGTTGTGCGGTTATTGTGTCTAGAATATTTGCGTGTCATTGGTGGAGACCTGAAAAATTCGCGGATTCATTTTGGGACAAGCTAGAATCCAAAACCCTTCCTTTTATATAACTTAAGCCATTGGTCCAAACGGTGTTGACAGCTCCTGGAGAACAGTGTCCAACTATCGCCTTCCCCTGTGACAGCAGACCACCAATGTACTGTTGATATCGGCATATCTGTACATATTTGTACTGTTGATTCTAGCCTGCAGGTCATTGAACTCACGAATTTTTCAGGTATTTAGTTATTGGATAGTATGGCGAATGTCATGAGCGGCAGTATGATTGTGTTACAGTATTAGATTTGTTTTTTTTTTTTTTTTTTTCGTACATTTGGTGTGGATTGTATGTTAGCCTGGCCAGACGGGCTGGTCGTTTTTGTAGGTATGCATAGTTTGCTGACTTGGTAAGTAGAGGGGGACAAGGGCTGGGGGTTGTGGATTCATCTGCCATATTGGATTTCGCCATCTTTGATGTTCATGACCTTGATTTCGCCCATTCTGCAACATGTCAAACGTGAACAAGTAGCCAACCTCCCATGGCGGAGTCGGTTGGTGCGCCACAGATATGGGGTGCAGGAGGATCTGGGTTTGAATCATAGGTAAAGCATGGGTGTTAATTTAAGTTAGGTTATAAGTTAGTCTGTAAGCCATCCCCTGCTAAGATTTCCACATGAAAACGGGGGACGATAAAAAGTCCTTTACAATACAATACAGTGAACGAGTATACTCAGGATAATATGTGCGTTCACTTGACCAAAATGACTTAGTACCCGTAGGTATCTTGAAATAGTCATCTTTCAAACTGATGGATTGCGAAGACATTCTTTCAACACTGATAAGCCATTTAAAAACTCCGTGGCTGCCACGCCCAATTATTAATGAAAATCGCAAGGAACAATTCTATCCACACGCACACACATGTGTGTGTGTGTATGTATATATATATATATATATATATATATATATATATATATATATATATATATATATATATATATATATATATATATACACACACACACACACAACTTTGGAGTTACAACAGAAACATGCTGAAGAAGAAAATTATTCTGCCACTCACGATCCGGCTGCTGGTAGAATTTCTGGCGAATCCTTCTGATGTCTTGCAAAGATAGGTCTTTGCACCGAAAATGTCCATTATTCCCATGTTCGCAGGTGGGCTTTTTAGGCAAACCTTTTGGCCAGTGTCTAAAACAGTAGGAGAAACACAATCATCAGGAGAATCACAATGACCAGATCATAATCTATTAACAGTTTAGGTGAAACTAGCATATCTAGCTCTTTTTGCCACATTTATTTTCCATGTTTCGGGACATCTTTTCCGCTTCCGAGATTTCCCAGGTTCAACTTCAACAATACATTCTGTCTCACTACCACATTTTTCTTTATTATTACTCATTTAAACCAAAATAAATAATCAGACGTCGGTAACTACTCGGCACAGTCAGGCAATACACACATGCAAATCGTTTGTAATAAATTGTGAGTAAACATCGCACTCAGCTGTTTTATAAGCAGGACAGCCAATTTGAAGGTTTGATAATTCACTTTTCATCAGCAAATGAATAGCAGCAGTTATATTAGTATAAAAATAATATAAAGAGGAGTTCAGTACTGTTCGGAATTACATTTAACTGGTTTTGCATGTGCAATTCAAAGGTGGCAATATTTATTGGTTACATATAGCAGGTTTTGTGATGGTAAACATGCAAAGGATGCAAAACTTTTAACTGGTTTTGCATCCTGAGTCTGTATGCATATAGCAGGTTCTGCAAACTACTGTGTTTTTCAACTCCACTTTCATATACTTTATAGCTGGAATTGTAGCTTTGTAAATAATTTAAGTGATGGCGCAGTGCATATAGTATCCATAGAAACAATAATCTAATATTGTAATTTTTTGGCACATAGCAGGTTTTGCAAATGGGCTATATATATATATATGTGTGTGTGTGTGTGTGTGTGTGTGTGTGTGTGTGTGCTGCAGCCCTATGTAATCTTAAACAAAATATTTTATTTATGAGATGGAAAGCAACATTACTGTTAGTTACGACTGTGAAAGGGGACTGTCAAAGATTCCTGACCAGACCACATACTAGGCAACTATATCTGTACAATTTTACCATATACCAAGGATCTTCAAAATCGTCACAAACCAAAGACAACACTTTCTGTTATGTATAGACTAAAAATGAGTTCATCAAAGGTTCCGATCAAATTGCACCTGCTGTTCACCATCGATTGACCAATACTAACATGGATACGACCACCACGGTCCGACTGTTCTCTGATGCATGTGGTGGACAGAACAAAAATAAAACTGCGGTAATGATGAGTTTACATTAGTTCATTCTTAAAGCACCTCTTCGTATTGTAAAGATATAAATCTGGTTCCCTATTGCAGGGCATTCTTTTATACCACCAGAAAGGATATTTTGGCATCTAGAAAGAGAATTTTACTCTGACAGTGTTGTTGAAACCCCAGACGAGTACGTGAAAGTTATCAAAAAGCGTGGAAATGTTACTCATCTAGGTGAAGTCTGTCCTGTCAAAGACTGGAAAACTTACTCAGACTTGGACAGTGAAAAAGATGAAGGAACATTTTAGCTTCATTTCGGTAACAATCTGTTGTTTTTAGTTTATAGTTATGTGTATATTAAATTTCCAACATTAGTATGCATCTGCCTGCGTTTGTATATAATATTTTCTATGCAGATAGCTGGTATTGCAAACTAAGACAGAATACAAATGGCCGCCATAAGATTTGCAAAACCTGCTTTGTGAACAATACAGTTGCAAAACATGTTATCTATATTTTATTTTTTGCAATAACTAACTGACCACTAATAGGAGATTTTAGACCTTCGGTAAAAATTATTTAATTTTTTTTTTTTTTTTTTTTTTTTTGCAAATTAACAGTAAAATTTGACCCATCAAGATTTTATATATATATATATATATATATATATATTTTTTTTTGTGATTTACCAGAATTCATTTAGCTTGCACACAGCAGGTTTTCTAAATGGGCTGCTCATATATACACTTATAAAATTCTAATATATCATCACTAAACGTATGGAGGCCACGTTGGCTGAGCGGATAGCCTGCTCGCCTCCCACCGAGGCGATCCTGGCTCAATCCCGGCCGGGTAACTCCGGATTTTTGCATGTGGGAATAGTGCCGGACGATGCCGTTGGTCAGCGGGTTTTCTCGGGGACCTCCCGTTCCCCCCTACCTTTCATTCCAGCGCTGCTCCATACACACCCCAATCACCCCCATCGGCTCTCAACACCTCGCAGTTAAGAGCCGCCCAAATCTCTTCACTCACTCACTAAAAGTATGACTTATTGGCATTTCTGACTCTAAATACAAATTATTTCCGAAAAGGCGCGGCTGGGAATACACTACTCGCCATAATTACATGTTTAAAAAATCATTATGCACATATCTTTATATATATATAATCCATTGTGCCTGACTGAATCGCATCATCATTGACAAACCACTGGACCAATTGAGACCATATTCACACCATATGTTATTGAGATGGCTAGTAAGGTTTTTAGTTATGTTTCATTCCGATAGGTGGCGCTGGAGTCTAACTTCTATATTTATGCTCATACTTGCAGGAAATGTTTGTTGATCTAAAAGAGAAAAATGCCAGCGATACCACGATCAAACATAGGTCGATGTACCAGACGTAATAGAGAGGACGCATTGAGAAGGCAAAATAGAACGTGAACACGCGCTGTACAAACTGTAGAGACACGAACACAAAAGCGAGAAGCACACAGCACACAGCAGGTGGAACAACGTTCGCCGGGATCTGCTAGCGTGTCTGTAGAAATCTGATATTACATGAAGAGAGTGGGAGATGTGGCAGGGGGGTTTAGATTTGTACTCAACATCAAGATAATGAACGTCGGTGAGGATGAGATGGGGGAAATATGGAGAAGTGGTGAATGCAAGGGTGCGGGAAACAGGAATACCCCGGGAAAAACCTCTATCGATGGCGATAACTGTCACATTATTCACATAGGTAATTCCTGGTGACCTCGTCGCCAATCGAACCTAGTGATTATTGGAAGGAGCAGGCGACTGAATTGGTAATGAATGACGTATTCGAACTTGGAAAAATGTGGTATGTCTATAACAATTTTTTAAAATCCATTAATGCATATGTATTTACAATATGAAGACAGCCGTAGGTATGTAATCGCTAGTTATCATGTCACATTTCAATTCATTTTAAACCTAGGGCTCCACAGACATGTCGCTCGGCACACGTGTGACAAGTTTTAAAAGTTAAAATAACATTTTTAATTCTAACTTTTATTTAAAACATATGAGTACTTGACATTGTATTCTCCAGTTTCTTGGGAATGAGCACGGTCGCAGAACACAGACAATGGAATTGCAGCCTACTGTGCTTATAAGAAGGCTTGAGGTAAAATGCAATTTTTCACCTTAGACTTGCAGTGGTCTAGTATGTTCAAAATCTCATGCACCTAACTCCAGCAGTCGATGAATGACGACCAACTATGCCTTTATGTTGGTGGGCCTCCTACATAGACATACCTCGCTTAACATATTACTTAAAGTGAGATCCTGCGTTCATGGCTCAGGCTGGTTACATAATTACTAGAAAAACTGAGGAACATGTCTGCGGCAATTAAATTCAATATTTCATCGAACATATGTGAATAAGCCATGTTTACAATGTTACATTAGCCTTCTACTTGAAAACATGGGTCCAAAAATATATAATACTTGAAATACTTACTAACACAATTCTATGCATACAAAATCGTGCTGGTCTCTGTGATAATCACATATTCTAACATAATCGAATTCGCCTTGAAAATACGAATTCGCAGACATGATGATCAACAAAATATTATCTGTAAATTTCGAGAGTTAAAAAAAAAGGTAAATACATAAACTTTATCTGTGCTGTAGAAACATCAAAAAAACCTGTAATGCATTGGAATTACTATACAATCTAATATGGCATCTGCTAGATGCATGCAATCTTTGACTATTATTTCATATTCCAATTCTTCTTACAAACATTGGTCCGCAGGCATATCACACAGTATGCTTCTGCCTGTACATTTTAAAAATTAAATTAAAAAATAGTAAATTAAAAAAATTACTTCTATTCATAAAATTATGCTTTGCATAATCGATTTTTTTGACACCATAATCGAATTTTCCTTGAAAATATGGATCCGTAGACATATCGCTCAATACACTTATTTTAAGTAAAGTTGAAATAAACATTAAATAGTGCGCTCACTGTTAAATAGTAAGAGTTAAAGTGGAGAGAGCTAATTGATGTTGTAAGTTACATAGTAGCAGACTGAATAAATTATAAATCACATTTAGTTTCTCTCTTTTATTTTTTTATTATTAAAATCTCTACGCCTTGCGAACTCTGATACGCCCTGCAGGCGTCCTCTCACATGTAAAAATAAGATATGTTTATGTTAGAAGTGTAAAATGCTTGTAATACATGAGGTATTTAAGAAACAGCCGAAAACATCATAAGTTATATGGGGTGATATTTCAAATGTTTGATTCAGAAGGTGTGAAGAAATCATCAATAGACTATACCCCGTCTCAAGTTCACTTTCTTTTCTAGATCACCACGTTGGACACAATCATGTTTTAAAAGTTTTGTTGGGAAACACTTGTGTTCCCAACATTCTGCAGCGCAGTTGTTCAAGCTCCACTTACATAAAGGCTGTTCACGGTTAACTGAGCAGTTTTGAGAACCCTGCTTAAGATCTACTTGTAGGCACGTTGTGTATTTTTCCACGTTCTGTAAAATTAACAATGCCATTGGTATCATCACTTTATCCACGCCTCGCGTCGGTCTAGTAAAACTGTGAAATAGTTAGGAAAGAAAATATTTGACAGATTCGCTAATCATTACATTTGTATGCATTAAAAACTGGAAACGAAAGAAATAATTTGAGTATTCCCG
Source organism: Dryococelus australis (assembly GCA_029891345.1). Taxonomy (NCBI): domain Eukaryota; kingdom Metazoa; phylum Arthropoda; class Insecta; order Phasmatodea; family Phasmatidae; genus Dryococelus; species Dryococelus australis. Next base: position 191,313,781 of record CM056998.1, on the reverse strand, counting down.
TGTGTTCTTTACATTTGTAGTTCAACGTAAATACGCGGAGCTACTTTTCCTCCGTTGTTACCAAACTCACTAGCTGCATGCCACTGTGTGATGTCCGTTAAAACAAGTGCAGGTACAGGCTGTGAAATTATTCTGAGGTTGATTTGAAAAATGTTCACGTTATCGTGAACAGCCTTAAGTCTTCTTTAACTACGAGGGCCGATGAGGGTGAAGCTGGGCGAGTATGGAGCAGCGCCGAAATGCGTAGGCGGGGGAAGCGGGAGATCCCCGAGAAAACCCGCCAACGAGCGGCGTCGTTTGGCGCGATTCCCACGTGCGAGAATCCGGGAGCGACACCGCCGGAATTCGAACCCGGCTCGCTTAGGCGGGAGGCGAGGAGCATAGACACTAGACCACTGTGTCTCCTCCAGACACGTCGCTTTTAATTCAGACTCGCTTTAAACCCTTTGTCACAGATAAATCAATACTTTTTAAGAGATTTGCAACAAATAAAATTGTTCTGTGGAAATGTACTGATATCGGTACAAAGATTTTTTTTCATTCACCAGAACCAATAAAAATATGTCCATGCTTTATCTTACCTGCAGCAGCGGTTTAAGGCGATGGAATACAGTTTTAACAGCGAATGATGTTTCTCACGTGCAGGGAACATTTCTCATTGGACGCTATGTTCTACTGTGTATACAGCGCAGGCCATTAAAGCCACTTCATATGCAACGACCCACAGGCAGGACATTGTGACTGAAGGGATTAATTTACGGTTTCGGATGTTGCAAACAAGCTATTGTATGTTGCGCGCTGTAACTAATTCTACACATTACTTGTTGCGTTGTCACAGCCAATGAGCTGTATGCAAGCTTCGTGCTCGATTACAGTAATATAAACCAATAACAACCAGGACCAATAACTCGGTTTACGAATAAGTGCACCCCAGGGGAGATCATCATATGCGGTTCACGGTAAAATGAGCACTTTCGAAAGCCCTGATTAAGATCTACTAGTGTGCACATTGTGTATTCCTCTGCCTTATGTAAAATTAACATTGCCATGGGCCTCATCGATTTATCCATGCGTCAGTCAAGTGCAACTGTGGGGTTATTACCAAAGTAAATATATTACAAATCTGGTTAATTTTTACACTTCGATGCATTAAAAAATAACAAGCGAAAGTAATTATTTAAGTTATTATAAATAGTCACCTAACAATTTATATACGACGTTATGATATGGGACTACTTTCCATTCATCATTACCAACGTTACTGTTGGCATGTCACTCAGTGTGCCCGTTAAATATATTCCGGCAAAGGTAGTGACATTTTTCTAAGGTTTATTTCAAAAGTGCTCACTTTATCATGAACAGCCTTTAGCTATTGAGCTTGGCAGTGTACAGCTTGGTCTAAAATTGCTTTCATGTGCGTGGTATACAATACTTTTCTCACAAGCTCTGGATGGGTTCTTCTTCTTCAAACCACTCGCCATTACCAATTAATCTTCCCCCACCCAACCCTAACTTAACCCATTCAGACCCATTGTGTATACTACGCACGTGTAGGTAATTTTTGGTCTGCACTGCACACTACGAAGCCCTAAGACCAATGATCTTACCTGGGCTAGTTCATAATTAGTTCATATTACTGTAACTGAACATTCAGCCTACAGCTCATTGTCTGTGACAACGAAACAAGTGTTGTGTCGACTTAGGTACAGCATGCATCATTTTTTTTTGTTTGTAACACCTGGAACTGTAAATTAAAGTGGGTGTGAAAGAGTAAAATAAATAGTAATTATAAATATTAAAGAATAATTGTGAAAAAAAAATCAAAGCTACCTTAAGCTATGCGGTCCCGAATTAATCTATGTTATACAATGTTGCAATAATCAACTATTTTGGCGTGCGCTGTATTTATGTCGGGTGTAGTTCTCACAAACAATGAACGAACTAGCTGCGTGAACCGTGTCATCAGAATTGATTATTCATAAACGAGTGGTGGAGAAGCTTTGGCAAATCAGATTACTCTCAAGGACAACGCCCAACACACAGAGTGAGCACTGATTCCTTGCCGTGTACTGTGCTGGCCATGAATACTCTTTATTTGCATCACGTGCACTAGAGTGTACGCGACGATTGAACTGGTTAAATCACTCGCAAGTCCAGCGGAGTGTGGTAAGCTGTTGCGAGGTAAGCTGTGTTTTGCTCTGTGCTATACTTAGTCGTTTGCTAGTTTACACATCAGCCACTCGGGGACTATGTAGCTGCTCGTCCAAGGTCAAGAAGCGAGAGAGCGACACGGGTGACCGTTACACGCACGCCTAGCGCCAATTTTTTTTTTGTTCTGGCGAGCCCCCAAATCCCGCTACGCCAGCGTGAGCACCTCCACAGTTCTGTGCTGTCCTCCGGCATGCTTGTTAGTAGCTAAGGCGGTTGGAGAATGGGATGTTTCTCAGGGCAAGCCCTACACGCCTTAGACCGGGTTTAATTAATAAAATTGGACGCATGCATCGCTGCTAAGCAGGGTTATAGTGCCATGGCAGTAATTGTAGCCATGGTCACACCCCGAACGAAGAAGGGTTTAGTCAAGGGCGTAGAAAACCAGGCAAAGCGAAGAACTCCCAACAGTCGAGGAGGATAAATGTAATTCCTTTATTGGATTAGGGCTGGAGAAAGTAGGGTAGTTGTTAGTTAGCGAAGATAGATTTTGTGAGTTTGATGCGGAGTGAAATGAAATGATGTCACAACTGGTGTGTAACCAGACTCTCGCTATGCGACCCTGGTAGTGAGGGACAGAACTGAGCCACCCACCCGATATATGCCAGCCATCTCTCTGTAACACAGGAAAGAGTGCTAGTGTGTTACAGACAAATAAAAGGAAACATAGAACTAGGGGCTCCAGAACTGTTATTTACCGAGTTCCGCGAGTAGTAGGGGAGTGGAGGTTTCAGATCAAAGGGGATGCTGCTTTGATTAATTGGATTAACTCGTTGATATCAAATTAATCGGATTAATTCTGAATCCGATCTTAATCCGATGAAATGTGATCAAATACATTTGATAAAATTTCTTTGATGGCATTTTTTGTGTATAGTTTGGTGGACTTTATTTTCTTTTTTGGGGTGGGGAGCGACTCTGGTACGTCCTCATACTTGTATCTCTAGCATTGTACTGAGGTGTGGTGTGTTGGGGAAGAGGTGTATATAGGGGAGCGACGTTGTCTGCACGACGACTGGTACTCGATGAGGGGACTGCTATATTATCTAGGGTATATATATATTGAGTTTTGTGCAAGAGTGGCATAAGTGTTTTTGTGTCTCATAGATGATATTGGAGATAGGCGATTTTTTGGTTATAGTAATTAAACAGAAAGAGAAAACGATGTATAGTTAACAGACCACATCTTTTAATTCTATTGTCAGACAAAAATGTAATTACCGAATCTCCCAGAAACCACGTGTTTTCATTTCGATATTCATCAAATGAATCATGCACAAATGAAGTATGTTTTAAAACTAAATAACGATGTGTTAAATGAGAAAGGTGTTGCTTTTTCTAATTCTTGATATGTTCTTCTTCTTCCGATTTAATTTCCAAAGGTGTTTCATTAGACATATTCAACATAGAATGTAATACATCCATTCTACACTCGTAGCAGGTTTAAGTATTTCTTTGATTAAAACATCCCGTTCCATACGGGCTTGTTTGGCTTGTAGATATTTCTCCTTCACATTAGGTATAACGTTAATTCCGATGCGGAGGCAGACATGTTTGATTATATTACATTAAATTTCAGCTATTTATAAATGAATTAAATCGTTGCTTTTCTAACTACTACAGTTGGTCTACTAACTACTACACCAGATCGAATTGTTTGTGCTATTTCAATCTTATCGACTTTACTTAAAACAGCATCTAATTTAGTTATATTTTTAACTCTCAAATCATCAATAAAATAATTTATTTGTGTTTCCGAATTATTATTTTATTTTGTCAGATCTGTTTACGTAACTAAACCATACATTTTATTAATGAATTCATCAATTGTATATTTCATTATTTCTTCCATCTGTGTTTCAAGTTGTTTTGTTACACTATCGCTTACCACTTCATTAATTACAACTCTTTAACTATCTTGCATTTCTGAAAGTTGTGTTGTAAAAGTTATGTTTGTCATATTGTTAAGGTCCTTACTAATTCCATTTAAATGTTCTTCTATTCTAAGTTCATTACTATGTAAATCATTACTAATATTGGTTAAAATGTTTGCAATTACACTCGTGTTTTTAGAAACATTATCATTCCCATCAACTAACTTTGTTAATTTCTCTTGAATATCTGTCAATTGCGATTTAAACATGTTTAGCATAATGGTGTTTAGGTTATCCATGTAACATTTATTTGCCACATCAGTATCTTTCACATCCATACCCACATTACATAATATAAGTCCGTTCAAATCACAGTCCCCTTCGCGATGTTTGGATAAACAACTATTGAACTGATTGTGTTTTATACCACTATTTCCAAATGTAGAAATACTCATTATTCTTGCTCGGGAAGTAAAACACTGTCCAATCCAGACGTATATCTGCCTTTATATAGGGAAAGTGTTGGTATTACTACCAGAAAACCATACTTGTTTTTCCAACAGTAAAAAAATATATATCTTTAAACTTTGTAAATGTCATATCGCCTTAAACATGGTCATTGTAAATTATATTTGCATTATCGCGCAAATTATGTTTTGGAATACGTGCATAACTTTGTGATAGATAAAAAAAAATCAAAGATTGAATGTCGACCAATGTCGATCGCAGTTCGCACCAAACATCATCAAAAAGAAATACAGAATTGGGTAATGCTTCATTCGGAGGCACAATATCTTCTTTATTCGTAAAAGGGAAATATCGCAGTCCTTCAATTAGTGATAAAATACTCACTAATCGTTGATATTTCTCTTGTATTGTTTTAGAAAATACATATATGTTTTCAAATTCAAGCCCATTTGAATGTTCCAACAGCGACATAATAGCACATGTTTTTCACACAAAGAAAGACCACTTATTACACAACGTATATTTGATGGTAAAAGAATGCCATTTTTCTGTTCAATTACGTTTTCTTTAGTATTTACAATTACAGGAAAATGTACATTTTGTTTTATAACCTTCATTTATACAGTATTATATAACTTAAAGTACTAATGTAAAACTATAAATACAGGTCTATTTATAGGCTTGCATTCAGTTGAAAATAATGGCTCATTCTAAATGTATCAAAAAAGGATGCAAAGTATTGAATATCATTGATTTGTAAATTACCATTTGAGTTGCATTTACCGAAATACATATATTGTGGGCCTGGTACTAAACTTGCAAAAGTCTGGTGTGGAATTATCAAGGAATAAACACTCTGGATAACACTAGTAAAGAACATAATATAGTTTATGATCGAACAAACGATTCGAAAGAAAGACATATAGCGGATATAATTCTAGCCGATAATGCAGTAAATATAAGGAAGAATCCATCTACATAGACTCGTGAAAAGCTAGGTGCCTGGGTTGTTGACAGAGTCATGTGCGCAAAGGTTAGAAAATGCATGGGTTTAAAATTAAAAAAAAAAAAAAAAAAAAAAGTGAAAAACAAAGAAAGGAGGAATCATTCCATTCCTATTTCCAGCATTAAAAGCTCTTGGATCAATCATCGGAGGAGGTTCGGCTATCAGTAGAGCAGTTAAATCAAAGGGTAAAGGAATGTATTTGATACCCGTAAAGTTGAATAAGGACAAAAAAACTCAAAATGTGGAAAAAATGCAGAAAGTCCTTAATAGTCTTCCAAAATGTGCATTAACAAAAAAAGATATTCATGAATTTTTAAAGACACTGGATATTCCCTATTTTCAAGGTGTGCATATGAGAGACAATTTACCAAATAAACCAAATCTCTGTGAATGTACGATTTTTAATTTAGATTCTAAACAAAATGAGTAGCACATTTTGTAGCATTAATAAAAAACTTAAATCAATCATTGTATTGTGGCAGTTTTGGTGATTTACATCCTCCAATTTAATTACATAATTATTTAAAAAAACCTGCAATTAAGGTACAATTACCAAATACAATCAATTGAGGAAATTTATGTGTTTATTTTTTGTAAATAAATAGGCTATATAAGTGCAATATTAAACATATTAGTAATATGTTAATAACATTGATATTAAGTGGTAATTAATAGCTATTAGGTGCTGTATATTCCCCTGCATTGGAATTAGATGTAGAATGGAAAATAAGTCTATTCGAATTCATTACTTACAACAGCATACCAAACACTGATGTACACAACCAATCATTTACAGTTAACAATGGTGAAAAAAACCTACAAGGTTGGGACACCGATAGGATCTTATGAGCTGGATTACTTAGAAACATTCATTAAAGCATTAGTACCTAAAGATGTGAATTTTCAATTACATGGAAATCCAAATAGGTTAACTAGTGTGATGTATAGTAACTTCGATATCGATTTCTTGGAGGACAATTCAATTGCAAACATGTTAGCTTACAGAGAGTATATCCTGCTAATGAATTACAAGGATGGATCCAAACAGGATTAATATATTGTCTGTAAATGTATCTTGTATTAATGTTAATATTATGGGCAGTTCATATTTGAATGGGAAACAGACAAATGTGCTACATGAATTCACGTGTGTGGTCGCTCCAGGATATAAAATAATTGAAAAACTGAATACATTGATATAACTTCCAGCAATAGTGAATTGTGTTGATGGAATAGTTGTTATAATAGTCGATAAAGACAGTAAACTTATTAATTTTAGAAACAAAGAAATTGCAGTCCATTTGCATTAACAAAAGTTATATAAGAATTTGCATTCTGTGGGCATTGCAGTCAAAATGGGTATTGTATATAACACCCAATACAGCTGTAAAGTAGGCAGTTCTTTTTAAAAAGTATCTCACTAAGGAATGCATTTCGAAGAAAGGAACTATAAAAAGATTGAAACACAAGAATAAAATGGTCACTTCAAATTAGTTACCTGTGAAGCTAACACAAGGCAACAAATTATTTTTAAAAGAATTAGGATATACAGTTAATCGAAATGGAAGACGTACTTAATGTTTAATGTTAAAGAACCAATCAGTTATGAAGATGCAACCACAAATACTGAAATACATGTGTATGAACTGTTCCGAGTTGGTCCGTATACAGTTACATTGGAAGTAAGTCTTTCAATACAAAATCACGATTTTACATACTACCAATAAAATCAAATATAAGATTTAGAGGAACAATTTAAAAAAACCAGTCGATGCAAGCAATCCAGCAACTACAAAAATAGTAAGAACCAGAATACTTGATTTAATTGATAACATTTCATATTTGCTAAATGGAGTGGATGGAAATTGATGAGACAAGAGATGTTGGAATTACTTCCACAATAAAAAACTATTTTTTGCAAACTGTAAACAATCTTTATACAAGTCTGATGGCTGGGTAGAGCAATGATAGCCATTATTCACTAGAAATAAATCCATGCAGAAAATTTGAAGATGTTATACCATTAAGTATGGTTTGGGGCTTCGCTGAAGACTATAAACATGTTATTTTAAATGCTATACAAGATTTAATTATTCTATTTGGTAACACACATTTGAATGCCATATATGATACAGCTAATAATGAGGAAGGTGTAGCATTTGAATTAAACAGTGTCGAATTGCTGATGCCACATTGAAATTAACACATGCGATCATGTAAAGTTTTTTAAATATATCGAAAAAGGGAATAATTTAGACATAGCATACAGATCATGGGCTCTGGAGTCCTTTCCAACTCTCCCAACTACACAAAAGTAGTGTGGCATGTGAAATCAAGTTTTTTGTCTGAGAAACCACAATTTGTTGTCATATGTTTTCAAACATACCAACAAAACAATTTAAAAGCATATCGATCATTATTCGATAATTGTGATATGAAATATATTACACTATATTTAAACATCTAAGCTTATCTTATGTCGATTTTAATATGAATTTTGATAATGGGGAATTCCTAATTTGCTATGATATGTATACAAAGTTTCAGGAATTGTAATATAACAAAATCTGTTCACTGATACTAGATCCCAAAACCTTTAAAAGTAGAGGAGTGATATTTGTATTTGATGTAAGCAAACAAGTTGACACAATTACCAGTAGTGAAATTGATTCATGAATTGAAATAATTGCAAATACATCCATGCCAGAAAATACGCAAGTGTTTGCTTTGATAATTCATGATGGATAAGCAAGTTACAATGTAAGAGATGAGATAAGCTGGTGAAAATAATTAATTGATTCAGTAGGCGATGAACCATGGTTAAGACGACATGTTTTGTAATGTACAAGGATTTCAATCTCCAGAAAAATATATCATTAAAGAATTAGCTATGACTGATATGGAAGAACATACAACTATATTCAGCTTCAAAGCACCTTCGACTGGAAATATCTAACTCCTGAATATAAGAAAACTAATAGGTGGGTAAGCAAACACCACCACAGATTAAAATGGGTGAGTGTATGTATGGAGTATGAGAATATTGAAGATATTTGCAAACAATACTTAAATAATTGTGAAATATATGCCGGTGTGATTGAGCAAAAACATATTTTAGAAAGTGTGTGGAATGGGAAAGTAACAGATATTCAAAATGTTGCCCATCATTCAAACAATTATGTAAAACACACAGATCTAATTCAACATTCTTCTCGACAGAAGAAAACTAAATCAATGCTAACTTGGGCAATGATGTCTGACTGGGGTGAGACAGATTATGATACTTCTCCTCCTGAATCAACTGTGGATATTATATGAGTGATATGATACTATTTTGAATGAGAGAACATTGTGAACTAATGAGTGAAATTTAGTATGGAAATCATTTGATTGTATTTAATCAAATATTTCTTAAAGATGGATCAACTAGAGAATTAAATCATGTGCACACAGAAATCCAAGTGTAAATTGAATATCAGCAAGTTATTAGCACATTGGAGTAAACCATTTCGACTTTGTTTCGGAAAGAAATATTTTTTTAACACCCTGTAGTAAAAAAAATGTACATAAATTTTCCAAACAAAGTGTATTTGTGTGTATTTATATCAATAAATATACATTAAAATTAGTTTTTAATTTTATTTAACCTATCCCTTTTTAAAAGTGAACTTATTTTCCTAATAAATGAAAAATATTATCCTTGGTAAATAAAATTAATGTAACTAATGGTGTTGTAAAAGCTAAATGTGCTCAATTTTATATATGCTTTAACCTAAGTGAATCACAAGGAATAATTTATACTTGATTCGAATGGGTAATGCAAATGTATCCAGATGTGTAAAAACCATAATGTTTAGAGCAATACAGGCCTACAAGTGCTACCACCCCTTGTCCAGAGTCACGAAATATAAAAGTTTAAATTCAACATCTTTCCAGTGTTACCAATCACAAACCAAGATCACAGAGGGTGCATGTCTGAGTCCAACAATTCTTGCAGAAAGCACTTTGGTTTTATATTACCCTGGAGACAACCCAGGCACCTAGCTTTTAACGAAGCAGACAGCCAAGGCCGTCTGCATCCCTTGCTAGGACTCAGGTCAACAATTTAACCATCGAGAATACAATGGCGAAAACACCTTTCTATATCATTGCAACTCTCGACCAATATATTTTGTTTTTTACTTAATTAAATTTACAATCACTTTATAGCTTCCATTACACTAGAAAATATATTGAAAAATTAAAAAGTACTCAGACTTATATCAAATACTTATTTATGAAACAAGCTTTATTCCACTCACACACCTAGCTTTACAATAATTATCCTATAAAATATAATCTTAATCATAGTGAATAATGAACTTGAAAATTAATGGAAGATATCTGTACATCTTTACCCCAAATAAAAATAAAAATATACACCTTAAGAAAAAGGCAACATAAGTTACTTAAAGTACTTTGCAACATGAATGGTGAAATCAATATGTTCAGGGGTAAAGATAATTTTATTTTACAGTTTACAGAAATATTGGGTAAGGTGTTAATTATATGTAATGTAATAGTTCATGTTATTAAACAGTAATTACATTCAAAGCTTTCAAAAGGATACATAAATAAACATTTTATTTAAGAGGTAAAACTAATCTTAGAAAATCTTAAAGTGGAATTATTGTATACCGATAATGATTCTTTTATATAGATTATACTAAGTCTGGTAGATCCACAACATATAAATTTAATTATATATGCCTTTATTGATATACAACATTATAAAATTATTGTTAATAATCAACCAGAATAAATGTCATTATATATTTATTTGTAATGAAACATACATTATTTATTTACTTATTTGTTATTAAAATCAATTCGTTTTCATTTCTTCGAGGAGGAAACTTAGTAGGGTGGTTTGTCACAGAGGTTGGGATGAGGTGTTGAAGTTATTTGGAAGTCGAGGGTGTGGGAAGGGAAGGGGGTCTTTGGCCTTCTGACCTTCTGCTTGGAGGGGAGAAATGCTGTTTCTTGACCATTTACCTGAGAATTTGGAAATTTTTATAAATAGGGGTTAAGCATGTAGCCCCCTTCCACTGTTTGCAGTAGTTAACCTGTGCGGTTTACAGTGTGATGTCGTATTCCTACAAAGATTACTAGCTAGGTTTTCGAACCAAGACTTTGATTTATAACTTGAAATTTTTAATTGGGAATATTTTAATGAGATAATGAATGGTTCAGGTCCTTTAATTTTAAGTTTGATAGATTCTTTGGATGATGATGATGAAGAAAGTGGTCCTACACTACAACCATTGCTATTGTCAATGCTCTCCTTAAGGGTATCACAATCACCTCCAGCATCGAGACTAGCTACACCACGCCTTTAACATTGAGAGGAACTCGAGCGCCGCCTCTGACAACTACAGCGTCGAGACTAGCTACACCACCACTTTCAATGTTGAGAGGAATTGGAGCCCCGCCTCCGGTGTCGACAGTGTCTACGCCGCCACCTTCAACATCGAGAGGAATTGGACCGCTGCCTTCAGCGTCGACACTGTTTTCAGTGCTGCCTTTAACGTCGAGAGGAATTGGACAGCTGCCTCTAGCATCGACAGTGTCTACACTGCCACCTTCAATGTCGAGAGGAATTGGAGCGCCGCCTCCGGCATCGATAATGTCTACAAAGCTGCCTACAATGTCGATAGGAATTGGAGCGCCGCCTCCGGAATCGAGAATATGTACAACGCTGCCTCCGGCGTTGCCTCCAGCATTAAATGTGGAAGCTCTAAATTTAACAACAACCATCAAATCAGGTGAGCAGTGTGTACAAAAACAAAAAATTGGTTCTTGTTGCACATCACTAGACTTAATGGTTACACCCTTAAATAATGCGTGGGAAGAAGTGTATAACAACTATTTATTCCAAGAGTTAGAAGAATTTTTACATTTCAATTTTGTGTGTTCACCTCCAGCAAGTCTGCCATCTCCTGAATTATTATCACCTGAATCACTGCAACATAAATTAATTTCCCCACCTCGTCCTTCGTTCATGCCTTCACCACAAGAAATAATATATACTCTTATATTATTACCAAAATCACCCCCTTCATTTGCTACACCACCACCACCACCACCCCACCACCACCACCACCTGTAATTCCTGTAAAGAGACACAACATGAGTTTATCTTTTAACCCTAAACAGAAATCATTGTGAATATTCAAATTAAAATAGTTTAATGGTTTTGTGGTTGTATGATGAAGTAATGATACTATATATATATATATATATATATCAAAATAAATGTTTTGTGATGTAACATAATTTATCAGCTTAAAAGTTTTGAGATGTAATATGATGTGAAGATTTTAAGGTGTCAATGATTTCTGATGTAACATGATGTGTTAATTTTTCAACTTAAAATTTTTAAGTCATAGCATGATTGAAGTAAATATTTTTATGATTTTGAGTTGTAATATGATTTGTGATGTAACATGAAGTAAGGATTTTTAAACTTGTAGTCCTTTCAGATGTAAATGGTAAAAAAAGTGTTTAAAGTTTTCCAGTTATAACATGATTGATGTGAATATTTAAATGATTTTGAGGTGTAATATGATTTGTGATGTAACATGAAGTAAGGATTGTGTGTAGTGCTTTCAGATGTAAATGGAAAAAAATATAATTTGAAGTTTTTCAGTCGTAACATGATTGATGTGAATATTTTAATTATTTTCTAGTATAATATTTAGAGTCTTTGTCTTGGAAGTGTTAACTAAGATGTGCTTTATGAATTTTTTAAATAAATTGTTTTCTTTATTTAAAAAAAAGGAGTGGTGTTACTTGTTATTTATTAGTTTAATTACTCATGTCATTATATAATATTTTGTGTATGACGAGTGGATAAAACATTTAATATCACTAACGAGAAGTTTGAAAAAAAAAATGGCAAACTTGAAACGAATGGGTCACTAGTAGTAAGCTTTTCGGGTCTTGTTTGTATTCAAGCTCAGGTATCTGGGTATATTTAATGAGAAAATACAAGTTTATTGCTTCAGTCTTCATGAAGGAGAAAAAATATTTGTTTATAAATTAAACTTTAAAGAATTTTTAAAACTAATATTTTAATTAAAATTTAATCAAAAAACTCTGAAGCGCTTGGGGGGGGGGATATATTTACAAAAGTGATGGAGAAAACCGAACATCTTAATGAATGAATCTGAAACGAAACGAGGGAACTCGAAGCATATAGAGGAAACCTCCGTCTGCTAAAGCTTAACTTTAAGGACAATGGTGACACAAGAAAGGGGGAAAGTAGTTTGAGAAAAAATACCTCTTAGGTGCCAGGTATAAGCACTCCTTTCAACACACCTGCAAGAAGCAGCTAGTGGCAGAGCTCATCAAACTTCTAACAAAAATATTTTATCACACACAAGACAGATTACTACTACTGCTGGGAATCAACATGATGATGTCTGCTGGTAAAACACCCGCCTACTTTACACAAACATAAACAGCTTTGAATGTAAAAAAAATAAAAAAATTAAAAAAACTTGTGTTAAAATGCCAGCCAATTTCCTTTAAATTAGCTTAAATCTGTACTTTTTAAAAAATAACATGAAATTCAGTCGATCCCAGCTTCGATAACAGTCATTTCAGGCTGGATTCAAGCCATTTCATTAATATTAACATCGAAAAAGTAGTATTTGTAAATAAAATAGCTTTAAATTTGTTCAAATATACACGTTTTATGCTGGACAGTATAGTCGAAATTCTCAACTGGGAAACTTTTGAATGGAAACTTATGGTTGTCAGCAAATTTTTGTGTTGTAGAGAAGATTACACATAGTATACATATTTTTCTCTGCTATACACATATATTTAAAACAGGTTGGAAGTTTGAAAATGTATGTATGTCTCGTGTCTTCCATCGTAATAATTGAATCTTAGGTAAATGGCATGATACTTGTTTGAAAAACAGTGTTCTTTAGCTCTCCTAATATTTAGCGAGTGAAAATATGTTCCATAGATTCCCTGGAGTTCTGTGTGATTTTAAAATTTCTTGTAAGTTTACAGGATTAAACTTAAAAACATGTTCTTAGGAAAGGTTTGTATATTGTGGTTGAAATTTATTAGGTTAAAAATCATTTCTTGGAATTAAAATTAATTTAACTTCAGAGAAATAGTTTCATCAGCGGGAATTTGGTAGCAAAATTTTATTTCGCTGGAAGTAAGACATTGCTTGGCTTCGAAAATAGGAGAAACTTCCCTTTCTGAACAAGTCAATGGACAGGCGAAAGTGAATGTTTTAGGGACAGAAGGAAGAGGGGAGTTCAGCAGGCTGGTCCACTTCACATTCGTGGGGAGAGGGCAGTTTTGCAAACAGGTTAATGCCTTCGGATGTGTTCAAAATTGGTGTCTTGAGAGGGTGTGTGGCAGGTGGAGGGCCCTCGACGTGTTGGACAAAGATGCCTTCTGTGGTGGAGGGCGAGGGGAGTTAGCTGAGGCAGGCAATGCTCTAGCTAGCCAAAAACGTGTTGTTGGCTGGTGGTGGAGGGGGATGCATAGTGGGTGAAAGGAACCTCTCATCTCGGACAAAGACACATTCTGGACTGTGGAGTTTGATGGCTGGGGGGAGGGGATTTGTGGATCTGTGGATTCTTCTGTCACCTCGAATTCCGCCATCTTTGATGTTCATGACCTTGAACTAGAGCGGTCGGCCATCCTATTTCTGTTCGTCATTTTGTTTCCGCACGCCATTTTGTTTTCCATCCGCCATCTTGTTTTCTCCCCTTTTTCCCTCGAAATGTTTCCATTACCCCTCAAAATGTTAGATTCCCCCTCAAATTTTCCTTTTTCCCTCGAAACATCTGGAAATTTCCCCTTGCACGTTTTGCTACACCATCATCTCGAGTCCTTGACAAGAGCGCAGTGTTTGGTTTTCATGTTTGTTTATGTAACGGTAAAATGATATTAAGTCACATTTTTCTTGAAGATTAATTGACAATTACGTTTGGAAACACGAGCTCCTTTTGTGCAATAATAAAAGTAATAAAATCACGCTTTATATTCTATTTATAGAGACAGGTTATTGACCGCATGTGTACCTGAGAATACATGTTCTCATTTGACTGGGCCAATCGTAATAAGGTATTCCGATATTGAACGTTCATGATTCGCGGACAGACTCTTGAGGCACGTGACATTTAAAATCATCTAACCACGAAAGTGCATGTGAACAAAAGTGTTTTGGAGTACAACTGGTCTTGAAATCTTTTCGCGAAAAAAATGCAGATTTTTTTTTCTATTTGTAAACAGTTTTTTTTTTTTTTTTCCAGCAATGAACTTATATGACGAACGTATGAAGTTCGGTTGTAAATCGCATAGACTAAAGATGACGCAGACAGATCTAATTGGCTGCGCACAACCAATCTCCGTGTCCCGACATTGAACTGCTTTTCTGCCAACACGTCTAGCGAAAACCGCATGGTTTGGAGGTTAGGTAATAAAACTGATTTCTAAACAAATGTTATGAGATGTATGTATACTTCCTCTAACCCATGTGTAAGGCAGTTCGATTAAATTCAAATTGTTACAAGTATTTTTATTTATATAATGGTTCTTGTCATTTAAATTTAATATATAAAATAACAGTTTCATCATTGTTCACCATGTGACTTTGACATTTGTGTATGATTGGGGTAGGTCAATATTGGGTACATGTACAGAAGACGAATAAGCGGTCTACCTCATCTTTAGTGTATGATAAATCGCTCGGCTGGGAGACGGACGAACGTACGACGGACGGGCGGATGACGGACGGACGTGACGGGCTATTGTAATTCCTGCCGTTGTCAAAATCGCGCCGTGCAGCTCTCGATGCAGTGACAAGTGATACGGATGAAATGTTCGACGGCGTGAAAAGGGCGTCTAACGCTGGCGTGACGTAGTCCTGCGCCACGTGCAACTTGCCGTGTATAGGCCGTTCACAATAAAGTGAGCACTTTTGAAGCCCCAGTTTTTTTTCTTCAACAAATTTGTATATTTCCGCCACTTGTTAATTCTTTGAGGATGGTACAAATTTCTTGCCACCAAATACGAGTTTGAAGTGAGTTGCCTATATTCTGCACCACAGCAATACGAGTTTCGTTGGTACCTGTATTTCCACTTACCATCGTCCTATTGGTCCTGGATACACCTGACACGCCTACTGCACTCGGCAACGTTTATCATTGGCTGGTCGTCAGCCAATGAAGGCACGTCTTGTCTCTGCGCCAGTTAAAGTGCCGCGACAGATGTAACAGGTTTTATAATTTATCGTGTTCATTCAAGAAATTATTAAAAATAACAGTTTCTTCTGAAGAGCTAAATTGTTGATCAGTTGTATTTTATTACCTATTTGCAACAAATTCCTGCGAAGCATTAAAGCTATAAAATTGTGGGTCTGGTCTCTGACAGTACAGAACGTTCCATGTAAACGTAGACCCGAATATATACGTGCATACTACTCAAAGTGTTTCCCGCCTCCCACTAAGGCGAACCGGGTTCAATCCCCGGCCGGGTCACCGGATTTCAGCAAGTGGGAATCGTGCCGGACGATGCCGTTGGTCAGAGGGTTTTCTCGGGGATCTCCCGTTTCCCCCGCTCCTTCATTCCGACGCCACTCCATATTCACTTCAATCGCCTTCATCGGCTCTCAAAACCTCGCTGCTAAGAGCCGCCCAAATCTCTTCACTCACTCGCTCCTCAAAGGGTTAATGTAAACCCTGCCATGTGAGTAATAAACACAGTGTATTCATTCACCACACCCAAAACCAAAAGTCCGAGGCCACAATGAAATGAATTTATTGGTTATTTTGTCTGATGAAACAGTTTCTTTAAGTGCTCTTTTTCCCGTGAACGGCCTGTACTCACACGTGTGTTGTGCGCTACAGCGACCAGAACACTGACTTCGTGTCCATTAGTTGCAGTCGTTGTCTGTTAGCGCGCTTATGGGTTCCACCTTTCTGTTTCTACACTCTAGAAATGTTTTTGTAGGTAGGTAGTTAGGCTTAAGGCGGATCAGTCTCCGCCGTACTGGATATTCGGAATTTCCATCGTAAATTGCATTACAGAATTTGTATTTTATTTTGGGCTTTGACAAACCGTAGGACGTTACATTGCACATGTTCTACAACATTACAAGATTATTGTTCCAGGACCATTTCTGTAAGCGAAAGCAAGAAAAAATTATTTATTTCTTACCTTCAATCATTAGCCGAACCACAATCAATTCTATAGATATGTGATAGTTTGATTAAACTTAAGGAGGTATTATTTATGTCATGTGACATTAAACGTTCTTAAATGGAACTTATGGCAAAAATAGAGGAAATCCAAGATGGCGGGGACTGATACCTCTTAACGGGTCGTCAACAGCGACGTCATTAGAAACGATGAGAGCGAGGTAAGGATCGGGAAGGAATCGACCATGGCCCTTGTCAGGGTACGTACCAGCATACGCCTGGAGCGGTTTCGGGAAACCATGGGAAGTCGAAATCAGGATCGCCGTATCGGGAATCGAACCAGGGTCCTCCCGAATGCGAGTCCAGTGAGTTACCACTGCGCCACCTCACTCGGTACGTTTTCGTATTATTTACATGAAAAATCCTTGAAAACCCAGTTGTCAAGAAAATCCTTTGCAAAACTACAAAGTGTTTTCTTGTCAAATCTGCGAAATAATTATTTGTAGTATTACAAATGATAGCCTTGTATTACAACTTACATCATTGATAAGTGTACAAACAATTATTATTTTTTATTCTAGAAAACAAATGTGATAAATTAATAACAGAGAATATCTAAAAGAAAATATTTCAAAATATAATTTCCGAAAGAAAAAAAAACACACTTTGCCAGCATGGAGACTAGAACTCACACACCTTGTTTTATTTACCAGCACCCTTAAATACTAGACCAACTTGACTTACGAAGTTATAACTTATTTCTACAGTAAATATAGCTGTAAGTACCTATATAATATTAACTACATTATTTGGCTTACAAGAATAGGTACATTTATTTCATTTTAAGAGTTCTGCTCTGGAGTTAAGAGATCTTGACGGCTATTAGTAGCGAGGCGTTGAGAGACGATTTAAGAGTTCTGTGTAGCTAAGAAACATTAACAATTAATTAATAATGCGGTCACTTTTTATTGAAACTGTAGTTTCATTATGATTGGTTGAGTTGTTTTAAATGTTTTACGTTATTCAAACTTGCAGCGCATTTCTTTTTGCACTCAACTACATCTTACATCACCCATAGTTTTTGCACAAACAGCTTTATACGGTTTTACGTCGATGAGTATCCGCCATTTTACTGAAGCTCGTTGAAATGGGTCAGTACAGCACAAACATTTCTTGAGGTATATTGCAAACACGGCCCTTGTAGTTTAACAAACTAGTAGTTTTACAAGGGAAATCTTTGTACTGTTCCAGGCATTTATAAAATTATGAAAAATTTTCCCACTGAAAATTACTTTTTTTTTTTTTACGGAGTACTAGGGCAATTCATATGTTGACAACTGTACGAGGTGATGGACGCCGTGTGACGTTCCGTGTACATTGCCACCGTTCTTACTGCACTTGTATGACATTCACCGTACAGCAAGAGCATGCACAGGTTTTCTTCGCTACTGTACATTGCTGCACCTGCCAACTGTTAGCCGTATTGTACTAGCACAGATACTAGACTACGCATGAACAACCAACAATCTTCATCACTGCTCTGTACTGTGTGTCTGACTAACACGTATCTGCACAGCTGATGCACACGACACAGACTGCATCCCCGCTATAGGCTGTTCATTTTAAATGAGCACTTTGCTTAAGATCTGCTTGCATTCACGTCGTGTATTATTCCGTCTTATGTAAAATTAACATTGCCGTGGGCCTCTTCACTTTATGCATACGTCGGTCAAGTGAAACTGTGAAATTGTTATAAAAGTAAATGTTTCAAAATTCTGCTCATTTTTACAAACTCGATGCATTAAAAAACAGAAAGCGAAAGAAATAATTTTAGTTGTCGCAAATGATTACCTAGTACTTTTATTCGACGTTAATATATGGAACTACTTTCCATCCATCGTTACCAACTTTACTGAGCGCATATGTCATCAGTGCACACGATTAAATATACGTAGGCAGCGGCAGTGATATATTTCTAAGATTCACTTCAAAAGTGCTCACTTTATCGTGAACAGCCTTTACCGCTATTCCTATCTCCAGCGCACTGTAGATAGAAATGTGCAACTAATTCTGCTACCAATAATCTTGCGCCTCGTTTCTCATAGGGGAAGTAAAACGTTCCGATTCAATTTATAAACATACCACGTTGTGTTGAAAGGGGTACGTGGATAGTTTACTGGAGTGAGGTGATCCTCTCACTCTGTAAGCCCCTCACGCCGTAACACTCATGTGAACGGTACACTACAACGTGCATTCTGTTATGTAGTACATAAGTGCGTATTGGTCAATCCGTTTACTGTACAGTACCGGCGATAAAATGTGCGCGAAATGTGTATTTGAGTTAGGATTTCAGCGTTTCACACAGTATACTATTGTAGGTATAGGATGTTCACAATAAAGTGGGCACTTTTGAAATTAATCTCAGAAAATAGTCACTGCTGCTACCTGCATATATTTTAACGGGTAAACTAAGTGGCATGCGCCCAGTAAAGTTGGTAACGACGGAGGGGAAAGTAGTACCATATTTTAAGATCGAATAGAAAATTTTAAGTAACCATTTGTGATAAATTAAAATATTTCTACAACTTTCTGTTTTTTTTTTTTTTTAATCCGTCGAAGTGTAAAAATTAGCAGTTTTTTTTTTTTTTTTTTTTTTTTTTTTTTTTTTTTTTTTTTAAATAATTACTTTTCTAATAGTTTTACATTTTCTCTTGACCGACGCATGAAGAAAGCGACGAGGCCCATGGCAATTATACTTTACGTAAGGCAGAAGAACACACAACGTGCATACAAATAGATCATAAGCAGGGCTTTCAAAAGTGCTTATTTTACCGTGAACATCCTATACAGCTGATTGTGGACATAATCATTACTACGAGTGTCCTTTATGTGTCGCTAATGGTTCACGACAGGTGTCTTTTTTTTTTTTGGGTGGCTGTAGTAGCTGCAGGTCACGTGTTCGTGTGCGTCACAGTTGTGACGCAGTTTACCGATACTTACGTCGGTGATATCTCAGCAAGCACTGTGCAGAAAAAAACAGTTTGGCAATGTTGTCCCGTCTTGGTATTATATCAGGTCGCGGCATTATGTGAGACACTCTGTATACGGCTGGTTATTTGTGGTGACGTATATGTCACGCCTATCGCATTAGTTTACTTTGTAAATATTTACATTTTTACAACTTAGTTAGTAGTTGATATTATGGCTGCTGCAAACAGACCCACCAAGAGAAATTTCGGACCCCTGAGCAATGCATGCTGTGCCCCCCCCCCCCCTCTCCCAATTGACCATTTACAACAACATAATTATTAGTCGTCATACATGCAAAAAGAGTTGAGTTTTGAGTGTCGAAATTATATTTTTATGTAATACTTCATTTTATAAATAAACATTTACGAGTAGGGTCCGACCCGGACCCCTGAGCATTGTACCCCCTTACCCCATATCCTTGCCGCCCCCTTGCCACACCCTCTTGGCGGACCTGGCCGCAAAACAAATGTGAATATGACATATAATTATTCAAAATATAATAAAGTGCAATTTTTTCTTATTCGAGGAATATGTCATCACTAGAGCCCCGAGTATTTCGCGAATTCATTCGGTGTCGAGGTAGACTTCACACACTCGGTGTTTTATCCTTCCATTGTGAGTGAACATCCGTTGTTTAGACACGTCCCCTTTAACTCTGAGCCAGTAGAAGGCAGGAAGCAGTAGTGTGAATGAATGTTGAACAGTGCTGTACAAAGGCCTCACTTGATCGCAACGACCAATGAGCAACCGATAGTGCCCCGAGTATGACATCTAGCCTGCTGACAAATCAATCCGCGGAAAACTCGGGGCTCTAGTCATCACATATAATTAGGGACCTGCAAAATTCCCGTTGTTTTGTTGCTATAGACTAAACTCCAAGACCATGTATGCTCGTTTGACTTCTTCTATTGGTCGACAACTTGTGTGGCACTTCGCCAGGCCGCTTTTAGCCAACAGCACAGTCTCAAAGGTTGAACAGGCAATCCTCAGTAAAGCGGTCACACGGGTATACGGCGCCTTATATTTGTCGGTAGCCAATGAAATCATGAATTACGCTCCTATAGGTATAGATTAGTGAGATATCTAGCATGTCAACAAATAATAACGCGAATTTTTCACGTCTCTACATATAATTAGAGACCTGAAATATTCGCGGATTAATTTTGGAACAAGCTAGAATTGGAAATCTCTTTAATATGTGTCACATTTTCCATTGTTTCACGCGTTGTTTGACACTTCCTGAAGAACCTTGGACCGAAACTTCCAACTCAAGAGCGCATGTGCCTTTAACATGCTGGCCCAAAGCCCCGCCACCTCTCTACTAGATTCTTCACTCCAATATTAAACATCATGGACTCCACACCTGCTATCTCCTTGAGCATTTTCACTAGTGCTCCCACGAGTTTAGCTCCTTTTCTGTCGGTATGGGTTTTACCGTGTCTAAGCAGGTTTTACCATACCCCTTCTTAACGTAGCTTTTAACTACACTACACTTAGGGAGGTAGGCATGGCGCCAAAGTGATGGCCATTCCTACCCAATCCCTCTCGGCCGCGATGCCCGCCTCCTATGCATGCAATTCTCCTCTCATTTTGGCGTAAGGGGCGCAGTCCTGAGACGCAATTAGAACCCGACCCTACTGTCGGACTTACACTTAACACTTAGAATAAGGTAGTTTAGAAAAAAACCTTGGGCCACTTAGAAACAAACAACAACCAATGGGCAATCGATATGTGCACGGTTGCACATAATACCGTGGAGTCTAGCCTGTAGGTCGTTGAGCTCGCGAATTTTTCAGGTCTCTACGTATAATGTGTACAAGTTGAACAATAGTTTGGTACAAATAAAAAATTATTAACGCTTTGAGGTCGGCACACTTCTACCAGTTTTAAAGACAAGTTAGACGTTAGTTTCTTATAACCACAGCTGCAGGGATACCATGTTCTACTGGTCCCTATTGTCACTTAGCGCTATTATATTGATCAATACGACACCAGCCTTTCTGTATTGGCCGGCTGTGAACCAATGGAGTACCGAGTTTTCCGTTTTCCAACCAAATGTTCTTTCGTATGAAACAGGGTGTAGATACCATCGTGTTCATTTCAGTAATTATACAAAAAAGTTTTGTTTATTTACGAAGATCATTGTTGATATTGCGTTAGTTCCTATTTAAAATCATTATAAAATGGGGAATTGATGTAAGTATATCGGGAACAGTTACGTTTTTTTTTATGTGGAAAGAAATATTCAAACAAGTGTTGCCCGAACTACACTCGGGTATGGTCCTCAAAGTGTTAATTTTTTGTGGAAGAAAAAAAAGGGGGGGGGGCAGGTGAAGGTCGCCGACGACACAGGAGGAACCCTAGGCGAGGGCCCGCCCCGCCCCGCTGTTTATAAGCGAGCTGCACGCATGTGACTTCCTAGAGAGGGGCCGGAAGTGCGGGCCGCCGAGGGACACGTACTTCCTTCCTTTGTCCCTCCTCGAAGTGGAGGGGGAGGCGATGACCGCTCGCCTGGTGGTGGGAGGGGGTGGGGGGCAGGCAGGAAGGGCTCAACGCCTTGCAAGCATGTCGACAACTTCTTCATCTCTCAATGGTGAGATTTCTGTGTCGCCCGCTGCGACGTCTGCGCACGACAGCCGCTTCCTTCCGCCCCTACGACACACTCGCTTCCGGGTGCCCTCCTCCCCCTCTCCCCTTGCATTGTCGCCCATTTACCCCTTATCAACTTCTGACTGCTCTTATAATAATAATAATTATGACGTAGAGGACTATTGCAGATATTAGCGCAACTCAATAATTTAACTAAAATTCACGCAAATTTCTCACTTCCGAGCATAGTTTTCTCAATATCTTCTGAAAATACGATTCAGCTCTTCAATTTCACCCCCAAAAACAAGATCAAGCGCACTTTTTTTTCTTCTAAAAAAAATACTTTGTTCACTCTTTGATCAGCAGCCATTTTCAGGGTGAATGAGGCTAGATGAAGGTCAAAAGGGGTAAATATTTACTTAAAATTTGAATAATATCACAAGAAAAGTATGACAATTCTTCGAATTTCATCAAAAATATGATGATTTAGCTTGAGAACTAGTCTTAAAAGAACCACACACAAAGAGCAAACACAAGTTGAAAACTGATTTTGATTTTGACCTTACATATAACTGATTTTGAGTTGGGCTTTGATAGATTTGACGGGGAATTAGAAATTTGTTTGAATTTAGCGTAAAATTGATTGAATTTTAGCTAGATTATTGACTTGCGCCAATATCTGCAATAAACATCCACTTAATAAATCGTCTTTATTTGTCGCAGTTAACCCGTTCAGACCCAGTGTACACGATTGTTTACACTACGCACGTGTGAGTAAGTTTTGGTGTGTACTGCACACTGCGAAGCTCAACGATCAATGATCTTATAGGCTATTCACGGTAAAATGAGCACTTTTGAAAGCCCTGCTTAAGATCTACTTGTATGCACGTTGTGTATTCTTCCACCTCACGTAAGATTAACATTGTAATGGGCCTCATCACTTTATTCATGCGTCGGTCAAGTGAAACTGTGAAATTATTTTAAAAAATTATATTTTTACAAATCTGCTCATTTTTACTCTTCGGTGCATTAAAAAATAAACAGAAAGCGAAAGAAATAATTTAAATTATCAGAAATGGTCACCTTATACTTTTTATTCGACGTTAAGAAACGGAACTACTTTCCTATCCATCGTTACCAACTTAACTGGGCGCATGTCACTAAGGGTGCTCGTTAAAACATATGCAGGTAGGAGCAGTGACTTTTTTCTATTGTTGATTTCAAAAGTGCTCACTTTATCGTGAACAGCCTGTACCTGTGGGTAAAGGAATCGTAAACCGTCTTACTGGTCTGTGACATTATTGGTTCATATTACTGTAACCGAACATATAGCCTACAGCTCATTGGCTGGGGCAACGAAACAAGTGTTGTGTCGACTTAAGTACAGCTCTCATCATAATTCTTTTTTGTTTGCAACAACTGAAACCATAAATTAAAGTGGGTCTGAAAGGGTTAAGACATATCAGCCTTCTCATACACTGAACCATTTTTACAATTTACTCTTGCTTATTACAGTTTAGCAGGAAAAAAAAAATACTTCTTATAAATTAACAAACACCGTAGAAAATCAAAAGTCGTTACTAGACATTAATGTAACAGGTAATTAATACTAAATAGAGACGTGCATATTCAAGTGCTGAAAAATTTATAAATTTAAGTTGTGATTATTAAGTTTAAACTAGTCCATAAAACACTGGTGATGAACTGGAAGGTGTTAGGATGAATTGTGCGCCACATACACGCAGGAATATACTACATTTGCACAACGCATAAATGCACAACAGGCCTACATACGTGCACACATAACAATAGCTCCCTGCAAATAAAATGATAAAATAGAACACTAGTTCGTCACAACGACAAAATTGCAAGGACTTAGGCCCTTATAATTCAAATGCCTATGACAAATTCTGACAATAATAATAATAATCACAGCACATGCTCTCGTAGCAGTGTTTACATTAACAAGTGGCGAAAGGACATCAATTGGTTGAAAGAAAAAAGTAACCAGGGCTTCAAAAGTGCTCACTTTACAGTGAACGGCCTATATACCTGGCCCATTGTTCTTTTCTTCCTATCCGCTCTCCCGTGTCAATAAAGGAATGTTTCACGACCAACGTGATTTTAAGCGCGACAGTTCGCAACTCTCAAAATAAATATATTCGCTATTAATGCAATAAATAAAACAGTTTTATATCCGTTTTGAGCGAAGCGGCAGTGTTTTTCGCTGATTTCTGCTGTGCTTCAACGTGGTTTCTTGTCCTGGAAATTCTTGAAATTTCGCACAAGCCGACCTGGAAAATGCGCTGCTTACATCTTATCGAAGTCGGCATAAAGCTTAAACCTGGAGCAACCTTGAAAAAACTTCGGATGAGAGTGTGTTTTGTTATTATTTCCGACATGCGTTGCTATTGCGAGATATTGAATAAACGTGTGTTATTTAATGTTTACATGTTTCTCCAGCGACCGATTGACATTTTGTTACGTTGACAATCACGTCACCCGTTTTGAACAGAATAGCGCAATGACAATGTTTTTTAGTACATGTGAAACATTCTTCGAGTGTTAGGAATACACTAAAACAGTGTTATAACGTCTGGCAAGAAGAATTAATTTAATTAGTATGAGCCATTGTTTTAAACAGCAAGTGCCATCTTTCACGTCTAACCTTAAATGTAGGTAATGGGGAATTGGGGGGTAGGACGAAGGACGGGGGAGAAAATCAGATGCTGCATTAAAAGTTTGGATGCTGTTTTATGAAATATCTCGTCATCAGCTAGGTACATTGTTGTTAATTATCTGGTAACGTCATGCCCATATATGTGTAGGCATTTAAATTTTATAAGCGAAAACAGATTTTTTTTTTTTCTCCGTGAGTAAAGCATAAAGCCTAAGAAAAAGTTAGTGTTATGTACTTTAAAAAACTGTGTAGCTGGACGAATTTTCACTGTTACCTAGTTACCCTACAGGGTCAATCACAAACACGACCACAGCAGACAGTTATCTTGCTATATATATATATATATATATATATATATATATATATATATATATATATATATATATATATATGTACACACACACTTAGTATAGGTCTGGTTCCTTGAAATCTTTTTAACCCATGAGAGGATCTCCGACATGCTGCAGTCCAAGGTGGCAGCTATTCCGCAGCGGGGAGGAGCGAAATCGTAAATTTAATAGTCCTGGGATTCTTTGACCTTGGTTGTAGTTGTGAAGAGGAAAAGGGGAAAACAGATGCTTATTTCGTAATTAAACTGGATAAAATAATGAGATATGTATATGGCAACACCATTTTACATAAATAAAAATAGATTATTAAAATACAAAGATCGTATCTTATATTTTACTTAAATAATAAATCAGCTGAACAACAAACGAGCAAAGCTACCTTGACCTTGCACTTTGTAGGGAGACAGGGGTCGAAATACAGAACAGGGTGGGATTGGAGGAGGCTTAGAAGGGCACGCTGTAGTGTTGCCAGCTGCAACAAGATATGTAGGTTCGTGTTTCAGTTGTATTGCAAAGCTTGCAATGATGGTAGTTTATAGTGGCTGTTTTCATTTATATATTCATCCCGTCTGTCCATACAATTATGTGTCCTTGTTTCTAACCAAAGCGTGCACGGTATCAGGAATTGTTGGTCGTTGTGGTTATGTTTCATAAGTTCACTAAAAAAGCAATAATAATAATTTACTAGATACACAAATTTTGTTTTGCGTGAATACGTCTACGTTGACGCGCTCTAACGTCTTGATGTTTATTTTACGTTCCCGGCACCGCTTCACTCGATCATATGGGGTTTTATGGGTATCACTGGATTGCTTTTGAGATGCTCTTTCCAACCATATACGATTTCTGTATTTCGACTTGGTTTTCTGACGAGTATAGGCCGAAATTGTGTTCAGTTTTCTTAATTTTTTACATCAAACGCATACAATCTCACCATAACCACGTCACACAAATGTTTTTATACACGCAATCGACTGATCTTGACGAGATCTGTCGATTGAAATCTAAACTAACGTCGTAGCTTCTCTTAGTCAAAAGTTATACTACACGGAATTTATAAGACGCGGCGAAACGAATTAAAAAAACAACCCCCCTCCCCCCCTCTCTAGACGGGTGGCTTCGCAGTCCTCACTCAACATAACACATTCTTTGATTCTTTGGCAATCGAGTGGTGTAATTGAATTTTGAATGTAGACGATAGACTCGGAGCTACAATGCCAAACTGTATCCCCCAATTTGGTTATCATCGGATTGTCTGGATTGCCTCCGACTATGGTCGCAAATTTAAAGACGTATTCACGTCAAAAAATCTCACAAAGCAATGGCGGGACGGCGTTCCAGCGCGTTATGGCTCCATTACACCTCTGACGAGGTGAGCAGGAAATATGAAGTGTGTGCTCGGAATGTTTTGGGGAGTTGGAATATTTGCCGTTGCCATCCTACGAACGCAAGAAGCGAGTGGCTTGTTGTTGACTCGACTGGAGGAGACTTCGTCAAGTGAACACTCCAGTTCCTGCGCAAACGTTTCGTCATAGCTTTTCCTGAACTCGCGAACGTCACTCCTAATATTTACTTTGAAAAGAAATGCGAATGATGCGCACTGGAAATACGTCACATTTTTTTTTTTTTTTTTTTGTTTTAACGTATTCGGACCCAGTGTACACAACTGTGTACAATACGCACGTGTAGGTAATTTTTTGTCTGTACTGCACACTGCGAAGCTCAGTGAGCAATGATCTTACCTGTGGGCGAATGACTCGCAAAACGTCTTGCTGGTCTAAGTCTCAATTGGTTCATATTACTCTAGACGGACATACAGCCTACAGCTCATTGGTCGTGACAACTAAACAAGTTGTAGCGTCATATGGCAGCGCTACACACTTTAGGTAGAGCGCAGTATAGATTATAGCCGGGCGGGTTGTTTTACAAACTTGCCCTCGATAGCCCGGTTATATAAGAGGTCGGGACCCCCACCCCCCCCCCCCCCCCAGCTGACCTCAAGACATCGACGTGTGAACAGAGTGTGATCGAGACTGAAGAAGCGAGCATCCCCCTACCCCTGGGCACAGGGGTTACCGAGGCCAACCAAGCAGAAGTTAAAGGGTGAGCATATTATGCTTAGTGGTAGGGACCAATACCGCGACATCGTCCCCAACCCCTATTGTAATTAATATTACTGGCAAGGATAGGGATTGGCTGCGACGTGGTAGTTGGAGTGAACATATTGTGATCGAGTCTAAACGTAACTTGCTATTTGTATTAAGGATACGACGTGTGAGTAGAGGTAACTTGTTATCCCTTGTATTCTTGTTGTAATTGCTGTTCATGAGATTAGTGTTGTTATTTATTAAATATATATTTTTATAATCCTATCTATTATTCAGCTCTCCCTGAGTAAACCAAACCCCCGAACACCCTTACCACCACTTAAGGTGAAGGGAGTAACTGGAAGGAAGGAGAAAGAGCAAATTATAAATAGGACGTAGGGAGTTGTTTAAAGTTGTGGTGTCGGTTTAGGTACAGCACGCATCATAACATTTTGAGTTTGCAACACCCGAAACGGTAAATTAAAGTAGGTCTGAAAGGGTTAAATTTTTAGAAGGAATAGAAAACGTGAAAGTATTTGTAATACCAATGGTTGTTCAAACGCATAATTGTTATTTGAAAAAAAAATGTAACAGTATTTTGAAAGTCGCAAGTTTAAGAATAGCATTTGTCCATTTCCGAATGCTAGTGCCCGTTTTATATTTTCATCTCTGGAGTGTAATTTTTTGAAATTGAAAAATGGATGAAAAGGACGTTGTCACAATTACTTTCACGAATGAAAATTTTGGTAGCCTATAGGCTGTTCACGGATAACTGATAACTTTTGAAATCAACATTTGAAAAATGCCACAGCTCCTAATTGACTCGCAAGAGCTCTGTAAAGTTGGCAACGATGGAGGGAAAGTATTTCTATGTCTTAATATTGAATTAAAAGTGTTTGGTAAACATTTGTGAAAATTAACAAAAAAAAAATTCTTTCTGTTTCTTTAGATGCGTATGACAAGCGAGAATATGGAAATTTGTGAAATATTTACTTTCGTAATATGTATGTTCACAGTTTCACTTGACCGACGCAGGAATAAGGTGATCAGGTCCGTTGCAACGTTAGTCGTATGCATGGACTAAAGATGAAGTAGACCGGTCTCCCTGGCTGCGCACACCCAATCTCCGTGTCCCAACATTGAACTGCTTTTCTGCCAACAAGTCTAGCGAAAACGGCATGGTTTGGATTTGAGGTTAGAAAATTGATTTATAAATAAATTGTGATACTCATCACAAATAAACACAGAAAATTCGGTATAAAATAAATGCATATGTTGTTCTAAATAGCATTACAAACGTTCGAGTACATACACTATGCACAAATACTAAAAACAATATCCATATTGCCAGTGCTTTTTCATTAAGCTACACAAAAGAGACGTTAGATACATTAAGTTTTGTGTGCAAATTTTCTAGCCAGAGAAAATAGTAAACATTTGTTACACCGATGATATAATACTCATATTTAGACTGCCTTACCATAGGCTTCGAGCAACAGTTACTCTGAACATTTTCAGGAAATGGTTACAATTCCTAACTATAACTCACTATCAATTTTTGTTGAACTCAATACACCTTCCACATGAAAGTGGCACACGACGAGAGGAACAGCTGTGAGACAAACTGGACCTCGATTTGCACCTTTTATTGACCGTGAAATTTCATATGTCAAAGGTTCAACATCATTTAAATATATTGTTGTGTATTCACCACAGCTGTTAAAATATTTTCCCATTAATATATACATTTAAGAATTATATAAATGCGACTACACTGTATGGAGTCCAGCCCTTAATATCACACATGGCTCAGTCTTTCAAATTTGTTTTAAATATATATTTCAAATATACACACATCTGGATTTGTTAACACCTTTGATGGTAGGTGTAGTTTAGTGGCAGCGGCGACGTGGCAATCGAAGCCGCGAAAAAAACACATCAAGCTAGTACATTCCTTACCAAAAGACATATAGCGACCACTAAAAACGTGCCAATGGAACGTACAATCCTCTTAAGCACTCAATATTCTTACTACTGTGCGGCAACTTTAAGAAGAATGGGTCGTGGCCGAGAGAAAAAACTACCATGAACTTGGGCAGTTAACTTGGAATGAGGCTGACGCGCAAATGAATTTTACATGAAACATATTTCAGCTAACAGTCCGTCCAGAAAGAAACTGTATACTTATCCATGCACGGCCCAAAGAGAAGGTCAACAAATTACTTTCAACACTTTCCGATCGAACCACTCTGCCACGACTCGCCTTAAAAGCAGCTCCAATGTCGTCATACAGTTAGCCGTTGAAAGTCAACTCCCACTTGTAGCGGTTGTCATCGGAAACTCACACCGTCACAAAATGCTTCGGGTTATACTTCCTCTAACTAATTCACAACGCAGTTTGAATAAATCCCAATTGTTAAAAGTATTTTATTAATGTAATAGTGCTTGTCATTTAGACATTAAGATATAAACAATCACGTTCGTCACTGTTGGCCATGTGATTTCGACAGGACTGGGGTAGGTCAGTGTTGGGTACACTCGAATAAGATGAATAAAAGGTCTACCTCATCTTTAATCGATGAATATACGTGGTTTAAGAATACACACTGTGCCTACTAGTACATCTTAAACAGGGCTTTCGAAAGGGCTCGGTTTACCGTGAACAGGTTTTCAAAGATATTTGAGGCGGCACTGTAACATGCAGTAAACTATTCTCTTTGTTGTAACTGTGCAGTAACATGACTAGGACAACGATGAAACTCATGCAATGTTGAGTGAACGACGTTAAGACTTCGCGATAGTTACACAGAGCCTCGCGCGCAAGAGCGATCATGTACATGATCGCCTTTAAGGTCGTTTAAGAACTTTTTTTGTCTATATTTGAGAAAATTCTTATGGTTTCATGACGTGAGATGAGAATTTTAACTTAAACTCTTGATTCGTACAAATTTCAAAAAGTTATTTTGCACAAAGTTTTGTTTCAGCCGAAGTGCTTCTTGAGGTTACAGAGTCATCATATTGCGATTTGTTATTAATCTGATTCTTGGTTTACCTGTTGTAAGAATTTAACTTTTGATATTTAGACTTAAAATTTCGTCCCAAATGTTAAAATTGAAATACTCTCGAAACCCATAACAGTTTTTCAAGGAAATATCCTCATTACTATTATTTTGAGTTGTCTTATAACTTATAAATATTATTCAAGTTCTAGATTTGTAAGAAAAAATAGTGAATTTTCAACTGCTGTAGTTCCTTTCATTAATTTGGAATAGTAATTTTATACCATAGTCATATTTTTTAGGCTATCTTATAATTAAAAAAAAAAAAAGGTAATATGTTCAGAATATAGAAAATATTTTCAGACTTCTGAACATCCTTAGTCCTCCCACTTAAGAGGCTTCGACCTGTATCAATTTCACCCCCCCCCCCCTTTTTTGTAGTTGATACAGGTCGATGTAGGATGTATGTAGTAATTAGTGTCCGTTGACTGCGGGGTACATGCACATATACGTGAGTGTGACACATGATTTATAAGAGTTGCATAGAAATTTAATTGAGTAATCTTTTGAATTCTTAAATTTACTATAATACAAAGTTTTTCATTTCTTAAACTGTTTTATTTACACACACAGAATGTCGACCAAGCGATCTTCTAAACGTCGTAATATGGTAAAGATTCTGGCAACAGCGCACACTATCTGTATTGTAGTCTAAGTACCTACTGTGCTGCAATATGCATTGAATTTAGCTTCGTACTTTTTATCACAAAAACCACTTTCTCGTAGCTAAAAGTATTTCGCCTGTCTGGCTGTCTGTGGTATGAAAAACATTTTCAGTTCCTAATGGAGAAGAGGTAATGATGCTTTGTTTATGCATGGCCATGCCGTCCTTGAATGAATGCTTCGTGGATTCTGTTTCTCAGCGTGTATACCGTAACGCTATTAAGGCGTAGACTTTATTTCATACTTATTACTGTGTTAAATACAAATAAGGTCTACACCACATTTTAATACAAGCGGTATTGTAAGTATTATTATTTGCCTGGGTGCCAACATATATATTTACATTATTTTTAATTTAGTTTGTTAAATTAATAGTGCCAACTCCAATAAGCAAGCTTGTTAACACGACATGACTACTGATAGCTAAGTTTAAAAATTGCACACATTTATAAAAGACGATGCAAACTGTAATGTTCATCGCAGTATACAGCATTGAAAGTACTAGTTGACCTCACATTGTAAAATAAAATCAAAGTATAATACTGTGCAGAAAACATAATCGATTACTGTTAGTTCCACTCTTTTTTCACTGAACGTGAATTTTCTTAAAGATAGCCATGGCAGTAGTGGGATACAGTTCCTCCGGGGACATCAGACTTCAGGCAGACGCGCGAGGATCCAAGGTCACGCCACCTTGTATCCCGGACTTCGCTCTCTATCTTTCCGGTCACGCGTCCGCAATCTTGGATTAAGCAATTATGTTATCCAGTACGCTGCCATCTTGTACCACCATCTTGGTAACCAGCAAGTCATTTTTTAATGCTCTTGAATTCCAAGGGGTTTCTCCGAGTGCTCCCATTTATTTCTCTTTTGCATTCCTTCTTTTTTTCTCCTTCCTTTCCTTCTCTCTTCTTATTTTCTTTATCTTTCTTCTCTCTTCCTCTCTCCTTCTTTCCTTTCTCTCTCATTCTCACTTCTTCTTTGTTTACATTTGTTAATGGAGGCCGCCATCTTTTTGCTGGAGGCAGCCATAATTGTTTACATTTGGATGGAGGCCACCATCTTGGTTTTTCGTTTGTCATTTGTTTCCCCCCGTTAGTTCTGGATTTGACCACTAGGGGCCCCGCCATATTGGTTCCGGCATTGACTCTCGTTTGATTAGTAGATCGGCCGCCATATTTGTTCTGGAATTGGCCGCTAGGGGCGCTGCTTTTCTTAGAACTCAAAATACCATCTGGAATAGTGTGGGATCGAACTGCCGCCTTAGACCACTCGGCTATCGCGATGTGCGCTGGGACAAGAGTATACATCTTGTAGCTGAATAAATAATATCTTGCATCTTATTTAAGACGTTACATTTTTATTGTATTACATTTACATGCCAATCATTTTTAATCAATAATTTTTATTATATAATTTTTTTCCTCATGATTTTTTTAAGTTTCTTAAATTTATTTTAAGTATTTTTAATCAATAATATTTTTATTTTTATTTTTTTACTGTTTTGGTTTAACTTATGTATATTATTTAGATATAACTTATATACTTTTTTAAGAATCTATTTTTTTGTTGTATCATATTTAATTAAATTTTTTATTATTTTGGTTTAACTTACATATATATTATATTAGATTCAACTTATATGCTTTTAATTTTATTTTAATTTTAAATATGTCTTATTACACTTTAAAGTGTATCAAGTAACGAGTCTACAGATTCGCATTTGTCAGGAAGATAAGAATATATTATCAAAATATCTGATTAGGTGATTATGACAAGCACCATATTGGATTTTTTTAAAGCATAAATAAAAACTGTTTTAGTAAATATATGCCAAGTGTTTTAAATTGTGAACCTTGATTATTCACACTTTTTTGATTATTATTCATATATCATAATTTTATTTAATATTCCTGACTTAAGTACGTAAGAACTTCAATGTTGAAGTTAGAAAAACCTATATTTCCTACTCCTATGTAATATAATGCTTGTGATTTTTTTTCCAACACACCATCCCATAAACTTTTTACAGTATCCACTCCGCTTAACATAAGGTAATCTTACCTTAATTCACCTAACCTAATTTTACCTAACCTAAGATAATCTAACCCAATCATCGCTTAAGAACTCTGAATATATATTTTTCTCTTGACATTCAACCGTTACACTCTAGTCATTGCCAGACCCCTCTTCAACTCCCCTCCTTCTAGTCTTACTTAACAAACAAATCTAATTGTACTGAATACCAAATCGGATATAATAGCTTTCACCATGGCTTTAGCATGTCTCATTCATGCTATTAACAATACAGTTCCATATCCACCACCGTACCTCAGACTTACTAATCAATAATAAATAAGTCAACTATACTGAGTACCATTTCAGCCCCATCTAACTTCGCTAGTTACACATATAAACAAGTCATTCTAGCTGCCAAACCAATCAAATATTCCGACCATGCTATCATAAGATCAATACTATTCATTTAACCATCTACGACACCCATATTGTCTTAATTCCCATCAAACCATCCCGCTCATACTAACCGACCATACCAGCTAAGCATTCAGCTCCCCCTATTTAACAAACTAAACATCCCGTAAACCATCACACAACTAAACCATTCTCCTCACACCATCTAAACTATACTTTTTTCATAATGCCAAAATAACCGAACATGTGATCAGATCATGCCAATCAACCATACAAGCAAACTAACTGCACAACCAAGTCATACTTGTATGCGTTCCACCCCATGTCAGGTCAATATATTTTATTTCTCTCGACATCTGCTTAACATAACCAACAGTCCAAGTAAAATTTCAATATAGTCACTTCAACTTTTTGTTGTATGCACCACACACACTTGTGTGGGACTTAGAGAAATTATTTTAATATTGTGTAGGACATGGAATATTTTTAACTTAGTCATGTCCATTGTACTCCATGTCGGGACTTTTGAAAGACATGCTAACCTAACCTAACTTGACCTAACTTAACCATCACACTGTAGGCATGTACATTAGAACTTTGAATAATTTTTAAGTATATATTTTTTTAATATCATGGAAATATGTACCTGTTGAGCTATGGTGCTATGGAGCTTTGGAACTATGGAACAATGAAGCTAATGAGCTATGGAATCATTTAGGAGTCATTTGGAGTCATTTTGGAGTCATGTGAAGTCATTTAGGAGTCAATTAGGAGTCAAAGAGTCAAGAATCAAGGGTCAAACAATCAGTCTTGTGAGTGGCCAGTTTGACAGTAGTCAGCTTTATGAGTTCAAGCTGCTTTATTACCTGTCCAGTGTTCCACCTTCGACCAGACTCGAAGCTACCCTGCACTTCCAGTGAGCTGATTAATCAAGCAAAAGAAGATCGTCTGTGCAAAATTTGGGCTAGTAGCACAATTGTGTATTAACTCAGAAGACCAGACAGCTACAAGATTACCAGTGTGACGGAGAACAACACACCACCAATTTGAACCACAGCAGAACAACTTGGGAGCAATGTGCACTCCCACTAACCTGTGATGTGTACGCCGCATTCGTTGTCTAATCATCGGTCTGCGACCAGTTTTCTTCTGCCCAGTCTACAGTCAACCAGTCAGCCAGCCCAGCCACCATGGACCCTGAACACGACGATGAATTTTCTGAAGGCTGCAAGGAATATGAAATGGTATTCCTGTTGCCTGATCCTACTAGCAGCGAGTCGTCATAATGCATAATTTACACCACCAGCACTTGCTACGACTATGTGCTTGAAGGCTTACATTGTGTGCAGTATAGTATTACTTTTAGAGATAAGTGTGGTGATATTTACAGCTCGATATACTTTGAAATGTGCAGTGAGAACGTACATTTCCGTCTGCAGTGGAATGAATTTTCGCCATATGAAACTTCCAGGGTAGTAACTTGCTCTGTGTGCGAAGATAGTAATTACACCATTCATCTCTGTGCTCCGAAGCTAGTACTGTCTTTAGCAATGCCCGGGGACCCCAAGGACATCAAGTACAGAGAATCATTCAATGGTAAACAACATTATAGAAGTATTAAGAAAGACATATTTGGTTGTTTACCGACGATGGATACACCTTGTGCATCAATTTTATGCCCCATATATAGGCAAAAACTGCTTCGAGAAGCTAGATTCCCCCAAAAACATTCATATCAATTCAAGCTGGACTAAATAATTAAT
The DNA here is from genome assembly GCA_029891345.1 of Dryococelus australis. Taxonomy (NCBI): domain Eukaryota; kingdom Metazoa; phylum Arthropoda; class Insecta; order Phasmatodea; family Phasmatidae; genus Dryococelus; species Dryococelus australis. The sequence goes on along the minus strand of CM056998.1, from coordinate 191,278,358 downwards.
TCAGATATGTTTGTTCATGAACCATATCTTATGTACTCCAGCAGCAGTGGCTATGCTAGCAACAGTAGTGACTCATCCTTCAGTGACACTTCAACAGAAGAAACGAGTGATCCCATCACCAGTGGCTACATTAGCAGCAGTTCTACCCTGTGAGCCTTCCATCTTTATCCACACAGAAGAAGATGCTGTTCCCTTCAAAATATTAAGAGACTCCATTTCGACTTCATGTAAGTACGAAAAAAAATAGTAAATAACCGTAAAAAAAAAAGCAAATAAATGTTTAACCGGTGTATTAAGTACTTTCTGTAAAACAATGTGACTAAATGTATGTATGTAAAAAAAGTCTTTTTTTTTTATATATATAACCTGCGTGCCGAAAGTATATTCAAAACTAGCATACTCTCAAAATTGTTAAAAGTTTAACTAGTGAGCAATATTGAAAGTTTTCATACCAACATAAACATTTTTAGAGGCTGATAAACACTTTTCATGATGGATTAACACAGACTCTCACAACATCACAGAATTAATCAGTCGTTCAGAGATACCAATAACATATATAAGGACAGGCAAGAATAAAATTAATGCAAAGTGAGATGAAAACACACTTTTATAAAAAAAATTCCATGTACATATCACCACTTATAAAAAAAATTGCTAAGTCCTACTTAAGAATGTCTTTCTCCTCGGCCAAGTTCGTCGAGATGGATGGTTATCGGCTTGTAAGCCTCTTCCCTTCGATTCTCGAGAGCCAGTTTGTAACTTTTCGCGAGCAGATATTGCACGCGAACATCTTCGATGGATTGCTGCAGCTCAGTCATCAGTTCGGTTCGTTCCATCATTCATAGAATGGAATAAACACACAACTACACAGGTATATATACATATTCATTCTCGTGTCGAGGAAAGTAAATCCTAGATCCTTTATAGTCGGTCGATGCATGCATCCAGCATCTTCTTGCTATGCCTCAAAACATCGCTTTGGCAGCCAGCTTGGACGTTAACATATTTTGAAGAGTCTTCAATTCTTCCTGTCTCTGCACATTCGACACGTTTATCGGGTCTATGTGCCGGTCGATAGCTACCATATCTTCCACCACTTAATTTTTCACGTTCTCGATCTTTTGCCCAAGAAGCGACTGACCCCTGCGAATATCGGCGAGGTGAGCTTTCGTTAGAACATTTCCATCATCATCATCGAAGCGCAGACCATGTCCGAACTAGGAAATTGTATTGACTCATGGTCAGTGTCTTACTATAAACTTATCGAAGCCACACCTGTACCTACCATTATATAGAGGCCAGTCTTTTACGATCACTAAAAATCCATATTTCTCTTTCCAGCACAAGGCACACATATCCTTAAACTCTGCAAACATCATGTCCGTATTGATGTGGTCATTATACGCATGCCACAATTATCGCGAAGCAGTTGTTTGTGTATGTACGAATAAGCCTGGCCGAGGTACACACAGTCAACATATGCGTGTCATCCCATGCTAAAGTACTCTTGAATACAAGTCTGTTTCTCACAGGCAATGTCATCAAAGATAAATATCGAGTTTGTCAGTGCTTCAATAGGAGATACTATAGCTTCATTATCACTGCATGGGAAATAACTAAAGCCTTCCATGGCCTCCAATATTAGTGCCAATCGTTGATATTTCGGTTACTTTAGTGATTTGGAGTACAGGTGCACATTCTCGAACCGAAGGCCATTCGGTTCTTCCAGCAGGCTCAATAGGACACATGTCTTGCAGCAACATGATGGTCCTGCGATGATGCAGCGCACAGTATTCGGACATAGGCTTCCATTCCGCGAATCATGGGAGATAGTGTCATCTTCAGCACGAATCCGTATGGGTAGGGTAACATCTTGCTTGACAATATGTATGTTACCACTACAATCTTCTGGAGCAGGTAGAGTTACCTGTAGTTGTAGAGAAGCAGTGCTACAAGTTTTTGAATGTGTCTTTAATGCATTCCTACAGGAAAACTGTCTCTTGCAGAAATCGCACTAAAATGTCACACTCGAACTTTTCATTCTTCAGGTCGTTATTTCATGTCGTCGTAAATTCCGCATAGCTGTGAATGCTTTACCACAGGAGCGGCACAGTAGATGCATCTTTGGAATTTTATGTCTGTACTTTTCCAAGTCTAGAATGATACTGAAACAAAAAAATACAAAAGGGTTGTATTTATAAGTTTCAGGTAAGTACTATTTAATGCGTCGTAAGGCAAAGACATCGAAATCTGGCCATGGCATCATCGATATACTGATAAACAGTCTACTGTTCGAGCTACAAATTCCTGGATACAGGTTCTGTGGGCCAGGAACCAAGCTAGCCAAAAGGTTAGCACGCGGCGATACAGGCATCAACGTGCTGGACGAGGCCTGCAAGTGGCGCGATATCGCTTATTCCCAGCACAGGGTTCTTCAAATCAGGCATCAGGAAGACAAGATACTTGCACAGAAGGCCGAAGAGATAAGAAAATAGCCAGATATTGGACTCGGTGAAAAAATAGCTGTGTGGGGTGTTTCCAATGCAATGAAAGCCAAGGTGAAGATGGGCATGGGAGCGAAGGAACAAGACAAAGTCCCAAGACGAGAGGGAAGAAAAAGAAGGGAAGATTCTTTCCTGCCTTGATCCCTGCAATCGGCGCCTTGGGTGGTATCGTGGGGGCTGTAGCGAATATCGTTACTGCGGTGAAACGAGCCTCAAACGAACATAAGCAATTGGAGGAAAATCGTCGCCCCAACCGTAAACTGGAAGCTATAGCCATAGCTAAAATAAGCGGCAAAGGACTTTACATACGATGGCCATACCGAGGAGGAGGAGGAGGTCTGAGAAAGAAAAAGGGTTCGCAGCAGGAGAGGCAGTAATGAAATCTCTACCGAAATTGCCGCTCACGAACATGGATTTAGAACTGTTTGGACAGAAATTGAAAATAGCAAATTTTAGAGGAGTGTTCATGCGAGATGCTTTGCCTGCTAAAACAAAATGTAATGAGTGTGCCATAATTAATCTGGACATGGCAGCTGGGGCTGGCATGCACTGGGTAGAGTATGGAAAAAAGGTTAAACATGCAAACTATCATGACAGTTTTGGGAATTTGTGTATTCCACCCGAACTGCGACTGTATCTGAAAAATTGCAAACTAACCTACAATTAAGAAATGGAGCAGCTGCCTAACACATGGAACTGTGGACATTTGTGTCTTTGCTTTCTAGTGCAGTGGAATAAAAATTAATTGCAGGCGAATAATTATTCGTTAATCGTTTACATAAAAGGTGTTTGTGCCTCTATTCTCCAGTCAGTATGTCGGTGTCCATCATACTAACAGGTAAGACATCAGAGCTAAGGGCAACGTTTTAACCGGCCTTGGCGCTGGAAAATGTGAATTCTGCATTCCAGTACGTAGCGGCAGGTGATGTGAAGGAAATAAGCATTCCCACTGGCGCATACGAACTGAAGGACATCTCTAATTCCATCAAGAAATCCATGCCATCAGATGTGACTTTCGAACTACGCAGTAACCCAAACACACTGAAAGCAGAAATATTTTGCAGTGCAGAAATAGATTTCAGTGAACTGGATACCATCGGACTAATGCTGGGGTTTGAGATGCGAATCTACAAAGCTGGTAAAATGCATGAATTGTCGTGGCCTGTGAACATATATTTCCAATGAACGTGTTATGCATAAATTGTAATTTGGTGAGTGGCTGCTATCAATGGTAAAACTAGCAATACACTGCACGAGTTCGTGTTGATGCCTACGAGGTTATAAACTGGTCGAAGTTCCGAAAAGTATTATTTATGTTCCAGTGATCGCGAAGAGCGCACGCGAAGTAGTCGCATCAATCGTTGATCAGGAAAATAAACAGATAGACTTCAGAAATGAAGAAATCACTTTGTGCTTGCACTTGAAACGATGGGATTGAGTTTTGCTAGCCATACCGTGCATAAAGTCGAGTGCAGCACCAAACCAGAGGCCAGTAGGGCTCGAGACACCGACCTGCGAACATGTGCCAACAAGAAGACGACAACATACTGTAAATGTGCATGCTAGTCTTTATGTTCGAAACTATTCAGAAACAGGCAGAGAATTTGCCAAGGGTTGTATTTAAAACGTGTAGAACTAGTCGTGCACCAGCAGTAAAAACCAATTTTGAGATAGCAACTGAACATTCTTGCACTGACGAGGAGATAAAACAATTGCTTCCAACGTCTGGACGTCCACGTTCTCTAGGCCAAAGGACGGGACTACATCAAAATGAGAGTTTTCGAGTCTAATTCCTGAGATAAAATATGGCTGCTGTAACAAATCTCCTTTCAGATTATTAATATATGCACAAAAGTCAGAAGGGGTTTCGGTACCATCCAAATATTATTCATCTACATATGAAACCCACGAGAACTGTCTGTTGTGGAGTGTGTGATTGTATCTTCCAACAGCCATTCTGATCTTCTAAATAATAGACAGTCCCTTCGAAAGAACTACTCCAGTATTATTAGGACTGATCTGGCGAAAAAGAGAACTGTAATAAACTAACACAATGGTCCATTCACGGTTACTTCCAACATTTCTGAAGCCCTGCTTAAGATCGGCTTCTAGGATATTTCCCTGCGCTGTGCAAACAAAGCTTAGAAAATTACGTCAAAGAGAGGCAACGAACCACTTTCGTGCGCACTCTATGTAATAACATTTTTGCACGACAACTATTTCTTACTAGGCATTACCAACATACATATTTTCTCTTTTTTTTTTTTTGTTAATATATATCACGAATGGTGTATATCACATGACATTTCTCTCTGGCTCGGAGTCGCCCAGAACATGGCAAAACAACCTCGACTCAGTCACAACTTCAACACTCGAATGTGCCTGCTCAAAGTCTAACCTACCACTGAACTAATTCACAAAATTCATCGATTTATAGTGACAGCGCAGTATTAAATTATTTCCAACATTCGCTTTAATATATATAAAAAAAAAAGACACGTCGATATTATGGATGTGCCTGCTTTTATTAGCGAGATGAACGATGTAGATACTTGGCAATATCAATCTGAATAATATTCAGGTTGCCAATCATTTGTGTGATATCGATGCCAATCTCAGGGGGCAGCACGCGTCATGACTTAATTGCTGGATTTAGCAATGACGTCACCTCCTGCTGTCACGTATGCCACGCCTCTCCCACACACGAAGCGCATCGGGGAGGGAATCCCTGCAGTGAAATTTCACCACGTGTACCTCCCTGATGGCATGCTCGTGTTGTGTGCCAGCCGCATCAGCAAAACGAGACACCTCTGGGTCGTCCCATTCACGCAGCACGATAGTCCGTCGGCCATCGCCTCGCCTGTCCTAGGCAGTGACGTCACTGCTGCATGCACCATCACCGCCGCGGTCTCACGGTTCAATACTAAGGACTGTTTGCGAGGTGGCGCAGTGGTAACTCACTGGACTCGCATTCGGGAGGACCCGGGTTCGATTCCTCGTCCGGCCATCCTGATTTCGGTTTTCCGTGGTTTCCCGAAATCACTCCAGGCGAATGCTGGGATGGTTCGTCACTAGAGACTGTTCCTTCCTATCTGTGCAACTTTCACCGTATCTAATGGCCTCGCTATCGACGAGACGTTAAGTCCACTTACCGACCTCGCGTCTGTATGTAATAATTGTATGGTGTATGAAACAGGCTGTTAGACATATGTTTGGACAAAGAACAAATAAGATCTAGAGACCCCAGTTCGAATACCGGCCCGAGTTTAGGATAAATTTTAACGAACTATGTATGTGATTTTCAGTCTGTTTACGTGCTTAAACGTACCTCATATGAAGGTTTATGCAATATCTATCGGTTAGGCATGTCGTGGGACTGTGGGTTCGAGTCCCGAAATTATAAAATATGTTATCTTTCTATCGGACTTAGAAAAAATACAGTAATTTTTCGCAGTATCCATGTGTGACTGATATAAAGATTTAATCTGTCACCAAAGGTGAGGTACTGTGTAACTCCCAGAGTTCGAGACCCAAAACTATTAAACAGTATTAATTCACCGCCGGACTTGGAGAATATCGAACGATGTTTTTCCGAGTGATGGGGGAATTTACATATAGAGCATGCTGATACCTAAGTATCAGAGGAAGCTAATATCTTCAGCTTTCTCTCTCTCTCTCTCTCTCTCTCTCTCTATACTGTAAACATGAATGCTTGTATTTGACCTCAACTAACAAGGATCCACGACCTGCATTATGACTAACTAGTTGTCTCCAGTGCCGATTCTGCGATGGGGTTATCACATATGTTCAAAATGCCTGTCAGCTTGAGAGAACACCTCTATGACTTTTATTAAAACCATGTAATATTTTTATTTTTAAACCAGTAAACCAAAGTTTATTTTTATTTTGGTTATTTTATGGCATACTGATATGAATTTTGAGATAAGAGGCTATGATATGAATATGTTACTTTCAACACATTTTTGTTTATTTACATGATTGTATAATTGTTTTCTTGTATTTGTTATTTGAGAGAGACTTAATTTTTTAATTTTATTTCCGTTTTGTTTTAATGGAAGCAGATTCTCGCCAATAAGAACAGATTTTTAGGAAGTTGCCAGAAGTCGTTGCTTCTGGGGAGGGACTTTGAAGGGTCCAAACTCAGTTAAGATTATTTATTAGACAGACTCCAGTTACCGTGCAGGTACAGACTTGCTCTTGACATTTACAAGGTCATCTGGTCCTCGGATAAAATGAGAGGCGTTGTGAGTTTAAATCTAGCAACGGTTTGTTCAAGATGTCTGAACTGTGAGTTGTGGTCTAATTGACTTCCAGAATGAGGTGTGAGTAAATTTAGACTGGTGTTGGTTAGTAGAGCAGATATTCTGCAAAGAATGTAGTTATCTATCTATTGAATATATGTATATGTGAATAATAATTTTGTATAAATGCATAGTGACATATGTATCTACTTCTCTTAAATACTTATTAATTGAGTTTAAATAATATTTTATGCGAGTGCATGTCGTAGGAGGGCTATAGTACTCGTTATAAAATGCTGCTAGCTAATCATCATTGCCCTGCCAGTGAATAAGTTCTTATTAATGTGAAAATATATATCCTCATAGTGTTATCTTCACTCAGCTTGAACTCATAAAGTTGACTACTGTCAGACCGGTCACTCACAAGACTGATTATTTGACCCTTGACTCTTTGACTCCTAAATGATTCCTAAACTGAATCCTAAATGACTCCTAAATGACTCCAAATGACTCCAAAATGATTCCATAGCTCTATAACTCCATAACTCCATAGCCCCGTAGCTCCATAGCTCCACATCTCCATAGCTCCATCGCTCCATAGCTCAATAGCTCCAAAGCTCAATAGCTCTATAGGTACACATTTCCATAATATTTTTAAAATATGCTTAAAAATTATTCCCAGTTCTAATGTACATGACTAGATCGTGGTGGTTAGATTAGGTCAAGTTAGGTTAGGTTAACATGTCTTTCAAAAGCCCCGACATGGAGTACAATCGGCATGACTAAGCTAGAAACATTCCATGTCCTACGCAATATTAAAATACTTTTTAAGTCCTAGACAAGTGTGTGGAGTGCATACGACAAAAAGTTGAAGTGACTATATTGAAATTTTACTTGGACTGGTGGTTAGGTTAAGTAGATGTTGAGAGAAGTGAAATATATTCATAGTCCTGACATGGAGTGGAACACATACAAGTATGACTTGGTTTTGCAGTTTGTTTGCTTATATGGTTGACTGGTATGACCTGATCACATGTTTGGATGTTTTGGCAGTATGGAAAAAAGTATAGTTTAGATGGTGTGAGGAGGATGGTTTAGTTGTGTGATGGTTTTATGGGATGTTTAGTTCGTTAAATTGGGGGGGGGGGGAGCTGAATGCTTAGCTGGTATGGTCGGTTAAGGAAGGACAGAACATGAGATGGAAAGGTGACTAAAAAAATTAAATCCACGATGGCAGACTCAAGGTGGAATTATAGAGTGTGAGGTGGAAAAGGTCAGTAATCAGGATAATGTAATACAATATGTGGGCGATGATGTAATGCAAGACGTCAGCTATGACATACTTCAAGATTGCGACAATGAAGTATGGAAGTATACTTTCTTCCACTTATCAAACAAACCATCACATAACCCAACCTCACTGTAGGAATTAACCACTCGTGTAAGACATTTTTTTCACAACTTTTGTTCCATCTCATCTAGCAACTTTGTTGCATTCATTGTGTGTGTGTGTGTGTGTGTTTTGTGTATATATCCATTGCGTATGAACGTTGATATCATTTAAGAAAAAAAGTTATCACAGGTTTGTACAATCAAACAAAAATAAGGTACTTATTTTTTAAATAATTCATGCACATTTATAAGTTTAGGATAAAAAAATTTCATTACAGCTTCTTTATTTGAGATCATTCTATAACCTGCCTACAGGTAGTTCAAGACAGTCTATGCTAGCAAGTATCCAACCAGAACATTTGGTACTATATTCTTCTCGTTCACAACAAAGTTCGTCTTTCAAGGCCTCTACAACCTCTGGGATGCCATCAATTTTGTACATTGCTTTATTCGCAGTCTTAAATTCTCACCAGCCGATTGGTTCAACCAAAGTATGAGGCTTTTTGTATGTATACCTCAGAGAAATATAATATTTTATGGGACCTTCTTCAACTTCTTCTGTAAAGTGATTGATTATCATTTGCTTAATGTGGTCGAGGTATGTGCATTTGTCTTTCGTACCTACAAAGTTATTTCCAATCACATAATCTTTCAAAGTACCCTTGAATGCTGATTGTTTCGTAGAATGCATTCGATGTGGTATCACCAACAGCTAGAACAAATTGTTTCTTAGCTACTGAAACTCTGCTTTAAAGTTCTTGCTATGTATCTTCAGCTTATCGCCATGCTTGAACAGGTGTTCTATGCATCGCTGCATAGAATACGAAGGCCTCTTAATACAAGTAGTTCTTTCATGCCTCCTTGCACCTTGGCTGTAGGCAAATATCTTTCACAGTAACTGCAATAGAGCCTTGTCGATGTCATTGATGGCAGCACTGTTACAGGTGTACCATCCTAAGAAGTCGATGGTGCTATCGGTGTCATGCTTGACTAAGTCGATGGTGATGCTGTGTGTGTTACATCTGAAGAACTCGATGGTGCTGGGCCAACCTCAGTCGATGCCACTGTTGCTGGACTGACAACCTTTCCTCCATAATATGTTCCCCTTGCTTTCACGAGCTGAGGCCAAGTGTATTTCACAATGGTCACTGACAAAACAAAGCTTCTTAACTGGAACAAAGGTACTATACCAACTGCTGTAACTCATGCATGCCATCTGCTCTACCAAACAACACCAGACGAAATATACTTATTGTCAATACCTGTTACTATAACTCAAGCATACTACAGCCATTCAATCCATACTGACATTACCAAAAATGCACTTACTCCTCATACTTTCTGCTCTACTGGTCGACACCAGCCAGATATACTTGTCACTATACCACCATACCAAACGTACAATCCATTACAACCCAAGTCATACCAGACCACCCAACACTCCATCTCATATAACTAAAGAAAAATGCAGTCATACTAATCAGCCGTACCACCCAACATACCAAGCACATTATCCATCATAAGTCAAGTGTACCATGCAACTGTACAGCTGAAGCCAGCTCATAACCCAACACTCACTCTATTTGTTCTACCGACCGACACCACTTATACCTACCAACCATACCAACCACTAAAACTCAAGCATACCTCATCCATTTATCAACGCAGACCATGCAAAGCAAACAAACAGCCCATACCAGAGCCACAATTAACTTCTTCTAATACCACTCACAATACCGACTGACACCAATCGAAATACACTGACCACCCATACCAAACACTATAACTCAAGCATGCTTTAGAATTACAGGACTCACCAACACACACATACTGTCAACACCATTTGCCATACACCGACAATCACAAGACAGATATGGAAAACATATCACTCAACATACCAGCCATACCATCCATAATAACCCAAATATACCAAGCAAATATTTAGTTCAAACCAACCCACAACACAATCATTCTTACAATCTGTCAAATTATCATTACCGACCGATACCAGGCCAACCAAAATACCTTCTCCTATAACTCCAAGAAAAACCCAGTCATTTCTAATTAGCCATACCACCAAACACACTAATCACACCATCTATCAACACTCAAGCGAGAGTAGCAAGCAGCCATACAGTTGAGACCAGCCCATAACATAACACCCATTACATCTGCTTTACCAACCGACAACACGTATACTTACCACCCATACTAGGCACTATAACTCAAGCATAACTCAACTATCCAGTCCACACTAGCATTACCACAAAATAAACCAATTGTCCATATCATCTGCTCTACCGACTGTCACCAGAAAAATATAATTCGCAACATACTACCCAACATACAATACAGCCCATACCCACTAAAATATACAAAAATTACAACTGTAACATGTTTGTCATAACATCGTCACCAGCACACACATGCCAAATATTCAATATGCAATACCAAACAAACATAGCAACCAACAAACAAGACATAAAAACCAGCTTATTATACCAACCATCTATACCAATAACCATGTCATCTACCACTGTACTAACCACAGCCACACCACACACATACAACATTATAAACAATATATAACATCATATCATGGCATCATGGCAATACGACTAACCGACCATCCGGCTTCGTGCAGTTTGATCATACGACTCCGTTCAAAAATGGGCCTTGGTGGTGATGTTCTTGGACAGTACAACGTCGTGGCATACTGGTCTGCCTCCTAACACGAAGACTTCTGTATTTGCAGCCTGTTGTAAGGCCTTTTTAAGCACTGATTACTGGCCACTAGGGTCCCCTATATTACGCATTTCAGTCACGTTTCTGCGATGCCACCTAACCATTTACATTACGCAAATTGTTCTCTCAGTATTCTTTATTTTATTGCAAATGGAAGATACCTAGGGACCTGCAAAATTCGCGTTGTTTTGTAACTGCAGACTAAACTCCAATACGCTATATACTTGCTTGCCTTCTGCCATTGGCCGAAAACTGACGTGGGACGCCCCATCGACGCTTTCAGCAGGTAGTTACCGCTCAAAGGTTGACCAACCAATCTACAGTGGAGAGAACACGCAGGTTATTGACGCCGTACAGTTGGCAACAGCCAATGAATATACGAATTGCTCCCACGTAGGAATAGGGAAGTGAATTCTATCGTGGTACCAAATAATAACGCGAATTTTGCAGGTCTCTAACGATACCTAATGGCCTATTATTAATGGGTACAGCGATTTACATCCCAGCAGTATATTTCGAAAAATAACAGTCTGGAAAAGTCGTTTTTTTTTTTTTTTTTTTTTTTTTTTTTTGTTGCAATCTTGAAGAGCTTTAAAACATTGTTTGAAATAAGCGTGATATTTTGAAAGTTGTATTCTGCACTATTCTGAAGTGTCGTTTTTTTTTTTTTTTTTTTTTTTTTTTTTCGTGTGCCGACAGATTTTACATACTTGAGATAGTTTTATTTTTAAAAACGTGTACTACTAACACAGTGCAACCCACTTAGTGCGCTAGGTAGACAGCCGCCTTAAAATAACCGCCATTATGGGCTGTTCACGATAAACAGAGCACTTTTGAAAGGCCTGCTAAAAATCTACTTATATGTACGTTGTGCATTATTTCGCCATACGCAAAATTAAAAATGCAATGGACCAGATTGCTTTATTTATGCGCCGGTCAAGCGAAACTGTGAAATTATTAGAAAAGTAAATGTTTTGTAAATCTAATAATCCTTACACTTATAACAATTACAAATTTGTAAAGGAAAATTAATAATTACAATATTCACGAAAAAAACGTTTTCCTTAACACTTTCAATTAATTTGTTTGGACATGGATCTAATTTCCGTCCATCGTTACCAACTTTATCGGGCGCAAACCAGACTTCGTGTCCGTTAAAACACATTCAGGAGGAGGCAGGTAACATTTTTAAAATTTTTGTTTGACCGTGTACAACATATAGCAACGAACAGCTAGGAAATAAAAACCATCTGGCTGGACCATTGAGTCATTGTTATGACATTAACATTTCGATAACTTTAAACAATAACGCACTACATTTTAGACGATTCTGCAACACTATGTCGCGTGATCTCGTATTCCGTGTCTAACCAAAATAACGGCATTTTTCGCACTTTATTTTTGATATTACCATTCCCTCAGAGTTCTCAGTATATCAGAATGACATATAAAAAATAGATACTGAGTGAAGGAGTAATGGGTACAGTTTCTGAAACTTATAACATCATGGCCCTAAAGGAACAATAATTCCTTGAGAAACAGGTCAATTCCAGTCAACAAAATTGACTGTTTGGATATGCCAAGAAATATATTTAGTTGGCCAGACAAAATATTTTTCTGAGTAAACATTTGAAAGGCAGTTACATTAATTTTGTTTGTCTAACAAAACACACTCTTAAATTAACTAAACCTCTGTATTGGGCCAAAAGATATTGCACTGCCAACAAAATATTTGGTTGTATCAACTGTATATATTTGGTCAGCTACTCATACTGTTGCCTTCGTTTGGAAATACAGCTCGAGAGTTTGTTTGCCTTTTTGTAACAATAATTAGGATAGTAAAAATGTTTGTTACTGCATTTATTGATCGCAAATGCAGTTATAAACATTCTGATATAACAAGTTCGACGGAAAACTAAAAAGTAAATATTTAAAACTCAAAATATTTATTAGCACACGTTGTCCTGTATTAGAAAGGTTTATATTTAAAAACATTCCTTCCTCATCAGCAATCACCTCAGCTGATGCTAGAGCGTAGCGCTTCATCCCTCTCGAACGATCAAAACTTTTTTTTATTAAGCGTAACTTTTTAATATACACAGAGCGAAAGAAATCTTTAGTTGCACCAACCAAATCTTTGTTTTGGGCAACCAAATAATAACAACAAAATAATTTACATTCAGAAACAAAATATTGCATTTCTCCTATACAAACAACTAATCTGTAGAGACCTAAAAAATTCGCGAGTTCAATGACCTGCAGGGTAGACTCTACAGTCTTGTGTACGAATATGCCGATATCAACTGCACATTGTCTGTTTGCTATCACAGTGGAAGGCGACAATTGGACACCGTTCTCCAGGAGCTGTCAAACAACGTATGGACCAATGGCTTGAGTTATATAAACGCAAGTATTTTGGATTCTAGCTTGTCCCAAAATTAATGCGCGAATTTTTTAGGTCTCTCCTAATTTGGTTGCGCCAAACCATTTCTGTTTGATCCAACAAAACTTTGTGTTTTAATTTGCAGTGTTTCTAGGGTCACAGTATGGTTCGCATGTAAGGGAGAATACGGAGGTGAGACAGCCGCTTGTTCGGCGAACGAAAAACCACACACGCCAGCAAAATGGCGTCACTTTCCAGCAACGTGTTAGTAGAACGCCGTCTACCAATCAGAGCTTGATAACTTACACGTCAGCCAGAAGCCCAGCTAATAGGGAAACATCTAGCAACAAGAACCCGTTCCGACGAGAGACTCTCACGGTCAGCTGGCGAATTCCTACGTCCTCATTGAAGGAATCGCCTCTGTGTGAAGTGAGCACTTCTGAAATCAATCGATGAAAAATGTCACTGCCCCTAGCTTCGTAGGGACCGCGTTGGCTGAGCGATTAGCACGCTCGCCCCCCCCCCCCCCCAAGGCGAACCGGGCTCAATCCCCGGCAGGGTCACCGGATTTTCGCAAGGTGGGAATCGTGAAGGACGATACCGTTGGTCGGCGGGCCTTCTCGAGGATCTCCCGCTTCCCCCCCCCCCCCAATTCCGGCGCCGCTCCATATTCACTCCGATCACCCTCATCGGCTCTCAAGATCTCGCTGTTAAGAGCCGCCCAAATCTCTTCACTTGCTCACCCTACCTCCATAACTTATAGGTGCTGTCACCTTGGAATGCATAAACTATAGCTGTCTACGTAGGCTGCCTCAGCCTGATGCCGGGCTAAACACATCACATCCATCAGTCACCTTCAAACAATCGCAGAGCAACTTTTTTTCCGTCTGTCAGTCCGTCAAATATTTCTCCAACTTTAACTTTCAACAGACCGATGAATGGGCCACTTTGAGGACATTCCGTAGACGCGAATACGCACTTTGAAATAAAATGCAAGGCGGTGGATCTGTATTTGTTCGGATTTTGGTGGTAAATTCGATAAATTCAGAAATCTAAAATGTGAACAATAATTGAGAATAAACTCTTCATCACTTAAACAATTATTTCCTCAAAATGTTTTTTTCTCTCGAAAATGTATTGTTTCCAACCAAAATGTACCTCCAACTAAAGAAAGATCACGATGCTATGTTGTCACACTGGAATGTTACCGTATAGAAGGATTGACTGACGACATATTTCTTATTGCGAGTCGCTTTCAACTGACGGATGAAGAAACAGACGAATGACTGACTGACGGGTGCGACGGATGGTTGTGAGTCCAGCTTTTGGTCTCCGTATTATTAGTTGCGCGTTTTCCGATGTACGCCAAATATGTTTGGAACAGCTAGTACACAGCCACGCCGTTACTAATATCCCAGCTGTTGCCAGCCGGGCCGTGCCGAGCGCGGGCATATAAGGAGGTGAGTCATCAGCTCTTGTAACGCCTACAGTAAAGTTGAGTTTACGATTTACTTAACTGAATACGTGTGCTGTGTACTTAAGATATGAATCAATGTGTTCAAGGCTATTAGTTTATGAATGTCGTGTGCGGGTCTTGGCGTGACTTAAAGATATCGTTATATTTTAAGTACAAGTCAAGACGAAATAGCCAGTCAGATACCAGTGACAATTGTTGTTGGCGGGAAACTGTATTTACATCTTGTATTTAGGTTATGCCGTATTGTAAAATCGTATGCAAATATTTATTTATTTTTTTATCGAGAGACAGTATCGTCCTAATAGAAATAACAGTTCGTGGTCATGTTTTATTTCTTGGAAGAGGTTATTGAATTCTCTTTTATTTACATTTTCAGATGTGTTGATGTAAATGCCCAATGTTGGTATCAGTTTTCCCTTCTATAAGATATCACGAGTTTTTCAAAACGATTGAAGAAGCAGTAACCACAACTATTCGTTACTCTTATTCGCATTTCTAGGTTATGTAGGCTGCTTTCGTCATTTACGATTCTGATTGTCTAGACTTAACAGTTGCTAATTCAATCATAAACTGCACATCTTCTTATTGTTAAGTTTCCCATGTGCTTATCGAGTCGTCAATAGAGACACGAGAAATTCGCGAGTTCAATGACCTGTAGGCTACACTTCGCAAGTCTTATATACTCTCATACAGATATCAACTGTTTATTGGTTGATTGTTGTGGTAGTAAAGGGCGGTGGTTGGGCGCACTAATTCGATCAGTGAATTTTTTTTTTCACTGAAACTATCAGTGATGTTACACTGATTCGAATGTAGAGCGTACACCACCGCATAGACTAAAGATGAGGTAGACCGCTTATTCGTCTTCTGCGCATGTACCCAACATTGACCTACCCCAATCCTACACAGCTGTCGAAGTTACGTGGTCAACAGTGATGTACGTGTTTGTTTACATCTTAATTTAAAATGGCAAGTACTATTATATTAATAAGATACCTTTGCCATTTTGAATTTAATCAAAAAGTATTATCGAATCAGTTTTCTAACCTCAAATCCAATCCACACGGTTCTCGCTATACGTGTTGGCAGAAAAGCAGTTCAATGTCGGGACACGGAGGTTTGTTGTGCGCAGCCAGGGAGATCGGTCTGCTTCATCTTAAGTCTATGCACCACCCACCGCGGCCCCCCATCAGTAAAGGGGGACTCGACAGTTTGAAATAACAGGAGCGGCACTCGTAAAAGTGCCGTATCCATACGCAGTGTAATGGCAATAAGAACGCCAGTTCGTCTGGCACACGGAGGTGGCGAGCCACCGTACTGTATCTAGGGCCACCTGCTTTTCGCGAAAATATTCCACCACTACTTGTACTCCAAAACTCTAGAACTCAGATCCACTTTCGTGATTGGGTGATTTTTAACCGTCTCGCTTTGCAGGTGTCTGTCTGCGAATCACGGACACTCAGTGCCGGAGTTACCTAATTCTGATTGGCCCAGTCAAGTAAGGAACTGTCTTCCGACGAAGAGACGTGGCCAATAACCAAAGGAAAACTGCACTTGGGCCATAGGACGTTGGATTCTAGCCTTCGCGTGAATCTTTTCGGGAAAAACAGGTGGCTCTATGTATCAATGTTAAAGTCGTAGGGCGACTGTTTATGTTTCTCAAGTATCCAAAATGGATACATGTATAGATCCTGTTTTATTCCTGTCTTACTGTGTACACAATCACAAAGCTTATACGAGAGATATATTTATTAGTCTTTAATGCCTGTTGGCAGGGCCTTAAAAATAGCTCACTTTGCCGTCAATAGTCTATACGACGATATAATACGTCATAATTAGAAACCCGAGAAATTCGGGAGTTCAATGACCTGTCGGCTAAACTTCGCAGTCTTACATATTTTCATACAGATATCAACTGTTTATTGGTTGATTGTTGTGGTAGTAAAATACGGTGGTTGGGGGCACAATTTGTTGCATGTTTGTTATTGGCTCATTTATCTCCAGGAGGTGTCAAATAACACGTCGACCAATTACAATCGTAACATGAACGTACATGTGTGTGAATTCCAACTTGTCTAGAAATGAACCCGTGAAATTCTTGGGGGGTCTAGTCATTAAATATAATTCTTAATTCATCAGACTTTAATCGTAAACCCACCCTAACGGAGTGATGACGGATACAAATAAAGACCCTTACACAGTAGAAAACATTAGCATTTGACTGTATATTTGTTTCCCCTTGACTAAACCACCAATTGCAAAGTCAAATATGAGACAATTCGAAATCGATTCTGTGAGCTTTGTAAAAATGTATATTTTGCTATGTGAATCATTTTCATATTATCCAAGAATACATTTAACGTATCTTTTTTTTAAATAGGCTTAATAATTATATTAGAAGTTTATTAAAACACTGATTTCTTTCATTTATTCAAAAATATTTATTAATATATTTCTTCTTCACACTATATTCATTTGTCATATATTTAATTTAGACTAGATTGTGTTTCATGTAGGCCCCACAGAGATGAAAATAGCTCAACGGTAAAATAACACTAATTTCACATAACTTCCGTTAGATTCTCAGAGAAATGGCTGCTCGTCTTTGCCTTTAAATCTCAGCTTTTCGACATCGTAAAGTCAAGATTGTTAGACTTTACCTTTGAAAGTTCCATTGTTTCAAGTTCCATTGTTTCAAGTTCCGTAAGAAAGCACGTATCGGAAAACAAATGTAAAGTCAAATCATAAAGTCAAATGTTAAAGTTTTAAATTGCAAGCCACCTAATGAAGTTTTTTCGGGAAAGAGAAACGTTTTAAGGGCCCGTCTACCTGGAAACTTCTCCGGGTTTGATGCCTAAAATCGTGGGGAGCGATAAGATCGATACTATCATGCGATACAAGTGCGCCATCGCCACTACGCGCAAGGCTCTGAACTGGCGTGCAGTGTTCTCGTAGTGCTGCGTGTAGCTACGGGACTTTCAGTGGGTTAACCTATATTTAGCACGTCCCACGATTACTTCTGTGTATAGGCTGTCCACGGTAAAGTGTGCTCTTTTGAGGCCATAGTTACTTATTCCTATCAGTCATTTTTTATCCTTTAACCACCTTTTAAAATCAATATTGCCATGTAAGTAAAAAACACAGTGTGTGTATTCCCCACACTCGCACACTCGGAAGTTAACGTCTAACGCTAAAATAAAATAAATTTATTAAATTCATTCCAAATGAGAGGGCTTACAAAAGTGCTCATTTTACCATGTGTATATATATATATATATATATATATATATATATATATATATATATATATATATATATATATATATATATATATATATATATATATATATATATATATATATATATATATCTGTGTGTGTGTGTGTGCGCGCGTGTGTGTGTGTGCGTGTGCGTGTGTGTAGTACATTCCCGATTGGAAGCGACTTATGACAATCAACCTTTGAAAAAACGCTCTAGGCATAACAAACACGCCAACCTGTTTTTTCAATAACCTGTATTCTACAAATATATAATAACACTGTGGTTAACTTTAGAGTACTGTATTATTTCATAAATGAAACCTTACCTTAATATATTCTATAACTTGTAATATTTATTTCTTTTTAAATATGAATTAACAACAGCGAGAGCAGCGACGTGTTGGCAACGACCGCTAAGAAATAGTTCACAGTTAAAATATTATTTTAACCTAGTTTTTTAGTATACTGTTTGTAAATTAAACGGTGCCTATTGAAATATTTAAATATTTAGGTAGCCCCGATGGCAGAATGTCTCATTTTTACAGTTTAAAATAACAGAGGAAAATATCGTGAGCAGGCCGTAATCGAGCGAGATGTCAACTGAAACCAACTGTCTGCTGGGCGAGGCTTGTCGCTCTCTCTCTCTCTCTCTCTCTCTCTCTCTCTCTCTCTCTCTCTCTCTTTCTTTATCTCTTTCACACTCGGGAAGTTTTACTTCGCAAGTGAGCAGTGAAATTATACATGTTTTCAATTGTATCATATTTCATACTTACTACAGCAAAATAATGATTTTTGAATTTGTAATTTACAGCTGAAAAAATATTTTATTGTTTGAATACTTATTTTAATATATTAGATATGCGGGCGGGGCAGTTACCAAGTGAAGTTGGCAGACGTGGCGAGCCATGACATGGCGTGTTGTTTTCTGCCAAACGAAACGTAAATTATTCTTACTCTGAAATATACTTCAAAATACCACATCACGTTTGTGGACATTATTTCAAAACTTACTTAGGCAAGTTATGAAGTTGTGATAAATCCGTGTTTCTACGGCAGTAATAAATATACTGTGACTTGTGTTTGGTTAATCATTGCGTCTGTGAAATGGCGTGCCTTTGTGCATCGTGGTCGACACGCTGGCCCTGTGTGTGCGTGATTTCAAATATTTGATTAACACTATTTATACGTTTTAAATGTGAACTGATTTTATGACGAAGATAATTATTTACATCAACGTTTGGTTATTTATCACATCGTTGTACCTTTGCCCTAAGGGGTTTGAAACACAGTCGTGTAACGTAATTTGCCTCAATCCCGGAAGAAAAATACTAAGCCCAACCTGATAAATTCCAAACTACCTAATACACAGTAAGTAGCAATACATATAATATGAGCGGAATAAAAGTTACGGTCGGCTTATTTGTGTGCATGTTCGCCGCTATATTTTAAGTTTCTATAACAAAAATGAGCAACACGAGTTGCGTGTTTGAATTTAATGTGCCTTTTTCACTGGCTGTTCCTTCGTTTTAATATTTATTTCAACTGAGGCCGTCCTTTTAGAGAAATAACCCAACATGTGTCAATAACAAAAGGAAAATTAGTTCAGCCCTTTACCTCGCAGTTGTAACAATGTTTAACACAGACGCGGCAAAATATTAACGTGCATTACGTGTAATGTGCTAAGTCGTGAAAAAAAAATATTATTAATGTAAAATGCCTCAATTCAGGCATTTGTAAAACGTCATAAAGCTGACCTAAATAATGCTAGAGGCCTAAACTGTGAATATTCATACGGAATGGTTTTTGAAATATGACAGAATTCTTTGAAAAGCTGTAAACTGTAAACAACACGTTTGACAGGTATAAAAGTAGAAGTCACATTTCAATGTTTATGTTTAGGTGTAGCGAAAGTATACGAACACATGTACACACACAATGTCATGTAAACATTGATTTTGACAGATGCTACGTGGCAGTCACATGGCAATGATTGTTTACATTTGGCGGAAGGATACGAAACGAGCCTGCAAGTAGATATTTAGCAGGGCTCCGAGAAAGTTGCTTCTAGTGGGGAATGGACTATATATATATGTATATGTGTATAGTCCATTCCCCACTGGAAGCAACTTTCTCGAATCCCTGATAAATATCTTTATCTGTAATATTTGTGGAATACAGGTTATTGAAAAAACAGGTTGACATGTTTTGCCTAGAGTGTTTTTTCAAAGGTTGATTTTCATAAGTCACTTCCAATCGGGAATGGACTATATATATACTATATAAAATATATAATATATATTATATATAACGCGTATGTGTTGAGGTACATCTCATTATGGAAAAGCCGTTTTTAGCTATATTGGTGTGCTACGAAACTGAGTTTCTAATATGCGTGACATCTTGTAGGTAACCGGCAGACATAGTCTGAAAGTGCGTTCTTTGCGTAGACTAACGCACTGGACGCACGTTTAACAGTTTCGTGAAACAAAATCCTGGATTTCGAACACACTGCAACGCAGTGCGAGCACCAGTGCAGACGGGCAGGCCCCTTAACATTAGAAAATATTATATGTGAGACAGACCATACTAACTTACTGTTCGATGCAGTCCACGGCCTCCGTCTTGACGGGAACCGGATCTCCAGCTGTTGACTTTAGTGGATGGCTCTGGATATGTATGTATGTGTGTATGTGATTAAATACAGCGCCTTCTTCGTCTTCTGTCCCGGGGATTAGCTTCCCATGTCGAACTTCCTAAACGCCGCCCAGATACCTGTTGACTCTCCCCTCCGCCCTACAGTGGCGCGTGCTGTGTTGTTTCTGCCTGTAAGTCGCACAGTTATGTACATGAAGCATAATAATGTTAACGGTATTTCCTGCCTGCGGCTGGGTGATTTCCGACTCGAGGTTTAATTTTATTTGACTGATGCTCGTTAAGGAACCTGCCTAGTAAAACTAAAATTTTAAAAACATCAAGGTTACGTCCTGCCGTACGGAAGCATCGTGACGACGATGGAATATTGAGCGGTTAATATAGAGTTTCAATACCGCCATCTGTTCAGAAAAGTTACAGCTTTGTCGCTGCAGTTTGAAATACTGTTTTACAGAAGAAATAAATATCGTGAACGCAGTGTTACTTGTAGCATTTCTGCTGACTTTTACACTCTAAATTCGGATCAGTTGAAAGCCATTGATTCGCAGTGAAATTCAACTACTTGAATCAGTGAAAATGGCTCCAATCAGTGGAAAACCACTGATTGTTTCAGTGAAAAAGTTTCACTAATTGAATTAGTGATGTGAAACAATTTTACCGCTTGTACAAGCAACGCCCGACTGCAGTGGCGAATTAAATACTGTTTTTATTGAATTTAGCCAAATAATTACGTGAAATAAACATATTTGCGATAGTTTAGTATTTATATTGCGCAATTTTGCAGTAATTTAAAAAAAGTTAATAAATTTTCGGTGTTGGTCGGGATTGAAATCACACACCCTTCCCACTTCGCTTATAGGCCGTTAACTTACCATCTGCGCTGCCAAGTCAAGTCAATAAGTAAAAGAAAATATATGTGTTATAGTTTTTATCGGCATCGTGAATATTTAAATTGTTTGCCCTTTTTTTGGTTTTTGGTTTAGTTGGTACCCTCAGGTTTGTTAAAACGAACAGTATACATAAGTGCACTCTCTTCACCACTTTATATGCAGTTTAAACCTTCAAACATAACGCTGTGATGATTACATGGAAACGAAACGAAAGACGTAAAAACGGAATGAAAGGCTGAATATTCATATTACCTCGCAAAATGGTGTTTTGAAAGACGAGACCCATTTTAGGAAGTAATTTGTATTGGTTTTATCGGTTCAATCGTCGTTACTTCACTCGACACGCGCTGTTTAACGATAATTTTTAAACGCTGTTTAATGGTCATTTTTACACGCAGTTTAACTGATCCGTCAGTCAAAGAACAAACCACTGAAGAAAAGTGGTAAAATGAGTGATGAATCAGCGAAGAAATCTTTGAATCAATAAGTGAATGAAATCCGGCATTTTTTCACTGATTCAT
Organism: Dryococelus australis; assembly: GCA_029891345.1. Taxonomy (NCBI): domain Eukaryota; kingdom Metazoa; phylum Arthropoda; class Insecta; order Phasmatodea; family Phasmatidae; genus Dryococelus; species Dryococelus australis. Next base: position 191,256,269 of record CM056998.1, on the reverse strand, counting down.
CAATTAAATTCCCTGAAGTGATTGTTGAATCAGTCAAGTACTGCTGACTGATTGAAACAGTGGAATTCTCACTGATTCATATTTAGGACGTACACATTTCAAAAACCCACGTTTTTGTTTCAGTTACCAAATCTATAAATGCGCAAGAAAATAGGAACTTTAATTTCAGTCCTCAAAAAATATTTACATTAAGATATTCCATAGTTAAAAAAAAAATTAAATTAGGCACATTTGTTTACAATGAAACCCACGTGACGATTAGGGAGGATCCAAGACCCTGCCACGATCCGTAAGGACGGCTCATGTTGGAGCCACAGTAGTAAGCATGTGGCGACATTGCCACGTCGGCACCTGGCACAGGAGTGCAGGAGCAGGTAGCCGCCATGTTGTGATGTCACCCGACCGCCATCTTGGATGTCATTGACCTTTTACCCCTTACCCACGACCTTTTACCTCGACCTTTGACCGCAACCTTTGGCACCAAAAACCTAAAGAAACACTAAAAATTCCCAAAAAATTCCAGACAATTCCAAAAAAATCTAAAAAAATTGAAAGTGAATCCCAGAAATTTCCTATTTTTCTCTAAGCAGGCGAGAAGGATCAGCGACCCAATTGACTGAGATCAGTGACTCGGGGGTCAAGAGAGCAGGACCTATGACCTTTAACCGTCACCTTTGACCTTTGATACTAAAAATCCAATATCCCAAACAAATCTCAAAAAATAAAAAAATAAAAAAAAATAAAATAAAAACTTCCAAAAAATTTATTATTGAAGATCATTTTAAAAGTTTTAAAATGTTATAAAAATCGATTAAAATTTTATTTAAAATTTATTTGATAAATTGTTAAATATTGTTGGAATAAAGCAAAACGATTCTAAACGTCCATGAATCGAAGAAAGACACTTGTTGCACGTGATATATAAAAACACCCAACCAGAAATGTGAATGTGCATATGAACAAAAGTGTTGTGGAGTAGAACTCGTCTTGGAATCATTTCGCGAAAAACACCTGTCTCTACGTACATCGTGTTGATTAAACAGCTTTGGGTGGTGACTACATTAGAACCATACATAGCAGAGTACAGGCTAGATGTTGAATTATCAATGTATTAAAATATGAAAATTCTATTGAAGTCTAGCAAACGATGTGCGAGGGACTAACCGCGACTTCCAATCGAAAAACAAAACGACATAAATCTCCAGCCACCTTTCAGCAGTAAATCTGAAGTAACCACTATATAATGGGAACGGCAAGTCGCCAACTGTTAACAGTCAGGGAACAGCTGAAATGGAACTGCCGCAAAGTATAAGTTATGTGAACCACAGACATTGGAACTGCCAAGTGCGGCGGTGACCTCTCATAAACCGGCTGCGAACAGTAAAACCGAACGGCACGTTGACCGGAGATATGCATGTGGCTGAGGGGGAACTCAGGGCGATGAATATACATCGCTAGAGACCAGGAAATCTCGCGTGTTCTTTTGAGGACCAATTTGCCTTCAACCACACGTACATTTAATTCAGTGGCGATGCGGTGAAGGTTTCAAAGTGTAAGCTGGTGCTTGCTCACTACTGTACATTCTCGGTGGACGCAGCAGGAGAAAGTAAACACTGTGCAGTTCAACACCCTCCTTAATTGACGGTTTCAGGTGTTAAAAACGATAACATTACGATGCGTGTTGTACACAACACTTGTTTCGTTGTCACAGCCAATGAGCTGTAGGCTATGAATTCGGCTACAGCAATATGAACCAATTATGATCTAGAGCGGTAAAATTGTTTGCAGATCATTTACCCACAGGTAAGACCATTGTTCATTGAGCTTCACAATATGCAGTGCAGACCAAAAATTACCTACACGCGCATAATATACACAAATGTGTACACTGGGTCTGAATGGGCTAGGGAAACAGAATGCATTCCGACCACACACAAGAGAGTAGCAAGGGACCCATTACTAGAGACCCGAGAATTTCGCGGGTTCATTACTAGACAAGTTGGAATTCACACACTTGTTGGTTCATGTTACTTTCGTAATTGGTCGACGTGTTGTTTGACACCTCCTGAAGATAGGAGCCAGAAACAAACATGCAAAAAATTGTGCGCCTAACCACCGCCTTTTACTTCCACAATAGTCAACCAATAAACAGTTGATATCTGTATGAGAGAATATAAGACTGTGAAGTCTAACCTACAGGTCATTGAACTCGCGAATTTCTCGGGTGTCTACCCATCACACAAGGACTCGGTCGTCACCTGCCAAGCTAAGGTTTAGTGGTGGGAGTGTAAACTAGCAAGCAACAGAGGATACAGCACACAGCTAAAGCCAGCTTATCTTGCAACAGTTCACTACACGTCACTGAGCTGAATAATTATTTCTATTGGACTACAGGAGGCAGCAGACTACTCACCTCCATCCTAGGCGAACCTATGGAAAGGGTTTCAGTACAGCTTTGGCACAAGAAACAGCCAATTATAATATAGCTGGTGTTTTAGCAGTAACACCTACACTGTAAAAAAAATTGAGGTAAAATTCCCTTACATGTAAGGAAAGCTTATTACCTGTACATGTAAGGTGAAACTCCCTCTTAAATGTAGAGTAAAATTACATGACAAGTGAAGTACTATGCCTTAATCGTACGGGAAAATATTCTTGACCAAAGTGGGGGAACAATCCCACACAAGTAACGAAAAATTAACTATATTGTATAATAAAATTACATTAAAAAATATCCGGAAGTATTTGTAATTTTAACTTTTTTATTACGTACATCCTGTGACGAATGGTAGCCGAAACCTCAACACTAAAATCTTCGATGCTTTCTGGTGGGTGAGCGCGAACCCATGGTCTTCTATCCCGGTAGGTCGATGCGCTATCCATTTCAACACGATGATAACGTGGCAGCGTTGGGTGAATATAAGCTTGTTAAAGGATTGTTTCTTCCGCCCCCCCCCCCCCTTCCACTTAGTTGTTGAGAATGCTGAAGAGATGCACGCGTCGTAAGGTAATTTTCCCATCCATGTATGGGATATCCCACTGCCATGTACGTGAATTTTACTTCAGAGTGCGGTAATTTTACCTTACCCTGTAAGGAAAACTATGATCCCCCCCCCCCCTCATAAGTTATCGAATATTACCTTACACTTGTCAGGTAATTTTCCCATTATTTGCACAGCACTGACCATGATTTTGCCATTTATCTGAACATAAGAAGTGAACTTACGCATTTAGAGTATAAAGAAATTAGAAACCTTAACAAAGTGACAGTAAGAATAGCCAAATTGACCGCCAATGCTGAATACATTGAACACACTAGCAATTAATGTTGAGCTCCCTTGACACTAGTAAGAATGGCGCCAGTAAAGAAAAAGGTAGAGACGGTTACCCTGCATGCAGCTGAATATTTTAATACTTATTTTATTGATTCGATAAGTGAGGTGAAAATAATATGTATCTCAGTCTACATTGCTTTTTGAAGATTTTCTGCGAGAAATTAAGAAGGCCAGCACATACTATAAATGAGATTGCTTGTCAAGTGAAAGTATGTATAGTGCAGTATGAATTATGAATGCCTTGAAACTCAGATATGTGTTTGGCCTTTCAAGTGACAGTATTTATAGTTAGGGATAGGCGTATTTCGCGAAAAATTCATGGTAATGCTAGACTTCAATGTATTACGTCCATAATCACAACTTCCTTTGGTTATTGGCCTTATGTCTACGTGAAAGGACATGTTCTTACTTGACTCCGATACTGAACGTCCATGATTCGCGGACAGGCACTCGAGGCACGTGACATTTAAAACCATTCAACCACGAAAGTGCATATGAACAAAAGTGTTTTGGAGTGCAACTGGTGTTGAAATATTTTCGCGAAAAACACCTGTCTGTATTAATAGCGGCACCCGAAGTTCGCGAAAAGATTCGCGCACATGCTATACTTCAATACACTACGGGAGAGCGAGCAGTTTTATTTAGCTTATTGGCGGCGTGTCTTTGTGAGGAGAAATTTTCCTTCTTTGCTGGGGACAGGCCTATGTATCAACTCTTATCTTAAAAAAGGTATTTTCCGACTTCCCGAAAAAATAGCAAGTCATTCCTGTGTTTAAGACAGGGGATGGGGCTCAAATAAAAAATTATCGCCCAATCTCATTACACTATACATAGAGACACCCGATTTTCACGAAAATATTTCACGACCATATGTACTTCATAACACCTTAGCTCAGATACACTATTGTGATTGGCTAGTATCTGTGTTACGCGTCTGCACGCGAATCACAGACATACAATATTGGAGTTACATAATTCTGAGCGGCCAGCAAAGTAGGAAAATATCTCCTCACAAAGACACGCTGCCAATAAGCAAAAGAATACTGCTGGTACGCCCATAGGGTATTGAAGTATAGCATGTGCGGGAATCTTTTCGCGAAATCCGGGTGTCCCTAACATATATAAAACGCTGCATAGTTGCCAGTAGCCACCGGCGTCTCGAACGACCCTGAAGTAGGCATATGTTAGTGAGAAAGAACTTATAACTACATAATAGGGAATTTCTAGTAATGCACCACTTTGGTTGCTAAAACCGTTACAAAATTACCCATGAAATGAAAGAAGTTATTGCAGGTTGCATAGTTCCCCTGAAGCACTGGAATGGCCTCTCGGCGTTTTCAACACTGGATGGAATTATCAACTGGAGTCTACACTTTCAGCGGGCTTGATGTGAGAAGGTTGTGTGTGCCCATGAAGACGCGAACATTTAACTTTCTCCTGCACTTTGCTTACGTCAAGTATCCATTCCTCTTTCTCACTCAAATAATACCAGCTATACTGATGAATTTCTGTTATCTGCCCATTGAGGTGAAGGGTGTGCTAATCTTCACGAGCGCCTATAACACTAGCCATACATGTAGCTAGTGTTTAAGTTCATCTGGCTCAGTAACGTATTTTACAGTTGAACAGTTTTATTCGGCCGAACATTATATTTTGAAGCGGACAGTTATTTCATTTTTGGGCTCCTTGCTTACCAAATTAAATACTGAAATTCAGTAGGTAGGTGTAATGGATTTAAACCTGGGGCATTATCAATAAGTAGAAACCAGGAAATTTCGCGAATTCTATTTGAGGTCAAGCTATACTTCAAAAACATGTACATTTAACTTTATTTTCAATTGGATCGCAGTTTGTTAGCCACGCCCTGGACACCTTTAAGTCAATAACTAATCAGCAAGGAAAACAAGACCGAATCCTGTGCTACCTGGTCTGGTGTGAAACTGGAGCATCAGTCAATGAACAACTAACTGAGGCTCGAGTGCACAAAGGGTTGTGGAGTCTAGCTTCTTGCCGAATGAATCAGCGAGATTTCCGGGTCTCTATCAATAGCTCGTTGTCCGCATGCTGATAGGAGTTTCGTGTTGGAAGTCTTAACCTTGGTTCACGTTCAAAACCATAACAGTAACAATGTAATATAGGTAGAAACCTGAAGAACTCGCGGATCCATTTTTGGATAAGCTAGAATTCAAAACACTTGTGTTTATATAACTTGAGCCATTGGTCCACACGGTGTTTGACAGCTCCTGGAGAACGACGTCCAATTGTCGCCTTCCACTGTGGCAGCAGATAACCAACGTGTAGTTGATTGGGCATATCTGTACATATGACTGTAGAGTCTAGCCTGCAGCTCATTGAACTCGAGAATTGTTCAGGTCTCTAAACATAGGTGGAGATAGGAACATTTCGCGAGTTCATTTCAGGACAAGATAGACGTCAAACACGTGTACACTGAAGTTGACTTTGCAATTCGATCACGGTTTATTAGACAGGCCCTGGATGACTTTGAGCCAATAGCAGACTTGCAAGGAAACAAGTAACAAGTGCCATATGCCAGGTGTGAATTAACACTGGCTACTCTCTGGGGCAGAAGCCAATGAACAAACATCTGAGACTCAATTATACACATGACTGTGGAGTCTACCCTACAGGTCATTGAACTCGCGAATTTTTCCTATTCCTTAATATAGACACACAATAGTGCACAAGAATTGGCCGTAATGATTTCGAACCTACAGATTCACAACTGCGTACAAGTTTTTGAAGGCAGGCATCTTGCTCAAATCACAGTTTATGATTTGAGCAAGGCGTTCGGTTGTATTGACCATTGTATACGTTTGAATAAACGTAAGTATTATTGCATCCGTCATGTCCATATTAAGTTTCTTTAAATCATACCTGGGAGGAATAACTCAAGATGATGATGTAGGTGGCAAATTCTGGAATTGTTTTGAGGTAATGTCTGGGGCTGTGTCCTGAGCCCACTCCTTTTTATTCCTGTAATCAATGATCCGCCACATAATAAAACAGGTTCAACCACTACTAAGCTTACAGATTATGCAAATTTTGTGTGTTCATTTTGATAGTAATAACCTGAAATTAATAACTGAATGTACAATGAATAAGGCCTGTGTGGTTCAATTCTATCTTCTTTTAAATTAGGATAAAACGCAAAATCTTGTCTCATGCCTTAAAAAAATACCTTGATTTGAATATAGTTGGTAGTAGGGTAACATAAAACTGATACTAGCTTATCCTGGGCAGCTCATATAGAATCTGTTTGTGCTGGACCGTCAAGAGTTATTTATCTGCTAACAAATCTCATTAGTAGAGATAATGGTTTATCGCGGGAAAAGTTGGCTGTTTGCTATGTTTTAACCTACTGTACGTATTTCCGACACTTTTCTTTTCTTATTGGCCATCGTGCATGTATGAAGCTAATGCAACATTTAACTGGGCCAATGAGGATAGTGATACTCCAAAGCAGAATGTTTGTGATTACCCTGCAAAGAACTTAGCCGTGTCAAAACCTTGGCCATCCAATCATTAGAAGATAAACCAGCTATAGTGTTATCGAAGACATGTTGGTTCAAAATATTTTCGCGATTTTCCATTATATCTACTCATTAGTGCTGTTTGCAGCAACTTATACAAACACGGTTTAAGTAGTATGATTATGGCTGATCGGGGCCATCGGGACCTGGAACCGGAGCTTGGGGCTGTTCATGCTCTGTCATTCCAGTCGCTCGGCGGCCATTTACCCCTCAAGATCTCCCTTTCCCACAAAATCGAGTATTTTCCCCTCAAAATGGACTAAATTTCCCTTTAACTTCCCTTTCTATCTCAAAGTTTCCCCTTTTTCCTCAAAATTTACCTTTTTCCCTTCGAAAAGGTATAAGCCACCAGTTGCAGAAAAGAGCCCCCCTCCCCCCCAAAAACCCAAAAAGCTCATTTAACCCAATTCCATGGGGGGTGGGGGGTTTCTCAAGAGCAGATCAGAGGTCGCGGTATCGGTTTAATAGGCATAGGGTACGCCAAATCGACATCGAGGATCTGGGATCGGAGTCAGAGTCGACCGGCTTCCATCTTAGTTCTGTCAGCCATCTTACCCGCTATATAATTACATATAATTACACCTAATTACGCTCTACAGCTTTCGAACCAAGGACTGACCGCCTCTAGATTTTTCTGGTCCAATCCTACACCCCCTCACTCCACTCCAGCCACTTGCCTCCACATTTCCTCGAGAAATTTCGGAGTCCCGCAAATGTCGCTTGGGCGATTTGTCCACCGAAAGGTTACGCCCACAAGCAAAGGCCAATCACAGAAAATCTCAGAAGGGGTGGGAGCCAACCTCAACGCACTTCCCAGAGGGCGGAGGAGGGTGATAATCCCTTTCTCAGGTTAAAGGATGCCTCGAACTAGGGTCCACCCTGCAGACACCCCTTTCCAGGTTAATCACATGTCACTTATGCCACTAATGACTCCCTAGTATGCCAGAACACAGTCGCTCCCCCTACTAGCGTATTTCCTGCAAGAAACGAAGGCCTTTAATTGCGGGGATAAGGAAGAAAAATGCGAAGGGGGCAGGGAGGAAGGTTATATCTTAAATCTGTCTACGCATGTAGGTGTGTCCTGGATTTCTCTGTGTATTTTTATTTATTTACCATATAATTTTAGTGTCCCCCTGCGAATAGAAAAATCAGACATTCAGGAATGGGGAAGCAGTCGGCCATGACTTGAACTAAGAAACCAACTAAGTGAAGAGATTTTGGACGGCTCCGGTGACCCGACCGGGGATTGAACCACGTTCGCCTTGGTGGGAGGCGAGCGTGAAGAAACCAGCTTAGTATTCGCCTGGAGTGATTCCTGGAAACTGTGGACTGGCCGATGGATCGAACACAGATACTCCCGAAGGCGAGTCCGGTGGCTTACCACTGCTGCAAGTTGCTTGATTCGTGAGACACAAATTTTTAGGATAACATTGGACTAATTAAGGCCTAACTGAAATCAAAATTATTTAGCTAGGGTTGTCAGTTTTATTTCAATTCACGTCCTGTGACAAAATTATTGTTTTGTATATGCGCACGTGAAGTTACGCCGTCACGTTATCGCATGGTACGGACGAAAGTAATTTTCAACGATTGTAAAAGTTAGTTTTTGAAAAACCATGAAAAAAACACACTCGGATTTCTGCACTTGGAGAACATGGCTGACGTTGCCGCTCGCGAGTGGAATTTCTCGGGATGCTTCAGTTGCCCCCACCACTGCGTTCCACTGCTGTTCCATCTTCACCTGGTTTCATCCACATCGAAGTAGCTGTTTATCACTGTCCAAACCTCTCTCTCTCTCTCTATCTGTCTTTCTCTCTCTCTCTCCCTCTCTCTCACACACATATACATGCCAAAAAACACACACACATCCTCTAAACGTGCCTTGTTAGTTATTATAGGCTATTCACGATAAAGTCAACACTTTTTAAGGCCCTCCTAAATTTTTCTTTAAAGAAAATTTGTATCTATCCTCCACTTTTTAATGTAAATATAATCACGTTACTAATAAACAGAATGTATACATTTCACTAGACTTGAAAGTTAACACCTGAGGCTGCAATATAATACATTTATTAGGGTTAAATATCTGTTGGGTTGGGACGGCCTTAAAAAGTGCTCACTTCTGTGAATAGCCTATAAATATAAGACAAAAACCTACAATTATAACTTTTTTTTTTGTAAATTGTGTCTATTGTTTTAAAACAACCGTGTGAGTAGTTTTGAACGATTTTCGTTACTTATTCTACCCATTAAGTTTTATTTTGTACAAAAATACGTTTTACAGAATTCATAACTTTTTCATAAACTGGCATCTGCTGCTTTTCTATTGCAGTTTCCTGGGTAAATTAAAAACACGTGCTATTGCCGTTCAGGGCTTGCCCATGGGTACAAAACCTGTTGCGGAAATTGGCATCGTGTAGGGCCGGTTCTATCTCTCCAGAGATGCTCGGACTGAAACACGGTAAACAGCAACTGTGGGCAAACCATCATTTTCCTATGTCCTTTCTACTGGGACTCGGGATGACTGACAGCTGAAAGCGGTGTGCGGAAGGGGAGCGAGGAGCTGGCACAAATAGGAAGCCGCCTTTGTTCGAGGGGGACGAGGCTTTCCTCAGATTTGCGGGGAATATCTTTCTTGTCCTCTGCGACATTCCGAAGTGCAACAGGTCGAGGGGCTCGTTTTGCCAACGCTGGAACACAAAGTTCTCTAAAGTACTCCTCTCCTAGCGAAAAGGAAAATGGCAGATGTTGCAGTTCCTCTCTGCCTGAACGATAACAGCAACTCACAGGACATAGCAAATGTATGCGCCCTGGAACCCTTCGAGGATGGCACTATATTTACTAGCACTGAAGACAAGTTTAAAGTGAGCTGCCTTTATTCTCCAGTACAGCAATTTCAGTCTTGTTGGCCTCTGCATTTCCACTTACCTTCATCCTATTGGTCCTATGGCTACACCGGAAACACTTACTGTACTCTGCAACTCTTATTATTGGCTGGTCGTCGGCCAATGGAGTCGCGCGTTGACTATTAATGTATCGCGACAGATGTAACACAATTTACAGTCCACCATGCTCACATGCGAAATTATTAGAAATAACGGTTTTATTCTTACGAATTGAAATGTTGACTAGTTGTGAATTTTTATTTCGATTCTGATAACTCCAGCGAAATAGTAAAACTACGAAAGTGATAGTTTTGTCTTCAAGAGCTAACACATTTTCGTGTAAACGTAGGGGCCGCGGTGCCTGAGTGGTTAGCCTGCTCGCCTCCCACCAAGGCGGACCGGATTCAATCCACGGCCGGGTCTCTTCCTATTTTCGCACGTGGGAATCGTGCCGGGCGTTACCGCTTGTCGGCGGGTTTTCTCGGGGATCTGCCATTTCTCCCATCCTTTCATTCCGGCGCTACTCCATACTCACCTCAATCGCCCTCATCGGAAATATTGGAATTATTTATTTTGCTGCCTATTTTTTTAATGCAGAAAGTGCACGAACTACCAGATCTGCAAAACGTTTACTTTTCTAATAATTTCACAGTTTCACTAGACAGACGCACGAGTAAAGTTATCAGGGCCACAACAATGTTAATTTGACTAATGGCGGAATTATACACATAGTGCATACAAGCAGATGTTAAACAGGGCTTTTGGGAAAGTGCTCAGTTTACCGTTAATAACAACAGTTTCCTGCAGACCAGAGACAAAAAAATTGCAAGCTCTCTGTCTTCCCCCAGGCCCGCTCCACAAAAACCTAACCACGAGCGCCTGTTGCACATGCAATTAAAATCCTGTTTTGTGGTAAAAAAATAAATAAATTGGCTACCAAATTATTTCGCCAATATCAAAATTCACTCAATATTTAGTGGCTCCAATGTAATATCTTCGTCATTTCAATATTTAGTGGCGACCGCAAAACTTTGCTCTCGCCAATAAATTCAGGGTGTTGTATGCAATAACTATTACAGCACTGGCAGCAATACAGGTTAGAATGGCTTAGTTGAGGAAATGGTTGGCAGGTTGCGTGATTTAGTGTGTAGGCTTGGTTCAACGTTTTGTCGACAGTAGATTTCGGGAAGCAATCAGCCGAGGTCTTTATTAAGGAACTAGAAATTGCCTGGAGCGACTACGGTTGCAGGCTTTGACTTGAGCGGGTACATACTACACGTCTATACGCGAGCACTTTCGGAAGACCTGCTTAGTATGTACTTGTTTGTACGTTGTGTATTCTCCCGCCTTATGTAAAATCAACATTGCCATGGGCCTCATCACTTAATTCATGCGTCGATCACGAGAAACTGTGACATTATTAGATAAATAATATTCTACAAATCTGCTCATTTTTACTCTTAGATGCCTTAAAAAAAAAAAAAAAAAAACAGAAATCGAAAGAAAATTTAAAAGTTATCACAAATGGTTAACTGACACTTTTTATGTGACGTTAAAAAATGGAAGTACTTTTCTCCATCGTTGCCAACTTTACTAGGCGCAAGTCACTGAGTGCGCCCGTAAAAATATATACAGGTAGGGGCAGTGACTTGTTTGTAAGGTTGATTCCAGAAGTGCTCACTTTATTGTGAACAGCCCTTATGCTCGAGGACTCCACGGAGAGTCGTCGGGGTGTTACCGGATGAGTGCTTCTGTGTCTGTGATCTACCTACAGGCTGTTCACCGTAAAGTGAGCACTTCTTAAGGCCCTTTCAACAGGCATTAATCACTAATAAAAACATTTCATTTCAGCTCCAGGCGTTATCTTTTGGGAGTGGTGAAATGTATTAACTGTGTCTTTTAGTCTGACGGAGATGCTTATAATTAAATGTGGCAGGAAGATAGAAATCTGATGAAAAGAAAACTTCACCAGGGCCTTAAAAAGTGCTCACTTTACCGTGAATCGCCTATAGGCGCATAGACTGGTGCAGGAATGTAGATGGAGGCGGAGAGGGTTTTCAGGTTCAAGCCCCCCCCCCCCACCCCCCCTCAATCAACCCTTTTTTTCCCTTTCCTAATATGAAGGCCACATTTTAAAAAGAAATAAATATAGTCAACTATGAGTAAAATATTAAATTTGGCAAATAAAACTGTATAGTAAAATAGTGAAATAGTAAAATAGTCCACATCTGTTTCTCTTCAGTCGAAACATTTGTATAGGTATTGTTTTATTAATGAACAAACAATTCCCATTTCAAAAATAAATTTTTGCCTGCGCCCCTACACTGGTATACACTGACTGATCTAGAGTATTAACAGCACTAATTTAATTATTTAATTGGGTGTCAGTTTCTCATGGCAAATTAGATTCGATTATTACGTGATTTGCAATAAGGTACCGGAAATATTCGTGAGGTCAGTGACGTGAAGGCTGAAATTCACAATCCTGCGTAAAATCGTGAGACAGGTATTTGAACATTTATTTGGGACAGGGGCGCAGGTTTTTTTTATTGCCGGTGTTTTATTATTCTAATGTGCTACAGGAAGTGTCGAAATTTGATCCACTTGTCAAAGTAACACAAGTTTACGTGTCTCTGAAATATAGCTTAACCCTTTAAGGAGTATTCACGCAGGCCTATATATTCAGGGCTACGTTTATATTGAAATTTATTTACTCTTGAAGACCAAACCCACAATTTTATAGCTTAAAAAAGAAAAAAGAAAAAAATCAACATTTTAGCTCTTAAGAACAAAACTTTTATTTTTAATAATCTCTCGAATGTACTCGATGAATTGTAAAACCTGTTACATTTATCGCGACACTTTAACTGGTGAAGAGCCGAGACGTGACTTCATTGGCTGACGGCCAGCCAATAATAAACGTTGCTGAGTACAGTAGGCGTGTTAGGTGTATCCAGGACCAATAGGACGATGGTAAGTGGAAATACAGATACCAACGAAACTGTTATTGCTGTGGTGAAGAATATAAGCAACTCACTTCAACCTTGTCATCGATGGCAACAAATTTGTACCATCCTCAAAAGGTTAAAACTTTATACATCTACATATATTTCCTATTTCTAACTATTTGTGATCCACTATTACCTAAAAACAATGTGGTCTTACTTTTATTTCCTGGTTACTTTATTCTTTACCAGGACGGGACAATACCAATAGAAATAACTTTGACTTTGTGCCCATTTCGTTCCGACAATACGGCTGACGACACTTCTTTGAATGTAAGGTCATTCTAAGTGCACTCGTACCGTCTCGTTTGTTAGCGAAGAGTCCCGTTGCTGAGTATTTACTGAGCTTACTTCCTGTAAGCACTTGGCCACACACTGTTTGTTCACGTGTTACGTGTAGTGGGTAGTAATAAGTATGTTCAAGGAAAGGAATGAACTCGAAAAACGGTTACTCAGGAGTGCCTTTGAAATTCCTTCTGTTTTTCTTGCATATACTCTGCTCGCCCCTCTCTAATAATATTTTCTTTTAACCGTTTGATGAAGGCACTCATTTACTAGCACTGAAGACAAGTTTGAAGTGAGCTTTTTTTTTTGGTGACCCGGATGGGGCGCACCTTACGTTAATAGGCTAGCTACTGGAGTTGAGAGGGAGGAGTAGGTTACTGGAGCGTGCCGGGCCCTAGCCCTATAAACTCTACAATCAAAGATTGGGTGTACGAGGAACATGCATAAATAGGCCAAGTGAGATTTTGGAGGGCCAAGCCAGCTTTTGTGAACTGGCCCTCCCTTCCAGTTAAACTACGACTAAGCCCGTGGAAGAGTCGTAGTAAACTGGCGAGACCGCAGGAGGAAACCCATGATGATAGACAAGCTTGTTGGGTTCTCCATTCCAGGAAGGAAAATACAGATTTCATGCATTATCTAGCATGGATTGTTAGCAAGTGTACGAATGCGAGAGATAAATACCAGCTAGTAAAGGGGAGAAAGGAGGGTGGGCTCGTAATCCCACTGCAAGAGAATCTTGGACCCAGGCGGTTGTTCGAGGGCGATAGAGGTTTACCTTCAACCCAATTCCCATTACTGGCATCTTTTAGGCAGCTTGATGTATATGTAATCAACTTGCTATTTCTTTCTAGAAGTGTTGATGTTCGAGCGACGCGGTCAGCCGACTAGTAGGTTCGCTTGTGAGGCAGAGAGCATACAGCCATCGGGGCAGGGCCATAACACACCAGCACAGGTTCCCTCTCAGCAAAACTGGAGTCGAAAAGAACGCGGTTGCCTGCTGCGGGCACCAGTGTTGAACGGAGCACCAGAGACCACGTTACCAGTCTCCATGTATGGACTGTCGGAGGTTGGACGTATATAGTTCACTAAACTGACACACAGCGCCACTGTTCCTGGTGCGTGAATATTGTCAATCTTGTAAGTCTCTTCAAGTACTTGAGGATGTTTTGGTTCCATTTTTGTTCGGCTCGTCGTTGAGTCGGGTGTAGTGACCAGCCTGGTGATTTGTGCACTGTTAAAAATTTCCTTCATTTTACGGAAAAGTGCTGGCAAAATTTATCCATGAGGTGTCCGTAAACTCTCCGTAAAATTACGGACACATCGATTTTCAGAAACGGACTTTCGTAAAATCCACGGAACCTCTTCGTTTATTCCCTAGTTAGTTTTATGTACTTGTAGTTTAAATAATTTTTAGTATCTATTTTATTTCAATTTTCTTTATGTGTCTGTTCTACTGTGTATAAAAAAGATGTTTAAAAGAGTAAAAAAATGTTATTCTTAAGTAATATTTGTACTCGAATCAAAAAGTTGCAAGTTCACAACCCTAACAACTTCCCTACAATGCTCACATGGTGAGTGTGATATAACTTTTGTATTTCTTTGTCACATATGCAACTTTTCTTGTTTCTGTTAAAGTTAGTGTATTTTAAGTATTGCTAAGTGTTACATACTCCGGTTGCTAATGTTTAATATTCGAAAGAACAGGTCTTAGTGACATGGATAACCTTAACTGCCGCAGAGACGATTATTTTCTGGTTACAGTGGCGAAGAAAGTTTCTTGTAGACTCGCCGTTGTTCGTGCCCGAAACCCGAAGTTCTATTAGGAAACACGGAGATTTTCCGTATTTTGTATTTACGCACTTAACTCCGATTTTTGTCATTACGGACTGCGTTTCCATATATTTAGTATGCACTTTCGTAAAACTTTCCGTAATTATACGGAAAATTTTAATAGTGCGGTGGTTATTAATTAAGGGGGCTTTTCACGCCGGAGGTGTTTCGGCCTCGTGTATTTCCAGCGCACCTTGTGGTCGTAGTTGCCCTAGGTCGTGGTTTGCCAGACGGTTTGTGTTTGTGGCAGCAGATCTGTAGAATTGTTCTGCAAAATGTTTAATGTTTTCGCGAAGATGTGGATATTTCAACTCGGCATGTAGTGGGGCAGATGGCATGTAACGAGGTACTCCAACAGCTCGCTTGAGAGCCTTGCTTTGCAGTACTTGTAGGGGACGCATATGGCATATTATCCACTACGTCAATATTAGTCGTATTGACACTTGCCTTTGTCCTGTTGGTCCTGGCTACAGCGGACACGATTACTGTACTCTGCGGCATTTATTATTGGCTGAACGTCGACCAATGGAGTAACCAGTTAGCGGTGTCGCGACCGATCTAACAAATTTCACAATTTTCGATTGGAAAATTATTATAAAAAACAGTTTTATTCTTATGAATTAAGACGTTTACTAGTTGTAGATCTTTACTTGTATTCCGATCAAGTCCAGCGAAACAATAAAACTATGAAAGTGCGAGCGTTATTTCAAAAGTAAACAAATTTTCGTACGAATACATTCCCGATTATATACGTGCATACTCCCCAAAGGGTTTTAACCCTGTAATGTATATACATATTATTTTTTAATGTAAGTTGTTGCAAAAGAGGAAATGTATGGCGTGAATGTTATTTCACTAATTGATATATCACTGATTCGGTCTTACAGTATGCACAGCAATGACCGTGATCTTACCTATTCTGCAACACGTCTTGAGTGAACCAAGTATTCTCGAGACAACATGTTGAGGGATTAAGGTGATCGTTTACAAAAGATCACTGCGCGCGACCGTACAACACGCACACCTCACTACAAAGTAGTATACACCCTACCAAAATTATATATATATACACACAGGATGATTCTCAATTAGACCGAAAAACTTCGGGAGGTGATTCTTCATGGAAAAGTAAAAGGAAAACATATGTGACACTGTATACCTAAACCGATTATTAAGGGAGGCATGGGCCCTTAAAAAAAAAAAAAACGAGATTTTAAGTCGTAGTTGTTCAAAATATCGGCTCTACGTTGAAGGTCCCGATAACATACAATAATGTTCCGAGAGTTGTCATTGTATTGCACTTCGTTTGCGATATTTTACACAGATGCGGTTTAAAACCTCGTTTTTTAAGGGCTCATACCTCCCTTAATATTCGGTTTAGTTATTAAGTGTTACTTATGTTTAGAAATACCTCATGTGAAACAGACTTCGGATTTCAAAGGAATTTGCTACATCATATTTCTGCGATTTTTATAAACACTTGTGATGTAACCAAACTTTGTGCTCAAACAACGTTTTGTAATTTGTATGAATCAAGATTCTTAGTCAAAGTTATCATATTTTCTAATTATTTAGTATTTTCATTAAGTTATGATCGATAACAGGTCACAAAGCTATAACACATACTCAAATACCTAGGCCGTGCGAACAATGCCGCTGGCCACAGGGTTTTCTCAAGGGTATTCCGTTTCCCCCAAGCTTGCATTCCGGCGCTGCTACATACTCACCTCACCTTGTCCTCGTCACGTCTCAAGACCTCGATATTAAGAGCCGCCCAAATCTCTCCACTCCTCCCAAAACCTAGAAAATATTGCTTCTTGAACAGTTATAAGTGTGAAATTTTAGAGTACGTCAGACAAAATCAGCACACCTGTTTTCAGGCTATTGTCGTTGTGGCTATCGTCTCTGTGTTCTTTCAGCTTATCGTCTCTGTGTTCTTTCAGCTTATTGTCGCTGTGTTCTTTCAGCTTATCGTCTCTGTGTTCTTTCGGCTTATTGTCGCTGTGTTCTTTCGGCTTATCGTATCTGTGTTCTTTCAGCTTATCGTCGCTGTGTTCTTTCGGCTTATCGTCGCTGTGTTCTTTCAGCTTATCGTCGCTGTGTTCTTTCGGCTTATCGTCTCTGTGTTCTTTCAGCTTATTGTCGCTGTGTTCTTTCAGCTTATCGTCTCTGTGTTCTTTCGGCTTATCGTCGCTGTGTTCTTTCGGCTTATTGTCGCTGTGTTCTTTCGGCTTATCGTCGCTGTGTTCTTTCGGCTTATTGTCGCTGTGTTCTTTCGGCTTATCGTCGCTGTGTTCTTTCAGCTTATCGTCGCTGTGTTCTTTCAGCTTATCGTCTCTGTGTTCTTTCGGCTTATCGTCGCTGTGTTCTTTCGGCTTATTGTCGCTGTGTTCTTTCGGCTTATCGTCTCTGTGTTCTTTCAGCTTATTGTCGCTGTGTTCTTTCGGCTTATCGTCGCTGTGTTCTTTCGTCTTATCGTCGCTGTGTTCTTTCAGCGTATCGTCGCTGTGTTCTTTCAACGTATCGTCGCTGTGTTCTGCGACGTTTTTTTTTTGCATCTTAAGATTTCCCAGGTGGATAACCAACCACCTTTCGCCAACTTCCCATTTTCTTTTTACATTAAAATGAGTTCTTATTTAAATGAGTTAATGAGCGTGTCGAAAGCTTGAGAGGTGGGTGGACGGGGCTTGCGAAACAAGATGGTCTTCACTAGTGTAATTATGTGTTTTCAAGGTCAGCCCTGAGCATGCTACCGTACGAGGTTAAACCCGTCGGAAAGGTTTTGAGTGCTTACATGAAAACAACACTTCTCTTTAGTATTTCGCTGAACGTTCTTAGTCTATCTTTCTACATTAGCGTTACAAATTAAATAAGATATTCTTTTTCATGAGTAAATAAATATTACGCTTTGTCATTTAACTACTTTGGCTTCAAAATAATCTCGATTAGTCAGAAGAAGTACAAAAGTGATCCAGTCTATAATTAGCTATCTTTAAAATGTTATTGGCTAGATGATAAATTTTGTGTATAGATCTGTGTTTTCCATTTTTAGAAAAATTGTGTATCACAGTAATGAGTGGTACGATGATTAAGTTACGGGTATTAAATGCATTCAAAATTCGAATCAGTGGGAAACCACTGATTCGCAGTGAAATTCAACCACTCGAATCAGCGAAAATGGCTACAGTTAGACTCAGTGGAAAACCACTGATTGTTTCACTGGAAACATTCCACTGATTAAATAAGTGACGGCCGACTGCAGTGGAGAATTAAAAAATTATTTTATTGAATGTAGGCAAGAAATTGCGCGAAATAAACATATTTACGTTAGTTTACTATTTATATTGCGCATTTTAACATAATTTAAAAAAAGGAAATACATTTTGGAGGTGGCAGCGATTAAATTCATACACTTTTCACTTCGATTTTAGGCCGTTATCTGACCATCTGCGCTGTCGCACCAAGTTGAAATCATGCGAGGAAAATATGTCTTACAGTTTCTCATCGAAATTGTGAAGATTTAAATTGTGTGGTCTTATTTGTCGTGTTCGGTTTAATTTGTACACTTAGGATTGGTAGAACGAATAGTGCATGAGTTAACTCTCTTCATCACATTATACGCAGTTTAAACCTTCAAACACAGCACTGTGCCGGTAACGTATAATCGGAATGGAAGGCTGAGTATTCATACTACCTCGTAAAATGGCGTTTTGAAAGACGAAACACATTTTAGAAAGTATTTTGTATGTATTTTATTATTTGATTCGTTGTTATTTCACTCGATACACGTTGTTTAACGGCCATTTTAGAACTTTGTTTGACAGCCATTTCTGAACTTTGTTTGACTGCCAATTGCACACGATGTTTAACTGATCCATTAGATAAAAACTACTGAGTAAACAGTGGAAAAAAAAAAGAAGTAAAAATTGAAGAATCAGTGGAAAATGTCTCTGAATCAATACGGGAAGGAAATCTGGCATTTTTCACTGATTCAACAGTTAAATTCACTGAATTGTCTGTGGAATCAATCAGGTACTTTTGACTGATTGAAACAGTGAAATTCGCAATGATTTAGATTTATAGTGTGTTCTGCCTGTCTGGTGCTTGAACTTTGTTTCAGTGTGTTTGTAATCTTGATTTCTCTACGGAAATATTAAACGTGCCTCCAGTGTGTTTACTTACGAAAAGACATCACACCCCAGACGGCTTTAAAGTTACCGCGTGCTGTAAATATTATTTTAGAGGCGCTCCAGTATAGTGTTAAAAACGGTTTATTCAGACCGCCGTATCTTAAAACATACTAGCCGGACACGAGCCGAACTACGATAGAAGCCTGTATAGAACTTCGCCACAGACTTTCCGTCAACAATATGATAGGATCACCACTGGAAGTGCCATAGGTACACTCAGCACTACGAGAACACTGCACGTCAGTTCAGAGTCCTGCGCGTAGCGGCGATTGCGCTGTTGTAGCGGCTGCCAGTGTGACCCTCATAGCTCCTGCGCTTATTGACCTTGAACGGGCAGGTAGTCCCCTCAACACTTCCAGCGCATATCCGTAAACCTTAAGGTCGACAGTGTATAAATGGTGGTCCCGTTTTAAAATTGTATACACTTACCTACTTAATTATAATTTCTAGTTAGGTAAGCAAGACGTACAAGACAAAAGATTTGTCTTTCAAAACATATTGTTCGGCCGTATAAAACCGCTCAGCTTTAAAATACATTACTATAATCCATTCACGGTTACTTCAGCCTTTCCTGAAGCCCTGCTAAAGTTCTACTTCCATGGTATTCCTCCGCGTCGTGCAAACTAAGCTTAGCTAGGTCTAGAAAATTACACAAAAGTACAGTGCACCGAATTCGTGTGCACTCAGTTGTAAAACTATTTTGCACGAGAACTATTTTTTACTAGGCGTTACCAACACATATGTCTTCTCACCATTTTAAATTCATTTTATTATAAATTATATATTATAATTTATTAAAAAAATATAGGTGAGACTTCAATTAGATACCACTATGTCATCAGGGGTATAAAATGGTTGGGAAATAACTAAACATGTCATTCGTGGGGTGATTCTTCAAAGGTGTGATTCAAAAGTGTGAAGGAACAGCGAATAACTCATTAACACTAGCTACAAGTATTACTATAGGCTGTTCACGATAAAGTGAGCACTTTTGAAATCAATTTTAGAAAAAAGTCATTGCTCCTGCCCGCATACATTTTAACGGGCGTCCTGAGTGACATGCGGGGAAAGTAGTTCCATATATTAACGTAGAATGAAAAGTTTTAGGTAAACATTTGCAATGACTTGAATTATTTATTTCCCTTTCTATTTTTTTCCAATTCATTAAGTGTAGATATGAGCATGATTTTAAAACTTTCCTTTTATAATAATTCCACAGTTTCGCTTGACCGACGCATGAATAAAGTGACGAGGCTCACGGTAACATTAACTTTACGTAAGGCAAAATAATACACAACATGCATACAAGTAGTTCTTAAGCAGGGCTTGCAAAAGGGTTCATTTGACCGCGAACAGCCTATACTGAGGATCGACTAGGACGAGCTCGGCATTCTTCGACTCGACTCAGATGTGCTTTGAAGCCCTGGACTCGGGATTGTCGAATGTCCTCGAAGATGCTCAGCCCAGTTACACCCACCAGCACTTCAGGCATGTTTTTTTTCTGGTAGCCTTATTGGTTTTATAGGCATAGGGTATGTCAAATTGAAAATCTGTATTTATTATTCGATTGAAATTTTTTCTTTAATGTAAAACATGTAAGTATCTTTTGTTAATTCGTACCGAAATTGTACACAGAGTATAGCGGAACTATGCAAGAATCTATTATTCAGTTACTACATTTCCGGTCTCCTCGCTATATAAGAATTTCGCAAATTATTTTCTGCCTCGACTGTTTTATTGACATGAATATGGTGCGCAAATTATTTAAACGTATTTATATGTGACCAATCCAAACCCATCATATAAGTAAAGGCTTCTTGCACAATATGATATAATCATGGTATAGGATTAGCATCTAACAAATTTTTTAAAAGCATAGTTTTCTATTGTTTACAAACCAATATACCCTCGAGCCTTGGAATGTACGAGGACATGTCGGGTGACCCTGTTATCTTTCGTGCTCTTGTCATATATCAATCCTTCCTGCAGTCCCAATCCTCCATACCAATCCGCACCAGTTAAATATAACGTAACCACTGCAGGCCAACGGACCAAACCCATTTTCCATAAAAATGATACCAACACCAATATTTCTAAATAATTATTTTGCCACTAAATATTATTTTCCTAATACTATAAGGAATTTACTAAAAACCACGGACGTAGTCAATAAACTCTGATTAAGGGTTTGTCTTATTCCTGGAACAAACATAATTTATATTCTAACCGTTACACATTTCAGGCTTTAGCCAGCAAACACCATTTGATAAACTGCTCTCGTAGGCAAAGGTTTCAAATTATTTGTGAGACAGGATACATATATTTTATCTCCTTCTTAAATACGAAATCGCTCCCAAACCCCTCCCCCCCTTTCCCCTCTTCAGGGTACGACGATACTCTATGTACTTGCCTACTATGGGTTAGGCATTGCGCTTCTGTATAGTTGCGTGGTGTGCGTCCGGGCGGTTTGTCGCTGGGGAACACAAATTTGCCATCTGTCGCTGGCTACTCGTGATGCGGCAGTCAAGCGGTCAAGGACACGGGAGACTGACCGCTGGATGCGTGGTTGATGCTGCTCACGCTGTACCGTAACATCCTGCGAGCACAGAACACGCCGATCCTTCGGAACCTTACGACCTCTCTAGCCAAGGTGGTGACGTCGCGACGATTGACGGGCGATTGAATGAAGATATTTAGGCGGCTCTTAGTGTTGAAGTGAAGCAACTGCCTATGGAGCACTGCACCCGACTATACTACATGAAGAATTCATAAAAAAAAGTAGTACAAAATCATGAAAATAGTCTGAAAACCGCGATCTATGCAGTTGCTTTATTTCAACCTTAAGCGTGAACAGTCCCTGTCGAATAGTTTCTATAGGTTTTCCGCCACAAATTCGATTTCAGGAGGTGCATTGCAATTTTTGGCACGACACAACACGAATAATACATACCTTCTTTGATGTTCTTGAATAGTTACAGCTTCTCGGCATTTTATATTTTCTAACTTGCAACAGCCGAGGTAAAATAATTAGTTAATTTGTGGGAGCGACTACAGAGAATAATTATAGCTACGGCAATCGAACAGAACAGATTTCAGAGAACGCATTAAGTTACAGCGAATGTCATGTCCGAAAAAAACCCATCCAGAATCAACGTTCGCGGTTAATAGCTGAAAGTAAAAAAAATTCAAGATGGCGGGGTTTGAACCCCCTTAAAAGCCGATGAGGGTAAAGCGATGTGAGTGTGTATGGAGCAGCTCCGGAATGCGAGGGCGAGGGAAACGGGAGATCCTCGAGAAAACCCGCCGACCAGCGACATCGTTCGGCACGGTTCCCATTTGCGAACAACTGTACCTGCCCTTCCCTCTTCAACCCTCCCTTCTTCCTTTGTGGGACCGCGGTGGTGAAGTGGTTAGACTGCTCTCCTGCAACACTTAGGTGAACCGTATTCGATTCCCTGCCGTGCCGTTCCCGGATTTTTGCATGTGGGAATCATGCCGGACGAAGCAGAGGGTCAACGGGTTTTCTCGGGATTTCCCGTTTCCCCCGCTCTTTATGCCGGCGCTGCTCCATTATCACCCCGTTTGATCCTCATATGCTCTCAAAATCTCGTAGTTAAATACCGACAGGTCTCTACAACTATTTTTTACTAGGCATTGCCAATGCACCTATTTTCTCACCGTATTAATTAATATTAATGAAATATTCTAATTCATACACAGAAAAAAATATTTTGTGGTGGTCACAAAATAATTTTTTTCAGTGTAGAATAAATAAAAGTAAAAGTTAAATTTAACAAATAATAATGTACTTTAATGTTAACACAAGTACAAAACGAGTCTCAGATGTTTGTTCATTGGCTGCTGTCCCGTAGAGTAGCCAGTGTTACTCCACACCTGGCAGTATATGACACTTGCTACTTGTTACCTTGCAAGTCTGCTATTGGCTCAGAGTCGTCCAGGGCGTGTCTAATAAACCGCGATCCAATTGCAAAGTCAACTTCCGTGTACACGTGTTTGACGCCTATCTTGTCCTGAAATGAACTCGCGAAATGTTCCTATCCCTACATATATGGTATGATTTTTCATAGGTTTGGTCACACAGTATGGGGAAACCGCGAATACACTACAGTGGTAAATCACCATTGAATGGACAGAATATTGTTGGTGTGTCAGGTCTGCGGAATGAGGTTCTATCGTGCTACCAATACGGTGCATATATTTTAAACTTGAAACACTCTTACGTTTGTCACTGAACCGTGCTGTTATTCGACACAGCCCAGGTAACTTTGCGCCAATAAATGAACACTTGGCAACCAAGTGCGCCCCAATCACGTAAGGTTCACTGAGAAAGGGCGGAACATCGTAACT
This sequence comes from Dryococelus australis, assembly GCA_029891345.1. Taxonomy (NCBI): domain Eukaryota; kingdom Metazoa; phylum Arthropoda; class Insecta; order Phasmatodea; family Phasmatidae; genus Dryococelus; species Dryococelus australis. The sequence continues at coordinate 191,232,820 of CM056998.1, read as the reverse complement.
GTGCAGTAGCCAACGGATGAACGACTCCGGCTCGAGTACAGTACTGTGAATTTTAGCTTGATACCAAAAGAGAAATAATGCGAATTTTTGCACGTGTCTTCGTATTGGCTATCAGGTCGTATTCAACTAGTGTATCAAGAGTCATGCGTCTTCTTGGCATAGCTTCAAATTATCTCATGTGACAGATTTATATGAGAACAGTTTTACAGAAACAAGCCTTGTCGATTTATGGCCAACATGACAATACTTTGTCATCCTATGGCGGAGAGTGTTTACTCGTGCTGGAGCAGCCTGAAGTTGTATACCTGGTTCTATGGAAATATCTTCATTTCGGGAATATTGTTTTGGTAGGAAATGGAGAACAAAGAATGTGTTCATTTTCAATATGAGTATGCTGTTTACATTACACTAGGCGACATGCCTTAATGCTCAGTTTCACCTCTTTTGCAAAAAAATATTCATTTTCGTGTCACTAATTTATTCCCAGTTTAATGATTATTAATCTATTAACATAAAATATGTGTAAATTACGAGTTATTTAATATTTCGAGTTAAAATTGTATCACCTGTTTTCTGATGGTTGTGAAAAGTAAGAAACGTATTAATATTTTAAAATTCATATCATGCTATTTGTGCCTACATTTAAGATTTATTATTTTGATTTAGTGTCGGTTCTGCAGAGCAAGGCAAATATAAATTTGTCAATAGCGGCATTTTTTAAATTTTACTTCGAAAAAAAACTAAAATCATCAGGAAATAATCTGGCATGGCGCGCACAATCTGCCTAGTTCTATTGTAAACCACCACATACGATAACCAACATTCACATCTTCTGCACGCGAAATAAGGCATACTTTAACGCTTAATTTTTCTATTGTAAACCCAGCTTCGATCGGGGTTAACTCGTTGGGGGGTAGCAAGGTCTGTGTTTCGGAACGCGTTATTCGTGGTGGCACCCGCTGGGGAGGGGGAGATGGGTGGGGGAGGGCACGTGCTAGAAAAAGGGTTGGGTCTGGCGGGGGCGGCGATGCAAAATAAACAGTATATTTATTGATCAATGTGGGGCAGCGGCGGCGGGATACGCGACACTGTGATGGTGTTGTCGTAGGGGTTTGAGGAGTGCCGAGGGTGGGGGAGAGGGAGGGGGTGGAGTGTGTGTGCGCGTGTCGGCCTGGCGTGAGTCACAGCCTCAGTGAGCCGCCAGCCGCGGAGTAGTGAGGACGTCGTACAAACAGCTCCCAGCACAGCACTGCCCGCCCGGCATGGCGCCACCGCATCTCGCACAAGTCCTCGCCTTAGCCCTCGTGAGTACAACACACACTGCACACTGGCGCGTGCAGGATCCCGCCTGCCTGCCTGGGGCAGTTCTCCGCGCTCCGGACCGATAAGGGCGACACTGCCACGCGCGTCAAGTGCGCCATCGCCTCTAAGGCTCTCAAATGGCGTGCTGTGTTCTCTTCGCACTGCCTCTATATGCTATTCACGGTAAAGTGAGCACTTCTGAGAGCCCTCTCATTTGGAATAATAGTCAAGAAGTATATTTAATTGTAGTCTTATGCCCAGTAGCATCATCTTCTAACATCTTTGGCTGCACCATTCGAGTTCAAGCTTCCAACCAAAGATGTTAGAAGAGGGTGCAACAGTTTTCTGTGAAAATCTTACATCCGATCTAGGATCGAATTTCGAACCACGATTGTGCAACTGGGCATTAGACGTTAACTTCCGCGTGCGATGGAATATACACACTGTGTTTATTACTTACGTGACAGTATATATTTAAAAAGGTTGTTAAAAGATAAAAAAAAAAATGCCTGAAAGGAATAAGTAACTAGGGCTTCATAAGTGCTCACTATACCGTAAACAGCCTATACCTATGGACTTTCAGCGGCGACCCTATAATTTCATTGATGGAGAGTCTGTGGGGAGGTCCAGTGCAGGGCCCTTGAGTAGTTCTGAATGTATCTGGCACGTATATTTTGAGATACAACGCTTTGAATAAACCGTTTTTAAGCCATTTTTGCAAAACTCAAAAATGGCGTTTCTAATGTGCGTGACGTCTTGAAAATTCTCAAAATCCCTCGTCTGAAGAGTGTGTTCTTCGGGCACATCAGTACATTGGACGCACGCTTAATAGTTTCGCAGAAAAACGCGAATTTCCAACAGTGTAACGCAGTTCAAGAATCGGGTAGGCGGAGGCCTTAATAGCTGAGCTACAACTGACATATAACAAACACATTCACAGTTATAGCGATAAGCACGTACAAAACACAACACGAGATCAGTGGCCTGGCTACAACTGATATAACGATAATATTAGTTCATTTATGTTGCTACATTTACTACCGAATAAATTAAGTCCTGTATTGTTGGTAGCGGTTTTTTTTTGTCAAAGATAAATCATTTACATTGATGTGAAGAGTTTTTAAAATGATAAATTATTTTTGTTTCAATTTTTTTGTATTAATGTTACCTAAAAAGGTTACAAAACTTCCGTGATTGCGATTATCCAGAAATAATCAAAAGAAAGTATCTGCCCTAGAAATGAAGTCAGCATACAAACTTTCTTGATACGTAAATAAGTTTTTCATTTGATAACGTAGTACAAGTGTCGGAGCTTCTAATATTGACGCACAGCGATAGTAACAAGGGAAGTTGAACCAAGTTGAACATTTCGTGTTACTATCACTGCGCTTAACGCCACGCACGGTCGTGGCCACTCTAACTGAAAACAAGCAGTTTAAATCTTATGTGTATCGCTGTGTTGTGTTAATGATGTGCTTATAGCACTGGTGCCTGGGCCTTAGGCAGGGCAGGAGCGGATATAAGCTGTGTTCGAATTCAGTGCAATTCGCCCTTGTTCACTTGCTCTCGATGCCTTCTCGTGTCACGTACCCTTGTTCCCTTCAAGAGAATATTCGTTCGTGAACTCAGACCGCCTGTGTTCGTTTCCACCACGAGTTTTGCTGTGTCTTAATTTCACTGTACGCGAGTTTAATTTGTCTCTGTGACGTCGGCAAGTGTTTTGCGCTGCCATGCAAAGTTGTAAACACAAACCAAACACAAACAAATGAAATATTTCGAACAGTTGCACATAGGGAAACTGCCTGGGGTTCGAGATGGGCAAGTGTCTCGCGCCCTTGGTTGACGGGTACATTCTAGGGTACATATGTACCAGGTACGGATAGGAATATTTCGCGAGTTCATTTCAGGACAAGGTAGACGCCAAACACGTGTACACTGATGTTCAGTTTGCAGTTGGATCGTAGTTTATTAGACAGGCCCTGGACGACTCTGAGCCAATAGCGGACTTGTAAGGAAACAAGTAGCGAATCCCATACTGCCAGGTGTGCAGTAACACTGTCTACTCTCTGAGGCAGCAGCCAGTGATCAAACAACTGAGGCTTGAGTATACACAGGATTGTGGAGTCTAGCCTACGGGTCATTGAACTGACGACCTTTTCCCATCCCTAGTACCAGGGGATTCGGACGGCGACAGTGCGATGTCACATCCGGGGTACGCTTTTCAAAGGCACGAAGTAAGGTACGCCGCGTTCACGGAAATGCCACCAGTGCATCGACTGGTTCAACCGGCCTGAAACTTCGCTGGATCTGGCGGATGTGCATCGGGAGCACCAACCTACGGACGTTAAAACACAACCTCGCTAACACATATGTAAATAAATAAAGCATTTGGGAACAGTAAAGTCGAAGAAAAGCGAACTGCCATGTTTGATTGCAGCGGAAAAGATTCTGTGGCCTTAAATGGGCACAAAAATCACAGAAATATGTGACACTTATTTTGTATTTTATGAAGAAAGAGCATGTTTATTAGAAAACACGTTAGAACAGTGTTTAATATGGGTTTCGTGTATTGTAAATTTATTTTGTATATATGTATTTACTCATTTGCATTTGCATTCGTATATGTATATATATATATATATAGACAACTCGATGTTCGGAAATTCTCTCAACCGGTGCACACTAGAACATTCACCAATGATGGATATATTGATGGATTTCCGAATGCGTGGAAGGGAACTTAGCAGGCGAATTTGAACACAGCCCTAGACATGCTGTTTGTTAGGAAACGGTTAAGTGGTGGAGTGAGGCCGGGAGTGGAGGCGGGGGGGGGGGGGGTAGTGGTTGCCATTACCGGGTCGGACTTTCTCATAGTTTTAGGAAACAAGATTAAATCAATCGAATGAAATAGTTATTTTAACCCTTTCGCACTAATTGCAGAAAATTGTCTACATTTTGCACACGAAGGTTGTATTTAGCGGGTACTCCATCCGCGAAATGAGTGCCCAAAGATCTTCCCTGTGGGTGACTGATTCCTATAGGCTATTCACGGTAAAGTGAGCACTTCTTACGGACATCTCTGCGTTAACTGCTAATAAATATGTTTTATTACCGCCGCAGACGGTAACATTTAGAAATTGGAGAACTTTATACACTGCGTTTATTAGTCAGCTGGCAATTATTGTGTTAATAAGTGGCGGAAAGTTAGCAAAATTGGCTGAAAGAAAAATTTTTGCAGGGTCCAAAAAAGTGCCCACTTTAACGCGAAGATCCTACGCTGTTAAAAAAAATTCTCGCTCATTTTACTGAAAAGTGCTCGTAAAAAAAATTCTCCAGATATCTCCGTAAACTCCCCGTAAAATTACGGACGCTTTGCTTTTAAAAAATCGACTTTTCGTAAATTTCACGGAACATTTCCGTAAACTTCCTCGTTAATTTTCTGTACTTCCTTTTTTTTTTTTTTTTTCAAACCGTTCACCTGCATTCTTCTTGTGCCATTGCAGGCATAATTGTGGTATTTATTTATTTATTTCGCCTTTTTTTTTTTGTGGGCGCAGTTAAGTCATAATTTGCCTTCTATACCACTGAAGCAACTTTATTATAGTGTCTATTAAAGTGTGCGTAGTTTTAAGTGTTGCTAAACATTACAGACGCCCAACGCTATTATTTTTTTAGTTTGAAGGAATATGTCCTAGTGGGATTGCCGCATTGCATATCGTGACTGATGCAGAAACTAATTGTCTGGTTACAGTGGCGAAGAAAGCTTCGCGCAGACTCGACATTGTTTGTTACCGGAACCTGAAGCGAACAGGAAATACGGACACTTTCCGTATATTGCGTTTACGGAGCCTATGTCCGTTCTAAGTCTTTACGGATTGCGTTTCCGTAATCCTAACTGTTAATATCCGCAAAAGTGTCCGTAAATATACTCCCCCCCCCCCCCCCAGTGTATAGACCGCGCTATTGCTCTACTTGATGGCTGGTTCATATCACTCATCGCCGAACACAAAGCCTGCCATTTATTGGCTGTGATAACGAAACTAATTCTCCCTTTAATAACTTCAACATAACGCGCATCATATAATCTCGTGTTTCGCAACACCGAAGACCATGAATTTACGTAGGAATATAAGGGTTAAACGATCATGTCATTTCATTTCAATTTCAACCCTTTCAGACCCAGTGAACACAATCGTGTACATTACGCACGTGTAGGTAATTTTTGGTCTGTACTGCACACTGCGAAGCTCAACTACCAATGACCTTGCCTGCGAGTAAATGATTCGCAAACCATCCTACTGGCCTAAGCCATAACTGGTTATTGTAACCGTAGCCGAACATATAGCCTACAGCGCATTCTATGTGACAACGAAACAAGTGTTGTGTCTACTTAAGTACAGCACGCGCGTCATAAAAATATTTTGTATGCAACACCTGAAACCGTAAATTAAAGTAGGTCTTAAAGGGTTAAAACATTCACAGGACAGTTTCATGTTAATACGACTGATTTGTTTTTGGGGAGGGTGGTTGAGGGGCCATGTCCTTTAATCCTCCTCCCCTTCTATGAATCCAAAACTCCTTGAGGGGGAGGGCACTGTTGATTACGTCAAACTGCATGCCTACAGGTAAGTACAAGCTTCAAGAGAACATGGGGCCCCGATATATAATTTTTTTTTTTTTCCGTGTTTGAGGCACAGCGATGCGGGCTACAATAACAGGCGCGCCCAACGCTTCGTCGCTCTTACGCGCGCAGAAGCTGAACCGGCGTGCAGTGCTTCCGTTGCTTGCTAGATCTGTAACGGCGCTGTAAAGCTCGATAAATGATATATTTAACCATTTCACAAATATATTTTTCAGTTGACTTGTGATGTTTAAAGTAATTAATGGTTAGAGACATGAAAAATTCGTGAGTTCAGTGACCTGTGGGCTATACTCCATTGCCGTATGTACAATCATGCAAATATCACCGTTCATTGGTTACTTGTCATATTAGGGGAATACAGTGATTTGGTCTGCATTTTATTGTGTGTTTATTATTTGCTCAGAATTAGCCTAGAGGTGCACATTAAAGGGTGGACCAATAGCATAAGCAATGCAAATGTCTGAGGTTTTAAATTCTAACTTGTCCCGAAATGATACCGCGAATTTCTCGGGTCTCAAGTAATGTGTAGACCTGCGTTTGGGGCGACTGAAAAGTATCCATTCGGAATGGTTACAATTGCACTCATACTTGCGCAGAAAAATCCGGAATGGTAACCGTTCCGATTTTATTATCAAAGCGCCGAGTTTGAATCCTGAAAAGTATCTATTCTAGGAATGGTTACCATTCCGGATTTTTCTGCACAAGTATGGATGCAAAATTTCCGGAATGGTAACCATTCCGAATGGATACTTTTCATCCCCTCCCACCACCCAACGTTTAGCTAAATGCAATTTACAACAGAATATTTAAAATATGTAAATATATTTCTTAATATTTCCACTCTAGTGCGAAGAACAAAGGTTATTATTTACGTGGTAAAGTCTAACAGAATACGGGGCCACGGTGGCTGAGCGATTAGCACGCTCGCCTCCCACCAAGGAAAACCGCGCTCGATCCCCAGCCGGGTCACTGGATTTTCGAAATTGGGAATCGTGCCGGACGATGCCGTTGGTCGGTGGGTTTCCCCCGCTCCTTCATTCCGGCTCTGGTCCATATTCACTTCTATCCTCCTCATCGGCTCTCAAGACCTCGCTGTTAAGAGCCTCCCAAATCGCTTCACTCACTCACTCTAACAGAATACAACTCGAAAGATGATACACAACTACATTTATTTGATGAAAAATTGCCAATATCCCATTTACTGACATACAAAATGGAAAAACCCGGTACACGTGAGAAAACGGTGCTATCTGGCGGCAAAAATTTTTAGTTGCAAACCAAAACCATTGACATTCCCAACCAGAGTAGACTAAACCTTAGTAGGGGTGGCTCTGTCTGTCTGTTATTCTCACGGAACAGTGAACCTCGCAACTGCTCTAGGGAAAGAGCAGTGATTTCAAATTTCTCCGAAGGAACACTTGCTTCCAGAGTCGTGACACAGCATCTGCATGTTTCTTATTGTTATAGGCAGACACATGAAAAATTCGCGTATTAATTTCTCTCACATTTGTGTCACATTTCCCATTGGTCCGTGCGTTGCCTGACACCTCTTGGAGAACCCTGAGCCAATGAGAAACAAACTACAAATAGCACGCCTAATCGTCGTTCTCCACTGTGGCATCAGGTAACTAATGGGCAATCGATATCTGCACGTTTGCACATAAGATCGTGGAGTCTAGCCTGTAGGTCGCTGAACATGCGAATTTTTCAGGTCTCTAGTTATGGGTAGTGATGTTTCACAAAATCATCCAGCCACGAAAGTGCATATGAACTAAAGTGTTTTGGAGTACAACTTGTCTAAAAATATTTTTGACTTGTATATTATAACTTGTCCCTAGCAATGAGTAGTGGCAGCGATATTTAAAGAAAGTAATTCGAGACAATATACAGTTCAAAGTACTGTGGGGTCATCCAGCGTGTCTGATTGGCTGAAACATGTTCTAGTCCGTGTTAGCTGTTTGCGCACGAATCACGAAGGTACAATGTCGACAGTTATGGAATCCTGAGTGTCTCGATAAAATGCGGAAATGACACCAGCAGCCAATGGAAGTATGACAACAGCCGAGGTGCATATATAGTATTGAAGTCCACTGAGAGCTCCGATTTTTTTCGCGTAAAAACCGTGGTCCTACTTATTGTTTGCAGAGGGGTAGTAGCTTATAGTTGAGTGGTCTTCTCTCATCCAATATCTCAAAAATACATCGTAACTCATTCTTACTTACATAACTTACAATGTTTGTAATAAATTACACAACAAGATCTCATGTGGTTTTATAGTATTTGTTCTTAACTTATTGAGGTCTGCACACATTTACTAGCACTTGAGACAAATTAGCAGTGAGTCACATATATCCGCTACTGCAAGAACACCGGTTCTATTGGTGTCTATGTTAGAGCTCACCATCGTCCTATTGGTTCATACTACACCGGACACTACCATGTACTTTACAGCGTTTATTATTGGCCGGTCAGCAACCAAAGGAGAGCTGAGGTGATATTGACCCAATCAAAACTCCTTTATCGTAGAAAGGGATTTACAAACAATCATGTCCCTTTGAGTGGCTATAAAAAAAAGAGATTATATTGTTAGTAGTATAATTGTTACTGTGCTGTCGTGTTCTTGTGAGGTCGTGATAAATAAACACTAACCGAACAAAAACTGCATTTCAATGCGAAATTTGTTCTGAACAACAAAGAAATTCTGACATTATCTTTGCTCGAGCTACACGCGAGCATAGTCAAGAGAGTGTTAATGTTACAAGAACAAAAACATGCTATGAATACTTTACATGCGTGTGGAGGATCCTAGCTGTTTCTTTTACACGCCCGTAAATTCTCTGTACGCTGCCCTCCTTTCTACATGTTACTTTATACTATTCCGGAACATTGCATAACAGCACCTTAGTTCGCACAATCGCGACATAGCTTCGCTGCATGCGAATAGACGCAACGTGAGGAGCTCCTGGTGGTGCTGTACCTGTTATCGGAACTGTTTCGTCGATCAAGCACTGCCAGCACGCATAGGGATGGCCGATGTCGTGGCGCGTATTTCCCTACTCTGGTAAATAATAAACTAACCTGCCTCCAAAATACCGTTCCGGTTCGTTTTTTAATACTTCTCATATCTCGTGTAAATTCAGTTATTGCAACCAAAAAGAAATGCAACAATTACTTGGCGTTTTAGAATTTTCCAACAGCCAATTAACACAATTGTTGGGCGAACACTGATTAATATATAATATAAAATTCCGTCGACTTCTGACGTCATGTTGGTCTGTCATGTTGCGTTGGTCGGACTATTGTGGCTTCAGCTTCAGGCCGTCTGAACTCGAAAGTGAGCTCACTCTCACTCGCCACACTCACTATAGTGAACTGAGACTATGGTCGACTGCCAGCCAATAATAAAGACTGCAGAGTACAGTAGGCGTGTCCGGTGTAGCCAGGACCAATAGTACGATGGTAAATGGATATACAGTGATAAACACTACTGATATTTTTGTAGTGGAAAATATAGGTAACTCACTTCAACCTTGTCTTCATTGTCAGTAAATTCGTGCCATCCTCAAATTGTTAAAGGTTAAAAAATGGCTGAAAGAAAAAATAACTAGGGCCTCACAAGTGCTCACTTTGCCGTTAACTACCTATAAAAGTATTTTATTAATATAAAAGTAAGTGCTTGTGTTTTGCAAAAGCAACATGTTCATCACTGTTGGCCATGTGAGTGTTGACGGTTGTATCCCGTAGGCATAGGCCGTCCACGGTAAACCGTGAACGGCCTATGCCTACGGGATAGGAAAAATTCGCGAGTTCAATGCAGTCATGTGTTTACTCGAGCCTCAGATGTTTGTTCATTGCACATAGAGTAGCCAGTGTTACTTCACACCTGGCAGTATGGCACTCGCTAATTGTTTCCTTGCAAGTCTGCTATTGGCTCAGAGTCGTCCAGGTCGTGTCTAATAAACCGCGATCCAATTGCAAAGTCAACTTCAGTGTACACGTGTTCGACGTCTATCTTGTCCTGGAATGAACTCGCGAAATGTTCCTATCCCTACCTAGACCGGCGCAGCTTCCCTGTGGACCGCGTACTCTCGAGAGGACAGCACGCCCCTCTCTCTGCTATCGGCGTGATCAATAAATCCCGACGTGACTTGCTCCCCTCTCAGCGACACCCTTTTGTGACGCGCACCCCCGCTGCCACGAGGGAGGGGGTAGTTCTCGCTCGGACGACGAGGGGTTGTCGTCCGATCGAGAACGCTACGCCCTGGCTGGCGACTGGTCCGTGCTGCGTAGAGCCCGTGTTTACATTCTCACAGTAGCCGAGTGCGGTCGTGTTGGACAAATATCGATCTATCGAAATGACGAAAGAGCGAAGAGATTTGGGCGGCCCCTACGACACTGCTTGCCACTTACCGTCTTGCAGCTGCGGCATTTTAATATGAAATCCCGTGTTGAGGATATGTCGCCTCGTTGCGTCAGTTTAAAAGATAGGCGTTTCAAACAGGATGTATTATTAGCGGCCAGCAAAATTCGCCTTATAATTTGAAAGAGGTTAAACTTAAAACACATGTACCTTTGCAACACGTTTGCGATTGGGACATTATTTATATTTACACATCCCGTATAGCACTGCGCCAGTAAATGAACAACTTCACAATTGTGTGCCGCAATCACGTGTAGTCCAGTTAGGAAGGGCGCGAATCACGTGTGTGCAGCAGCCAATGGATAAACGACACTGGCTCTACTATATACAATACAGTGCAGTTTAGTCTTATGCCAAATAATAACGCGAATTTTGCAGTTCCCTAGCAATAACAGTTTCGTTTGTATCTATATTTCTACTTACCATCGTCCTATTGGTCATGGATACACCTGCCACACCTAATGTACTCTGCAAAGTTTATTATTGGCTCGTCGTCGGCCAATGAAGTCACGTCTCGGCTCTGTACCAGTTAAAGTGTCGCGACAGATGTAACAGGTTTTACGGTTCACCGTGTTCATTTGAGAAATTAATAAAAATAACAGTTACATTCGTAAGAGCTTTTTTACTTATTTCCTACAAATTCCTGCCAATCATTAAAGCAATAAAATTGTGGTTATGGTACTCAACAGTAAACACATTTCTATATAAACGTAGCCCGAATATATACGCAATTACTCTTCAAAGGGTTACGAATTTATTTTGTTTGAAACGCCTATCTTTAAAGTTAACGCACTGAGGCGGAATTTGCTTTAACGTGGCATTTCTATTTAAATTTCGCAGCTGCCAGCCGGTAGGCAGTGCCCATAACAGCAAGGTCTTGAGAGCCAATGAGGGTGAACTGAGGTGAGTACATAGCAGTGCCAGAACTAGGGGAAGGGTGAAACAGGACATCCCCGAGAAAACCCGTGGATCAGTGGCGGAAATTCGGGAGTGACCCGGCCGGGAATTGAACCGGGTTCGCCTTGGTGGGAGGCGAGCATGCTAACTTCTCAGCAATCGTGGCTCCTAGGAGAATGTCTTCTTACTTATAAAGACACACCCGCCAATAAGGCGAAAAAAACTGCTGATACGTCAGTAGTGTATTGAAATGTATCATGTTGCGGAAATATTTTCAAAAAAATCGGGTGTTCCTAATTTTGTGGGTGCTGAGCACCTCGGAAATATTTTTGGGGGTATGTAAAGCACCCTTGCAGTCGGCGGCTAGACTGCAACACACTGCATGCTCCTATCACACCTACATTTTCAGATACCCTCACACTCGCACTATCAAAAATAGCAGGCCAACCTTGTAGGTAAACCCTGGCGAGATATGTGAGAGCAAGAGAAATACAGACATAATCAATGCAACGTACAAGATCCAATGAAATGCTCAGATCTACTCATTCACATCTAGACTTTTCGCATTTAACATACCCGCAAGGACACCCGAATTTCGCGAAATGCTATATTTCAATACCCTACGGCCGTACCAGCAGTTTTTCGTGTCCTTATTTGCGGCGTGTTTTTGTGAGAGAACATTCTCTTACTGGGCCGGCCAATCAGAGTTAGGCAACTTCAATAATGTACGTCTGTGATTCGCGTGCAGGCACCTAGGACGGTAACACGGAAACCATCCAATCACGAAAGAGGATCTGATGTAAAGTGTCGTGAAATTCAATTGGTCGTGAATTCTTTTCGCGAAAATCGTGTATCCCTATCTATCGGGTGGAATAATTTCGCTACAGTATTTCCTGAGTGTTGAAAGTGCAGCTTTTAGATCCTGCAACGTAGAAGACATCCGTTATATATTTCAGCAGATCAGCAGAGACCCGCAAATTTCGCGGATTCATTCGTCAACACGCTAGACTCCACAATTCTTTGTGCATTCGAGCATCAGTTAGTATTTCATTGTCTGCTGCTCCAGTTTAACCCCAGACCAGGTATATTGGGATTCGGTTCTTATTTTCTTTGCAGATTCGTTAATGGCTGATAGTCGTTCGGGGCGTGTCCAACAAACAATGGTCCAATAGAAGCACACGTGAATGCAGTTTCACTTGTCCTCGGGCGAGTGCGCGAAATTTCCTGGTCTCTGGAAATCAGCCTGGAGATAGTAGGGTTCGCGCGAGCTGCTGGCTTCACTGAAGGCGACCAGTAAACTAGGGAGGTACGCACAAGCTCAACAAGGTCACGCTTATGCCAGCGTACTGTCCTTATCCGCACGTAGCGCCGACAACTACGTGACACTGGGTGAACGTACTTCCCACGTGCGAGGTCTGGAGATTGTACTTCATTGATAGAGACTTGCCAAATTCGCGTTGTTTTTTGGAGATAGGTTAAACTTAAAACACATGTATCTGTGCAACACGTTTGTCACTGGAACATTATTTATATTACACAGCCTGTATAACTCTGCGCTAGTAAATAAACACTTCACAATTGTGTGCCGCGATCACGTGCAGTTCAGAGAGGAAGGGCGCGACTTCACGTGTATGCAGCAGCCAATGTCTAAACGACGCCGGCTCGACTATATACAGTTATGTGAAGTTTAGCCTGACGACAAATAATAACCCGAATTTCGCAGGTCCCTATTCATCGGCGGTCGACTTCTTTCGGCGAAGCTCAACTGTTCTGTTATCATAGAGCAGTGGCGTGTGGTGAACTGTTGCGAGATAACCTGGTGCCTGCTCGCGGCTGTACATTCTCGGTGCACGCAGCAGGAGCCAGTAACCACCGTGCAGCCTATAGGGAAACTGAATGTATTCCGATCCAGTCACAAGCGAGCAGCAAGGGACACGTCACAGTCGTCCTGTGGCGTCAGCGGCCGACCTGCGTTTTACCGATGGCAGTGTGAACTAGCAAGCAACGGGGTACAGCACTGAGCTAACGCCAGCTTACCTAGAAACACTTCACCACACGCCCCTGCCACAGAGTACACTGTAACAAATTATTGGCGAATTTACCCTATCAGTAGGGACAGGTATATTTCGCGAAAATATTTATGGACATGATGGACTTCAATATCCTGCGTCCACAACAACGACTTCCTTTGGTTATTGACCGCGTGCCTTCATGAGAAGACATGTTCCTATTTGACTGGGCCAGTCGTAATAAAGTACTCTGATACTGAACGTCCATGATTCCAGGTCAGACACCTGAGGCACGTGACATTTAACGTCATCCAAACATGAAAGTGCATATGAACAAAATGGTTTTGGCGTACAACTGGCCTTGAAATCTTCTCGCGAAAAACACCTGTCCCTGTCTATCAGTGTTTACGTAGAATGAGAAAGTGCGAATTGTAAATAATTTTCCTATCCATCCATGTCAGCGTCCCTACATTTTCTCAGGAAACAGTGGAATACATAGTAGTGACGCTTAACATTCCTATATTTGGAACAATTCCTATAGCATGCATAGGTAGGGGCAGTGATATTCCGCGTAAATATTTCGCGACAAGATACAGTTCATAGTACTGTAGCGTAGTACAGCATTTTTGACCGGCTGAAACACGTTCTGGTCCGTGTTAAGTGTTAGCACACGGATCCGGGAAAGTTCAGTGTCGAGGTTACACAATCCTGAGTGGCTCGGTGAAATGCGGAAACGACACCAGCAGCCAATGAGTAGAGACCTGCAAAATTCGCATTATTATTTGGCGTCAGGCTAAACTTCACAGTGCTGTTATCTACTCGAGTCGGCGTCGGTTCTACATTGACTACTGCGTAGATGTGGTCACTTCTTTTTTTTTAAACTGGACTGCACGTGACTTGACTACACAAATGTGAAGTGTTTATTTACTGTTTCAGAGTTTTCCAGGGCGTGTCAGATAAGGTGAGGTCCAATGACAAACGTATGGCAAAGGTACATGTGTTTCAAGTTGAATGTGTCCCCAAACAATGACACGAATTTTGCGGGTGTCTACTACACACCCGAGAATTTCGCGGGTTCATTTCTAGACAAGTTGGAATTCACACACATGTACGTTCCTGTTACTATTGTAATTGGTCGTCGTGTTGTTCGACTCCTCCTGGAGATAAATGAGCCAATAACAAACATGCAATAATTTGTGCGCCCAACCACCGTCTTTTACTACCACTACAATCAACCAATAAACAGTTTATATCTGTATGAAAGTATATAAGACTGTGAAGTCTAGCCTACGGGTAATTGAACTCGCTAATTTCTCGGGTCTCTAGGAATAACTACAGCTGGGGTGTTTATATAGTATTGAAGTCTACTCAGTGCTCCGATTTTTTTCGCGAAAAATCATTGGCCCTATGCATGGATTCAAAACTTCCACTGCAGTTTAGGAAGTCTACGAAAGTATGTTTTTACAGTGTACATGAAGTACGCAGAGATGAAGTGCGGCGTGGCGGTTACTTCGATGCGTGCGTATATATTCCTAATTGGCCGCGCGAGGCGCTGGGAACGGGTCTCGCGTCTGATTGGCTACCGCGTGCTGCCTGTTGTTTGTGCTGCCGGCTGACGAGTGGGTTGCCAGGTGCTGATTGGCGAACAGCGTTACAACATGTTGCTGGCTATTGACTACGGATGTACCAAGTTTGGTTGTAAATAGCTCGGCTGGGAGACGGACGGACGTATGACGGAGTGCCCCAGTCAAATGTTCTATCTCACGTACAATAATATATGGTATAGGCTGTTCACGGCAAAGTGGGCACTTTTTAAGGCCCTTCTAAATTTTTCCTTTCATCCAATTTCCATCCTCCTACTGCTTTTTAATATAAACATTGCAATGTGACCAATAAACACAGTGTACAGATTTCACCACCATGAAAATTCAGTCCCTGAAGCTGCAATAAGATATATTTAGTAGTGGTTACTGGCTGTTTGTGGGGGGGGGGGGGCGCCTTAAAAAGTGCTCACTTTACCGTGAACAGCGTATACAAGTCATTTTGTTCGTTTGAGTAATTTACACCTAAAGTGTTGCTCACGCAATATTAACCCTTTCAGGATGGTACAAATTTCTTGGCACCGAAGACAAGGTAGAAATGAGTAGCCTATATTCTCCACCACAGCAATAACAGTTCTGTGGGTCACGGTATTTCCACTTACCATCCTCCTATTGGTCCTGGCTACACCTGACACGCCTACTGTACTGTGCAACGTTAATTATTGGCTGGCCGTCGGCCAATGAAGTCAAGTCTCGGCTCTGTACCAGTTAAAGTATCGCGACAGATGTAACAGGTTTTACAGTTCATCGTGTTCGTTTGAGAAATTATAAAAAATAACAGCTTTATTCTTAAGAGCTAAATGGTATATTAATTGTTTTTTTTTTTTTCCGACAAAGTCCTGCGAAACATTAAAGCTATAAAATAGTGTGTCTGGTCTTCAACAGTAAAGAAATTTCCATATAAGCGTAGCCGCGTACATATACGTACATACTCCTCAAAGCGTTAAGTTGCAAAGAAGCATATATGAAAACTGCTGGTGAAGTACTATTTCTTCGCCCATGACTTCAAAGAATGCGGATGTCTTAATATTACGGTAGCAGCACCCGAAGTGTTAAATGCAGCCTACGTGAGCGAGTGACGAGATTTGAGCGGCTCTTAACAGTGAGGTCTTGAGAGCCGATGAGGGTGATTGACGCATGGAGCAGCGCCGGAATGAAAAGGGAGCGGGGGGAAACGGGAGATCCCCGAGAAAACCCGCCGACCAGCATCACTGTCCCGCACAGTCTCCTCTTGCGAAAATCCGGGGGAGTGACCTGGCCGAGGACTTAACCCGGTTCGCGCCTTGGTGGGAGGCGAGCAGGCTAACCGCTAAAGCTTCTTACACAATAGAGGACTTAAGTATTTGACTTTACGTTTCCTTTCCTCTGACTAAACCACCAATACACAATAAAATTGTAGTCAGAGTTTAGACAATTGAACATCGGTTCTGCCAGCTTCGTAAAAATGTGTATCTTGTTATGTAAATAATTATTATATCATTCCGAAATGCATTTTACGTACCTTTTGTTAATATAAGCTTAAAATTTATATTAAAAGTTTATTTTAAAACCAAAAACCCATTTGTTTACTTTATTAAAATATGTAAATTCATTTATCTCCTCTTCACATTATATTTGTTTGCTATTTATTTAATTTAAGACGAGCTTTGTTTAATATACCGAGATTAAAATAGCACTACAATAAAATAACGCACTTTCCACATAACCTCTGTTAGATTCTCGGCAAAATGGCTGCTTAACTTTGACTTTAAATTTCAACTTTTCGAAATCGTAAAGTCAAGCAAGAGTGCTTGACTTTACCTTTGACAGTTCCATTGTGTCAAGCTCCATAAGAAACAACATGTCGGAAAGCAAACGTACAGTTAAAAGTAAAGTCAACTATTAAAATTTTCAATTGTGTAAGGGCCTTAAGGGCGCCGCCTACCTGGCGGTGGAAACGCGTTACTGTGTGTTTGAAATCCGGGTTTTTTTTTTAAACGAAACCATTGAACGTGTCCCCATGATAACAATGTACGTAAAGGGAAACTCACGTCAGACTATGTACGTATAATACCCTCAATACATCACGTACATTATAAATGCTATTCCCGAGCCCTCCAACATCACTAAAAACGGCTTTTTTCACACTGCTGTATCTCATAATATACTGGTTGGAAACATGTGAAACTATTATTGGCGCCTGCACTGAACCTTCCCATAGACTTTCCACCAATAGAATGATAGGGTCGCCGCTTAGTCCCATAGGTACATGCAGCACAGCGGAAACACTTCACGCCAGTTCTGCGCCTAGCGCGTAGGAGCGAGGGTGCATCAGGAGCGCGTGTCAATGTCGTCCTTATCGGTCCCGCGCTTCCCTGCCTCAAAGGCACTAAAAACATCCAAGTAGGCGGCGCCCTTAAGGCCCTTACACCATTGAAAACTTTAACATTTGACTTTACCATTTAACTGTACGTTTGCTTTCCGACATGTTGTTTCTTATGGAGCTTGACACAATGGAACTGTCAAAGGTAAAGTCAAGCACTCTTGACTTAACGATTTTGAAAAGTTGAAATTTAAAGTCAAAGTAAAGCATTCATTTTGCCGAGAATCTAACTGAGGTTATGTGGAAAGTACGTTATTTTATTGTAGTGCGATTTTAATGTCGGGATGCTAAACAAAGTTCATTTTAAATTAAATAAATGGCAAACGAATATAATTTAAAGAGGAAATAAATGAATACATATTTTAATAAAGTAAACAAATGAGCATTTGTTTTGAAATAATCTTCTTATATAAATTTTAAAACTGTATTTACAAAAGGAGCGTTAAATGAATTCCTGGATAGTAATCATAATTCTTTTCATAACAAGATACACATTTTTAAGAAGCTCGTATAACCGATGTTCAATTGTCTGAACTCTGACTTTACATAATTGTATTGCGGTTTCATCAGGGGAAAGGAAACGTTAAGTCAAGTGCTAAAGTTCTCTATCGTGTAAGAAGCTTTAAATGGGCGGATAAGTATGAAGGGAATAGGACGGAAGTTCCCATGAGGTGCGGGAGCCGGGGGTCCATTGTCGTCTGCCCCGCAGGCAAGTGCAATACACCTGACTGACATGAATAAACACACACACACACACACACACACCACCACCACCACCACCACGGCTATCAACTGTGCGTGCGCCGGACACCATGCAGCGATGCCCGTCTCCGGAGATCACAGATACACGCTGCTCCTTTGGCACATCCGGTCTGTCTGTCCTTCGTCCTCGCGGCATTTCAATCACGCCTTTTTACATTTCCGGTAGCGTTCTGGCGTCCGTCAACATTTACCTCGCACTATGCTGTCTAAAAGCGCTTGCATAAGCACGGCATACAGGTTGTTTCGTAACTTATGTTGCAGGCTTTGGGCGGTGACTCCTTACGGAAATGCAGATTGACTTACGTCCGGAAACGACACCTAAGAGTGGAGAACACCACCAAAAGCTGGGATTTAAAATTGCTTTTTATATAATAAAGTGGAAACAAATTAATATTAACTTAAGATATTTAAACACTGTAACTTAATATTACTTTTTTGTCATTTTATTTAGTAAAAAACTACTTTTAAAACCCAATTTTCGGGGGTGTTTTCAACCCTTAGACGTCCTTTCCGGACATACGTCAATCGGCATTTTCGTGATGTTTTACCATAATTAGGGATAGGAACATTTCGCGAGTTCATTTCAGGTCAAGATAGACGTCAAACACGTGTACACTGGATCGTAGTTTATTATACACGCCCTGGACGACTCTGAGCAAATAGCAGATTTGCAAGGAAACAAGTAGCGAGTGCCATATGCCAGGTGTGAAGTAACATTGGCTACTCTATGGGGCAGCAGCCAATGAACAAACATCGGAGACTCGATTATACGTATTACTGTGGAGTATAACCTACAGGTCATCGAACTCACGAATTTTCGTTATCCCTAACCAAAAGCATAAGGAATCACCTTCCAAAGTCTGTATCATAAGTTACTAAACAACCTGTATATTCAACCCTTTGAGGAGTATGCACGTATACATTCGCGGCTACGTTTATATGGAAACTTCTTTACTGTTGAAGACCAGGCCCACAGTTTTATAGATTTTATGTTTCGCGGGACTTCGTCGGAAATAAGTAAAAAGAAAAAAATACAATCAATCCGCAATTTACCTTTCAAGAATAAAACTGTTATTTTTGATGACTTCTCAAATGAACACGACGGATTTAAAACTTGTTAACTCCGTCGCAACACATTAATTGGCACACAATCAACGCGCGACTTCATTGGCCGACGGCCAGCTAATAATAAACGTTGCAGGACACAGCAAGGAAGATGGTATATGAAAATACCATGGTCAACGCAATTGATATTGATGAAGTGGAAAATATAGGCAGCTCACTTAAATATTGTCCTCAGTTCCAGTAAATTTGTGCAATACTTAAAAGGTTAACTTTGCCAAATAAATATTATATAATGTGATATATAACATATACACATCCTTTTAATGAACCCTTTCATTTCCACATTAATTTATAATGTCTGGTGTTGTGAATAAGTAGGGACAGGTGTATTTCGCGAAAATATTTATGATCATGCTAGACTTCAATATCCTATGTCCACAACCACAACTGCCTTTGGTTATTGGCCACGTGTCTACGTGAGGAGACATGATTTTTTTTTCGATTGGACCAATCCTAATAAAGCACTCTGATACCGAACGTCCATGATTCGAGGTCAGACACTTGAGGCACAGACATTTAAAACCATCCAACCACGAAAGTGCTCGTGAGCAAAAGTGTTTTGGAGTACAACTGGTCTTAAAATCTTTTCGCGAAAATCACCTGTCCCTATAATGACGCTTGAATAAAAAGCGACAGGCCAAGGTAAAGTTGATTTTACACGAGGAAAAAGACAGCAAAATGAGAATAACTGTAGTTTCTAAGCAGGTATTTTAAAAGTACTCAGTTAAACGTAACAGTCTATGTATATGGACACCCGATTTTCGCGAAAACATTTCACGACCAGTTATACATAGGGATAGAAAAATTTCGTGAATTTATTCGAGGACGATTGGATCACAGTTAATTATACACACCCTTGACTACTCTGAGCCAATGGCAGACTTACAAGGTAACAAGTAGCGAGTGCCATACTGTTAGGTGTGAAGTAACACTGGCTACTCTCTGGAGCAGCAGCCAATGAACAAACATCTGAGACTCGATTACGCACATGACTATGGAGTCTAGTCTACGGAACATTGAACTCGCGAGTTTTTCTTATCCCTAGTTATACAGTATGTCACAACACTTAAGCTCAGATCCACTTTACTTTCGTGATTGCATGGTAACCGTGTTACGCGTCTTAGGTGTGTGTGCGAGCGAATCACAGACATGCAGTATTGGAGTTACGTTAGTAGCGATTGGCCAGCCAGGCTGGAAAATGCCATCTCACAAAGACACGCCACGAATAAGAAAAAGAAAACTGCTGGAACGTTCAAAGTTTGTTGAAATCTAGCATGTGCCCGCTCGCGGTTTCTCCGCACTTTTTGGTTCAATCCTTTGAAAAACCATGCCATGTATGACGTATTTGGTTCTTACATAAAAATGCCACGTATCACAAGCGTATTATATTTGTGTTAACATAAAAGTACTTTTTTGAGTAGTAAAATTATATATATATATATATACACACACACACACACACGCACTTTGAAGTAAAATGCAAGGCGGTGGATATGTGTTTATTTATCTTGGTAGTAAATTAAGGAATTTAAAACATGAACAATATTTCAGTATTCATTTTTATCACGTAAAATATTAATTTCCCCAAAATATTTTTCTCTTGAATATGCAATTCCAACGAAAATTTACCTTCTAAGAAAGAAAGATCGCGATGTTAAGTTGTCACACTAAAATTTTACCGGACAGAATGATCGATGGACGACGGATTATTGTGAGTCGCTTTCAACTGACGGACGAAAAATTGGGGTGTGGCTATGTTGGGGACACGGTCTTTTGTGTTGCATGAATATGTCTACGTTGACGCCCTCGGACGCCTTGGTGTTTATTTTACGTTCCCGGCACCGCTTCACTCGATCATATGGGGTTATCACTGGATATCTTTGAGATACTCTTTCCAACCGTATACGATTTCAGTATTTTGACTTAGTTTTTTGACGACTATAGAAAGAAATTGTGCTAAGTTTTCTTAATTTTTTACATTAAACTCTTACAATTTCACCATAGCCACGCCACACAAATGTTTTTATACACGCGATAGATTGATCTTGACGAGAACTGTCGATTGAAACTCAAACGAGCGTCGTAGCTTTTCCTAGTCAAAAGTTATACTACGCGGAAGTTACGAGACGCGGCAAAACGAACTCAAAATTGAGCCTCCCCCCTTCCCCCCTTCCGCGTGCAAAGCTTCGCAGTCCTCACTCAACGTAACATATTCTTTGATCCTTTGGCAATCGAGTGGTGTAATTGAATTTTGAATGTAGACGATAGATTCGGAGCTGCAATGCCAAACTGTATCCCCCGATTTTGTTATAATTGGATTTTCTGGATTGCCTCCTACTGGTCGCAAATTTAACACATTGAGGTCTGCACACATTCACTGACACTTAAGACGGATTATAAGAGAGTTACCTACATCCACTACTGCAAGAACACCGGTTCTGTTGGTGTCTGTTTTAGAACTCACCATCGTCCTATTGGTCCATTACATACCGGACCCCTAAATGTACTTTATAGCTTTCATTATTGGCCGGTCATCAACCAATGGATAGCCGAGCTGGTAATTGGCCCAATAAAATGTCCTTTATCGTATGCGAACAATCATGTCTCTTTGAGTGGCTTTAAAAAAAGGAATTCTATCGTCAGCAATATCATTGTTGCTGCGCTGTGGTGTTCTTGTGAGGTCATGTTAAACACTAACCGAACAAAGACTGCACTTCCACGCGAGTTTGGTTCTGAACAACAAAGGAATTTTCGAATTGGCTTTGCTCGAGCGACACTCGAGCATAGTCTGCAAAGCGTTAAAGACGTTTTCATGTCAAAAACTGACGGATGAATGACTGACGGACGGGGAGACTTACTGCGACAGGTATAGCTCCAAGAGCAACACCAGGAAATCAGTTTGGTGAGGCTGGTTACGGATTATGGACGACCCCATTTCCTCGCCGCTCCTTCGCCGTGAGCCCATAAAAGCTGCGGCGCGCGCCTACGAAGGCGAGCGGAGATAATCGATCATCTGTCAGCGGAGGAAGTGACGAGAATGCTAGTGGCTCGGCATCCCTTGCCAAGAAACACGTCGCCAAGTCGTGCCGTCCTTATATAGTTTCACGACGAAATAACGGCGGTCGGCGAACTATTGCGAGATGGACTGCACTCTAAGAAATTATTCTGAAATTTACCATACCAGTGTATACGTTTAGAGGCTGTTCACGATTAAGTTAGCACTTTTCAAATGAACCTTAAAAAATAAAGTCACTGCCCCCGCCTGCGTATATTTTAATACGCTCACTGAGTGATGTTCGCCCAGTTAAGTTGGTAACGATGGAGGGAAAGTAATACCATATCTCAACATCGAATAAAAAGAGTTAGGAAACCATTTGCAATATCTCAAATTATTTAGTTCGCATTCTGTTTTTTTAATACATCAAAGTGTAAAAATGAGCAGATATGACAATTATTTACTTTCCTAATAATTTCGCAGTTTAACTTGATCGGCACATAAGTGAAGTGGCGAGGCCCATGGAAATGCTAATTTTACATAGGACGGAATAATACAAAGCGTGCATAAAATATATATCTTAATCAGGGCTTTCAAAAGTGCTCATTTTACCGTGAACTGCCTATAACGGACAATTTTTTTTTACAGTGTGGTATAGTCCATTCACGGTTTCTTCGCTCTTGTATAAAGCACCTGCTGAAGTACTACTTCTAGATATTCCTCCACCTCGTGTAAACGAAGCTTCACTAAGTCTATAAAACTACACCGAAGGGACAACGCAGCGCATTCGTGTGCACTCAGTTGTAATAATATCTTGCAAGAAGAACTATTTATTACTAGGCATTGCCATTCACACTTGTCTTCTCACTCTCTTTATTACTATTAACTGCCAATGAAATCATTTTTTTTTAGAAAAATATAAGTAAAAATTTAATGTAACCAAAAATAAGTTACATTTGCGTAAATAGATACATAGCTACAGTCCCGAGAATTTCGCGAGTGCAGTGACCTGTAGGCTAGACTTCACAGTCTTATATACTCTCATACAGATATTAACTGTTTATTGGTTGACTGTTGTGGCAGTAAAAGGTGGTGGTTGGGCGCACGGTTTCTTACATTTTTGTTATTGGCTTATCTATCTCCAGGAGAAGTCTAACAACACGTTGACCAATTACAAAAGTAACACGAACGTACCAGTGTGTGAATTCCAACTTGTCTAGAAATAAACCCGCGAAAATCTCGGGTCTCTATACATGGCATACTTAGGAAATAACCAAACACGTCGTACATGGGGTGATTTTTCAAAGTTTGGATTATAAAAGTTTGAAGAAACCGTGAAAAGACTGTAAAAGGTTCGTGGTATCTCCTAACATAACTGATGCCGGGTATAGCTCTTTCTCGGGCAGGGCCCGCAGTTGTTGTAGTGGTTAGACTACTCGCCTCCCACCAGGGAGAACCGGGCTCAATTCACGGCGGAGTCTCTCCCGGATATTCGCATGTGAGAATCGTGCCCGACGATGCAGTTGGTCGGCGGGTTTTCTCGGAGCTCTCCCGTTTCCCCCCACCCTTTCATTCCGCCGTCACTCCACACTCACTTCGTTTCACCCTCATCGGATCTCAAGACCTCGATGTCAAGAGCCACCCGAATCTCTTCACTCGCTCGCATCACTCACTCGTTTGGCTATTGACCTATTGTCTTTGTGCGAAGACAAGTCTATTGCGTGAGTGAGCCAATCAGAATTAAGTTTCTCCGATGCTGACAGTTCGTGATTCGCGGACAGGCAGATAAGACGCGTAACAATTCAAAATATCCTATCACAGAACTAAAGTGTTTGGGAACACAATTTATTACTAAAATATTTTCGCGACAAACAGGTAGGCTACCCCTATCCGTAAACCATAGCCTCGTAACGGTTTCTTCGCACTTTCTGAATCAAACTTTTGAAAAAACATACCATATATGACTTGTTTGGTTGTTTGCTAAATATTTCATTTATCACAAGCGTTTTATACGCCTGTTAAAATAAAAGTAATATATTTTTGCTAAAATTAAACGTTTATTTGTATTTTATTTATAAATTAAGATATTTCATGTATAAATAGCATGAATAAAAAAGTGATAAGATAGGTACAGTATGTTGGTAATGCATAAATACTGTTCATGATCAAGTGAGCATTTTGTAAATCAACCTTAGAAAAAATTTACTGCCCCTGCATGCATATATTTTAACGGGCCAACACGCCGGACATCTTAAATGATGTGCTACGCAACATGGCGCTGCAGAGCATGCATTGAATGCAGAGGGAAAATTTTGAGCAGCTGCTATACTCTCTCCGTGTGTGATAAACCTGTTTACAATACTGATTCACATGTACCTTTTTAACTACCTCACGCCTCTCATACACCCTATAATCGCCATTTTGGGTATAAGGAGGAATTTCCGGACATGGATACCTTAGTAAAATATGTTCCATTTCATCTCATGTACCAGCCCTATTAATTTGAAACACTTACTCATTGAAACTCGTCCATTCAAGGTTACTGCCAACTTTTCTGAAGACCTGCTTAAGTTCTACTTCCAGGATATTCCTCCGCCTCATATAAACAAAGCCTAACTAGGGACAGTGCACAGTATTCGTACGCACAGAGTCATAATATTTTGCATAAGAACTACATCGTGCTACCCATTACCATCACACCTATTCGCTTACTATTATATTCATGTTGATTAAACTATTGATAAAATATATGTAGAAGTTCTATTTAACCAAACATAAGATACTTTTATTTTAGCAGAATTATAAAACGCTTGTGATACACTACATATTTGGGAAACAACCAAACCCGTAATTGACGGGGTGATATTTCAAAGGTTTGATTAAAAAAAGTGTGAATCGCGAATAGACTATAGACACAGAGCAGTTCGGAATACAGAAGTGAAACAGACACGTGTATCTCGAGCTCCAGCCGCACATGCCAACATAACGACGGCACAGGACAACAAGATGTTGGAACGCCATATGCCAATCAGCTCCTGGTGAACAACTCGCCAGCCGGTAGACCAGCCAATAGGAAACATTTCGAAGTGCGCAGTAGCCAATCAGATGCAAGGCCCATTCACAGAGCCTCGCACAGCCAGAGAAAGTAAACGCACATCAAAGGAACTGCTACACGTTTCCGTCCCTGTACTTATATTATAACGAATAGTCGTGTGATGAGACAATATAATATATATTCGCCACCTATGAGGTGTAATTTGAGGATCCCCCCCCCCTTTTTTTCTCTTAGTTCAGGGTATAGAACCCGATTCGCCTGACTTATGAATAGAGACAGGTGTTTTTCGCGAAAAGAGTTCAAGATCAGTTGTACTCCAAGACACTTTGTATCATGTGCACCTTCGTAGTTGAATGATTTTTAATGTCACGTGCCTCAAGTGTCTGTCCGCGAATCATGGTCGTTCGGTATCGGAGTACTTTATATTACAATTGCCCCAGTCAAATAAGAACACGTCTTCTCACGTAGACACGCAGCCAATAATCAAAGGAAGCTGTGGTTATGGACGTAGGATGTAGAAGTCTATCGTGGCCATAAATATTTTCGCGAAATACTCCCGATCCTTACTTACGGATTGTCGCTTCACCATTAGGTTTGTGCATTGTCGCTTTATATGTCCTACGGATTGTCGCATCACCATTAGGTTTGTGCATTGTCGCTTTATATATCCTACGGATTGTCGCTTCACCATTAGGTTTGTGCATTGTCGCTTTATATATCCTACGGATTGTCGCTTCACCATTAGGTTTGTGCATTGTCGCTTTATATGTCCTACGGATTGTCGCATTGCAAAAATTGTGGATTGCTTGTCCTTACGCATACCGAAACTTGGCAAACACTTTTTGGCCAGAAACGAATCGTGCGTCATATTCTGTGTGTATACACTATGCAGAGACTATATTTGTAAATCATTTTCGAATGTAGAAACGATATCTTTCCTCTACTATAATGCATATAAGTGCATGGCTGCGAGCTGTATTATTATTACTTTTAAAGTTAACTCCTATGTACTCGTAAGCTTTCCCTGTAATACATATGAACTGGTACATGGAGCAATGGTAATTATGTCCTTACAGATCACGGTCAGCGAGTATATTCATGTAAAAAATACTGATATACTGTAAATACATCACACTTACTCACTTAGTATTAGAGTATACTCTCTGTAGGCAATTTGTCACGAGATACATATTGCGAACAGCAAATAGAAACAAATTATTGAAATTAATAATTGGGTGTAAACAATACGCCCATCTGTCGAAAAGGCAATTATTGTGTGGAGAGGAGGGGGTGAAACCAAGAAGTTTTGCTTAGTACCATCCGAATAAGTACGATAAGTGATTTGGGCAATGGTATAGTCACAGAGCACTTGCGGATAAAGAGGCGACTCACCCGATTATCATACCGCAAACTCCAGCAACCCCGGTGCCGCGGTGGCTGAGTGGTTAGCCTGCTCGCTTTCCATCAATGCTAACCGGGTTCAGTCCCCACCAGCCAGGTCACCTGATTTTCGCATGTGGGAATCGTGCAGGGCGATGCCTTTGGTCGGCGGGTTTTTTCTGGGATCTCCCGTTTCCCCCACCCTTTCATTCCGGCGCTGCTCCACACTCACTTCGTTTCACTCTCATCGGCTCTCAAGACCTCGATGTTAAGGCCAGGCTTCACCATGCATCGGCGTATAGGGAATTAAATGCTAAATTCGGGCAAAGATCTCTCAGTGGTTTTTGTGGTAGTATATTAAACTAAAGATTTTTTTTGTTAGAGAATAAACGCATCTAGATTTTTAAACCTTCCAAATTTTTTAAAATATGAAATGCAGTTTTTAATTTTTTTAAATAAAATTTTTACATTTTATAAATAATAAGAAAGTGAATATAAAATTAAAATATTAAAATTTAAACGGTTTACAAATCTATATGCGTTCAATCTCCAACAAAAAGTCGTTAGTTGAAAATACTACCACAAAAAACGACTGAGAGATACTTGTCCGAATTTAGCATTTAATTCCCTATACGTAGAGACCTGGAAAATTCCCCGGATTCATTTCGGTACAAGCTAGAATGCAAGACACGTGCATTTATATAACTTCGACCATTGGTCCACACAGCGTTTGTCGCCTTTTGGAGAACGCCGGCCCAATCGTTGCCTTCCGCTGTCACAGCAGACAACCAATGTGCAGGTGATTTCTGCATTTTTCTCCATACGACTGTGACATCTAGCCTACAGGTGCAAAATTCTCGTCATTATTTGGCATTAATCTAAACTTCACAGTACTATATATACTCGGGCCGGCGTAGTTTCTCTGTTGGCTGCTGCATAAATGTGAAGCCACCCCCCTTTCAGACCGGACTGCACGTGTTTGGACTAGGCAAAGGTGAAGTGTTTATTTATTGACTCAGAGTTACCCAGGGTGTGCCAGACAAAGTATGGTCCAATGACAAACTTAACGCAACGGTACAGGTGTTTGAAGTTTAACGTGTCCCCAAATAATAACACTAATTTTGCAGGTCTCTGCCTATAGGTAGAGACCAGCAAAATTCGCGTTATTATTTGAGGAAATGTTAAACTTGAAGCTCTTATACCTTTGCAATACGTTTGTCATTGGCCCATTATTTTTTTTCGACACGCCCCGGGTAACTCTGCGCCAATAAGCGAACACCTCACATTCGTGTGCCCCAATCACGTGCAGGTTACTCAGAAAGGGAGTGACTTCACACGTAGGCTGCAGCCAATGGAGAAACGACGCCGGCCCGAGTATACATAGTACTGTGAAGTTTAGATTAATGCCAAGAAATAACGCGAATTTTGCATGGCCCCACCTATAGGTCATCGATCTCGCGAATTTTTTCAGGTCTCTGCATACACCGATGCAAGGCGACGCCTGGCCGAGATCTCTTCATCCATTCGTTCCAGCTAGCCACGCCAGTAGAACGACGTGACCGACCTGCGACACATCGGCACGCCGCGCAGGGCCTAGCTCGTGTGACGTCTGTGTTAGGGGGGCGAAGGGGGGTAAGGAGGGACCGCGGTGCACTGTGTCGGCGTCCTCGCAGACGGCGTCTCACGAGCTATCGTAACGGTGCGACACTTGGCAGACGTCCACTGTCCTGGATCCTGCGACGACTGTCTTCCGCCCGTGGACCCAGCGTGTCCTCGCACGCACTGCGTCCTCGCCCCCGTTGCGTGCACCACATCCGCCTTAAGGCGACTATGTAGCTGCACGTCCAAGGTCAAGCAGCGACGGAGTGATACGGGCGACAGTTGCACCAACGCCTAGCGTCTCATCGCTCCTACGCGCTGTACTGTGTAAATTAGATCTATGACGTAGGCGTTTTATTACACGCGACGAAGTCCCACAGATTAAACTACGTCCGTATATTTGTACTTTTCTCTTGCCGCTTAAGGAAACTGCATAGGCAAGCTTTAGAAAACCGATATCTGACCATTTTCACATTTTTTTTTTCTCCAAGAATACACTTAATATGAAGAAAAAAAAAAAAAAAAAAACACTTTGTTTTTTTAAATAATATTTTCCGACAAAAAGTCATATATCCAGAACTTCTATTTACCGAGACACGCGTTTAGGCGCAAACGACGTTTTCAGATAAATCATTTCAGTGCATAGGACACTTAGGCCATTGGTGCATGAAAGCGCCATATTTATATAATTTGTGTCATAACTTGTTTCACAGCGGATTTTTCAAAATTGCTGGCTCGTCAAGACATAAATAACAACTTTTAGCACCTTCTAACGTTGTTAGATATTCACTGCCGCCATTATTCTCGGAGCGCTGATGGAAGAAAAGAAAGAATTTTTGTTTTCTTATCTGCAATTAGTGCTCCGAGAATAATGGCGGCAGTTAAATATCTAACAACGTAAGAAGGTGCTAAAAGTAGTTATGTACGTCTAGACGAGCCAATAATTTTGAAAAATCCGCTGTGAAACAAGTAATAACAAAATTAAATAAATGTACTGCTTTCATGCACCAGTGGCCTTAAGGGCGTCGTCTCCCTGGCGGTGGAAACGCTTTGCAGTGTGTTTTAAATCCACTTTTTTTTTTTTTTTACGAAACCATTAGACGTGTCCCCATGATACCAATGTACGAAAAGAAAACACATTTGGGGCGAGGTACGTATAATACTATCAATAAATCATCTACATTATAAATGTTTTTCTCGAGCCCTCCGACATAGCTAAAAACGGCTTGTTCACACTGCCGTATCTCATAATTAGAGATGATATAAAATCGCGAACATTTTTTGAGCTAACATATCATATATAACTAGTGATAGGAAAAATTCGCGAGTTCAATGACCTGTAGGTTAGACCCCATAGTAATCTGTATACTCGAGCCTCAAATGTTTGTTCATTGGCTGCTGCCCCATAGAGTAGCCAGTGTTACTTCACACCTGCCAGTATGACACTCGCTACTTGTTTTCTTGCAAGTATGCTATTGGCTCAGAGTCGTCCAGGGCGTGTCTAATAAACTACGATCCAATTGCAAAGTCAACTTCAGTGTACACGTGTTTAACGTCCATCTTGTCCTGAAATGAACTCGTGAAATGTTCCTATCCTTAGCTATTACACGATACCAGATTCCGTAAAATCCTGGGCAAGATCCGCCATAGCGACCGGTATACAGGCTAGTACGGCACCCGTCATGGCATTTCCCGCCTCGTACGGCGAGATTTCGTACCAGGTTTTGGTATTAGACACGTCCTATTTTTCGTGGCAGGTTCCATACCAGGTTTCGTACCTGGCCAATCACATTGCAGTTTCAGAACGTAGGGCGCTCCCCGTGGCTACTACTTGAAACGAGTAGACGAAGAAACCGAAAAGGACGCCTCCATCTTGATTATGCATCCGTGAGGTTGAAACTCTTTCAAATAGATTTAAAATACGACGACGAATGATATTGGAGATGAGAAATTTTAGGTACTGTTTAAAACCGTTCTAAATACTTAACACATTACCTACTGTATAAAAAATGAATTCGAAATGTTTAATATATTTACAAAATGTATATTCATCACCCAAATTTTTTTATGATTAAATTTTACATGCTGATAATATCCCGGTACGTAAAAAAAAAAAACGTGTTTTGAAACCGGTCACTGATTATCGTCAAAATTAAAAATAACACGCTCGTACTCTAGTGACTTCGCCTCATTTTCAAGAAAAAGAATGAAACCATAGTAGAAAGCAATTAATTAATGTAAAAGGCGAACAGTAATATAGCAATATTAAGATGTGTTAGTTAGTTTTTCCATAGACCTATGCAAGTTGCTGACTGGTAGCAGTTCTGCTAATGGGGTTCATATCACACTGCGCGTGTGACAGGACTTGTAGAAGTTTGTACAAGAACCAAGTACGGCTGCAGGTATCGTGTAGTATAGGCTTTACTGCTCATGAGTAGAGACAAGCGAAAATAGCGAAAAATGTTTGAGACTGCATATTTTCTATTACCCTAACTAGTTTATTGTTTCATGATTGGAAGCACAAGGTTTTGACTCGGCTAAGTTGTTCGCAGACCACAATCACGAATGTTCTGCCTTATAGTATCAGAATCCTTATTGGTCCAGTGAAAATGGGTAGTATCTTTATACAAGTATGGCAGCCAATAAGGAAAAAAAAAAAAACTTTCGGATATGTGTATAGTATGTGAATCCTAGCAAATATAGGTTGTTCACGATAAAGTGAGCACTTTTTAAGTCCCTCCCAATATGCATTAACCACTAATAAATAAGCATTAAAGCATTCAATTTTGAGGGTGGTAAAATGTATACACTGCGTTTATTGGTAACAGTGGAATTATTATATTAAAAAGCAGCAGGAAGATGGAAATTGGAAGAAAGGAAAAATTTAGAAGGGCCTTAAAAGGTGCTCACTTTACCGTGAACAGCCTATAGTCTTCTTTCCCCGTGATAAACCACCATCTCTACTGATGAGCGCTGAAATCACTGATGGTTTGTGTTCGCCAGCAGTAATGTAAACGCCAGCAGTAATGTAAACGCCAGCAGTATGTAAACGCCAGCAGTAATGTAAACGCCAGCAGTAATGTAAACGCCAGCAGTAATGTAAACGCCAGCAGTATGTAACGCCAGCAGTAATGTAAACGCCAGCAGTAATGTAAACGCCAGCAGTATGTAAACGCCAGCAGTAATGTAAACGCCAGCAGTAAACAGTAAATATTTTGCTTATCAATAATTTCATCATTTCGAAACGCTTGGCAGTGGTATTTATTAAAATTAAATAAAAGAAATTAAATAATGAATTTAAGAAGTACCATACTTCTTTCTTGAATTAAAAGAATTATTACGCGTAAAAAAAAAAACTATTATTCGTAATTGTTAAGAGTATAGAAAGGCAATTTTTCTAACATATAAATCTGTCTTGAGTTTGTTTTTGTACTGTTTTTGTTCGGTTTTTCAGTAAGAACTATTTTGTTTTTAATGACCCTGCCATATGCGCATTTTAAATATCTCGGAGAACTTAAATCGCCTGCCAAGATCGTGTTTCACTGACACTGTGTAAACTTTGCAGCATCAGTAAACTCATTGCTTTCAGTATTCAATATAGCCTCGCGCAGGGTGCCACCCGGCGGCACGTGGAAACGAGCCAGTGATCATCAGTGTTCGTCAGTGATATCGGAACGATAGATGACGTCACTGAGATCACTGGCCAGTGAAATCAGTTAATAACGGGAGGCGGCCTATGTATAACATGTTCACTGTAAAGTAAGCACTTTTGAGGCCCTAGTTACTTTATCCGTTCAGCCATATTTTAACCTTTAACCACTGTTTAAAATAATTACTACCATGTAAGTAATAAACGTAGTATATATATATATATATATATATATATATATATATATATATATATATATTTCACCGGACTCGGAAGTTGACGTCTAAGGTTAATCCGAACGACAGGGATAAGTAGTTTGGCATGATTGCGTTATTTTTTTTTCTTTATTTACTATTCATAATTTTTATCTGTGAATTTTATTTCGTTTTAGTGGTGGTTTTCTCGGGGACTTCCCGCTTCCCACTTCCCTTCGTTCCGGCCATGATACATACAAAAGGGAATCGTTCTGGACGATACCACTGGCCAGTGTTAAAAAAAAAAAGTTTCTTTAAGGCGACTAGGTGAGTGAAGAGATCTGGGTGGCTCGTGGTCTTGATAGCCAATGAGCGTAAGTATGTAGCATCGCCGGAATGAAGGTGCGCGGGAAACGGGATATCCCCGAGGAAACCCACCACTAGAACGATACCGACTTACGAAACTCCGGAGTGACGCAGCCGGGGATTGAGCCCGGTTCGCCTTGGTGGGAGGCGAGCAGGCTAACCGCTTAGCCACCGTGGCCTCGAGGTAGTTGGAGTTTGCGGTATAGTAATCGGATGAGTCGCCTCTTTATTCGTAAGTACTCTGTGGCCATGCCATAGACCAAATCATCTATCCACCATTTTTACACGCTGTTTAACTGATCCATCAGTCAAAAAGAAACTACTGAGTAGACACTGAAAAAAATGACTGACGAATCAGTGGAAAATGTCACCGAATTAATAAGTGAAGGAAAACTGGCATTTTTTTTCACTGGTTCATCTGTTAAATTCACTGAAGTGACTGTTGGATCAGTCAAATACGTTTGACTGATCGGGACAGTGGAATTTCCACTGATTCAGATTTAGAGTGAGCAAGAAAACTAACCACAGTAGTATACGAGCAGTACCAACTTCAGACGATGTACAAAGTATTGTACTGTGACATCTCGTTCCGTAAATCCAAGATGGCGGGGAGTGATCAACCTTAACGTGAGAGTGCCGTCTCCTTCTCCCTTGGGTACTCCGAGGCTCGGACTGTTGTGCCACAAAGCGGATGTAGGAGAGACTCCCGGACAAAGTGTGACATGTTTCCAAATACCTCGACCTTGGCCAGCAGGCAGGCCGAGTCCTCAACGTCTCACTGGGTGGCATGCGAAGAACCCACACTGAGGGAGCGATGGATGAGACACGCAGCTGTACAGCCTAGTATAGGCTATTCACGGTAAAGTGAGCACTTTTTAAGGCCCTCCAACGTGCATTAACCATTAATACATATTTTTTGATTGCAGCCTGGGATGCTTACTTTTGAGAGTGAGGAAATGTGGACACTGTGGTTATCAGTCACATGGCAGTGCTTATATAAAAAAGAGGCAGAAAGATAAAAATTGGCTCAAATGAAAAATTTAGCAGGGCCTTAAAAAGTGCTCACGTTTCTGTGAATAGCCTATACACACGGGCATCTTTTCTGTACAAGAAAGTGAATATAAAGGCGAACAGGAAATTGAACACCAAAGTGCGTACTAGCTTGTATGCACGGAATTGTGTGATCCATACACACGACACTAGCTGGTGAGCAAGAAAGTGGATGGTTGATGTCAACTATGTATGATTTGGAAGCTGTTTTTTTTGGGCTGTGGGGGTAATTTGTGCATTATTAGGGACAGGTGTTTTTCGCGAGAATATCCCTATTCCTCAACCACAAGTTCCTTAGGTTACTGGCCGCATGTCTACGTGAGAATACATGTTCTTATTGGACTGGGCCAATCGTAATAAAGTACTCCGGTACTGAACATCCATGATTCGCGGATAGATGCTCGAGCCACGTGACATTTAAAATCGTCCAACCACGAAAGCGCATATGAACAAACATGTTTTGGAGCACAACTGGTCTTGAAATGTTTTCGCAAAGAACATCTGTCTCTATGCATTATAAATAGCATCTGTTATAAAAAAAGAATAAAACATTTAGTCCAATCAGACATATTTCAAGCAGTAAATATATACACATGTAGAATATCTACAATCACTCACAGAAAAAAGACAACCCTCTCAATTTTTAAGATTCATACACAGAATTATTTACGATAGTGGGACTATTAAACATTTCATCCTATCAAAAACATTAACATATCTGCTTATTGCCAGCATCAACAAAATATATGTTTTGTTTACATTTGACTTGTATGTACAGACAAGAAAGATGGTGAAAAATAGGACCGTCCCTATCCGGTACCAGCTGGTATACAAGCTCTTGTGTGCTATAGTAACTAGCATACTCGACGGTCGTTCACACGATGCAAGTCGGGGGTGTACAAGAATGTGCTCACTTTCTTGTACAAGAAAGATGCCCGTGTGTACTAGACTTTATACACATTTCACGGTTCACGGAGCCTTTTGAAATAAACTTTTGAAAAATGTCACTGGCCCATGCCTGCATGCATTTTAACGGGCCCTCCTACAGGCGTGCACTCCGAAATGTTGGTAACGACGGGAAGAGATTTTACGTTGTGTGAAAATGATTTCTTACAAAATCTTTTATCTTCATTTTCAACATATATCTGTTATCCGGATTTTTGATTATCCGAATTTCAATTAATCCCTATCAGTACGGATAATCGACTTCCTACTGGAGTTCCATCTCATAAAGCGTAATTAAAAGTGTCACGAGAACATTTGACGATACTGAAATCATTTGTTTCACTTTTTGTATTTTTAACGCATATTAGTGTATGAATGAGCAAAATTGCAAAATATTTACTTTTACCGTAATTTCACAGTTTTTCTTAACCGATGCATGAATAATGTGACCAGGCCCATATCAATGTTAATAATACATGGGGTCACGGAAGCTGAGCGGTTAGCCTGCTCGCCTCCAACCAAGGCGATCCTGGTTCGATCCCCGGCTGGGTCAATCTGGATTTTCGCAAGTAGAAATCGCCCTTTCATTCCGGTGCTACTCCATTCTCACCGCAATCACCCTCATCGGCTCTCAAGACCTCGAGTTTAAGAGCCATCCAAATTTCATCACTCACTTAATATTACATATGGCGTGGGTATACGAAATGTGTATACAAGTAGATCTTAACCAGGGCTTTCAAAAGTGCTCACTTTACCGTGAACAGCCTCTACTATTAATGCGATGGTTGGACGCACATTTTTTGCATGTTTGTTATTGGCTCATTTATCTCCAGGAGGTGTCAAACAACACGTCGACCAATTACAAAAGTAACATGAACGTACAAGTGTGTGAATTCGAACTTGTCCCTACTTGGGCCTCTACTTATGGGTACTTATGAGAAGAGACATGGAAATCTTGCGGATTCATTCTGCAACAAGCTAGACTGCACAACGCTTTGTGTACTCGAGCCTCAGTTAGTTGTTCATTGGCTGATGCTCCAGTTTCACACCAGACCAGGCCGCACGGGATTCGGTAGTGTTTTTCCTTGCTGATTAGTTATTGGCTCAAATGCGTCCAGGGCGTGGCTAACAAACTGCGATCCAATTGGAAATAAAGTTAAATGTAAACGTGTTAAAAGCCTAGCTTGTCCCCAAATGAATTCGCGAAATTTCCAGGTCTCTACTTATGAGCCGTTGATGACGCGAACTCCGCCCGGACACGCCACCAAACTGACGTCACTGACCTGCGACCCGCTCGCCAATCAGCGCCTGGTAACTCACCCGCCAACCGACAGCCCAGCCAATAGGGAACCTCCTTGCAGCTTGCAGTAGCCAAGGTTGAAGGCTCAGGCCGTGTCCGAAATGACGAATTCCTAGTTGTTTTGTAATTTGTCATCTCGTAAGTTTCAGTTAGGTCGTTGTTGACAGTCACATGTTCAGCACTCGTGGCGAGACATCTGTACATTACCACTGAACATATTTAATCTTCATTTAATGTCCATAATGGACTCAAGTCATCATTGGAATGCTGTGATTACGTTAATAAATAAGAATATAACAAATTATGGAATAACGACTTAAAAATTGTTGCGAAATATATAAACAAAGCACAACACTTACTTGCTTTTTTTAAAAATACCTAGTGTATTTTCTGAAGTGCTATTTAAAAAAAATGAAGTTTTAATTACGTTCTCGCATTTGTATTTTGAAGGTCAAAACCAAAATGGCGTTTATTTTAGTCATTTTGTATTTTTGCTAACAATCGCTATATACGAAATACGAACTTACCAAATACCTCGACATTTTCGTTTACAAAATTGGGTCCCGTGATCGTTTTGTCAACAAAATCTGACATTTCGGACTCGGCCTCACCTTCAGAGTTCGCAGCCAATTACCTACATCAGTGGATCGGTCGCGTCATTTAGTCTTTGTATATTTATAAACTTTGTGTCCCGGACGAATTCAAGCCAATAACTAAACTGAAGAAAACAAACACTAAATCCCTTGTTATCTGGTTGGCAGTAAAACTGGAGCATCAGCCATTTCCGGGCATCCACCTGCGCATTTCTCCTTGGCAGCTACCTGCCAGGAAATACGGACAGGGAAATTCTAACACTTTACAGAGATGGAAGTACTTGCTACATTCCGGGAACGGTGACAACCAGTGACAGCGGTGACTTTGTCACTGCTTGTCATCTTCCATAATTTTATTCTTTGTACCTTCTATGCGGACTACTTTGTGTGTAAACAACGGTCTGGATAACATTTAAAACTCGGTTCTCACATAATGTATTTCGGCAGAATTCAGTGTACGGTAGAATCGCCCCAATAGTAATTACCAAACCACTGACATATTTGGAAGCATCTGCTCCAGAATGATACACTCCGCTGCACTATGGATAGAGACGTTCATAGCGAGTTTTACAAGAGAAATAATTTGAAACTGTAAAATAGCCCAAAAATTTATTTCAATTTTAATTTTAAGTGATTTTCCTATATGATAATTTTTTAATGTAGACCTTAATGTAATTAGATATATTTGGGACATTTATATTTTCTATGTTACAGAAACGCAGATATGTATTAATAATAATTTATTTGGTTTGAAATGTAATTTAAGGTTTATATCATAATAATTTCCGATGTCTCGGCTCTGTTTCAACTTGATTTGATGTTTTTTTACGTAATATTTCGGAGTTAGCGGAGCGATGGCATTCAAAATAATTTGAAAGACTGAAGAGTACTTTATTAAAGACAACTCTCTTTGCTTAAGCACCTCAACTATTTAAATAATACAAACAATATATAGGTTGTTCACGGTAAACTGAACACTTTTGAAAGCCCTGCTTAGGATCCAATTCTCTCGTTACATTGTATCCTTCCGCCTTATGTAAATTTAAGCGGAATCTCTAGTAAACAAAATGTTTAATGCTTCAAGGTTATTTCTGGCTGTAAGGAAGCAATGCGATAGGCCTTCCCAAGGCTGAGCTGTGTTGTTCTCGGGAAGCTGAATTTCTCATGAGCTATATCTGCAACAGCAGGATGGTATTACGCACGAGGAAATCCAATGCGTTAAACTACAGACGCATAGGAACAATCAGTAAACCCTTCGTATTTATTTCCAGAGGCTGCTGACGGTAAACTGAGCAGTTCTGAAATCCCTGCTAAAGATCCACTTGTATGCACATTGTGTATTCTTCCGCTGCATGAAGAATTAACATTAACTGCTCTATATTAGTAGGTAGAGAGATACTAGTAGAGAGTGGGCGGGAACTGAGACCGCTAATTGGCCGTTGACGTTCTTAAATAGTTTCCCGCCTAGTAACAAGTTTCCTGACTAGTAACGCAGCTACGTCAGGGGCGAGAGGAATGTGTGTACGGGGGCAGGAAATGGCGGCTTGGATTATTGCCGCGTCATATACCCCGCCTACTTCCGTAAGCCAGACCATGGTGCGCATATAGAGGTGTGTCATTGCGCACGCCGCGTGTGACGCCACGTTGTGCGCACTCGTACGCAGCCAGCACACACTCTCCCGGTGTGCTGACAATCACAACTGCGTATGACGTCAGGAGTGCACCAAAGGCGACGTATTTCCTCCACCTAGTGGACGTGAATTTCAACTCACAGCAACTCGACTTACGCACCGTCAGTCTTAACCCTTTTAGACGCACTTTAATCGACTGCTTCAGGTGCTGCAAACAATACATTTTATGATGCGTGCTGTACCTAAGTCAACACAACACTTGTTTCGTCGTTTCAGCCAATGAGTTATAAACTTTAAGTTCGGCCACAGTTATATGAACCAGTCATAACCTGGACAAGTAAGACGGTTTGCTAATCATTTGCCCACAGGTAAGATCATTAACCACCAGTAGGTTTTGATTTGTTGGCTGGATCCTCGTGCACATGGAGCCTGCTATGGTGTAGTGATTGTACTATTCGCTTCCTACCAAGGCGAACCTCGGCCCTAGCGGTTACACTCTCAATATGCATCAGTGAGAATTGTACTGTTTCAATCAGTCAACAGTACCTGACTGATGTAACAGACACTTCAGTGAATTTACCTGATGGATCGGTGATAAATTCCAGTTTTACTTCACTTATTGATAGGGATAGGAATATTTCGCGAGTTCATTTCAGGAGAAGATGAACGTTAAACACGTGTACACGGAAGTTGACTTTGCAGTTGGATCGTAGTTTATTAGACACGCCCTGGACGACTCTGAGCCAATAGCAGACTTGCAAGGAAACAAGTAGTGAGTGTCGTACTGACAGGTGTGAAGTAACACTGGCTACTCTATGGGGCAGCAGCCAATGAACAAACATCTGAGACTCTATACGCATCACTGTAGATTCTAGCCTACGGGTCATTGAACTCGAGAATCTTCCTATCCCTACCTATTGATTAAAAGATATTTCCCACTAATTCATCAGTAGGGACACCCGAATTTCGAGGAAAGATTTCCGCACATGCTATATGTCAGTACTCTACAGCAGTACCAGCAGTTCTCGTTTCCTTATTGTAAGAAAACATTTTCCTACTCGGTTGGCCAATCAGAGTTAGGTAACTGCAATACTGTACGTCTGTGATTCGCCCGCACGCACATAAGACTCGTACAACGGTAAACCATCCAATCACGATAGTGTATCCGAGCCAAAGTGTTGTGAAGTGTAACTGGTCGTGAAATCTTTTCGCGAAGTTCGGGTGTCCCCATTCATCAGTCATTATATTTCACTGTTTTTCAGTGGTTTGTTTTTTGACGGATGGATCAGTTAAACAGCGTGTAAATATGGCAGTTGAATAATGTGTATCGAGTTAAATAACAACGAATAAACTAATAAAACCAATACAAAATACTTTCTAAAATGGGTCTCGTATTTCAAAACGCCATTTTACGAGGCAATATGAACATTCAGCCTTTCATTCCGGTTTTAACGTCTTTCATTTCGCTTTCATGTAATCATCGCAGCGCTCTGTTTGAAGGTTTAAACTGCATATAATGTCGTGAAGAAAGTGCACTCATGTATTCTGTTCGATTTAACAGTCCTAACGGTACCAATTAGTCCCAGAAACGAAAAGTAAGGACATGCAATTTAAATCTCCACGATCATTTCCTTTCACTTTTCAACTTGATTTGGTCAATTGTAAGTACACGCCTAAAAGTGAAATGGTTGGGGTGTGTGAGTTCAATCTGGGTCACCGTACAGAATTTTTTACTTTTTTAAATTACGGTAAATTATGCAATATAAATAGCAAACTATTGTAAATATGTTTATTTATGGTAATTATTTGGTAAAATTCAATAAAATCAATATTTAATTCGCCACCGTAGTCAGCCGTCACTTATTCAATCAGTGAAATTCTTTCACGTCATTAATTCAGTCAGTGAAAATTACAACTTACGATTGGCTGCTATAACGTCTTCCATGACTTATGCTTAGGGACACCCGAATTCCGCGAAAAGATTTCACATCCAGTTGTATTTCACAACATTTTAGATTAGATCCACTTTCGTGCACGCGAATCACAGACGTGCAGTATTGAAGTTATAGGCTGTTCACAGTAAAGTGAGCACTTTTTAAGGCCCTTCTAAATTCTTCCTTTCATCCCATTTCCAACTTCCTGCGGGGTTTTTTTTTTTTTTTTTTTATATATAATCCCTGTATTGTGACCAATAAACACAATGTGTACATTTCACCACGCTCAAAATTTAATACCTGCGACTGCAAGAAGATATAGTTAAAAGGGGTAAATGTCTATTGGGAGGGCCTTAAAAAATCGCTCACTTGACCGTGAGCAGCCTATAGAGTGAAGTATCGCCTCGCGCAGAGGCGCTATGCGCAGCACTTGGTCGGACAGCGACACTGCAGCGGCCGTGCTGCGACCAGCTCAGCGGTACGTCATACCAACAACAGTTTGTCGCCATCTTGACTGAGACATAGTGGCAGCCCTCGCCAGGAACCGGTTGCAGCTCGCACGAGCCCGTGTGAAGCCTCAACTTTATTTATCACGCGCGCGGACCGGTGCTTGCGGTAATACATTAGGCAAACTGCAAATACAGTTACAGAAACATGAGGAATTCGCGGGTTCAAAGACCTGTCGCTTGGCTACGGACTTCGCCGTCCTCTGTGTGCTTGACATAGGGAGTGAGTGAAGAGATTTTGGGCGACTCTTAACACTTTGTAGACTACGGTCGGGTGTAGCTCGAGCAAAGCTAATTAATAGAGACCTGCAAAATTCGCGTTATTATTTGAGCTCACGTTTAACTTCAAACTCTTTTACCTTTGCAACGCGTTTGTCACTGGACCATATTTCAATTGACACGCCATGGGTAAACCTGCACCAATAAATTAACCCTTCACGATTGCGTGCCCCAATCACGGGCAGTGCAGACAGAGAGGGCGTGGCCTCACATCTATGCTGCAGCCAATGGAAAAACGACTCTAACTCCGGTATATATATATATATATATATATATATATATATATATATATATATATATATATATATATATATATATATATATATATATATATATATATATATATATATATATATATCACAGTGACGTTCAGCCTGATGCCAAATATTAACGCAAATTTTGCATGTCTCTACTAATTAGAAAATATTTTTATTGTTCTGAACAAAACTCGCGTGGATGTGCAGTCTTTGTTCGACTAATGTTTAACATGACCTCACAAGAACACAATAGCGCAATAACAATGATACTGCTAACGACAGAATTTTTTTTACAGCTACACAGAGGGACATGATTGATTGTCAATTCCTTTATACGGTAAAGGACATTTTATTGGGTAAAAATCAGCTCGGCTCTCCATTGGTTGATGACCGGCCAATAATGAACGCTGTAAAGTACAGGGTAGTGTCTGGTGTGGTATGGACCAATAGGACGATGGTGAGTTCTAACGCAGACACCAACAGAACCGGTGTTCTTGCAGTAGCGGGTGGATATAGGTGACTCACTTCTTATTTGTCTTAAATGCGTGTGTAGACCTCAATGTGTTAATCCTTTCACGCCCGTTGTAGACAGTCGTCTGCATGTTTCACAGGAAGCCGATAATGTACTCTGCGAGACTCTGTGCGTAATGGTATTCTCTGCAAGTAACAGATACGTAGACCTTGCTACTGCGTTACATTATGATAAGTTCATATCTCTGACCACCAAATACAAAGACTACAGCAGCTGTATCCACTACTGTGAGAACACCGGTTCTGTTAGTGTATGTTCCAACGCTAATTCACACTACTGCTTCCTGCTTGCTACTGGCTCACAGATAAACGAGGCGTGTCCAAACAACTGCCGTACATTCACAATGGAGGGAGAAAACACCAAGTGTTTGAAGTTTACCTTGTCGTCAAATGAATTCGCGAAATACTCGGTGGCGCCACAGTAACGATTACGTTTTGTAAGTGCCCAGACCTCTATAGGCTATTCATGGTAAAGTGAACACTTTTTAAGGCCATGCATAATTTTTCCTCTCGCTCAGTTTCTATATTTCCGCCACTTTTTAATATAAACATTGCC
This sequence comes from Dryococelus australis, assembly GCA_029891345.1. Taxonomy (NCBI): domain Eukaryota; kingdom Metazoa; phylum Arthropoda; class Insecta; order Phasmatodea; family Phasmatidae; genus Dryococelus; species Dryococelus australis. The sequence continues at coordinate 191,190,880 of CM056998.1, read as the reverse complement.
ATGTAACTAAAATGGAGAGTGTAAACATTTCACTTCTCTCAAAGGTTGACGCCCGAGTCTGCGATAGAATACGTTTCTGCAATAGGATACATTTATTAGAGGTCAATACATGGAAGGGCCTTAAAAAGCGCTCACTTGATCGTGGAACAGCCTGTATCAGAGTTGTGCTCCGACATCGTATTATTTTATACTAGCACGAAACTCCGTTCGACTTGTAGACAGTACGGATCACCGGATTTTCGCAAGTGGGAATCGTGCCGGACGGTGCCGTGGAACTGTGGGTTTTCTCGGGGATATTCCGTTTCTCCCGCCCCTTCATTCCGGCAGTCAGCATCGGAAAAACTTAATTCTGATTGGCTCACTCGTGTAAAAGACTCGCTTCACACAAAGTCAAGCGGCCAATAGCCAAACGAAGACTGCAAAAGAGCACACAGGATATTGAAGTGTAGCCTATGTGTAAATGTTCTCTCGAAAAACAGTTGGCCCTGTCCTTATGCTGTAGATTTTGTGTTCTGTCATCAGTGATACGTAGGGATAGGGACATTTTGCGAGTTCATTTCAGGACAAGGTAGAAGTCAAATACGTGTACACTGATGTTCAGTTTGCAGTTGGATCGTAGTTTATTGGACACGCCCTGGACGACTCTTAGCCAATAGCAGACTTGCAAGGAAACAAGTAGTGAATCCCATACTGCCAGGTGTGCAGTAACACTGTCTACTCTCTGAGGCAGCAGCCAGAGATCAAACAGCTGAGTCTTGAGTATACGCATGACTATGGAGTCTAGCCTATGGGTCATTGAACTCGTGAAATTTTCCTATCCCTAGTGATACGTAGGGACACCCGAACTTCGCGAAAACGATTTCCGCAAATATAAAAAGTTCGAAACACTACGGCATACCAGCAGTTTTCTTATGCTTATTGTCAGTGTATTTTTTTGAGAAGACCTTTTCCTACTTGCCTGGCCAATCAGAATTAGGCACCTCTATTTCTATATGTCTGTGATTCGCGTGCACACACATAAGACGCGCAACACGGAAATAACCAAATCACGAATGTGGATTTGAGCTAAAGTGTTGTGAAATACACATGGTTTTGAAATCATTTCCCTAGTGATGTGAACCAGTCCTAACTAGAGCCACCTGTTTCTCGCGAAAATATTTACGCGGAGGCTAGACTTCAATATCCTATGTGCACACATGCAGTCTTCATTAGGCTATTGGCCGCTTTTTTTTGTGTGAAGACAGTCTGTTACATGAGTGAGCCAATCAGAATTATGTTTCTCCGATACTGACCGCCATTTATTCGCAGGCAGACAGATAAGACACGTAACACTTCAAATGATAGACTCACGAAAGTGATTCTGATGTAAAGTGCGTTGGAACACAACTTGTCTTGAAATATTTTCGCGAAAAACAGGTGCCCCTAGCTATAACTAGAGATCTGGAAATTTCGAGGATACATTTGACAACAAGCTAGACTCACCAGTCCTTTGTGTACTCGAGCCTCAGTTAGTTGTTCATTGGCTGTTGCTCCAGTTTGATCCCTGACCAGGTAGCACGAGATTTTGTCCTTATTTTCCCTACAGGTTCGTTATTGGTCGAAAGTCGTGCGGGGCGTGTCTAACAAACTGTGGTCCAATGGAAGCGAAACTTCGTGGTACATGCGGATTCAGTTTAACATGTCCTCAATTTAACTCGCGAAATTCTCGGTTCTCTAGTCATAACACCAAGCAGTAGCAATGTTTACGAATCAGCTATCCACAGGGAAGATCATTGCGCATTATTAGTAGGGATAGGAAATTTCCCCAAGTTCAATTACCTGTAGACTAGACTCCAAAGTCCTGTGTACACTCGATCCTCAGATGTGTGATAATTTTGTTCTGACTTAGAAGTCAGCCAATATAAATATTATACTAAAGTAATACAGGTGACTCCGCCTGGCTATAAGAGCCTTTAAGTGGACTAGGGGCTTGTAGAATACAAAGGTGGGGATCTCCTTAAACGTCTTTATATATATAAATATATCTTGCAACCCTCAAGATAGCAACACTTTACAATATATTTATTATGTTTAAACGGGAGAGCAATACTTTATATTAATAATAATACTGTTATGCAAAGCCACTCTGTTAATTAACTTATTATTGTCCTTACGACGTATATCCGGAACCGTTTCACCTTAAGGTGGTTTAAGATCCCGCCATCTTGGATTTTCGCTATTTTTGTCATAAGTTCCATTTAAGAACATTTAGTGAAATTTTTTGCACATGACATAAATAAAGACCTGCAAAATTCGTGTTATTATTTGGCGTCGTTTCTCTATTGGCTGCAGCATAAATGTGAAGCCACCCCCTTTCCGACTGGACTGCACGTGTTTGGACTAGACAAATGTGAAGTGTTTATTTATTGGCTTAGAGTTACCCAGGGCGTGTCAAACAAAGTATGGTCCAATGACAAACTAATCGCCAAGGTACATGTGTTTGAAGTTTAACGTGTCCCCTAATAATAACACGAATTTTGCAGGTCACTAAACACAAATAATAGCTCCTTTAAGCTTAATCAACATATCAAATTTCTGTATAATTTATTATTTTTTCACTAGCCTTTAAAGGCAACAAATAAATAATTTATTCTTGCTTTCGGTTACAGAAATGGACCTGGCAACAATAATCTACCTATACATGTTTTAGGACATGTGCAATGTAATGCCCTACTCTTTGTCAAAGACCAAAATAAAATGCAAAATCTGTGATGCAATTCACGACGAAAATTCCAAAAATCCAAGATGTTGGGGACTGATCCACCTTAAATATGTTGCCGAAGGCTTCGTCCCTCGACGTATCGCAATGGCGGTTCGGCACACCCATCTCGTTGCCTTTGTTGAGGTCGGCCACTGGCTGACGTCCAGACAGCGCCCTCACGCTTCTAGCAGACGTCTGGCTACGCAACGAGCCTCGCGCTGCCCTATAGTTTATAACCACCGTTTGACGCAATCCCTCGTGTCCTGCTTTCCCGCACCTCCGTTACCTAAGGGTGGGTTCAGCCCGCTAAAATTTGCTGCTGCTCCAGAGAGTAGAAAGTGTTACTAAAGGCTGTTCACGTTCAAGTGAGCACTTTAGAAATCAAGCTTACTAAAAGTCACTGCTCCTACTTGCATATATTGTAACGGGCGCATTGAGTGACATGCGCCCTGTAAGGTTGGTAACGATGGAGGGAAAGTAGTTCCATATCTTAAAGTAAAATAAAAAGTGCTAAGTACCATTTGTGATAACTTAAAATATTTTCATTGCTTTCTGTTTTTTTTTAATGCAGCCAAATGTGAAAAATGAGCAGGTTTTTAAAATAATTACTTTTCTAATAATTCCGGGGCTTCTCTTGACTGACGCATGAATAAAGTTATGGGACCCATGGCAATGTTAATTTTAACATAATGCGGAAGAACAAACAACGTATATACAAGTAGATCTTAAGCAGAGCTTTCAAAAGTGCTCGTTTTACCGTGAACAGCCTATACACACTTGACAGTATGGCACTCGCCACTTATTTCCTTGCAAGTCTGTTATTGGCTCAGAGTCGTCCAGGGCGTGTCTAATGAACTGTGATCCAATTGCAAAGGTGGCTTAAGTGTACACGTGTTGGACATCTATCTCGTCCTCAAATGAATTCGCGAAATTTTTTATCCCTAAATATGATGGCCACCTGTTTATCTCAAAAAGATTTACGCAGATGCAAAGACTTCAATATCCTATGTGCACACTTGCAGTCTTCGTTTGGCTATTGGCAGCGTTTATTTGCGTGAAGACAGTCTGTTACATTAGGGACCCAATCAGAATTAAGTTTATCCCATGCTGACTGTCCGTGATTGGTGGGCAGATAGATAAGACGAGTAACAATTCAAATGATCCAATTACTAAAGTGTTTTGGGACACAACTTGTCCTGAAATCTTTCCGCGAGAAACAGGTACCACTAGGCATGATAAGGGACAGGTGTATTTCGCGAAAATATTTATGGCCCATGCTAGACTTCAACATCCTAGATCCAATACCACAACTTCGTTTGGTTATTGGTTCTCGTGTCTACGTGAGAAGACATGTTCATATTTGACCGGGGCCAGTCGTAATAAAGTACTCCTATAGTGAACGTCCATGATTCGCGGACATACACTCGAGGCACGTGACATTTAACATCATCCAACATCGAAAGTGAATATGAACAAAAGTGTTTTGGAGTACAACTGGTCTTGAAATTTTTTCGCGGAAAACGCCTTGTCCCTAAGCGTGATGCCTCTAAGATAGAGTCTCGCAATAATGTAAACCTCCTCTGCAACATGTAGACAATTGTCTGCACTGGGCGTGAAAGGGTTTAAGGCGGGTGCAGAGTGCGTGTAGTGTAGTACATATTGTGGCGCGTGTTGTCAGGTGGCGCTGGTGTGGCTGGGGCGCGCTGCCAGGACAGGACGTCTCTTGGGCTCCGAGTGCAGGGCAGACCGGGAGTGCTTCAGTGGCGTCAAGCACAGCCGCTGTCACCTGGGCCGCTGCGGTTGTGAACCTTACTACGCACCCTACAACAACACCAAGTGCCTCGAGTGTGAGTATAGCCCCTCCCCTCCCCTCCTACCCTCCTCCCACCACCACTATTTGAATCTTCTTGGCTGTTGAACCTTTACAGCACATTGATCATGTCTAGAGACTTGCGAAATTCGCGTTATTAATAGGGCTGGGAAGATTTCGCGAGTTCAATGACCCGTAGGCTAGACTCCACAATCCTGTGTATACTCAACCCTCAGTTGTTTGATCACTGGCTGCTGCCTCAGACAGTAGACAGTGTTACTCCACACCTGGCAGTATGGGATTCACTGCTTGTTTCCTTACAAGTCCGCTATTGGCTCAGAGTCGCCCAGGGCGTGTCTAATAAACTACGATCCAACTGCAAACTGAACATCAGTGTACACGTGTTTTACGTCTACCTTGTCCTGAAATGAACTCGTCAAATGTTTCTATCCCTAATTATAAGGCAGTGGAGTCTTTCACGTCACCGAAAGAAAGCACGTATTTGGCAGGTCTGTGACCATGTCAAGAGAGTGGAGAGATAAAGGCGGCTCTCAAGAGCAGGATGGGCCCCTGCGTTATTTTTTTTTGTGAAATAGTTATTTGCGCGAATACGCGTATCTCGTCAAATAAATGTTCTGCAAATATAAATTCTTGTCAGAAAACATTAAAAAACAATTATATATGCCCCAGTTTTTTTTACTTTTGTCATATTAAGAGTATTCTCGGAGAAAAAAAATCGTGAAAATGGTCAAATATCGCATTTTTAAAGCTTGCCAATGCAGTTTACTTAAGCGGCAAGAGAAAAGTACAAATATACGGGCGTAGTTTAATCTGTGGGCTTTCATCGCGTGCAATAAAACCCTTATGTAACAGATTTTATTTGCACGGTACAGCGTCACGACGGAAACACTGCACGCCTTGCGTGTAGGGGCGATGAGGCACTAGTTGTGCGTGTTAGGGTCGCCCGTATCGCTCTCCTCGTCTCTTGAACTTGAACGGGGTTTGGGGGGGGGGGGGAAGATTCCACCCCACTCTTAACTTCGTAGTCTTGAGAGCTGATGAGGGTGGAGCGAGGTGAGTATGGAGCGGCACCGGAATACGAGTGCAGGGGAAACTGGATATCCCCTAGAAAACACACCGATCTGCGGCGATTTGCCTGGGGGGGAGGGGAGGGGAGTAGTCTGACCACCACACCACCGCGGCCCCCTTAGCTTGTTCATGGTTTTTAAATAAAGATATTCCGATCTTACCCTTGTAGCGAACTAGCTGTTGACTTCACATAGCAGTATAGACATAACTGCTGAACTTCGAAATCGTATTTACTTAACAGTATTGATGTTGCCAAATGTTGGCAGAGTAAAAATTGTGAAGTAATTATGAGTAGGGACCTAAAGAATTCGCCAGTTCACTGACCTATAGGTTAGACTCCACATTCTTGTGTACAATCATACAGATATCAATTACCCATAACAGTGGGGGGGGGGGGGTGATGATTGGGCCTACAATTTGTTGCTTGTTCATTATTGGCTCAGGATTGCATATGAGGTGTCAAACAGTGCATGGACCAATTACAAAAGTAAAATGAACGTACGAGTTTTTCAATTCTAGCTTGTGAAATGAATCCGCGAATTTTTCAGGTCTCTAATTATGAGTTCGTAGTTTCCTTTCCTTTCATTGACTGTACTTAAGTGTAAGATCAACAACGTCAGCCCATTCATTGTTATGTCCGACTTTTTCCGAAGTCATGCCAAAGGTCTACTTACAGGATATTCATCCGCCTTATGCAGAAAAAACCTTAACCGTGCCTATAATATTACACCAAAGAGTCAACGCGCCGCGTTCGTGAGCACTCAGGGTAATAATATTTTTCATGAGAACTGTTTATTATTACTTTAATTTTGATAGAAGTATAAGACATTTATGATACACTACGAATTTAGCAAACAACCAAAAACGCCATACTTGGAATGGTTTTTCAAATATTTTATTTAAAAATGCGTAAATTTATGCCCCGAATACACTATACATACAAATGAAGGAAAACAGGCAATTCAATGGAAATTTTATTGTATTAATATTACGATTCATTAACAATAATTTGTAACTACATGCTGTTCACGGTAAAATGAGCATTTTTGAAAGTTCTGCTAAAGATCTACTTGAATGTACGCTGTGTATTATTCCGCCTTATGTAAAATTAATATTGCCATCGGCCTCATAACTTTATTCATGCGCCGATCAAGTTAAACTTGAAATTATTAGGAAAGCAAATATTATACAAATGTGTCCATTTTTACACTTAGACGCATTAAAAAAAAACAGAGAGCTAAAGTAATAATTTAAATTATCACAAATGGTTACCTAACACTTTTTATTCGATGTTAAGATACGGAACTATTTTCCATCCATCGTTACCAACTTTACTGAGCAAATGTCACCCACTGCGCCTATTAAAATATGTGCATTCAGGGGCAGAAACATTTTTCTAATGTTAATTTCTAAAGTGCTTGCTTTATCGTGAACAGCCTTTATATGTACGTTGCGACTTCGCCCTACCCGAGTTAAAATTATTCGTATATTTGTTTGGCAGATAAAACGAAAAGAACAATTATTTCTTTACGATGGCTGGGAATTTTCTGTTCGGCAAATCGAAATTATTTTATAATGGTTTTTTTTTTCTGCGGGTACACACACCTGGAGTTCGTATTGGTAATTGGCTGGATTGGGTGTTGTGGCAGATAGAGATTTAACGGAAGTGTTTTTCTGTGGTTATTGCCTTTACCTCTCTACCCCCCTCGTCCTCCCTTACCCAAATTTTGAAAAATCCACATTTAGGCACTTGTGTTTAGTACTGTGACGCACGAATCACATTCATATCATATCGGGTTCAAGATATATTGAATATTCAGCGAAAATTTATTTTATTAGTTATCGTACGTTAAGCGACCACATTTCGGAAATTCCTAACGTAATGAACACCTACGCCCTAAGTGTAATCCTCGTCTCGAGTTTCCTGTTTCTTAGTCCAGTGGAGTGAACTGTGCGTGGACGAGTCAATCAGTCAAACAGTCTGTTAGTGAGGACACTATTTACATGTAGAGATATCGTAAACAGTCATAGATCAGCATGGGTCAACGACAAATTACGAATACAATACGATGTTAACGTGATCTTAGTGTATTTATGATACATTATAAAAAAAATGGTCTAATTCTACACGAAATGTATGTGGCAGCAGTGTATCCCCTGATATCGGTGTTATTTTACACCACTTCCAAGTAAATTTATGCTACAAATTAGTAAAATAGCATATACTTTGTACAAATAACTTTATATAGAATGGTGTAATATACTATTACTATGTAGCAGAAAATAAACTGCAACATTCGTGTATTTTCTCTCCACAGTAAGTAAATTGAGACAGACATCGCAAATGTAATTTCACCACTGTGTATATGTATATTCTCACTGACAAATAGGTGAAATCGCAGATTCAGTGTAATTGTAATCACACAATTCCTGTACATTTTCCACTGTTTTACCAAGCAATTTTACCGTCAGCACATGTCCTTTTACAACTGTGTCATGTGAATTTCCATCCTTTGTATGTGTATTTTTATAATCGTCGTGTTATTTTACTCCGTTTTGTAAATTGGTAGTTTAATAGAGGATGCTCATACAAATACAACGACCTCGTAACAGTAAAAATACATAGCTTAAGGTTTTACTACAGCGAGTGGGTGCATTTTAAAGCCAATCATTCATGTATTTTCACCAAAGACATGTAGTACTCTCTGGATTGTTAAGAACACTTGTGTAAAATTACACGTACTGTAGTTGTATCAAATTATACATACAAAATGTAAAATTCCCAAAAATATTTATGTGTAAATTTAGAGTGATTTTTTTTGCAGTGTAGCCTGGCGACAGATTTTGTACCCAGTGTGGAGTATTGCAATTGTAGACATGTACGTCCGCGCGCGTATAGATGTGACGTCACCTACGCAGCACAAGTTTGTGGACAATGGTCAATAGCGAGTGTAGTCGGCCTTTACAAGTGCCTCCTCGACATCCAGTTGGTTTGACTAGAGGGGATGAGTACCTACTAGCAAAAGTTATTGCAATCCTGCAATATTTCTCTAACAACGCGACCTAAAATGGGATGTTATGAAGGGTTTTCAGTTGTTTACCTTTAGGGCCGTATGCCGTACTAAGGACAGGTATGTCAAATGGTCTTGATGATGGTGTACCATATGATCCCGTAGATGTATAGGAAGGAAACTGTCTCTACTGCCACTAGAAACTAAGACAAATTGACATCACTTGTTTCGAATCGTACGTTCTGTCGCATTAAGTGAGGTAGTGGTACTTAATTTTTTTTTTTTTTAAGTTTAGAAATTTTACCATCCATTAATATTTAATAGTTATCCTTGTAGATTTTCTGCCGAGTTACAGTGACGAGTTCGTGAGCGAAAATCCACATCTATTGCCACGTGTGTGTTGGTTGATGGCGTATGTGATGTTACATTAACGAAATAACTCTATTAACAACAACATGCCATATGCTGTTCACGGTAAAATGAGCACTTTTGAAAACCCTCCTTGAGATATACTTGTAAGCACGTTGTTTATTCTTCCGCCTTATGTAAAATTAACATTACCATGAGCCTCATCGCATTATCCGTACATCGGTCGAGTGAAACTGTGAAATTATTAGAAAGGAAAATATTTTACAAATCTGTTCGTTTTTACAATTCGACGCGTTAATAAAACTGAAAACGAAGCGAGATAATTTATGTTACCACAAATTGTTACCCAACAATTTTTTTATTCTACGTTAAGATATGGAACAATTTCTAGACTATCGATACCAACTTTACTGGCCGCATGTCACTCAGTGCGCCCGTCGAAGTAAATGCAGGCAGGGGCAGTGAATTTTTTCTAAGGTTGATTTAAAAATGATCACTTTATCGTGAACAGCCTTTACAAAAGCATTCCCTAATAAACACGTCTTGTCCGACTTGAGTTAACGTCAGCCAGTCTCGCCTACAGCACAACTTCTTCAAGATGCACGCTAGCAGTAGCTTGTACAGTCTCACAAATATGTTATGTTTATTACTGACTAGCCAAGACTATCTGATAAGCGTTTGGTAGTAGTTCTCTGTCTTATAAACACGGAACGAATGATCACTTTTACAATTTACTCTGTGCTAACATAAAATACAACTTCGCGTGCGAAGTGTGAGTGTTGCTTGGCTATACTCTGTTCGTGGTAATTTCGAATTTTGTTAATCAAACCCTTAAAAAATGCATCTCATGTATGACGTGTTTGGTTGTTTCCTGAACATGTCGTATAACACAAGCTTTTCATACGCTACTTCTGTTAGCACACAATTATTTAATTTATGGCTTATTTTGACTTTTACTTAGGCAATATTTCATTTACAAATTTTATCTTTATTTTGTAATCAATACGATTAAAAACAGGGAGAAAATAGGTGTGTTGTTAATGCCTATTAAGGAAAAGTTCTCATGAAAAATATTATTAAATCGAGTGTGCATGGATACGGAGGAATATTCCGAAAGTAGACCTTCATAATGGATTCAGAAAATTTGGAAGTTACCGTGAATGAATTGCAGATAATCGCGTACATTGAGTCTGACGTGAGAAACATTCTTTTCTCTATTACATATTAAAATTATATTCTAAACACAAAACTCGTAAGATTCTTTCCAATATAGTCGTTGATTGGAACATTATGTATTGATTGAATTATTACAAAGTATCTTGTATAAAGTATTTTGAATAACACTATGCAAGTTGCGAGAGTCTACAACACGCAGTTTTAGCAGTTGTATACATTTGTAGCATACGAGACCATGTTTTCTTTCTATGACACTGAAAGAAAAATTACTATTCAAAATACTTGATTAACCCTTTGAGGAGCATGTACGTACATATTCGGGGCTACGTTTATATGGAAATGTCTTTACTGTTGAAGACTAAACCCGCAATTTTATACATTTAATGTTTTGCAGAACAAGACAAGACAGGACAAGATAGACGTCAAACACGTGTATACTAAAGTTGGTTTTTGCAATTTGATAGAAGTTTGTTAGACACACCCTGGACGACTCTGAGCCAATAGCAGACTTGCAAGGAAACTAGTAGTGAGTGTCGTACTGGCAGGTGTGAAGTAACACTGGCTACTCCATGGGGCAGCAGCCAATGAACAAACATCTGAGACTCGATTATACGCATGACTGTGGAATCTAGCCTACAGGTAATTGAAATCGCGAATTTTTTCTATCCCTACCAATAGGACTATAGTAAGTGGAAATACAGCTACCTGTGGAACTGTTGTTGCTGCGGTGGAAAATACAGACAACTCACTCCAACCTTGTCTTTAATGGCAATAAATTTGTACCATCCCCAAAGGGTTAATATTGTTACACGCTCGCAGCTTTGAACGCGCGGGCGGAAGAAAAGTAACATGATGGAGGGCGGCGAGTGACTAATGAATGACAGTAGAGTGATAATCCTATCAGGGTGTTTACTCACAAAGTGTGCCACCCCGCATTATTCCGCCTGGTCCGGTCATAAACCTTTTACGTCTCGCGCGCTCCTGACCTACAGCAGACTGAATTTCTACGTTTATCTGAGGAATGCTCTAGTGGTTTACAGCCCTAGTTTCTCTCAGCGTGACTCGGGGTGCGGCAAACCTTCCAGGTCAAGGCCAACGGCTATAAAAGCTCGTCGGGCCTCCGAGCCGAGTGTTTGTGAGAGTCGGGAGTCTGGGTGATTGTGTGACGTTAATCGATAGACGACGAGCTAGAAGGGCAGAGAGTAGCGCCGGAAGAGACCAGTGAGAGGAGAATATGTGACTGCGAGCATCAGATCAGTGAAGAGTGCGACTAGCAGGCGGGACTATTGGACTGGATGCATGAGTGAAAGACGTTACAAATGATAGCAGCAGACAAAATGAACGTGTGTTAATTATGGGTATGGGTTAGTTTACTATAACCAATCGGAGATATTAAGAAGGATGTTAGTCAGAGTTATTGTTGTATCGTATAGGTTTTTAACGTTCCCCGGTTTTATGTTTGATAGCTTAACAGGGATGGCTTACAGACTAACTTCTAACCTAACTTAAATTAACATTCATGCCATTCCCGGGATTCAAACCCAGAGCCTCTCGCACCCCAGATTGGTGGTACACCAACCGACTGCGCAACGGGAGAGAAGTATACATACATCTCAAAGAATAGGTTTACAAATCAGGTACATAACCTATAATCCAAACCATGCTGTTTTCGCTATATGTGTTGGCAGAAAAGCAGTTGAATGTCTACCCATAGACTAAAGATGAGGTACACCAATCTCTGAGGTTAGAACACTATTTAGTAAACAAGTGCTTTTGAGATGTTTTTATACTCCTCTAATCAATTTGTAATGCTTTTTTATTACATTAAAACTGGTAAAAGTATTTATTTAATATAACAGTGGTTGTCATTTAAAAATTAAAGATGTAAACAAACACGTTCATCACTTTGACCACGTGACTTCGGCAGTTACGTTCCTTTGCGGAAGGTGAATGTTGGGTACATGAGCAGAAGACGGATAAGTGGTCTACGTCATCTGTCTTCAGTGTGAGGCGTGTATGCGGGCTGCCGAGTGCAGGTTGTTGCGGCTGCAGGGAGGCGCCGACACGCAGGTAGACAGACAGACAGACAGTTGAGGCACGTCGTCGTCACAGCTAAACAGAAGAGTGTCGATAACCGGGACACGCCGCGTCTGCCCGGGTGTGACGCCCTCCCGTGTACGGCTCGACGCGCCGACACGCTGCTCTCGACTAGGGGTGGGGAGAGGGGGGAGGAGGATGTACGTGCCGCCGCTCCCTCCCCGCTAAGGTTTATTCTACTCAGGTTAGGAGATAAACCAGATTCCTTACGGGAGAGTTCGGCATAGCCACCGCTAGGTGCGCTGCTGTTCCAAAGATGTCGCTGTACAGCTGGCCGTGAACGGAGTATGTGAAGAGTGCTGACACTATCTGGCAGCTTATTCTATTTTCTTTTAAGTTTCCAGGATCTACTGTAGATTCAGGAAAAAGGTGGGGGGGGGGGAAGGGGGCTAGAGGTTCAGTTGCACCACTCCCCTTACAATGGTTAAGAGTGGGATGGACCCCCCCCCCCTTCCCCGCATTTTTCGTGAAATAGTTGTTTGAGCGAATACGCGTATCTCGCTAAAAAAAAGAAAATGTTCTGCAAATACGACCTTTGTAAAAAAAATAATCAATTATCTATGCCCCGGTTGTTTTTACTTTTTGTCACATTAAGTGTATTCTTGCAGATAAAAAATCGTGAAAATGGTAAAATATCAGAATTTACAGCTTACCTATGCAGTTTCCTTAATCGACAAGAGAAAAGTACAAAGATACGGCCGTAGTTTAATCTACGAGCTTTCATCGCGAGTAATAAAACCCCACTGTTGCAGATCTAACCTGCACATTACAACGTCACGACGGAAACACTGCACGCCTTGCGCGTAGGAGCGATGAGGAGCAAGAAGTGCGTGTTAGTGTCGCCCGTATCGCTCCCTCGCTTCTTCACCTTGGTTCTAGGGGGGGGGGGGAGTGGGTCCACCCCCTCTTAAGCCAGCGTCATACAAAAATTCAAAGAGAAGATATCCCACCCCCTTTCTTTTACTATTATTTTCTCTACCCATTAATGAAGATCATGGCTGCCTATGTCTCCTGTACCATTTTCTTTTGATGAATGCAAGAAATTTTAATCCTGACCTGTCACAAGGGTTTTTACGGCGTCTGTGCCTGCTTTTCCCTTTCTCTTAATAGTTATAGTAGTTTAGCTGTAAGTAGGCCTACACTCAGTGAGTTTGTCATGGCCAAAACGAGGCCATTGTAACCCAATCTCTTGCTGCTGCGATACACATCACCTTGCATGGGTTCCTTCCCTTGTAGACGTAAGGGGCCCAGCCCTGAGCCGTCCCTACCACGGGCCCTCAACTAACACTTGTTTTACAGTAGGATAGCAAAACAAAAAGGTAAGTGAAGAGATTTGGGCGGCTCTCGAGAGCCGATGTGAGCGAAGTGAGGCGAGTACGGAGCAGCGTCGGAATGAAAGAGCGTGGGGAAACGGGAGATCACCGAGAAAACCCGTTGACCAGCGGCATCGTGCCGCACGATTCCCACATGCGAAGCCGTAAATGGATAAATTCCTGTTGTTTGGCTTGTAATGTAATACGAAAACGTGCCCCAGACATAATTTAAAGTATTATCTTGTTTTTGTGCCTATTGTTCACGCCGCACAATAGTGTTTACAACAGTATACAATAAAATTAGAACTGCGTTTGGCATCGACTGTTCGCAAGCAAGCTTATTTCAAAAGGAAAACATTAACGTAAGAGTGAAATAAATATAGATGCTATCAAAAGAAGAACTTTAACTCTCCTCCTTTCTTTTATGAAAATTGCACTGGAAAGCCCTAAAAATTATATTTTCAACTATTTACAATGTTTTATTTTCGATTCATTTGTCGTATTTTAATAAAGTAGCCGTGTTATGCCTGGTTCACATGTTCGACGTGATCGGCGTACATGTGAACCAGGCTTGAGCCAATGTTTTGCTAAATGCATTTTATGACCAGAGACATTATTTGGGGACACTGTAAACATAAAACACACGTACCTTTATAATACGTTTGTCATCTGATCACAATTTACATGACACGTCCTGGGTAACTCTGCGTCAGTAAATGAGAACGTCGCAATTGTGAACACCAATCACGCGCAGTTCAGTCAAAAACCGGAGTGAGTTCACATCTATGCAGCAACCAATGGAGAAACGACGCCGGCTCCTCTACATACAGTACTGTGAAGTCTAACCTGATGTAAAATAACGCGAAATTTGCAGGTCCCTATTTATGACAGAATATTAAACAACATGCGAATATATTTGTTATATTTCCGCTCTAGTATGACGAACAACGGTTATTCTGTACTTAGGTTGTAACACAATATATATATATCGAAACATTTTACACAATTTTACTGCAATAATCGTATTTGCTTAATACAAATCGGGAAAAATTCGGTACACATGCCACATCAGTGATACACTTGGGAGCGAAAATTTTTAGTTGCCAAACTAAAAGAGTTGAGCTCCCCAACCTGAGTACAACACACCTTACACCTATAGTACAGGCTGTTCATGGTAAAGTGAGCACTTTTTAAGGCTCTTCCAAAAGGCATTAACCCCTAATATATATTTTTTTTATTGCAGTCTGAGACGTAAACTTTTGAGAATGAAGAAATGTGTACACTATGTTTATTTGTAATATTGCAATGATTACATTAAAAAGGAGCGGAAAGGTAGAAATAAATTGAAAGGAAAATTTTTGCAGGGCCATAAAAAGTGCTCACTTTACCGTGAACAGTCTACAGAGTGAATACGGGGTAGAGTGATCATGCTATATGCGCACAGTCTCCGTGTCCGAACAATGAACTGGTTTCCTGCTAATACAACTCATAAACGACGTGGATAATATTCGAGGCTAGAAGACTGTTTACGAAAACAAATGCTTTGAGATGTTTGTATACGTCCTCTAACAAATTGGTTATGAAGTTAGATCAAATTCATATTGGTAAAAGTATTTTGTTCTAGTGAAAGTTCCTGTATTTTGAAAATTAAGACACAAACAAACATGCTGTGCGGGCGAAGTGATTGTCGGGTATGCTCACTCGCGCTGCCTGCCGGCTGGCCGGGAATCAGTGTTGCCAGATGGCGGAGAATTTCCCATTTCCCGGGAAACCTCAGTAGTTGGCGGGAAAAAGGAAAGGAAAAGAGAAAAATAAGGAATTTTGAAACTACATTTGTTAAAATTTACAAACAGGTTTATATATATTTTTTTTAAATTTTGTTATATATTTTTAGAACATAACAGTATCGAAATGTCCCGTAGGTACATGCTCTTGTCGCGAATATTTCCCGTCTTCATGTTGGTATTCATTTTGTTGTACACTTTCTACTGTTGTTTGCAAACAAATGGGATCAGATAATCATTAAAAAAAAAAAAACAATTGAAAACTACATGGACCATGTATTATTTTCCCAATTGTATGAAAACGGGAATTTCGGGAACTAAAGTAGTAAATTTTTCCAAACCTATCGGGAAATTTTACTCGAATGATCTGGCAACGCTGCGCGGGGAAATCGCGCTCGCACGTCCATGCTAGCCCAGAAAGTTTGGTTCGCGATTAAAAGCGATTAAGTAGGGTATTGAACGAGAATATAATAACACGCACGTGTGAAGGAAAAATCACGTCTGGTTTGCAATGGTATTGCACTCAGTCTAGTTCAACCAATCACAGACGAACCTGATTCTTGCACCTTGCCACGATAAGGTTACGGAGGCTGCATTTTGTCACGTTCTCTGGAGGTTAAGTTTTCTTGAAAAGGTTGAGGAAGTATTAAGAAAGAAAATTGGTTAATTGTATTCGTGATGACAAACGTTTAGTTTAACCCTTTGAGGATGGTACAAATTTCTTGCCGCTGAAGACGAGTTTGAAGTGAGTTGCCTATATTCTCCACCACAGCAATAACAGTTACGTTGGTATCTGTATTTCCACTTACCATTGTCCTATTGGTCCTGGATACACCTGACACGCCTACTGTACTCTGCAGCGTGTATTATTGGCTCGCCGTCGACCAATGAAGTCAAGTCTTGTCTATGCACCAGTTAAAGTGTCGCGACAGACGTAACATGTTTTACAATTCATCGTGTTCATTTGAGAAATGATTACAAATAACAGTTTGATACTTAAGAGCTAAATTGTTGATTAATTGTATTTATTAATTTTTTTACTTATTTCCAACAAAGTCCTGCGAAACATTAAAGCTATAGAATTATGGGCCTGGTCTTCAACAGTAAAAAAATTTCCATGTAAACGTAGCCCCGTATATATATACGTGCATACTCGTCAAAGAGTTAAAGACAAAGTGAAAAAAATAATGGATGTAGGCGAAATAGAAATGTTTATATTCGTAGGGCAATTTAGAAAACTGGATACCAAGTAAACCGTTTTTGGTACGTAGTGGTAGAATACCGTAAAACCGTTATTGATGTATTCTTCTTTCTCAAATGGTACTATTTGCAGACACTCCACGCACGCACACAATCAGAAATACAATTGCAATACATCTGCACGCCGGGGTCGCATCCTATACGATAGTTACTTCTTAAACGTACTTCAATATGTACTCGTATGTGTCGTTGCGAAGCAGGCTTCCGGCCGTTCTGCAATGACACGGGACGCGTATTTAAACTATCCGAGGTGTCTCCACACTTTTCGAAACTAACCTTCGAAAAAATCACCCCATGCGTTAGGTACGTGCATGTTTGGCTGTTTCCTAAATACGCAGTGTATCGCAAGCGTTTCATATTTCCGTTTAAAGGCTATTCACGATAAAGTGAGCGCTTTAGAAATCAACCTTAGAAATATGTCACCACTCCTACCTGCATATATTTTAACGTGCGCACTGAGAGAAGGCCGGCCCTTACACAATTGGAAACTAACATTTGACTTAACGATTTGACTTTGCGTTTGCTTTCCGACATGTTGTTTCTTATGGAGCTTGACACAATGGAACTGTCAAAGGTTAAGTCAAGCACTCTTGACTTCACGATTTCGAAAAGTTGATATTAGAAGTCAAAGTCAAGCAGCCATTTTGACCGAGAATCTAACAGAGGTTTTGTTGAAGGTGCGTTATTTTATTGTAGGGCAATTTTAATCTCGGTATATTAAACAGAGCTCGTCGTAAATTAAATAAATGGCAAACAAATATAATGTGAAGACGAAACACGTGAATTGAAATATTTTAATAAAGTAAACAAATTAGTTTTTCGTTTTGAAATAAACTTTTAATATAAATTTTAAGTCTATTTAAAAATAAGGATAAGTAAGATGCACTCCTGGATAGTAAACATAATTATTTACATAACAATATACACATTTTTAAGAAGCTCGCAGAACCGATGTTCAATTGTCTGAACTCTGACTTTACAATATTGTATTGTGGTTTCGTCAGGGAAAAGGAAACGTAACCTCAAATGCTGAAGTTTTCCATTGTGTAAGATGCTTGACATGCGCACAGTAAAGTGGTAAGAACGGAAGAAAAGTAGTTCCATATTTTAACGTTGGATAAAAATTATAAGGTTTCAATATGTGATAACTCAAATTATTTCTTTGGCTCTAGGTTTTTTTAATGCGCCAAAGTGTATAAATGAGCAGATTTGTAAAATATTTACTATTCCAATAATTTCACAGGTTAACTTGATCGACGCACGAATAAAGTGATGAGTCCCACGGCAGTGTTAATTTTACGTACTGCGGAATCACACAGAACGTGTATACAAGTAGATCTTAAGCAGTACTGTTGCGCGCTCACTGCTTCGCATCGTGCGCGGGCGAGTGGAAGAGGATAGAGAGTGGGTTATACGATAGCGACGGCGGAAGGCCAGGCGATGACGGGTTTAGAATTACAGACGCGCGCCGCGGGCTCTGGTCTTATCGTTTTCGGCCGATATCTGAAGAATGCTCTGGATTACTGACCTCGTTCTCTCGGTGCATCTCGGGGTGCGTTGAACCTTCCAGATGGCAAGGAGCGACACTATAAATATTGTGGCAGGTTGCCGGGCCGGGAGTGGAGTTGGAGCTGACGAATGAATGAGTGGCCGAATTCCTCGCGAAAGGCGCGAGAGATGACCAGGTGGAAGTCTGCGACTCGGGTATCAGGCAGTGGAGTGTGCGGCTGGCAGGCTGGACTATTGGACTAGATGTGTGAGTGAAAGACATTAAAGGCTGTTCACGGTAAAATTAGCACTTTTGAAAGCCCTGCTTAAGATCTAATTGTATGCACGTTGCGTATTATGTAAAATTAATATTGCCATGGACCTCATCACTTTATTCATACGTCGGTCAAGTGAAACTGTGACATTATTAAGAAGTAAATATTTTACAAATATGCTAATTTCTATACTTCGATGCATTAAAAAAATCAGAAAGGGAATGAAATAATTTTACTTATCGCAAATGGTTACCTAACACTTTTTATCTGACATTAAGATATGGAACTATACTTTCCCTACATCGTTATCAACTTCACCGGGCGAGGGTCACTCAGTGCGCCCGTTAAAATATATGCAGGCAGGGGAAGTGACTTTTGTCAAACGTTCATTTCAAAAGTGTTCACTTTATCGTGGACAGCCTTTATAAATGATGGCAACAGATAGACTGAACACGTGTTAATAATGGGTATGAGTTAAGTGACTGTAACCAAGAGACACAATTAAGAAGGACGTTAATTGGAGTTGAAATATACTTTAAACAAAAATAAAAAGAGCAAACTTGGAGACAGATAATTTAATGCGGTAAATAATAAAATATTTCATTTATATTATTTTTATTAAGACCTCGATTCTCTCACGAACTCGTGTACGCCCCTCAGGCGTCCGCATTTGCAACAGTATCGTATTTTTGGTTACATTGAACTTTGAGTTATATTTTATTTATAAATTAAAATACTTGATGTATAATTAATATGATAGACGCAGAGAGAAAATAGGTATATTGGTAATGCGCAGTAAGATATAGTTCTCATGCAGAATATTATTAAACAGAGCGCGCACGAAAGCGGTGTGTTGTTCCTTTGGTGTAATTTTCTATACGAAGTTAAGTTTTGTTTGCACGAGGTATAACACATTCTTACGAATTAGCTTTTAAGTCAATTCATACCTGGGCGTAGCTAGATAATGAGTGGGTAGAACACAACACTATAATATTAGGTTTATTGAACATAAGGACTATACAATAACTATTTACGTGACTATTGATCGGGGGGAGCTTAAATAGAATACCAAGATGCTAATTAATTGTAATAAGTTGTATTGACACACGCCACTACTATTACAATCTAATTGTAAAGTCTCCACCGTGTTCATGTTGCCAGAGGCTGATTCTAGGAGGCGATTAACGACGGCCGGACATACCCATCTCCATGTATTCTTGGTCCGCTGCCCCGATGACAAAAGGCGCCGCTCCCAGTGTTACGTTGGCCTATATCGGGCGTATTGCTTAATATTTTCGGCCCCGTTTAGTGGCCGGCGGAGGGGGTTTCTGCAACTGTCTTTCGCAAGGTGTTATTGCAATCACGCTCGTGCCCTGGTTCAATGTATGAAGGTGTGATCAGGCAGGCCGTTCAGCTAAGGCATGATGACGTCATAACAACACTAACGATACTACTGCCTAAGTTCGACCAATAGAAACACAATTTACAATGTGTTATTAGAAAACAAAAGAGAGGAAGGCTTTTATTTAATAGTATTTTTTGCAGTCGACAATTGTTGTTAGAAGTAAGCCAACAAAAATAGTTCCAGAAAGTTCGTTATTTGTATTATAAAAATGCATGTCTTCATTTAATCGTATGCTCTTCTGTATCTGGATTAACTTAAAATTCGGATTTTTTTTCTAGTTTCCGATTATTTTTTTTTACTGTAAAACAACATAGTCTATCGTTTTTGTCTCCATAAAGACACGTACATGGTTTGCCAGCACAACCGGTAAAATATTAAGCATTTAAAAATATAAATTTTAGGGCGTCTTTCTTTAAAGCGCATGTCTTAATTTGCAATAGAAAAGCTATTTTTATTTTGTAGGTTTTTCGATCATTACCTTTCCGTCTATTGTAGAGTAGTTGAACTTCACCGCGACTCGTTCGCTCGTTCCGTTTACGTATACCGTTTCCTTAAGTCCGTTCTACAGTGGCATGTATCCGGATACGTATCACGGAAGCGGAGCACGTAACGGACTAAGTGTCCAGTCTTCAATGGGACGCACGAGTACGCCGTTCACGTACTATTGCACGTAATTAGGCTGGGCAACTCCCCACTCTACTACTGTGTAGTCTGCCCGCAGTTTCTTCACATTTGTTGAATCGATCCCTAGAAAAAAACCCACCTTGTATCACGTCTTTAGTTATTCCCTAAATATGCAATAAGAGTTTTATACCTTTGTTAACATAACGGCATACTATTTCTCATCAAATTGGAACTTTGCCCTACATTCTATTTATAAATTATAATACTTCATTTATAATCGATATGAATAAATAAATGGCGTGTGGCTGTGTTGGGGACACAGCCGTTTGTTTTGTGTGAATACATCTACCTTGACGCGATCGGACGCCTTGGTATTTAAATTATATTCCCGGCACCGCTTCACTCTATCATATGGGGTTTTATGGGTATCACTGGATTGATTTTGAGATGCTCTTTCCAACTGTATACGATTTCTGTATTTTGACTTGTCTTTTCGACGAGTATAGGTCGACATTGTGCTCGGTTTTCTTAATTTTTTTACATTAAACTCACAAAATTTCACTATAACCACGCCACACAAATGATTTTATACACACAATCGATTTATATTGACGACATATGTCGATTTAAACTCAAACGAGCTTCGTAGCTTCTCCTAATCAAAAGTTATACTACTCGGAAGTTATGAGACGCGGCGATACGGACTCGAAATTTTGCCCCCCCCCCCCCCCTCCAATAAGTCCACTAGACCGCCACGCGCGATGCTTCGCAGTCCTCACTCAATGTAACATATTCTCTGATCCTTTGGCAATCGACTGTATCTCCCGATTTTGTTATCAACGGATTTTCTGGATTGCCTCCCACTATGGTTGCAAATTTAAAGACGTATTCATGTGAAAAAACAGTGAGAAAACACGTGTGTTGGTAGCGCCTAGTAAGAAATAGTTCTCATGCAAAATCTTGTTACAACTGAGTGCGCACGAATTCAGTGCGTTGTTCTTTGGTGTAATTTTCTAAACTCGGTTAATCTTCGTTTGCACGAGGCGGAGGAATATCCTGGAAGTAGAACTTCAGCAGGGCTTCAGAAAAGTATGAAGTAACCGTGAATGTATTACATCCGTGAATCCGTACAGCCAATAGGAATCGGGTATTCGGTTTGTTGCTATTCGTTATGGTATGCAAGTTATATAAATATGCCGTGGCTACTATAATTTTTGTTTTAATGAGCAGGCGCTCGTGGTTTAGCAGAAGAATTAAAAATATAAAGAATGAGACGTGTATATCATAAAACATATACCAGTACTTTGCAACATCCGAGTGTTTTTAATTTCGTAAGTTGCAGAACCTTGCTTTCCGGTGTATTGTAAAATAGGTAATCTCGCCTCGATTCGTCATCTTGTTCCGTTTAAGAGTCACGTGCCCATTTTCCTACGCTTGCGTGTATTGGAACTGACCGTACACATCCACGGGTTCCACGCGTGTAGACAAACCAGCGGCAAACCACAACAGAGGAAAAACAAGATCCCGTCTCCTCTCTACTAGTATTTCTCTTCCCACTAATAAAGAGTGAGTAAAGATATTTGGACGGCTCTTAAAACATCGAGGTCTTGAGAGGCGATGAGGGTGATTGAGGTGAGAAATGAAGGGGCGGGGGAAACTGGAGATCCCGAGAAAACCCGCCGACCAACGGTATCGTCCGGCACGATTCCCACATGCGAAAATCCGGAGTGATCCGGTCGAGGATTGAACCCGGATCGCCTTGGTGGCAGGTGAGCAGGCAAACCGCTCAGCCACCGTGGTCCCCACTAATAAAGATAATGATTCCTACCTATCTGTCTCCTGTAGCATATTCCATAATGCATGTAACAATTTGTAAGTCTTTCCTGTCAAAAGGTTTTTTACGGTGCCTATGCTGAGTTTTCCCTCTCTCTTCTTAGTTATAGGTTAACTATAGGTACACTTAGGTAGTCATGGCCCAAAACGGCGGCCATGGCTGCCCAATCCCTCTCTGCCACGATGCATGCCTCCTTTGTACAAATTTCCATCCTCCAATACTTAGCAATAGGGTAGGTTAGGAAACCACTGGTGTAGACAGTTCATTTTGGCTGACGATCGACTTAAAGTGCGTATTACCGTACTAGACGTATGCATGAGTACGTGAACGTATGTCCAAAATTTGCGATTCGTGGTTCACCTGTCCATCGTGTGTTCGAACAACTACACACTATATTTAATTAATTTGATTTTGTTTGTATTAGTTACTAAGTAAATTTATATTGTCCAGGGATATTTCTAAAGTGTGCAAAGGAAAATGAAAACACAAAATTTCTCCGGAATTAACATGTTCACATAAAGCAAAACAATTTACTTCTAATTTTCCCGTCGTGCTGTCTTAATGGTTCAATGTAATACTCACTAAACGAAATGAAATTTCATATTTTCGCTCAAAGATCAAACGTACTCGACGGGAACACGGCAGAATCCTGACTGAACTGCAGGAATTCACACATTTCCATAGTAGATTTACCAACCACGAGCAGGAACTCGCAGAATTTTCGAGCTAATTTTAAAGCAAGCTGCATTTCAGACACGTGATTATTACTGCAACTGACGCGACTCCGTGCAAATAACATTTATTTAGTGTAACAAATGAATATCGGGAGGCTGACTGTAAAATCATTGAAAATGCGTAAAATGTTATTTCAAGCGAAGCATTCTACGGTATCGAGTCTAGTCTTCCTTATATAGGACAATCTCCACTGCAGGCATATTTCAGAGTGTGTAGTAAGCAAATAATGCGTAATTCATATTTCGTGAAAAAGTTTAATTATTTGAGTATTGCAGCCATGCATTAACTATATATTCATTACAATATATACGAAATAATATACTATAATATATTATAACGTCATACTATATGCATAGAATGATCTAAGTTTACCGGTAAATCACATAATATAGCACGTTTTAATGTGAAATATATTAATAACTTAATGATTATTTAAAACCACTAAATTATTCAAGGTTCAAGTATCATTATCAAATAAGCTTTGTGACTGCTTACATAGTAAGATGCCAGAACCGGAATAAAACAGTATCTATGCATGAATCTATTTTGGATACTCGATAAACATAAGAAGTTGCTATACGACTTTAACATTCATGCAGTATGGTGGCTCGCCACCTCCACGTGCCAGACAATGAACTGGCGTTCGTTTTGATTGCCATTACACTGCGTATGGATACGGCACTTTTACGAGTGTCGCTCCTGTTATTTCAAACTGCCGAGCCACCGTGTGCTGGTGGGGGGGGGGGGGGCCGCGGTGGTGTAGAGGTCAGACTACTCGCCTCTCACCAAGACGAACCGGGGTTCGGCTCCTGGCGGGGCCGCCACACGGATTTCCGCACGTGGGAATCGTGCCGGACGATTCCTTCCGCTGGACGGTGGGTTTTCTCGGGAGTCTCCCGTTTTCTCCGCCGCTAGCATTCCGGCACTGTTCCATGCTCACCTCGCTTCACCCTCATCGGCTCTCGAGAGCTCAGTTTTAGGAGCCGGCAAAATCTCTCCACTCCATTCCAAATTGCAGTTAGTGTGTTTGTGCAGTTATTTGGGACAGTGACTATTTTTAAAGGTCGATTTCAAAAGTGCTTCACTAACCGTGAATAACTATTACTGTAGTCTACTCACGGCTTCTTCGCTCTTTTTGAATCAAACCTTTGAAAAACCACCCGGACCTTGGTAGATTTTTTTTTGTTGAACTGAAATGTTATTTATATTTCCTATATTATAATGCTTCATTTTTAAATACTATGAATAAAAACAGCGATGAAACATGTGTGTTGGTAGCGCCTAGTAAAGAATAGTTCTTACGCAAAACATTATTATACGCTATTCACGGTAAAGCGAGCACTTTTTAAAGACCTATCATTTGGAATATTAGTCCGTAAATTCATGTTACTTTAGCCTTAGGCGTTAAATTCCGAGTACGGTGGAATATACACACTATGCTCATTACTTACACGAAGATAGTTATTTTAAATGGTGGTTAAAGGATAAAATATGGCTGAAAGGAAAAAAGTAACTATGGCCCCAAAAGTGCTCACTTTACCGTGAATAGCCTATACAACTAATTGCGCACGAACACGGTGCGTTGTCCTTTGGTGTAATTCCCCAGGCTTAGTGAAGCTTAGTTCCACGAGGCGGAGGAATATCCTGGAAGTAGAACTTTAGCATGGCTTCAGAAAAGTGTGAAGTTGCCGTGATAGGATTCCTGGCCACGTGTCTTACTGAGGGACAGAGCGAGGACCAGTCGTGTCTCACCGTCTGGCTCGCATTCGGGAGGGCGCGGGTTCGAATCGCAGTCCGACCGTTCTGATGTCGGCTTCGCATGGTTTCTCGAGGTCCGTCCTGCAGACGAGAGCCGGGACAGTTCCTTACCACAGGCCATGGCTGCCCCTTTCCTGCTTTTCACGTGAATACGTCTTTAAATTTGCAACCATAGTGGGAGGCAATCCAGATGATAACAAAATCGGGGGATACAGTTTGGCATTGCAGCTCCAAATATATTGTCTACATTCAAAATTCAGCTACATCACTCGATTGCCAAAGGATCAAAGAATATGTAACTTTGAGCAAGGACTGTGAAGCCGACATCAGAATAAGCTTTACGAGCATCTAATGAAGCTCTTTTTAACTTGTATCGTTTCGTGAGCGGCCGAAATACGAAGCTACTTCAAACGTTGAGTCATAGTCACGCTAATTTTGTCAATTTAGTGTGTTTTCATAATTGTATGTCGTAGTTTTGTAGTTTCGTTTTGATCATGGAGTAAGTTAGTTTTTTTTCTAAGTTGTAGTTTTGGTCGCCAGCTAATTTTGGTTTCGGTCTAATAACTCTAGCCTGCTGTGTGTTCCAGTTGTTTTAATGTGTAGTGTTAAGTTTTGTCTGCTGCCCATTATCTTATTTCAGGTTTCATCGTTTTTGCTGTGTCTCCACGACTCACGCGTAGGGCGAGGATTTTTAATTTTTTTAGTAGTGGTCATCCTTGTTTTTAAATCGATGACGCTTTGGTTGTCTCTTCTAACTGCCTCCACGATGTAGGGGAGAGTTTCCTATATCGTACCACTTTTTACATTTGCAATTTTATCTGTCTCAAATGAAAAATTACAAGGTTTTACGAATTTGTATAAAAAAGTATGACTATTTATGGGTACATTAATGTGGGTTATATTTCAAAATGTAGCATCGGGGAAGAAATAAAGAACTTTTTGAAACAGACTACAACTGGTACGATATAAGAAACTGGTTTCCTAAATCGCACCACCTATGAGAGAACGCACAAGACAGCATGTAATAACACACAGGATCATCGTAGTATTTAAATACTAATAAAAATTTTGCTTATTTTTCTACGGTAAATGCAAGAAATATTATATTATTTACAGGCTACACAAACAAATGTTTCAGTTCTGACTTAACACCCGCACAAGTCTCATGAACCCAGGATGCACACACTAAACTCTGAACCATATCTTCCACAAATGTTTCTTCACATACAGAACAATAAAGTGTGGAATGTGGCTGTGCTCTGCTATCTGATATGCCAGCTTGCGTACATCGGTAATAGTGACTCGAAAAAGTAGTTCTTCCAATTTTAGAATATGTCCTACAAGTTGATTTTCCATTTCAAGTGGCAAGGTAGTAGTCTGTCCTAGCGCCTTCGTACCATCGTTAGCAATTACGTTTTTACAGTCCAAGTGGCGCTTTAGCGTTGGTTTTGGAATACCGTACTGGCGGCAGACCTCTTTGAACTCCATGTCCCCATTTCTGTACGCTGCCAGAGCCCTTTCCATGTCTGATTCACTCCAGGCACCATATTTCCTTTCCGCCATTCTGTAAAACACAATCAACACGTGTGTTAATTGTGTTTATTAAAATTTTATTTAATTTACGCAAATAGGTTCCAAATATAGAACTTCAAGTAATATGATATCCCAATTCGTAGCGGTAGGAATTAGGAACCCCACCCGTGGTACGATTTAGGCAACAGCGCACAACTTCACTCTTTACGTCATTTCTAACCTAAAACAAGTGCCTCGCTACAAAGCGACCAGCCGTTACGTTCAATATGACTTGCACCACAATGATAACTGCATGAAATCCAGTAACACTTACCTTGAAGTGCTGTATTATCTTACATATGGAGTAGAGAAACTACATCGGCAAACACTCAAACAATATAAGTGTAATAAAAACGCAACACGTGCTTACACTGACTAGCTATTTTCACGGACTGCTCAATACATCTAGTAGTTCAAGTATTCACCGTGAGAGCGCTCCACTAGTCCTGCTTTATAGAAAACCAGCGGTGGTACGATTTAGGTGGTGATACATTCCCGGAACTTTCCCTTATCAGTTCTAACGTAAATATTTATTGCAGTTCTTTAAATTGTCGTCTATTTATAGGAAGCTTTACTGGGCATCTTCGGTTGCCCTCCTATATTCTAATTTCTCCAGTAATATCTAGTCGTTGAAGTCAATAAACAGTATTTTTTAATGTTTCAATTTCATCAGTATCGTACTTCAATTACTTATTGTATCTTTGATTAATGCTAAATATACATGAGCAATTTAATACTCTTGTTTGTGCTAACTTTGTGATACGATTTTGACTTGTAGTTTTCATGTTTGGAGCTTTAAATATTTTCACATTATGTAACTTTTTTTTTTATCAATATACAAACTTGATATTTAGTTTTGTCTCCCGATTATTTGTGCCTCGGCACAGTGTTACAAACATATCTACGGCAGCTGGCAATTCCTCGTGCAAATACTAAACAATTTTAGCAGCATGGCTTGGGTTCTGAATGCACTCGCGGTTCCCACAAACAAAGTAGGCTCGGGTGGCAGTCGGGAGTCCACCAGCAATACCACTGCATCTGTCTGCCAGTAGTCCACCTGCGATAACACTTCCATTTCGTGTTGGCTTCATTCGCCTCTCCATTAAAAAATTATAATTGGCTCCTCTTCGAACGGAAAATGAAACCCCGCTGACGTCACAGCGCTCAGGTACAAAAAATTGCGCGCGACGTTGGCTGCGAAGACTAGTTTACAGTTAATAATAACCCTTGTTGGAATCGTGACTACAACTGACCCAGGCCTTTCCTGTCCAATACACTCTTATACATAAGGACACCTGAATTTCGTGAAAATATTTCCGCGCTGAGACCTGCAAAATTCGCGTTATTATTTGAGGATATTTTAAACATAAAACACTCTTACATTTGCTATACATTAGTCATTGGACCGTACTATTATTGACACGGCCCGGGTAACTTTGTGCCAATAATTGAACACTTGATATCCGTGTGCCCCAATGACGTACAGTTCACTGAGAAAGTGAGTGACGTCATATAGGTGTGAAGCAGCCAATGGATGAACGACTCCAGCTCGAACGGTACTGTGAATTCTAGCTTCACGCCAAAAAAATAATAATAATAATGCGAATATTTCAGGTTTCTGCTTATTGGGGTGTGTGACTTTGTGAGAAGACATCTTCCTATTCGGCTGGCCAATAATAATTGGGTAACTTCAATACTGCACGCCTGTGATTCGCGCGCACACGCCCAAGGCGCGCAACACGGAAACCATCCAATGACGAAAGTCGATCTGAGCTGAAGTGTTGTGAAATACAAGTGGTAGGGAACATTTTTCGCGAGAAAATCGTATGTCCCTACTTATGCACAATACAGGGCAAGTTATATTCCAACACGCTTTAGTTCAGAACCACTTTGGTGATTGGATCATTTGGATTCTTACGCATCTACTCTGTCTGCCCGCGAAAATCACGGACATTCATAATCGGAGAAATTTAATTCTGATTGGCTCACTCATGAAACAAACTGTTTTCACACATATTGAGGTCTAGCCTCCAAATAAATATTTTCGCGAAAAACAGGTGGCCCTAACTGTAACTTATTAGTAGAGACGTGAAGAATTCGCGGATTCATTTTGGGACAAGCTAGAATTCAAAACACTTGCGTTGATATAGCTTAAGCCATTGGTCCACACGGTGTTGACAGCTCCTGAAGAACGGTGTCCAATTGTCGCCTTCCACTGTGACAGCAGATAACCTATGTGCTGTTGATATCGGCATATGTGTAGATAAGACTGTAGAGTCTAGCCTGCAGGTAATTGAACTCGCGAAATTTTCAGGTCTCTACTGATTAGTGAGCCAAGCTACTGCTGTATTGGCTTAGTACTTCACGCATAAAAAAAATCTAATTTAATACACCTAAAACAATAAAATTACTTAAATAAATTTAGTGGACAAAAAAATACACTGTGTTGAAGTTTTCAGCCTAGACATATGGCCACCTGTTTTCTCGGACAGATTTACCCGGAGGCTAGATTTCAAGACTGCATGGTTGCTTACATATCGTGATTAGCCGTATTACTTTTTGACACGTATGTTAACTGTCTGCACACGAATCACGTAGGAGCAGTTCAGATGTTGCCAAATTCTGAGTGGCTCGGTCAAATATGAAAACGCCTTCTAAAGCAGACGGCAACCAATGACAATAGACAAACAGCTGCTGGGTGCGTATAGTATTGAAGTTCATCGTGTTCTCGTATTTTTTTTTAAGTGAAAAATCACTAGATCCAAGCATACTAGTAAATTACGTTTTAAAAATTAAATATTTCGCATTTCATTCGATATGTTCCGTATTTCTCGCTGCTATACTAACTTTTTACGACAAACACGTTAACACTTTCTAGACTATACTCGAGTGTAGATGGAACAAAGGCTGCATATTAATCCGAAATTTGTTCTGAACAATGAAGACATTTTCAAATTATCTTTGCTCGAGCTACACTCGAACATAGTCTACAAAGTGTTAATTTAACTCAGGCTAGGAACCAGACGAGTTTTCCTTATGGCAGAGTTTGACATAGGTTAAATTTTCGCCGCTAGGTGCGCTGTGTTTCAAAGAGGCCCCTTATAATTTTTAATTTTATGCTACGTGAGTAACAAAAAAAAATATATTTTTTACTCACATAAGAAGTTATTTTATATTTGATGTATGACTTTTGTGATTATTTTATTTTTAACTTAGAAAATAGAGAAAATTCGGTACACGTGCGAAACTAGCGCTTACCTAGTGGCGAAAAGTTTCAGTTGTCAAATGAAAAGCATTGAGCTTCCCAAACCGAGAAGAATAAACTTGAGTGTACCCTGGTCCTTGGCGAGCGACGCCCCGCCATATAGCTCGCGTGCTGTGGCGGCAGTTTAACCACACGTATAAAGTCTTTTCACGACAAAGTGAGCACTTTCGAAATCAACCTTTGAAAAATGTCGTAACCCGCACCGGCATATATTTTAACTGGCATGCGGACTGTCATGCGTCCAGTAAAGTTTGCAATGACGAAGATAAAGTAGCTCAGTATGTTAACGTTAAATTACAAGTTCTAAGAAAACATTGTGAATACTAAAATATTTTACAATCATTTTTTTAATGCTAATAAGTTTTGTAAAATATTCACTCTTCTAAAAGTGTTTCAGTTGCCCTTGATCGGGGCACAAATTAAGTGAAGAGACCAGGAGCAATGATAATTGTACATACGGCGGGAGAATACACAATGTGCATGTATAACTTTCGAAAGTGCTCGTTGTAGCGTGAACAGCCTATATCACAATTTCGCTCCTGCGTTCGGGAAAATTTATTTTATATTTGTACCACACGCTGTTCCAACTTCAAGACATTATATCGGCTGTTAGTCTTTCCTCGCAAATAACATTTTTCCAGCGCATTGTTCCCCATCAATTTAGTCTATTCGCTGTTCCTTCACATTTTTTGATTCAAAAGTTTGAAAAATCACACCATGCATGAAGTGTTTAGTTTGTTTCCCGTACATGTCTTGTATTAAAAGCGTTCCATAATTGTCTCAGTATAAAATTATCTTATTTCTAGTTAAATTGAAGTTATACTTATACTCTGCCTGTAAAAAACTATGATTTATTAATTGTTATTAAAGTGAATAACAGGGAGAAAAAAAAAGTGTGTTGGTAATGCCTAGTAAGAAATAGTTAGGGACACATGAATATCGTGGAAAGATATCCGTGCATGCTAGATTTCAACACTCTACGGGCAAACAAGCAGTTTTATTTCGCTTATTGGTGACCTGTGTTTGCGAGAAGACAGTCTCTTACTTGACTGGCCAATCAGAATTAGGTTACTCCGATATTGCATGTCTGTGATTCGCGGGCATACATCTAAGACGTATGCAATGATGAAAGTGGATCTGAGCAAAAGCATTATGAAATACAACTGGCCGTGAAATATTTGTCGCGAATTTCGGATGTTCCCATAATTGGTTCTTATGGGTAGAAAACTGCAAAATTCGCGTTGTTATTTGGGGCCACGTTAAAATATAAACACTTGTGCCTTTGCGATACGTTTGCCATGTGATACATCCTGGGTAGGCCTGCGCCAGTGAACGAACACTTCACAAATGTGTGCTCCAATTGCGTGCAGGTCAGTCAGAAAGGGCGTGGCTTCACATCCATGCAGCAGCCAATAAAGAAACGACGCCATCTCCGGTATACACAGTACTGTGAAGCTGAGTTTAATGACAAGTAATTACGCGAATTTTGCATGTCTCTACTTATGGGAATTGATATTACACAGATTGCGCACGAATTCGGTTCCTCGGTTCTTTGGTTTAATTTTCTATGCCTTTCTTTAAGCTTTGTTAGCACGAGGCGGAGAGATGTCGTGGAAGTAGAATTTTAGCAGATCTTGGGGCCGCGGTGGCTGAGCGGTTAGCCTGCTCGCCTACCACCGATGCGAACCGGGTTGAATACGCGGCCGGGTCAACCCCGGATTTTCACATGTGGGAATCGTGTTGGACGATGCCACTGGTCGGCGGGTTTTCTCAGGGGTATCCCGTCCCCCCTCCCTTTCATTCCGGTGCTGCTCCATACAAACCTCAGCCACCCTCATCGGCTCTCAAGACCTCGCCTTTAAGAGCCGCCCAAACCTCTTGACTGACTTGAGCAGGGCCTCAGAAAAGTCGGAAGTAGCCGTAAATTGAATATAAAGGCTGTTCACAATAAAGTGAGCAATTTTGAAATCAACCTTAGAAATAATTAACTGCCCCTGCCTGCATGTATTTTAACGGGCGCCCTGAATGACACGCGCGCAGTAAAGTTGGTATAGGCTATTCACCGCAAAGTGAGCTCTTTTGAAAGCCCTCTCATTTGGAATAATATAGTCAAAAAATATATTTTATTTTAGCCTTAGACGTTAACTTCCGAGTAAGGTCGAATCTGCACACTGTGTTTATTACTTACATAGCAATATTTATTTAAAAAGTTGTTAAAGGATAAAAAATGGCAGAAATAAAAGAAGTAACTAGACCATCAAAAGTGCTCACTTTACTCGCTTAACCGTGAACAGCCTATAACGATGTATGGGAAGTAGTTCCGTATCTTAACGCCGAATAAAAAGTGCCAGGTAACCATTTGTGATCATTTAAATTATTTCATTCGCTTTCAGTTTTTTTTTTTTTTTTTTTTTTTTTTTTTTAAATCCAAGTGCAAGAATTAACAAATTTTTTAAATATTTACTTTTATAATAATTTCATAGTTTCACTTGACCGACGCATGAATAAATTGATGAGGCCCGTGACAATGTTGTTCTTACATAAGGGCGGAATAATACACAACGTGTACAAAAGTAGATCTTACGCAGGGCTTTCAAGAGTTGTCATTTTACCGTGAACAGCCTATGTGAAGGTATAGTGAGAGTGAGTGTGTGTGTTTTGTACGTTGCAGCAACACTGCTGGGGTTCGACTGCGCTGTGAGGGAACAGTGCACACTCAAGGTGGCTCACAGTGTGTGCAGCCGCGGTGTGTGTCGCTGCGAGTCCGGCTACCTGCAGTTCCGCCGGCACACATGCCTCAGCCGTGAGTATAGGCTCGCCCGCCTCTGCCTCCCCCCCCACCCCCCCCGAACTGCCTTTAAGGTTGAAGTAAAGTAACTGCCTATGGAGCACTTCACCCGATACTGTACAGCGTGAAGAACTCATAAAAAAAGTATTACACACATCACGAGAATTGTCAGGAAATTGCGATTTATGCTGTATATAAAAAAAGACTGTATATAATTTGCAATACTATAGAATATTTTACTGAAATATACTTTTTCAATGTAAAAAAAAAAAAATTATCGATTAAAAGTTTTTTTTTTTTTTTTTTTTTTAAGCAATATTTAAGAATATTTCCATTCTGGATACTTCAGAAAGCAAAATTTGCAAGAAAATCTTCGTAATGGATCATAATTTTTAACTATGATTGTATGTAAGAAAATTGTAATAATAATGTAGGAAATAATTCTAATAATTGACTTTATGTGCGTCCATTTGTCACAAACATTTATGGCTGAAACCGACGCAAATAAAGTTATTTATAAATTTGATATGGTATAATATTATTATGATTTTATTACATATGATCACAGTAATTTCTTGCAGAAGCTTTCTTGTAAATTCTGTTTTCCGAAGCACCCGAAAAAGAAATTCACTTAAATATTGTTAAAAAAAAGTGGACTTTTTAAAAATTATATTTTACTAAAATATTTTACAATGTTGCAAAATATATACATTCTCTTTTCATATGCAACATAAATCAAATTTTCCTGTCAATTATCATGATGCCTGTCCTGTACTACATTTTCATGAGTTCTTCACATTGTACAGTCACGTATAGTGCTCCATAGGCAGTTGCTTTACTTCAGCCTTAACACTCTGTAGACTATAGAGGAAGTCATTATTTCAGCTGGAATGATTATTTTATTACTGTTAGCAGCCTGCTGGGATATAGCTTTCGTTAACTTAACAGTAGCCGTATATGAATGTACTAATATTTATTTTCTCCTGTTTAGAGGACTATGTAACTGCGCGTTCAAAGTCAAGAAGCGAAGGAGCCATACGGGCGACACTAACACGCACGCCTAGCGCCCCATCGCTCCTACGTGCAAGGCGTGCAGTGTTTCCGTCGTAACTCTATGCTGTGTAAACTAGATCTGTAACTGTGGGGTTTCACTACACGCGATTAAAGTACATGGATCAAACTACCTCCGCATAATCGTAATTTTATCTTACCGTTTAAGGAAACCGCATGGGCAAGCTTTAAAAATGCGGCATTTCCCCACTTTCGCAGCTCCATTGATATACTTAATATGATAAAATTAAAAGATACGGGTAGAGATGATCGCTTTTTATCTTTTCTGGCAAGAAGTCGTATTTCCAGAACTTTTATTTACTAAGATAAGCGTTTACGCGCAAACGACGATTTCAAAGAAAATGTTTCAGTTCATAGTCCTCTTAACAGGCTGACTATTATTTAGAAAATATTTAACCGGTATCATTTTAAACATGCAAACATATTAGAACTTTTAACTAACAAAGTTAATTGAAATGAATTATTATATATATATATTTTCTACTAACTAATATTAAATGAATACAGTTAAAGTTATATGCAATATTCACATTTTATTCTACACAGTGGCTGCAGGCTATCTCTCCCTTATGCAGAAACTGTACTCTGGAAAATTGTATAATTTGAAAATGTATTTGTTGTCCAGAACAAAACTCCCATGGATGTACAGTCTTTATTCGGCTAGTTTTTAACATGACCTCACAAGAACACCACAGCGCAGTAACAATGATACTGCTAACGATATATTTCTTTTTTTTTTTATGGCCAATCAAAGAGATATGATTGATTGTAAATCCTTTTCTACGATAAAGGACATTTGATTGGGTTAATATCAGCTCGACTCTCCATTGGTTGATGACCGACCAATAATGAACGCTGTAGAGTACAGGATGGTGTCCGGTGTGGTATGGACCAATAGGACGATCGCGAGTTCTAACACAGACACCAACAGAACCGATGCTCTTGCAGCAGTAACAAATTACTTATTTCTTTCCCTAAGTGTCTATAGGCTATTCACAGTATATTGAGCACTTTTGAACGCCCTGTCTTAGATATTATTGTACGCACCTTGTGTATACTTCCATCATATGTAAAATTATCATCGCCATGGGGCTGGTCACTTTATTAATGCGCAGGTCTGGTGAAACTACGAAATTATTATTATAAAAGTAAAATCTTTACAAATTTATTGATTCTTACACTTATGTGTGCTAAAAATACAGAAAGCACGAGAAATATTTTCATTATTCACAAATGTTTACGTAAAACTTTTAATTCGACTTTAAGAAATTGAACTACTTTCTCTCCGTCATTACCAACTTAACTGGGCGACATGCCAGTCGAAGATCCCGTTAAAATACACGCAGCAAGGGGCAGTAACATTTTCCCAAGGTTGATTTCTAAAGCGCTCAATCAACCGCGAAGAGGCTATAGCCAAAAATTAACAAAGGGAGTGAAGTTGTAATAATTTGATAAATCTCCAGAAGCTACTACTGCGTAATTAGTGACGTGTGACGTGCCGAAATTTCGTTAAATATTCTGCACTGGATCGTACAGCAAAAAAAAAAAAAAACTTTTATAAATCCAAGATGGAGGTTTCTGATTCCTTTAAAAGCGCGTTTCCCTGCGAGCATCTCCGGCGAATATCCCCCGCGATCATTGCCGCCAGAGTCGCTTCTAATTGGTATTGGATGTTCACAGTGGATCGAGAACTTTCGAAAGCCCTCCTTAAGTATTCTCTACACCAAGACGTTTCCTGTGAAGTATTAGTTTGCGAGTATATGTGTAAGTCAGTAAATAAATATCACGGGAATACGAAATGCACCTAGAAAATGTAAAAAAAAAAAAAACTTTCAGCTAAGGTCGCATAGTTTTGATATTCAAAGACGCAAAACATTCATTTACCTTTTGTGGAGTATGCACGTAGGCTATATACTCGGGATACTTTTAAAAGGACATTCTTTTACTATTCAAGACAAAACTAGCTCTTTTATAGTTCTACTATTTCACTGGACTTTGTCGGAGTCTGAGTAAAATGTTACGGCTAGTCAACATTTCAGTTCGTAAGAAAGAAACTTCATTTTTTAATGATTTCTCAAATGAACATGGTGGACTGTATAACCTGTTAATCTGTCGCGAAACATTAATTGGTACACAGTCAACGCGCGACTCCATTGGCCGACGGTCAGCCAATAATAAACGCTGTAGAATAGAGTAAGCGTGTCCGATGTAGCCAAGATCAATAAGACGATAGTAACTGAAGGTACAGAGATAAGCACTAGTGATATTTCCGTAGTGTAAAATATAGGCAGCTCACCTTCAACCTGTTCTTCATTGCCAGCTAGTTCGTGCCATCTTCAAAGTGTTGACATTGTAAAACAATCTCATTTTTAGAACTCGCTTGTCCATGAAGTATGAGAAAAGTGACACCATACGTGTGTAGTTTAATCTATGGTCTTTCATCGCGTGTAGTGAAGTCCTACAGTTTTTTAGATCAGGTTTGCGTGTTACAGCCCAACGACGATTCCTTGCGCGTAGGAGCGATGATGCACCAGGCGCGCGTATTAGTGTCGCCCTTATATTCTCCCGTGCTTCTGTGCCTTGAACGCGCCAAACCACTTTCAGTGTTAACCCTCAAGATCTGCTTTATTCGTATGTTGTATAATTCCACCATTACGTAAAATTAACACTGCCATGGGTGTATAACGATTTTATCCGTGTGCCGTTCAAGAGAAAATGTAAAAACTGTCAGCAACCAAAATGTTTCACTAATTTGTACGTACTTTATTGCGTGTGAAGCTGAAAATTATAAACTTGATTCGCCATTAATTTTAACATTATAAAGGCCGCTCACGACAAAGTGAGCACTTTTTGAAATCAGCCTTAGAAAAAAGGCAATTCCTCTGCCTGCATATATTTTAACGGACGCACTGAGTGACATGCGCCAAGTAAAGTTGGTAACGATGGATGGAAAGTATAGTTCCATATCATTACGTCGAATGAAAACTGCTAGGAAACCATTTGTATTAACTTAAATGATTTCTTTCTCTTTCTGTTATTTTTGACTGCACCGGAGTGTGGAAATGAGCAGATTTGTAAAACATTTAGTTTCCAAATTATTTCGCAGTTTCACTTGACCTACACATGAATAAAGTGACGAGGCCCATGGTAATGTTAATTTTACATGAGGCAGAGGAATATACAACGTGCACACAAGTAGGCCTAGATCTTAAGTAGGGCTTTCAAAAGTGCTCAGTTTACCATGGACAGTCTTCATTTGCAATACAATGTCAAGACTCGGAACTATTGTTCTCAGTTCGCTGTCGACTCAACTAGGATCATCCTTGCCGGCATGTACGGCAGTGCCTGTGCAATTAAGGGCGCCGTCTACTTGCTTGGAGCTTTAACCTCCTTGAGGCTCAGAAGCAAGCAAGTTATAAGGGCTACACAGACACGCGTGCCTGGTGCACCATCACCCCTACGCGCAAGGCGCTGAACTGACGAGTAGTGTTCCCGTCGTGCGGTCTATACCTAAGTGACATTAAGCTGTCACCCTATCCTTTTACTTCTGGAAAAACTGAAACGAAGTTCAGTGCAGGTCCCTATAATAGTTTCACGTGTTTCCCATCAGCAAAGGCCGTTCACGATAAAGTGAGCACTTTTGAAATCAACCTTATAAAAAAAGTCACTCCTGCTTGCATATATTTTAACGGATGAGCTGAGCGACATGCGCCCAGTAAAGTTGGTAACTATGAAGGGAAAGTAGTTCCTTGTCTTAACATCGAATAAAAAGTTTTAGGTCAACATTTGTGCCAAGTTAAATTATTTATTTCGCTTCCTATTTTGTTTTTAAAGCATCAAGTGTAACAATTAACAGATTTTAAAATATTTGGTTTTTAACAATTTCTCAATTTCACTTGACCGATGCATGAATAAAGTGATGAGGCCCTCGGCAATGTTAATATTACATAAGGCGGAAGAATACACAACAAGTAGATCTTTAGGGGCTTTCAAAAGTGCTCATTTTACCGTGAACGCCCTATACATCATGAGATTCAGCTGTGTGAGAAATCCGGTTTTAGCAATGTTGGAGAGCACAAAACAACCGGCAGGTTTGGTGGAAGAAAAACCAGATACAGCAATAGTGCTAACAACGGAGCGACTTAGGAGGATACACCTCCCGTCTTGTCACAATCACCACCAAAACCAATCAAATCCACGGTTACCAACAATGGCAAACGAGTACGGGACAAAACGAAGAAGCCGCCCAACCAATGAAAAAATTGTTCAGGCGAACACACTGTTAAAATGTTCCTTATATTTACGGAATGTTTTACGGAAATGTACTGTATATATACGGAAAGGCAATCCGTAATGAAGAAAAACGGAGTTAAGCCCGTAAATACAAAATACGGAAAGTCTCCGTATTCCGTTTGGCTTAGAGTTACGGGGACGAACAATGCCGATTCTACACGAAGCTTTCTTCGCCACTGTAACAAGATAACTATCGTTTCTGCGGCAGGTAAGGTTATCCACGCGACTATGGCATATCCTTTCAAACAGTAAAAAATAGTATTAGGCGTCTGTAACATTTGGCAACACTAGAAATACATTAATTTTAATAGAAACTGAAATTTTGCTTTTATCTTTCGAATAGAAATATAAAAGTTATACCTCAACTTTCAAGTAAGAATTGTAGGTGAAAATGCCCTCATACCTCAGGGGTAGGGTGGCCGACCTGCAGTCGGAGGGCCGCGGGTCCGCGCCTCGGCGCCTCCGGGTCGCGGTTCCTCGCCCCGGCGCCTCCGGGTCGCGGGTCCACGCCTCGCCGCCTCCGGGTCGCGGGTCCGCGCCCCGGCGCCTCCGACACGGCAGATCCTCAGCTCGCCCGTCGCACTGGGAATCCGTCAATAAGACGGCCTCACTAGAGCTTCGCCAATATCAAATGTCACGACAATGTCAAATGAAGAAAAACGAAAAAAAAAAAAAAAAAAAAAAAAAAAAATTGTTAGAGTCGTGGACTGATAATTTTTTGACTCGGTTTCGAATCTCGCTTAAGTACAAAATATTTCAACTTTTTTAATATCATTTTTTATACACGGTAAAACACCAACATAACGAAAATTAAAAACATTTTCATTATCTCTTTTTATTTTAAACGGAAAGTACAGAAAACTAACTTGGAAATTAACGGAGAGGTCCCAAGGAATTTATGGAAAGTCCGTTCCTGAAAATCAATGTGTCCGTAATTTTACGGAGAGTTTAAGCACACTTCTGGATAAATTTTTACCAGCACTTTTCTGTAAAATGAAGGAAATTTTTTTTTAACAGTGCAGTACTTGGCATAGTGATTGCCCTGGAACTGAAAAGGGAACGGCAGCGGCAGTGAAGAACTGCAGTCCACCGCCACTGGGGAACGAACGGATGAAGTAGGTCGACCGGATGTCCCCTCCCCCAGTCCTGACGAGATGATCCCGACCCTAACACGTCAACAGGCCCTACTGCAGCATTTACAATGTGCATGATGTATTGAGAGTGTCATTCGTACCTCGCTCGTCTGAAGTGTGTTTTCTTCTCGTACATCGGTATAATGGGAACATGTTTGGAGGTTTCGTAAAAAAAAAAAACACGGATTTCAAACAACCTACGACACGATTCAAGCATCATTTAGGCGGTGCCTTAGTGGACAGTGATTTATTTTTCCTAGGTTTATTTCAAAAGTGTTCACTTTGCTATGAACAGCCTATACCGCTCTGATCACTGGAGATGCTAGCATCTTTTGCAAGGCCACCGACGAGCTCTGCTCCGGGACCGGAAAATGATACAAGTCGCCAGCGGCTGTTCACTAACACGGGTATTTATTTCGTGTTGTGCATTGACTGTGTGCTGAAATGACCAAAAATATTTTATTTTTACCCAGAAAAGAATGAAAATCTCTTGGATGAGTTCGAATTTGCACTCAAAAACTAATGTGATCAGAAACTGTAGAATGTAATTTAGAATCGCATGGCAAGACTGTTAAAGGTATTTTAAGGAGTTCTTGAAAGGCAGATGAGTCCACGATACGAGGTATAAAGAGCTATGCTCTAGCAGCAAAAGGTGAATAAGTTAAGGGCAGACCGTCAAAAGTTGTGTTGGTTTATCTGGAAAGCGGGTCCAACTAGAACACAAATATGAGAAGATGTTATGGGCAACTTCATTTCGAAAGAAGAAGTATTGAAGATAAGAAATACGAGAGAAATAAGAAGATATGGTGTTATGATTGAGCCCGAAGACGACGAAACAGTGGGAAAGCCCAAAAATAAAGCAAAGGTAAAGAAGTGCAGGTTAAAGTTGGAAGTGTCCAAACACAGAGGGCCACGAGTAATAGTTTATGAAATCATTAGAGAGGAAGATCGTGACAGTCTAGTTGAGACTATCAATAAATAGCATTTTGGGAATGAAGGCTTGTCTTTGGAGAAATTCAGAAACGAAATCAGTATCAGCCACATGACTGGTAAGAGGGACACTGACAGAGCGAATGCAGTGATGGAACGTCGCCCTAAAATAATAGGCATGCTAACTGACATGGGCAGAGTATATGTTGGCTATGAAAGTTGACGGATGAGAGATCTCAATAACCCGTCGAAAGTGCCAACAGCAGCATCACAGTGCACATAAATATAATAGATATCTTGCATCTTGCATGCTTCAGGTGTGAGGAAAATGGGCACAAATTTGAGGATTGCCCCAAGAACAAAACCTATATGGAGAAGTGCCATAACTGTAAACGAATGGTTTTAAATCACGATCATAGAATTGATTCAAAGGAGCATTCTACATGCCAAATGGCTCCGTTCGATAAGTAGCCAGGATGATTATGACACATAATGAAATGTGGGAAAATACATTTGCAAAGATCGGGATTTGCCATCTCTCAGCTAAACAGTATTGTGTTGGAGCGAAAATTTCACTTGGTGCCATTCCATAAACCTCATGTCCCATTCGAGGATGTTGTAGGTTTGAAGAGAATAGTGTACACACATGGAGTGTCTCCATATACTTAAATATCGAGGAAAAATGTGGACATTGATGAAATGTTATATAAAAGTGTTTTTGTCACAAACCATGTTTGTGCATAGATAAGGAAATTACCCCTATAGTTCTGGGTTTTGTCCTCATATATCGAGGTTGGAGGAGAGACAGGAACATTTGGACAGATAAGTAATCATCATTGATGTGTTAAGGAATGGGTCGTTTGTAGAGATCTGAATATTTCGCGGATTTACTATGGGACAAGCTAGAATTCAAAACATGTGCGTTTATATACTTTAAGCCATTGACCCACATTGTCATTGAAACCTCCTGAAGATCGGTGTCCAATTGTCAACTTCCACTGAGACAAGAGACAGTCAATGTGCAGTTGATATAGGCATATCTGTACATAAGACTGTAGAGTCTACCCTGCAGGTCACTGAACTTGTGAATTTTTCAGGTCTCAAGTCATTGGTGATCGGAGCAGATGCGGATCTCAAGTCAGAATTCTGGACTTCTCCTGCTACAGATGACTCGGTATAAATTATTAGTCATTTTATACTGGCCAATAACTTCAAAGTGGCAAATATATATATATATATATATAT
Organism: Dryococelus australis; assembly: GCA_029891345.1. Taxonomy (NCBI): domain Eukaryota; kingdom Metazoa; phylum Arthropoda; class Insecta; order Phasmatodea; family Phasmatidae; genus Dryococelus; species Dryococelus australis. Next base: position 191,149,815 of record CM056998.1, on the reverse strand, counting down.
ATATATATATATATATATATATATATATATATATATATATATATATATATATATATAAATATTAATGTTAATTAATATTAATATTAATTAATATATTAACTATATATATATAGTTAATTTCCCATGTATGTTTCGCAAGCTGATGGGGGCAAGACACATATTGGTCAGAAGTTGTTTAATAGGAAAGACAGATATTATACTGGAGACTCGACAGTCATGTAGGAAAGTGAAAGTGAACATTGGTTGATAATTTATGAGATATTAACTGACGAAAGTGATAACTTTGTGGATGAAATTGATATGGAAGTAAGGTACATCCCCAAAAAAAATTTAGATTGGGTGAAATTTGACTGAGGCTTACGAGAGAAGCTGCGAAGAAATAGAGAAGTGTTGTGCTGTAGAGAGCTGGTGGAGAGAATTAATGCACTCTCCAACGTCATTAATCGCACCTGTGAACAGGCTCTTAATAATACCAGACAAGGATCCCCAAACTCTCCCCAGTCGGACTTGGAGTTCGAGCAGGAAAGAAAGGAACAAATGAAGAAAACAAAGTGCTTGCTAAGAATGAGGGGAGAAGAAAGAATCTTATTTGGATGACAATGTAAGATATGGATGTAAGCTTACTTCATTCAACAAGGTGGGGCGAGAGAAGATGGAGACTTGGAAGGAGTTTGTTACCAAGGTTGGTAACGAAGGCGTGTTTGGACTTGTACACAAGCTTACAGCAAGTCAGATGAAGAGATCAATACCACCACCTTGCATTAAAGTGAATGGGCAAATATGCACACACCTTTGTGACTCAATGAATTTTTCACTCCACACTCTCCTGCCGGATGACTACCAGGTGGATGAGGGAGTCATTCATGCTGCCAAAACACATCATGATGTATGCCCTGGGGAAGAAGATGCACCCGATTTTGACATGGAGGATCTTAAAGTTGTAGTATATAACATGAAGAACAGTTAATCTCCTGAAATAATTTTAGCTGAAATAATAAAAATATTCTTTTCAGGGCAAAAGGAAGTTCTACGTGAAATATGAAGTGTCTGTCTTTGGTGTGTTGTATTCCTCTGTCCTTGTAAGGTGGGACTTTTGAGGATCCTGTATAAAATTACTGGAAAATAATGTGATCTCTAGCACTACCATCCATTGGCATTGCTTTCACTCATGGGCGAAGTATATGAGAAGCTGGTTAATAGAACACTGGTTGGAGCTGTGGACACTGAAGGGAGACTATATGAAAATATATATGGATTCAGAAAATGTAAAAGTGCCCCAGAATGGAAACCAGGGGCTGGCTAAATGGAATAGCTTAAGACGAGGCCTTGACTTAAGAAAAGATAATGTTATGAAAGATGAAGCTCTTAATTATGACAAGAGTTCACCACTAAGATTGCAAAGGATTTAGAATATTACAAGTGGCAGGAAGAGCATTTCAAAGACTCATGAAGGAGTATTCAGGTAATGTCTTTATAAGAAGTAAAGTCAGAATACTTCTGATTGGCGAGGCGTACAGGGTTTACTGAGAAAACTATCAGAATACCGAGTAAAGGCACTTAGAAAAGTCAAGGCCCCAAGAAAGAAGACCAGAAAGTGCCATTCTCTGTCATACTCATTCGATTACAGTCGCAGTGTGGAAGGATGAAGGGTGTGCTGACCTTCAGGTCATAAATCCTTTAACATTAACCTGTAGACATTAACATGTTTTAATGTGTGTTGTATTGTTCTAAGTGTTCTCTTTCGGCTGCCATAGCAGTTAGATATTGCAAACTTCTCGACTAAGCCTAAACATCTGAGTCGAGAACAATACATTTTTTAGCTTTATTTTATTTTTAGAAAAGTAGTGCTCCAGTGATACCCACATCAGGGTCGGTACCTGGAGGGGTGGTTGAGAGGCCAGGACTGGTTTTGCCAGAAACTATGTCATGTTGGCCTACATCCGAGCATTACCATGCCACCATGCCTTTGCTCTTATTCCAGTAGAGGGGATTTCGGCTGTGACTACTAATACTGGTTTCGAGCAATAGTGCTCTGATTGCTGAAATCCTCTGCCTGCTGCTGTAGTTAAACTTCTATGTGTGATGGCACCTTCAGCCAGCAGACAAACTAAGTCCTGTTCACACCATAACATACTGACATTGTTGTTGTTGCAGCTGCAAGTCCAGGCGATGTGTGCTACAGTGACACACACTGCCGCCTATGGGACAGCGACACGCACTGCCACTTCCTCATCCCGAAGTTATTCGGGCGCTGCCAGTGCAACATGGCGCTGCGGCAGGAGGGCAAGACTTGCGTGCCCGACGTGGGGCCGTACGACCCACAGAAGATGCCAGTGGAGACACAGCCACCATGGCGACCGCTGCCTGCTGAGACGACCTCGGAGCTCTTCCAGCCGCAAGCTATGACCACGCATGCTCCTGCTGCTGAGACTACATCTGAGTTAACCTCTCAAGCTTCCTCGCCAACTTTCCCGTCTAGCCCGAGCATGTCCATTCCTTTCACGAGCCAGGCATACTCCAGTACTCAGGCACCTGGCCCGGACATGTCCCATCCTCTCACAAGTCAGGCATACTCCAGCACACAGACAACTAACCCGAGCATGTCCAATCCTCTTGTGAGCCAGATGTACTCCAGCACACAGGCACCTAGCCCGAGCACATCCAATCCTCTCGTGAGCCAGATGTACTCCAGCACACAGGCACCTAGCCCGAGCACATCCAATCCTCTCGCGAGCCAGACGTACTCCAGCACTCAGGAACCTGCCCCAAGCACATCCCATCCTCTTGCGAACCAGGCATACTCCAGCACTCAAGCATCTGACCTGATAACATCTCATCCTTTCGCGAGCCATGTGCATTCCAGCACTCAGGTTCCCTCGTCGGCGGAACACTCTACTAAACCTACCTCACAGACCCCTCATTCAGTTCCCTTGAGTTCCTCGACCACTCTCCCACCGAGCTCTCAACCAGACATGGCAACCACGACCGAGTACAGCGACGAACCTGTGATAATACAACTGCCAGGCATGACTGATGTGCTACCGGCCTGGCTCACCACTCCAGACGAGTCCTCACACCCAACTCCTTCCACAGAACCGTCGTCACCCATTTTCACCACAGAGGAGACGTCGTCCTGGGGGAACCTCCTGGTAGGAATGCACGACCATGACGCCGATTACTTCCCGATGACGACCGATGCTCCGCTGAATCCTCTGTCTTCCTCTGTGCCTCCGGAGCAGCTAGTCCAGTCTGATACGATGGAGTTCCAGTCGACTTCTAATGTGGAAGTCACGACGAACATTGGCGAGACGTCGCTCCTAGAATTAGAGACAATGTCGCAAGAAAATTACACGTCGAGTGAATTTTTGATGGAGACGGAAGCAGAGACTGAGCAGTCCAGGTTGCAGTCTACTTCCACTATGGATCCGACAGGTGACCACCCTTCATTCACTTTTGTCGCTAACAACTAGGGACAGGAAAATTTCATGTTTTAAACAACACGTAGGCTGGACTCCACCACCGTATGTGTTTCCTAGCCTAAGCTTTCTGTTCATTGGTTGCTGCACCTGTGTGCAGTTAGTTTTACCTCAGACCAAGTAACAAATGATTCGATGCTTGTTTCCATGAAGGTCTGTTATAGGCTCAGAGTTAATCTGGGCATGTCTAATAAACTGTGGTACAATTGCAAACATAACAGAAACCAATATGTATTTGAAGAATATATTGTCCTCAACTGAATTCGTGAAATTTTCCAGTCTCTGCTAACAACATCCAAGGGTTATCAATAAAATGTTCACAACGCCTGTTAGCGAAGATGTCTAACATTTGGGAACTCGGAAGTTGATCTCTCACACATACAGCAATCCCACATACCTTATCATTTCGCATTATTATTTACTACCAAGGTAGATTGTATGCAAGCATACGTTAGTTTCATATGTATCATTCGACCTTTGCTCACCCGATACACTATGCATAACTCACAGCCGATCGTAAATATTCAGACTTCCAGTGTCTCCAATCCTTGTGGCCGGATGGAACCGTTGAATGATTTCTGCCTATAGCGGCAGCCAATAAACGGGATTCTTCTACTGGAGTATGTAGAAGACTGTGGAATCTAGCTTGGTGTCACCTTATAATGCGAAATGGCAGGGCCTCTAGCGGTCGCCGAGCTGAATGTATTGAGAAACAGCCTCTGTGTGTGTTTGTGCGTGTGTGCAACATTTTCATTGTTCTGCATACTATTTTCTCAAACAATAAATTTTCCTCGAGACATTCGTTTGCACTGTAAATTTTTTTTCGTATCAAGCTGCCCACAAACAATAGATCGTAGCACTGAAACAATTCTGTAAGAAGTTAATGATTCTGAAAGAATACACTTGAAATATCTGTTCCCAAAATTGTTTTGTGAGCATTTTTGACATTTGAAGGTGTTCGTGGATTGCTACATATTTAGAAATAAAATAAGTAAGTAAAATCATTACCATATACTTTTATCTTTCGATGACAGAAGATTCGTAAATAAAATATTTTATTTGAAACTGTGTGAATATATTTTGTTTTTATGCACCGCCACACCTTAGAACAGAATGCAGTGGACGAAATTATATAAATTTAATATGAACATAAAGAACATGCGTGTAAAATGAACTGTTAAAAATTTTTTTTAAATATTTGTAAGTTCCAAGGTGTAAATACTAACTATGAGCAACTGGCAAAAAGTAACACTAATCGATGGTTCTCTCCGAGACCTTAAGTGATCTGTTATGAGATTTTGCAGTTTAGTGGCGGCAGAAAACTGTAAGATGGTCGCTGTGTAGAAGAGAAATTACCAATGTCCAGTGGAAATAACTAAGTTAGAATAATAATTTTTATGTCATAATGTTACAATTAGTGCATAGTCACTGGCTGTAAAATAATAAACAATCGTCTTTTAGGAGTAGTGTGGTTCTGACCCAAAATATCATTTAAAACCTTAAAGAAGTCAGACTAAAAGGATTTGTTCAAAACTTGTATATGCAGGTTAATAATTTGTATATGCAGGTTAATAATTTGTCTGAGAAATCAACACTATTAGTCAGTTCGGAAAAAAAGTCCAAACGAACATGTTTCTTGCTCCGAAAAGTTATGGAGATAATTATAGTTATTTGGCAGGAAATTGTAAAGACTATTGATGCTAAAGTAATGTTATGCACTTGTAATATTTTTTTTTACGCTGGTTACATTTTTTTAAATTTCTTTATCCAAATGAAACACTTAGCAACTCGTGTCATTACATGTTGTACAGTTATTAGGAGTTAATTTTTACCAGAAATTTTTATTTAAAATGAAGGTTTTACAGTCCCTTCCTCGATGCTTTACTTTATAGTTGTACTCTGTTTCATGTAAGCTCACTAAATTTTGACAGTTATTATGGTATATATTATTTAATAATATGCTCGAAGGTCACAATGTCAGTCCAAATTACCTATTCTACTGGTTAACCAGGGCCTCAGATTCACATTTGTGCATGAAATTTTGACTGTCATTGTGACTTGCAAGCACATCATCAAATACATGTCCATAGAACTGTCTATATTTAGTGAGCGTCCATAAAACAGTGTACACAAGATTTATTTATATATAACACAGTGAAGGGCATAAACTCTTTGGATCTTCGTGTGAAATCAAACTAGGCAATTGTTCAGAACTACCCAAGCTGGTGTAAAGTTACTCCAAAAGAGTTGTTTGTCTGAGTATATCTTGATGAACGTGTTGCGCATGTAACAGCATCAGTAGTATGCTGTAGCTGAATCTAGCCAAATGTATTTTAAATGGGAGCAGTGTGGCTGCAGCTGTAGATTGCATCCTTCGGCTCGACATGGATTTGAATGGAAGCCTTCGACTCAGGATTGCCGAAAGTACCCGAAGGTGCTCAGCAGTTACGACCACTAACTCTATATGCATATAGTTAAACCAGTCGGCAGCCGTGTTAGTTTTATAGGCACATTTTTCAAATCGAAAATCTGTATTTATTATCCAACTTAAATTTTTTAATTCAAAAATTTTAACTAAAAATATATTTTTTTTTAGTGTACCGAATTTGTACATAGAGTGTTGTGGAATCTCGCAGATGTCTCTCATTTGTTACTGCAGTCCCGGTCTCCTCGCTTCAAGACTAATTCCTAAACTGCCAGAATCTGCAAATTATTCTTATTCATTGCTTCGAACATTATGTAGGTATAAGTGTGCAACTTTGAATTTTTCATGTAATTATGGTATGCATACGTGACCAAACCAAGCCCATCATAAAAGAAGCAACCATCTGCACAAGAATATTATAATCACTGTATGGATACGCATATACGAACACTTTTGTAAACATAGTTGGTTACTATTTAAATACCAATAGTGTTAGGACATTACGATTTAGAATGTACAAGGACATCTCGTGTGATAATATTATTTTTTATGCTCTTCTCGATCATCAGTCCACCAATCTTTCAATCTTTTTATCAGTCCTTCGACTTTTCCATCTTTCTTTCGATAAATCATGTAATCTTTCCATCTATCTTTCAATAATCCGACCAACCTTTCGATCGATCTAGCAATCTTTCCATCAGTCCTTCAGCCAATCTCGTAATCTTTCGATCAATCTCGAAATATGTCCATCAATCTTTCGATCACTTTCGCAATCTTTCGCTCAATTTCGCAATCTTACATCAATTATTCATTAATCTTTCTATCAATCTCGCAGCCTATCTAGTATTGTGATATTAACAGAAAGATTGATGGAAAGATTGCTAAATTGATCAAAATATTAGTGGAATGATTGCGAGATTGGTGGAAATATTGACGGAAAGATTGGGAGGTTGATCGAAATATTGGACGAAATATATTTAAATATTGTTTGAATAACTGCATAACTGATCTAAAGACTGATGAAAATATAGAAAGATTGATAGAAAGATCGGAGGATTGATGGAAGATCAAAATATTGATGGATGATCTAAAGATTAATGTAAAGTTTGGAAGATTGAACCAAATATTGATGGAAAGATTGGAGGATTGGTGGATTGATGGCAAAGAAGAGCATATAAGGTAAGACTTTCCCTGGCTCTCCTCGTACGTTTTAAGTCCCAATGGCTTAGCACTAATGGTATTTAAATAATATCCAACTATGCCTATAAATTGGTTGGTAGATGCTGATTCATACAATTATTATAACATTCTTTATGTGTCATTTATATTAAAAATATAAAAGTTTTATTCGGCGTGCATAGCACTTCCACTTGTGTGAACCCCGTATGCAGCCATGGTAGGTCCGCGCGACCCCTGCCTCTGGGCAGTCCGTCGAGGAGAGCTGACGAGGTAAGATGCTGTCACGTACGCACTTCAACCTTTTTGCACTGTTGTAGATTGCAGTAACTCACTTTTAGTATACCCGTTAACCTTTGCCTTGCGTACGTTTTGCTAGGCATTTCCCAGCATTATGCTTCTGCTTAACTTAATAATTTGTACCCTTGTGGCTTTTTCAATAGTTTGCAGATTCTGACAGTTTAAAATTGGTCATGAAGAGAGGAGCTCGGGAATGTAGTAACGAATTAGAGACTTCTGCAAGGTTCCACAACAATCTATGCACAATTTCGGTACAATAAAAAAAATCTTGTATATTAAATTCTCGAACTAAAAAAACTTAAGTGGGATAATTAATACAGCTTTTCTATTTGAAATACCCTATGCCTATAAAATTAATATGGTCGCCGACTCGTATAATTGGATGCAATATATGGCTGGTGGCCGTAACAGCTGAGCACCTTCGGGTATGTTCGGCTATTCCAATTTTCGAAGGCTTCCGAGTACATCCGAATCGAACCGAAGACTGCCGAGCATCCTCCCGAGTCGAGCCGAAAACTACCGAGCTCGTCCGAGTCGAGCCGCAAAATGCCAGCTACAGCCACACCAACAGCCACACAGCTCTCATTTAAAATACATTATGCTATATTCGACTATGGCTTACTACTTCTATTAATTAAACTATTAAGTAGTTCATTTTCTACATTCCCCATTCATCTGCACACTTCTCTCTTAAACTAGTTTTTTTTTTCTTACACTATGAAGTACGAGTGTTTGTAGCTATTGAATGTGTTTTAGATATTAGCTGGTTGTTTCGATTGCTCGTATATGATGCCCAAATTAATGTTTACGCTATTTGAAGGGGAAACTATTTAAGACAATGCGATGAGACCGGTCGTATTAAATGCTACAATGACAAAATTGGGTGTCTGCGAATGTTATTAACAGTTTAGAATGTTCAAAATGTACGCCATCAGCTGCAAGACATCGTCCGGGACACTATAGAACAGAAAGACAATGAATAGATTTCACGACTAATTGTTCTCCAAAACACGCTAGTTCAGAACCAATATCGTGGTTGGATGATTTTAAACCCCAAACGTCTTAAGTGTCCGCCAACCAATCACGGACGTTCAGAGCAAGGGTAATTTTATATTGATTGGCCCAGTCGAGCATAAAATTTCTTCTCACAGAGACACGTGGCCAATAGCTAGAGACCCGAGAATTTGGCGGGTTCATTTATAGACAAGTTGGAATTCACACACATGTACGTTCATGTTACGATTGTAATTGGTCGACGTGTTATTTGACACCTCCTGGAGACAAACGAAACTATCACAAACATGCAATAAATTGTGCGCTCAACCACCGCCTTTTACTACCACAACAATCAACCAATAAACAGTTGATATTTGTATGAGAGCATATAAGACTGTGAAGTCTAGCCTAAAGGTCATTGAACTCGCGAATTTCTCGGGGTCTCTACCAATAGCCGAAGTTGAAGTCTAGCCCGAGCGTCAATATTTTCGCGGAAAAACAGGTGGCCCTGACAACCAGTAGAACGGTTTCCTTCGACTGGGTTCACAGGTGTTCACAGTCACGTTTGCGACCGTATGTCCGGGTAGAAAGTGTACCATCCTGCTAGAACAAGCAGTCGTCATCTGGGTAGAGTTGGTGAACAGCTGGCACATTATTTTCCTATAGCACGGTACTCTTAATTTTTGCCTTTCACTATTCCGTCAATAAGTATGGCCCTACAAATCCTCTGGAAGATACACCGCGCCATCCTGCTGACCCAGGAAGATTAACTGCTTGTTATACCCAACAATGTGGGGATTTTCATCGGCCCAGTACGCGCAGCGGTTGAAAATTCCACTAAATTTAAAGGTTACCTCATCGAACCAAACAAACACGTCTGTAAAATTTTCTTTGCCATTGCACGAGTCCACAAGGCACTCACAGAATTTGACACGTACATCCCGGTCGTCTTCATTAATATAGGCTGTTCACGGTAAACTGAGCACTTTCGGAAGCCCTGCTTAAGATCTACTTGTAAGCACGTTGTGTATTATTCCGCCCTGTGTAATATTAACACTGCCAGGGGCCTCGCCACTTTATTAATTCCACACAGAGAGAACACGAGAGAGCGCGAAGCAGTGCTGTCGCCAGGTTGTGGGACAGAGTGCTCTGTCAAAAGAGTATGCTTTAACCCGTTCGGTCACGCATTAATTTGTGAGCGGAAGTGTTAAAATAGTGTAGTGTTTTGATGCATACTGTACTGGTGTTTAGTGTACTTTTTGTAGTCAGTGAAAAAACGCGCTGCGTGTTCAATGACGTCATCATCAGCCACTCATAAACGAGGGACGTGGTAATGTTCGCCAGCCACAATACCATGTCGGGAAGACTACCAAGGCATTGGGTTCTGATTCTTCACTACCTACGGTACTGGAAATAAATATTCTTCACTGCCTACAGTATTGGACATAAATATTCTTCACTGCCTACAGCAATGGACATAAATATTCTTCACTGCCTTCAATATTGGACATAAATATTCTTCACTGCCTACTGGATATAAATATACTTCTCTGCCTACACTATTGGACATAAATATTCTTCACTACCTACAGTACGGGACATAAATATTCTTCTCTGCCTACAGTACTGGACATAAATATTCTTCATTGCCTATGAGTACGGGACATAAATACTCTTCTCTGCCTATGGTAGTGGACATAAGTATTCTTCGTTGCCTACAGCACTGAACCTAAATATACTTCAATGATTACAGTATTGGACATAAATATTCTTCACTGCCTACAGTACTGGACATAAATATTCTTCACTGCCTACAGTACTGGACACAAATATTCTTCACTGCCTACAGTACTGGACATAAATATTCTTCACATACATGTCCCCTTTCGAGGATACATTGACTGAACGGGTTAAATTGAGACTCGTCTTCAGTGTACGGTAGTGAGTGTGTGTGCGTGTGTGTGTGCAGGTGAGGGGCTGGCTCGGCCAGTCAGTCTGGGGCTGAGCTGTAGCAGTGACGACCAGTGTATGGCAGCCGACCCTTCAGCGAGGTGTATACAGAGTGTCTGCGACTGCGCAGTCAGCGATAACGTCACCGACTGCGGTGCCCGCAACAGGGGCTGCCTCCCTGGCACCTTCCAGGTACGTACCCCAGCCTGTCTATATGCTATTCACTGTAAAGTGAGCACTTTTTAAGGCTCTCCCAACAGGAATTAACCATTAATAATTATATCTTATTGCAGCTTAAGGTGTTAAATTCTGGTAGTAGTGAAATGTATACACCGTGTTTATTGGTCACATTTCAAGTCTTATATTAAAAGTCAGCAGGAAGATAGAAATTGGGTGAAAGGAAAAATTTAGAAGCGCCTTAAAAAGTGCTCACTTAACCGCGAACAGCCTATATCCATCTCCGGCATCTATCTGGGGCATATTTCATGAAAGTTACAATTCGACAGGCGACAGGTGACAGGAAATTGTCAGACAGGTTTACAATCCGACAAATGTGTGTTTCATAAAAACTGACAAGTTTACAAGTTTGTCACGACAAATTTGTTGAATTGTATGATAGATTTCACAAATAGTTGTTTCACGAAAGTTTTAACCTAGAGGTAAAAATCCGACAAATGTGTCAAATATTATGCTACATGCTGTTTTATAAAACAGATAGGTATGATCTCTGTGTGACAATCTACATATTTGTAGATCTGTCACTGCAGAAGTGACAGGAAAGCTTTCCAATGTAACCAGTAATTAGTAATGTTGTTATAACATGGCAGTGCAATTGTGTTTCAATATTGTGGGAATTAAAACGTTACTTGCCAAATAGCACAAACTTTTCCTCTCGGATCAGGTTTAATATAGAACCCTTATCAACGTTACTCGACATTCTGCTGCTATAGAGTGGACAAAGTTATGTGGGTGGAATTATTATTTACCACTTAATTATTTGTTGTAGGAATAGACTGTTATTGAATCGCATATAAGGCTGCGATCGATTATCGTAAGCGCACTTGAGAACTATCTAGCGCGTATTAAATGAAACTTACGGTTTGACATACTATGATTGTCGTGTTTATGAAATTGTTATTTTAAGGCCGACAATTTACACATTTTTGCTTGTCAAATAAGGCGAACTTGTATTATTTATGTAACATAACATGGTCATGACATACTGATAACTTTGTTAGATTTGACATAATTGTCGACTATGTCACAACTGTCATGTTTTATGAAACACGAAACGTGGGAGCAAACTTCGGTAGTATATTCATGACGAAAATACAATACCGATGCCATGTGTTCGGAATGACAAATTCGTTATTTTGTAATTTGTCATTTCGTAAGTTTAAATTCGGACGTTGTCAACAGTCGCTTGTTCAGCACTCGCAGTAACGAACTTTGACATTAAAAGTGAAACCGTTTATTATCTAAATTTATTGCTTGAAACGGATGTAATAATTCTACAAGCATCACTGGAATGGTGAGAATATGTTAGTAAATAATGAAATAATTAATTATACAAGACTAAATTTTTTTGCGATTATATATAAACAAAGGAGTAGGCCTACTACTTACTTGTGTTTTAAAACATGCTTGGTATATTTTATGAACATTTAAGTTATTTTAAAAACGTTTTAATTACGTATTCACGTATGTGTTTCGAAGGTCAAAACCAACATCGCGCAGATTTCGTCATTTTGTATTTCTGCTAACATTCGCTGTATAAAAAAAAACACGAAATACGAAATGACTAAATACGTCATCATTTTTGTGTACAAAATCGGGTCACGTGATAATTTTGTCAACAAAGTCTGCCATTTCGGACACGGCCTAAAATGTAAGTAACACTTTCTTTGTCAAGTGATTATTAACCCTTTCATACCAGGTGCAGACCATTGGTTACATGTTGCAGAGGAAGGTTATATTTGATCAGCACTGTACTCTGAGAGGCATAATGCCCAATGATCTTCGCTGTGGGCAGCTGATTCACTTAACCGTACTACTGCTAAAGGCTGTTCACGATCAAGCGAGCACTTAAAAAATGTAGCTTGGAAAAAAGTCACTGCCCCTGAGTTCATATATTTTAACGGGCGCACTGAGTGACATTCGCACAGTAAAGTTGTTAACGGTGGCTGGACACTAATTCCATAGTTTAACCTGGAATTAAAAGTGTTAGGTAACCATTTGCGATAACTTAGAATTATTCATTTCGCTTTCGGTTTTTTTTAATGCATCGCAGTGCAAAAATAAGTAGATTTGTGAAGTAAGTACGTTCTAAATAACTTCAGAATTCCACTTAACCGACGCGCGAGTAAAGTGATGAGGCCAATGGCAATGTTGGTTTTACATAAGGGAGAGGAATACACTACATGCATACAAGTAAGTCATAATAAGGGCTTTAAAAAGTGCTCATTTTACCGTGAACAGCCCATATGCGTTTAACTGGTTCATATTACAGACCACAGAACACAAAGCCTGCAACATGAAACAAATTCTTTGTCATCTTATGTACCGCACACTTCAAAAACATTATAATTTGCAACTCTTGAGATAGTAATGTAGTGCGGGAATTAAATGGTTAAGAGAGTTACGCGTCCTTGAAAAAGTATCACTTAAAACACCGTACTCTGTTTTGTAGTTTGTTTTACCTGGTATACAACACACGTTTTGTTTTGACTGTTCATCTCACAAATGTTTCACCAGAGAGTGTTCCGATAAGACAACTTTTTTTTTTTTTTTTTTTTTTTAAGATGTGCTGATTCACAGGTTGCCTTTGAAAATGGCTTAGAACGTAGTGTTTCAATGTTTGATGCAAACATAAGGTGCCAACAACTTTTACTTAATGGAAGGAAGATGATATTACCGACCACGTATTTAGACGTGTAAGATCTCTTTCGTACAAAACATAATTCACTGATTTGTTGCTCAATCACAAGTGGTTTCAGATATTTTCGAAACACCCATTTTAAAACTCAAATTTTGGGGATGTATAGCTCCCTTATTAATCGCCACGGAATAAGTTTGCACATATTTTCGTCTTATATTTTCGTAGGGAATTGCCAGCCGGTTTTTGTCCCGCTGTTTTAGAAACACGCGGTAGATTTTCGGCTGGGAAAAGGGGGGGGGGGGGCGTCTCTTCCCCATTTTTTGGGTGTAGCGCTAGACTACTGAGTAGTGGCATAGCAGGGGGATACTATCCCATCGTAATTTTAAGAAACAATATGAAATAAATAAAATCAGTAGTTAAACAAATAACGATATTTTATTTTTAACTTAAAGACATTCACATATTCACACATCCACTATAGTTTTGTGTCGCTGTGAGTAGTATAGTAGTGACAGTTCTGGCGCAGGATTTATGAGTCGTATTTTCGGATTACTCGCCAGCGATGACGTTACAGGCGGAGGTCGCGGCGGTCGGCGCCCTGAGACGACCATGTTATCGACCAATTTTTAACTGTTTTACAAACAAAAATCACTTCCGAAATTAGTTATTTTGACCAAAAATCACTTTTTTTTCGCCAAAAAATTTCCCAAAAAAAAAAAAAACGAGGAAAGTCGGTTCGAAGCTCCTTGAAGGAAGAGCCGAAAATATCCTCAGTCGAACAGGAGGATTAGCTAATCTTAGCAGAATGAGTCACTTAATCCTCAGAGCAGTAGAGGAGGATTTGATACTAAGAGCGAGGTCCAGCCAATCCGGAAGGATCAGTGGATCTAGCTGCCTCCCGAGACCGCCATTATGCACCTACCACATCCACACCCCGCTACATATAACCCTCTCCCTCACCTCACCCCTGGACCCCTGGCAATTATTACAAAAATTCGCAAAGAAACATAAGATAATATGTATTTAATAATCGAGGAAATTCGAGAAAAAGCATTCTAAAAAAACCGAGAAACATATAATGTTAACCTCACACTCATCTCAGAACTCCTCACCTCATTCCCACCTATGGCAATTATTATAAATAATCGACAAAAATTGACAACGTTTCTAAGATATATAAGAACATATAATGCTAATGTTAATCTCACACTCATTCCACCACCCTAACCTCACTCCTTCTCCACACACCAAACCGATCATAAAAACGATAAAAGTAGCAAAAAAGTAAAGAAACCAATAAAAGTCTAGGAACGTATTACATCACTGACTCCGACACTCATACTGGATGTAGGTAGCCTTGACCTTAACCCCAGTGACTTTGAAAAGAAACAATTGAAAAAAAAATAGTTGAACATGTAACATTAACCTCACACTAATATCATAATATTCACCTCATCCCATTCCCACCTCACCCCCTTACATTCATAAAAAAATTGAGTATAAAAAAGCCCAGCCAACACACAAACTCATGGTCCACGACTCACCATTTTGAATAGCCCAAACACTCGGCAGTTGAGGCGGCGAAACAAAATACAACGTAACTCAACACGGTCCGTTGGATGACAAATTGGCAACAGCAGATCTCCAGGAACACATTCAGGCGACGGCAGGGTGTAGAATAGGAGCGGCGTAAGCTGCGAAATGACTTAAAAAAACTGACATCATCATAAAAAAAATATGACGCACATGAGGAGGGGAAATTAAGGGTGGGTGAAGAGGGGAGTAAAAGGGAGGAGATCCAAGCCGTGCATGGATCACACTTTAAATATGAATCAGTGAGAATTTCACTGTTTCAGTGAGTCAAACGTATCTGACTGATACGACAGTCACTTCAGTGAATTTAACTGGTGAACCAATGAAAAAATGTCATATTTCCTTCACTAATTGATTCAGTGACATTTCCCACTGATTCGTCAGTCATTTTCTCCACTGTTTTGTCAGTGGTTTATTTCTCGACTGACGGACCAGTGAAACATCTGAGCAACTTGCTCCGTCTCTAATTATTTTTGACTGATGTATCAGTGAAACTATGTGTGAAAATGGCCGTCGAATATAGTTTAAAAATGGGCCTTAAACAACGTGTATCAAGTTAAATAACAATAAATAAACTAATAAAACTATTACAAAATACTCTCTAAAATGTGTTTCGTCTTTCAAAACGCCATTTTACGAGGTAATATGAACAGACAGGTTTTTTCATTCCGTTTTTACGTCTTACATTTCGGTTCCATGTAATCGTCACAGCGTTATGTTTGAAGGTTTAAAATGCATTTAATGTGGTGAAGAGAGTGCACTTTTATATACTGTTAGTTTTAACAATCTTAACAGTAATCTCTCAAACCAATAATGAAAAGTAAGAGCATACAATTTTAAACTTCATGATTTCACAGCGTACATATAACACACATATATTCCTCCTACAATTTCAACTTGGCATTTTAGCTGAGTTGGCAGCCTACCTCCCGTGGCGCGGTCAGTTGGTGCGCCGTCGATCAGTGGTGCGGGAGGCTCTGGGTTCGAATCCCGGATAAGACATGGGTGTTAATTTAAGCCCTGCCCTTATAGCTCAGAGGTAGGGTGGCCGACCTGTAGTCGGAGGGTTGCGGGTTCGCGCCCCGGTGCCTCCGACGTGGCAGATGCTCAGTTCGATTGTCGCACTTGGAATTCGTCAACAAGTCGGTCTCACTAGAGCTTCTTCAACGTCAAAAATGTCACAACAACGTCAAAATGAAGGTTAAAAAAAAAGTTGGCAAGGCAAGGGACTAGAGTAGAAAGGTGCGTGAGTTCGGTCCCAGTCCTCTACGAAGGTTTTACTTTTTTAAATTGTACATTAATCTTCGTAAATATGTTTATTTCACGTAATTATTTGCCTACAATCGGTAAAAACCACTGCAGTCGGCCGTCACTTATTCAATCAGTGAAATTGTTTCACGCAACTAATTCAATCAGTGAGAATTTCCCACTGAAACGATCAGTGGTTATCCACTGATTCTAAGTGGAGCCATTTCCACTGATTAGAGTAGTTGAATTTCACTGCGAATCAGTGGTTTCCCACTGATTCGAATTTAGAGTGCATACCACTGCGTAGAGTTGACGCAGAAGATCACGACTAGCATGGCGAGCGCCAGTGTCGCACAGCCGCTGCTCCATATTCACCTCACGTCACATCCACAGGAGCTCAAGATCTGACGTCGACGAAAACATCTCCACTCCGTCACTCCTATATAGAATAAATACATAGTAATACCAATTACAAGCCTTTTGTTCATCCCTAAATACTAAAGTACCTTCTAGTATTTGTTTAAATGAATGTTTCTCTATAAATGTAAACTATAATATTTGTTTCATAATCAATATGAAGTACAAACAGAGTGAAAAGAGGCACCATTGCTGATTGTTATTTAGAAATAGTTATTCCATAACATGTAATTAAATTGAAATTTGTTACATTGTTTATAAAGTAACTTAAATAGTTTTTTACTGATATATTTGGGTTTTCAGATAAAATTACTGAATGAAATGTTATCACCGTGCTGGTAACACCTTACACCTTCACCAAAAAAAACACCTGTGCAATGATCACGTTCCACACGAAATCCATACTCACCTCGTTTCATCCTCATCAGCACGCAAGACCCGGATGTGAAGTGTCGCCCAGACATCTCATCTCCATACTCAGGTATTCCATGAGATAGTATGGAGGTTACCAATCATACACAGGTGTTTCGTGAGGTAGTACGGAGGTTCGCAATCACATGCAGGTGTTTCATGAGGTAGTATGGAGGTTCCCAATCACACAATTGTGTTTCATGAGATAGTACGGAGGTTCCCAATCACAATGTGATGTTTCATGAGATAGTAAGGAGGTTCCCATTCACACACAGGTGTTTCATGATATAGTATATAGGTTCCCAATCACAACATGATGTTTCATGAGATAGTATGGAGGTTCCCCATCACAACATGATGTTTCATGAGATAGTATGGAGGTTCCCAATTACACACAGGTGTTTCATGAGATAGTAAGGAGGTTCCCATTCACACACAGGTGTTTCATGATATAGTATATAGGTTCCCAATCACAACATGATTTTTCATGAGATAGTATGGAGGTTCCCCATCACAACATGATGTTTCATGAGATAGTATGGAGGTTCCCAATTACACACAGGTGTTTCATGGGACAGTATGGAGGTTCCCAATCTCACACAGGTGTTTCATGAGACAGTATGGAGGTTCCCAATCTCACACAGGTGTTTCATGAGATAGTACAGAGGTTCGCAATCACACGCAGGTGAGATGGTGAGAAGGGTCGCAGTGAAGATGTGTGTGTGTGTTGCAGTGCCGGTCGAGCGGCAAGTGCATCAGCTGGTTCTTCGTGTGCGACGGGCGGGCGGACTGCTCGGACGGCTCCGACGAGGAGTGCCGCGGCGGCTCTGACTGTCCCCCGGAGTCGTTCAGGTGCGGCGGCGCGCGACAGGGACCGAGTGTGCGTGTCCCGGGCCGGCCTGTGCGACGGTGCCCCGGACTGCCCTCGCGGAGAAGACGAGAGAGGCTGCACCACGGACATCCCAGGTACAAAGCACGCTTTGCAATTAACCCGCCTAGTCCCTAATTAATTTTTAAGCTAGAATGTTGCAATCGTTAACGTTTTTGTTGGGACCTGTACCTGTGTTAGTTGTGCTTCTCGCAACCAGCGGACAACATACTGCCGATGCCAGCTTTAACAATTCACAGACGAGAGGTGCAGAAACTTAGATTACTCACGAGGAAGACTTCAAAACACCGGCCACTGATTCCATGTTGTGTACAGTGCCGACCATAAACACCTTCCATGTGCAACTGAGCCGCCCTTGTCCCTTAAAGGCTGAGGCACGTAGATTCTACCTAATTTGCAAAAACCCCACGTAACATTTATAACATATCAAGGGACAAGTGGTACTCGTCTCTGACAAAAACCCCTTGTGTCCCTTCATCTCTATGAAAATATTCCAGAGAAATATATCAACTGTAAGGCTGTAGTATTTAGGCAACTAAGCATTTATGTCTTTGTGCAGTATTATTTAAATAAAATATGTCCAGGATCAGCGACACTATGAATGGATAACTCCAGCAAGTAAAGTTTGATTTCTCTTATTTTTAATCACAGCAAAAATGATTGATACACAACTTTTAAGTTCCTTCATAGACACGGTGCACTCTAGCCATAATTTGCGATAGTGAGTATACAACACCATAGCAAGTATAAACGCATCACGCACAAGTGTTCCAAAACTGCACATAAAAATAGTTATGAAAAATACTGTTTACACACATTAAAAAGGTGGTCGTCGCTTGTGGGGAAACTTTCAGACAAAACAACCCGCAGCGTTGTCGGGCGGAATTTTTGATGAGACCGTACCTTAATATTCTTTAATAGAACTCGTGTAAGACACCTCCAGGCAAACACAGAAAGCGACGGCCGTTCTGAGCCGCTGCGATCCCCGCGAGCTACAAAGCCTGCTGCACGATTTCATTCAAATGGGGCGATCTGCTGGGATGGTGTCGTCCACACGCCGGCCAGTGTAGCGGAGAACATTTCCAACCAGCTGTCGCTATTATTCCGGAACATAAGTTACGTGCATTCAATTTAGCAATCTATTCACGCACACGTAAACTTTGCGAACGAGACGTGACGTACGGAACTCCGTACTGCAAAGTACACACATACAAGTTACTGTAGATTTCGCAGAGGCTTTTCGGCACACAACTTTAAGCAACTAATGCTCAACTCAGACGCAGACATCTCTAGCACCGTTTATACATTTAACACTGCCAAAGCCTCTTTCCGCGACAGGCAAACTTCACCGCTGTCTTCCGTTCGGTCGCGTTCAGCAAATATACAACTGACATCGCGAGCACACTCCCAGTGCCTCCACAAAGCTAGACAGCTGGCGACCTTATGCACGACCTACCGCAAGGAACACGCCGTTACCAGAGCGCCACTAGCGACGACCAAGGGAACTACACACACAATATCAAAAAGCTTCAGTAGCTCAGCACAGCTGTACGGCAAAGAAATTACATTACAAATATTGATATACAACTGAGTTGAGAAATAAAAACCAAATAAAATGCATGATCACGATTTAAGTATAAATGCATAATAAAAGTATATATAAACATCCATAATATTAATAACCAATATAAAAATACACATTAAAAGCAAAGAGTTTAGTGCGAGGCCCAGATCACACACACAGGGCTACCAACTTTAGATAAAAACCCCTGCAATAAACCTGTGACGACCCAGTTGTCACACAAAAAGTCCCAGATCATGGACACGGGGACTAAATGGGATTTAAAAAATATGTGTTAAAGCTCGACGTCAACACTTTTGCAGATATTCTTCGTTTATGAGTCATAATTTCGGATTCAGTGCATATTTTAATCTCGTGTGGGGAGTGCACCCAGAGCGAGGCGACACCCTCCTAACGACGGGCTTTCTGGTCCGGATTACTAACTACGTACGACTATAGTCAATTCCGGCTAATTCAAACTTTTTTGAAGCTCTGATAAGGTTCTACTCCCGGGATATTCCTCAGTCTTATGCAAACATAGCTTAACTGAGTCAAGGTTTACCAGGGGACGGGCTCACGGAATCCGCAGGTTAAGCCACCATTGGCGAAGCAGGTAATCGTACGAAATGGTACTTATGGTACAGTGTTGTCTGGGAACTCTGGCACTTGCTCGCTCACGCCTATCGGCGCTTGCAACCTGCAGTTGCAATGGAAATAATGTTAAATTGTGGTACATTTATGGTAAAATTAATAACTGTGGACGATATGTAGGGCCAACATGAACCTGCATTAGCTTAATTGAAAGCTGGGGAGGTACGTATGCTATTGTGGCACAAATTTTGAAATTATCGTACCAAATACCAAAGCTATGGTACCCGCACCATAATTATGGTACAAAATGAATGGGTCCGATTGACTTCGTATTACATATTATGGTGTCCACTTATGGTAGATGAAGTTATCAAAAGGGCCTAACTTATATGGAGAATAGAGGACTTAAAAGAAAGGAAATTACAAAATTCCAACAAAATACGATAAAAATGAGCCATATAGCACCTACAGAAGGCGAAAAAATGCGGGAGGGGGAAATTTTGAGGGGATGTGAAGGTTCAAAGGGCCTAACTTTCCATTGGGGGAAGGGAGGGTATAGAAAGGCACCCCTCCCCTAAATCCCACAAAAATCGGTCGCAAAATGCGCCCTCTAGGTCGAAAAGAAGGTGCAAAATGTGGTGCACAAAAACCCCTCCCCCCCCGGTACAAGAAGTTATCCAAAGGACATAACCTGTTTGGGGGGAGGGGGGATAGAAAGGTTAAAAAGAAAGGAACGCACCAAATTTAAACAAAATACGATAGAAAATGAGCCATATAGCACTTCCCGGAGTTGAAAAAAGTGGTAGGTAGGGGCAGAAATTTTTATGGTGGTGGGGGTGGATCCGATGAGTCTAACTTCCCATTGGGAAAGGGTGGGGCATAGAAAGACAACCCTCGCTAAAATCCCACGAAAATCCGCAGAAAAATGCCAATTCCAGGTCGAAAAGAAGTCGAAAAACGACCCCCCCTCCCCGGACTCACCTCCCAGGGTGGGTCGGTTTTGGCGGTGGTAGGGGGAGGGGGGGTTGACAGAGAATGGTCCAAAGGTGTGCAGAAATTTGGTTACAGCTCTCCACACGATAATTGTAGTACATCTAAACCCAACTTTTATTGTATATACACGAACCTTAAGCTCGGGGCACAAAATCCATCCCCCCTCCCCCCGGAAGTGGGAGGTGGGTGGGGTGTCGGCAACCGTAACTCACTCCCTTCCACATGGGACACTATCGATCCCTCCTAGGTCCCTTCCCTCCTTCCTCGCCGTTTGGGCTATAAGTGTTTGGGTAACCCTATGAATTAGTATTTATGGTGCAATGTCGTCTGGGAACTTCGGCACGTGCTCACTCGCGCCTATCGGCGTTCGCTCGCACATCTCGACATGAAGTAGCAATTATAGTAAAAGTACGACTTAATACTTAAAACGTAAAACTAAATACTTAAGACATAAGACTTAAGACTTAGGACTTAGGCTTGCGAAGAGCCTAACTGTCAATTGGGGGGAGGGGGCGGAGCGCGGGAAGGCACCCCTCCCGCCAAATGTGAAGGAAATCGGTCGAAAAATGCACTTTCCAGGCCGACCCCAATCCCACAAAATGGAAAACATACCCCCCCCCCCCTTTGTCACTGTAACTCCTCAGTGAAAAAGGGTCTTATTACACATCTTTACGTAAATTGTGACCATGGCCTATGAATTACCATTGCAAGACTTGGAAACAATTCCAATTGATAAGAAAACCTCCGACGAATGGTTTGCGAGGAAACAGACCTCCAAGGTATTAAATACTACGCAATGCTTATGAGGCATTTAATATCTTGGAGGTATGTTTCCTCGCAAACCATTCGTCGGAGGTTTACTTATCAATTGGAATTGTTTTCAAGTCTTGCAATGGTAATTCATAGGCCCGTGATCATAATTTACGTAACGATGTGTAATAAGACCCTTTTCTCACTATTTCAAGGGGTGGCAACCTCAATTTTGTTATGTAGGTTATGCGGTAGGTCAACATGGGTATAGGCTGTTAACGGTAAAGTGAGCTTTTTAAGGTCCTCCCAACAGGCTTTAACCAATAAAATATATAACTTATTGCAATCTCAGGCATTAAATTTTGAAGGTGGTGAAATGTATACACTGTGTTTATTCGTCACATTGCAATGTTTATATTAAAAGGCAGCAGGGTGATGGAAAAAGGACGAAAGTAAAAAATTTGAAGGGCCCTAAAAAGTGCTCACTTTACTGTGAACAGCCTATACTTGCATGTTACAGTGACTGAATTATTTGGCATGCCTACAGAAATTCATCCCTTAATATCACATGGTCTTAGTGTAATTAAATAAAGTTCATAATTGCAACCCCATCTTCACAGGGGTTTCCTGTCCTTAGGAGTGGTCTCCTGGCGTTAGTTGTCAGATATTTTCTAACTGAAATTTTGCAAGGAACATCCTCTCGCCGTTTGTCGCAGAGCTGATGACTCAACCTGTATTTTAACGGGTGCACTGAATGATGTGCGCCCAGCAAAGTTTGTAACGACGGATGGAAAGTAGTGCCATATATTAACATCCAATAGAAAGTGTTAGGTAACCATTTGTGATAACTTATATTATTTCTTTCGCTTTCTGTTTTTTTAATGCGTCGAAGTGTAAAAATTACCATATTTGTAAAATATTTACTTCTCTAATAATTTAACAGTGTCACCTTACCGACGCATGAATAAAGTGATGTGGCCCATGGCAATGTTAATTTTACACAAGGCGGAAGAATACTTAGCGTGCGAAAAAGTAGATTTTAAGCAGGGCTTTCAAAAGTGCTCATTTTACCGTGAACAGCCTGTAGTACAATTAACCTTCACCGAGTCTGCAAAATTACGCCAGAGGGACAGCGCACCGCTTTCGTGCGTACGTTTGTGTAGTAATATTATTCCTAAGATAATTCCGTACTTATCGTTACCAACATACCTATTTTCTCCCTGTTTTTATTCATATTAATTATACATTAAATAATATAATTAATTTATACAATAACAACAGAATTTAAATTTAACAAAATATATGGTACTATTATGTTAACAGAAGTCTATAAAACGCTAGTGTTACATTACATGTTAAGTAAGACTAACTCGTTATACATGGAGTGATTTTTCAAAGGTTTGGTTCAAAAGTGCGAAGAAACCACAAATAGACTACATGGAAAATTTACATTTTACATGTTGTTTGGTATTTTTGTGCTTAATTCCAATCACGTGTTGTCTGTTTGTTGTAAAGGAAGTTGGGAATATATTTATATTTTATCAATAAGTTCCTGCCTTTTTGAAAGTAGAAAAAAAAGAACAGTTAAAATTAGATACAGAAATATTAAACAACTAGTAAATTGTAATTTTTTTTTTTTGTAATCAAACATTTTAAATAATACTTCTGGCACAAAATTTGTGACACGAAAAAGGACCAATATTTGCAGGATAGGTGAAGACGACCGCCCTTAAGATATTCTAGTAACCGCGATTCTCACGCACGGATTCACGATTCACAATCCATCTGATAATTCTTAAGTTTAGCCAATGGGAACTTGCGACAAGCCTGTCTTGTTTACTTTTGTTCCTAACCTAACTTCGTATGACATACCCATATTTAAGCCGCGCACACTTCAAAGCCAACATTTAATATCTTGAAATATTATTTTTGTGAACAAACATAATCATGAACATGTGCATGCACACCTTTCAAACATTTTTCTAAACTGTAAATAATAACAGTTTCCCGACAACAACACCGCATGTTCTGATTGGTCGTCACCACACAAGTTCTTCTTAAGATATACAATATAACCATTTCATTAAACACTAAGGAAATACCAACGTCACACACGACCTGATGAGTCCCATTGGAAACCAATACATGAGATAACACACTTTCAGTTCTTCTGTACATGTCATAACGGATAACTTAACGCATAATTCTTCTATTGCAAACCCAGCTTAACCACAGGCGAAAGAATGGCCTGATCTAGAGAACCATTCAGTAGCAGGCTACTTGAAGGATTGGGCACTGTGCAGGGCTGGATTAAGACCTTCAGAGGTCCTAAGCAATTACCATGTCGTAACTAGTAAGACTGGTCTGAAAAAAAATTTTTAGTTTTTACTTGAAAAACATTTTAGTGTTATAGATATGGTGTAACACGGACCATTCTACATATAAGTAAAGCCTTCGTTAGATAATTAATTAACTAAAATATTTTGATAAATAAATAAATAAAAATAAAGATTCAATTAAAATACAATTTTAGTCTGAATTTCAAAACTTAATTTACAGCAAAAAATTTTAAGAAAATAACTATGGTGGTGAATTTTAATAAAAAATTATTACAATGTCAATTTTTCTATTAAATAAAAACATTGGGTACCGCCTTAGATTAGTACAAAAAATAGATTTACAATCTACATTAAAAAAATATCTGAAATTTATCTTTACAGCTCGAATTAAAAAATGTATACGATTTTATTTACAATCTAAATTTAAAAAAAGTTATCGAGTCACTAATAAAGTTTAGTAATAACATTTAAATTTACAACCTAAGCTTAAAATTTTAAAAAGTCATTGAGTACTCTCTTTGATTATTTTCAATTCAGCGACTTATATTAATACGATAGTAATTTTTTTTAAAGTTAATTTTTTTGTATATATTTTTTAATTTGCTAGTAAAAATATTTATCAAAAAATTTACATTTAATGAAGGCATTAATTACATGTAGAATGGTCCTTGCTACACCATGTCTATGCTACGTACAATTTAGATTTTTAATAGCTTTTTGTTAATTATTTTCGGTTAAATTTTATTTTGTTATTACATTTATCTGCTCCGGCATTTTCCTTGTTTTTCATAACCCTCCACACTATCGTTTTACTGGGATTATTTTTTCCTTAAATTTGCGTACAAAACCAATGTATTTTGCATTTATACAAATACTTTATAAGATGTTTGCTTTTATTTTACACAGCGGAACTGAATTAAGTGTGTCCTAGTAATTTGCATAATTTATAGGAAAAGACATTATACCAGGCTTAGATAGAAATCCTACGTTTTAATACACATTATATTTTATTTTACAACAGTCAGCATCATGAGGAAGTTTATATTCTCTATACATGGAGAGAAATGTTTTGTTGAATCAAACAATATCTGTCTGGTGCAAACAAATTATTTATTTGTATAGGGACAATGGAATATTTTGTTACTGGAACCAAATTATTTTGTTGTTCTCATTTGGTTGCCCCGAACTGTCAGATTTGGTTGGTGCGACTGAAGACTTGTTTGGCTACACGTACATTAAACAATTTAGGCCGATATAAAAAAAACTACAAGTTCAAGCGAGTTTAGAACCTAGATCAGCTGCTTCTGCGCGCTACGCCTTAATCTCAGTTAACATCACAACTAATGACACTGGAAAGATTTCTAATAAATATACCGCAAATATTGGGTAACGTGTGCAAACAAATATTTCAAGTTTTACAGCTTTACTTGTCAGTATATTCTTGCATTGTTTTATTAATGTATTTACAAGAGTGTTAAGCATCAATAGATGCACTAACAAACACGGTTACTATCCTGACTATCACAAAAAAATACAAACAAACTCTCGAGCTGTATTTTCGAACGAAGGCAGTCAAATGAGTGGCCAAACAATTACATACAGTTGATTCAACAAAATATTTAGTTGACAGTCTGATTTTTTTTTTGACACAACACAGAGATTTTGTTTATCCATACATATATTTTGTTAGACGAACAAAAGTAACTTTGTTGCTTTTGAAATTTTGTTTGCTCAACATTATATCTTGATAGGGCAACTAAATATATATTTGACCCTATACAAACAAATATTTTGTTTTGATTTTCTCTCAGTGTACAAGCGCATATTTTTGCCTCTAGATGTCAGCCACTTTGCTCGAAAACGCGAACTGTACTGAGGGTATTCCTCGTGTACGTCTTTCCTGGGTTACTGTGGGCGCTGAGTTCCTCCTCACGCATGACAATGCAACACATCACTGTGCAGCGGTGGTCGCTGAGAGAGGAAATATTCGTCACATGAACTGGCCCACACGGTCCCCGGACCTCAGTCCAGTCGAACATGCTTGGGATGTTGTCGGGAGACGCCTGGTCGTCTGGGGCCATGATGGGCCATGATGCTCGTCGACAACCTCTGTGTAATGAACACGAACAGACAGCGCACATTCTCCATCGCAGTCAGTAGTGATTACAGCCCTTATTAAGGACTGCATTTCTCTTGCCTACCGCTTATCATATGGGCGTTTTTGTCTTCTGCTGCTTTACTTGGAACCCATTTTTGAGTAAACGCCTTTTATTAGGTTGGGATTTCTTTCTTGGTCAGTGTTGTTCCCCTTTGCCATTCTCTTCCATATTGACTGTGTTATTATCTCCAATGTCTGTTGTGTACTTATTTGAAACACAGCTACGCTCACCAGTGTATGTAGTTTCCATGTTAATAATTACGTCCCTTAACTCAAACAAATTACCCCTATTAATTGCACTTAAAACATGCTTATTAAAATTCTTTAAAATTTTTCTATTTCGAAACAATTTGATTATCCACTGAATGGGTGTATTTTAGAAGATAACGCCCAATGTGTACGAACATATTTTGCAATTAAATAATACAGATTTCTTTGAGTTCCATTAGATAAAAATACCAAATAATAAATTAAGAAATGTGCAATCATGTTTGTATAAAGGTCCATCATGCACAGCCATTGTGTTAAAATTCTCACAGGAAGTACAACTGTGGGATTATGCCATTTGTCACATTGTTCCGTAATAAAACTGACCACGAAGTGATGTGAAAGATCTGGGAAATATTTAAATGAAAGTAAACACTTACAGTAATATTCTCATTTATTCATGCACGGTAATATAATTTTTGGTTTTGCAATTTCTGTTTCACTTCTGCAGTAGAACGGTGATTCTGGAAAGACGTAGAAGAGTACGATGTGATGGCAGTTGTCTAGACTCAGATACAACATTCGTCCATCAAACTGGAGTTTCTTTTTTTAATGCATTGGTTCATTGCATATGCGAATGCCATAATATAAATTAAAATTTATGTACAAGTTAATTTGTTTTCAGATTCATGCCTCTTTGTGGCTTTTCTTCTTAATTGAGATTCCCAGGAAAAAAAAAATTATTAAAGAGTTAGTAAATCTTCGGAAAACCTTAAAATAGAATGGTGACAACATGAGTTTAGGATTAGTGCAGTGTATTACGGTTTCCAACTTATATTAATGGCGATCCTAGACAGCAGCACTGTGTTTTCAATAATTATATTCGTGATATATAGTCATTGGACTACGGTGATTTAGAGCCTACTGGGAGAAATGCAGGGCAGGAGGAGTAACATCACTATTATCCAAAATTGTGATGGATCCTCGACGGAACAAAATGTTCTTTATTTCTTGGGAAAGGATTTGAGAGCCGTATTTCGCAATGCGTAAATGTCGATGTTCGTAACTCGTTGTGGAAAGTCGTACATCTCACTCGAAGCTGTGCCAGGAAGAATTACCGAGGATAGCACGTGATAGTGATGATAAGAACGTATGTCTTGTCCGAGCAAGTGGAGAGCTGGGCCGATCTCGCTCACGGAGAATCGACTGTAATATCTATCAGGCCCTAGTTACTTTTTTATTTTAGTAATTTTTTTATCTTTTTACCACCTTTTTTAATAAATATTGCTGTGTAGGTAATAAACACAAAGTGTAAATTACACCGCACTCGGAAGTTAACGTATATGGTTAAAATAAAGTATATTTATTGACTAACGTGCTCACTTTACCATGAATAGCATATAGCTTATTTTTATATGGAAATTCACTTACAACAGTATTCGCGCCATATATAAATTTAAATTATTTTTTCAGGGGTCACAATTAAGAAGAAAATCCCGTATCAAACTAAGATTTTAAAAATGTGCCATTCTCTTCTTTTTTCAAATTTTATAATGGAATATTTAGCTTGTGAGGGAAAAGTACAGCACTGAATAAATTCTTCGTTCCAGTATTAAACCTTATAGTTATTTGGAAGTTGTTCAAACTAATGTATCTTTGTATTGATTAAAGCCTCTATAATATTTATTAAGGAAAGTAAACTTGTTCCTTGCCCAATATTTTTCTAGGCAATATCATAAGAATATCATATAATTTTACAGTTCCTACATTAGCGTCACTACGAAGCTAGAGCTGTATTCATTAAGAAGTATCAGCTGAATGTCCGAAAATTTTACGAGGTCTCGTACAACTTTCTCCTTGTAGCCAGTTTCCATTAATATGACCTCTACATCCACAGAAATGACATACTACTGAAAGACAATAATTCGCCATGCTTATCACTTCAAAATTGCCACGTCCAATTACTGGAAAGAGTATTTTCCAACAATCGAGCTTCTTTGTTGTTTATAGTACGTCAGTCAGGGACGAAACCCACGTGTCTTTGTTATTTATAGTACGTCAGTCAGGGACGAAACCCACGTGTCTTCGTTCAAGAGAAACAATCTTGCCGTTCTTCCAGGTCTTGTTGCATTATTTATGCTTTTTTTCCACATTAGCCTTCGAGAGTATTCCAAGCACTCTTATCTTTCTAAGTGTATCCACGTCGCTAACCCCAGAGTGAGACAGTGTCTGACCGAAAAAAATATGACCCTCCAACGCAGACAAACTGATTATAAAACGCACGGACTTGTCCCCACACAGCCATACGCCAACTGGTTTTGTCAGTGAATGTACTGTATGTGCGTATAGGGGCAGTGATTTGTTCTTATGTTAATGTCAGAAGTTGTCAGCAAACTGGGAACGAACTTGAAGTGAGGAGTGGCTTGTGTGTGTGTGTGTGTGTGATGCAGGCTGCCCGGAGAACACATTCCAGTGCGCGGACGGGAGCTGCCTGCCCGAGTACGAGTTCTGCAACGCCATAGTGTCCTGCAAGGATGGCAGTGACGAGCCGCGGGCAGCCTGTAGGTCGCGCTTCGGCTCGCGTACGTCACAATACTGTCCCTTCCACTGCGCCAATGGCCGCTGTCGCTCCAGTGCCATCGCCTGCTCGGGCCGCGACGGCTGTG
This sequence comes from Dryococelus australis, assembly GCA_029891345.1. Classification (NCBI taxonomy): domain Eukaryota; kingdom Metazoa; phylum Arthropoda; class Insecta; order Phasmatodea; family Phasmatidae; genus Dryococelus; species Dryococelus australis. The sequence goes on along the minus strand of CM056998.1, from coordinate 191,120,791 downwards.
GTGATGGCTCTGACGAGGTCGCCTGCTCCGTCTGCAGTGAGTGTTGTCTCTACCCTACTCTCTCTCTCTCTACCTTGCTCTGTTCTCTGTCTCTGCCCTTCTCTGCTCTCTCATCTATACAGTACTTTACTCTCTTATCAATACCTTGCACTGCGCTCTGCCTCTGTCCTTCTCCACTCTCTGATATATAATGTGCTCTGCTCTCTTGTTTGCACCCTGCTGTACTCTCTAATATATACTCTGCTCTACTTTTTGCTATCTCCCCTATTTTTCTCTATACTCTCTACCCTGCTCTCCTCTCTTCTCCCTAGCATGATGTCATCTCTGCCTTCTATCATGCTCTGCTGTCTAATCTGTACAATGTTCTGCCCCACTGTCTCTACCCAGCTCTACTGTGTAACCTGCTCTGCCCTATGCCCCTATCTTTCTCTGCTCTCTGTCTCTACACTGCCATGCTCTCCACTATCTACCCAGCTTTGCTGTATGACCTTACCCTGCCCTGTTTTCCACTCTCTATCCTCATTTCCTTCTATGCTAGTTGCTTAGTAGTAGCAGTAATTGTAGTAACAGCGGTATTAGCAGTTGTAGCAGTAGTAGCAATAATATTGGCAGTTGTAGCAGAAGTAGTATAACTAGTAGTAGTAAGTGTACTAATAGCAGTGGTAGTAACAACAGTTGTAGTATTAGCAGTAAATTCAGCATCAGCAGCAGTCGCAGATCTAGTATCAGTAGTAGGACTAATAGCAGTGGTAGTATCAGTATGAGTAGTGAAAGTTGTATTGGTATTTCTAGAATTAATATAATTGTTAGTGTCAGTAGTAGCAGTTGCTGTAGTACCACTAGCAGCTCTAGTAGTGCGACTGTAATACCATTAGCAAACATGATAGAAACAATATTAACAGTAGTAGTACTAATATACGTATTAGTATCAGCGGTAGTTGTATAAGTATTAGCAGTAGTAGCAGCTGCGGTAGTACCACTAGCAGCTCTAGTAGTGCGGGCAGTAATACCATTAGCAAACATGATAGAAACAATATTAACAGTAGTAGTACTAATATACGTATTAGTATCAGCGGTAGTTGTATAAGTATTAGCAGTAGTAGCAGTTGCGGTAGTACCACTAGCAGCTCTAGTAGTGCGACTGTAATTTCATTAGCAAACATGATAGAAACAATATTAACAGTAGTAGTACTAATATACGTATTAGTATCAGCGGTAGTTGTATAAGTATTAGCAGTAGTAGCAGTTGCGGTAGTACCACTAGCAGCTCTAGAAGTGCGACTGTAATACCATTAGCAAACATGATAGAAACAATATTAACAGTAGTAGTACTAATATCCGTATTAGTATCAGCGGTAGTTGTATAAGTATTAGCAGTAGTAGCAGTTGCGGTAGTACCACTAGCAGCTCTAGAAGTGCGACTGTAATACCATTAGCAAACATGATAGAAACAATATTAACAGTAGTAGTACTAATATACGTATTAGTATCAGCGGTAGTTGTATAAGTATTAGCAGTAGTAGCAGTTGCGGTAGTACCACTAGCAGCTCTAGTAGTGCGGGCAGTAATACCATTAGCAAACATGATAGAAACAATATTAACAGTAGTAGTACTAATATACGTATTAGTATCAGCGGTAGTTGTATAAGTATTAGCAGTAGTAGCAGTTGCGGTAGTACCACTAGCAGCTCTAGAAGTGCGACTGTAATACCATTAGCAAACATGATAGAAACAATATTAACAGTAGTAGTACTAATATACGTATTAGTATCAGCGGTAGTTGTATAAGTATTAGCAGTAGAAGTAGTATAATTAGTAGTAGTGCTAGTGGTAACAGTTTTAGTGGCTGTAACAATTATCAGCAGTGGTAGTGACAATAACAATAATCATAATAATAATGTTTATTTCGAGGTGCATTCTAAGGTGGCGTAACACCTGCGGAGTTTCTGATTTCTAACGCAGTACCCACAGGTGCCCCGTCATCTCTAAACGATGAAATAGAATGAGACTCTAAGACGGAGTAGTGAAGGAATGGAAAGGAGTGGGGAGGGGGTATGATAAAAAAAAACCTACAAACCAGTGGTAATGTCCACAATGTTTCCCGCAGACTATTATCTGGCCGTAACACCGCCGGATATTGGTTACCGGACCGCTATGATGGGAAGTCGAAACACTTGCCACGTCTGGAGAGACTCGAACATAACAATGCCACACACCCATAATCCAGGAGAAACTCCACCCATCTACGTTTCCCAAGTGAGCCTGCCAACACCCAGTGATCTTTGAGACATGTTTCGACGTTACAGTGACAGACTAAGCCCTAACAGAGCCGGGGTTGAGCATGGCATGTACAGTGTACGTCTTAATTGTGCCAGAGTTATATTTCACCTTATCATGCCGTTATTTGCCCTTATCACGTTACTGACCAACACCACTGGATTATAAATTAAGTTGCGTATAGCCTGTTCACGGTAAAATGAGTACTTCTAGAAGCGCTGCTTAGGATCTACTTGCATGTATGTTGTGCATTATTCCGCCGTATGTAAGATTTAACATTTTCATTGGCCTCATCACTTTATTCGTGCGTCCGTAAAGTGAAACCGTGAAATTATTAGAAAAGTCAATATTTTACAATTCTACTAATTTTTACTCTTCGATTAATTAAAAAATAAAAATAAAAAACAGAAAGCGAAAGAATAATTTAGGTCATCAGAAATGATTACCTAACACTTTTTACTCTAGCCTCCCATCGTTACTAACTTTACTGAGAGTATGTAATTCAGGGCGCCAGTTAAAATATATGAAGGTTGGGAGCAATGATTTTTTTATAAGGTTGATTTCAAAAGTGCTCACTTTACCGTGAACAGCCTTTCATATGTAACCATAAATGTACAACCAAATCATCAGTACACTATTTGGCAAGGAAAAACAAAGAGAATGTTCACGTAATTATTATTTCTTATTTAATACTATTCAAAGATACTAAAATATCTCTACAAACAAATTAGTTACATACCGATACAAACAATTCTACAGCTGTAGGTAAATGCGCACAGTTATAGAACACTCAAGGTGGTTTTTGAATAACAGGTCGAAATTCAAACCACAGCATGTATGGACTAATGTCCGTAAATTTCTTATAGTAGTATTTTTTAATTTAATTCGAAGCTAGGCATAACAACGCCTGGAGTTAGCAGCTTCACGTATCTGCGTGCGCAGCAAGTTGTATACCACGAAGGCGAACGGAATCGACGCAAGGTAAAGAATATATCTGCGGACTCCCAACCTTGTTATGCCTATAGAGTGTCCACTCTTAGATTGCAGTACAGCGTGAGTGGAGCACACTGTTGCCAAATTACTCCAGCTTCGAGACATAACTGGCAAGCTGAGCATAGTCCATTCACGGTTTCTTCGACCTTTTTGAATCAAACCTTTGAAAAATTTCCCCGCGAATGACGTGTTTATTTATTTCTAACATATGTAATACACACAAGATTTTATACTTGTGTTCATAAAAGTTACTTTTTTTTTCCTGTTAAAGTGAAACGCTATTCATATTTTATCTATAAATTATAATACTTCGTTTATAAGTAATTTGAACAAAAAAACAGTGAGAAAACATGTGTGTTGGTAGCGCCTAGTGAAAAATAGTTCTTATACAAAATACTGTTATACCGAGTGTGCACGAATTCGGTGCGTTGTCCCTCTGGTGTAATTTTCGAGACATGTTTAAGCTTAGTTTGCACGAGGCGGAGGGATATCCTGGAAGTAGAACCTAATCAGGGCTTCAGAAAAGGCTGACGTAACCGCGAATGTATTATAACCAATGGGTGGCGAAGTAAACGGTCTGATTAAGAGAATTTTATCTGTTTACCTCCCTGACAACTTTGAAGAGAGTACGATCCTGCGACGCAAAGCTAAGCGGCTGATTTGAAACTGAAACATATCAGAAATCCTATCGTAGTGATTGGACGGCGCGCACACTACGTAGTTAGTTTTTTTTTTTTTTTTTTTTTTCGAAGCTGCAAACCGATAACTTATCAGGCAACAGCGCCCGCAGGAACAAGGACAGCGTGTTAACGACAGAACTCGGGTATTGGAAAGAGAGAGCGAATGTCCATTACACCGCACACTGCAATCAAAGAGTGAGACGCTCTATAGCTTCCAATTAAATAAACAATTACTAGATGAATTTTCCGAGCATTAGTCCAAGATGTCGTGGTTAGAGTTTTGACATGTTATCCAAAAATACCTTGTATATTTAAGGGCACTGGTAAAAAAAAAAAAAAAAAAACAAATTAGTAATTTATATTGTATTAAATACCATTCAACTTTTAGACATAACTTGTAATAACTCTTTCATTGCATACAAATATTTTAATTGCGTACACTCTAAGAAATTATTCGGAAATTTACCATACCAGTGTATGCGCTCAGCGAGAAAGCGGGAATGGCACTTCTTCCCTTAAACATTTAGTGTAGAGTTCCTACATTTGCACAGGGAACAGTCAAATGCATAGGGAAGTTGTCAACGTTGTGTAGTAGAGACGCTAAATATTCCTATATCTGCAGTTTGATGTGTGGCATTGTTACCATACAGTGTATAGGTTCAAAACTTCCATTACAGTTTAGGAAGTTTAACAGAAAAAAATTTTACGGTGTAATTTTTGCACCGAGGAACGTCAAAATATTTTTACGGTTTTTGGGACGTACAGTTAAAATAAACGAAAGCATTTACATAAAAATTGACAACTGTGACTGAAAGGCCATGTTCTCGGCCATGTTTTAATTTAATTTTAAAGTAGGTCTATGCGTAGAAAAATTTATTTTACTAAAATTTCGTTTACTGCTGCATCAAAAATTATTTATTAAAAATTCTACATCGCGTTTTTAGAGACTTCTTGAAGAACTTCATGGTAACTTATTCCGATGAGAATTTTCACATTTCGGTAACTGAGTAAATTTTTCTTATTTACATGTCCCAAAAATACGTGAATTGTGATTCTGACGTATTATGCAACAAATAGGCGGTCGAAAACTATTTATGCTAGGAAATATTACTTGTAAGTTGAAAAATATTTCGTGCACATATAACATAATACATTATTTTTTATCCACCAGCACCCTTGAGGAAACTGAATCCTTTATTCGAATGCCTAAGTGTAAAGGTAGGAAATTTTTTTATTTTGTCATTTCTGTAATCTCCTTCAAATGAAACACGAATATTCTAAGGACATTTACGTAAATGGACGAAGGTAACTCCCTGCTGATGACTTCACTGTCCCAAACCATGATTTAAAGGCAATAAAGAATCAATGCTTTAATGCTGTAGTAACAATAGGTGAATCTTAGTTGTTTCGAAGTAGTTTTTGAAGCCGATATACGCTTTTGAAAGTTAAGGATTCAGTCATTTAGGAACTACTTTAAACGCCTGAGACCCAGAAGCAGGTGGCCTATAAAGGCGACTCTAGACACGCTCATCAAGTTAGCCATCGCCCTTACACGCAAAGCACTGAACTGGCGTGCGATTTTCCATTGTACTGCGTATAAGTAAGAGACTGGAAGCTGTGACTATATCTATTGATGTAATATATGTATAGACTATTCACGGTAAAGTGAGCACTTTTTAAGGCCCTTCTAAATGTTTCCTTTGGTCCATTTTGATTATTCTACCACATTTTTATATCAACATTGCCATGTGACTAATAAACACAGTGTATACTTTCTCCATGCTCAAAAGTTAATATCCGAGGCTCCAGTAGAACATATTTATTAGTGGTTAATGCCTATTGCATGGGCCTTAAAAAATGCTCACTTTACCGTGAATAGCCTAGAGCCAAGTTTAATACAGGATCCAAAATACTAATTTCCTGCTTTCAGAATATAATACTTTAAAGGCACAACAGTGTGAAAACGCTATTGTAGGTTATGTCGATAAGCTTCAGTGTGTTTGCAATATAAGAGGTGTGTTCAAAATTGTTTTCAGGGGCAGTAGTCTGAATTACGATTTCTTTTCACATGAAAACTATCTGCAGACGCAACCGGAAGTTTCTATTACGAACGTGTATGGTAATAGGCTGTGCTTTACACTTGCAGGGAAAATTTTGTACTGTTCGAAATGTTTTTTAATGTAATTTCTTGATGATAAAGTGAATCATAGGGGGTTTTGGAAGCTGGAATCTAATGTATCCGTGTAAAGTATGATGCACCTTCATCAAATATCAGTGGTTGCAAAGTTATTCTCACTGGTGAAAAGTGCCCCGATTTACTATATATTTTAGTAGTGGGACGAGTCAACATTTTACCGATACCGATTCTGGATTCAATTCCAATATTGTTGTTTCAATTCTCCATCCTAGGCTCGATTCGATTTTCATAAATTGCTGACAAGGCGTACAAGAGTACTAGAACACGACTTAGTCCGGTTGTTCACTGGACTCGCGTTCGGGAGGTCCCGGGTTCGATATACTCTCCGGCCGTCCTGATATCGATTTTCCATTGTTTTCCGAAATCACTCCAGGCGAATGCAAGGATGGGTCCCTAACAAAGGCCATGGCCAGTTACTTCCCCCAATGTCTCTCCCCTGTGCAACTTGCACCGTATGTAATGCCCTCGCTTTCGACGAGACGTTAAGCCTACCTACCTACCTACCTACCTACCTACTTAGTGCCTAGAACACGATTCTAAATGGGGATGACAAATTTGGACATTCTAAGGATTTTGTACGACTTTTTCAAAACTTTACTTTTGTGCTTTTAAACACTTACGACTCAATGCAGATGTGCACGTTAACCTGTTATGTATGTTGTTGTCTCATCACTATCATATTTCATACACATTCTAACGCAATTCGCCGGCTGTGTAGGCAGGCGCCTTAAAGTGATATTTCACATTTTTTTTGTTTGGTTATCTGAAAGAGCTTTCTAAAAGAGCCCCCTTAATGCAGTCATTAGTTGTCAATTCATTTTAGTTTTCAAAATATAACACTCAAAGTTCTTAATTTCCAGAATTCTGCAGCATGCTAGGCTTTCCTTCTAGATATTTTTTTACACTAAAATTGCATTTAATGAAATCTGTGTGGTGTGCAGAACATACTGATTCACCATGAGTGCGATTTATAAACAGGTGAGCGAGTATTGGCACTCTGAGAATTTTGTTGAAAATAGGGGTCAGGGTCAGACTTGTCGTAAATATATTTTTGTTCATTCAAGCGAAACTGTGAACATTCATTTAATAAACAGTTTAAACTCTCAACTGTAGAGGACAAGTTGTATTTGTTCCTTTCGTAGCTTGTAACACGAATCCAGTATGCCGTGATTACGATCTAATTCAACACTTTGAAACTGCCTATAACACTCTTGTGTCAGAATTTGAGAGTTATATTTTGAAAACTATAATGATTTAACAACTAACAAATGCATTACTTTTCGAAACCTCTCTCAGATAACAAAAAAACAACACCTCAACGACTGTTTCCTCCTGGATTGAGAGTGTACAGCATTAAGAGGTATACGTACACATCACGTCAGGTCAGTAAATGAGTCGCCGCCCTTTGGTAGGTGTACAGGCCACGGGATAACATTCTCCTAAAACGGGAAGTTTACATCCTTACTCGATAGTTTGCTTACAAGACAGCCGTGCGCTAAGTGAAGTGAGCGAAGAGACTCGGGCGGCTCTTAACATCGACGTCTTCAGAGCCGATAAGGGTGATTGAAGTGAATATGAAGGGGCGGGGGAAACGGGAGATCCCCGAGAAAACCCGCCGACCAACGGCATCGTCCGGCATGATTGCCACTTGCGATAATCCGTCGACCTAGCCGGGGATTGAACCCGGTTCGCCTTGGTGGGAGGCGAGAAGAGTACTAAACACTCAGCCACCGTGGCCCCCCGTGTGCTAAGTGTTTCATCAGTTTGGATTTAAGAAGAAAATTACTCATATTGACTTATATATGTTAGTTAAATCCCGTTTATAAATCTGCTGGTATATTGACAAAGTAAAAACAGGAAAAGTATCTCATTCGTAGCCATATATTTTATAAACTGCGTTGTTAGTCTCCAAGCTGTAATAATTTTCTGACACAAGGAAATTATAGTAGAAGTTATTTTAATAGCAATATTACATGTTATTATATATATAATTTTGAATACATAAACATTAAACGTTTAAGTTTCTTTCTACTTGTCTGTTTACTTTTGTTGAAGTTGCTCAGAAAATATTTTCTAACCCACAGAAAAAGTGTATCCTGAGCTCACAGAGTTACAGTTATTTGCTAAGTTAGATTAGTTGTCCAAGGAAGGTATTTATCATTTCATACAAATATCCAAACCTTTCATTCTAATTCTTTGTTAATAAGCAATATTTCACGAACAGTTTCAATGCACCGTTTTTGCTTGTGTTGTTGTGATAATCTTTTTTTTTTTTATTTGCAGAGTGTCCAGCGCTTCCTTAGATCTCGCCAATGAACGTGATGCCATCCAACCGCTACCATATCCAATATTGAAGTGCCAAGTGTGTCGTAACAGACACTTGTGTGATGACTGACAATTGTATTTCTACTTTTATACCATATCCTGTACTTACTTCCTCTACGTATTTATAAGAAACATACAAAACAGTACAAATAAATTAAACATTTTGAAGTGGTGACACTGTATTGATATCAATCAAGTAGAGTGCATACAGTGTTATGTATTTACGCCGAGGAAATGAGGTACGAATTTCTAGAACCATTTCTTTGGAGACGATTTGCCGAGATTATTCTTGTAGCATTGCAGCTTATTTCGCAACATATTACTGTGGAGTACATAAACTTGACCAGTTTAGCAAGCAACCAAAGCAGAATTAATTTTTACTACACACATCCATTATTATATGCCCCATATAATATGTGTCGTAAACATAAAATATTTCTGTTATAGAGTTAATAAAAATTTCGGCAATTTGTTTTCAAAGAATTATTTTCAAAACGTCAAAAAAATTATTTCTCTGCACAGGAAGAAAGCATGTCACTGGTTGAACGGCAAAGTATTTTTGTCTCAGAAAAGTTTGGCTTTCTGTATGTATTATTTTGGATGGGGTCATTTTCCACCCAGTCTTGACGAAAAGACGGAAATATAAAGGTTTTTTTATTTATAATTTTTGAAGACGGCCGTAACATATCGCCCCACGGATATTTCGAATGTAAACAAATGGACGCAGTCGGTAAGGGCGTTTTATTTTGTTGTGGGGTTCTAGTTTACGAAGATCGATTACTTGGAAAAGTTCACCTCAGCGAAAAGGCGGAAAAGTGCCCCTTTAGAAAAGTTACCCTTTGAGGAAGTTCCGCCAGGAGAGTACTTTCATTCCCTAACATCATCCATCATGTAGACGATCACAACACTATGCTCTGAAGCTTTAGTACATGGGCGGACTCTGTAGACAGTGTTATTACGTAAGTAGTAGTTTAGTTCACAAAAACTGTGTACAGGGAGCAGCACTAATGAGCGCATTTCGATGTCTCGCTTTGATTGCAACTCCTTGACACAGTACAGTCGATTGCGGAAGGATTTACTTTCTAAAGGAGCGCTTTTCCATCGCCTACATATTTTTTGGCTGACGCGTCAGCCATTATAATGAAGTTCTGCAGCCGTCTTCCCCATGGACTAAAGATGAAGTAGACCGATCTGGCTGGGTGCGCACAACCAATCTCCGTGTCCCAACATTGAACTGCTTTTCTGCCAACACGTCTAGCGAAAATGGCGGGGTTGGGATTTTAGGTTAGATAACTGATTTGCAAACAAGTGCTTAGCAATGTATTTATACTTCCTCTAACCAATTTGTAATGGAGTTTGATTAAATTTTAACTGGTAAAAGTATTTTAATAATATAATAGTGCTTGTCATTTAAAAATTAAAATATAAACAAAAACGTCCATCATTGTTGACCACATGACTTTGGCAGATGTGTATGATTGGGGTAGGTGAATGTTGGGTACATGAGCAGAAGATGAATAAGCGGTCTACCTCATCTTTAGTCTATGGTTTTCCCACACCACTTGTGAAATGGGCACTTCGTCACACGATAGCGGTCTAAATACTTATACTAATCTATGACTACTCGGACGTGTGTAGTTGGAAAGAAAAATACTAAAGGTGATTTTACACGACGCAAAATGGATTTCGCACGAGAAATATCACGCAAGAATATCATGAAAATTCCATGAGAAATGAATCCACAAATATAACTTGCAGCAAAATACCTCATTGCATAAGAAAAGTTGATAACCTCGAAATATCTTAACTAGCCACAATTTTAAAAATTAAATGTTACGAACACACGCTGTTGAAATCAGTGGCTATTAAATATAACAGGATATTTCATGTATTCGTCCAACATGAACACAGCACTTTCTGTACTCCCCCTTCATTTCCAAAAAAAAAAAATTAGTGAGTTCTTCACAATGAATATTTCTCGAATGATTTCTCTTCGCACAGCTGACTTCTTTGCTCACGCCCTACCTCATTGGTTGATATAAAGGTGGCTACATGACTAACGGAGAACGAAATGATGTTCACGATAAAGCGAGCACTTTCGAAATCAACCTCAAAAAAAAGTCGCTGCTCTTACCTGCTTATATTTTAACGGCCGCCCTGAGTGACATGCGCACAGTAAACTTGGTAACTATGGATGGGAAGTAGTTCCATATCTTAACATCGATTAGAATGTTTTACGTAACCATTTGTAATTACTTGAATTATTTCTTTAGCTTCTTGTTAATTTAATGCATCGAAGTGTACAAATGAGCAGATTTATAAATATTTACTTTTCCAGTAATTTCACAGTTTAACTTGATCAACGCATGAATAAAGTGACGAGGCACATGACAATGTTAATTTTACATAAGGCGGGATAATACACAACGTGCATATAAGTAGATTCTTAAGCAGGGCTTTCAAAAGAGCCCATTTTACAGTGAATAGCCTTTACCAATAAAATAACTTGTGTCGTGCAAACCTCTCCTGAAAATAAGACATGCTCGATCTCCTGCTTTCGTAGGAGATCTGCCTTGCACTTTGCCAGCTAGTAGCACGGCTTGATGCACGATCAAAAACCAACCGCTACGTCTTGTTGTATCTGTTCAAGTTGAATTTCTGTGTGAACTGTTTGCCAAACTTATTGTATAAAAATGTCTTGCGATCGAGTTTCTTCTTGCAGCTGAATATTACGCGTCTCGTCTGCAATCAAGTTGCGGAGTGGAGTGGAGGAATTTGGGCGGCTCTTAACAGCTAGGTCTTGAGAGCCGGTGAGGGTGAAGCGTGGTGAATGTGGATCTGCGTCAGAGTGCAAGGTTGGGGAAACGGGAGATTCCCGACCAAAACCCACTGACCAGCGGATTCGTCCAAGCCCAATCACCACGTTCGAAGGTCCGGTAGCGGCCCTGCCGGGAATCGAGCCCAGTTCGCCCAGGTGGGAGGTGAATAGTCTGACCGCTAGACCACCGAGGACCCTTTAGTACAGTTGACATTAACTCCTGCCTGATGCTGAGAAGTAAAACAGTTTGCATATTTACAAGACCTGACGCGCCTATTCAAGATTTCGTTACGAGTAATGCCGGAATCACATAGCCCCGACCAGCAAGACACCGCAAGCACGACACGACACTTAGAACTAAACAACCAAAGAAATGCAAGATAGATCTGACGTAAGCCCAACAATTCTGGCGTACGACCAGCAGTTTTGGATTAGAAATTACTTACATTCTTCGTCGTGTCGTGCGGCACGACACACAGTATGTACAACCTTGCAAAATGAAATTGTATGATAAGTTTTCCCTACAACGGGAAATAAGTAGCTTAAAAGAAAACAAATAATGAAAATGATTGTATTTAACTCTTATAAATAATAATGTTACCTTTGTATGCATTAGCCATGAAACTTCGTTACCATCATGTATTCCAAATTTCCCGTCTGCCGACCGCCTTTGAAACTAGCGTAGTTAATCAGCGCCTTCTAAATGGATCCGGGAAATTCTGCTCATTGTGTCGCGTGAGTAAACTGCCAGGCTGTAAATTCGAGCAGTCACATTGAAAGTGGTCGTGGTTGCGGGTTTTTGATATGTCGTGCTGTGCTCGTCGAGGCCATGTGATCCCGGCATAAGTAGCAGCCGACACTTATCACACCTGCACATTGCTCGGCCAAGGTTCTTGGAGTTCTTCTCATCTAACATTTTGAGCGGCTGTGAATTCTTTACCACAGTTGCGTAAGTGAAGATTTGACTTTAGCCGGAAGCCTCCACAGGCAAATAGCTATGATCTTGTCGTTTATGCAAGGCCAGTGATCGGGTCAGTCGATGGCTTGTAAGTGGCGGGTGGTTCCCCTTATGTTGCATCTCTTGATGCAAATTCACAAGTTTAATTTCGCATAAAACGTGACTCATATCCAGGGGCGGATCCAGAAGGGGGCCCATCAGCCCTCCCCCGTAAACCACCGCATTGGCATGAAACCCTTCTGTTAATATTTTGAACCTGAAATGAAACAATCTGGAGCTTTTGAAGACACGAAACTCTTCTGTAAATCTTCAAAGCCTGAAATGAAACAATCTGAAGTTTTTAAAACGTTGACTTCCTTTTATTAATTGAATAGTGTTTCGTAAGTTTACAATGAGAGTGCGCACCTTTCCCATGCCACAAAAAAGGAAATCTAGACCAGGGGCGCTGATTCCAAGTTTTTCGTTTCGTTTCCTGTCCAGATAAGTTTTCTTTATTACTCGAATTTTGCGTTTCGTAACGAAATGAGCTATTCCGAGCACATTGCAGTGTTCGTCAGATGTCGCTACAGCCGATAACAAACTCGGGAAGATAACAAAGACATTCGGGCCTTCGTTACCGAGTTTTACTATGGGAACTTGGTGGGTACATGTTGTTATTTCATACTGTGGAAGAAGATCATCGGAAAGTAATGTGTTTTCACGCATTACAGTAACATGGAAATATATATAAGAAAAAAAAAAACATTTTGAAAGCACGAATTAACCTTTCTGCTTTAATTTGTGAACCATGTAAGCGACAGTGTAAGCAGCTGTCGTGGGGTTGTTGTTTTTTTAATTACATTTGTTTATAAAGAAATACGAGAACATGAACAGTGATTTATTCGACATTTCTTTTGAGCCATGTAGTTTGTAGATTAACCGATAGCTAGCGCTACACTGTAAATAAATCTTGCTAGTATACAACAAAATGAAAATGGTTTAGTGAAAATTCATACCGTATTGGAATTAATACAATCGACTAGAAACACGACAGCATCTAGTTTGTTGTCCACCGCTTGTTTTATAATCTTGGTATTGAAAATAACAAACGAAGCAGAGTGTTCGTAAATAGCTTGCAACCAAAGAGCAAAATTGTCATGGAGGAAAATCTTCGTTCATCTGACAACCAAAGTTCCGTCTGCTCTCTCTCTCTCTCTCTCTCTCTCTCTCTCTCTCTCTCTCTCTCTCTCTCTCTCTCTCTCTCTCTCTCTCTCTCTCTCTTATCGGCGTACGTGTGAGTCCATTTCAACTCAGTGCACACGAAATTACATCATATTTATGTGTATTACATCACACGTCCAGTCGAGCTAGAAAATAGTACGATGTCGACAGGGAATTTGGCACACTTGACAAGCGAAATGTACCTTTTTCCTAGAATATTTAATTTATTTTATGCTCACACTTAAAACACACCGAACGCAAACAAAATACTTCAAGGTTGAAGTAAAGCAACTGCCTATGGAGCACTGCATCCGACTGTACAACGTGAAGAACTAACAAAAAAAGTAGTACAGACACCATAAAAATTGTCAGCAAGTACGATTTATGCTGTGTATGAAAAGAGAATGTATATATTTTGCAACAATATAAAATATTTTAATAAAATATACTTTTTAAATGTAAAAAAAAAAAAATACAATATGGTAGTCTGTGCTTTTAACAAATTTAAGCATATTTCCATTCTGGATGCCTAAGAAAGCAGAATTTGCAATAAAATCTTTGTCATGGAATATCTTCATAATGTTTACTTTGATTATGTGTAAGAAAAATGTAATAATAATGTAGGAAATAATTTTTATAATTGATTTTATGTGCCTCCATTTGTCACAAACATTTATGGCTGAAACTGACGTAAATAAAGTTAATTATAAAATTGATATGATACATCATTACTATGATTTTATTACCTTTGATCACAGTAAATATTATGACGATCTTTCTTGAAGAACATTTTCTGGTAAATTCTGCTTTCCGAAGCATCGAAAACGGAAATGCGCCCAAATTTGGTTAAAAATGCGGACGCTTAACGATCGATTAATTTTTTACATTTAAAAATTATATTTTAGTAAAATAGTTTAAAGTGTTGCAAAATATATACATTCTTCTTTCATATACAGCATAAATCTCACTTTCTTGACAATTTCATGATGTATGTACTCATTTTTTATGAGTTCTTCACATTGTGCAGTCGGGTGGAGTGGTCCATAGGCAGTTCCTTTACTTCGACCTTAAGGACTTTACTGCTTTGATTTATTAATGTTTTCAAGCCTAAGTGATCGTAATTCATAAACAAACTCTGGTAATTCCGTTAAAGTTCATGTGCGTAGGTTGCCATCTTGCATTCGATAACGGAAACCCGAATATCGCCCAGGGCTCGGAGGGCTGTAACGTAATGTGACTTAGAATAAGAAATTGCCTTTCTCGAAGATTCTATTCGTTTCGAGAGCTTTAAAGAATACGAAAAATGTAGAATAAGCCCCCTGCACATGCACAATGGGAAGGTAATCCCTCTCCCCCTAAACCGAAAGGCTGCGGTTGCACGGGACGCAGAACTACTCCAACTAAACAAGTTCAACTATTGAAGAGGTTATATTACCTTCGAACGAGTTCCGATAGCAGTTGTTTCTCCTTCAAAGAGAACAGTTTTCATAAGTATCTCGAACGACTTCTCTCCTCTGCTGCGCTCCTATTGGCTGCTTCGAAGTGAACAAGCAGTATGAAAGATATTGCTGAATTTGGCGAGAATTCCTGCACTTGTTGAACTAACTTAAGATTAAAGTTGAATGCACTAATACCCACCCATTATGCCGTTACAGTAAGAGTGTAGGTTTCATAACAATTAAAGACACTCAATAGTGATAATCGTTGGAGGCTATTATAATTAAATATCATAAATTTTAAGTTCCATGTTTGTTGAGGTTAGAATTTCCATTGATTTCTTTCTCCTTTGGGCGTCTAACCGCGATAAAACGTCCTGTTTTTAAACTTGTTCAGACGTGGTTAGTGAATGTTTTTTTTAGCTGAATGTGTTTAACAGAACTCGTGTAACCGCGGCCTAGATCTGCTCCTGCCCATCTCTCGCATGGAAATCATACACGGAGAGGAATTCTGCAGTAACTGGTTCTCAGGTAATAGGCTGTTCACGATAAAATGAGCACTTTTAAAAGGCCTGCTTTAGATCTACTTGTATTGACGTTGTGTATTCTTCCGCCTTGTGTGAGATCAAGATTGTCACGGGCGTCATCGCTCTATTCATGTTTCGGTCAAGTGAAAATGTGAAATTATTAGAAAAGTAAATACTTTACAAATCTGCTCATTTTTATAATTCGATGGATTAAAAAAAAATTACAGAAAGTGAAAGAAATAACTTATGTTAACAGAAATGGTCACCTAACACTTTTTATTCGACTTTAAGATACGGAACTACTTTTCCCCCCATTGTTACCAACTTAATTGGGCGCATGTCACTCAGGGTGTCCGTTGAAATATATGCAGGTAGGGGCGGAGACATTTTTCTAAGGTTGATTTCAAAAGTGCTCACTTTATCGTGAACAGTCTCTTTACACGTGCACTGCTCTCCGCGCTGTTTTCGGGGAACGAGAACATTCACCACAGTCCATCACTGCTGACGTCACCACCGGAAGTACAGTAGACGTTGAAGTCGGCTTCACAGGAGATATGATTGAGGCCATCGTCAGAACCTCATCCAACATGTTGGTAACAGCTTGTATATAATTACAGCCGATGAGTTGTTGTACACACTAAATTCGAATCAGTGGGAAAACACTGATTCACAGTGGAATTTAATTTCGCGAATCAGTGAAAATGGTTCGACTTAAATAAGTGGAAAACCACTAATTGTGCCAGTGAAAAAAAAAAAAATTCGCTGATTGAATTAAGTGACGTGAAATTATTTCACTGATTGTATAAGTGACGGCCGACTACAGTGGCGAATTAAAATATTGGTTTTATTGAATGTAGCCAAATAATTACGCGAAATAATAATTACGATAGTTTAATATTTATATTGCGCAATTTACCGTAATTTAAAAAATAAAAAGATTTTCGGAGGGTGCCGGGATTTAAAACACTCACCCTTCAACTTTAGAACGTTATCTTGCCATCTGCGTTACCACGCCAAGTTGAAATAGCTGGAGGAAAATATATAAGGTTAGCAGCGAAATCATGAAGATTTAAATTGTATGCTCTTAGTTTTCATTTTTGGTTTGATAGGTACCGTTAGGATTAACAAAACAAATAGTATATATGAGTGTACTCTCCTCATCACATTATATTCAGTTTAAACCTTCAAACAGAGCACTGTGACGATTACATGAAAATGAAATGAGAGACATGGAAACGGAACGAAATGCTGTGTGTTCATATTACTTCATAAAATGGCGTTTCGAAAGACGAAATAGCCCTACATTTTAGAAAGTATTTTGTATTGTTCTTATCAGTTTATTCGTGGTTATTTCACTTGATAAACGTTTAACGGCAATTTTTAAACGTCGTTTGAAGGCCATACTTACAAACTGTTTAACTGATACATCAATCAAAAACAAACCACCGAGTAAAGTGTGAAAAAAAAGTCTGATGAATAGGTGGAAAATGTCACTGAATCAATAAGTGAAGGAAATCTGGCATTTTTCCACTGATTCATCAGTTAAATGCGCTGAAGTGACTGTTCAATCAGTTAGATACGTTTGACTGATTGAAACAGTCGAATTCCCACTGATGCAGATTTATAGTTATCGAAGCACCCAGATACGTTCTTGCCGTAGTTGGTTTAACACGGGAATGAGTAATGGCTGATACAGAAACACGTGCATCACGTGTCGTAAAAGCGGCCGGGTTGTGAGTTGGTCCAGTGACCTGAATACATGCATGTGCGTTGTCCTCTCAGATCAGTCATAGTTCGAGCAGAGTGGAAAACATATGTTGAGATGTTGAGGGAGCTTGTCTGTGTTATGTCTTTCAAGTGGGCTTCTTGGCAGCCGCGTCGCGTCAAGTCGCCGAATACTTCAAGCTTTCGGGGATAGTGCTATGTACGAAGATATAGGCCGTTCACGGTAAAATGAGCACATTTGAAAGCCCTGCTTAAGATATTCATTTATGCTCGTTGTGTATTATCTCGCCTTATGTAAAGTCAACACTGTCATGGGCTACATTACATTCGTGTGTCGGTCAAGTGAAACGTTGAACTTATTAGAAAAGAAAATATTTCACAAAGCGAAAGCAATATTTTAACTTATTAGAAATGGTTACGTAACAATTTTAATCTGTCAATATATGAAACTATTTTCCATCCACCTTTATCAACTTCACTTTGTGGATGTCAATCAGTTCGCCTGTTAAAATATATGCAGGCAGGGGCGGTGACTTCTTTATAGGGTTGAGTTCAAAAGTGCCCACTTTATCGTGAGCAGCCTTCACCGCCAGGCATTGGTTCCAGAAGTTCAGGTCGGGAGATCTGCCCCTTTGTGGCGAACCTCGAAGTAGGTGGCCAAAAGTTCTAGATGACGAAGCCTTGAAGTCGGCCGTAGAGGATGGCAGCAGCTTAACACGTGGTGTCCTTTGCCGGACGCTTTCAGGTGTCTAGTGAGACATCCAGGATTAACCCGCACCGCATAAGGAAGGCATTCAAATTGACACTGTCGGAAGCCGACAAGCAACAACGAGCTATAGTCAGTTTCTCGTTGCATTCTCGGTACCGCAATGCACCCATCTTCGATCGAGTGATCAACGATGACGAAAAAGTGTCATGTATGACAGTGCACTGAGAGAAAAGCGAACAAAATATTGGTTTATATAAGGCCTATATATATATATATATATATATATATATATATATATATATATATATATATATTTTGTTAGGGCAATATATTTTGTTAGGGCATCTAATATATATATATATATATATATATATATATATATATATATATATATTAGATGCCCTAACAAAATATATTGTCGAGCAAACAAAATTTTAAGAGCTGCAAAATTACTTTGGTTCATATAGAAAAATAAATGTTTGAATAAACAAAATCTCTGTGCCGGGTCAAAAAAAAAAAAAATCAGACTGTCAAGTAAATATTTTGTTTAATCAACTGTATATATTTGTTTGGCCACTCATTTGACTGCCTTCGTTCGAAAATACAGCTCGAGAGTTAGTTTGTATTTGTTGTCACAATTAGGATAGTAACCGTGTTTGTTAGTGTATCTATTGATGCTTAACAATCGTATAAATACATTAATAAAACAATGCAACAAGAAACTGACAAGTAAAGTTGTAAAACTTGAAATATTTGTTTGCACAGGTTGCCCAGTATTTGCAGTGTATATATATATATATATATATATATATATATATATATATATATATATATATATATATATATATATATATATATATATATATATATATATCCGGTGTCATCAGTTGTCACAATAGCTGAGAAGTTGACCTCCCGTAGTGCAGTAGGGTGTTGCGCCACCGATCTGGAGTGCGGGAGGCTCTGGGTTCTAATCCCGGGTAAGGCATGGGCGCTCATAGCTGAGGGGTAGGTTGTAGCCGGAGGTTCGCGGGTTTGTGCCCCGGTCCCTCCGACGCGGCAGATGTTTAGCTTGCTTGTCGCACTGGTCCTACTAGAGCCTCGTGAACGTCAAATGTCACAACAATGGCAAATAAAGGAAAAAAGAATATATATATAACTAAGGCGTAGCGCTCGGGCGCAGGTGATCTAGGTTCAAAACCAGGTGGAACTTGTAATTTTTTTTTATATCGGCCCAAACTGTTTAATGTACTTGTAGCCAAACAAATCTTTAGTCGCACCAACCAAATCTTACAGTTTGGGCCAACCAAATGAGAGCAACATAATAATTTTGTTTCAGCAACAAAATATTTCATTGCCCCTACACAAACAAATAATTTGGTTGCACCAAACAAATCTTGTTTGATTCAACAAAACTTTTTTCTCAGTGTATACATGCCAGGCCTTGGTTGACAAACGCGGTATCCTATGCCTCACACCACAAGGTCGTCGCTATATTCAAACCTGGTGGTGCGCACTACGAGCTGCTACAGGCTGTTCACGGTAAACTGAGCACTTCTGAAAGCCCTGCTTAAGATCTACTTGTATAAACATTGTGTATTCTTCCGCCTTATGTAAAATTTACATATCTGCTAATTCATACGATTTCATTCATTAAAAAAGAAAAAAAAAACAGAAACGAAGAGAAATAATATCAGTTTTCACAAATGTTTCACCCAAAACTATTAATTCAACTTTATAACATGGAACTACTTTCCCTCCGTCGTTACCAACTTTACCGAGTGCATGCCACTTAGCGCGCATGTTAATACATATGCAGGTATGGCCAGTGACTTTTTTGAAAGGTTGGTTTTAAAAGGGCTCAGTTTATCGTGAACAGTCTTTACCAAGGGCCAAACGTTCACTGCGGGCCTGTACTCAGACCAGTGTGAACGTGTGGAACAGGCACTGAAACATAAGTGTACACTGCTCCTTCATGACGACGCCAGGCCGTATGTGGTGCGGGTGGCCAGGGTGTACAATACAGCGACATCGCTGGGAAACACTATGTCATTCGCCATACTCTCTGGACCTCACTCTAACATATTATCGCCTCTCCCACTCCCCGGACAACAACCTCCGTGGGGACTCCTTCGCAAATGTGGCAGATTTGCGGACTTCTTTGACTTCATGACCCCCGATTCTCACCACCAGATCATTGAGCAGGTGGAGGGACGTTTACTAAAGGTGTTGGATGCTGATAGGGATCACTTTGAGGACTAACGGTATTGTAACAGTCTCATATGGGGACTGTTCAGATTAAGTCGGGGAAGCGATCTCAGCGCAAGAACACTGCATCAAGCTAATACATCACTGTATTAAATTATGTTTGCGTGACCTGCGCAGGCAGGCGTCGCGCTCTACCCGATTTCGATTCGCATTCCGCTGGTCCGACCTCGGTATTCCCGTCCTTTTTCCTCACCTCTTATCTTTGGCCATTGCCCTCCCTCCAGAGCGTGCGCACTGGCCAGCTTTCCCCTCCCTTGATTTTGTAAGTTCGTCGGAGCAAGTGTGAGCTCGGCCTATTCCTACTGAGGCTTCGATAGGAGCACTTGTCTGTTAGATGGGGAAATGACGTCATGCCGTTGGAAATGACGTCATGCCGTTTGGAAATGACGTCTTGGCGCTGAGCAATGCTCTGGCATAATTTTATTGAGTTGACAAAGATGAATGTACCTGTATGTTTTAACATGTTGGACATCTGAAGAGCGCGAAAGAGCGCAGCGATGGTTATGTATGTGTCTGTGTGTGCATGAGTGCCGTTACGAAGTGAAGTTTTGAGTTTCGACACAGGCTCCTTGCATCTGGGGGCGAGGTGGAGGGGGATGTTACTGGTTACCGGATATCCCCCGAAACTCAGTCCGGCACAACCCAGATGCACTGAGCCGAGAAGGCAATTATGGGGATACCGTCATGCTTAACTTCAAACGAGTAAGTATAGTAGTTAGTTGTGTGAGTGAGTAGTTTAGTTGTAGTGTTCTTTTACATTTTCGAACAGCATGGCGGTTTCAAAATTTGCGAAGTTCCCGGTGGTCACCTGAGATCAAAAGAGCCGATTTAGCTTTTTGTTTGTGGGGGCTAAAGTAGCTTGGTTAGAAAGTAGTGCTCCAGGTATGAGCTTTTTATAAGTATCGGCCACCTGGAAGGGAGGTTTGGAGAGGCCAGCGCCGGTTCCACCGGGAACTTTGTCTGTTAGATGGGTGTGGTGTGTGGTCATGCTTCGCACGATGTCGGTCGATGTTCGTCACGAGACAGGTTGGTTTGGCAGCTGACGGTTTTCAAGTTAGTTAATGTGGAGAGAGTTGTATTGATTGATGAAGGGCTGAAGTAACTTTATATTTTATCAATTGTTAAATTTTGTTTAGGATTGCCAGTTCGAAATTCTAGTCTCGATTAGTTTCTTTTAAGTATTTATGAACCTTTTGCATTTTGCTTCTCTTCACTTTGCTTCGGTTTGCATTCCGACATGTTGAATATAAAACAGTTTGATAAATCCTCCCGACTTAAGGTTCGGTTTGAGGTCTGTAGAGACTTATGAGTGAGGGCGCCTTTGACAGCTGTCTCATGCGTTGTCGGGATGCCAAACTGAGCCTCGAAAATTGTTAGTGGGTTACCCAAAAGTTTTGGACTTGAATCATAACTGTGGGCCGTTTTTAAGGTAAACATCTTGCAAGTCAATTTAATATATGGGTAGAGCCAATGTTTGGTTATTTTTCCTCGTTTTGTAATCTGGTATTTTAGATTCCCTCTGTGTTGGGACTGTGCTATAAAATGGCCATTTGGTATTTGAATGTTAATGTCCTTGTCTTTTATTAAGAATTGTTCGGACGCCTTTGATGAGCCTTGAGTAGGTGCGTGTCCCCGATTACCTTTTCAGTATTCTTTTAATTTGTTTTTCTCCTCGGCCTTTGATTGGCCCAACCAGTTGCGTCGAGCTAGCGAGTGTTCGTAGTTGTATTTGTTCTCAGTAGTTTCAGTTGAAATTTTGTTCCCTATATTATCATGAAGTCAAAGGTATAATCGTAACACGAATAGTTAAGAGTGTTATATGCATACTCTGAGTCAAGTGGGTACTCGTGCCTGATTGCAGATAATTCGTGAGTTTAAATAACTCCATAACAGTTGTCATCAGAATACATCTGCTACTTTGGGAATTTTGTGGGGGCGTACGTTGGCAGACATGACCCTTAAAATTGGAACGCTGTTTCGAGCAGCATTAAAACTTTGCATTTTTTTCACTTTTGTAATTAACTGGAGCTTTGGATATGGTAAGGTTTTTGACACATTTGTATTTGAGTATTTTTATATATGTTTATGGAATTCAAGGGAAATAAACTGTCCAGATTTTTTATTGTTTTTGCTATTTTAAAGTTCCTTTTGTGGGTTCACAACAGTGTTTTAAAATAAACTATTGGTTTCCGACCCTAAAAAGTGCGGTTATATAAATAGTAAAGGTTTGTGGGCTCAAGGAGACTCCACGTGTTAAATACACAACGGTTACATTACGTTTTACATTACATTAATATGTTACGCTCGGGGGAGCTCATTGTATGATTTATTAATTAGTTGCAACAGATACGCATTAATAGTTTACTTAATTAAGCCACGGAGTAATTAAATGTCTATGTGGAACTGTGTGGAACGACATGACTTTAATATTGTTGCCGGTCTGAACATTCGCCGTCGCCCCATCTTGACCCGACGGAGTCTCGGTGGAGACCTGGAGAACTCGCGGGTTCATTTCAGGACAAGCTAGGATTCAAAACACGTGTGTATCTATTACTTGAGCCATTGGTCCACACGGTGTGACACCTCCTGGAGAACGCTGGCCCAATAGTCGCCTTCCGCTGCGACAGTATACAACCAATGTGCAGTTGATATAGGCGTATTTGTACATACGACTGCAGAATCTAGCCTGCAGGTCATTGAACTCGCGAATTTTTCAGGTCTTCGCGTCTCGGTGAGGCAAGACCTCTCTCGTTGCTCCGCCGGCCTTAAGGCGGATCAATCCCCGCCATCTTGGGTTTGCAAAATTTCCGTCGCAACTTGCATCACAGATTTTGTATTTTATTTTGGGAATCGACAAGCCACAGGGCATTGCTTTGCACGCGTTATAAAACATTTATTGCTTGAGTAACCTTGCCAGGATCATTACTCTAAACACTCACAAGGAAAATCACTTATTTCTTACCGGCAGTCACTTGTCCAAAATAAATAGAAACAGTAGAGATGTATTCGTTTGATAAAGCTTTAGAAGGTATTATTTATGCCGTGTCATGCGAATTATTTCGTTAAAATAATGAAAATCCAATATGGCGGGGACTGATCCGCCTTAAAGTACGCTCCGTGTTTTCCAAATGTGATGCTTATTATTAAAACGCCCGCTGCTCGTGTCCTGATTCGCCGTGACGCTCCGCTGGTCTGTGATAGTATGCAACATTTGTTCTATACATTTTGGTTCTTAATTATCTAAGACGGTAAGAACTTTTTTGGGTACCTTATAAGTAGATCCGCTTTCCAATTGTTCCATGTTTCGTGCTTATATATCGGTAAATTCAAGAAAAATTAACAACACAGTAATCATCTGCTTATATAATTAGCCACATACCGCATAGGAAAAGTGGGTGAAAGTAAGTAGAATTTCATTTACAGCTGTATATTACAGGTTGTAGCAAGCTTATGCTGGCTTCATTATGGTCAGCCCTCTCAGGCCTACATTAATTTATGGTTTAAGGCCCTAGCATAATTGGCGCTGGAAATGTGTTGTAGGGTGCTTGAAATACACGTTTCCTCAAGACACTATTAAACAAGGGCCATTAAATGCTTCCAAGACGCCGCGCACATTAGGAAAACCATTTCAAAGCTCTCTATTATTGCCAAAAGTGGCATACAAACATACTGAAGGGCCCTGATTTGAACCACGCTACAGACTTTCCACCAATAAAATAATAGGGCCACCGCTTAAAGTCCCATAGGCATAAGCAGCATAATGAGAGCACTGCAACCCAATTCAGAGCCGTGCGCGCAGAGGCGATGGCGCGCTTGATGGATGAGGCAGTGTCGCCCTTATCACCCCCGCGCTTCTCGGCCTCAAACGGGGAAAAAAAGCTCGTTGTAGGCGGTATCCTTAAAAAAGATCTCAAGAAACTGTTCATGAATCTCTTAGATTAGTGGGCATAGGACATAGGGGTGTTCTAGATTTAATTTATTCAAAATGGTGGTGATGCATTTGTTCTTCCCCCACCCTCGGCCCCCGGTGCAGTTGCACTTACGATGCAACTGCATTTCTGGTGCAAGTGCATTTCCGGTGCAATTATACTCCGGGTGCATGTGTAATTGCAAGTACATTTGCGCTACTGAATATAATTTATTCAAAATGGTGGCTACGCAGTTGCATTTTCCCCTTACCCCCTCTCCCATCACCAGTGAGTGTGCCGGAGATGTGAAGGGGTGTTCTGGCGGGCGCTGTCCGGTCGTTGGCCGCCAGGATGGAGTTGCAGGTACCGATACTTGGTTCAGTGCTTGTCGGGGGTACTTATATTTTATGTTTAGCGTAATTAACAATTACGTAATTACAGGTGTTATCGGATCGGGAGCTGGAACTAGACTGAGGGGTGAGGGGTGGGAGCAGCAGCATATATGGCGTTACCCTTTCTGTGGTTGGTCTTTTGGTGTTGGAGCAAGAATGCAGTTGCATTGAATATTTATCACATGTGCAGAGAGAGAGAGAGAGAGAGAGTGAGTGAAGACAGGCGTTGACAGCTCTGGAACTGGAAGGGAAATGCAGTAGCAGAAAATGGCAAAATTATTTCACACATAGCAGATCAGCGCTCCTGTATTTGCTCTCAGGAAGGAGTCAAATGCGTATTGTAATTCTCCAACCTTGTCTAGTAAAATTTTTATATTTTCAACCTGATGTATGGTAAATTAATATATATATATGTATGTGTGTGTGTGTGTGTGTGTGTGTGTTAGAATTATATTGCAGTTAAGGAAGTTAAGTAATTTTTTACATTGAATTTGTAATTTAAAGTGGAATAAAGATACTTTCTTTGTTATAAGCATGCGCATGTTAGGACTTAGGAAGATTTTATTCTCCGGCATCCACAGTTACTCCGGAAACAGGCTGTGATTGCAATCATGCCTACTGAGTTGTGGAGTAGTTTCATCTGCTGGTAGCTGTGTTCGCCTCGGCTGATGAGTATTGTTTATTCGACGCGCGAGATGGCGTGAAGAAAAGAGCTCGGCAGGCCACGGAGAAGTTGCAATGCTACTGTGTCGATGCATGCCACCTTCAAGTTTCAGTTCACATTGTCGGCTGACAGAGGCCTCAAAGAGGCGTGGTCTCTCTTTCCATGTGCCAACTCTGGGAACAGGCTAGTTTCCGTGTGGTACACCACGTGGTGCTCCGTGTTTGTACCTCGCGCCAACGGTGCAGTTACGATAAAGTGAGCACTTTAGAAATTAACCTTAGAAAAAATTCGCTACTCCTACCTGCATATATTTTAACGGGCTCACTGATTGACTTACGCCCAGTAAAGTTGGTAACAGAGGAGGGAAAGTAGTTACATGTCTTAAAGTCGAATAAAAAGTGTCAGGCAACCATTTGAGATAGTTTAAATTATTTATTTTTCTTTCTGTTACTTATAAAGCATAGGTGTTGGAATTAGCAGATTTGTAAAAATATTTACTTTTCTAATAATTTCACAGTTTCATTTGACCGACGCATGGATAAAGTGATGAAGACTATGGCAATGCTAATTTTATATAAGGCGGAATAATACACAATGCGCACACAAGTAGATCTTAAAAGGGCTTTCAAAAATGCTCATTTTACCGTGAACAGCCTATAGGCAAGTATAGTGACTACTTACCGTGTGTTTTGTACAGACATAGGACTCATGCTGTTGAACTTCACTATTTTTGTTTTATCAAGATTAATTATTATTTTACGGAAACGTACAGTTAATTCTTGGAAACGATATCCACACGTAGCTTTGTGTTTCGGAGACGAACAATGCCGAGTCTACGCGAAGCTTTATTGGCCATTTTAATAAAGCAATATAGCTTCTTAAATATATATATATATATATATATATATATATATATATATTTACAGTGACACGCCCACATAACGAAATCGAATAATACCCATGACCCTCCCCAACAATCACATTTTTTTATATCTAGAAGCACAGAAAATATAATTAGCAAAATTATACGGAGTGGTTCTCTGGATTTACGGAAAGTTTTATAGAATTGCACGTGATGACTGTTATTGAAAAAAAAATGTACATAATTTTACGGAGAGTTCTGAAGACATTCTTAGGATTTTTTCGTAAAATAGCGGCAAACATTTTTTAAACAGTGTATTCGAGTCACGTGGTTTCTTGCTAAGGAGGTTTATGTACAGTACATTACAACCTCCTTAGTTAGTGCCTATGGATCCAGTAAATTATGTGCGTGTTTTAGTTTTGGTATCGTACTTGCTTTGTGTTTTGGTTTACAGATCCTAATACAGCAGAGAACATCTACCGCAGCGTTTCCCAAACATTTTTTTTTTCCTGTGACCCGATTATTTTTAGGATTATTTTTTGCGACCCGCTGAAAACTTATTGCGCGTTTCTGCGGCGCCACCCCGCATCGCTTCGCGGGTTAAGATATTCTGAGGCGAAGGCGAGGCGACTCGGCAATTTGTTTCTCGTGACCCGGTACAGGGTGACCGCTCGGGAAACGCTGCCCTACAATATTTGTTAGGCCTACGTATGCACAAATCCTTTCCGTGGGTTTTATTTTGCCTGGTTTTTCTCTATGCTTGCGAGTTCTCCGAGGCTTGTGGTGTCAGCGACGTCAGAAGCCAGCCTGCTTTGCGCCTATTATAAGTTTTTTTTAAATATTGTTTTAGGTTACGTTGGCCGACCTCCCGTGGCGCAGTCGGTTGGTGGGCCACCGATCTGGGGTGCGGTAGGCTCTGTGCTCGAATCCCGGGCAAGGCACGGGTGTTAATTTAAGTTAGGTTATAAGGTAGTCTGTACGCCGTCCCCTGCTAAGCTTTACAGCATGAAACCGAGGGACGTTAAAAAGCCAATTACAATTATATTACGTTAGACTAAGTAACAGCGCATGCATTTAACAGGTTATAACATGTCACGCGACCCATTCTCTTACATGGAAATGATTCCACTCTTTATTTTAACCACGTTGAAGGTTTATATATTAGTCAATACTACAAGTTTAATACACTGGTGTAATTTTGCCTAATTGTAGTGTCTTCACTGATTTTAAATATAGTAGTAAGTATTTCGTATGCACCTTCCTTCCTGTATTAACAAAACTTAATCGCAGTATTGAGCGAGTGATGGTTCGGTTTCAGTTTCGACTGCCGTATTTAACAAATTCTATACACACTGAGAAGGCAGTTGTATTTTATTTGACACTGATTGGAAAAGGTTAATTCGAAACAATATGAGAGGCAGTACATTTATACATTATCCTTAGTTGTTTATTTTCTTACGCTGTTGAAATACTTCACAGCAATTAATATCAGTGTTATGTGGCGACTGTTTATGTTACGTCAGCTGGCTTTTCGCAGTATCTGATATTATTATGCATGAATTAATTTTGTATGATTTAATACTTAGTAAAATTTCATAACGTAGCTACGCCAGTTGCGTTTTGGCAACTATATATATATATTATCAGTTGCGTTTTGGCAACAATATATATATATATATATATAGTTGCCAAAACGCAACTGGCGTAGGTGTGCAAGATATGTACATATATGTATGCCTTGGCTTTGGGGATTAGAATTCCTGTTAAAACTTCCAAAAGAGAATCAAGCAAACAATTATGAATCTACACGGAACACACCTTAAAATAACATGTGGCAGTTCATATTAGGACAAATTATTAATAACCACAAGATTAATTTCTATTATGTGAAATATATTCAGTAAAATTCCAGATCCTTAAACAAAACAACTTTTATCCTTGTGTGATCCAAGCTACCGAATAATATCCTACAAAGTAATTAGTATTTTCAACTCCAGCACTATAATTACTGAACTTATACTAAAATTAATTATTAAAGTTTAACCAACACTACACCAGCTAGAAAGACTGCCGTTGCACATCTGGCAAAAAAAAATACCAGGATTAATAGTGCATTATATGAAAAATATGCAAGCACTTGTTAGCTGCTCGTGCAAGCTTAAACTTATCTGCTGCTGAACTGTAGAATAGTTCCACTGCGTGTGGTCGCACGGGGCAATAGCTATCCACTCTGAGATCCACGACTCCCAACTTCGAAACCAATTCAGAAGTCGTTCCGCAAAGCAAGGCCCATGGCGTTGAACTCACGACTAGAACACTGGACGTCCATGATGTAGGCGGATGCTCCTCTGACCTCTGGACGGCGTAGAATTACGTTGCTTTGGACGGAGACGTCGGCTGGTCCTTAGACTGCGGCCTCTTGACACCGTCACGCCACTTCCGTCGTACTGTCCTCAAACTTAGTCGAATTCCACTGACGAGATCATCTTCCTCCAACTCATTGTTTTTTTATAGAGGCCGTTCACGGTAAAGTGAGGACTTTTTAAGGCCCTTCCAAATTTTTTTTTTAAGCTATTTTTTATGTTTAAGCCCCTTTTTGATACCAGTATTACCAGCTAATAAATACGGTCTATACTTGCACCACTTTCAAAAGTTAATGTCTGATGCTGCAATAAAAAGTGTTTATTAGTGGTTAATACCTGTTGTGAGGGCCTTTAAAAGTGCTCATTTCATCGTGAACAGCCTATACTAATATCTTCTTCTAGGCGTTAGCTTTTAAAGTATTGTTTACCTTTTCTTCTTTTAATACGTTGCTGTATAAAATTAGTCCCATTAGACAAATTTGCAGACATAAGATTCGAATAATTCTGTAGCCCTTCGTGTTTCACATCCTTCTTTCACGAAAGCTAGTCTTAGAATGCCTTTGGAATGTTCAAATTTACTGAATGTTCCTAATAAAACAAAAGTTTTGTTATTTCCAACTGATGTAGCGCGATCAAGTGAGAACATTATAACAACTATTCAACTAACAAAACACTTCCACTTGCATAGACAAAACTCATGGATAAATGTAACAATTTTGCACACTACGAAACAATACAACCATCAAAATAAACCCTCTTGCATGCTAAAACTATGCAAAACAGTTCACACATCAAACATTTACGAAATTTGCATCGAATCAAGGACATTCATAGCATTATAATAACAATGGTAAAATTGAGATGTTTGTTATAATTTTTTTTTATGGCTTGGTACATTTATTAGTGTTTACTGATATTTCAATACTAACGCAAGAGTGAAATTACTGAAAAATAATTTTTTTCACATTATATTACATTTCCGCGACAATAACTGGACCTTGTTGTCCTACTGCTGAGGCCGTCACAGGTAAGGATTTCCATGTCGAGCGCGAACGCTGAGAGAAAGCCGACCTCAGCAACTAGAGTCATGGAAACAGCCCCACCCCCCCGGGGGGGGGGGATTATTACCTATACAAGGCCGGGCGCCAGAGTATAAAGGCCCTTATACACAATTGAAAACTTTAACATTTGACTTTAACATTTTACTTTACGTTTGCTTCCCGACATGTTGTTTCTAATGGAACGTTGACACAATTTAACTGTCAAAGGTTAAGTCAAGCACTCTTGACTTCACGATTTCGAAAAGTTGAAATTTTAAGTCAAAGTAAAGCAGCCATTTTGACCGAGAATTTAACAGAGGTTATTTGGAAAGTGCGTTATTTTTTCGTAGGGAGATTTTAATATCGGTATATTAAGCAAACCTCGTCTTAAATTAAATAAATGGCAAACAAATATAACTTGAAGAGGATATATATGAATTGATATATTTTAATAAAATAAACAAACGAGTTTTTTGTTTTGAAATAAACTTTTAATGTAAATTTTAAGTCTATTTTCTTAAAAAGGTACGTAAAATGCATACCTGGATAGTAATAATAATTATTTACATAACAAGATACACATTTTTAAGAAGCTCTCTGAACCGGTGTTCAAGTGTCTAAAATCTGACTTTACAATATTGTATTGTGTATCGGTGGTTACGTCAGAGGAAAGGAAACGTAAAGTCAAATGCTAAATTTTTCTATTGTGTAAGAAGCTTAAAGAGGGCGAGCGGTGGTAGCTAGCGGCCATCTTTGTTCCTGATCACGCCAGAGGCCGCCCGTGGCGTCGCTGCCGAGGGGACCACCGTCCTTGAGGTCCAGGGTTCGACTCCAGGAAGTGTCTGGCTATTTCTGTACTACGCGTTACCCCTTAATGAATGCGTGACCATCTGGCGAAAGCGGTGTCACAGCAATACTTACTTAACCGATACGTGTGATATTTGGTATTTACGAATTTCAATTTGTCCCCGATGATAACTAATTCGAATTATTATTTGACGAACAGCAGCTAAATATTAAGTTTTTAAATGTGATAGTATTTTTAAATCGTTAAAATTACGTCTTTAGATTAAAATAAAGAAATGCAACCAGTCACGATATTTCTCTTCGTGAATTATTTAAAACAATTGTGCAGCATTTCAATAACATAATAATATTAAATCTATACTTTTATTTAAGCACTTGGAAACAGCTGAATAGTAATAAACTTGTACTTTAATAGTTTAACAACAGCTTGTACAAAATAATTCAGTAAACATGGTTTACGAAACGCTTGCACATTATTCGACACTTTAAAGCCCCTGTCACACTGTCAAAATTTTCCTTCAAACTGCTTCTAATAAGTTTGGCCAGATAAAGTTGGACAGTTGTAACGTAATGTAAACGTCATAAACGCTGCCACATTTGTCTGAGAAAGTTTGAAAATTAGACCGGTTCTAAAATTTATTTGATGTCTGATGGTCTCAGCCAATCAGAATCGTGAACGACAAAAATGGACGTCAAGAAACTTAAAATAACGAACGATTTTTGGAAACGAAGTAGGATATTAAGATAATTAATTTATGTAGAAGCTGTCTGGACACGAATGCTCTTTTTAAGTGAATATTTCACATAATATTATGAACTCAGATGCAATAATTTCATTGTGCTGGAAATATATTTTATAAATAAATCTTAAATTTAGAAAAGGAAACGAAAATAAATTACAATATTACTTACACTTCTTCGCGTAATGGACTGCACGGAAAAACAAAAGCAATATCTCACAATGAAAATAATTTTTAAATAATATTTCAAATTAGATTCTCCCAATAAAATTTTGACAGTGTGGCACATTTTCAAACACATTCAAGATTATTTGATAAAATTTGTTGGAAGGAAAAAATTGACGGCCGTATTTTGTCTTCACATTTTATTGCCAAATATAGTTGGAGGCGAAAATGTGATCATGTGTTTCGAGGAGTTGTCGCGAGGTGGGAGACATAACCTCAAAACAACATGGCGGCAGCGCAGTGTCCTAATATTATAGACGCCGGCCTCGAGCTCATGGGACACACCCTAGCCTTATGCGATTTCGCAGTGTGTCTTTTACAGATATAATTTTAAAACCACCCGACCGGATGTTAGATTTCTCAAGGTTACGGACTTAGAAATTCCTCGTACGTAATTGTACAGGTACAGGATGTTCACGGTAAAATGAGCACTACAGAGAGCCCTGCTTTAGATCTACTTGTATTCACGTTGTGTGTTCTTCCGCCTTATGTAAAATTAACTTTGCCATGGGCCTCGTCATCTTATTCATGCGTCGGTCAAGTGAAACTGCGAAGTTATTAGAAAAGTAACTATCGTACAAATATGCTCATTTTTACACTTCGATGCATTAAAAAATTCAGAAAGCGAGGGAAATAATTTAAGTTATCACAAATTGTTACCTAACACTTTTTGTTCGACGTTAATATATGGAACTACTTTTCCCTCCATCATTACCAATTTTATTGGATACATGCCACTCATTGCGCCCGTTAAAATATAAGCAGATAGGGGCAGTGACTTTTTACCAAGGTTGATTTCAAAAGTTCTTACTTCATCGTAAACGGACTTTAATGTAGTTACTGGTGTACAAGTGTTTGTAAACGAAATAAAAGATGGTGATATGTATCACGTCAAACGGCATATTATATTATTGGAAAAGGTTGTGAGAAAAAAAAGGCTCGGTGGAGGGGGGGGGGGGTGTTGAAGGAGGTATGTAGCTAAGTGGGTTTAACGTCTCGTCGACAGCGAGGTCATTAGC
The DNA here is from genome assembly GCA_029891345.1 of Dryococelus australis. Classification (NCBI taxonomy): domain Eukaryota; kingdom Metazoa; phylum Arthropoda; class Insecta; order Phasmatodea; family Phasmatidae; genus Dryococelus; species Dryococelus australis. Next base: position 191,088,658 of record CM056998.1, on the reverse strand, counting down.
GCCGGCGTGAGTTGCACTGGGAAGGGAGGATGGGGGGGGGGGGGGGGGGGGGGGGGGAGGGAATGGGCAGGGGTCGGCCATGGCCTTTGTTAGGGACCATCCCAGCATTCGCCTGGAGTGATTTTTGAAAACCATAGAAGACCGAAATTAGGATGGCCGGACCGGGAATCGAGCCCGGGTCCTCCCGAATGCTAGTCCAGTGAGTTGCCACTGCGCCACCTCGCACGGGAGAAGGGAGAGGGAAGAGGAGGGGGAGCATACCCCCCCTCCCCCGTGAGCTCTGCACCAACAAGGTAAAGGTATACACACAGAGGCACTGATGTTGATAAGGAAGATGATTCATAGTGTTTTAAAGCAGTGAGTTTAGAAGGGAGTTATATTCTTCATTTTTTTCGCCTTGGTCTTCAAGGTATAACTGCTAAACCAGTAGTGGACTTTTGGAATTTTGCTTCTTCCGTAAGGCTCATAATGCAAAAGATCCGGCGTTTACTGAGTTGTTTGAAGAGGACCCGGGATGGATTTTTAGAACTTTTGCAAAAACATGCATTATAGATATTGTATTGAACTTTGCGGAACGACACTGTGCAGGGCGCGCTCCTTTGTATAGTCTGTTCACAGTAAAGTCAGCACTTTTGAGGCCCTAGTTAATTTTTACCTTCAGCCGTTTTTTATCCTTGAACCACCTTTTTAAATAAATACTGTCATGTAAGCAATAAACACAACATGTATATTCCATGATACTCAAAATTTAAGGTCGAATGATAAAATATATTAATTTACTATTATTCCAAATGAGACGTCTTTCAAAAGTGCTCACTTTACCGTGAATAGCCTATACATCTTCCGATGTTTCCGTTGCTTGTCTACACTGCCAAGTTAAAGTGATGCAGTCAACTGCACGGAAAAATCACATACTCCTTCCCAGTTGTTAACAGTTAAAAATTAACAACGATGGTGAAAATGTAACATCTTGATAAAGCTTGAGAAGCTGTTATTTATGCTGTCTCTTGCGAAAAATCTCGCCAAACCAACTTAAATGTGAGTTACGGCGATAAAGTAGATAAATTCATGAAGGCGCTGCCTGATCTTCCTTTAGGCTGTTCACGATAAAGTAAGCACTATTGAAATCAACCATAGAAAAATGTTACTGCCTCTGTGTCTATATATTTTAACGGGCGCACTGAGTGACATACACCCAGTAAAGTTGGTAACGATGGGGGGAAAGTAATTCCACATTTTAAAGTCTAATAAAAAAGTTTTCGGTAGCCATTTGTGATAACTGAAATTATTTAGTTTCTTTTCTGTTTTTTTTTTAATGCGTCCAAGTGCAAAAATTAGCAGATTTGTAAAGTATTTACTTTTATAATAATCTTGCAGTTTCACTTGACTGACGCATGAATAAAGTGATGAGGCCCATGGCAATGGCAATTTTGTATAAGGCGGAAGAACACGTGACGAGCGTGCAAGTACATCTTAAGCAGGGCTTTCAAAAGTGCTCATTTGTCCGTGAACAGCCTATAATTGAGAAATAGCCTACACACTCGAGGCGAGGTATTAGCGAATCACTTGCATACACCACTCCGTGATTACTACAGTCTAATAGCAGTTTCTCCAGACTTTTGGATCAAAGTTTTGAAAATTCACCTCGCGTATTGTGTGTGGATGTTTCCTAAATGTTTCCACAAGTCTTTTATATTGGCGTAGATATAAAAATACCTTCTTTTGATTAAATTGAACAATTACTCATATTTTATTTAAAAGTTATGATTTTTACGTATTACTGATGTAAATAAAACAGGGAGAAATTAAGGAGGTTTGTAATACCGAGTAATAATTAGTCCACACGCAAAATATTATTACACTGAGTGCGCACGAATTCAGTGTAATATCCCTTTGGTGTAGCTGTCCAGACTCGCTTAAGCTTTGTTTACCCCAGGAGGAGGAATATTGTGAAAGTAGAATCCGGATTTTGATTGGATCTCCATTGCCTGCAATGACTACGATACAAGTAACCAAAGAAAAGAAGAAGAACACAATATATGGACGATGAACACAAATTCAATGAGATAACATAAATAAACACAAATGAGATAACATAAATAAACACACATATCTAATTTGTGTTGTATTAGTGTTCCTCATCCATATACTGTATTATTCATTCTTTGATTTCCTTTTTGGTAGTCATTGTAGATAATGGAGATCCAATCAAAATCCGAATTCAGTTTCGCCACACCATTACTATTAAACATAAAAAATTACACTGTAGAAGTATAACTTTAGCAGGGCTTCAGAATTGTTGGAAGTAACATGAAATAACATGTTGGGCACTATATACATACTTACCGCATGCCTACAGGTCAACTGTACACCGGACTAGAATGTGAGCCAAGTTGTCAGTTGACACGCCATACACTACAGTGGTACAAGTTGCCTACCTCCGAGGCGAACACTAATCTGCTTTCCACCTAAACATGTGATTTCTGAGGTAACGATCGGGATTAGCCCATACTACTTAGGCGAACTGTTTATTCATTTCTGCATGCTGATTACCAACATGGCATGTAAGATTGCTTCAGGTGGAGGGTTACAAAGTTATATTTAATTAATGAAGAATTGTGCTCTCTGTAACACCATTTCCTGCGGTTACCTGTTCTGTACTGATTTGCCTGTATGTTACATTAAGTTTCTTAATCACAAGTTATTTCCAATTTACCGTAGCATAACACATTTCCACTCTCCACTCTCAAGGGCGTCTCATACGACCCTTTGAAATCACTGTAGACCCTTAGTAGTATGTATGTTACCCTATTTATTTTCCCTACGCCATGTTAGACTATATTAACAACTCATAATGTATACGTCGAGCGCTGCTGAAGTTTTATTATATGACAGTGAACTTCACGAAAACTCGAGAAGACGTGATATTACGTCATATTTGTCGTCATAGAAAGCGGGCGACAGAATATTAAGAAAACTCCATTTTAGTCTCGGGTGAAAAAAAAAATGCAACGCCATATGACATCGACAGGACCGTAAATTGTTAGTTCTTAACCTCTTCATACGTAATGGCATCAGGTGATGCCAGAAGCTTATTTAAAAAAAAAATATTTTGTATCCACCACTTTTCATATGTAGAAATAATTTATGTTTTAACTCAAAATGTGTGTTTTTATACGTGTATTTGATTTTGAGAGCATGATTGCAAAAATATTTTTGTTACCTATGTGTTAAGAAAATTAAGGTATAAAGAGTTTGAATGTATTAACGTTGTGAACACTGCAGTAAACAATAAATCAAGAAATTTGCATCCAGTGGAAAAATATTCAACACAACTTATTAAATTTAATTATCTATAAGAATAAATATAAAAAATCTGTTTCATTGAAACATCAATTATATTTCCAAGAAATCGATTATTTAATCAAACATGTCAATTTAAGTAACATGTGATGTCACATGCTAAACGAAACTTAAAATCATACCTGATACAGTGCATTTATCTAAACATTACCTTGAGTTTGAACAGATAACCTTAATATCCGTAGTTTTCGCTGAGCTGGGTTGGAATCCAGGCTATAATATTTGCAACTTAAGTGTAAGCCAAACATTCTGAATTATTTTATTTAGTAATTATCCATGTTTTAACACTCCGGCGACAGCATTCCCGTGTGTACAGATGATTAACTCGCCGGCGCAAGTCTCGAAGAGGCGGACCCGACTTCCTGTGGAGGGTTACCCCATATTATGGGGTGTCGGTAACAAGGCGGACGTTTCCGAGGTTCGAAGTATTGCTCGGGGAATTCCCATATCCCCTACCGTTACCTTCAGCCGCCACTCCCTCTTGGGTTCTCATTTCACGTCATCCTGTCATTGAAAGTCACCGCATTTACGATGTTACATTTCAGACATTTCACATATGATAATTAACACGTTGGGCGCCGTTTTCAATTTAATTAGATATGTCAAATTTTTCAGATTAAAAATATTTTTTAACTAACTATATTTCTCTTCAGAACATCCAACATTCATCAATCTTATCAAATACATTAAAATTCAATATTTATTATCTTCAGTTATTGCACATTTACCTTAAAAAATCTTGCTGCAATTAGTTTCATAAAATCCACCTATTTTCTTAGCTATTATATCATTGAAACTTCTTGTAAATACCACGTCCATCTTTGGAGGTGGTGAGAATTATTTTAAAGAAAAAATGATGTTCTATTTTACACATGCCTTACTTATGTTGTCTCCTGTCCTCCAGTTGGCTGTCATCTGACCATGACAGATCTCTCCGCCAATCAGCAATGGCAAGACGAGAGACAACCAGGATAATTGAAAACTAACAAACAAAATATTAATACTGAATGTTGTCTAGAAACACAATGAAAATTACTTACGCGTGATATCTATGTCAATAAACTATTAAAATAACAAAATATTATATGGTTAACTCATCTAATAAAGCGTAATTTGGAACTGATATTAAAGAATGTGGCAACATAACCAAGTACTCTGTAATCATATATAATGAAAATGTCTATGACTAATGGTATACATAACACCTAAAGTCTGCAATGTTACAACGGGAGGATAATCGTGTGAAGCTCACGCACCATCCTAACCCAAACGTGTGTATAGGAAAAACACACGCTCGTATATTACTCGGGAACATAACGTTGAACTTTGAAAACCCAAAGGTATCATGCTTGCGACCTCGGTCAGAAAATTTGCCTAGATTAGAATTAATATGCGTAACAACAAGTAGATTAAATGTTTAGTTTTCTTAAAATATCTACCACAACATGTTAACGAATATGTAGTGAACTATTTGCATTCATAATAAGTAGCACCACGTGTTTTTTTTATCGGAAATTAAATTACGCGTACGTTACGCTTCGCCCATACTTGATGCTTTCCTTGCGATTAATAGCTGTGTGACATTGTGAGAAGATATTTTTTAGGTCACTGGTACCGAATCGGAATTAAATTAGTGATAATAAATGTTCGCGCTTCGAGGGTAAGACAGCAATCTTAACCATGTGTTATCGCAATATGACTCTCACGCTAAGTACTGTGAAACAGATAGCCAAGTTAAGGTGTCCGCCTGGGTAGGCGGCCGAACGTTGCGCAGCGTTCCAGCAGAAAACGTTCTATTTAAAAACAGTCCAACGTGTCTGAGTGAGGTCTCCTTACGAATTAGCGTTCAATAAACATTGCGTGTCTGTATATGTTTTTCAGCTCCTGCATTTGTCTCTAAAGCATGTTTTCGTGGTAGTGAAAATGCAGCGAACGGGTGTTTCACGTTCATGTTTAGGTGTGAACATTCCGGCATAAAACATTAGTAGTGCAATAGGGGCGTGAATCAAAACTTTAATTTTATTATAGCGTCATGAGATGGTAAGGTCTCCGCTGAAAGTCTCATAGAGGCATGTTATCGACGGCTAGACTGCACGCCAGTGCTTTGCGCGTAGAGGCGATGACAGAGTAGATGCGCATGTCTCGGCCGCCCCTAGCGCGCCCACGCTGTTAGGCCTCAGACGTGCAAAATTACTTCAATCGGGAGGCCACCTAAAATAACCAAAACATAAAAAAATTACCGATTTCACTGGAGAACAGACTGTTACTCGCTCAGAATGCAACAGGATACCGCGACCGCTTCACGTGTCTGACTTTGAATAAGAGACAATACAAGGTGTATTTTAGTTACCTTGAGTACATAAACTATCCTTCTTCAGGCACCCAATGCCTAAATACTATGCTGCTTGTTGTGAGAGGTCGAGAGCTTCAAAAGAAAAAACAAAGTGCGGGTCCTTAACAACTAGCAAGAAACAAATAATTTTTTTTAAAAATTCCTTGTTTTATTTCAATAAAAAATAGATAAAAACAAAAAAACACAATTACAAATAATAAATCCGGTTAGTATTGAAATGTAAGAGGTTTTGCAGGAGCAAAACAGAAAATACAAGACACAAATGTAGGTAATCGTTTCATTACAATACTGATTCGTAATTTATTAATGACCAGTATCAGTCCAGTGCTAGTGGAAATCAATGAAGTTAATTTTTTCCAGCCAAACTTTACGCATAAGTCAGAAATGATTTAACACGCACTCATAAAAGGTGTTATTTTTCACTAGACAGACACAAACAATAATAAAAATACAAATGCTTAGAAATAGCTTTGATTCTACTAATAAAAATAAATGTTGAGAAATAATTACGATTCGGTGTATATAACATGATATTAATTTTTTTAAGCTTAAATCTTCTAATAGGGAATTTTTCGAATTAACTTAATTTAAAGCAGATGAAATGGTTGGGATGTACAAATCGTTTATGTTAATTATGCCACAAATAATGGTCTTTCGTCTCCGTATAGTTTAAACAGCTGATGTGAGAGTTGGGGTATTTTAGCGGCGACTAGCAACTAATGTCTTTAGAACCGACCGCATTTTTAACCAAATTTAAGCGAATTTCCCTTTTGGATGCTTCGGAAAGCAGAATTTACAATAAAATCTTCTTCCAGAAAGATCGTCATAATATTTACTGTGATAATGTGTAATGAAATCATAGTAATAATGTATCATAACACTTTTATAATTAACTTTATTTACGTCAGTTTCAGCCATAGATGTTTGTGACAAATGGACGCACACCAAATCTGTTATAAAAATTATTTCCTACATTATCATTACAAATTTATTACGCACAATCATAGTAAACATTATAACGATATTCCATGACGAAGATTTTCTTGCAAATTCTGGTTTCTGAAGCATCCAGATTGGAAATATACTTAAATTTTGTTAAAAAAAACAGACTATGTTAATTGATTATTTTTTTACATTTAAAAAGTATATATTAGTAAATTATTTTATAATGTTGCAAAACATATTAATACTTATTTCATTTACAGCAGAAATCGCACTTTTCTGACAATATTATGGTGTGTGGACTCCTTTCTTTTATGAGCTCTTCACGTTGTATAGTCGGGTGCAGTGCACCATAGGCAGTTGCTTTACTTCAACCATAAGACTACAGAGGTGAACAACCTCTTGTATCGTCAATTCCAATTACACAATCCATTAAAACGGCGCCACTGACCGGCAGCACGCTATGAACGCAGTTTGCCAATCAGCGCATGTCAACGCACTACCCAGTCAGCTGCCAACCAATAGGAACTCGTAGCAGCATTCAGTAGCCAATCAGACAGGACAAAGCCGCGAGCGAGTACCTGCGACCGGATGTGTCCCTTTGGTGGCGAATAAGGGATTCCAGGCCATGCAGGTATTATGCCGGAATCACATAGCCCCGAACAACACAACACGACACGACCAAAAACGCAACCACGACACATTTCAATGTGACTACTTGAATTTACAGCACGACCGACACCACACTTTCAACATTTAACCTAACCATTTAGAAGGCGCTGATAGGCTATGGTAATTTCTAGGGTGGTGGACAAGAGGAAATTCTCGTTTACATGTTGCCTGTTGTTCTGAACACGATTTAAGCAGAAAAATATTAGCAGATGTGTTCCTAATATATTTTATAAAGTTATAATATAGGTGCTAATTTCGAGACGTCTTCAAACGAAAATAGTATAGTACCTTATTCTCCTGAACTTTCATAAATAGCATTTCGTCAGAAAAAGAATCGATCGGTACGTTGGAACACATGATATTGGAGTTGCAATTAATCCGTTTTATACTGAGGCTGCACTGCACACCGAGAAGTAAATATGATTGTTTCTCTGCGTATATTAACCTTTGTAGGGAAAGATTTGAAAGATTGTCATACAATTACATTTTGCAAGGTTGTACACACTGCGAGCCGTGTCGCACGATACGACGAAGAATAAAAATGATTTCTATTCCAAAATTGCTGGTCGGACGACAAAATCGGTTGGGCTTACGCCAATCTATCTTGTATTTCATTGGCTGTTGGCCGTCGTGTCTTGGGCGTCGGGGCTATGTGATTCAGGAATGAGTCTATGGAGTGGAAGCCGAGACACGAAAGTGAAGCCGCTAATGAAAGACAAGGACAGGACTAGTAGTAGCAAAAAGGTGGATTTTTTACATTGCTTACTATGTAACTTTTGCCACTCATAATATGGCGGCTGACGTAAAAAAAATCGGTCCACGCATGCGCAGTTGAAAGAAGTCAGACAAGGCATCGGCTTCACTTGATAAACGTGGAGAAGATAGGATGTTTCCACTCCGTCATCTATTACCTCCATGTCCCAGGCAACTGGGGTGGCTGTGAATAACCACAAAATATCAACTCTTGGATCTACTGGCGGAAGACGGTGGTCGAGTTGAGTCTGCCGGTGAACTGGACTTCTGCGAGGATGGCTGCTGCAAGTGGAGAGCTCCAGTAAGGGAAGACAACAAAGAGAGGGGGTCAATTCATCAACACTTCCGCTGTGTTCCAAATAGCAAGAAATGCGCACTCTCATGCACTCGGCAATGACGTCAGAGAGTGCTGTTCCAAATGTCCATCGAGAGCGAGTGCTAGTGTTTGTTTACGAGTGTGTGCACATGCATGCTCTCTATCCGTGCTCACTAAAACCACCATTCTTTTGTTGAATGACCAACATCAGCAATGGAAGAGGAACAAGCTTTCTTTCACTGTTTTATAGCAGTACATATTTCTCAATATTTATGCATGCGGAAATGTATTAATTCATAATATTAGAATAAAGGGAGCTAAAATTCCGAGCTCAAAGAAATCAAAGTAAAAATATAATGTAATAAATTATAGCAGTAGAACATTTGAATAATTTCATACCAATATATTTGTGGAAGTATTCGTGTTTTTAACATGATTTATAATATTGCAGTGTAGTAGTGCCACATAAAACATGCTAACTAAGAATAGGAAAAATTCGCGAGTTCAATGACGTGTAGGCTAGACTCCACAGTCCTGTATACTCGAGCCTCAGACGTTTGTTCATTGGCTGCTGCTCCATAGAGTAGCCAGTGTTACTTCACACCTGTCAGTATGACACTCACTACTTGTTTCCTTGCAAGTCTGCTATTGGCTCAGAGTCGTCCAGGGCGTGTCTAATAAACTACGATCCAATTTAATAGTCAACTTCAGTGTACACGTGTTTGACGTCTATCTTGTCCTGAAATGAACTCGCGAAATGTTCCTATCCCTAACGATAACTGTTAGCTGTAATATATTTTTATAACTTGGTTTGAATCTTCAGGTAAATATTATGTAAAATAACAATCGATTGCAGATAGTATCGATTAATTTGAATAGTGCGAGTGACAATAGTTCCATAAGCAGGATGGCATCCGGATCGAACTTCCCAGGCCCAGCCACATCAACAATCGATTGCCTGCATCGCATAGATTTTCGAATTTTCCAACGACTAAGCTCTCATCAGAGTTGGCTGCACTGATGGGAGCTTCCAACCTACCCTCACAACCACCACCCCCCCCCCCCCGCCCCATGGACCGGCGGGTACGATTTAAACTTTAATTCCGTGTGCAGGTTTTAACCCAGGGCGTCTCTGGTTTTACTGCACCTCCCTATCTTCATAACAAGGAGACTGGGAGACTGCTAAGGCCTAATTGCCGGCCTTTGTAGTCCGTCACCCCATGTGCTTGACACACCGTCACCTGTGTTGGAGGCCATCTTCGCCCCCCCCCCCCCCCGTGATGTGGGGGGGGGAGGGAGCCGCCCGGCTCGCTTATAGACTTCAACAAACGCGTACAGCCTAATCAGCTACACGACCAGACAGACCTTAACTTCAATCCCGTAATAATCCGGGAGGTCCCTCCAAGCAAGCTTTTCTGGTCGGGATCACCATTTACTGCGAGGAGAGGCAGTTTATATGTATGTATATATATACACATATACATATATAAAATGCGAGCGAGCAGCCCAGTTGAGAATGCCCACGCCTACTTCATATAAACCACCAGGAATCTTCGACTCAGTGTATGTCCTTAACCACGGTGTCGTGGTGACAAGTTACAACACGGGTGTGCAGGAAACTCCCTCAAATATTAATCCATGTAGGAAGACACGCTTTCCAGTTTTCATTCCATTGTATTCGCTTACAGAGGTTTGATCAAATATACGAAGTCTTGTACTATTCCGTGGCACCTCTAGAGTTGATAGCCAGTAGCTTTACAAACATCTAAGAGTCACCGAGAGGCAATCATATAACAGTATTTAAAGTGTGTATTGTTATCAGTTATCAAGTTTTTAAAATCCTTTTATCAGAAACTGAAAAAGAAATTGTAAGTTTTATATATATATATATATATATATATATATATATATTAAACCGAAGATGAAAACTGCTAACGAACTTCCGGACTCAACCGCTCGCGAAATGACGTCACTGGCCTGTATATATATATATATATATATATATATATATATATATATATATATATATATATATATATATATATATATATATATATATATATATATATATATATATACACACACACGATTTTAATATACATCTTAAAATTCAATATTTTTCTCGGTGGGTTTTATTTGCACCCAGTATCGTTCGAATTGGTATTGTTTGCAAGTTCCTTCTTTCATAATTAAAAGTTTATGAATTCTAGTTATTTATAGTTTATGTGGCAGGAAAGTTATTCCGTGGTTTTGTTTTTGAAGGCCGCGAGGGAGCTTATGAGAGTTGGATTACAATCAAACCAACAAAATTTAAATAAGAAACGCAGCACAAACATTTAAGATCGTCCAGAATATGAACCTGATACTTCGAAGATAAATTCATTTCAGTTACAAAATGAAATATTCGAAAATTTCGTAAGGAGGTTTTTAAGTATTCCAAAGTCGAATTGTGCAGCAAGTTATTGTAACAAATGCTAAGTTTGAAAATATTAAATACGTATTTTTTCTTGTGAAATTGATGACTTAAAATATGACTTACTTTATTTCTTTTGAATCTCCGCTGGATATCTCTAAATAATGCAGAGAACGCTAGGCTTGAACATATCAATCGAGTTTCGCTCCTTAGTAACAACTGTTGTGAACTAAATTATTTAAGTACTTTTTTTAGAAACAATGGAACACACATACTGAAATAAATTATTGTTGCGGCGAAATCTTTTTCTGTAATGTTGTGCAGTGGACTAAAGATTACTTTGGATTGCTGTGAAAAAAATATCTTAAAAAATGCATTTTACAGTAATTATTTTACGACTCTTGAAACTAGACGAGGAAGAGCTGATATGTTGCCATAAATGTTAGAAATACTTTATTACCCTTCTTTCAGTTGAACATAATATAAGGATAACATTCGAGAATGAACAAAAATGCAGTTTTATGCCACATCGAACTTAACGCAGTCAGGCTTATGGAAAACACCATTAGCAAATTATGGCACCACATGAAACTTTCATAAATATCTCGTATGAGAAAAAAAAAATCTTTTGTGTGAGGCTTCACCAAAGAATATATCGAATGATAAATAACAGAAGTAGTATGGCTAGAGTGAACTATAAAAATTGTATTCTAAATTATAGTTTTGATGAGTGTTCCTTCAACATTGAAAACCATTATATAACCAATTTTATCAGATTTTAGACAAAAGCCACCGCCTACCTTAATTTCAACACTGCATGTTTTGTAGTCGCAGAAATATTTAACATCGTTTACGATACGATCTGAACATCCACTATCCAGCAGACGAGTGACAGTTCCACTGCTTACTTCAGTGTTTTTTTGATGAATACATTCTTGATGTCTTAACGTCAACGACGATTGAATAAACACGTGGCTTGTTATTTACAGTTGAATTTTCTGACATTATATTGTTTCTGTTTCTCGAATAATTTTCTCTCCATGTCGTATTTTATCTTTGAATATAATTGTGTTTCTTCCAGTTTGTATTTGAACGATTTCTTTGATACGACCTAGCTGATTACATTTATAACATAATATGTTATAGTTTTATTGCCCTAAATAAATCGGTTTTGTTTTGAGCTTTGTTGTATATTTACACCTCTTGCTTTTTTGGGAATTGAAAGTTTGTCAATTATTTTTATTGCTGCTTTAATCTCTATTCTTATGTTTCAACAACAATTTCTACTTGCCGTATTTAACTGACTTTTCCTTTCCTGGTAAAGCATCAATAATATTTACAATGTGCGAGATACTTTCTGGCAAAGATAGTAACATATAATTTAATTTGTCTTCCTTGTTCACACCTTCGCCTGTATTTTTCAACTGATTGCTTAGTTTTTCGAATGTGTTTAAGAAATCTACAGGATTACCAGTTTCCTTCATTATAAGTTCTAGAAGTTTCCTTTTGCACAATAACTTATTTGTACTACTTTTTCGCCAGATATGTTTAATCAAACTTTTTAATCATATCCTTTACAGTGATTTATGATATTATTAGTTCTAGCGGAGAGTTGTCAACACTTTTAACTATGTAATTTTTGGCTTTAATTTTTATTTAATACCAATATTTTTCAGACATATCTTGAGGCTTAACATCAAGATTGTATGACATCGTAGCAGTTTTTAATTTCCAAAAACAATTTCATTCTGAACTTCCATTTATCGTAGTTTGTTTCATCCAAATGTTTGAAAAATACAGTCATCTCTATTTTCGCCATGAAGTTTAGTTTACCTTGTTAATTTTTTCAGACTTAATAACCACGGATCTCTTCTACCATGTTGGAATTTCCTGACACTTTTAGTAAATATGTTTGCCAGTCTTTTGGTTGAGGCTATTTTTAGTTATAAATATTGCTTGAGAGACAAAACATGAAATGCATAAGGCCTGTTTCAATTACGATAGGCTTACATTTGCCGTATCATATATACGTCTCACTTCACATACAAAGGAGCCCGTTTTCAAATAATGACATAAATGAGGACAGTCTATATATCGTACAAAAATATCGAAATAATCTTCTAACCTTTACCACCGTTTGAACTTTCATAAAAGCTTACATTTCGAGGCTCGTGAATTACAACACACCCGCATAGGCCTACATTACATGCCTTTCCTTTGCGGGTAAATAGCGTTTCCCAAAAATTGTCCTACAAATAAGAGCAATGTTCTAAGTATTTTAGAATACATAAAATAGTTGATCGATTTGGTATAAGTGTGTATTCTATGTAAAAACCATTTTTTAATTTTCTAAAATAGTGCATATTTAGAGTTCTGTTTAACTCATGCCCATGTCATAAATTGTATGTTTTTTTTTCTGTAGTACATTTACTTATACTTATATTGAGCTTGTTATAACAATTGTGTGTTACAAGTAAATAATATTTCATAATTCTTTCCTGATATCTACACTCTGACGTTGGAACAAAATCACGGTGGCATTATTCAAAAAACGTTTTCTCTGAGAATAATAAATATTATTAATTGCTATTAAGTCATAGAATGTATTATATGTTGTTGATACGATTGTGTATTGTTATTGAAGCGGATGTGTTACTTGTATTACAACATATCGATTACAGCCATAGTTAAAATTTAATTTTAAAGAATCTTACGAACAAGTCGCGGTATCTACACTGCAAAAAATCATGGGGAAATTACCTGACAAGTATAAGGTAATATCCGCAAACTTGGGCGGGGGGGGGGGGGGCATTGTTTGCTTTACGGGTAAGGTAAAATTACCGTACTCTGGAGTAAAATTCGCGTACATGGTAGTGGGAAATCCCATACATGGATGGGAAAATTACCTTACGACGAGTGCATCTCTTCAGCATTGTCTCAATATCTAACATAACGAAGTGGGAGGACGGACGGAAGAAACAATCCTCTGACACTATAATATTCACTGATGACATCACGCTGTCGTCATGGTGTAATTGGTAGTGCATCAGCCTATCGTGATAGAGGGCAATGGTTCGCGCCTATCCACTAGCAAGTGTTGAGGTTTTTTGTTTTGAGCTTTCGGTTCATATTCGTTAGAGGATACAGGAAATAAAAAAATTACCAGTACCAATGCTCTGGGATACTTCTGGATAATATTTTATTATACAATATAGCATAGTTAATTTTCCCGTACTGTTATGAGATTTCCTCCCACTTTTGTTAAGTAAATTTGCTGTACAATTAAGAGGTAATTTTACCTTACTTGTAGAGGTAATTAGCTTCCCTTGCATGCAAAAGAGTTTTTCCTCAATTTTTTTTAGTGTATGTGAATTAAATTTGTAATATCAGTTCAGCAACATGCACAGTGTGCCATATTGATAGGAAAACATTGCCAAGAGCTTCGTTTTCCCCAAAGTATACTATCGTTTGCCGGTACGTTTGGAATGGCCAGAATGAATCAACATGAAACATTGTCTGTCGGAGAGGAACCTACACTTGGTGAAGTAATATCGACATATTTCGGCAAGAAAGGCGCTGTGCAAAACTGCATTGCAGACGAACAAGATGCCAACTAAGGGATCGTGTACCATACCACAATGACACCTGCATTGCACACATTGCACCGCATTCAGTTGCTTCGTAACGCGGACACAGATTCCAAGCGTGAAGAACTTTCTGTGGATATGCACCGAAAGTTTAAACACTGATGCAGATATTCGATGGAAAATTTGCTTTCGTGGAGGATTCAAATTCAGCAAATATAGAACTGCAAATCACCATCTGTAAGTAATGCTATAGGTTATAGAATACTCGCTGAGTGAGAGGAACTGTGTTCGGGTAGATAGGCGTGTCGTTTTCTGTGGTGAATTTTTCTGCAATCTTACCAATTCAATTTCATCGGAGGAATCCCCACGATACATGATGTAATTTTGTGTTTCTCTGATATGCTCATTTTGCAAAGGATTTCCATCACTAAACTTTATGAAGTAAGTAATTCCTGGGCGATGGATATCCTCCACACAATTTCCTTGACGCAGGGGAGAATTTGCAAATTATATTTATATACACAGTAAAAAATTTATGGCGAACTTCCTATATTGTAATGGAAGTTTCTAGCCTTTACAATATACGGAAATAAGAGCACATATTCGGTTTCAGATACATAAGCTGTTCACAGTAAAGTGAGAACTTTTGAAAGCCCTGCTTAAGATCTACTTGTATGCACGTTGTGTCTTCTTCCGCCTTATGTGAAACTAACATTGCTACGAGCCTCAGCCCTTTATTCACACGTCAGTCAAGGGAAACTCTAAAATTATTAGGAAAGTAAGAATTAAAAAAAAATCTGCTAATTTTTACACTTTTATGCATTAATAAAGCAGAAAGGGAAATAAATAATTCTAAGTTATCACATATGGTTATCTAACACTTTTTATTCTATCGTTAAGACATGGAACTACTTTCCATCCTTGGTTACCAACTTTACTGGGCGCATGTCACTCAGTGCGCCCGTTAAAATATATGCAGGCAGGAGCAGTGATTTTTTTTCTAAGGTTCATTTCAAAAGTGCCGACTTTATCGTGAACACGCCTTAGAAATATTTAGCGTTTTTAACACTTTGAGGTCTGTACACATTTACTAGCACTTAAGACAAATTAAAAGTGAGTCGCCTATATCAACTATTGTAAGGACATAAGTTCTGTTGGTGTCTGTGTTAGAACTCACCATCGTCCTATAGGTCCATACCATTCTGGACACCCACCCTGTACTTTATAGCGTTCATTATTGGCCGGTCATCAACCAATGAAGAGTCGAACTGATATTGACCCAATCAAATGTCCTTTATCATAATAAAGGATTTACACTCAATCATGTCCCTTTGAGTGACTATAAAAAAAAAGAAGAAATTCTATCGTTAGCAATATCATTGATGCTGCGCTGTAGTGTTCTTGTGAGGTCATGTTAAACACTAGCCGAACAAAGACTGCATGTCCATGCGAAATTTGTTCTGAACAATAAAGAAATTTTCAAATTATCTTTGCTCGAGCTACACTCGAACATAGTCTACAGAGTGTTAATATATATAAAGTCCGGAACTTTCATACGCATCTGACACGTCACCATTTAAGTACGTGGAAATAATTAACCACTCCCGCTTTCTCACTATATGTACTCACTGACGTTGTATATTTGCGATTAACTTTTATTATATCGCTGCGAGTACAACACTGCGCCGAGTGATCAGAATTTCTTTCGTAACATAAACGCACATTCTAATGGTGCATGCATGTTCAGGCTTTCCTGCTCCGTAGACAGGCCTAGCGCACTGTGTCACATGACGCGTGTGAACACATGGCCGTGTTTCTTTCTTACTTAAACTGTAAACATTTCGGAGAAGGAAATTCTGAATATGCATCCACCATTAGTAGGCGCGTTTATGTTATGAAATAAGTTATGAACACTCGTTGCATTGTTTACTTACTGGGGCATTATTAAATTAATCGTCTTCTTCTTTTTCATAGCACTCCTGTTTCAAAAACTATAAATTGATTAATAAACTTAAATTTATATGCTACCGAGAGGCAAAATCAGTACTTGCCGCTTGCAATTAAATAAGTGAGCCAATTTTCTTATGGAAACCGGTTTGAAACAATGGACTATCCTAAACAATAAATTCAGCGATAGATATTCCATTCTCCGTTTTGAGCGGCCACGGTGGTCTAGTGGTCAGACTACTCGTATACCACAAAAGCGAAAAAGGGTTTGATTCTCAGTGGGGTCGCTCCCGGATTTTTGCACGTGGGAATCGTGGCGGACGATGCCGCTGCTTGGCGGATTTTCTCGGTGATCTCCAGTTTTACATGCTCTTGCATTCCGGCGCTGTTCCTTACTCACCTCACTTCGACGCCATCGGCTCTGAACACCTCTATGTTAAGATACGCCCAAATTTCTCCACTCCTTTCCATTGCCCTTTTTAATTATTTCAGTAGGTAGCTTCATAAATGTAGGTAAATATGTAATATTACGTTCGGAGCTTAACTCATTTTTGGCAGCTATTCCATTATAATTTGGAAAAATATTACAGTAAATTCAAAGTAAACTTTATTTCAAAAGATTTTCATGATTTTTAGTAATTTGTTATAATCCCAGAAAAGACGATAATTTTATCACCAAAGTGTATATTTTATGTCAAGGGACCTAACTTCAGAAGCAGATAATTCATTTCGTGAGGTAGCCTAAATTGTTTAAGCGGCTTGTATTACTACTGATTTGTTTCGGCACCAAATGTTGTGGCTACTGTTTAACCTAGTCCATCAAATATACATTCTTGAAAGAAAAATGCCTAAAATTTAACTAATTACAGTACATAAAAACAGAACCAAAAAACATGACGTGTCCTAATATGAACCTTAATCATCTGATATCAATGTGGTGTTTAGTAATAGTTAGGGTCAGGTGTATTTCGCAACAATATTTAGTCATGCTAGATTCCAATATCCTATATCCACAACCACATCTTCCTTCGGTTATTGGCCGCGTGTCTACGAGCGAAGACGTGTTCTTATTTGACTGGGCCAATCAGAATGAATTACTCCGAAACTGAACGTCCTTGATTAGCGGACAGACACTTGAGGCACGAGACATTTAAAATCATCCAACCACGAAAGTGCACATGAACAAAAGTGTTTTGGTGTACAACCTTTTTCTAAATCTTTCCGCGAAAAACACATGTCCCTATTAATAGTTTTATAATTTATCGTAAAATTCACGGGATTACATAGAACAATATTACACCTAACAAAACCTGAGATCGAAAATATTAAACAAAATGTTATGAACGCTGAGCTCCAATAAATATGAGACGGCATAGGAGAATATTACTTACTTTTTCTTATCACGGTTTTCCGCGTAATTCCACCTAAGTTTGGAGATGTAAAAGATCCTTTCACAAGTCTACCGAGTTTCGCTGCCTAGTAACAACTTGTTTGGGCTCCATTCTAGAGGACCTTGTTCGCCAGATATTATAACTGTTTGTTGCGGCGACGTATTCTCTTTGTAGATATGTTCGCTACACGTCGATATCGTACCTTTTAATCAATTTCAGCGCTGTGGTATCTGTGGAATGTGATTACAACTTTTTTTGAGAAACTATTTTAGGTCTATAATTTTTTTTAAACAGTAAGATTTACGTCAAAAAGTCCGTGAAATATTTATGTTTTGCTGTTTGTTGACAAATTCTAATCAAAATATCTTTTTTCTCGCACGAGAAGAAAGAGCTGCAGCAGGAGTGGCGATATTAGCGGATAGAAAATAGAAAAATGACATAGAAAGTTACACCATTATAAATAAAAGAATTTTGATTCTTAGATTGTCAGTAGAGAGAGGAAACATAACTTTTATCGTCGTATATGTCCCAGAAGAAAACAAACGAGATGGATCTAAACAATTTGATGAAAAACTTCGAACAGAGACAGATAAAATCAGTAAAAGTGATTTCCTTATAGCAGCTGGCGACCTCAATGCTCAGGTAGGAAACAGCCCAGTTCCAGAAGTAATGGGAAATAGAGGCGAATCCACGTTAAATGAAAATTGTAAATTACCGACAGAATTTCGTTATAGTAGCTAGCGACCTCAATGCTCAGGTAGGAAACAGCCCAGTTCCAGAAGTAATGGGAAATAGAGGCGAATCCACGTTAAATGAAAATGGTAAATTACCGACAGAATTTCCTTATAGTAGCTGGCGACCTCAATGCTCAGGTAGGAAACAGCCCAGTTCCAGAAGTAATGGGAAATAGATGCGAATCCACGTTAAATGAAAATGGTAAATTACCGACAGAATTCGCATCCTACAATCAATTAAAAATTACAAATACGTTTTTTGATAAAAGGGATAATCATAAGTTTACATTGACAGCGAGAGGACAACGATCTATTATTGACTATGTGATGGTCAATAAATAATTAGGTCCCGATGTAGTAGACACCAGAGTGCATAGGGGTAGCGAGATATATTCAGATCATTACCTTGTCATCTCAAAAATGAGAATTCTTGCTAAATGAAGGAAAAAGGTTGAACAAAACTGTACAAAATGATCAAGAAGTTTATAAGATTTATCTGTTACAAAAAGAAGGAATAAGATGCCTGTACCAAAACGGATTACAACAGCACTTACTTGAAAATCCGACAAGTAATGATGTCAACAAAGAATTGGAAATTTTAACATCAGCGATATTAAAATCAACTGATGAAGCCATCGGAAATAAAAAGAAAAAAGAAAAGAAAAAAAACAGGACTGAAAATATGGAATGCAGAAGTTTCAGAAGCAGTTAAACAAAAACAAAAATTATATCTAACAATGATTAAAGATCGAACCCCAGAAAATGAGAATTAGTATAAAAAAGAAGAGATATTGTTATGTCAATAACAAAGAAGCTGAAACAAGAATAATGGGACGGATTAATAAGTTCAATAGAAGACTATGTCCGTGGCAGACAAGTGATGGCTTATAAGCTTATGAAACGCCATAACAAAGAGGAACGGGGAACCGCTAACATAAATATATATTAAGAAGAATCCTTGATAAAGCACTATAATGAATTATGGTATAATGGAAATCACATAGAGAAAGAAAAGGACGAAGGTACAGATAATACTGATATTAAATAAATCGATCTTATAGATATAGGGGAACTTAGTGTAGCATTGAAATAATTTAAAAATATAAAAGCTCCAGGGCTAGATAAAATTAATTTTGAACTTATTAAATATGGGGGAATGATTCTAAAATTCAGAAACTTACATTTAATTAATATATGTTGGAAATGGAGAATCACACCAGAAGAATGGCGGAAGGAAAAAGTCATTTCACTTTTCAAGAAAGTAGATAGACGTTCATGTAATAATTATCGAGGAATTAGTTTGTTAAATACTGGATATAAAATATATGCGAAAATAATAAACAACAGGTTTAAGGTAATAACATATGCTATTTTATTGGAAGAACAATGTGGATTTAGAAAAGGAAGATCCTGTATAGATGACATAATTTGTTTCAAACAAATACTGGAGAAGAGAAGAGAATTTAAACTTAAATACTTATATCGCTTTTGTCGATTATGGAAAAGCCTTCGATAACGTAAATAGGGAGCAACTGTGGAATATAATGCAAAATAACGGATATCCAAAACATTTGATTCAAGTTATCCAAGATATGTATAAAAGGACAAAAAATTTTTAGATTTGGGATATAAATAAACATAAGAAATATCAATTAACCAAGGAGTTCGTCAAGGTTGTAGTCTCTCTTCAACACTTTTCAATATATATATATATATATATATATATATATATATATATATATATATATATATATATATATATATATATATATATATATATATATATAACATAGTTAAGAAATGGAAGGAAAAGGTTCACCCTGTAATAAGACATATATTAATACCCTGTAATTAGTAATAAGACATATATTAATACTATGTTATTAGCAGATGATCATGGGGTCAACATCTAATATGGCGGTAGTAGTCTGTTATGTATTATGCTTGCTGACTATTATGTATTTTTCTCTAGTTTTTGTTTTCAAGGTCATGGGGTCAAAGTCATAGTCATTGGCTTCCAATATGTGTACCAAGATGGTGGTCGCCTACCGAGATAGTCGTCACCTACCAAGATAGCGGTCGCCTACCAAGATGGTTGCTACCTACCAAGATGCTGGTCACCTACCAAGATGGTTGCTACCTACCAAGATGGCGGTCACCTACCAAGATGGTTGCTACATACCAAGATGGCGGTCACTACCAAGATGCTGGTCATCTACCAAGATGGTTGCTACCTACCAAGATGCTGGTCACCTACCAAGATGGTTGCTACCTACCAAGATGCTGATCACCTACCAAGATGCTGGTCACCTAACAACATGGTTGACTGAGTATGGGTGAAGGGGTGGAGGTCAGCCGACTTATTTTTTAGACGAGGGTACACAAAAGGCTTCCATTCATGAATACATTTTCTCTGAAGGTAACTGTTTTTTATTATTTTGCTCTTGTAGTGGGTATACCTTTATGCTATCGTCTCCTCACGATACATAGTTATTTCCCCGCACAACTTATTGCTCGTACACTATTTGCATGTATAAAGAGCTTTATATGCGGACACTGGGTGCTAGAAATATCATTCTATGTGGAGTAACCATATGCCTACATTTTCTAACTAACGTACTGATCTTAAACTTGGAAGGGGATGTTTTCCACCGTTGGTCCTACATTCGCATGCGCTCGCTCCGTTAAGAGATATATCTGATCCGCAGTAAAACAGCCCACCCCCCCACCCCCTTTCCACTCCAGAGTCCCATCACACGGATACGCGACTTTAAACAAATGAAAAGTAACATGCTGTATCGAATGGAACAAACAAGGCAATGGCTAAACTCAGCACACTTAAAATTGGCAACAGAGAAAACAAAATTGATATCATTAAAAGGAAATATAGACTTAAATCGTCCACCATTAATAAAATATAACAATATAACACTTAAAATAGATTACAAAAACGGCAACAAATATTTTCTTTGGACTTAAAAGAACTTCCCAAGACATGACTGGGGGTTTAATATATCAAATTGGCTATTTTTATACAAAACATTATACTTACCTATAGTTTTATACGCAGCTAGTGTTTGGGAGAGAAAATTAAAAAATGTATATTTCGTTAGAATTCTAATATCAAGCCAAAGATAAATTTTAATAATATGTACTAAACAATATAGCACAATTGCATATGAACTTGCTGTGACAATAGCAAAGCAACTACCGATATATATATATATATATATATATATATATATATATATATATATATATATATATATATATATATATATATAGCATAGAACTATATATATAAGAGTTAAGGAAGAATCAAATTTTAAACTTGAATGATGTAGAAATACAGCAAATATATAGAAATAATAAAATACTTTATATATAATGAACAAATACTTAATACTAAAAGATTAAAAAATAAATTTGAGGAAAGTCAACTACAAATATTGCACCTGGAATATTTAGAATTCGATACAGGGACATATTTAAAAACACACCTATATATGATTTACAAGATTGGTACATAAATATATGAGAAATGTTAACAACATGCACGCAAAACAAAAATATATTTATGTAGAATAAAAGTTAAACGAAATAGTATTTGTCAATGTAACTCATTTCAAACAAAACATCATTTGTTATGTCATTGTAATATTTTTGAAGTTGAAAGAAATATGTTAAAAAACCTATTAAATAATCTTGAAGAAGATTGGCCATTTATTGACAAAACATATATATCATAAACCATACATGAAATATATCTCAGAATATATCATACATACACAAAATATAATACAAACCTTAAATGAAGAATCAGATGATGAATAATGATAGGATCCCTACATGCAGTGACTCCGTAGGTTAGGTGAGTTTACTTTATGTTTTATGTATATCTCAAAGATATAAATGATACATTCAGGCATAATATGAAAGTAATTGTGTAAAACATTTGTTTTTTTTATTTGTTATGTTTGGTGTTTTATACGATAAAATACAAAAAAAAAAAAAAGAAATATTAGTTGTGTTTCAAAATTTTCTAAATTAGAGTGTATAAAAGTACTTACATTTGTGAAGTGTCTTATGTTTGTATTGTTTGAGTTGTGTTTTGTATGGAAAGAGAAAATTTTAAAGAAAAAAATGGGGGGGGGGGGGGGAAGGGGAGTCGGGCAGCGATCACCTCAAGTTTGTCAATGGACTGGACGCCCTTAGGAGCAGAGCTCTATCCCCCTATTCTCGTGGAAGTGAAGCCTGGCGATTGTGAAGGGAAATCGTGATGTCCTGGAAGTCTCGTCACCCGGTTCAGAAGGGGAAGAAGGGGTATAACTCGGAAGTAGAAACTAGGTTAGCGGTGGTGACAAGGGGGCTGGCGAGGGGGGGTTTTACCTTAGCAGCCTCGGCCAGTGGTGGCTCTTGTATCCCGGCCGGGAACAGGAGCCGGCTAGGATGCTGGTGAGCCTGTTACTAGCTCCTGGCACCTGGTGTGGTGGACTGGTGATCCATCTGGATTCCAGATACATTCCAGAAAGCCATACGGAGTGTTAGGAATAGCTCTCCTTTCTCTCTAAGAGAGAAATGGTGGAGGTATAACTGAGTAGAAATCGTGTTAGATATAGAAATGCGGGGTCCAAACTAACAGCCGCCTTGCCACAATCATAACATCCGAGTGTGCTACCCCATAGAAATCTCCAGGCCCAAAAGAAACGATATGTCATTTTCAACAATATTGTTAATCAATTTCATTAGTAGTTAAGTTAATTTTATTAATATTTATTTAAATATACATAGCTAGGATCAGTCTTGGCCAATAGCCGGGTACTGATGTAATTTAATTTTGTTCTGTTCTGTTCTGTACCGAACAGGAGCACAAATAATTTACATGAACACTATTTATACACTTTTTATTACTCTGTTAAAGGAAAAATTGCTTTGTAAAACAGTGCGAAGTATATTCACATATTGTTTAATAACAATTACAGTGTATCTGTGGTTTTACTTATTTGTTAGTGATGAAATACGCATACACAGTGATGAAATACGCATACAAACTGATGAAATTACAATTGCAGTGCCTGTGTAAATTGACTTACCTTGGAGAGAAAATACACGAATGTTGCAGTTTATTTTCTGCTACATGGTAATAATAATTTTACACCATTCTATGTACAAAGTAAATGTCATTTTTCTCGCTTGAAGGATAAATTTACGTGGATGTGGAGTAACAAATCATTGATATATGTAGGTGTAAAATTACACCCGTGTCAGTGGAAACACAACTGCCACATAGGTTTAGTGTAAAATTACACAATTATTTGTTACAGTGAACAGTACCCTCCCCATAAACTATTGACCTTGCTGTAAGACCCATTGGCATTATCCCATTCGCTGTTGAACGTCACTGCTGTGTGGCTCTTGATTCAATTGCACATGGTAAAGGTGGTGACGACGCCTGTGCAGAATTCACATGCTAATTCCAATGTGTCGTTCCATCTCCCGAGAACTGGCACGAGGACTTAGTGCAATAGTTACCAGTACTACGAGGACTTAGTGCAATAAGTACTACGACAACTGCTGCTTCGTTTGCAGCGCTCTTGCTACGAGTCTGCTTCCGTGGAGAATGGCTACCAGTCTCGCGACAAGGTCAGTCTTGGTTGAACGGGATAGATGATGTCGACATAAACCTGCCTTGCTGCTATAGCATTGCGACGAGATCCTCCATAAATTAAGATCATGTCGAGCATCTCTTCATTTGCGAAACCCATCGTACGTGCCTATGAATAACGGAGAATGTCTGCATGTTTTATCACGTATGTACATACTCTGCCACACGGCAACTACACCTGTGCAATTTAACCAGCCTTGTCCGGTCCCTCAACAGGTTTCCTAGCAATTAGTTCGCATAGGACGTTTACATTACGTGCACAATGCCTTATCACTCCGATGCCCTGCACTCAACTAAAGCAGTAAAGGTTGTACTGATTTACCGTCAATGCGGATGTAAACATGTGCAGACTTTGAAAATCTCAGGGAGATGTTTGTCAGTTCCTAGCTGTTACGTGTCCTTTCTCTGAGAACGAAAAAAGTGGACAGTTATTTGTAGGCATGCCAGATTAATGATCCATTGTAGTGAAAAAGCTGATGTTCGTCCCATTTTCTATTATAGATTCGCACTAAATATCTTGCATATTACGTTCGTAAATGGACAAGAGGTTACATCATTTTCTCTGTGTGTTAATATTTTCCAGCGTTGGTCCTGAAATTTGGTTTGTATTTTTCTTGTTAGGGGCTTCGGACGATACAATTTTCATCGATGTCTCTATAGTTGCGTGTCTGTGTGGGCATTTCATTCTGAATTTATTAATATTTGTCATCGCTGATCCTGTTATCGCTGGTCCTATCATCAGTCCATCGTTTGTCCTGGAATTTCTTTCATTGCTGGTGGGCTGTATACTTCTGAATATGAACACTGAATAAACTTATCTAGGATATCTTACTTCCCCCCCCCCCCCATTTTTATAATACTGTCTTTATCCTTGTTGAGATACTATCTACATTGTTTTTTAAATTCGGAAACATACTTTTACCATGTATGTCAAAGCGGAGTAATTAGCGTACATATTTTTTTAAAGCGAGTCCGTTAGCTTGAGGCAGTTTACGAATGGACGGCGCAGCGACTTCTAGTCATCGTATTTTCCCTCTGTGCTAGCTTTAAAAGTGTTTCGATTGTTTTGCCTTTCAATTTCACCAGTATAGTAGAAGCGTGTATAATGTTCCTCATCAGTTTGTCCTACCAGTATGCTGTGTTTGAAGGAAACGTGTGCACCAGGTGTCGAACCCGGTCCTCCCGTTAGCTTGTCCTTACTTAAAGGCTGTTCACTATAAAGTGAGCACTTTTGAAATCAACCTTAGAAAAAAAGTCACTGCCCCGGCCTGAATATACTTCAAGGGGCTCACTGAGTAACATGCTCCCGGTAAATTTGATAACGATTGATGGAAAGTAGTTCCGTAACTTAACGTCGAATAAAAAGTGTTAGGTCAGTAATTGTGATAATTTAAATTATTTATTTCACTTTCTGTTTTTTAAACGCATCAGTGTGTAAAGATTATCATATTTATAAAATGTTTACTTTTTTAATAATTTCACAGTTTCACTTGACCGAAGTACGAATAAAGTGCTGAGGCCCACGGCAAAGTTAATTTTATATAAGGTGGAAGAATACATAACGCGCATACTAGTAGATCTCAAGCAGGGCTTTCAAAAGTGCACATTTTACCGTGAGCAGCCTACGTTCACGACTGGAAAGTTCCCCGATGTGTTACGGTTTGACATGATAGATGACTGTGCCGCTGCTCTCTGTTGGAACACAACATATGCACGTGTGAGGTATTCAAGCCTCGATAGCTGGTGTGTAGGCTGGGACTTAGTTCTCGGCATTCCGGCCGGCGCGTGGACTGGAGGCTCACTTCCGGCCAGGCGTCGTGCACAAATCGTTTACGTTGCGAATGCCTTCAGCCGCCACACATCTAGAGATGACTTTCGCCATGGAGCTGCATGCTCTTCCTTCCTTTCAATAAATTCAGTTACGTTCGTACACGTTGCATATAGTCTAGTCACGGTAAAGTTAGCATTTTTTAATGCCCTTCGTATAGACATTAACCGTTAATAGATATATTTTATGGCAGCTTCAGACGTAAAACTTTGGGGAGTGGTGGAATATATACACTGCGTTTGTTGGCCACGTGTCAATGTTTATATTAAAAAGTGGTGGAAAGATAGAAGTTGGCTAAAAGGAAAGATTTAGCAGGGCCTTAAAAATGCTCACTGTACCGTGAACAGACTATAACTTACGTACGTTTGTGGCGGCTAGAGTCTCTCTCTCTCTCTCTCTCTCTCTCTCTCTCTCTCTCTCTCTCTCTCTCTCTCTCTCTTATTTTAAAATGTAACAAACCCGAGCATGACTTTAAAATGTAACAACACTTTTCTTTAAAGAAATATACCAAATTTTTTTTTAATATAACAAAGTCGGTACACTAAATATATTTCTTTGGCACCTGTGATGTAAACGGGACATAACTCGTGATACAATATTTGTAACACTTTTTTATTTATAAACAATAATATTACAAACACAAAACCTGTTATCCGCGTCTTTGTGGTTTATTGCAGACACTATGTTTTTTTTTTTTTTTTTTTTTTTTTTTAGTCCGGAGCCTTAATACATGGGCAATGCACGACGCACATAAATAGCTTCGATCCTCGCACCCGTGTAGTCGTTTCCTATACGTCTCGACCAGCTGAAGGCTATTCACGGTAAAAAGAGCACTTTTGAAAGTCCTGCTTAAGATCTACTTGTATGCACGTTGTGTATTCTTCTGCCTTATGTAAAATTAACATTGAAACTGACCTCACCACTTTATTCATGCATCGGTCAAGTGACACTGTGAAATTATTGGAAAAGTAAATATTTTCAAATCTTTTCATATTCACACTCCGATGTATTTAAGAGACTTAAAGCGAAATAAATAAAATAAGTTATTGCAAATGATTACCTAACACTTTTTATTCGACGTTAAGATATGGAGCTACTTTCCATCCACCGTTACCAACTTTACTGCGCGCATGTCACTCAGTGCGCCCGTTGAAATGTTTGCAGACAGGGCCAGTGACATTTTTTAAAGGTTGGTTTCAAAAGTGCTCACTATATCGTGATAAGGCTTTACCTAAATGGCGAGCATCGGCAATGCTTGTAGAGATCTAAGATGTTCGTTCCGAATCATTGCGAATAGTCGACTCTTGGTGGTTAACGTACACGGGGTAATGGGTAGGGATAGGAACATTTCTCGAGTTCAATGACCCGTAGGCTAGACTCCACAATCCTGTGTATACTCAAGCCTCAGTTGTTTGATCACTGGCTGCCGCCTCAGAGAGTAGACAGTGTTACTGCACACCTGGCAGTATGGCATTCGCTACTTGTTTCCTTACAAGTCCGCTATTGGCTCAGAGTCGTCCAGGGCGTGTCTAATAAACTACGATCCAACTGCAAACTGAGCATCAGTGTACACGTGTTTGACGTCTATCTTGTCCTGAGATGAACTCGCGAAATGTTCCTATCCCTAGTAATGGCGAGTTATGGCTTCCTCCAACACCTTGCGAATGTCCCCGTATAGAATTTTTCCGTTGTCCCACCTAAGTCCGTGCTTGTATGCCTGTAGACGGTATGCCTGTTGCGTGGTGCAGTTGAGGCGCTTTCATGGACAGGACGGATAAAAACATAAATATTTTGGTTTGTTCGTCGTCATAATTGTACGAGATGGCAATCCGCTTGACGGTGAATGTGTCTAGCGAGCGAAAACTTTGAATGTAGGAAAAAAAAAAATTTATAAAAAGATTAAAAGTCCTCATGCGTGCACACTATGGATTTTCCCACAAATTAATTTCACACTGCATCGATGGCGCACTCGTGTTCTGGGTTTGTTTCCTCGTCGTCGGTCCGACCTTGCCAGTAGGAAACTTGCACGTTGTCAGGAGGACGTCTTCTGCAGGTACAACTTGTACGTATAGGCGGTTCGCGGTCAAATGAGCACTTTCGAAAGCCATGCTGAAGATCTACTTGTATGCACGTTGTGTATTCTCTCGCCTGATGTGAAACGAACATTCCCATGGGTCTCAATAGTATTTACATGCGTCGGTCAAGTGAATATGTGGAGTTGGGGGAAAGGCACCAAAGAGTGTGCACCTAAAATATCGACCCCCTTTTCTGCTACAGTTTATAGTGAAAAAATATGGTTCATCCCCATGGCGTTTTATTGATCAATTATAATGTCGTGCTTACAGGCCCAATCACATAGACATGTTCCAATTTTCACAAAACGCAAAAAACTAAATAATTGAAAATGCGCGCTTAGGAGCCCTAGCTCCTAAGAGCGCGCAGTATGTACCCAAAGAGAGCGCATTCAACACTGGTCACATGTAAATATTGAACTTCCTTCAAATGACGAACATTGCTAATGCCACCTTTGTTGGCATTTGATATACTGTATCTAGTCTTCAAAGAAAGGCACAGTGTATATTTCATCGCATCCTGGGCAGAATATATTCCTTTATACTGCATATCATGATGTAATCTTCTTTACTGGACATGAAGATATTCCCCTTTTAATTTTGCATCTGTGAATCTCATGCCTTTTTCTTGTCATTCGCAAGCAATAGGGTATTTTTTAATGGAGAGCCTGTCATTACCTCTGATTTCCTTCCTTTTATTTTTCTCTGATTTGGGAAGAGTAATGACGTTGGCTGGAGAGATTGCTGTTGCTTCAATATTTTCTGCTCTAGTAGGCCTATTATTGTTAGTGCCATTGGGAGAGCTGCTTTCTTCCTCGCTATCCTTACTTGATTCGCAAGCACGCACTTCAGTCTTGAGAATTATCACATCAGCCGCTCTACTAACCTCGGTGGCGCCAGACGAAATATTTTCACTGCGGTCAGGAAAATCGAATACATCGTCATGACCCTCTTCGCTAGTCGAGGGTATTTTGGTCCGTATTTGTGCTCACAGTTTTACGACGTTTTCTTAGCGTTGATTCCTTTGTGCCCAGATCCACTATGACTTTTCTTTGACTTTCCCATTTTGTATTTTTTGTCTTGCTTCATTTAACAATTCGTTCGTAAATATCAACTTCTTGTCTGATTTTCTCGTATACGACACCATCTCTAAAATGACCTCGCTGTCGACGAGACGTTAAGCTCATTACCTACCTACCTTATACGACGATGACATTCTGAAACAAATATAAACCAGTTCAATAATACCAAAAAAAAAAAACTGTTTCCAAATAGTGCGTACGTTGCCCGAAAGAGTGCGCGCGCACTCTTGTGGACAATTTTGTATGCGTACTCTTTGGGGATGAACACGAGATTTCTGAAATAACCGATCGATATCAGCCAATGTTGGAAAATCACAACGTGTTAGATCGCCATGAATGCTTGGAACCATGGCTGTTAAATAATGCACGCACAACGATTGCACCTTCGTTTACCTACATGGCAAAGCTTAACTTATGTCGTTAAAATATTACATCAAAGTAACAAAAATCGTTCTCTCACCTGTCAAACTTACAAATAGTCTTGAGCAACTGCAAGTTTCACACCACACACTTGCCTCACAGTAACGAACCAACTGAGGCCACACGGAGTTTTTTCGGTGTTGCCAACTGCCAGGAAATGGCACTGCGCACTTTTAGGGGCTGCGCACTATTAGGTGCCTTTCCCCTAATACAAAATTAAATGTGTTACGAATCTGGTAATTTCTACACTTAGGTGCATTTTAAAAAACATAAAGCGAAATAAATACTTTTAAATTATCGCAAATGGTTACAAAACACTTTTTATTTGACGTTCAGATATGGAACTACGTTTCCTCCATAGTTACCAACTTTACTGGGCGCATGCCACTCGGTGCGCCCGTTAAAATATATGCAGGTTGGGGCAGTGACATTTCTGTAAGGTTGATTTAGAAAGTGCTCAGTTTATCGTGAACAGCCTTTAGGAACCTTGCTCGGGACGGGCATCGCAGACGTTGAGAGGGAAGGCGTCTCGAGGGCAAGCTTCGCACTACTCCCTGCAATGCGACGTGTCGGGAACCGAGGAACAACCCTCGACACACTCCTTGCACGGGAGGCAGACCCGTATGTCTTCCTCCAGTTGTAGGTAGGTCGGCAACTACTCGAATACGACACAAATGTCGTCAGGTGTGTAGAGCAGGAGAAATTCTTTCCGCAGGTACGGCAACTCGTCCCGTTTGTCCAAGGCACTAAGCGAGTGAGCCCTTCTCAATGCTAAAATGACCAAAAGGATTTGATGACCGCTCGGTGTCGTACATCTCTAAGAGAGATTACAACTTTCCCGAGGGATTCTCGAGTGATTGAGTGAGTGAGGAGATCTTGGGCGGCTCTTAACAGCGAGGTGTTCAGAGCCGATGAGTGTGATTGAAGTGAATATGGAGCGGCGCCGGAATTAAGAGGCGGGGGAAACTGGAGATCCCTGAGAAAACCCGTGGACCAACGGCATCGTCCGGCACGATTCCCACTTGCGAAAATCCGGTGACCCGGCGGGGGATTAAACCCGTTTCGCCTTGGAGGGGGGGGGGCGAGCGTGCTAATCGCTCAGCCACCGTGGTCCCCCAGGCTCTCGAGATACATCTTGTAAAGAGTGAAAAAAATGGGAGGAGGGATGAAATAGTCTTTCCGCGATTATAATAGTAGGTCACCGATTAATCGGAACGAAGGTTTCCGAAGACACCCGAGAAAAATAGCCAATGGAAAAATAGGAGTGGTGGCAATTAGCCAATAAGAAAAAAAGGAACAAACGAAAGTGAGTAATTTGCCAATGAGAAGCATTGATAGAGTTCGAGCGGATGCATCTGATTGGTCGAAGACGAGCAATTAGCCAATGAGAAACATTGGCGTGGTCGAACGAAGGTTTTCGAAGACACCCGACTAATTAGCTAATTAAACATATTGGATCGAATGAAAGTGAGTAATTGGCGAGTGATAATACAGGGCGGGGGTCGAATGGATGTAAGTAATTGATGGAGGGGGTCGAATGAACATGATTAATTGGCGGGATGGAGGGTGTCGACAGCGCCACCTATACTTTAAAAACATAAACAATTATGATCGTCTCCTGGTGGGTGAATTAATACACTAGCAACAACTAGGTGTTGAAAACATATGATGCCTACTTAATATGGCAGTGGTTCGAAGGCGACTAATTGGTCGACCATAGGTGAGAGCTTATCAACATGGCGGTCGTGGTGCCTACCAATATGGCCGTTTTCGAAACAAATTATACTTACCAATATGGTGGTGGAGCGAAGATGAGAGCTTACCAAGATGGCCGCTTTCAAAACAACTGACGAACAAAAATCCAACATGGCGGCATACAATTAACGGGTATAGGTGGAGGGAGTAGGGGTGAGGAAGTCAATCGTCTGCTGGGCGTGGTGCTGGTGGTACATCCGGATATGGAATTTTCTTATTACATTTTAATAGATTTTTATAAATATTTATTTATTCTTAAGATTTTTTTAAAATTTCAAATCATTTTTAAAATAAATTTTTTAATAATAAAATTTTTTATACTTTTTTTTTTGTTGTAATTTTTCGAATTTTTTTGGGAAGGGGGGGGGGGGTTTAAGGTTAAAGCTTAAAGGTCTGAAGCAGGGCTTTCAGAAGTGCTCAGTTTGCCGTAAAGAGCCTATACTCAGGGACACCTGAATTTCGCAAATATATTTCGACTCATGCTATATTTCGACTCATGCTATATTTCAATACCTTGCGGCCTTGCCAATAGTTTTCTTTTCCTGTTTGTCGACGTGTCTTTGTGAAAAAACATTTCCCTAGTCGGCTGACTAATCATAATTAGGTAACTTCAAAATTGTACGTCTGTGATTCGTGAGCACACTTCCAAGATGTGTAACACGGAAACCATCCAGTCATAAAAGTGGAACTGAGCTTAAGTGTTATGAAGCACAACTGGTAGTGAAATATTTTCTCGTAACTCGAATGTAACTAGCTATATACAGTAGTGAAACATCCACTAATGCGGGAGTCACATAGCCCTGACAAACACAGCACGACACGACAAAAACCGCAACCACGAAACAATATTCATATTTTCAATGTGATTTCTCGAATTTACAGCACGACAATTTACTGACGCGACACGAGTCGAATTATTTGGAACAATTTGATTAATTACGCTAATTTCAAAGGCGGTGCAGACGGGAAATTTGGAATACAAGATGGTGACAAATATTTATCGCTAATGCATACTAAGGTAAAAATATTATTTTTAAAATTAAAATACAGTAAATCTTCGTTCTCTCTCTCTCCTCTCTCTCTCTCTCTCTCTCTCTCTCTCTCTCTCTCTCTCTCTCTCTCTCTCTCTCTCTCTCCTCAAGCTACGTATTTGCCGTTGCAGGGAAAGCTTGCCATACAATTTCATTTTGCAAGGTTGTACACTCTGTGTATCGTGCCGCACGACACGACGAAAATATAAATAATTTCTAATTCAAAATTGCTGGTCGGACGGCAAAATTTGCTGGGCTTACGACAGATCTATCTCGTATTTCATTGGCTTTTTTCGTTTGAAGTGTCGAGTCGGGGCTGTCGTGTCGCGTTTGTCGGGGCTATGTGATCCCGTCATTATACCGGGAACTCCAGACGCACACTGGCCAGAAAAATGGCGTCGCTGGCCAGCCACATGTCGGAACGCCGTCCGGCAATCTGCGCCCGTTGACTCACTCGCCAGTCGGCAGCCTAGCGAATAGGGAACCTCTCGCAGCGTGAAGTAGCCAACAAGATGCAAGGCTCGTTCCCAGAGCCTTGCGCAGCCAATCAGAGTGAGTGTACGCCCACGTCAGAGGAACCACCACACCGTTTTGCTTCTGAGAACTTGTCTACTCTGCGGCGCAGGGACCTTGGCCTGTAAAACGCTGTTAACACCTACGACGCCCCAGAATCGAGTGTCGTAAAGCTCCGCTAGAGGTCGCTCTCGCGGTCGCAGATTCACACACGGATACTCTAAAGCCGGGAATACACGGTAAGCTCCACGGACCGGGCCCGGCCCGCCCCACTTCTGATGATACATAGAGAGGCATTGGGCAGCACACACGGGCACGTGTGTTCCAGGCCTAAGGCCCCTCTCACGCTGTCAATACCTTTACTGAAAATAATCAAGTTTCACAGCCTTCTCCGCGGGGCACCGTCTTGCGGCCATTCATAGCTGACGGAGCTAAAATATGTTACGACACATTAAAAATAATTAATTAAAATACAATATTCCCCAGAAATATTTTATACTTCAGCAAGTAACAGGTGGGCTACTATTATCTGTCAAATGTGCCATTAATTTTCCAGGCGAACTTAACCCAGCAGATAATCAACCCCAAAATATAAAACATTTAGCCAGCTACAAACCATACTAAAACAGTGTGCTGTCCAACTGATATCACACTTGAACAAGCTAAAACTCGAAACCTCCAAACATATTATCTTTAAGCATGATTTGCTTCAAGACGAGAATCAAATCAATTAAAGCAACTATAAATCACATGGCAACCCACCTGCTATATATAGAAACGACCCTCGTCAAATATTGTAGGTGTCAGCTACACCTTAGCTGAAAACTCCCATGACGCACCATGATACAATAATTTCCCATAGCCTGGGGTAGGAGCAGAAATATTCAGTAACAGGCCTCGGTGCTGGTCTAGGAAGAAGTGCCCGAAGGTGCACAAAGCTCTTCAGCTCTCCACTCGAGAATAAACTTGAGCCAATCACGAGGCAGCATGACTGCGCGTGCTCGAAGGGAGGGGAGTACCAAGTTATGGGCGAGAAACAGGACGGGTTAGGTGCTCAAGGAGGTGGCGAGGCCGGAGCAACTAGTCTTTATTCTTTAATATTCTCAGCGCGCTGTAAGAGGCACGACCCTCCCCCCCCCCCACCCTTCCTCAACACGTCCTGTGCCTAGAAAAAATCAGAGTACACATACACAATACTGAAGAATCCAGAACAATCTCGAAACGAGACTCAAAAACTCTTGAAGTTAATTTAAGCCACTTCTTGAAGGGAAAGTTCACATCGAGAATGAATAAAGATGCACTCATAAGTCCGTCGAAATGTCAGTGTTTCACATAAATATTATTGGCAGGTGAAAGTTCATCAAAGTGACGAATATTCGTAATAAATTCACCGTCGAAAACAACATGTCCACACAGACTCGCCAACAGGTGGTCCGCACCCGTGCGCCTAGGAACTACACCACACGTCGGACAGCGATACAGGAGGGTTGGCCGCAGCAGCAGGCGTCCAGCTGTCAATCAGGAGCGCTCAGCGGGTGACGAACACAGAAGTTCAGGCAGCTCCACACGCACTCGTCTCGGGCCGGAATGAACCAAAAAACAAATGGCAGACATGAGTAAGGGAAATAACTTAAACTAGGAAAGGGGAAAGGATGCACACGCGCCGTCTACATTGCCCTACTTGAACATAAACACCATAACCAAATAAGCTTGAAATCGGATTCAGAAACAAAATTAAACCATAAACTAAGTCCTGGGTAAATATCTTTTCAAGTGGATCATGTGAGCTTTCCTGAATTCACGTGCAGCACCCGGTACATATAATAACAGTATATAAACCCAAGTATTTAGAAATAACAAACGGTCCGATATATTTCGGTATGAACTGTACCGTGTGTTCCTGGCCTAAAGCCCCTATCACACTGTCAAATTTTCACCTTCGCATAAATTTGAAGATAAAATTCTAAGATAAAAAAACAGCCATCAAATTTTTTCTTCCGACAAATTTTATCAAGTAGTCTGGAATTTGTTTGGAAATGTGCCACATTGTCAAATTTTTTTGCTTGGAGAATCTAATTTGGAATATTATTTCGAAATTATTTTCATAGTAGAACATTGCTTTCGTTTTTACATGCAGTCCATTTGAGGAAGAAACGCAAGGAATGTTGTGATTTACTTTCGCATATTTACAAAATTAAAATTTTATTTATCAGAGATTTTTTTCTGCACAATGAAAATGATAAAAACAGTATCCATGTCCAGACAGCTTCTACATAAATTAATTATCTTCATAACATTCTTTTGTTTCCAGCAATTGCTCGTTATTTTATAGTTTCTCGACGTCCATTTTCGCCGTGCACGATTCTAATTACCCGAGACCCGTCAAACATCAAAGAAATCTTATAACCCGTCCAATTATCAAATGTTTGATGGAAACTGAATATATCCAACTTTCTCAAACCAATATGGCGGCGTTTATGACGTTTACATTACGTTATAACTGTCCGACTTTATCTGGCCAAACTTATTAGAAGCAGTTTGATGGACAAGTTAGACTGTGTGGCAGGGGCTTAAGGTGTGTAATGATGACGTAGGTCGATCTCGCTGGCTACGCACAACCAGACTCCGTGCCACAACATTCTACTGCTTTTCTGCCAACACGACTAGCAAATACGGCGTGGATGAGAATCGAGGTTAACATACTTTCTAATAAACAACTGCTTCAAGATGTTATTATACTTCCTCTAACCAACATATAATGCAGTTTGATTAAATTCAAATTGTTTAACGTGTTTTACTAATATAATAGTGCTTGTCTTTTAAGAGTGAGATGGATCCCGGATTTTTCGTGAAATAGTTGTTTCCGCAAATACGCCTATCTCGGTACATAAATGTTCTGCAAATACGGCTTTTTGTCAGAAAAGATAAAAAAAATAAACATATATGCCCTTATTTTTTACTTTTGGCATATTAAGTGTATCCTCGGAGAGAAAAAAAATCGTGAAAATGTTCAAATGTCGTATTTTTTAAACTTGCCTATGCAGTTTCCTTAAGCTGCAAAAGAAAAGTACAAATACACGGACGCAGTTTAATCTGTGGGCTTTCATCTCGTGTAATAAAATCCCTATGTTACAGATCTAATTTGCACAGTACAGCGTCACGACGGAAATACTGCACGCCTTGCGCGTAGGAGCGATGGGACACTAGGCGTGCGTGTTAGTGTCACCCGTATCGCTGCCTCGCTTCTTGACCTTGGACGCGCAGCTACATAGTATCCTTAACAGTGGCTTTTTACAGTTGTGTGGCTTTGAGTTAGGTAAATGTAGGGTACATGCACAGAACACGACAAGCCGTCTACGCCATCTGTTCATGTCTGCAAACCGAACTACTTGCGCCTAACTGATAGCAGACACCGGGAATTACATTATGGGCTTTGTTTGTTATAAAGGTTAATCCTGAACTCGAGGTACCAACTTCGTGAAATAATTCGTTATGAAAATATACGCTGTGAAAAAGACTTTGTTGGATCAAAGTTTTTTGGCGCAAACAGTTTAATTGTTTGTAAAGGAGCAATAAAAATTTTACTGTAAAGAAAAAAATTATAATTTTTGCTGTTATTATCTGGTTGCTCCAAAAAAAAGACTTAATTGGTGGAACTAAGTATTTGTTTGGTTCTATATATGCACTGTACATTACATAGGCAACTTAAGGGTAATATATAATAAAAATCGGATGTCCGACAGATTGTCGAACCCAGGTCGCTTGCACGCGACTTTTACACCTTGGTTTCCTCAGCTAAGGTGACTACTGAAGAAATAAGAATGTTTTTTTTAAAACATACATTCTAAATTCTGGCCAACGTGTGCAAATAAATGTTTCAAGTTTTAAAGTGAGTGAAGACACTTGGGCGGCTCTTAATCGCGAAGTCTTGAGAGCCGGTGAGGGTGATTGAGATGAGTACGGAGCAGCGCCGGAATGAGAACGCGGGTGAAACGGGAGATCCCGAGAAAACCCGTCGGCCAGTGGCATCGTCCAGCACGATTCCCACACCCGAAAATCCGGTCACCCGGCCAGGGATCGAGCCTGGTTCGCCTAGGTGGAAGGCGAGCAGGCTAAAAATTCCAGGCGTTGCAAATAACAAATTATATCATGCATGCTGTACTTAAGTAGGAACAGTCCAGCAGGTGATCATAGAATGTCTGGAGACCAAAGAAATGCCTTGTAAATGCACAAAATAATAGTGAACGGATCGAAAAGAGAAGAGGGGAAAGTGCTGGGCATTGTCGTACTCATCAGAGTACAGTGGCAGTGCGGGAGGATGGAGGGAATGCCGGTCTTCGGGCCGTTAAACCTGTACATAAGTCGGACGATATTTACCCGGGCATGAAAGAGGGTTTTCCCCATATTCCGCGAAAACATTTCCCGGATAAGACGTTTGTTGTATTTCCAGGAACCCGATAACGATGGCAACGATTACGCAAGAGGATGATGGCGGGAGTGAAGCTCCCGAGGACTGGGCGCGACCTTGGCGGAGGTCTACCAGAGACTGTGATGAATGTGTGTGTGATGTCGGCGAGAAGGCCAGACTGGCCACACTGCTTGTCGCTACAGCTGCAGTTGCCCTGGGGGAAACTCTCTATCTTCCTCTGCCACGAGGACTGCCCCTCCTGGAGGAAAGAGACGTCGACGCAGGATGAGGGAGAAGACGGACGAAGACGTGAGTGGTGGATATGGCTTGAGTATCGCGAAGACGCTCATAGCACATTCACACTTGGCGCCACAGCTGTGCAACCCTGCGGAACTGGTCTCGCCCATCTGGATAATGTTCACGACTCCTCTTACCTATCGGCTGTTCACGGTAAAGTGAGCACTTTTTATAGCCCTTCCAACAGGCTAATAATAAATTCACTAATAAATTCATTTTACTGCAGCTCAAGGACTTTTGCGCCTGGTAGGGCAGGGATTGGCGAGGGGGGAGAAGGAGGGGGATGATTCTGGATACCGGCCAATCCCCTGAATCTAAGTCCCGTGGCAACTCGAGCACACTGGGCCGCGAGGAAGTTGATAACGGCTGTTCACGATAAAGTGAGCGCTTCAGAAATGAACCTTAGCAAAATGTCACTGCCCCGGCATGCATACATTTTAATGGGCGCAATGAGTGACATGAGCTCGGTAGAGTTGGTAGCGATGGATGGAAAGTAGTTCCATATCTTAAGATCGAATTAAAAGTGTCGTGTAACCATTTGTGATACCGTAAAATTAGTTCTTCCACTTTATGGATTTTAGTGCATCAAAGTATAAAAATGAGAAGTCTCATTTGGCCGGCGGATGTATAAAGTGATGAGGCCCATAGCAATGTTAATTTTACATAAGGCGGAGGACTACACAACGTGTGTACAGGTAGATCTTAAGCAGAGCTTTTAAAAGTGCTCATTTTACCGTGAACAGCCTATAATGGGTGTGCCGCGACGCTTAGTATTTTAACGTGAAGAAGGAAAAGTGCGGCGGATTTCAAAATTGCAAAGTTCCCGGTGGAAACCTGAGAATAAAAATAGCGTATTAAGCTTTGTTTTGTTTTGGGATGGTTCACATAAAGTCATAAAGTGGTACTCCAGGTATAACCTTTTCATATATATCGACCATCTGGAGGGGAGGTTTAGTGAGGCCAGCGCCGGCGCCAACGGGAAATGTACTTACGAATACCATTCAACCCTTAGAGGATGGTAAACGTTTCTTGCCATCGAAGACAAGGTTGAAGTGAGTTGCCTGTATTCTCCACCACAGCAATAACAGTTTCGTTGGTCTCTGTATTTCCACTTACCATCGTCCTATTGGTCCTCGATACACCTGACACGCCTACTGTGCTCTGCAACATTTATTATTGGTTAGCCGTCGGCCAATGAAGTCACGTCTCGGCTCTGCACCAGTTAAAGTGTTGCGACACATGTAACAGGTTTTATAATTCATGGTGTTCATTTGAGAAATTGTTAAAAACAACAGTTTCATTCTTAAGAGCTAACTTGTTCATTAATGGTATTTTTGTTACTTATTTCCGACAAAGCCCTGCGATACTTAAAGCTATAAAATTGCGGGTCTGGTCTTCAACAGTAAATAAATTTCCGTAGAAACGTAGCCCCGAATATATACGTGCTTGCTCCTCAAAAGGTTAAGAAACGTTACGTGTCTGTGTAAGTTTTTCAGAGCCTCCATTTCCATCTAAAGCGTGATTTGTGATAGTGAAATTAGCTCAAACGGGTGTTTTCACCATTATTTTTAGGTATGAACATCCAGGTACAAAACATTAAAAAAGGAATAGGGACGTGCAAAAAAAAAACCTCTATTATTATTACGTCATAAAATGTTAGGGTATCCTCTGAAAGCGTCGTAGAGGCGCGTTATCGACGGCAAGACTGCACGCCAGTTCAGTGCTTTGCGCGTAGAGGCGATTAGAGAGTTGATGCGCATGTTTCGGTTGGGCCTAACGGAGCTTTTAGGCCTCACATATGAGCGGTTCTTTGAACCTGGCGGCCACCTTAAGCCGTTCAGTCACTGTGTCCACGAGAGTGGACATGTTGCACGCCAAGGATATCTACGGCGAGCTCTGTACTCAGCGAAGAATCAGTATCCAATGCCTTACGAGACTTCCCGACTGTTAATCTAACTGGTGAACGTTAACACAACTTTCGTTTGTGATTGGCTGATTGCAACGTCTTTGAAAAGCAGCGCGCTGTTTCAATAGCTATAAAAAAAAAGTACACTAAACTCCAGTACAGTGAGCATTTACAGTCGCAAAACTCCCGCTTACAAATTAATCCGTGGCCGAACGGGTTAAGCAGGAATTTGAAACGTTCCCAGGTTTCCCCGTGAGCAACCTTGACGCAGGTGATAGTAGCACCGCCCTGTGACGTCACGTGCCAGCTGTGGCTTGGCACACGCACGGGAGAGGCTGGCACCTATTACACGCGCGGCGTGTGTTAATGGCTTTCTCGCGCGGGTGAAGGCGTCGCAAGATTGTTTAACACGCGCGCGGTAATGCGCGTGCGACGAAAATGCATGTCTCCGCCTTGCCTCACGCGTCCTAGAGAGGACGAGTGACCGCTGAGACGCCAGCCGCGAGCACGCAGTACTTAAGGTGTCCGCCTGGTTGAAGGAATTTTTGACGAGAACAGGTCTTTAAATTTGAAACCACAGTTGGAGGCAATCCAGGAAATCCGATGATAACAAAATCGGGGGATAGAGTTTGGCTTTGCAACTCCGAATCTATTGTCTACATTCAAAATTCAATTACCCCACGCGATTGCCAAAGGATAAAAGAATAAGTTTCGTTGAGTAAGGACAACAAAACATCGCTTTCCTCGGGGGGGGGGGGGGGGACGCAAATTTCATAACTTCCGCGTAGTATAACTTTTGACTAGGAGAAGCTACGACGCTTGTTTAGGTTTCAATCGACAGCTCTCGTCAAGATCAATCGATTGCGTGTATAAAAACATTTGTGTGGCGTCGTTACGGAGAAATTGTATGAGTTTAATGTAAAATAAATAAGCAACTTAACACTACGTCGGCCTATACTTGTCAAAAAGACAAGTCGAAATACATAACTCGTATACGGTTGGAAAGAAAAATTTCAATAGCAATCCAGTGAAAACCATAAAATCCCATATGATCGAGTGAACCAGTGCCAGGAACGTGGAAAATAAAACATCAAGGCGTCCGAGCGTGTCTACGTAGACCGCAAAACCCAAGAGTAGTAGGGGCCGGCGGTTACTACAACAGCCGGGATTAATTAGGATTAATTGATGTACTACCGATTTGGTTGAAACGGTTATTCCTTACTCCGATTTTAATCCGATCAAAAATTGAAAGAGTTAAACTAATTGAAAGGGATAATTAAATTGATTGAAAGGGATAATTAAATTAATTGAAAGAGGTACTAAAAAGGAGGTTTAATTTTTAATCCGATACATTTTTTATTTTTTATTTTTCTTGATTTGGTTGTGTATAGTCATTTCTTTCATTTGTGGGGAGGAACTCTGTACGATGTTGGCACTGTGGTGTTCTAAAAGCGACTAACCAAAGTGGTGGGTTGCAATTTGTTATATAGGTATTGATTTGAGTGCAAGAGTGGGCTAAGTGTAAATTATCTTATCTTTTTCTAATTTTGATGTGTTTGTAGGAATATTGGTGGTAGATAGGCGATTTTTACGAACATAATTAAGAAACGAGAGAAATTCAGAGTCTTTAAATGAGTTCTATGAATGAATAAATTACACACATCGAATCACAAATTTCAAACAACTGCATGAATAATAAGTGCAATTACTCCAGTATGGAATTAAACGTTACATGAGTCCCGAGCTTAGAAATATAATTTACACAGGATAAGAGAAGTATGACACAATTATGTGAGTGTGGAATTAACGATCTACAACAAAATGTCCCTATGAATTAAACGAACAAGATATATACATGATGTCTCTCGCACATACCTTACACGTCCGTCTGCCTGAGAGACTGGCGAGGAGGAAGTTTAGAAACGTAATACACACAAAAATAAATTATGTGACTCTCCTAAATGAATTAATTAACGAAGAAAAAATATCCCCATTAATAACTTTAACTAAATGCGAGTCTTCCTAAACACATTAATAAGTTTACATGTTCAAATTATACGTACCTTACACAGTTCAGCCTGGTGAATGATATCTTATGACAAAAAACTCTGAATACGATTTAAACCAGACACAAAAGCGTACGTCTGTTCTGATGAGTAAAATTTATAACTATCTACAAGAAAGTAAATAACGATAGAAAATTTTACCCCAAATGATTTGTTTAAATTAATCAACTTGTATCAAAGCGTAGAGCTTAATCCCACATCCCAAATGCGTAAAGTGTGGTAAATAGAGCACACTTGTTAACACAAACTGTATTTTTGAACTGCTACAATGTTTCGTATACCGAACACAGAAACGTGATTTGAAAATCTTATTGCAATATTGACGTAACACACAAACATTTATATTTTCTGATAAATTTAAAAAAATTTCCACACTATAGTTTATGAATACTGTGAACGATATCTGAATATCAGAGCAAATAATATTAAATAACGAAAATCGCAGCTAGCACTATAGAAAAAGGTATATGCGATAATCGCAGGTCCATAGTTACCCGCGATCGTAACCTCGTCGGCTGCCAACTGTCTACCAGTCTGGTGAGGACGAGAGAGACAGAGAGAGAGAGAGAGAGAGCTGTTGAGGTACACACCTGTCTAGTCCAAGCATTGATGAGCAGCTTAAGATGGCGCACAGTGTCCAGAGTGCTTCAGATCTGGGAGCCTGCCTGACACCCCGGGTTGCTCTCAATTGTCAATTTTTTTTACAGCAATGTAGCAGGATGATGTTAATTGCCTAATTGTGTTCAGATCGGGGGCCCTGCCTGCTTGTAGCCACTCCTCCAACATACACCCCCCAGAACCAGCCCGAGTCCAGGACGACAGCCACCCCCTACCCTCCTCCACTTGTCCAGAGGGACGTGCCCCTGAGGTCAAGAACCTAGACCATACCTCCGACCCCTACTCCAGAAGCTGTCTTTGTGCGAAAAGCAAGTTTCTTTTCCAAGCCCACGGCTACGAACCCACACCCCACCCTTCGCAGTGAGGCCAGTGGGGGCGTTCTGGTGGTTGGAGAACTCCCCAATCCAAACAGCCCACCCTCGCTGCCGATCCAAGGTCAAGCAAGAGCCTGGAGTATTCCCAGAGAATTAAAAATTTCACAACTCCCACCGATTAAATTTTATATCCATTGAAATGTTATATCCCTGAAAAAAAAGTTTCTTTAATCCCCGAGATAGTCCCCAGATTTAACATTCCAACAGCAAGTGTATATTTGAATCAAGCAAACTATGATTTGTAAAATCACACAGAGATAGAAGACATATTTTTTTTACAAGTACTGAAACAAGTAAACAAACAACAATATATATATATATATTCGTCCAGCAGACAAAAAGTAGGTGTTTCACATGTAGTTTTTCCTAGCCCAGAATTTTTAGAGAGTTGTATAATATAAGAAAATATAATTTAATCTTGCTAAAGTTTATTTGGGAAAGGGAGTCGACTACAGTGAAGTGTTTTTACAAAAAATACAGCGACGAGTGATTCTAAAACCTCGTGGACAATACCAGGTAATGGATAGCGGAGAATTGAGTGTGTGCGGGAGCGGGCGAAATTTTGGTCTCAACAGTGGATGAGGGGAAAACGTACCAAATTAACCCAATAAAACCTAAATGTGAATTTCCAATTAAACAAATCTATAATGGTTACCAATTGAATTACATATAAAATGTAATGGATTATCACCTAAATGTGAATAACACTACATTTAAAAGGATTTAATCACACTTGATTATCCTTCCAATGTTAAACCAATGAAATGGTAATTCAATCAAAAAGGGAATTGATTAAAAAATAAATTGTGCATCCAATCCCTATCCAGATATTTATTAAATAAAATAAACATCAAATAGAAGTAGATATATTTTATTTTGTATCAGAAATTTTTAAAAACATTATATAACAATATTTTAAGTTCTTGATTCTTAACCCAGGAGTCGTGTGCTTTTGAGAATCCTCTCCATCGAACAAAGGACATATATTTCTTCCTTCTAATGATTTTAATAACCAAATATTCATTTCGAGAACTAACTTTTTGTAAATCATCTTCTTAAAATCCACATTCTATTGATTCTTCATCATATGTTTCAATGTAATACATTCTGGGTTGTAATTGTCTAATTGAAATAATTTTTAATATTTCAAATTACCAATTCACCATTAATTTCTTCTCAAAGGTCCTTTTCGGCTTCGAGATACGTATAAATTCCTCAACTTTGAACTTTGGTTGTTTTTTTTTTCATCGATGACTTTAACATTATTATAAACAGTTTTCATCAAACTATTGTCCATAACTTCTTTGGGAGACATTTTGATAGTTCTATGATATCTATAATTATAAAATTTAACTATTTCAGGCAAAATGTCAACCCATTTGTAAGTCCCCCTTGATGTAAAATGTTTATATATTAATTGCTTAATCGATTTGTTGTAACATTCTACAACACTCACTTTAAGCACCCGAATATGTTGTGTAGTGATTAATGCCATATTCGGTCATTAGTTTCCGGAACGGTGCAGAAATAATTCGGTTCCTCTGTCGGTTTGGAGCGAATTGGGCATCTCTCTTTCAAAACAATCTTCATTGTACCGGTAACCTGTTTCCCATTTTTGTTTTTCAAAGGCATACCCCAACCATATTGCCAACAAACTTCTATTAAGGTTAAAATATACGTGTATCCCTTATTGTATTTCGAAAGCAATGTTATTTCACACAAATTGGCTTGAAAAAGTTAATTTAAACGATGAGTTATAACTCTTCTGCTAGGATTAATTATCCTTGCATGGACGTGAAGCTCTTGAGCAAGTTTACTAAACTTAATTTGTAATATAACCATATTCTTTCAGCTCTTCAATAATAGAAACAATTTCGTTTGTATGTGATTTACTCCCAGTCTTTCTCAAAGCTATGATAAGTTTTAATCTATCAACCAATTCATTAGGGTTGTTCCAATATACAGGTGAAAAGCAGTTCTCAATTTCATCTTTATATATTCCATTTCCGACTATATATCCTATTAAATGTATTTTCTGGTTATTTTCATCTCCTGAATGAATGTAAGCATTCGTTCGACAAATAAGTTCTTTATATTTCTTCAAATCAGTATCAGAATAACCATCTGGAACGTTTATAAACCATAATTCAAACAATCTTTAACTAACATCAGTTATTTAATCACCTATTTTAATTTTATTGTCAGGCAATAACATAATTACTGAATCTCCCAGGAACCACATGCTATCATGTCGATAAACACCAAATGTCATATCATGCATAGACAAAGATTGTTTTAAAGCAAAATAATTCTGTATCAAATGAGAAAGGGGTTGCTCTTTAATATTCTCTGTTAAAGCTTCTTCTTCCATTTAACTTTTCCAAAGCTGTTTCGTTAGGTTTATTCAACACAGAATGCAATGTATCCATTCTA
The DNA here is from genome assembly GCA_029891345.1 of Dryococelus australis. Taxonomy (NCBI): domain Eukaryota; kingdom Metazoa; phylum Arthropoda; class Insecta; order Phasmatodea; family Phasmatidae; genus Dryococelus; species Dryococelus australis. The sequence goes on along the minus strand of CM056998.1, from coordinate 191,043,719 downwards.
CTCATAACATATTTAAATATATCTTTGTTTAAAACATTCTGTTAGATACGAGCTTGTTTGACTTGCAAATATTTTTCCTTTTCAGCAGATATAACTTCAAGTAATTCTGAAGCAGAGGCAGACATGTTTTCATTATATTACATTAAATTCAATCTATGTATATGTGAATTAAGTTATTGCTTTTCTAACTGATGTAGTAGGTCGATTACTTTGAGCCTTTGCAATTTTATCGACTTTACTTATAACGACATATAATTTTGTTAAAGTTTTAGATTTCAAATCATTTATAAAATAATTGATTCGTGTTTCCAAATCTTATTGTGTTTTCTCAAATCTGCTTGCATAACAAAGAAAATTCTTTTATTAATCAATTCATATCTTATATATAGCATTATTTGTTCCATGCATGTTTCAAGTTGTTTTGAAATAGTATCGTTTACCGCTTCATTAATTACAACTCATAAGTTTTCTTGCAATTCGGCAAGTTGTGTTGTAAAATCTATGTTTACCGTATTATTAAAAACCTTACTAAATCCATTTAAACGTACTTCTATTCTAAATTCATTACTCTGCAAATCAGTGCTAATATTGCTTAAAATGTTTGCAATTACACTTGTGTTTTTATAAACATTATCATTCAAAATAAGTAAATTTATTAATTTCTCTTGAATATCGCTTCACTGCGATTTAAACACGTTTAGAGTAATAGTGTTTAAGTCTTCCACCTAACATTTATTCACCACATCGCTATCTTTCACAGCCATACCCATATTACGCAATGTATGTCCATTCAAAACATCATTCCCATCGCGATTTTTGGTTAAACAGCTTGTAATTATTTCATTATATACCGCTATGTCCAAACATTGAAATACTCATTGTTCTTCGCCTGGAAGTAAAGAACTGTCAAAACCAGACTTATCTGCCTTTATATGGAGGAAGTGTTGGCATAGTCACCAAAAAACTGTATTTTTTTTCCAACATCAAAACACTTATCTTTAAACTTTGTAAATGTAATCTCGCCTAAAACATGATCATTGTAAATATGTTGCAGATTCAAATTATCCATTTTAAATACTATTACCAAATTTGCATTATCGTGTAAATTATGTTTTGGTATACGTGCGTAACTTTGCAATAGATACAAACAATCAACATTTGAATGTCGACCAAAACTGAAACATTGCTGTATTTCACCCTGCGGTTCACACCAAACATCGTCAAAAATAAATACGGAATTGGGTAATGCTTCATTCGGAGGCACTATGTCTTCTCTATTTGTGAAAGGGAAATATCGAATTCTTTCAATTAATAACAAAATGGTCGCTAATCGTTGGTATTTTGCTTGTTGTATTGTTTCGAAAAAGACATTTATGTTTTCAAATATAAAACCATTCTGATTTTCCAACAACGACACAATAACACAAGTTTTTCAACATGAAGAAGTACTGCTTACTATATGATGTATATATGATGGTAAAAGAATAATATGTTTCTGTTCAATTACGTTTTCTTTCGTATTAACAATCACCGGCAGATGTACATTTTGTTTTATGTCCTTCATTTATACACAATTACATAGTATTATGAAACGTACAAACAAAAACTTTAAATGAGGGTCTATATATAGGTTCACATTCAGTTGAAAACAATAGCTCATAATAAACATATCAAAAAAGGATACAGTATATTGAATATATTGATTAATAAATTACCATTTAAATTACATTTACCAAAATACAAATATTGCAGACCAGGTACTAAATTTACAAAACCTTTGGCATGGAGCGATCAAGTAATAAACTCTTTGGATAACGCATGTAAAGAACACGATATAGTTTATGGTCAAACAAACGATTTGAAATAAAGACATATATTGCGGATACAATTCTAGCTGATAAAGCTGCAAATATAAGGAAGAATCCATTTACATCTACAGGTGAAAATTTGGAGCTTGCATTGTTCATAAAGTTATGCACGAAGGTGAAGAGAGGCATGGGCCAAAAATGTAAAACTAAAATAAAATTAAAGAAAGGAGGAATCATTATGTTCATATTTCCAGGATTACAGGTCTTGTATCAATCCTCGGATTGGTTTCGGTAAATAGTAGAGCAGTTAAATCAAAAGGTAAAGGAATGTATATGAAACCCTGTTAAGTTGGACAAAGATGAAAAAACAAGGAAAATAAACGCAGGAAATCCTTAATAGTCTTCCAAAATGTGCACTTACAAACAAAGATATTAATGTATTTGTAAAGAAACTGGATATTCCCTATTTCTGCGGTATGTATATGAGAGACGATTTACCAAAGAAATCAAATCTTTGAGAATGTATGATTGATAATTTCGATTCGAAACAAAATGAAGGAATACATTGGGTTGAATTATTTAAAATCATAAATCAATCATTGTATTATGACAGTTTTGGCGATTTATATCCTCCAATTGAATTATGTAGCTATTAAAAAACAATGCAATTAAGATATAATTATGAAATGGAGCAATTACCAAATGCAATCAATTGTGGATATTAATGTTTCCCTTTTTTGGATATAAATAGGCTATATAAGTAGTTGTAAACCATATTAGTAATGTCACATTTGTTGATATTAAGAGGTAATTTGTCGAAATTGCGTGTGGAATATTTCCCTGCATTGGAGTTAGATGGAGAATGGCAAATAAGTATAATATAATTCGTTACTTACAACAGCATACCAAAAATTAATACGCCTAACGAATTACTAATATTGGTGAAAAAACATTAATAATTGTGGTACCGGTAGGATCTTATGAGTTGGATGACCTTGAAACATTCATTAAAGTGGCATTACTTGAAAATGTACATTTCCGATTACGTGTAAATCCAAATTCGTAAATTAGTGCATGGTTGATATCGATTTCTATGAAGACAATTCATTTACAAATATGTTGGGTTATGAACAGAGAGTATATCCAGCTAATCAATTACACAAATCATGAAAACAGGTTAATATATTGTTGGTAAATGTATGTCATATAAATGTTAATAGTGTAGGCAGTTCATATTTAAATGGAAAACCAACAAATACAATACACAAATTCACGTGTGCAGTAGCTCCAAGATATAAAATAATTGAAAAACCTAATATATTGATATATCTTCCAGGAATAGTGAATCGCGTTGATGAAATAGTTGTGACAATTTTCGAGCAAGACGGTAAACTTATTAATTTTAGAAACAAATAAATTACCATTTGTTTACATTAAACAATTATATAAACTGTTGCATTGCATTGTGCATTACAATCATAATGGGTATTATATACAATATTAATTTCGGATGTAAAGTAGGCAGTGCTTTAGAAGTATATCACTGAGGAAAGTATTTCAAAAAAAGGAAGTATAAAAAGAGGCAAATGCCAACATAAAATGCTCATTTCAAATAAGATACCTGTGAAGTTAACACAATGCAACAAATTGTATTTAAAAGAATTAGTATCTGCTGTTAATAGAAACGGAAGACATATTAAATGTTGAAGAACCAATCACTTATGAAAATGCAATCACCAACATGGAAATACATGTGTATGAACCATTCCGAGCAGTTCTGTACACGTTTCCTTCACAAATAAAGATCTCAGTACAAAATCATGATATTTACACATTACCATCAAAATCAATTTTAAGGTTTAGAGGAACAATTAAAAAGACAGCAGATACAAGTAATCCAGCAACTGCTAATGGAGTGGAAATCAATCAAACACGAGATGTTGGAATTACAAACATGATAAAGAACTATCTCTCAGGAACTATAAACAATATTTATACAGGGTTCATGGCTGGTTGGAACAATGCTAGTGATTACTCACTACATATAAACCCAGGTAGGAAATACGAAATTGTTATACCGTTAAGTAAGGTTTTGGGCTTTGCTGGAGACTACAAACATGTAATATTAAATGCTAAACAACAATTAGTTATTCTACTCAGCAATACACATTTGAATGCTATATACAATACAGCTAACAACGAGGAAGGTGTAACATTTGATTTAAGCAGTGTGGAATGGTTGATGACTCATATTGAAATTTACATTCATTAATGTGTAAAGTTTTTAAAATTTACCGAAAAAGAGAAGAATCTAGACATTCCATTCAGATTGTGGGATTGAGAGGTTTTCCATCACTGCCAACATCAGAAAAAGACATTTGGAATGGGAAATAATTTTTTTTGTCGGAAAAACAGAGACATGTTGTCATTCATTTTCAAACAAATCGACAAAACAATTTAAAAGCAGATCAATCAGTATTCGATAATTGTGACATGAAAAATATTAAACTATATCTAAACAGTCAAGCTTATCACTATGTGGATTTAAATATGAACTTTGAAAATGGGGAATTCCTTATTTCATATTACATGTACTAAAAGTTTCAGGAAACATATTATAACAAAATCAATTTACCAATCCTAGAACCCGAATCATTTAAAACCAGAGGAATGTTATTTTCTTTTCAAGTAAGCAAACAGGATGACGGTATTAGCAATGGCATAATTGATTCACGAATTGAAATAATTGCAACTACACCAATTCATGCAAATATGCAAACTTACTCTCTTATAATTCACGATAGATTAGCGTGTTACAATGTAAGAGATAAGCTGGTGAAAATAATGAATTGAGTCAGTAGGCGACGAACCATGTCTACGACGAGATGTTTTACAATGTGCAAGGATTTCAGTCTGCAGAAAAAAAATCATTAAAGAATTAGCTATTACTGATATGGAAGAACATACAACTCTATTCAGTTTCAAATTACAGTTTGACTGGAAATATCGAACATTCCCAGATACAAGAAAACAAATAGATGGGTTACTAACCGTCATTGCCATTATTTGGGATGAGAGAAGTAATGAGTGGAATTTATTTTAAAAAAGGATTTCCTTGTGTGTAATGCACTACTTTGTAAAGATGGGTCAACAAGACAACGAAATCACAAGCTCATGTATCCAGAAATCAAAATGTAAATTTAATATCAGCAAGTTATTAGCACGATGGAGTAAACCATTTCGACTTTTTTTCAGAAAGAAATAGTTTTAGTAACTTTTTTGAAACAGCTTGTGTTTTAATATATATTTTTGAAGTAATTGTTTAATATGTTTTGTATGATCATGTTTTTACTTATGTATGTTTTGGAGCAATTTTTACTTGCTTCAAATAAGATACCTGTGAAGTTAACACAATGCAACAAATTGTATTTAAAAGAATTAGTATCTGCTGTTAATAGAAACGGAAGACATATTAAATGTTGAAGAACCAATCACTTATGAAAATGCAATCACCAACATGGAAATACATGTGTATGAACCATTCCGAGCAGTTCTGTACACGTTGTTTACACAATTCTGTACACAATGTTTAAATGTTGTACGTAGATTTTTGGTTCATCTTGTATTTGTATATATTTTGAAACAGTTGTCTAATATGTCCTATGTTTTGTAACATCTTGTAGTATCCTAACTTTGTAAATAAATTAATGTTTAAAATGAATTTTTAGGTTTATTTAACCTATTACTTATTAAATGTGAACTTGTTTTAGTAAGGAAATATTTTCTCCACAAAGACTTTTGAGAGAAAAGTTCTGGAAGCGAGCAGTCTAACCACTATTCCATACATAACAATATATATTATACCAACTCAGATAAGGCTTGGTTGATATAAATTGGTTTCGAGTTCCGGATAAGACATGTAAGGCAGTACTCGATTAAACATAAAAGGAATAATGAATGTAACACTGTTAATTAGACTAAAATAAATCCGTTCATGCATGTGAAAAAGTTAGATTTACTCAGTTTTGTAGATATTTAAACATAAATGGATCGCGTGGAATTTTTCGGATTAAACGTTATTAACTTTGTAATTTATACTTGCTTCGAAATCTTATACTTGTAAAGTTTAATATCTCAAAACATGAAAAAACCATTATGTTTAGAGATCTGAGGTCATAGCAGTGTGACTATTCCCTGTCCAGACTCATAGACCTTCGAGGTTGAATTTCACTGTCTTTTTTCCAATAGTACCAACTACGAAAACAAGGTTTCAAAGGTTGCCAGCCTGAGTCCAACAAATCCCCCCAGAACGCATTTTGGTTTTATTATACCCTGGAGACAACCCAGTTGCCTAGCTTTTCACAAAGGAAGCCATCATATAACATTCCCACCCCTGTTGGGGATGTCAGTTCAGTCAACGATTTTAGCCATTAAGAATAACAAAATCAAAACATCTTACTCGCTGTTTAAAAGCTCTCGTGGAAAAATATTATGTTTCATATTTGATAAAATTAATATTCACTTTGCAAACTCCATTATGCAGGAAAAAAAAAGAAGATACATAAGACATATATTAAGTACGAAAAAATATTTATGAAACAAGTTTATATTTCCCCATACTCACCCAACTTTACAAAAAGTTTTAAAAGTATCTTATAAAATAGAAGTTCAAACATATTGAAGAAGTCATGTTAGGGTACATTAATGGAAAATTTTCCTTATGTTGTTGGGGTAAATATGATAAACAATATACTGATCAAGAAAACGGGAACATATTTACTAAAAGTAGATCGTATCACATCTCTTGATTTAGATAAGATATATTGTGAATAAGAAAAATATTTCCTTTAAAAGATTAAAGTAATCTCAGAGAAGATAAAAAAAAGTGATTACAGCTTGGCTTTTATGGATAGTATTACTTTTTTTCCATAAATTATATATCATTTTATTAAATATGTTGATCTCTAATACATTGCTAAACATTTTAATGGATGATTAATTAAACCTTTTTTACTGATGAATAAATGTAATTTATTTTTTCGAGCAAGAAACTTAGCAGAGAGGTTTGTCTCCAAAGTTTAAGGGTGCTGGTTTGAAGATAATTGAAATGCATGTTTGAATTTCTGATTTCTGGTTGGAAGGGAGAAATCATGCTTCTCTAGCATTTTACCTGGAAATTTGGAATTTTTATAAATAGGTCTTCAGCCTCTATGCCCATTCTAATTTTTCAACTTGTTCGTCAGTTCGGTTCGCTTTGCGATCTCATGCTCATATGAAGATTACTTTCTTTGCTTATCTACGGAAGATTTTAACAAAGAGCTTGATGATTTTGATTGGGAGTATTTCAGTAGACTAAACAACGGTTCGGATGATTTAGTAAGCGGTTTCTTAACTTATTTAGAGGAAGTGGAGTTTAGCTTCACATTGCAACCAGTGTTGGTGTCAGTATACCCATCTAAGAGAGCTTCCACAACGCCGTCAACCACTGCGTCTTCATCTTCCAAGTTTGTAGCACCGTCCGCCACAGTGCCTATGTCAACAATAGTGCCCACAGCGCCATCAGCCAATGCATCCACATATTCCAATTTTGCAGGACCGTCCGCCACAGTGCTCCCACCTACAGAGTTTGGAACATCTGCCAACACCCAAGATTTGGTCCTCTTGTAAACCCTTATATTTATTGTCTCACTCTCTAAAGGTCTCCCCAAAAGCTGTATTTTCCAATAATAATTTATTGCAGGAATTACATGAATTTTTGGAATTTAATTTTGTTGTATCATCTGCTCCAAGTCAGATATCTATTGAAATATTGTCACCTGAAACACCGCGACATAAATTAATTACATCGCCTCCACTTATATTCAATCCATTGCCACAAGAAATAATTTATAGCCCAATTGCGTTACATCCTTCACCTCTATCACCTCTTTCACCACTAGTTATTTTACCACTAGTTCTTATTCCAGTTAATAAACACAAATTAAGCTTAGGTCTTAACCCTAGACATAAAGTGTATTGAAAGTTCACATTTTCAATGCTGAATGATTCCTTATGTGGTATAATTTCACAAAATTTTTCACAAATTTTTTCATTATAAAATATTTTTATGATTATTTTTTTGTTCTTGTAATAGGGTGGAAAGTTTTTTACAGTTAAATTATTGGAAATATAAAGTGGTAACGATTTTTGAAGACCAATCGTTCAATCTGATTAAAAGTTCTACGATTCCAAAGACTTGTTTACAGTTTCAAAGACCAATAATTCAGTTTGCTAAAAAGTTTATCGATTCCAAAGACTTGTTTTACCATTTTAAAGACCAATCATTAAGTTTGATCAAAAGTTCATAAATTCCAAAGACTGGTTTTATCATTTTAAAAACCAATCATTCAAATTGTTTAAAATTCTACGATTTCAAAGACTTGTTTAAAATTTTAAAGACCAATCATTCAAATAGATTAAAAGTTCTGCTATTTCAATGACTTGTTTATATTTTCAAATGGCAATCATTCATTCATGTTGGAAAGTGTTAAATTAACTTTTTTATTATTATTATTTCAATCATATAATGATGAAAATTTTTTTCACTCTAAACACATTTTGACAGCATAATTGTGAACAGGGGAGATTTTTTATGGTTAAAAAGCCTGATTGGCTTGTACATGCAAATGTTAACATGATGAACAAAAAAAAAATTATTGCATTTATTTATTTTATAATCTGTGATGTAATATACATTAACGATTTAGCTACGTGACTATTTTCAGAAGTCAGTAGCAAACAATGTTTGTATTTCATTTAAAGTTTGTGAAGTAATATGTTTGATGTTAAGATGCATAATTTATTCTGTCTTGAAAGTGCTTATTATTTTTTAAATGAAACATTTTCTTTCAAGTTAAAAACAAATAGAGTAACTTGTTATTAATTTTTTAATTGCACAAGTCACTAACTTTTTTCAATAATGTCTTATGTACAGTGAGCAATGAGAAAACAATCTTTTGTTGCTATGCTATGAGCGGGTGCCTATCAGTAATGGTAAGCTGACCACTTTTATTTAAATCCAAAATTATTAATTTTTTGCTTGCTTTCTTGACCTAAAAAAATATTACAATCATTGAATTAAAATTGGAATAAAAAACTTACTTTTAAGGGCTGAGGGAAATCACAAAAAAAATGGACAATATCAAACAAAGTTGAATGAATGATTGGAGTTTTACAAAGGAATGAGTCAATAGGTTATAACCTTTGTCCGCACCAGCTATTCAAGTTGAAGGTTGGTGTAGGAGATACGACATCCTGCTGGCCAACTTTTGTGACATCCAAGGGTGACATATTAAAAGAGAGCCCCGAATACATTTACAGGGGCAGGTAGCAAAGACCTCTGTCCCTCCTTGGCTTGAATCTATGACTGCACCAAACAGACTCCAGCAAACAATTTAAATATTTCATTTTACATATACACAGATTACAGCTCTTCAAGATCCAACACGATGATGTCTGGAGAAGAAGACAAAAACTATATAATATATATTTTTACTAGATTTTAGTTCTTAAAAAAAAATAAAAGTCAATTCAAGTTATGTAAAAATATCCACATTTTTTCCTTTAACCTTACAATAATTTGGACCTTTCAATAAAAAAGTAATAATATCTCTGAAAATTGCTATATTCCAACTCCAGAATACATGATTTCCACATTTTTCCATACTGTTTCGTTAAACTTGCGTCAGAAACTGATAAAGTATTAAATAAATCAAATATATACATTTTATGTTACATGAAATACATTTTGCTGTTGGAAAGTTTTTGGTTAGACATAAAAAGATAGGGAACGCATTGGTTGAGCGCTTAGCAGGCTCGCCTCTCCGGGTGGGTCACGTCATAAAAACCAATTATTGGCAACGTGTGGATGTCGTGTTAGACATTGCCGTTGATACAAGGGTTTTATCGGAATCTCTCTCATTTCCCATAGTCTCGCGTGCACGACCCGGCGCTGCTCCATACTCCACCTCGTTTCACCCTCATTGGCTCTCGAGATCTCGTTAAAAGAGATGGACAAATATATCTCAATTTTTTCTCTCCTATGCGAATAAACATACGTCGAATTTATAGTAAAAAAAAAATACTTAAGTGAATGAAATATATCTTGTTTGAATATTTGTAAAAATAATATTTCTGTGCAGGTTTTTTTATTTATAGTTTCGTAGATTATAGTTAAATGTTGATGTTTAAATTTTAAATCTGGGGATTAACTTGGGACCTATATTGGGAACTTGATTTCAGGGAGTGGTAAATTTTTTTTTTTTTTTTCATTTCGCTTTTCAAATAGCCAACCTGCTGTGTATGGCTGAAATAACAGTGAGTCAAGCGAAATTTCTCGAGTACACATTCAGAGGGCTACAGACCCAGCGAGGCGAAGCAGGAAAGCCAAAAATAGACAAATGCATTCTGAATACTGAAGCGGGGGAGGGGTGCATTGTCGTGAAACAGATTCTGCAGGGTCGCCAACTCACGAAAAAATATGCAAAAGCTTTCTCAGAGCTCAAGCTGGGGTGTGTAAACAGGTTTGTGCAAACACCAGGCTCGATCGATAGGGTAGCTCTTCAGAAAAGTAGAATTTCATGGTCAAGTCACTTTCGGGACTAGTGGTGAGAGGGGTTCTTGACAGACAGGACCTCTAAGACATGGCTTGGATGAGGAGGTGGGTGTAGGGGGTGGCTGGAATCCTAGACTCGGGCTGGTTCTGAGGGCGAGGGGTGTAAGGTAGAGGTGGGAAGGGTGGCTACAAGCAAACAGCCCCCTATGTGAGCACATCTATCCAGTTGTTGCCATCTTGACTCAGTTGCGAACAATGACAATGGTAAGCAGACAGATGAATGACACCCAGGGCCTCGCAGACACGACTTGGCATGGAGGGTGTGTAGGGGGTGGCTGGCATCCTGGACTCAGGCTGATTCTGAGAGGTGGAGGTGGGAGGGGTGGCCACAAGGAGGTAGGGTCCCCTGATCTGAACACAACTAAGCAGTTGATACCATCTTGTCACATTGCAAAAAAAATTGGCAATCAAGAGCAGCCCGGGGTAGCGGTCTGGCGTGGGTTCAGAGGTAGGAGGGGTGGTAGGCAGGCCCCTCGTTCTGAAGCTCTCTGGATGAATGGCACCATCTTCAGTTGCTAATCAATGCTTGGAGTAGACAGACATATACCCCAACATCTCTCTCTCTCTCTCTCTCGTTTTCACCGGGTGGGTAGACAGTTGGCGGCCAACGAAGTTACGATCGTGAGTTACTGCAACTATGGACTGGCGACCATCGCATCTACCTCCATCAATAGTGTTAGCCGCGATTTTACTTTTGTAATATTATTTGCTTCGGGGTTCAGATCTCATTCACAGTATTTGTAAACTATAGTGTGAATATTTTTTTTAAATTTATCAGAAAATATAAATTTTTGTGTGTTAAGTCAATATTACGATAAGCTTTTCAAATCATGTTTCTATGTTCAGTAGACGAAACTTCGTAGCAGTTCAAAAATACAGTTTGTGTTAACAAGTGCGCTCTATTTACCACACTTTATGGAAATTTGCAGTATGTCCATTATTTTAAAAATAATTTTCTCTTCGAGACTGTTTGTGCATTTGTGATGTGGGATTAAGCTTATTGTTTCGACACAAATTAATTAATTTTAAACAAATCATTTGGGGTAAGATTTTCTATCGTTATTTACTTTCTTGTAGATAGTTATATATTTTACTCATCAGAATAGACATACGCTATTGTGCTTGGTTTAAATCATATTCAGAGTTTTTTTCCATAAGATATCATTCACCAGGCATATAACTTGTACGTGTAAACTTATTAATGTGTTTAGGGAAACTGTCGTTTAGTTAAAGTTATTAATGGGTATATTTTTTCTTCGTTAATTAATTCATTTAGGAGAGTCACATAATTTATTTTTGTGTGGATTACGTTTCTAAAATTCCTCCTCGCCAGTCTCTCAGGCAGACGGACGTGTAAGGTATGTGCGAGAGACATCATGTATATATCTTGTTCGTTTAATTCATAGGGACATTTTGTTGTAGATCGTTAATTCCACACTCACATAATTGTGTTATACTTCTCTTATCCTGTGTAAATTATATTTCTAAGCTCGGGACTCATGTAACGTTTAATTCCATACTGGAGTAATTGCACTTATTATTCACACAGTTCTTTGAAATTTGTGATTCGATGTGTGTAATTTATTCATTCATAGAACTCATTTAAAGACTCTTAATTTCTCTCGTTTCTTAATTATGTTCGTAAAAATCGCCTATCTACCACCAATATCCCTACAAACACGTCAAAATTAGAAAGAAAAAAAAATTACACTTAGCCCACTTTTCATTCAACTCAACACATATATATCACATTGTAACCCACTACTCTCCTCAGTCGCTTTCAGAACACCACAGTACCAACATCGTACAGAGTTCCTCGCCACAAAAAGAAAGAATTATACACAACAAAATCAAAAAAATCAAAGAATTTAAAATTTATCCGATTAAAAATTAACCCTTTTTGATTAAGCCACTCTACGTGCAAAGCACTGAAGTGGCGTGCTGTCTTGCAGTCGATAACTCGCATATATGAGATTTTTATAGGAGACTCTACATTGTAAAAAAATCTGGTATACTTCTTAAATTGTAATGGAAGTTTTTAACCTATACATTGTATGGAAATAGCACCATATAGGAGAAGCATTTGAGTCTCTCCTGAGTATATGTAGAAACTCCAACATGGATGTATGGGGAAGAACTTTGCCATTCTCTCTTTCTCTCTATATGTATACACTGATACAGTAAATTTTCAAATAATTTCTTACAGTGTACCGTTTAATTGTGTAATAATAAAAATACAGGTATGATGCATGTCCCTATTTTGTATATATATTTCTTACCTGAATGTTCATACCTAAAAATTATCGTGAAAACACAAATTTGAGATAATTTTTCTATCACAAAGACATGCTTTAGAGAGAAATGGAGGAACTGAAAAGCGTATACAGACACGTAATGTTTCATAAAATTATATTCGTAAGCAGACCTCACTCAGACATGTTGTACGTGTTTTTAATAAAGCATTTTCTACTGGAGCTCTGCACATCGCTCTACCCAGACGGCCACCTTAAGCTATTCAGTTCCTGTTTCCATGATCCTCGAGAGGTGGCCGCTGTGATATAGTGGTCAGACTACTAGTATCCCACTGATTCGATTCCGGGCGATCTCCCACTTCCCCAGTTTTGCATTCCAGCACAGTACCACACTCGCTCCGCTTCACCATCATCGGCTCTCAAGGCCTCGATGTTAAGAGCCGCCCAAATATCTCCACTCCATGATCGAGTAAATGTTGCACATAGACTAAACGATGTTTACGGTCGGCACTGTACAAAACAAGGAATCACTGATGTGTAATCTGATTTGTTGAAATTTCTGCACCTCTAATCTGTAAATGGTTAATGCTGACGTCACCGAACACGCAGCATGTTGTTCGCTGGCTGCAAGCAAGACAAATATACAGAACCCATGAAAAATTTAAACGATTGCAACAATTGTTCTCCCAAAACAATTCATGAATGAACGAGTTAAGATCTACTTGTATGCACGTTGTGTATTCTTCCACTATATGTAAAATTATCATTGCCACGAACTTGATAATTTATTCATGCTTAGGTAGAGCACACATACACACATACACGCATACATGTGGCAAACTGAGCACGTTTGAAAGCCCTGCTTAAGATTTACTTATATGCACGTTGTGTCTTATTCCACCTTACCCAAAATTAATATTGCCATGAGTCGCATCACTCTATTAATGCGTCAGTGCGTCCGTCAAGTGAAACGGTGATATTAGAAAAGTTAATATTTTACAAATTTGAATATTTTTACATCCGAGTGCATAAGAGAATTAGAAAGCGAATTAAATAATTTAAGTTAGTAGGAATGGTTGCCTAACACTTTTTATTCGACTTTAAGATATGGAACTGCTTTCCCTCCATCGTTACCAACATGACTGGGTGCATATCACTCAGTGAACCAGTTCAAATATGTGCAGGTAATAGCAGTGACTTTATTTTCAAAGGTTGGTTTCATAAATGCTCACTTTATCGTGAACAGCATACGTGAATGCAGTTTAAGGTTGAAGTAAAGCAACTGCCTATGGAGCACTGCACCCGACTATACAACGTGAAGAACTAATTACAGACACCATGTAAATTGTCACAAAAGTGTGATTTATGCTGTATATGAAAGAAGAATAAGAATTTTTTTGCAACATTATAAAATATTTTATTAAAATATACTTTTTAATTGTAAAAAAATTAATCGATCAATAGTCTCCACATTTTTGACCAAATTTATGCGTATTTACATTCTGGATCTCCAGAAAGCAGAATTTACAGGAAAATATTCTTCAAGAAAGATTTTCATAATATTTACTGTGATCATGTGTAATAAAATCATAGTAATATTTAATTATATAAATTTTATAATTAACTTTATTTACGTCTGTTTCAGCCATAAGTGTTTGCGACAAATGGACGCACATAAAATTAATTATAAAAATTATTCCCTATATTATTATTACAATTTTCTTACATACAATTGTAGTAAATATTACAAAGGTTTTTCTTGAAGAATATTTTTTTTGTAAATACTGCTTTCTAAAGTATCCAGAATGGAAATGCGCTTAAATTTGGTCGAAAATGGGGACTCTATCGATCGATTAATTTTTTTCATTTATAAAGTATATTTTAGTAAAATATTTTATAGTGTACCAAAATATACACATTCTTATTTCATATACAGCACAAATCGCACTGCTCTGACAATTTTCATGGTGTCTGTACTACTTTTTCTTATAACTAGAGACCTGCAAACTTCACGTCATTAATTGAGGAAATGTTAAACTTGAAGCTCTTCTACCTTTGCAATACGTCTGTCACTGGCCCATTATTTTTTCGACACGCCCCGGGTAACTCTTCGCCAATAAACGAATACCTCACAATGGTGTACCCCAATCACGTGCAGGTTGCTCAAAAAGGGAGTGACTTCACATATAGGCGGCAGCCAATGGAGAAACAACGCCGGCTCGAGTATATACATTACTGTGAATTATAGCTTGATGCCAAGAAATAAGAGCGAATTTGGCATGCTATTTATAAGTTCTTGACGTTGTATAGTCGGGCGCAGTGCTCCATAGGCGGCTGCTTTACTTCAGCCTAACTGGTCCACAGATGAATCCGCGAAATTACCGGGTCTCCAGTGATTGTCGTTGATGATAAGGAGGGAGGGGAGGGCTTGGCAAGAGGGGAGGGACGCGCGCAGACGCAGTAGCCACCCCTCCCCTCTCTCCTCGCGGCGCGGTAGGGGAGGTCGCCCAGGCGTTCGAGAGGCAAAGCGTCAATATCGGCTCGGCGCGAGAGGGCGTCTCTCTCTCTCTCTCTCTCTCTCCTCTCCCTCCCTCCCCCGACACGCGCAGGAGATCGACAGAGCGTAGCGTCCCAGCATGAGCGTCGTCCGCGGTGACCGGTAGCCTGCCCATGGCTCTCCACGCCTCAGCCTCCGGACGTATCGACACGCAGCCGCCCTGCTGTCGCATCATCCCCCGCTCACAAGGTAATGTGCACACTTTCTACGCGCTATGCACGATAAACTGAGCACTTTTGAAAACCCTCTCATTTGAAATAATAGTCAACAAATATATTTGATTTTAGCCTTCGACGTTGACTTCGGATTCCGGTAGGAGATACACACTGTGTTTATTACTTACTTGGCAATATTCATGTAAAAGGTAGTTGCAAGAATATAAAACGACTAGAGACCCGAAGAATTCGATGGTTGAATGACATGCAGGTTAAATTCTACAGACTTGTGTACAAATTTGTCGATGTCAACTGTGCATTGGTTGTCTGCTGCCCCAGTGGAAGGCAACGATTAAGCCAGTGTTCTCCAAGAGGTGTCAAACACTGTGTGGTCCAATGGCTAATGTTGTCCCAAAATGTCCCAAATGTCCCAAAATGAATCCGCGAATTCTTCAGGTCTCTCAAAATGACAGAAAAGAAAACGTAACTAGGGCTTCAAAATTGCTCACTTTTACTTGAATAGCCTATATTACTTGAGTATAGTTTCTATAGTCTATTCGCGGTGTATTGACAATTTTTAAATCAATCTTTTGATAAAAACATCACCCCACTTATTATGTGTTTGGTTGTTTCCTAAATATTTCGCGTATCACAAGATTTTTATTTAGTTATGTTAACGAAATGGTTATATTAATCTTTCACTTAAATTTTATCCATAAATTATAATATTTAATTTGTAATTAACATGAATAAAATTTATAAGAAAACGGATACGTAGGGACACCCGATTTTCGCGAAAATATTTAGCGATAAGTTCTATTTCTATTTCACAACACTTTAGCTCAGATCCACTTTCGCAATTGGCTGGTTTCCGTGTTACGCGTCTTAGGTGTGTGTGCGCGCGAATCACACACGTGCAGTATTGAAGTCACTTAACTCTGATTGGCCAGCCGAGTAGGAAAATGTCTTCTCACAAAGGCACGCCACCGACAAGAAAACAAATCTGCTGATACGCCCGTGGTGTATTAAAATTTAACATGTGAGGAAATCTTTCCGGGAACTTCGGGCGACCTCGGGGATACATAATACGCAAACGGGACCAGTGGACGAGCTGGGGATAAATTTCGATTATTCTGCATTGCACAGAAACGTGACGGTATGCGACTGGCCTCTGCTGTGTTACCAGTTGTGCTAATTTGCAGGAATACGTGCTATTTCTGACTGGCTCTCGTGCAGTAGTTTCCAGACCCCTGGACGTGTAACGCTGTGCGTGTTAACTCTCGTCGATTTGTGAAAGTATCTGTAAAAATCACACTTGATAATAAGGGTTCAGTTTAAGAAAAGATTCATAATTTTTTTTATCATACGGAATACTGGTCAGCTTGTGGGCTTCGCTTGTCATTACTATTTCCTTGCATAAAGATAATTGTAGTCCAAATATTTTTTTTTGCATAATGGCATATCAAAATCATAATTTTATGGTTTTTGTGAAGTCCGAAAATGAAAACTTCTTATATCTGAAATTAGATGATTTAAATTAAATTATCATATCAGGAATTACTTCTAAACATCTTCAATACTAAACGATGAAATACTTTCGCGATTTAAAAAATTGTCAAAAATTAGGAAAATTGGCATTTTTCAAATTTTTAGCAGTGTATACATTTTTTTTGCTAAATAAATTTTGCTAACCTTAAATTAAAGAAAATTTAACACGTGACTTATTAATTACCCTTGATAAATTTCCTGTAAATGTTTTCCCATATTTCTTTACACGCCCCAAAATCATAAGAATAGTTTGTTATTTTGACATCTCGTAATGCAAACACTATGAAATCTATTTTTTATTAGGGGGGGGGGATAATATTTACAAGTAATGTATACAATTTGAACAATACCCAGAATAAATTCAAAATGCCCATTAGTAAGAGACCTGAAGAATTCGCGGGTTCCTTTTGGGACAAGTTAGAATTCAAAACACTTGCGTTCATATAATTTTAACCATTGGTCCACACAGTGTTTGATACCTCCTCTGCAGAACGCTGGCCCATTCGCCGCCTTCAACTGTGACAGCAAACAACAAATGCGCAGCTGACATTGGCATATCTGTACACAAGACTGTAGAGTTTAGCCTGCAGGTCATTGAACTCGCGAATTTTTCAGGTCTCTACCGATTATTTTCAAAAACGGTAGCAAGTAAACTAAAAACGAATAGTAACAGCATAAAATTTAAAGCTTCACGATTTCGCGTTGAGACTATAAACCATATATTTTCCTCTCATTACTTCAATATGGCGTGGTAGAGCAGATGAGAAGGTATGAACCTCGAGTTGGAAGGTGCGTGAGTTCAATCCCATCCGCCTCTGAGGTATTATTTACTCTTTTAAATTACTGTAAATTGCGCAATATAAATAGTAAACTATTGTAAATATGTTTATTTCACGTAATTATTTGGTTACATTCAATAAAAACAATATTTAATTCGCCACTGCAGTCGGCCATCACTTATTCAATCAGTGAAATAATTTCACGTCACTATGTCAATCAGTGAAATTTTTTCACTGTAACAAAGTGGTTTTCCACTGATTCAAACTGGAGCCATTTTCACTGATTCGAGTAGTTGAATTTCACTGCGAATCAGTGGTTTCTCACTGATTCGAATTTATAGTGTGGTTTCATTGCCTGCGCTCTTCTTGCACATTGCAAGTATAAGTTTGAACTTAATTTAGCAGCTCCTAGTGTGTGGGATGTAGAGTGCGCGTGACGCGGCGGGCCTGACCTTGACTGCTCGTGAAGACCTCCCTGACCTTCTCCACCGTTTCATCAGCCGTCTGTCCTCTGCCAGGGGCCTAACTGTCGGTAAACGTTTACAATACCTTCCGACTCGGAGTACCAAGCATTTGTGGACTTCCAGTCTGGCGGGGCCCTCTCGGACTCACGTTTGTTACGCCCATCGATGGCAAATGGAGTGGAGTGGAGAAGTTTCACTCGGCCTTGGGAGCCGATGAGTAAAGGCACCTGTTATTCGCGAAAACATCCCACGACAGGTTGTGTGCAAACTGCCACGAGAGCCCCGTCATGCGCCTTGTTACGAAAAGCTCCTGTTTACACCACGAGCAGATAACCATGACACAGATCAATTTATAAAACACAAGATCTAGAAGCAGAGTCGAAATTGCAATCCATGAACTACCAAAGAAATGCGCCGAGGACAACAAAATATGTGGGTCCGGCAAACGAAGTAATTATTTAACGCATTCAGACCCGGTGTACACGATTGTGTACATCACGCGCGTGTATGTAATTATTTAACGCATTCAGACCCTGTGTACACGATTGTGTACATCACGCGCGTGTATGTAATTATTTAACGCATTCAGACCCAGTGTACACGATTGTGTACATTACGCGCGTGTATGTAATAATTTGTCTGTACTGCACTCTGCGAAGTTCAGAAACCAATGATCTTACCTGTGGGTAAATGATTCGCAAACCACCTGACTGGTGTATGTCATAATTGGTTCATATTAACTGTAGCCGAACATACAGCCTAAAGCCTATTGGTTGTAACAACGAAACAAGTGTTGTGTCAAATTAAGCACGCCACGCCTCATACATGTTTTTTTTTGCATCACCTTAAACAGTAAATTAAAGTTGGTTCTGAAAGGGTTAAGTAAGCTCAACAAGCCTTCAGCAAACTCCGCCCACAGGGCACGACGGGGACCAATCATAACCTTGTACGTCACAAACACACTGGGTGGGATGGGGGGGGGGGGGAAGTGTGGACGGAGCCACGAGGTGCAGGGCAGTCGCAGTCAGCGGTGTCCAGGCAGCGGCGTCAGAGTTACAGTTTCCATGGTGCGAGACCTGGCGAGTCCTTCTAATATCAATTGACTTAATTACCCTGAACTCCTACTCTCCTTTATTTCCTTCACTCAGTTGACGCCGTACTAATCAGAACCGCCTATAAAATGTAAGGTGATAAAAACTAGTAAACTTCGCTCTAGCCAACCTCTCATTTAAGTAATTCTTCTTCTCATTTAAATTCACCTAGAGCCACTTCCCGCTTATTATCCTTAAACCGAAGATCATAACACAACGCACTTTAGTTCAGAACCCCTTTTGTGATTCGATCATTCTAATTCTTATGCGTATTACCGCTCAGCCCACGAATAACGGACGACCAGCATCGAAGAAACTCGATTCTGATTTTTTTTTTGTTGAAAAAAACTATACTCCATAACAAAAACAATTTGTAACAAAATTGTGAGAGGATTCTGCAATATCGGCTCCCATTTGGGTTAAAAAATAATAATTCTCGTAAAAGTTGCATAAGGGAGATTGTGGCTCTTAAATAGCGACTCGAAACGCGACTGGCGACTCCAGTCGAGGTCCGGCTAGAGGGCTGACCTGTAGGGCGTTGTAGGGCGTGCGGCTAGCCTCGCACGCCACGAGGCGTCCCTTCGCTCCTTTATGAATCCCTGCACCCCACCCCTTCTCCCCTAAAGGAGCTGACCCAGGCTGCGTGACGGGGAAAACTGCGTCACGCAAGCTGCCATATAACACTTGCGAGACTGGCTGACCCTAGAGAGGGGTAATGGGGTAGAGTGTGCGTCCAACGCGCGCAGTGGCAGACACACCATGTTACAACATATGGACTGCTTTTCTGCAACACGGCCCGTCAACAACGTGGTTAGACCACTGTTCAAGCAATAAACCAGTTTATGAGATGCTTGTATGCTGCTTCTAATTAATTTCTAACGCTTTCATGCCCATCGTAGACAATCGTCAGCATGTTGCACATGAAGAATATATTTGACCGGTTCTGTACTCTGCGAGACTTAGTGTCCAGTGATTAGAGACATGAATTTTTCGCTAAAGGATTTCAAGACCAGTTGCACTCAAAAACACTTTTGTTCATATGCACTTTCGTGATTGGATGATTTTAGATGTCAAGTGCCTCAGGATTGGCTCTTGGTGTCTGGTCACGGGTGTGAATTGGGGGGGGGGGGGCACATCGATTTATTTTCGGGGTTTATTGAGGGGGCAGATCCGTCGTAAGTATTGGAGACGCTGAGAGCGGAGTGGATTGCAGCGTACATTTAAGAACAAATTTATAAATACAGACAGTTCATTACTTTTATTTAGAGACCTGAAAAATTCGCGATTTCAATTACCTGCAGAGTAGACTCTACAATCTTACGTACAGATATGCATATATAAACTGCACGTTGGTTGTCTGCTGTCACAGTGGAAGGCGACAGTTGGACACCGTCCTGCAAGAGGTGTCAAACACCGCGTGGATCAATGGCTTAAGGTATATAAACGCACGTGTTTTGAATTCTAGCTTGTCCCAAAATGAATCCGCGAATTCTTCAGGTGTCTGCTTTTATTTACTTATCTACTTATATACTTTTTATCTATATGTAAAACTGAAGCAATGCCTGGTTAACACTTTGTAGAGTATGCTCGAGTGTAGCTCGAGCAAAGCTAATTTGAAAATACATTTTTTGTTCAGGACAAACTTCGCATGGATATCCAGTCTTAGTTCGGCCAGTGTTTAACATAACCTCACGAGAACACGATTGCGCAGTAACAATGATATTGCTAACTATATAATTTCTTTTTTACAGCCTCTCAAAGGAACATGATTTATTATAAATCATATTTATACGATAAAGGATATCTTATTGGGTCAATATCAGTTCGGCTCTCCATTGGCTGATGACCCGCAAATAATGAACGCTATAAAGTACAGGGTGGAGGTCCGGCGAGGTATGGGCCAATATGACGATGCTGAGTTCTAACACAGCCACCGACAGAACCGGTGTTCTTACAGTAGATGATATAGGTGAATCACTTCTAATTTGTCTTAAATGCCAGTAAATTTATGCAGACCTCAATGTGTTATGTCTCCCTGGATAATGGTTATATGCTTAAACAATGCTCAATATAAAAATTAAAAATTTGTAAACTTAAATACCAAAACAACAAAAATACAAAATAGCATTTACGAATTTACAAAATAAAATCAATGCGCCTATCTTTTTTCCTCGTAAAACGATTAATTATAGAGTCTATATTCAATCCAGTGTCTCTGCGGATGTGGAGGAGAGCAAGTCTATTCAAACGTACTTCTCCCAATATAAACGAAGCCATGACTTAAGTCACCGAAGAGAAGAGAGCGAGAGTTCGGTCGCTGCGACACTGATAGGCAAAGAAGCTAGAAGCAGCAATAATTTATGGGTGTTAGGAAACATATCCTTATTAAAGTTATCCACTGTGTATCTGTCTGAGCTATAGCACTATTCACTTTCTTGGCTGTAATCCTGTGTTCTCGCCATAGTATGTACTCGGCATGGAGGAGAAAAGCTCCGAATTCCCCAATGACTCCCGTCGACATTTTGCATATTTTGACTACTTTCTCGGACAGCTGTTGTTGAAGATGTTCATCTAATTGTGATGCTGATAAATCCATAGCAAGTGGAGTTAGATGACGAAGGTGCAATGACTCCATTACTTCCTTGAGAGACTGCTTCGTAAATCTTTCAAAATCTCGTCTAACAGAGGAGTGTACAGAGATCGTATAAAGTACTCTTCAGGGGTGTTTAAAAGGCGATTATTTGTGTGTTCCTGCCTTTTTAAGGAAATTCTGGGTGAGATAATAGCTACTTCCATTTCGTTGGCAACAGATTCTGCCTTAAAAAAAATTCTGTGAAATGTGTATTCAACATAGTTTCTCTTCTTCTCCAGAACAGTTAAAACATTCCTTACTGAACTGAAGCATTAACCGAGTCAAGAGTGGGAGACTATAGCAAACGAATCGGAAGAAGTGCTATCATAAGAACATCACCCAGTGCAAAAACAGAAACAATAAACTCACTATCGGTTAATACTATCAGGAGTGAATATGCTTTCGAAGCCTTTACTGGGCTCGTTTTCCACTCAGTGATTTTTGTCAAACCTTCGCAAATTTTTGGAAGGTAGCAGCGAAATTGAATGATCCCGTCATGCTTTCTTGCCATCGTGTTTCAAAAAGTCGACTGAAAGCTCGACCGAGCAAAGATCGAAACACAGCATTAAGGTATGACTTCCTTCAGTTTTCCTACAGAATTCCTGCACGCTACAACATTGTTTGACTTCTTCAAAGAGTTGTTTAGACTGTGATTCAGACATGGGCAATGCTTGGCATTTCGCGTAATCTTCGTTATCTTGGTTAACAGCTCCTTTGAGTTCTGGTGCCATTACAGCGCAGTTATCTGTACCGATACCTACACACTTTTCTTCTATATGTAGTGAGCACTTTGTGCACATATCAATGATCATGTGAGCCAATGCTTTTCCTGTCACACGTCTTTGATTGTCCTCGATATCTTCATGCCTAATCTCTTCATAGCAGTCTGTGGAAGTTAAAAGATCTTCGTGAATAGCTCGGTCATGAACATCACGCAATGAAACACTCATCTGGTCTTTACTGGAAATGTATGTTGTTTCATCAAAAATAATATTTAAAAAAAAAACCAGGATGCTTTGAGAGTTTCTTTCAACTATTTTCTCTCGAATTACCTCCGCACAACACTCGACTAGGTTATTTTGAGTATTTTTGCCTGTGCATGTCGCAGTCGAGCTTGCAGTCTGGACATGCTTTTCCAGAGTAGTATTGCTTGTAGCAGTGCGGAACCGCACGAATATTCCCATCACTCGCTAGAATGCTGTCAGTGCCAGAGCCTGTATTGTCGCTACTTCCGCCGAATACAGCGCCATCTTCACGACGTCCACGGATGGGAATGTTTTGCTGGCCACAAAATATAGCAGTTTCTATTGTCGGTAGAGATAATGGTTTGTCGTGGGAAAAATTGACTGTTTGCTAGGATTCGATGTACTGTACATATTCCCGATAGTTTCATTTTCCTATTGGCCGCCATGCATGAATGATGCTACTATCCCATTTAACTGGGCCAATGAGAAATCTGACACTATAAAGAAGATCGTTTTGTGATCGGCCTGCAAACAACTTGACCGTGTCAAAACCTTGGTCATCCAGTCATAAAAGGATAAACCAGCTACAGTGTTATCGAAAATATGTTGGCTCAAACAAATTTTCGCGATTTTCCATCATCTCTAATCATCGGGTGTAAACGGGGCCTATTTTCCTGAACCTGAGTTAGTCTATGCGAATTCACCAGATTAAGCACTTCAAGTCGAGGAGATTCATATGCCCGAATAAAGTTATGTGCAGCTGCCAGTGCGACTTTGTGGTACTCGTGATTTTCATGCAATAGGAAAGCTCCATCTTTCCCGTAAAGTTAATCCAAATTCTTGAGTGGTTTTGTCACAAGAGCACCGTAACGACCTGCAGTTGACTTACCAAAAAGTACACAGAATTTGCAGTAAAGTCCTTGGTCGAAATCGAAGAGCATAAATCAATAATTAGGGGCACCTGCTTTTCGCGAGAAGATTTCAGAACAAGTTGTGTTCCAACGCACGTCACATCAGAATAACTTTCGTGATTGGATCATTTGAAGTGTAACGTGTCTTATCTGTCTGCCTGCGAATAACGGACTGTCAGTATAGAATAAATTTAATTCTGATTGGCTCACTCATGTAACAGACTGTATTCACACAAAAAAAGCGGCCAGTAGCCTAATGAAGACTGCAAGTGTGCACCTAGGATATTGAAGTCTAACCTCGGCGTAAATATTTTCGTGAAAAACAGGTGGCTCTATTAATGGTATGAATTTTCATGAAAAAAAAAATCGGAGTATACAGTAGACTGCAATAATATATATACACACCTCGGCTGTTGTAATACCTGCATTGGCTGCTGGTGTCGTTCCCACATATGACCGAGCCACTCAGGATTACGTGACTCCTACACTGAACTTATGTGATTCGTTAATACGGAATAGAACATGTTTCAGCCAATCAAAAACGCAGGACGAGCTCACAGTACTCTGAGCTGTACTTCGCCTCGAAATCTTTTCGCGAAAGATCACTGTCCCTGGAAATAGGATAAAAAGCATAACTGTTGAGTGTTTTAATCAATCAATGAATATGTTCCTAGTGATAAGTAGGTTGTCAGCATGCTTGATTTTTAAACGAAGGGAGGAGATCGGCAAATTAACTAGAAGTGCAGTACTCGGTCAGTTAGGTAAACTGGAAATGTTTGAAGCAGTATTCTCGTGGATCGATCTGTGCTCACGTGTCATTTTATAGCGGCAATCATACATGCACGCAGAGACTATCAATTAAACACTCAAAGCACGTTATGAACATGACCCCCGCGTAAATTCTAGTGTGTGCACATTTGATTAGTTATACGTTTGCAGTATTATTTTTGTTGAAAATATTATTTCACTACACACGTTTAGGGACATTCTACCAGAACTGAATGGAATATACGATTTATGTTGCAAATTAAAAAAACTTAGTAGAAAATACAAATAAAACTAAATAAATAAATAAAATATTTTTCTACTATTTAATTATTTTAATGTTTAAAAAAATAAATTAATAAGCGTATTTCGCTTCTAAATTTTTCCAAAAGCACATTTTGCAAAATAAATTATCAAGCAAGAAAGGCACAATAAATCCCCTTTATATATGTGAAAATATAGTAATAAGTAATGAATAAATTCTTTTAAATAATTTATTTTAGACGCATTTTTTTTTTTAGCCATGACAAGGATTATGTTTATAATTTAAACATACAATCCATAATATAAAAATTATTTAAATATTAGTATATTGTTGTTTAAAAAATTAATACACACATGCACAGTTATTATTACGAGTGTCTTACTTGATGAAGGTTCTCTTGTACAATCTGCTTTCTTAAGCATCCATATTGAAAATACCCTTAAATTTAGATCAAAAATAAAAAACAAAATGTAAATAAATTTTAGCCGAAATCTTTACAGAGTTGCAATATAAATGCATTCTCCTTACATATGCAATATAGTCACAATTTTCTAACAAGATTTTTATAGTCTTGACGTGTTTTCTTGGCACCTTTTCCAATTGAAAAATCATCAGATGTGTGGCTGTTAGGTTACTTCCTAAATGTAAATTACCACATGTGTTTTATACTTCAGTTAGCATAAAAGTCTCTAATTTTTTGGTTAAATTGAACTGTGTCTTATATTTCATTTATAAATTATATTATTTGATTTATAATTAATATTTATAAAAGCAGTGAGAAAACAGGCTTGTTGGTAACGCTTAGTAACAAATAGTTCTGACGCAAAATATTATTTAAGTGAGTGCGCGCGAATGTGGTGCGTTGGCCCTTTGATGAAACTTTTCTGGATTTGATTAAGGTTGAAGTAAAGCAACTGCCTATGGAGCACTGCACCCGACTATACAACGTGAAGAACTGCCTATGGAGCACTGCACCCGACTATACAACGCGAAGCACACATTAAAAAAAGTATTACACAGACACCATGAAAATTGTCAGACAAGTGCAATTTATGCTGTGTATAAAAGAAGAATGTGCAGTACCTATATATTATGCAACATTATAAAATATTTTAATAAATATGCTTTTTAAAAATAAAAAATTAATCGATCGATAGAGTCCACATTTTTGACAAAATTTAAGTGCGTTTCCATTCTGGATACTTCAGAAAGCAGAATTTACAAGAAAATCTCCATGAAAGATCATCATATCAATTTTA
Organism: Dryococelus australis; assembly: GCA_029891345.1. Classification (NCBI taxonomy): domain Eukaryota; kingdom Metazoa; phylum Arthropoda; class Insecta; order Phasmatodea; family Phasmatidae; genus Dryococelus; species Dryococelus australis. The sequence goes on along the minus strand of CM056998.1, from coordinate 191,017,615 downwards.
TAAATAACTTTATTTATGTCAGTTCCAGCCATAAATGTTTGCAAAAAATGGACGCACATAAAATAAAATTAAAAAACTATTTCCTACATTATTATTACAATTTTCTTACATGCAATCATAGTGGTCTGACCCCTATACCACCGCGGCCCCTTGAAGTGACGTAAGAAATTGAGCTGGGATTTTAAAATGTGGTCACTCGATTGAAAACCAGCTGTGGCGTGCATTCGAAGCATTACTCTGTATAGGTTATTCACGATAAAATGAGCACATATGAAAGCCCTGTTTAATAGCTGTTTATATGGACGCTGTGTATTCTTCCACTTTATGTCAGATTAACATTGTCATGGGCGTCATCACTTTATTCATGCGTCGGTCAAGTAAAACTCTATAATTATTAGAAAAGTAAATATTTTACAAATCTGCTCATTTTTACACTTCAATGCATTAAAAAGAAACAGAAAGCGAAATGAATAATTTAAACTAACAGACTTGGTTACCTAACACTATTTAATCGAAGTTAAGATACGGAACTACTTTCCCAGCCATCGTTACCAACTTAACTGGGCGCATGTCACTTAGGAAACCCGTTAAATTATATGCAGGTAAGAGCAGTGAGTTTTTTCTAAGGTTGATTTCGAAAGTGCTCACTTTATAGTGAACAACCTTTATCAAACACTGTTTCGCGGATGAACTCAACTAGAAATATTCACATAACGTTCTACCGCAAACACCCGAAAACAAATTTTGCTACCGTTTATTTCGTGTAACTAAATTTTAAAGTATCTTCCGCATGAAAATGTGTTGAATTTTTTTTTTTCTCGCCAGTACAAAAGTGACAGAGGTTGAAGTACCATAGAAACTCACAGGTCTTGGAACGTATTCCGTAATCTTGAAAACTGGCATTGCGGAAGATCTTCGTGGTATGTAGTGAAGTGATGCCTATAAATAGGGACAGGAAAGTTGCGCGTTTTAAACGACCTGCAGGATAGACACCAACGTCCTATGCATTCTCAAGCCTCAGCTCTCTGTTTATTAGTTTCTGCCCCAGTGTTTAGCCAATTTTGTCTCTGACAACGTGACACTGGATTCGATGCTCGTTTCTTAGCGGGTCTGTTATTGGCTTAGAGTTCACCTGGGCGTGTCTAATAAACTGTGATATAGGCTGTTCGCAATAAAGTGCACACTTTTGAAAGCCCCCACTGAAGATCTACTTGCACGCACGCTGTATAATCTTCCGCTTTATGCAAAGTTAACTTTGTAATGGGTCTCACCACTTCATTTATGCGCAGAGACCCAGAAAACTGTTTATTGGCTGAATGATGGCGGTGGTTGGGCGCGCAATTTATTGCACGTTTGTTATTGGCTCATTTATCTATACGAGGTGTCAAACAACACGTCGACCAATTACAGTCGTAACATTAACGTACATGTGTATGAATTCCAACTTGTCTAGAAATGAACCTCGCAAAATTCTCGGGTCTCTATTTATGCGTCTGTAGAGTAAAACTTTGAAACTGTTGTAAAAGTAAATATTGAACAAATCTGCTAATTTTCACACTTCGATGCATAAAATAGAACAGAAACGTCGTCACAAACGGTTACCTTTAAACTCGTTATTCGACGTTACGATATGGAACTATTTTCCTTCCGTCGCAACCAACTTTACGGGTGCGCATGCCACTCAGTGATCTCGTTAATATACAGATGGTCACGTAACTCACGGATACGGACATCACCACACGAATCTGTGATGAAACCTGAGCAGACAATATTCTTTAGTAAAAAAGCGCAAGGCCCTAGGTTTAAGAGAGAAACAATATTGAAGTAGATAAAATTACTTTATTTCAAATTAAGCACAGCACACGGCATCATCATAAAAAAAAACACGTCGAAACTTGGTGTTAGACGTGTGCTCTGCCTATAGCAATGCACTTTCCCGCACATCGGACGCCGGATGCATGCAGCATTCACAGAGCTTGGCCGCCGGATGCACCCATGGCCATTGCAATGTCTCAGTAATGGACTGTTTGGACTGTTTGGCACTACTGATCTAGGCTCGTTCCTTTGCCGCATGCCTTACGACCGCCACATTAGGTGCAGCATTGCCACCTCACCTCACCTTTACCTAATTGGAATACCATATGTTTGTTACTATAGTATTTGTACTTATAATGTAGTTTTTATCGCAAACGAAGTGTCTTACGTGTTTTTACCAAAGAGAATCTTCTACTTAGTTTTGATCACAGATTCGTGTGGTGCAGTCCGTATCCGTGAATTACCTGACCAGCTGTACATGCAGGTATGAGCAGTGAATAGAGACCTGCAAAATTCGCGTAATTATTTGAGGACAGTTTAAACTTAAAACACTCTTGAATTTGCCATACGTTTGTCAATGGACCTTACCTACTATTTGACACTGTTCGCGTAACTCTGCGCCAATAAATGAACATTTGACAAACGTGTGCCCCGATCACGTGCAGTTCACTGAGAAAGGGCGTGACTTCATATCTGTGCAGTAGCCAATGGATGAACGACTCCGGCTCGAGCATGTGCAGTGCCGTGAATTTTAGCTTGATGCCAAAAAATAACGCGAATTTTGCAGCTTCTGCCTATCGTTAGGGACACCCGAATTTTGCGAAACGACTTACACACACGCTAGATTTCAATGCCCATTAGGATGTTCCAGTAGTTTTATTTTGCTCATTGGCGGCGTGTCTTTGTGAGAAGACGTTTGACTGGGCAATCAGTATCCCCTGAGCGTCCCATCTACTTTCGAGGAAAGCTGGTGTCAAAGTGGGCACCCTCGCTGCCCAAACACATCTCACAATTATCTTCACAAACAGATCACACAGTTCTGAAGCAAAGTAACATACAGAAGAAGAAGACAGTTCAGGTTGAAGAGAAAATGTCGACGAGAATCTCTCCCCCGGGTAGTTCGTATAACAGGCGGCCAGGTGGTTTCTGGGCACAAGGGTGTAACACTCAGGAGGGGCTGATGCCGCAAACCACGACGATCCACCACACAGTAGAACCAGATACCAGTCGACATCCTCAATGCCACGCCAGCGCTCCAACTCCAGGTCACTCGGTGGGACAACATGGGAAACAAACCAAAAGAGAAGGTGAAAAGAGAGCCAAAACCAAAATAAAAGGAAGGAAAGGTGGTGCAAAGAAACAAACACGTCACAATAAACAAAAAAAAACATCAAGTAACAACAAAGGGGAAGCAGCACCACATTTACAACCTGGTCTGATAAAACTTCAACTGTGAAGCGTGGGCCTTGCGAAAAATTCTACCTGAAGAAGGAGAGACAAGAGAAAATGTGTTGAGCCCCAGTATTCTATTTATTCTGTAGGGTCCTTGGAACTTAGGCAACAGTTCGCCACTTATACCGCTTCCTAAGTCCGCTAGGGCGTAGCTCCTGCTGAGTACCGCGTCATCCACCTTAAAAGGAGGTGGTGACCTACTCTTATTTAACCTATCGTTAACCAAATCCTTGGCCCTCGCCAAGCGCCGGTGCACCTACTCCAACAGTTCATCCTGGCCAGTGTCAGAAAGAGGAGAAAGAAGAGGAGGGATGCCCCAAAGGTTCAGTAATGGATGACTAAGCGGCCGACCCAGAAAAGAGACAGAAAAAGGAGCCCCAGCGGATCCATGCTTAGTACTGATAAAGTCCACTTTCACCAGATCGAGATCTTCATCCCAACGCTCTATTTTATTTAGTAGTATAGATATAGATTACCTCTATCCCCAGACGAATAATAACAGATATAGTCTATTCACGGTAAAGTGAGCACTTTTTAAGGCCCTTCCAACAGGTATTAACCATTAACAAATTTCATTTTTTGCAACTTTAGACGATAATTTTTGAGAGTGGTGATATGTATACACTGTGTTGATTACTCATATAGCAATGTTTATATTAAAAAGTGGCCCAAAGATATAAATTTGTTGGAAGAAAAAATTTAGCAGGGCCTTAAAAAGTGCTCACTGTACCGTGAACAGCCTATACCACAACTATAAAATACTTGACACACGCAGATCGACGAACAGCGTTCTCTTATGTTGCTATACTGACGACATTTTGCTGGCGTGCGCAGCTGGAGTTCGTGGGACAAGAGGCTGTTTCGCATCTGTATTATAGAATACTCTATGCCTGTGTACAGTCATGGTCGAGCCACTACTTGTTGCCGTGGGCCACGCCCACAAGACCGTCACGTTAGCGAGCTGTAGCCAACACCCGCCCTAGGTCACTCCCAACCGCTAGATACTGGATAGGAGCAAACAGAACGCTTAATTTCTTTCCGACTCGATCTTGTTTAATTGCCCAATGCAATATCGGCAATGTAAAAGCTGAGAATATTTCAATTCATTGATATTATGTAAATAAATTGCTTATCGTTTTAAGAATATTTATTCAACGGAATTGAAAATAAAAAATAGTTTGATTGATTCAATTGTAGAGACTGAAGTACAATGATTTATATAAATCTACATTTCTTTTTGCGATGTTGGTGGTGCTGTAAGCGTTACTTGTACGGCCGTGCATTGTCGATCATGTGAGCTAGTTAAATGTTTTAGCAACGTTTTGGCGTTGTGTACCGACACTTGACAGTTCAAAGTGGTCGCTTATTTCTGGATGTAATCCTGCATATTGTAAATGCAATTGTAGTGCCAACACCTAAAAATATATATATTTTTTGTTTTGACATTGGCACATTTGCATTGGGCAAAAAAAAACAAGCGTTCCACTGCCTTGCCTTGAGTGACGTCTCTGGTACTTGTATGCTCGTTGGTCACTCCCCGGATGTCACTGTTTACCTTGCTCCACGCGGCATGCCCGTTATCTGATACCCGCCGGGGTGGGCGCTAAACACCGAGACACGTTCTCGTTAGATGCAGTTCTTAGGCTGGACATCGCTCACATTACAAACACCATTCCAGGGTACTCCAAATGGGCTAAATACAGCTTTTTCCAAAGCGATGTTTCTCAAATTGTTAACGATGGAGAGAAAATAGTTCCATATAATAACATTGAACAAAAAATGTTAAGTAAACATTTGTGGTAAGTTAAATTTTTTATTTCGCTTTCGGTTTTTTTTTTTTTTTTTTTTTTTAAGCATCGAAGTGTAAAACTGAACGGATTTTAAAATTTTTAGTTTTCTAACAATTTCACAGTTTCACTTGACCGACGCATAAATAGAGTGATGAGGCACCTGGCTATGTTTATTTCACATAAGACGGAATAATACACGACGTGCATACAAGTTGATCTTAAGCAGGGTTTTAAAAAGTGATCATGTTACCGTGAACAGTCTATAAAGACTTTTTCCCAATAAAATAATAGAGACACCGCTTGAAAGTCCCACGGGTACACACAGTGCAACCTAAATACTGCACGTCACTTTGGAGCCTTGCGCTTAGCGGCGAAAACGTAGGCTACTTGGTACTGTGAGCCTTGCAGACCCACTTTAACACTTACGAGCCTTGCGCTTAGCGGCGAAAACGTAGGCTACTTGGTACTGTGGGCCTTGCAGACCCACTTTAACACTTACGAGCCTTGCGCTTAGCGGCGAAAACGTAGGCTACTTGGTACTGTGGGCCTTGCAGACCCACTTTAACACTTACGAGCCTTGCGCTTAGCGGCGAAAACGTAGACTACTTGGTACTGTGGGCCTTGCAGACCCACTTTAACACTTACGCCCACCAAGAGAAATTCCGGGTCCCTGAGCAATGCGTGCTGTAGCCCCCCCCCCCCCCATCTCCTCCCCCGCCAAAAATCGACCATTTACAACAACATGAATTGTGGTCATCCATGCAAATTAATAAGTTTTGGGTGTTGAGATTAGATTTATAAATACTTAGATTTATAAATAAGCATTTACGAGTCGGACTGGACCCGAAACCACCCGGGACACGGGTCCCTGAGCATCTCCCCCCTCTCCCTCCCCCTCCTTCCGCCTGCCAACGGCATCATCTTGGCGGGTCTGTTAACACTTTGTAGACTGTGCTTGAGTGTAGCTCGAGCAAAGCTAATTTGGATATTTATTTGCTGTTAAAAACAAAACTTGCGCAGTCTTTATCCGGATAGTGTTTAACATAACCTCACAAGAACACCACAGCGCAGTAACAATAATAGTGTTAACGGCAGATTTTTCATAGCCACTCAAAGGGACAAGTTTGATTGTAAATCCTTTTATACGATAAAGAACATTTGATCGGGTTAATATCAGCTCGGCTCTCCATTGGTTGATGACCGGCCAATAATGAACTCTGTATAGTACAGGTTAGTGTACTGTGGGGTATGGACCAATAGGACGATGGTGAGTTCTAACACAGACACCAACAGAACCGGTGTTCTTGCAGCAGTGTGTATAGGTGACTCACTTCTACACTCTAAATTCGAATCAGTGGAAAACCACTGATTGTTTCAGTAAAAAAAAAAAAATACTGATTGAATTAGTGACATGAAACGATTTCACTGATTTGAGTGAGTGACGGCCGACTTCAGTGGCGAATTGAATATGGCTTCTATTGAATGTAGGCAAACAATTAAGTGAAATAAACATATTTACGATAGTTTACTATTTATATGGTGTAATTTAACGTAATTAAAAAAAAGTAAAAAAAAAAAAGTTGTGGGTGGCCGGGATTGAACTCGTGCACCTTTCGAATCTAGGCCGTTGCTTTATCGTCTGAGCTATTTTCTTTTTGCAATTGTCGTTGTTGGTTGTCATTGTTGATGTATTTGTAATTGTTGAGCTCATGTGAGGCCGACTTGTTGACAACATTTCAGTGTGACAAGCGAGCTGAAAATCTGCCTCATCGGAAGGGACCGGGGAGCGAGCGAACCCGCGAGTCTCCGGCTACAGGTCGGCCACCCTACCCCTGAGCCATGGAGGCAGAGCAATAAACACGTGGGTGAGAGTCAGACACGGTACTAACTGCGCTAACATCACACACTCCTGTCACACGAAGTAGGAATCATAGGAGGGAAATGCATGTGTTAAAATTTCGCTGCGAAATCGTGTAGTTTGAAGTTGTATGTTCATAATTATTTGATTGGCACTGTTAGCACTGTTAAAACGAGAAGTACATATGAGTGCACTCTCTTCGTGTGTTCATATTACCTCGTAAAATGGCGTTTTGAAATACGAAACACATTTCAGAAAGTATTTTGTATTAGTTTTATTCGTTTGTTCGTCGTTACTTCACTTGATACAAGTTGTTTAGCGGCCATTTTTAACCGATGTTCGACGGCCATTTTTACACGCAGTTTCACTGACACATCAGTCAAATGATAATTAGAGATGGAGCAAGTTTGGTCAGATGTTTCACTGGTCCATTATTCACAAAATTGACCACTTGGAAGCAGTAGTAAAAATGATGACGAACCAGTGGGAAATGTCACTGAATCAATCAGTGAAGGGAATGTGGCATTTTTTCACTGGTTCATCGGTTAAATTCACTGAACTGGCTGTTATATCAGTCAGATACGTTTGACTGATCGAAACAGTGAAATTCTCACTGATTCGATTTAGAGTGCACATGTTCCTATTTTGATTTCGATCAGTTTTTGGGTAATTTTTTTTTGAAAGTGATGCAGTTGAATTAAAGTGTGAACTTATATGAAATTTAGATTCTAACGAGATTAACATTTATTTATATTCCGTATGAATGAAAAGCAAATGCCAGAAACCGTAGATATGACCGAATTAACACCTAAGTACTTTCTGACTTCAGACGACTCTCGTGCATGCAAAGGTAATTTTATTATTATCATTTTTAATAGTTAAAAACAGTAATTTAATTATTTTCTTTTAAGCTGCGTGTTTGCATTGAAACGAAAGTTCTCCATACACTTTCATTTTGCAAGGTTGTAACTACACCGTGTGTCGTGCTGCACGACGGTACGAAAGGAGAAATAATCTCTAATCCAAAAATTGCTGGCTGGACGACAGAATTTGAAGGCCTTATGTCAGATCTATCTGGTATTTCATTGGCTGTTCAGTTTTAAATGTCGTGTCGGGGCTGCCGTGTCGTGCTTGTCGGGACTACGGCATAACAAGGAAGAAGTGGCTGCGGGCAAGGGCGAGCGGCATCTGCAGTGTGCGACTCAGCGTCTAGTGTCTCGACTGCTGATCGATACTGCACAGCTCCCGTCCCAGAGCGTAGCCTCCAGACCGGGCCACCTTGCGTGATATCGCACAGTAGGTGAGTACTCTGCGACGAAATGGCATGGCGTTTCTTTTCATATGTGTATAGTCATTCTTTGATTGACTGCACAAAACTCCGGGAACCGGACTCGTGTCTGACTGGTTACCGCACGCTGGGAAATGTTTCCTATTGGCTGGACTAACAGCTGGCGAAGTTACGAGTCGCTGATTTGAGAACGTCGTTCCCACGTTTCACTGGCCAGTGACGCCATCTTGCTGGCGTGCGCGGCCGTAGATCACTACACAAGCTGAGTGAAGAGATTTGGGTGGCTCTTGATATCGAGGGGCAGCGGTGGCTGCGCGGTTAGCCTGCTCGACTCCCACCAAGGCGATCCGGGTTCAATCCACGGCCGGGTCACTCCGGATTTTCGCTTGTGAGAATCGTCCAGGACGATGCCGTCGGTAGGTGGGTCTTCTCGGGGATCTCCCGTTTCCCCTGCTCTTTCATTCCGGCGCTGCTTCATACTCACCTCAATCACCCTCATCGTCTCTCACGACCTCGATGTTAAGAGCTGCCCAAATCTCTACACACACTGAGGCAACAGATAATGAAGAGAAATCGGATGTTCAAGAATACAAGGGAACGTGGAGCCTAGCCTACAGTTATTTTATAACGCGAAATTCTCTTGTCCCTTCCTACTAGTGTACTCTGCGTCGGCCGTCATTTAGGGACCCCGAGAAATTCGCGAGTGCAATTACCTGTAGGCTAGACTTCACAGTCATATATATTCTCATACAGACATCAACTGTTTATTGGTTGATTGTTCTGGTAGTAAAATGCTGTGGTTGGGCGCACGAAATATTACACGTTTGTTATTGCCTCATTTATCTACAGGAAGTGTCAAACAACACGTCGACCAATTACAATCGTAACATGAACGCACAAGTGTGTGAATTCCAACTTGTCTAGAAATGAACCCGCGAAATCTTCGTGTCTCTACTAATTACTAGGGACGCCCGAATTCCGCGAAAAAAAAATTTCCGCACGTGTTAGATTTCAATACTCTACGGCCATACCTGCAGTTTTGTTTTTCTTTTTGGAGGCATGTCTTTGTAAGAATTTTCCTACTCTGCTGGGGCCAATCAGAGTTGCGTAACTTCGATACTTTACGTCTTTGATTCGCGCGCATCATGCCTTAAGACGCACGACAGGGAAACTATCCATTCACGAAAGTTCTCTGTTTTTATTTATATTTATTATAAATGAAATATTGTCATTTAGAGTTACAAAAAAAGTAAAAATCGAATTTAAGCGAAACTTTGGGAAACAAAAAACTACCAGATATTTCATAACATGGGGGTGATTTTTCAATGGTTTGTTTCTAAAAGTATGAAGAAACCGTGAATATTCTATAATTAGAGACACGAGTATTTCGCGAATTCATTCGGAGGCGAGGTAGGCTCCAAACACTCGTTCTCTTCTCCTACTGTTGTGATTGGGCAATAGATCTTTAGACACGCCCCATTTAACTGTGAGCCAGTATTAAGCAGTAAGCAGTAGTGTAAGTATTTAACAGTCCTGTACAGAGGCCTCACTTGATCACAGCAACCAATAAGCAAACGATAATGTCTCGAGTTTATAGAGGGCTGTCCAGCCTAGCTTGCTGCCAACTCAATCCGCGAAATACTGGGGCTCTATCTTTAATGTATCCTGCCAGCTTGGTTCCAAGGACGAATTCCTTTGTTCACGAGCAGCGGATATATATGTATATGCCCGCGTGGTTATGAAAAGTACCGGAGCGACGAGTGTGCTCGTGGACCGCGCCCTACTATTAGCAATAAAGTGCTCAGCCGAGTACAGATCCTGTGATTTTATCACCCTTGCGTTAGGAAAATTTATAGCACGTGCGAATTATTCGCCGCAGGAGCGGGAACTATCGCGCACATCCACATAATAATGGCCCGGCGCTTGGCGCAGGCTTAATGTGGTACACAGTGGTCAACAACTCCACTGCAGTAAATGTCTTTAATGTCAAGACTACGGTGCGCTACAGGTCACAGTTTTCGAGACATTAACGAACGATTTCCTAGCATCGAATCTTAAAGTATGCAGTGTTAGAAAATTACTCATTTATTTGTCTAAAACGGTGTTACGTGGTGATAAACACAATTATATTTTTCTATATCCCATCTACAATAGATTATTAAGCCACCTGAAATAACCGAAAGAAGGCGAAGAGTTGCTTTTATTTTACAACATTAATGTGATTCTTACTACCCCCCTCCTTCTTTATGGAAGAGGTTTGTTATCGGCATCCAGTTTTTTACATCATTAATGGGATTCTTACCACCCCCCTCCTTCTTTATGGAAGAGGTTTGTTATCGGCATCCAGTTTTTTTTACAACATTAATGGATTCTTACTACCCTCCCTCCTTCTTTATGGAAGAGGTTTGTTATCGGCATCCAGTTTTTTTACAACATTAATGGGATTCTTACTACCCCCCTCCTTCTTTATGGAAGAGGTTTGTTATCGGCATCCAGTTTTTTACAACATTAATGGGATTCTTACTACCCTCCCTCCTTCTTTATGGAAGAGGTTTGTTATCGGCATCCAGTTTTTTTACAACATTAATGGGATTCTTACTACCCTCCCTCCTTCTTTATGGAAGAGGTTTGTTATCGGCATCCAGTTTTTTACAACATTAATGGGATTCTTACTACCCCCCTCCTTCTTTATGGAAGAGGTTTGTTATGGGCATCCAGTTTTTTTACAGCATTAATGGGATTCTTACTACCCTCCCTCCTTTATGGAAGAGGTTTGTTATCGGCATCCAGTTTTTTTACAACATTAATGGGATTCTTACCACCCTCCCTCCTTCTTTATGGAAGAGGTTTGTTATCGGCATCCAGTTTTTTTACAGCATTAATGGGATTCTTACTACCCCCCTCCTTTATGGAAGAGGTTTGTTATCGGCATCCAGTTTTTTTACAACATTAATTGGATTCTTACTACCCCCCTCCTTTTTTATAGAAGAGGTTTGTTATCGGCATCCAGTTTTTTTACAACATTAATGGGATTCTTACTACCCCCCTCCTTTATGGAAGAGGTTTGTTATCGGCATCCAGTTTTTTTACAGCATTAATGGGATTCTTACTACCCTCCCTCCTTCTTTATGGAAGAGGTTTGTTATCGGCATCCAGTTTTTTTACAGCATTAATGGGATTCTTACTACCCTCCCTCCTTCTTTATGGAAGAGGTTTGTTATCGGCATCCAGTTTTTTTACAACATTAATGGGATTCTTACTACCCTCCCTCCTTCTTTATGGAAGAGGTTTGTTATCGGCATCCAGTTTTTTTACAGCATTAATGGGATTCTTACTACCCCCCTCCTTCTTTATGGAAGAGGTTTGTTATCGGCATCCAGTTTTTTTACAGCATTAATGGGATTCTTACTACCCTCCCTCCTCCTTTATGGAAGAGGTTTGTTATCGGCATTCAGTTTTTTTACAGCATTAATGGGATTCTTACTACCCCCCTCCTTCTTTATGGAAGAGGTTTGTTATCGGCATCCAGTTTTTTTACAACATTAATGGGATTCTAACCACCCCCCTCCTTTATGGAAGAGGTTTGTTATCGGCATCCAGTTTTTTTACAACATTAATGGGATTCTTACTACCCCCCTCCTTCTTTATGGAAGAGGTTTGTTATCGGCATCCAGTTTTTTTACAACATTAATGGGATTCTTACTACCCTCCCTCCTTCTTTATGGAAGAGGTTTGTTATCGGCATCCAGTTTTTTTACAACATTAATGGGATTCTTACTACCCTCCCTCCTTCTTACCTCTACGAATGTTATACAAACGCGCGTGTTTTGGATTATATCTTATCCCAAAATTAATCCGCAAATTCTTCAGGTTTCTAACTATAGGCTATTCACGATAAAGTGAGCACTTTCGAAAACCCTCTCATTTGGAGTAATGGTCAATACATATATTTGATTTTGGCCGTAGACGTTAACTTACGAGTGCGGTGGAATATACACTATGTTTATTACTTATATGGTAATATTTATATAAAAAGGCGGTTAAAAAATAAATAAATGGCTGAAAGGAAAAAGTAACTAGAGCCTCAAAAGTGCTCACTTTACCGTGAACAGCCTATACTTTGCATCACCATCGTAATGATCGCATACAGTCGGACGTGACCTTGACGTGTTGAACAAATTATACTAGGGAGGATCTTTAATCCTTTGCGGATGGTACAAATTTCTTGCCTTTGGAGACAAGGTTGAAGTGAGTTGTCTATATTCTTCACCACAGCAATAACAGTTCCGTTTGTATCTGTATTTCCACTTACCATTGTCCTATTGGTCCTCGATACACCTGACACGCCCACTGTACTCTGCAACGTTTATTATTGGCTGGCTGTCGGCCAATGAAGTCACGTCTTGTCTCTGCTCCAGTTAAAGTATCGCGACAGGATGTAACAGGTTTTACAATTCATCGTCTCCATTTGAGAAATTATTAATAAATAACAGTTTTATCCATAAGAGCTGAATTGTTTAATAATTGTAACTTTTTACTTATTTCCTACAAAGTCCTGCGAATCATTAAAGCAATAAAATCTTGGGTCTTGTCTTCAAAAGTAAACAAATTTCCAAATAAGCATAGCCCCGAATACATACGCGCATACTCGTCAAAGAGTTAAAACTAAAACAGCAATGAGATACAAGACAGATCTGACGTAAGCCCGACAAATTCTGTCGTACGACCAGCAACATTGGATTATAAATAGGGATAGCAACATTTCGCGAGTTCATTTCAGGTCAAGGTAGACGTCGAACACGTGTATACTGATATTCAGTTTGCAATTGGATCTTAGTTTATTACACACGCCCTGGACGACTCTGAGCCAATAGTGGAATTGTAAGGAAACAAGTAGCCAATCGCATACTGCTGGGCGTGGAGAAACGCTGTCTTTTATCTGAGGCAGCAGCCAGAGATCAAACAACTGAAACTCCAGTATACACAGGATTGTGGAGTCTAACCTACAGGTCATTGAACTCGCGAAATTTTCCTATCCATAATTATAAATTATTTCTATTTTCGTCGTGTCGTGTGGCACGACGCAAAGAGTGCACAACCTTGCAAAATTTAATTGTACGGCAAGCTTTCCCTACAGAGGCAAATACGCAGCTTAGAAGTAAAAAAATTGAAAATTGTTGCATGTAACTATTAAAAATAACAATTTTACCTTTGTATGCATTAGCGATAATACTTTGTCACCATCATGTATTCCAAATTACATGTCTGCTCACCGCCTTAAAACTAGCATAGCCTATCAGCGCCTTCTAAATAGTTAGGCAAAATGCCGAGAGCGTCGTGTTGGTCATGTCGTGTCGTGCTGTAATTCAAGCAGTTACAGTGAAACTTTAACTGTCGTTTCGTTGCTGCTGTTTTCGTCGTGTCGTGTTGGGTTTGTCGGAGCTATGTGATTCCTGCTTAAGGGGGCTATGTAGCTGCGCGTCCAAGGTGAAGAAGCGAGGGAGCGATACGGGCGACACTAACACGCACGCCTAGCTCCTCATCGCTCCTACGCGCAAGGCGTGCAGTGTTTCCGTCGTAACGCTGTATTGCGTAAATCAGATCTGAAACAGTGTAATTTTATTACACGCGATGAAAGTACACAGATAAAACTACCTCCGTATAATCGTACTTTTCTCTTACCTCTTAAGGAAACTGCATAGGCAAGCCTTAAAAATGCTTTATTTGACCACTTTACCGATTTTTTAAATTCATTAATTCACTTCATATTATAAAAGTGAAAAGATGGGGACATAGACGATAGTTTTTCTATCCTTTCTGGCAAAACTTGGTATTTCCAGAACTTTTATTTGCCGAGATACGTGTTTACGCGCAAACAACAATTCCACAGAAAACGTTGCAGTACTTAGTATTCTTAAGCCTCACCTGCCTGCCATTAGCGAAATGAGTTAAGGCCTCGTGGCGCTGAGCTCACAAACGTCGACGAACATCAAATGGGACACGCCCCATTAACTCGGTGAGCGTGTTCCTCAAGAACACACAGTCAACTGCTGCAGTTAAGTGGGGAGGAGGAAAATGTGGGGCTATTAAGTAATCATGGACTACACCCGCCCACAAAATCGCTGTAAGTATTGCTACAGTCTGTTCGCAGTTTCTTCACACTTTTTGAATCAAGCTTTTGAAAAATCGCTCCGTGTGTGATATGTTTAGTTCATTCCTAATATGTGATGCATCAGAAGTGTGTTATATTTTTGTTAACATACAAGTACATCATTTTGGTTGATTGAAGTGAATATGGAGTGGCGCCGGAATGAAGGGGTGGGGAAAACGGGAGATCCCCGAGAAAACCCGCCGACCAACGGCATCGTCCGGCACGATTCCCACTTGCGTAAATCCGGTGGCCCGGCCTGGGATTGAACCCGCTTCGCATTGGTGGGTAGCCGAATTGAAAAATAAAGTTCTGGAGAAATTCGTGGTGCCAGAAAATACGGCGAATTTTGCATGTCCCTAATTATAACCTTTTCATTTGTAATTAGTATAAATGAAAACATAGAGAAACAATATGTATTGGTAATACCTAGAAAGAGACAGTTCGCATGTAATATATTACTATACGTAGTGCACACGCATGCATTGCGTTTTACATTTGGTGTAATTTCCTTGCTCGGTTAACCTTTGTTTGCATGAGGCGGAGGAATATATTGGAAGTGTAACTTTAGTAGGGATTCAGAAAACTTGGAAGTAACTTGAATGGACTATATCAAGAGTCCCATCTAGGGTGTATTCTGAAATTTAACGCCCAAACAGCGGGAGGTGATTTTTTATGAAAAATAAAGTGGAAAATATGTAGGACACCATGTATCTAAACAGAATTTTAAAGGAGATATGAGAGCGTGGAAATTGTGTTTTGAAAACGTATTTTCCGCTGAACGCCTTGTACTTTCTGCCAGCGGTAGGGATGGCGGTACGCCCTACATGGTTGAATGGGGCACGCCCATTTGGCGCGGTAGGGAGCGTGTACTAGTAGAGGGCATGTCAGTGATGATATGCTGACGTATAGCCGAACAGTGCGCACAGACCGAGGACGACCAGTATTACGCATGTTTCTCTGCAACATGGGAAGTATAAGTCATCCTTGTACTTTCTGCCAGCGGTAGGGATGGCGGTACGTCCTACATGGTTGAATGGGGCACGCCCATTTGGCGCGGTATGGAGCGTGTACTAGTAGAGGGCATGTCAGTGATGATGTGCTGACGTATAGCCGAACAGTGCGCACAGACCGAGGACGACCAGTATTACGCATGTTTCTCTGCAACATGGGAAGTATAAGTCATCCTTGTACTTTCTGCCAGCGGTAGGGATGGCGGTACGCCCTACATGGTTGAATGGTTCACGCCCATTTGACGCGGTATGGAGCGTGTACTAGTAGAGGGCATGTCAGTGATGATATGCTGACGTATAGCCGAACAGTGCGCACAGACCGAGGACGACCAGTATTACGCATGTTTCTCTGCAACATGGGAAGTATAAGTCATCCTTGTGCTTGCGGACTATGTAGACGTTGTGCAAGGTATTCGGCAGATATACGTTTTCAAAACCCTATTTTCATAGGCTCATATCTCCTTTAATAAACCTGTTTATGTGTATGGTGTCCTGTATATTTTCGACTTTATTTTTCATAAGGAATTGCCTCCCGCAGTTTAGACGTTTAATTTCTGAACATTCTGTGTAGTGAAACATGCTTAATAGGCGAATGGTAATTAAGGGGCGTGGCTTATCTGGTATAGGCTATTAACAGTAAAATGAGCACTTTTGAAAGCCCTGCATAAGATCTACTTGTATGCTCATTGTCCAGTCTTACCCCTAATGTAAAATTAACATTGCCATGGACATCATCACTTTATTCATGCATCGATCCAGTGAAATTGTGAAATTATTATAAAAGTAAATATCTTTCACTTCTGCTCATTTTTACACTCCGATCATTAAAAAAAAACGGAACGCGAAATAAATAATTTAAGTCGTCACAAATGGTTACCTAACACTTTTTATTCGACGTAGTTATATCGAACTATCTATCGTGACTATCTTTACTGGGCGCATGTCACTCAATGCGCCCTTTAAAATATATGCAGGAAGAAGCAGTGAATTTCCTATAAGGTTGATTTCAAAAGTGCTCACTTTATTGTGGACAGTCTTTACTGTGCGAGAATCATTTCACCTGCTACTGATCGAGTGCTTATTGAAGGATCCTCTGCCACGCGATAAAACAATGCGTCTCTGAAGCCGAGAGTCCGTGCAGTTAGACTCGCTCCTGGGTCGTATAATGTTTGTGGAGATTGCCCCATTTCCTGTAACTGCTGGGAACGTCTTGTAAACATCGCATGAGCTGGACACTACGCTTGATACAACCTATCCGCTTCCCTAATTTTCTGCTTGCTTGGCCGTGAATTAAAACCTTAATTGTTTCAGTCACTGATAAATAGGCAATTTCAAGTATTCCAATGAACACTGTTACGTTTGGAACTACGCTAGTGTCAATAGGTAATATCTTAATGCAACTCATCCTCCCCTATCATATTTCGCAACCAATAAAATACGTATGTGTGCTTGATGCAGCAAATGCACGCGTGGAAAATGGAAAATGAACACCCGAACGCAATGAATGGTTTATGGAATAATTATACAGGCTGCACACTGTATATGATAATGATCACATGATCGTACGCCTATAGACGAAGGCTACAGAGCGTCGTCAACAAGATGTCATTATCTTGTGTAACGTCCTTTAGCGACAATGCAGTCCTGCAGCCTATCATAAAGACATTATCACAAAGGTGTCGGATGTCATCTTGGGGGATGGTGTTCCACGTAAATTCCGCCTGCTGTTCAACGTGTGGTGTGTCGATTTTACGGATGGATGGTCTAAGGATGCATTTGAATATGTGCAAGCGGCTTCCTACGTGTAACCTAGAGGATGGACCTACACAGCTATCGACGTATTTTGACCTTCCCGACTTTATCAAACACAGAACAAGCCGTAATCAATCCCCACAAACCATGCCAACCAATGTTTCAAGTGGTCAGTGTTGGCGGTATTTGTTAAGTTATCGAATCCGCAGCGTGTGGACAAGAGGTGTGCCGAGGTGGAAGAAAAGTTTGATTTTAGAGGACTGGCTTTGCCGACTCCACTACGGCAAGTAATGGTATTTGAGAACAACAACCCTGGCGTATCTGTAAATGTGTACTCGCTGAATGATAGGGGGAAAGAGTTGCCCACACGTGTGACTAAGAACGAGCAACCTGAAAATATCGATATTCTAATGGTGAAGCACGAAAATATGAATATTTCGCATAATTGTTACATAAAAAAAAAAGTTTCACGACGGGTTAACTCGCAGATTACTTTGCATGGGTACAAAGTTAATCTCTGCAAGCAGTGTTTTAAGCATTATACCGATTATCCATGGAAATCAGACTCACTGGGGAACAGTGCCTTACAATACACATAACAAACAGTAAAAGAATAATTTTCAATGTGTATATGTGTTTCCTCATGTTGTATGTACATTATTGAATAAAATGAGTTTAGAAAATCAATCATATATTGTCTTTTAATAATTGAATTAACTCAAAAAATAGTACAGATTAATTAATTCCGTGTTTGTAATACAGTCTCGTCGACAAAAAAGTTTAAATGGACGACACGAGAGTTCTCTGGTGGTAGATGCTAAAACAAAAAAATAACTAGCGGAATCTATAGTGTCCGATACTGGCCAAAAATTTGCATTAAAGTCGTAATTTAGTGGTCAATGGCATATACAATTGATTGGTATGGGTGGAGCAGTAATTTCTGTGATGAAGGTCTAATGGTTAGTTTGTTGAAAGGTGGATAGGGGTAGCGAGGCGAGTGTGTGAGGTTATTGTTATATGTTCCTCGATTTTTAGAATTTTGATAGCTAGGGGAGGGTGAGGAAGGTGAGTGGTGGGGTGAGGGGGTGAGGGGTGGGCGATGATGGGGTGATTGGTGTGTAAGGAGGAAAGGATGACGAGGGAGGATGAGGGGGAGGCGGTGTATACGTGGTAATTGTGGGATGGTTGTTGGGGGAGGGGGCCAGGTCTGCCCATCCTCCTCAGTCCGCTTGACCTAGCTGGGAGCCACGAATCCTCATCGAGGATTAAGTGGCTCATTCCGCTAAGAGTCCCTCATCCTCTCGCTCGACTGAGGATTTCTCGGCTCTTGCGTCGGGGAAATTCCTATCCCCTTTACTCATTTTCCCATTTTCTTGGGCATGGTGAAAAAAAAAGTTATTTTTGGGCAAAATAATTTATTTCGGAAGTGATTTTTGGAGTGGAACAAGCAATACAAGGCCGTCCCAGGACGCCGACCAACATGGCCGCCGGTCGCTCCTACCAAGATGGCGGACGGATCCTTGATCCTATCCCTGAACCCATGTGCCCGAAGGAACATATGTACACTACTTACGTAGTTGTGGTAATTCATTTGATTGGTGTACCCAGCCAGAAATTTCTTTAAAGAAGGGCGAGGCTGCCCTGAAGTTTCTCTTAGTGATGTAAAATGACTGAGGTCACTCAGGTATCAGCGGTACAGACACATTTGTTAATCGCAAATACTAAGAGAAAAACGTGTTCACAGAGTAATTAAATGCATAATGATTTAGAGTAATGACACATTTCTATCACAACTAAACACTCGCTAGTAATTATGATAATGTGTTTACAATCTTGGGTCGAAATTGGGGTAGTCACACTTCAACCCCCTTCATGCTCCTGGTTTGGCCACTGACTGATAGTACTGAAATATCTGGGCTTCTTTCATCTGAGTGAGGCAGATTTCCCCTCTCAGGGGAAATCAGGACTCTCCAGTTGACGACCAGTACCTACGTTTATACTGTCAGCCGAAACGTCATTTTTGGGAACTCGATTTTCGTATACGAGGTTTTGCTGAAATGTATATACCAAAACGAGAATCTTCTTTCTGGGAAACTTGGGTTTCGTTTGTTTGTATTTGTTGGAAACAGTTGCAGGCTTAATATATATCAACACATTTTTGTTATAAAAATTTGGCACATAGATAATATTATTTGTAAAATATTATAAAATTATATATTAAAGAACTCCTTTTAAAATTTTTATTTCACATACTTATCAAATTCCGAGTAGCTGTTGTAGATTTTAATATATATGTAATAAAAATTAACCATCTTAATGAAATAGTTCATTGTAATTCAAATCAAACTCATCTTGCTTTCTGCGCTACAACTGAACGCAATAGTATTTTCCGAATAAACTTCCAACGGAAACCACAGTTTAAGTTTCAAAGAGCAACGAAACCACACTTTCGTGTCGTTCACACGGCACACAAACTAAACATTCCAAAACGCAGATTACCAGAATCCAAACGCATGTTCGGCGAAATGCCTGTTCTACCAAATGACTGTTCTGCCAAAAGCCTGTTTGACCGAACGCCTTTTCGGCCAAACGCCTGCAGTGGCGATCGCTTGTTCTGCTAAATGCCAGTTTGCGATTTCAGAGAGAAATCTTCGACAGAGTGACTTTTCGCTAAAATACTTCGTCCCCGTATAAACACACAAGGAAAAAAAAAAGGGGGGGGGGTAAAAAAATGAATTGTTGTGGCGACAAAGTGTTTTGTTGGAATCCACCCTGCCAAGTTGTTTTCTGGTGATCACAACATTTTTTGACCACTGAACATTTATTTAGTTGTGGCAAAAAGCTTGGCAGGGGGGATTATAAGCTGTTTACGGTAAAATGATCACTTTTGAGAGCCCTACTTAAGATCTACTTGTGTGCACGTTATATATTCTTCTGCCTTATGTAACATTAACATTGCCATGGGCCTCATCACTTTATTCATGCGAGTGTCAAGTAAAACTGTGCAATTTTTGGGAAAGTAAATATTATACGAATCTTCTAATTTTACACTTCGATGCATAAAAACACAGTAAACGAAATAAATAATATTTAAGTTATCACAAATGGTTACCTAACACTTTTTATTCGACGTGAAGATATGGAACAATTTTTCAAACATCGTTACCAACTTTACTGGGCAAATGTCACTCAGTGCGCCCATTAACACATTGGGGTCTGCTTAAATTTACTGGCATTTAAGACAAATTAGAAGTGATTCACCTATATCCACTACTGCAAGAACACTGGTTCTGTTGGTGTCTGTGTTAGAACTCACCATCGTTCTATTGGTCCATATCGCACCGGACTCCCACACTGTACTTATAGAGTTCTATTATTGGCCGGTCATCAACCAATGGAGAGAGGAGCTGATATTGACCCAATAAGATATCCTTTATCGTATAAATATGATTTATAATAAATCCTGTCCCTTTGAGTGGCTATAAAAAAAACAAATCCTATCGTCAGCAATATAATTGTTACTGCGCTGTCGTGTTCTCGTGAGGTCATGTTAAACACTAGCCGAACTAAGACTGGATATCCATGCGAAGTTTGTCCTGAACAACAAATGTATTTTCAAATTAGCTTTGCTCGAGCTACACTCGAGCATAGTCTACAAAGTGTTTAAATACATGCATTCAGGGGCAGAGACTTTCTTCTGAGGTTCGTTTCAAAAGTGCTCACTTTGTCGTGAACAGCCTTTACAACAGAATAATATGTAGCCGCTACAAAACATATTATTACGAGAGGTGGCAGTGAGTTGTGGGGACGGGCGGTTGCTAGGCAACAGCGCTACTGTGGGTCACGTGGTGGCACGTAGCGTCTCTGGGTCGAAGACGTGCCTAGTGCACCGAGGTACTGGCGGCTGACTGGAACTGCAGCCTCCTCGCTTATAGTCGATTAGGTGTATCGTCACTTTTTTCTTTGAAACAACCCTTTGAAAAATCACCCCATGTATTACGTGTCTGGTTGTTTACTAAATATGTCTTGTATCTCGTGCGTTTTATACTTGTTATAAAGTAAAAATGATATGTTTTTAGTTAAATTATTCTTTTACGAATATTTTATTTATAAATAATAATGTTTTATTTATAATTAATACAGATGAAAAAGGGGGGCAAATAGGTGTGTTGGCAATGTCAAGTAAGAAATAGTTCTTAAGGTTGAAGTAAAAAAACTGCCTGTGGAGCACTGAAACTGACTGTACAGTGTGGAGGACTCATAAAAAATTAGTACAGACACCATAAAAATTGTCAGAAAAGTATGATTTATGTTGAAAATGAAAGAAGAATATATCAAATTTGAAAAATTATAAAATATTTTACTAACATTTACTTCTTAAATTGAAAACATCAATCGATCCATACAGTCCGCATTTTTAAGAAAATTTAAGCTAATTTCCGTTTTGGATTCTTCGGAAAGCAGAATTTACAAGAAAATCTTCTTCACCGAAGTTCGTCATAATATTTACTGTGATCATGTGTGGTAAAATAATATTAAACAATGTATCATAACAATTCTTATAATTAACTTTATTTACGTTAGTTTCAACCGTAAATGTCTGAGACAAATGGACGCGCATAACATCAATTATAAAAATTATTTCCTAAATTATTATTACAATTTTCTTACACACAATCATAATAAACATTATGACGACATTCCTTGACGATGATTTCCCTGCAAATTCTGCTTTCTAAAGCATCCAGAATGGAAATATACTTAAAATTTTGTTAAAAATATAGACTATTTGAACAATTATGTTTTTTACACTTATAAAGTATATTTTAGTAAAATATTTTATAAATCTTGCAAAATATATGCATTCTTCTTTTATACGCAACATAAATCGCACTTTACTGACAATTTTGATGGTGTCTGTAGTACTTTTTTTATGAGTTCCTCACGTTGTATAGTCGGGTGCAGTGCTCCACGGGTAGTTACTTTACTACAACCTTAAGAAAAATGTTAATACGCTGTGTTGGTACGCACTAATGCTGCGTGTTGTCACTTAGTGGAATTCTCAGATTTGGTTCAGCTTTGTTTGCACGAGGCAGAGGAATAGCTTGATGGTAGAACTTCAGCAAGGTTTCAGAACAGTTGGAAGTAACCATAAATGGACTATAACCACACATCGACACGAAAGGTCGCACGCAGGTTTTGAAACTTTGTGGGGGAAGGGGTGGGGTGGGGTGGGGTATAACTTCGATTAGCCTACGTAACACTTGGAGTGCTAGCCGCCTAATACTACACTCTAAATCTGAATCAACGATTTGAATTACTGGAATTATTTTACCGAATGTTCAGTCAATCAACCGGTATCTCTTGGCGAATTAGTGGAACGCGTTGAGATTTTTCTGCCTGGTTAGTGCGATTCACTTGGAATCAGCGAAAAGTTGCGTTATTTAATCAGTGAATACCAGCAATTATAGGCTGATCATGATAAAGTGAGCACTTTTGAAATCAACCTTAGAGAAAATGTCACTGCTCCCGCCTGCATATATTTTAACGGGTGCACTGAGTGACATGCGTCCAGTAAAGTTGGCAAGGTTGGAAAGAAAGTAGCTCCATATCTTAACGTCGAATAAAAAGTGCTAGGTAACAATTTGTAATAACCTAATTTGTCTATTTCCCTCTCTGATTTGTATTGCATCAAAGTGTAAAACTAAGCAGATTTGAAAAAAAATATATATATATATATATCTAATAATTTCACAATTTCACTTGACCAACGCATGAATAAAGCGATGAGGTCAATGACAAGGTTAATGTTACAAAAGGCGGAAGAATACACAACAAGCATACGAGTATATCTAAAGTAGGGCTTTCAAAAGTGCTCACTCTACCATGAACAGCTTATAGCAGAATTTTCCTGATTTAAGTACAACAGTCCCAACAGATCTGCAGTGAAACTGGCTGATTTGAAGCAGTTTTAACTGTCTCTCGATTTTAGAATGTACGTCGCCTGAATTCAAGTCTGCTACCTTTATGGAGATTGCCGTAACCTAAAGACACGAAGTCTTAACCTTTTGAGGAGTATGCACGTATATATTCGGAGCTACGTTTATATGGAAATTTCTTTATTGTTGAAGACCAGGCCCACAGTTTCAAAGCTTCAATGTTTCACAGAACTTTGTCGGATATAAGTAACAAAAATACAATTTATCAACAATTTAGCTATTAAGAATAAACGTGTAATTTTTTTTAACAATTTCTCAAATGAACACCATGAATTCTAAAGCCTGTTACATG
This sequence comes from Dryococelus australis, assembly GCA_029891345.1. Taxonomy (NCBI): domain Eukaryota; kingdom Metazoa; phylum Arthropoda; class Insecta; order Phasmatodea; family Phasmatidae; genus Dryococelus; species Dryococelus australis. The sequence goes on along the minus strand of CM056998.1, from coordinate 190,994,208 downwards.
TGTCGCAACACTTTAACTGGTGCACAGCCGAGACGTGACTTTATTGGTTGACGGCCAGCCAATAATAAACATTGCAGAGCACAGTAGGCGTGTCAGGTGTATCCAGGACCAATAGGACTATGGTAAGTGTAAATACAAATACCAACGAAACTGTTATTGCTGTGGTGGAGAACATAGGCTACTCACTTCAACCTTGTCTTTGACGGCAAGAAATTTGTGCCTTCCTTAAAGGGTTCATTCCATGAAGACATCAATGACGTAGTATTTCCTTGCCAGCAGTTTCTCTGACGTTCGCTGCGAACAAATAACATGTCGGCACCAAACTCAAGGTGTAAATTACTCAAAATAAACACAATAAATTGCATCTTATGTTACTTAGGAAAGAACGTTCAATTAAAACATTGACAAATCGTCACAATTTTTACCGACAGCTGGTCAGTAATGAAGCGGGACGAGCTTTTTTTTTCGCGGAAACACTTCGAGACCAGTTGTACTCCAAAACACTTTTATTCACATTCATCTTCGTGGTTGGACGATTTTAAATGTCACGTGCCTCAAGTGTCTGTCCGCGAATCATGGACGTTCCGTTTCGGGGTAATTTATTCTGATTGGCCAAGTAAAATAAGAACATGTCTTCTCAAGTAGAAACGTGGCCTATAACCAAAGAGTGTTGTTATGGACGTAGGATATTGGAATCTAGCACGATCATAAATATTTTCGGGAAATACACCGACCACTAGTAATGAATGTTGGGCAGTGTATTGTGGACCTACAAGATGATGATAAGTACACTGTTAGAAATAATTTCCTTAATTTTATGGAAAAGTGCTGGTAAAAATTTATCCAGAGGTGTCCGTAAACTCTCCGTAAAATTACGGACACATTGATTTTAAAAAACGGACTTTCCGTAAAATTCACGGAACCGCTCCGTTAATTTCGTCTTTGTCTCCTGTACTAATTTTTAATATCTATTTTATTTTAATTTTCATGATGTGGGTGTTCTACCATGTATAAAAAAAATTATAAAAATTAAGATTTTTTATACTTAAGCAAGATTTGAACCCGGTCAAAAAGCTTCAAGTTCACGACCCTAACTACTTACCTACAATGTTCATGTAGTGAATCTCGTATAATTTTTGCATTTATATGGTATCCACATAAGCAACTTTTTTTAGTTTCTGTTAGTGTATTTTAAGTGTTGCTAAGTGTTACATGCGCCTGTCTTAGAGACATGGATTACTTTAAACTGCCACAGATACGATCATTTTCTGGTTACAGTGGCGAAGAAAGTTTCGTGTAAACTCGGCATTGTCCGTGCCCGAAACCCGAAGTTATAGGAAATACTGACGTTTTCCGTATTTTGTATTTACGCACTTGACTCCGATTTTCGTCATTGCGGATTGCGTTTCCGTATATTTACTCCACATTTTCGTAAATATTTTCATAAATATACGGAAGATTTCAACAGTGTAGGAATACAGAGACGAACAAAATTTGTGTTTGTTATTTGGCCGATATGATTGAGTTACTTCAAACTTGTTTTGAATGTTTGCAAATTTGCACCATGATTAAAGTGTTAAGTAAAAAAGTTTATTTTTTAATTTTAACAATTCCATTACAATAACTTTTTTAAAGTCAGTGTATAGTGTTACTTCCCCAGCTCAAATGCTCCTGCATCACACTGTTAGGCCATGTTCACCCTGGAACACAAAGTATATTCTTCTTAGGGTTCGTTTCGAAACTCAAATAACCCCACCGCTTATTACAAAAAATAAATAATCACGAAGAATGTTCAAACTACCTGAACCATGTGATAGCATTTAGTCACTTGACTCGTAACACTCATCCCTCGTAGTTTAAAGTCTCCTTTACCTCTTAAAATTATTGGCAGGTGATTGATAAAATATTTTGCCTAGCTAAATGCTCTTGGATTTAATTTCAAGGGAGTGATCTCTAATCCCCATAGCCCTCGACGTCAATTATTGGAGAGTGAAGGACGATCTAGGTTCGTTTATATATTTATAAACATTTCTTGCCGAACATATTACATTAGAATACGTTAACTAAAACAATTAACCTGAAATTTCAGCTGTCTCTCTCGATATAGACAGTTTGTGTTTATTATTACTTTTATGATATGCTTGCCAGTATACCAAAGGGACAGAACTTACCCTAAACTAGTACTTACTTCTAGACTACTTCGTAAAGCAGTGGCTGACAAGCTGTTCGTGTACTGTAGATCTATGGAATGCGTGGGTACAGAGGACATCAGACCGACTATTTTGAGTAGGCATGCAGCAGGAAGCCGAAGACCGTGGCAAGAATCGAGCAACTAAACATACAGCACTTCCTCTGCTTCAAGGGCGGATTGGAGGGACAGGGTACTCCATTGGAAATACTGGTGGATCTACACTTGACTATTTTTTTTTTGGAAAAAAAAAAGGAGGGGGAGAGTTGCTAGGAGATTTGAGAATATTGGTTACCCTGCGAAATGATCGAATTTTTTTTCACCTTAATAACTTTATTTTATAGATTTTTACCCAGGGATTCTGGAAACAATATATTTGAAAAAGGGTTTAAAATCCAAACAGTTTCAACATCTCTCGTTATTTGCGTCACTCGTGTTCCATGGCGCTTAGAACTCCACTCGCGTAGACTGTAACATTTCCTTTTTATTATCTTTCACTCCGGATTTTCGCAAGTGGGAATCGTGCCGGGCGATGCCGCTGATCGACAGGTTTTCTCGTGGATCTCCCGTCCCGTCCACCCTTTCATTCCGGCGCTGCTTCATACTCATATCACTTCATCCTCATCGGCTCTCAAGACCTCGATGTTAAGAGCCACCCAAATAACTCCACTCATTTGCTCTTTATTGTCTCCTATCTTTAAAATATATGTTTGTTTAATTGTGCAAATTTAACCCGTTTAGTCACAGTGTCCACGAACGTACACATGTTGCACGTTGAGGATATTTATGGCCAGTACTGTACCAAGTGAAGAATCAGTACCCAATGCCTTGGTAGTCTTCCCGAATTGGTATTGTGGCTGGCAAACTTTACCACGCCTCTCCTTTATGAGTGGCTTACGTCAACGTCTTTGAACAATGAGCACGTTGTTCTCTGGTTGCAAAAAGTAGACTAAACACCAGTACAGCGTCCATTAAAATACTACACTATTGCAACACTTCAGCTCACAAAGTTATGCGCGACCCAACGGGTTGTGTTCTTTGGCTTTGAGGAACTCGGTGGAATTTCCAACCTCCCAGCCCTAACTTGCCCGCCGCTGGATTTAGTGCATTAAGGGGTCGGCCTGACTGGCACTTGAACAACGCTGCAGAGTGTTTCAAATACGAAAAGAAAACACACTTAAGACGAGGGTTTTTAAGAGCTTTCCATACGTCGCGCTCGCTAGCAACACCATTCCACAGCACTCCAAAATGGCTAAAAACGATGTTTTCAAAACTCTGTATTTCAAAATATACGTGTCAGATACACACATAACTACTCAATAGTCCTGCATTGAACCTTATTATAGGTTGTTCATGGTAAAATGAGCACTTTTGAAAACCCTACCTAAGATCTACTTGTATGGACGTTGTGTATTCTTTCGCCTTATGTAAAATTAACATTATCATAGGCTTCACCATTTTATTCATGCGTTGGTTTATTGAAACAGTGAAATTACTATAAAAAGAAATATTTTACAAATCTGCTCATTTTTACTCTTCGGCGCATAAAAAATACATAAAGCGAAGGAAATAATTTGCGTTATCACAAATGGTTTTAACTAACACTTTTTATACGACGTTATGATATGGAACTACTTTCACTCCATCGTTACAAATTTTACTGGACGAATGTCACTCAGTTCACCCGTTAAAATGTATGCAGGTAGGGGCAGTGACAGTTTTCTAAGGTTGATTTCAAAGGTGCTTATTTTATCGTAAACAGCCTATACAGACTTTCCACCGCTAAAATAATAGGGTCACAGCTGAATGTCCCTGAGGTACACGCAGCGCGACCAGAAAACTGCGCGCCAATTGAGTGTTGCTCTTAGCGGCGATGGCGCACTTGAAGTGCAAGGCAGTTCCTTCCTTATCGCTTCGGAGCTTCTCGGCTTCGAAGGCGGAAAAAATGCTCAACGTAGAGGCGTGAACTTTGAGCAAGTTTTGACTTCGGAGGTTGCTGAACCTGATCTCCTCCCTTCATTTCCACGCCCTTGTCACGTGTCCATTGCTTGCGACGATGTGGAACTCACCGCCGATTTATCATCATTGAGGCTAGGCCTCTCAGCGCGGGGAAGTACAGACCGAGGCCCTTGTCTTCCCAAGCGGTAGTCATTTGAATGGACTAGGGTTAGGGGTAGCTAACCCACCCCGCCCTGATCCCCCATATTATAGGCACTTTCAGCTGGCACGCGCGGTGTTCGCATGTCAGGAGTGTGGTTTTGTGACCCAGTATAGCCCCTGGACCACGGTTGTGTACCAATATTTTTTCCCCTCATTTTTGTAGGCAAAAATGAGGGGAAAGGCGGTGGAGTTCCGTTCCCTACTGGCACGGAATTTTGAAAATTAAAAATGTAGGTCTTTAGAAGTAAGGTAAAATCTATTAAAAAGTTGGTTTTATTAATTTATAAATATTCCCGTGAAGTTAAGCAAGATGTCAGGAAGATGCAGAGGAAGCAGAGTCTTCTTCTAGCTATGGCGTTAATAAATCGAGTTTTTTTTTTTTTTTTTTTTTTTTTTAGGTGGAACTATGTTTGGTGTATGTGTGTGTGAGTGTGTATGTTGTTATTAAATGTTGATATATAAGGTTTTATTTGTGTGGGACAATGGGTTTAAGGTTTTGTCGGTGGGCGGGGATTCATATTAAAGGAATTTTCTGATTGGCTGTATCTCAGCCGAGGGCGGGGCTTCTGTCTTCCAAGGAGAGAAGGCAGCACTGCGACTTAATTAGCATGTGTTTTGTGATTAAACATGTTAAAAACTTGGGGGACATAATTAGGGATAAAGTATTTAATCAGTCAGCTCGTTGAGGAAAAGCTTGTGAAGTAGAGAAAGGTGTGTTCGCTGTGAGAGCAGCAGGTGGAGTGATGTGCGCGATGCTAGCGCCAGGTAGTTTTGTTAAACTGACTGGATTTTGTCCCGGACCGATCGGAGAATTTCGGCCGGGTGTACGGGTTTAGGAGATGTTAGTTATTATGTGGGAAGCATTTTAGGGCATTTTATTCTTCTGTTTTTATCGGGTTCGTAGTCTCCTAGCCGTTTAATGGCGGGATTTGAATGCGAGAGTAGTTTATTGTAATAATTTATATTGCGGTTTGGTAATAGTGTTTTTATAGTTGGAATTTTTAAACGTTCATGTATCGATAGGTTGGTAGTGTAGGGCGCTGCGTTTATTATGATTCTTAAATATTTATTTCGTATGACTTGAAGAGAGTTTAGAAGGAATTTATTTAAGTTCCCCCAGACTTCGTTGCCATACAAAATGGCTGATCTAAGTATTGCTGTGTAAATTAATAGTTTTAATCGTCTGGGTAGATTGGTGCTTTTTAACATTGGAAAGAGTTGCTGTAATTTACTCAGTGCTGCCTTTTTTACTGTTGAAATGTGATTAGTCCAGATTAGTTTAGAGTCAATTGTTAAACCTAGGTATTTCGCGGTTTGTGTGAAGGGGATTGGAATATTATTTAGAGTTATTTGGCGTAAAGGCTGGATTCTGCGTTGAGTTAACAATAATGCTTGTGATTTAGTAGGATTTGTTTTAATTTTCCATCTTTCAAACCAATGTTCTAAATCGTTTATTTGAAGTTGGGTTAGGAGGATAGCATATGGTAGTTTTTTATCGTGAGTGTAAATTATGGTATCGTCCGCGTACATTTGTACTGAGGCATGGGTTATGGGAATGTCTGACGTAAAAATATTATACAGAAATGGGGAAATTGCTGAGCCTTGTGGGACACCTGCTGTAATTTCGCGAGTAGTAGAGTTGGCATTATCAATACTAACAAAGAATTTTCTATTTTGTAAGTATGAGGCGAGTAAATGTATGTAGCAGGCGGGAAAATTGAAGTTAATTAATTTTTGTAGTAATCCAGGTATCCACACCTTATCAAATGCCTTAGCAATGTCTAGGAAAATGGCTATTGTGACTTCGTGTTTTTGCATTGCAGTTAAGGCGTCTGTGGTGAATTTAGTGAGGGCATGAGTGGTGGAATGTTGGGCTCTAAACCCGAATTGTGTTGCCGGGATAATCTGTTGTAATTCTACATGTACCAATAATCTAGTTAGAAGCAGTTTTTCGAAGACTTTACTAAGGGAGTTGAGTAGGGAAATAGGCCATCTATTTTCTGGGATAGAGTGATTTTTGCCTGGTTTGGGAATCGTGATAACTTTGGCTGTTCGCCATGCTATAGGAAAATAATTGAAATTTAATATTGCATCAAACAGGTTGAGTATTGCAAATAGTGCATTAGCTGGGAGGTTTTTAATAATTTTATAGGTAATTTTGTCGTGTCCTGGAGCTTTTTTGACGTTAAGTTTTTTAATTAGTACAAGTAATTCTTTAAGTGTTATTGCTTCTGGTTTTGCTGTTATGGTTCTGTTGAAAAAAGCTGTAATATTGGTTTGTACATCTCTGGAAAAATCTGGATCTCCTAGATTAGCATTAGGTGAAAACTGGCCCTGATAGCAATCAGCTATTGCATTTGCTTTGTCCTCTGGGACGTATAAGAGGGTTCCTGCTGAGTTTTTGATGGGCTGGCAGATTGATTTTTTAGTTTGACCTCGCAAGGTTTTTGCAACGCGCCAGAAATCATTGTAATTATTGTTTATGTCAGTCATGAAAGTTTCCCATTTATTGATTTTTAATGTGATGAGTTTATTATGGAGTTCTTTCTTTAATTTATAATATTTTTCTTTGTCTCCTTGGTTTCTAGATTTTTGATAAATATGGCGGGCGTGGCGTTTTTCAGCTAAAAGAATTTCTGCTTCGGGAAAGGAGTGTTTTAAAAATTGTCGACGGTTTAGGAAATTTGTGTGTTTTTTATTTATTTTCAATATTATATTTTGAATTAATTCAGTTGCCGAGTCGATGTGATCTTTAGATGGAATATTTATTTGGTGCGTTTCAAATAAATTTTCTAGGTCTAGTTTAAAATCCTCCCAGTTAGTTACCGGAGTTTTTAGAAGAGTGGCGTTTGGGTGTTTAAGTATGTTTGCTTCCAGCTGACAAAATATAGGTAAGTGGTCGGAATCTAATTCTGTGAGGACTTCAAATGAAATATTTACATTATCCAAATTGGTAAGTGCAATATCTAAAATATCTGATTGGTATTTTGTACAAGCAGGAAAGTATGTCGGTTCTGTAGGGCCTGTAACTAAATAATTATATTGATTAGAATGATTTGCAAGTATTCTGCCTCTTTGATTATTTTATCTACTATTCCAGGAAGTATGTTTCGCGTTTAAATCTCCTGCTAAGAAAAATGGGTATGGCTGTGTTGTTATTTTATCTAAGTCAGCTGGGATTAGCGGTTTATTGGGGGAATTATAAATAGCCGCTAGAGTGATGTGACCTGCTTGTGTGCGAATGTTTATGGATGTGTATGCTAAATTTTCTAGGACTGGGACATTATTTAAATGGTGTTGTATGCGGTTATGAACTAGTATTAATGTACCACCTCCTTTAGATTTTCTGTCAGTTCGATATGCCGTGTAATATTTGATGTTAAATCTTTTTCTAGGTTTTAAATGTGTTTCGTTAATTAGTGCAATTTCTACGCCGTAAGTTTCTAGAACTCTTTCTAATTCGTAAATTTGATAAAATATACTGTTGGAATTCCAGTAGAGAAGGGAGAGGACATAGGGACTATCTGTGTGGGTTTGATCCATGACTAATCGAACACGGAGTAGGTGGTCAAGGCCTGCAGGAGCAGGAGGGTTTTCATCTGTGGGTCAGGTGTGGAGTTGCCTAGGAGGATGTAGGATTTCATGTGAGTCATGAATTGAAGGAAGTTCGCTTCCCGGAGGAAGCGCATAAGGTCTCGGAGGTCGGTGAGTGTGGAACTGATATCGCCGATATCGGGAGGGCCATGGAGGGTGGGGAGGGTTGGCGTGGGGTGGGGAGGAGGGGTGGAATAGGTTGTTGGTTGGTTGGTTTTTGGATTGAGATCGGAGAGGAAGACTGTTGTGTGTTGCGGGGCTGTGTTTGAGACCGTATTGCCTGTGAGTAAGAAACATTTTCCCTAACAATGTTCCTAGTGGATATTGGGGACGGAAAGTGTTCCTGCGTGAATACAGGGGGTGCACGAAGTGTGGGGCGGTGGGTTTCGCGTTTTGCTGCGGCCTCCTGTCGAAGTTGCACCAGGCGGATGTATTCTGGGCAGAGCCTTGAATTGGCTTCGTGCACTCCTTTCCCCTTGCAGTTCACGCAGTTGGGGTTCTTGTTCAGGTTCTCACAGGCTGTGTGGGGGTGGAGGCCGGCGCAGTGACGGCAGACAATTCGGAGGGCACAGAAGTTTTTTTTATGGTGGTAAAGCCAGCAATTTTGGCACTGGGGGATGTCCCCAATCCTCTTTTTGTACGGGCGGGGTTGTACTGCCGTCATGTTTATGCAAGTGAGGTTGTGAAGGGGGGTGAGGGTGTCATTTCTTGCAGCTGTAATGCAGAAAAAATCTTGTGGTTCGTCCCAGGTGTGTGAAGGGTAGTTGGGGTCTGAGATAGTTTTTTTGAATTGATACACATCGATTACAGTGTAGTGGCGCTCCTCAAGGTCTTCTTTGATGTCTGAAGTAGGGGTTGTTCGTGGGAGCCTGACTACCACTTTTTGTGGGTGTTCTGCTGCGATACTGAAAGTGTAAAAATGAACGTAGGCAATTTTGAGGAAGTCTTTTAGCGAGTGATACGCCTATTCGTGGGTGCACGTGATCTGGAGGCCGGCTTGAACAAGGGAAATTTGTGTACCTGTAATGTTCATTGAGCGTATTTTTGCGATAAGATGGTTGTATGTGGAGGTGTCAGGCACGATGAGTTTCATGGGTTTCGTATTAGTTTTCGCGGTTGGGCGCTCAGTGTGAGAGGTGGACGGGACAGATGTGCTATCTTGAGTGTTAGTCAGTGTAGCTGTTTGTGTATTTGGCATGTTGGCAAATGGTTCGAATCGGTTTTGTACCGCGATTGACTTGGGCTGCGGTTCTCGGGTGGCTCGGGATATTTTCCTGCGATTAGTTTCCAAAATCCAGGTTTCATTTTCAAACTGTTGGTCTAACAATGCTTTGCGGCGATTGTGTTTCGCCAGCAGCCAAGACTTTTGTTGCTCAGCGGTGAGATCGTGAGGCATGAGATTTTTTTGTGCTGAGTCGTGATGTTCTGTGGTGTCCATGACGGCTGCCTGGGATTCATGTGTTTGGTTTTGAGGTTGGTGAAAATGTGTTATTCCCCCTTCTCCGAGTGTGGATATAACTGCGCCGGGTGGTGTGTTATTTGGTGCTAGGATTTCCGCCTCCAGCGAGCCCACATCCCCGCCCCCGGGGGTCGAGTCAGCCAGGATCGTGTATTCAGAAGGTTCGATTGTTAGTGTGTGTGAGTGTACAATTCTTATTTTAATAATATGTCAGGTGTTCCTAACCGCTGTAGGAGACAACCGCCGCTGACCTTAACAGGCTAGGCTCGAGATGACCCGTTGACCAGAGCAACGGGTCGGCAGTTGTTTCCCAGTGTCGCGAGAGCTACGGAACGAAGGCCGCGAGGTCCGCCGAGAAGAAAACAGAAGACGATGCTGTCCGCCCGAAGTCCAGCCAGTGAAGTGATGTGGAACTCAGTTCCTCTCGGTTCTCTTTTGATAGTGCTCGACTAAAGACCCTTCCTGTTTGGTACTCATTATTGCGGTGATTATCTCCGTCGAAGCAGTTATCAGCGACCGCTTCCTACCAGCCGAGATAAGGAAACTGATAAGTGCCGTCTGGCCTGCCTCTGGGTTCGTGACATATTATAAAAGTTCATTTCTTCGATCGTGAGTCGTCACAAACGTGTTGCTAAGGCCTTTGCACGTTCACTTCTGATATCGCTACGTTCGGGTGAAAGGTTTATACGTGGAGTCGTACATACAGGCTGTTCACGGTAAAATGAGCACTTTTGAAAGCCCTGCTCAAGGTCTACTTGCGTGCACATTGTGTATTCTTCCACCTTATGTAAAATTAACATTGCTACGGCCTTAATCACTTTATTTATTCGTCGGTCAAGTGAAAAATTTGAAATTATTAGAAAAGTATTTTTAAAATATGCTAATTTTTACACTTCGACGCATTAAAAAAAAAAACAGATAGCTATATAAATAATTTAAGTTATCACAAATGGTTCCCTAGCAGTTTTATTCGACGTTTATATATCTAACTACTTTCTCCTCGATCGTTACCAAATGTACCGAACGCATGTCTCTCAGTGCGCCTGTTAAAATAAATGCAGGTAAGAGCAACGATTTTTTTATAAGGTTGATTTCAAAAGTGCTCTCTTTGTCGTGAACAGCCTTTAACTATTCTATCATCCGCATCTGTTTCACACCAGCCAGACATACAACCGCGAAGCACACCTACGATTTTTTAAAATAATTTTCATCAGGAAAGGTTTAGAGCGTTTTAAGACTAGACGTTTCACAAGAATCATTTACTTACACAATAATAAATAGATTATACATCCTAATGTATACATTTAAATCGATTTCATTCTATGATACCAAACATGGGCGACTTATCTCAATTTGAAAATCATTTTCAAATAAAAATTCATATTAGATTTTCCCAGGAAAAATATATTGATTGTGTGGAACATTTGCAAACACATTCAAGTTAATTCGATGTAATTTATTGGAAGGAGAAATTTTGATCGCTGTGATTTGTGTTCAAATTTTACTGTCAAATAAATTTAAAGGCGGAAATTTCGCGGTGTAATAGGGCCTTCAGAATTATTTTTATTAAATATCTGCCAACTTAACTGGCACTTACATTCCAGTATGTGTGCTGTAGCATGCTTGTAGTTATAGAGCAGTGATTTTTTCAACGGTTGGTTTTAAAAGTGCTTACTTTAACGTGAGCAGCCTTTAAGCACCTGCCATACTGTCAAATTTTAGTCTCCAGATATAATTGACAGTAAATTTTGGAGAACGAAATATGGCCATCCAAATGGTTCTATCAAATATTCATAAATAAGTTTGAAAATATGTCACTGTCAAGGTTTAACTATTTGACTAGCTTAGTGAGAGTTCTATTTAGAAATAATTTCCAACGCGAATGCACCTGATTTGTTACCCGGCAGCCTAGTAAAGAAATGAATGTTTACAATGTAATATATGTTCACTTTCAGAATTAATTTTAATTTTATTGATTACGCACAGACATTAGTTGGAATATAACGGAATTTGCTTCTGATTTTTTTTTATTATGTGCATTCACGACATCATCTTTGTACGGAGATATTTTGTATAAATTTAGTATCGGATTCATTGCCAGTTGTAGTTCGCCATTTTGAAGTCTTGCATAGATGGAAGTTGTCGTTTTTTCTGCGCACAATTATGATATGCTGAAACCGTAAGACACCAAAGAAATTTCGTAACTAGTCGAATACGCAAACTGTTTGATGAAGATTGAAGCTGTACTAGGTGAATAAATAAACAAACAAATCAGTTAATAATAATAATAATTGAACTAATGGCGTTTAGGTGACGTTACCTTCAAAATTTCCTTGACCAACTTTAAGCAATCGACAGAATATTATGACAAAGTAACCTGGCCTTTGTAGCTTCTATCCGTCTTTAGTACTATACGGTTTTGGTAGTGCAACCCCCCCCCCCCCCCACCCCCCATTTAAAATGTGTATAATTCGGCGAGTTTTTTTTATGGAAGTTGCATTTGAAACTGTTTTGTTGGAGGTAATGTGTCGATATTTTACTTTAAAAATATATATTAATTGGTAAGTGAATACATATTCATGCCGAAATTATTTAGGGAAATCAAGAATTCAAACGCTGAGTGATTTTCGGAAAAAAAAAAAAAAAAAAAAAAAAAAAATGTGTAGGGTGTCGATTAAATAGGTTACCACACATTACAGTTTAGACGTGAACCGATATCCTGCTGAATTAACGCGACGATGACGAAATATAAGTCCATTCACGGTTTCTTCACACTTTTTGAACAAAACCTTGGAAAAATCACCCCATGTATGATATGTTAAGTTATTTCCTAAATATGCTGCGTATACCCAGCGTTTAACACCTTAGTTAACGTAAAAGTATCTTACTTTTCGTTAAATTGAAGATTTGCCTTTATTTTATTTATAAATTATAATATTTAATTAACAAGTATGGATAAAAACAGTGAGAAAACCTGTGGGTTGGCAGCGCCTAGTAAGAAGTATTTACAACTGAGTGCACACGAATACAGTGAGAAAACCTGTGGGTTGGCAGCGCCTAGTAAGAAGTATTTACAACTGAGTGCACACGAATACAGTGAGAAAACCTGTGGGTTGGCAGCGCCTAGTAAGAAGTATTTACAACTGAGTGCACACGAATACAGTGCGTTGTCCTTCGGTGTAATTTGCTAGACTTGATCAGTTTAGTTTGCACGTGGCGGAGGAATATCTTGGAAGTAGAACTTTAGCAGGTCTTCAGAAAAGCGCGAAGTAACCGTAAATGGACTATACCGGGGAAGTTTACGGAGTGGAGAGATTTTGGCGGCTCTTAAAACGAGGTCTTGACCCATTTTGCAGAAATTCGTCGTTTAATTTCAGTTTCTGAGGTGTTATTGGAAATGATTGATTGCAGAGAATTTAAAATTTACTATTTGTTTGATTCGATAGTATCTCATTTTCACCGTGTCTTATTTCCTACTTGCAAAACACGAGAACTTATTTTAAAATATATATAAATATGTTCTCGACATTTTACAAAAAAACGGATAACACATAATTAGAACTGAGCACAAAAATATCACACACATTGTTAAATGTATATTTTCTATAATAGTACATTGTCGATAAGGATTATGAATCCAAAATTATGACGCGGAAACGAAGAATTCCTGCCAAAGGGAGTGAAACTGAACCTTGAGAGCCGATGAAGATGAAGCAAATTTAGTACGGAGCAGCGCCGGAATGCTAGAGTACGAAACAGGCTCGCCCTACGTGGGAGGCGAGAACTCTAGCCACTGCACCACCGCGGTCCCTGACGCAGTGTAGACTTGAGCAAAAGAACAGACGGGAATGCACGGCAGCCAACATGCCGTTTAAAGGTTGTCCACGATAAAGTGAGCACTTCATGAAAGAACCTTAGAAAAAAGTCACTGCCTCTGCATGCATATATTTTATCGGGCGCACTGAGTGACATTCGCCCAGTGAAGTTGGTAACGACGGATTGGAAGAAGCTCCATATCTTAACGTCAAATAAAAAGTGTTAGGTAACAATTTGTTATAACTTAAATTATTTCTTTCGCTTTCTGTCTTTTAGTGCATCGGAATTGTAAAAATAATCAGATTTTTTAAATATTTACTTTTCGAATAATTGCACAGTTTCACTTGGCCGACTCATGAATAAAGTGATGGGATCCGCGGCAATGTACAGTACATAAAAGTATATCTCAGGCAGGGCTTTCAAAAGTGCTCATTTTACAGTGAACATCTTGTATCATTGTTCCACGCCACTGGCATCACCTGGTGTTGCCTAGCTGCATACGTTAAAAGTTTTCATTAAATAATTCGTGAGAAAATTCTCCTCAAAAATAGTAGGGTCAGGGTATTTTACAAAGTAGAATATTTTTTTTAAAATAAATTTCCGGCGTGCTTCTTAATAAGTCAACGTGAATACTAATTGTACCACTGAATCACAAATTTTAAAGACAAATAACGTTAACCAATTCAGTTATTTACACGGCTAATGACAGCAGCATGTTTTCAAGTACAATTACTCGTTAACCATCTTAAACAATTCGTGTTTTTTTTTTTGCAGTACAGTCTTGTTGCATCCCCTACATCAACGTAATAATCAATCGGTAATAAATTCGTACCAAATGTTGAATAATAGTAATTGTAGATTTTTTTTCACGACCAATCGCCATTAAGAACGTCGCGCAAGATTATTAAAATTAATATACACGAAATACGTATCATGGGCGAGTTTACCGTCTCTAAGGTCTTTAATAATGTTGTACATGTTTTATCTGTAGAGGTTGTCGGGGACTCGGCAAAACCCTCAGAACTTGGCAAGCCTCATTAATAGAGACCTGCAAAAGTCGCGTTGTTATGTGGCATCAAGCTAAACTTCACAGTACTATATATATACTCGGGCCGGAGTCGTTTCTCTATTGGCTGCTGCATTAATGTGAAGCCACTCCCTTTCTGACTGGACTGCACGTGTTTGGACTAGACAAAAGTGAAGTGTTTATTTATTGGCTCAGAGTTACCCAGGGCGTGTCAAACAAAGTATGGTCCAATGACAAACTAATCACAAAGATACATGTGTTTGAAGTGAATTCTGCAGGTCTCTGCTCATTAAGTATACGTACAGGCAATATTTAATCTGAAAATGATAAAAAAAATAATTGCGGACAACTTTTCCCAATATATTGGTTGAAAATCGATGCCACAAGGTCCAAAATGCAACTCCATCTTGTCACCACACTGCAAAACGAACTCAATATTTTTTAGTAAAATCTTTTGCAAGTAGGTTAACTAATTATTACGAGCTTCCTTTCAAACAATAACGCATATTAATTTCGTAAAAACAGTATGTTCAAAATTCTATATAATTTTGGCAATATTTTACACTGGTAAATTGAAACGGACATTGTGCAATGAAATACAGCTTTTAGTACAATTGTTTGTATAATTTAACCTTAAATTTGTACCGTTTATTAATTTTCATAACAGTCTTCAAGACATCAAATGAAAACGGTGTTTCCTTTATATTTTTATTTACCTTTAAGATTTTATTACATAACGACTTTTTTAAGCTCATATTCGTGTTCATAACTTTACAAGAAACTAAACGTCACTCCAGAAAAATGAAACTTCATACTTCCCCTGGTGCTGAAACAATGTATGCACATTAGTAGGTCCACACAAATACGCGAAAATGTTTTATTCAAAACAAAATAAACCGCAGCCAGAGAAAAACACTAGAGAAATGTAAGGTTTGCAAAATACTGTCGGACTGACGCCCAATGAGATATTAGTCGCTCGAACCACGTTATGTAACGTTCGAGTGAATATTTGACTGCAGAGTGATCACTCAGCAAATGACGAGAGGATTCGTGTAATAATCGCAGGTCATCACGAACTTTATCCCAGAAGATCGTAAGTAATCCAATGATAAACCAGCTATTGACATACAGCGGATTATGCCGCCAGCACTCACGTGTTGAGGAATGTTATCTCGGCAAGATGTCAAGTACGTACATACTAAAGATTATAGCCTTGTCGAAGCCACTCTGGCTTTACACTGTTGCAAAACATCCATCATTTTATGGAAGAGTGAGTGCTTGTGAAATATTCTCCTCGACCCTTTGTAAATCACGGACACGCTGTCGCTTTTCCGATAACGGACTTTCTCCAAAATTGACAGAATTTTACGTGAGTCCACCAAACCTCTCCGTAAACATTTTTTTTTTTTTCTGTTCTTTCCAGAAAAAAAAAAAACTCGACATACGTTACTTGCATATTTCACTGTGTATAAAAAATGAATATAAAGAGTTAAAATATCTGCTCTGGAGCGAGATTTGAACACGAATAAGCAGTCTCGAAGTGTGCGATTCCTACCACTCAACTACGACATTCACGTTCCGAAGACGTGTGTAAATAATTATTTGTATAGGCTGTTCACGGTAAATTGAGCACTTTTGAGGCCTTAGTTTTTTTTTCGTATCCACCAATTTTATTACTTCCACCAATTTTTTAAATGTATATTACTATGTAGTTAATAAACACAGTGTATATATTTCACCGGACTCGAAAGTGAACGTATGAGGCTACAATGAAATGTTTTTATTGACTACAATTCCAAATGAGCGGGCTTCCAAAATGGCTCACTTTACCGTGAATAGCCTATATAAATGTGTCATACGTTTTCAGTTCCTATTAAAGTTATGTATTGCTTACGGTTACAGATGCCTGGATACTTTCTGACGTTTCAATGTGAGTGAAGAGGTTTGGACGTCTCTTAACATCGAGGTCTAGAGAGCCGATGAGGGTGATTGAGGTGAGCACGGAGCAGCTCCGGAATGAAAGGGCCAGGTAAACGGGAGAACCCCGAGAAGGCCAGTCGATCAATGGTATCGTCTGGCACGATGCCCCCATGCGAAGATCTGGAGTGACCCGGCCGGGTATTGAACCCGGATCGCCTTGGTGGGAGGCGAGCAGGTTAACCGCTCAACCACCTTCCCCCCGTTATGTTTGAAGGAATATGTTTTAGTGACGTGGGTACCCTAACTCCATCAAAAACGATTATTTTGTTGTTCTCACACAATGAGAGAGTCGTGTGCTCCGAAATATAGTAGTAGCGTATATACACAATCTGGCGTATTTTGATTACAGAGATGTGTGAGAACCGGAACATTTACACCAAAAAATAATAATTTTGTTAAGAACCGAGATGTAATATTTGAATTCAATTATCAATTAACCACACTGCCAGTTGAAAGTCTCGACCAAAAATATTGCGTTCAACCACGACTATATCGTTATATATAATTTGATAGCTTTTTGTGACTGAAAGGCAGGAGAACTATGAAGTCTATTGTCCATGTACTTTAAGTTGACAAATTTCTCACGAGACAAAGAATTTTTATTTCAACAGAATTATCTATACTATTAATAAAATCATTCGTTTTGTCTTGTTTTTGGTCGGTTTAGTTTTGCTTTCAGAAAAACCTATAGAATAAATATTAATGAAATTTTCACTGTAAGGTAGGTCTTACGGCAGGTTACATACAGAGGTCCAGTATTATGTCGTCATACAACGTCAGCAATTAAGTTAGTAGTATAATTTGGAGAAGGCAGCAATAAGGGCTGGGGGTCCGAGCCGGAGCCGACATAATGCTGTTATTCCGGTCACCCGACTGCCATCTTGGATCCAGGTGACCTTGACCATGTGCCCGTTACCTTGAATGACTTTGAACCTAAAGAATCAAAAAAAAAATTGCGGAAAACTAATAAGATCAAACAAAACTTATTTAAAAAATTTAAAATTTTAAAAAATTTAGATTTTATTTTTAGGAAATTATTTACGGCCAGTGTCCATCTCGTCAGCAATGGCAAATTTCAATGGCCTTGACCTTGACCTTCAGCCTTGACCATGGATAACCTTGAAACCAAAAATTCTAAATATCCCAAAATATTTCCAAAAAAAACCCACACGATTGTTTCCCTACAAACACACATTTATTTCAATTGCATCTGAAAGTAAGCGCAAAGAGGAATTCAGTGATACAGCATATTCGATAGGAAGTAACACAGAAACGTCAAGGAATAATATGCAAATATGACTGAGTCAGGTGGGCCGGTAGTATGGGGCAGGGGACTTGTACTCACAGCTGTAAACAAGCAACACGGGCCGTGGCTCATCCTGGCGGGACCGCTTCCTTATAGCAGCGCAGCACCAGTCCCCATGATATGCTATGGTAAGTTGTATTGCAGAGTGTGGCTGTACATGCGCAATGAAGTTCACGAATGAGGAAAAAATTGGCGCTCTTCTTAATACGGTGAGTGTGGCAGAAATGCCAAGCAAGCCGTCCAAATGTACGGTGAAAGGTGTCCTAATCGGACTCCCATCTCACGGCAAACGATACTATGAATTAGCACACGCCTCTTGTAACAAGCTGATTGGAATTCCACATCGCGAGTGCAACGATAAACTGCTACGGGCGAGACGCATCAACACGATGTGTTGGCACGTGTCGACGCAAACACCCACATACTGTAAAGCCGCCCGTACACTAGCGAATGTGCTTGCCGTACATGCTCGACGAGCATGTTCGATTCTCGATTGTCGACACACCACACATGCATGCTCGTCAGTCGACGACAGAGATGGCTGCAAGTAGCATCGCATCGCTTGGTGGATTTGTGTGTTTGGATGATGAACCAATACCTAAAAGAAAGCGAAGAATGTGGACAAAACAGTGGCTTCAGGAAAGAAATAGCTTTAGCGACGTGCGACTTCGAAGAGAGCTGCAAGCAGCGAACCAACAGATTTGCATAATTATTTGAGAATGATTAAGGCTACATTGCTAAATCATGTTAGGGGAATAATATACAAAAATAACACGAAGCTAAGAGAAGCAATAAGTGAAGAAGAATGACTGATTACCACCCTGCGATTTCTAGCTGCTGGCAGAAGCTATGAGGATTTAAAGTTCAGCTGTGCTATTTCGCCCCATCAGCTAGGAAGAATAATTCCAGAAACCTGCTTCGCCATATTTGAAGCACTAAAAACGGAATTCTTAAAGGTAAGAATTTTAATTGTGAGAGGTTATGATATCAATAAATTAAAGTTAAATATTTCAAAGTATTTATGTGTCTGTATTCAAATAAATTGTTATCACTATTAAAATGCTTAAATAATACATTATAAATTGTTGCATCTAAGTTGGTTTTGAAAGAGCCATTGTATGCTTAATAAGAGCAATTTTAGTTTGGTATTTGTATATTACTTCAGTAATAGATAGTCGTTAACATCCGTGTCTACATTAATCTCACATATGACGTCTTTATCATTACCTTCAATATGGGCATTGTTGAGTCCGGCGCGTGTAGCACCAGCGACCGTGGGAAGTGAATGTGTGGTGTGGAATCGTTGGAGACTGCTTCATAGGGCCATGCTTCATTGGAGACTGCTTCATAGGGCCATACTTCATTGGAGACTGCTTCATAGGGCCATACTTCATTGGAGACTGCTTCATAGGGCCATACTTCATTGGAGACTGCTTCATAGGGCCATACTTCATTGGAGACTGCTTCATAGGGCCATACTTCATTGGAGACTGCTTCATAGGGCCATACTTCATATACTTCATTGGAGACTGCTTCATAGGGCCATACTTCATTGGAGACTGCTTCATAGGGCCATACTTCATTGGAGACTGCTTCGTAGGGCCATACTTCATTGGAGACTGCTTCATAGGGCCATGCTTCATTGGAGACTGCTTCATAGGGCCATACTTCATTGGAGACTGCTTCATAGGGCCATACTTCATTGAAAGGACAATTACCGGACCTACATACACCCCATTTCTTCAGAGAGACCCCACAGGCACTTATGACATACCGCTCGGTATACGTCTTGGTATGTGGTTTCAGCATGATGGAGGTCCTGTGCATTTTCTTCGGTGGCGAGGCAAGTGTTAAATGAAACGTTCCCAAACCGGTAGCTAGGGCGTGGTGGTGTTGTAAGATGGCTAACTCGTTCCCTAACCTCACACTTCTCGATGTTTTCCTGTGGGGGAACACTAATATATAGGTTGTACAGCACGGTTTCTACGACGCCAGAAGACATGCAGGAACATATTGTGACAGCTGGCGGAGCTATTACTAGAGACCTGCAAAATTCGCGTTATTATTTAGGGACACGTTTAACTTTAAACACGTTTACCTTTGCAATTCGTTTGACATTGTACCATACTTTATTTAACAAGCCCTGGGTAGCTCTGCGCCAATAAATGAACATTTTACAATTGTGTAGTCCAATCACGTGAAATTCAGTCAGGAAGGGAGTGACTTCATAACTATGCAACAACCAATGGATGTATGACGCCGCTCTAGTATATAGAGTAATGTGAATTTCAACGTGTTGCCAAATAATAACGCGAATTTTGCAGGTCCCTAGTTATTACGCCAGAAACACTCCAGGTCGCGTGTCGCTTGCTACATGTGTGTTTACAGATGTGTATTGCTGTCGATGGTAAACACATTGAGCACATGCTGTGAAAATACCTAGTGTGTAGCGTTTAAACAATAACTGTGCTCTCTTGTACTATGCATGCCGATGCGATTGCACTTCTCCTTAAGTTGGTTTGTTCTATTTTTGTTGTGCATCTGTGAGCACTCGTTACTCACAAATCTCCTGAATTATGTTGGTATCTGAATAAAGTGTAATGTACTGATATCAGACTTGCACTCGCATTGCCCGTCTTCCCTCCGCTGTGGTGCTCCTCTTTGTCCAATATCTCATTCCGTGCTCCTTGCCCCATAGGAAGCAATCCCTCCAAGATGAGCCACGGCGCGTGTCGCTTGCTTACAGCTGTGAGTACAGGTCCCCTGCCCCATGCTACCGGCCCACTTAACTTAATCATATTTGCACATTATTTCTTGGCGTTTCTGTGTCACGTTAAATTTCATGAGCTATATCACTCAATTCCTCTTTGCACGTGCTTTCGGAAGCCGTTGAAATAAACTCATATTGTCAGGGAAAAAATTATGGTACATGTGGTTTACTTATTTCTCTCCATACACGTGTTACGAATAGTCACTTAACAGGAAATTACTTGCCTCCATACGTAATTTCATTTGGCGAAAACCGCATCTCGTGATCTGCAACTATTCCGGAAATATTGTCGGTGTCTACGTTAGTTGGACTTTATATATATATATATATATATATATATATATATATATATATATATATATATATATATATATATATATATATATATATATATATATATATATATATATATATATATATATATATATATATATATATATATATATATATATGCGTGTGTGTGTATATATATGAGATGTTTTAAACTTTATGCATGCAGAATCCCTACGTAGATCCCTTAACTATGAACAGGTCCGTTCCGTAAAGTTTGGGGCTAAACGATCTGAACGGCGACATCATAGAGATTGTGAGAAAAAAAACGATTTGCCGGTCCCAGACCTTCCAGATGAACCATTGTGTAATCTGATGATGACCTTTTCTGTTTGCAAAACAGCTCTCGCCTGTTTCCCAAACGGACGAATGTATTTAGCGCGAGGGTGATACCACAAGTTCACTAATAGAGATAACTCGAGTTTACCACGTCTGACATTTCAGTTTCCTACTAGGCTACGGCGACACAAATATACTGATCGTTTTTTATGAGTGTGGATTACTTTTATCATCGTCACGAAAACTACACTTTTAGCTACGTAATTTTATTGACAGAAACGTAACCGATACGTTGTCTATTTGAATGCGGTACTTAAAAACAGATTTTCATCGAACAAATGTCTGGCCAACAAAACACGTAAGGAATCTTAGGATCGGCTGAGAAGTGGGTGCCCAGCTAAATATGAAAACATTGCGAAAGCAGGGCAATCGTTGAAAGAAAGCAGTTCCGAAAGTTCGTGGACTGAGATCGCTCAAATCTTCAAGTCCCAAGTCAGTATAGGAGGTTTGGCGCTCGTTTCATTTCCGGAACAGCTAAGTTCACACTGTCCAGACAGTTTCACTAGCTTCTCAAACACGTGGTCGACGAACACGCATTGTCGGTGCAGTGTTGCCAGTCCACGAAGTTTCAACCAAAACTGCCCTCGTACGTTTATGTATTAACAATTGTCTCAAATACTTCTTTCTCGCTGTTAGGATGGTCCAGAGTGACTTTTTCTCCTATTAATTACTACTTAAGTTATACCACAGGGTCCGGCCCCATGCTAGCGGCATGGAACCAAATTCTAGGGATAATGGGTACTTTATGTTCGATTAAATTAAGTTAGGTTACTGTAAGTAAACTTAACATCATTCCTGTAGTGAAGCTAGTCAGTATCTACGAATTTTCGCTGGAGAGTTTCGACGTCGCGTTTCATTTCGCAACACTTTCGCTCGACTTCACTCTTGTCCTTACATTATTTTAAATAGTCGCGATTTTCTTTTGGCGTCTACCTGCGAATCACAGAATTCGAGTTTCTCGAAGTTACCTGACTCCGACTGCCGTAATCTAGTAGTATGAAGGAATGAAAAAATGAATCGATACTCGTGATGCTACCTCAAATGCGACAAATCGTGTTCATTGTATGGCAATGTGATTTAGAGCTGCAATTAACTTACTCTCAAAGGAACATATAGTCTATTTGCAGTTTCTTCACACTTTTTGAAACTAACCTTTGAAAACTAACCCTGTGTATGACGTGTTAGGTTATTTCTTACATATACAATTTATCACAAGCATTTTATACTTCTGTTAACGTAAAAATGCATAATTTTGGATAATTTAAACTTTTATTTATAACTTATCGATAAATTATATTTAGCGATAGGAACTTTTCGCGAGTTCATTTCAGGACAAGATAGACGTCAAACACGTGTACACGGAAGTTGACTTTGCAATTGGATCGCGAGTGTATTAGACACGCCCTGGACGACTCTGAGCCAATAGCAGGCTCGCAAGGAAACAAGTTGTGAGTGTCATACTGACAGGTGTGAAGTAACACTGGCTACTCTATGGGGCAGCAGCCAATGAACAAACATCTGAGGCTCGAGTATACGCATGACTGTGAAGTCTAGCCTACAGGTCATTGAACTCGAGAATCTTCCTATCCATAATTATATTATTACATTTATAATTTAAAAAATGAAAACAGTGAGAATACAGGTGTGTTGTTAAACCATTCAGACCCAGTGTGCACAACTGTGTACATTACGCAAGTGTAAATAATTTTTTGTTTGTACTATACACTGTGAAGCTCAATGACCAATGATCTTACCCGTGGGTAAACGATTCGCAAACATCCTGCTGGTCTAGGCCATAATTGGTTTATATTACTGTGGTCGAACATATGGCCTAAATCTTATTGGCTATGACAACGGAACAGGTGTTGTGTCAACTGAACTACAGCACGCACCATTATTTTTTTTTATTGCAACACCTGACATAGTATATTAACGTGGGTCTAAAAGAGCTACTGCCTTTTAGGAAATAGTTCTTGTGCGAAATATCATTGAACTGAGTGCGCACGATCGTGGTGTGTAGTACTTTTGATGTAATATTCGAGACTTGGCTAAGATTTGTTTGCCTGAGGCGGAGGAATAACCTGGAAGTAGAACTTTAGCAGGGCTTCAGAAAAGTTGGAAGTAACTGTGTATGGACTATAACACTGATATTTAAAAACAATCCCACATATAGTAAGCCTTCTAGGATTACAGAAATTACTTAGAATAAAAATAGAACTGAAGACACTGTAAGGAGGAAAATCAGTGGCCCTATTTATTGTTTCCTCCTTACAGTGTCTTCAATTCTATTTTTATTCTAAGTAGTTTTAACGCACTTCTTTCTTTATTAAAATATATATTTTCTGCAAATCACTACACACACCCACAACCACACACACACACACATACACACACCTCTGCTGTTCTCATACATCCATTGGCTACTGGTGTCGTTTCCACATTTGACCGAGCCACTCAGGATTCCGTAACTCCGACACGGACCAGAACATGTTTCTGCAAATCACTACACACACCCACATACACACACCTCTGCTGTTCTCATACATCCATTGGCTGCTGGTGTCGTTTCCACATTTGACCGAGCCACTCAGGATTCCGTAACTCCGACACGGACCAGAACATGTTTCTGCAAATCACTACACACACCCACATACACACACCTCTGCTGTTCTCATACATCCATTGGCTGCTGGTGTCGTTTCCACATTTGACCGAGCCACTCAGGATTCCGTAACTCCGACACGGATCAGAACATGTTTCAGCAAATCACTACACACACCCACATACACACACCTCTGCTGTTCTCATACATCCATTGGCTGCTGGTGTCGTTTCCACATTTGACCGAGCCACTCAGGATTCCGTAACTCCGACACGGACCAGAACATGTTTCAGCAAATCACTACACACACCCACATACACACACTCTGCTGTTCTCATACATCCATTGGCTGCTGGTGTCGTTTCCACATTTGACCGAGCCACTCAGGATTCCGTAACTCCGACACGGACCAGAACATGTTTCAGCAAATCACTACACACACCCACATACACACACCTCTGCTGTTCTCATACATCCATTGGCTGCTGGTGTCGTTTCCACATTTGGACCGAGCCACTCAGGATTCCGTAACTCCGACACGGACCAGAACATGTTTCTGCAAATCACTCACCACACCCACATACACACAACCCTCTGCTGTTCTCATACATCCATTGGCTGCTGGTGTCGTTTCCACATTTGACCGAGCCACTCAGGATTCCGTAACTCCGACACGGACCAGAACATGTTTCAGCAAATCACTACACACACCCACATACACACACCTCTGCTGTTCTCATACATCCATTGGCTGCTGGTGTCGTTTCCACATTTGACCGAGCCACTCAGGATTCCGTAACTCCGACACGGACCAGAACATGTTTCGCAAATCACTACACACACCCACATACACCACACTCTGTTTCTCATACATCCATTGGCTGCTGGTGTCGTTTCCACATTTGACCGAGCCACTCAGGATTCCGTAATCCGACACGGACAGAACTGTTTTGCAAATCACTACACACACCCACATACACACACCTCTGCTGTTCTCATACATCCATTGGCTGCTGGTGTCGTTTCCACATTTGCGAGCTCAGGTCCGTACCGACACGGACGAATGTCAATCACAAACACCCAACAACACTCTGTGTCTCAAATCCTGGTCTGTTGCAGACGAGCACTCGGATTCCGTAACTCCGACCGGCCAGAATGTTTCAAATCTAAACCCCATAACACACCCCGTTCTAATCCATGTGGGTGTGTTTCCAATTTGACGAGCATCAATTCCGAACCGACGGACCAGACATTTCGCAAATTACTACACACACATACCCCACTGCTGTTCTCAACATCCATTGGCTGCTGGTGTCGTTTCACATTTGACCGAGCATGGTTCCGTAACTCCGACACGGACCGAACATGTTTCGCAATCCTACAACACCCACATCACCACCTTGCGTTCCTCATCATCCATTGGCTGCTGGTCGTTCATTTCCGACATCGACCGAGCCACTCAGGATTCCGTAACTCCGACACGGACAGAACATGTTTCAGCAAATCACTACACACACCCACATACACACACCTCTGCTGTTTCATACATCCATTGGCTGCTGGTGTCGTTTCCACATTTGACCGAGCCACTCAGGATTCCGTAACTCCGACACGGACCAGAACATGTTTCGCAAATCACTACACACCCCACATACACACACCTCTGCTGTTCTCATACATCCATTGGCTGCTGGTGTCGTTTCCACATTTGACCGAGCAACTCAGGATTCCGTACTCCGACACGGACCAGAACATGTTTCGCAAATCACTACACACACCACATACACACACCTCTGCTGTTCTCATACATCCATTGGCTGCTGGTGTCGTTTCCACATTTGACCGAGCCACTCAGGATTCCGTAACTCCGACACGGACCAGAACATGTTTCAGCAAATCACTACACACACCCACAACACCACCTCTGCTGTTCTCATACATCCATTGGCTGCTGGTGTCGTTTCCACATTTGACCGAGCCACTCAGGATTCCGTAACTCCGACACGGACCAGAACATGTTTCAGCAAATCACTACACACACCCACATACACACACCTCTGCTGTTCTCATACATCCATTGGCTGCTGGTGTCGTTTCCACATTTGACCGAGCCACTCAGGATTCCGTAACTCCGACACGGACCAGAACATGTTTCGCAAATCACTACACACACCCACATACACACACCTCTGCTGTTCTCATACATCCATTGGCTGCTGGTGTCGTTTCCACATTTGACCGAGCCACTCAGGATTCCGTAACTCCGACACGGACCAGAACATGTTTCTGCAAATCACTACACACACCCACATACACACACCTCTGCTGTTCTCATACATCCATTGGCTGCTGGTGTCGTTTCCACATTTGACCGAGCCACTCAGGATTCCGTAACTCCGACACGGACCAGAACATGTTTCAGCAAATCACTACACACACCCACATACACACACACCTCTGCTGTTCTCATACATCCATTGGCTGCTGGTGTCGTTTCCACATTTGACCGAGCCACTCAGGATTCCGTAACTCCGACACGGACCAGAACATGTTTCAGCAAATCACTACACACACCCACATACACACACCTCTGCTGTTCTCATACATCCATTTCTGCTGGTGTCGTTTCCACATTTGACCGAGCCACTCAGGATTCCGTAACTCCGACACGGACCAGAACATGTTTCAGCAAATCACTACACACACCCACATACACACACTCTGCTGTTCTCATACATCCATTTGGCTGCTGGTGTCGTTTCCACATTTGACCGAGCCACTCAGGATTCCGTAACTCCGACACGGACCAGAACATGTTTCAGCAAATCAATACACACACCCACATACACACACCTCTGCTGTTCTCATACATCCATTGGCTGCTGGTGTCGTTTCCACATTTGACCGGAGCCACTCAGGATTCCGTAACTCCGACACGGACCAGAACATGTTTCTGCAAATTACTACACACACCCACATACACACACCTCTGCTGTTCTCATACATCCATTGGCTGCTGGTGTCGTTTCCACATTTGACCGAGCCACTCAGGATTCCGTAACTCCGACACGGACCAGAACATGTTTCAGCAAATTACTACACACACACCCACATACACACACCTCTGCTGTTTCTCATACATCCATTGGCTGCTGGTGTCGTTTCCACATTTGACCGAGCCACTCAGGATTCCGTAACTCCGACACGGACCAGAACATGTTTCAGCAAATTACTACACACACCCACATACACACACCTCTGCTGTTCTCATACATCCATTGGCTGCTGGTGTCGTTTCCACATTTGACCGAGCCACTCAGGATTCCGTAACTCCGACACGGGCCAGAACATGTTTCAGCAAATCAAAATAGCTGGGCGACTCCGCAGTGCTTCGAACTGTATCTTGACACGAAATCTTTTCGCGGAATATCATTACCCTAAACATAACGAAAATTATCTGTTACTGGATACAGAGTGTATAAACGTGTGTAAAGTGGTTAATATGTTAAGTTTACTTACAGGAACCTAACTTAATTTAATCGAACATAAAGTACCCATTATCCCTAGAATTTGGTTCCATGCCGCTAGCATGGGGCTGGACCCTGTGGTATAACTTAAATAGTAATTAATAGGAGAAAAAGTCACTCTGGACCATCCTAACAGCGAGAAAGAAGTATTCGAGACAATTGTTAATACATAAACGTACGAGGGCAGTTTTGATTGAAACTTCGTGGACTGGCAACACTGCACCGACAATGCGTGTTCGTCGACCACGTGTTTGAGAAGCTAGTGAAACTGTCTGGACCGTGTGAACTTAGCTGTTCCGGAAATGAAACGAGCCCCAAACCTCCTATACTGACTTGGACTTGAAGATTTGAGCGATCTCAGTCCACGAACTTTCGAAACAGCTTTCTTTCAACGATTGCCCTGCTTTCGCAATGTTTTCATCGTTCACATATTCAGCTGGGCACCCACTTCTCAGCTGATCCTAAGCGTTCCATTCATCTTCCTTGAAGTGTTTTCACCTCTCGAATACAAGGAATTGCCCATTTCTTCTTCACCGTACGCTATTTTGTTCATCTCGAACGTTTCTTGGCCACTTTTACGTAACTTGACACAGTGTCCATTAGTGGTCCTTGACCTGGTTATTAATGGTATGTATTTTTCATCCGACATTGTAATGTACACTGTATTTAATTTTTTACACCGAAAAAAAAATTGATAACTAATCTTTGGCTTTAATCACATATAAAAAGCAAGCCGAAAGTATGGAGCCAGCAAAATTCTCGCTATTTTCTAGCATCAAACTAGAATTCACCGTCGTATATATATATATATTCGAGTCGGTGCGGTTTGTTTGTTGGTTTCTGCAATAGCGAGGGCCCAATTTCCCTTTTGACTTGATAGGACGTAACTGGACCAGGATTTCGTTACTGGTTTGCTATTGGTCCAAACCCGTACAGACGGTGCCCAAACAAACTATAGTTCAATTACAAACGCAATACAAACTATAGTTCAATTACAAACGCAATACAAAAGCACGAGTGTTTAAAATATTGTCTGTCCTGAATTAATAAAGCAAATTTGGCACTTCCCTTGCCATAGGATATCCTCACTGGCAACTGCCATACAATCACTTCCATAGACTCAGAACAGTGTTGGCAGTTCACGAATTTTCGGGACAAACCTCGTACAAATTTACGTATTCGTTGGATTCATTGTTATAGGCTGTTCACGGTAAAGTGAGAACCTTCGAGGTCCTAGTTACTTTTTTTATTTCAGCCATTATTTATTCTTTAACAACATTTAAAAAACAATATTTTCGTTTAAGTAATAAGCACAGTGTGTAGATTCTATCACACTCGGAAGTTAACGTATAGGGATAAAATAAAATAAATTTATTTACTATTATTCCAAATTAGAAGGCTTTCAAAAGTGCTCACCTTACCGTGAACAGCCTATACCACATACGCACTGTGGCCTATCTGTAGAGAAACCGGAATTCCGCGAAAATATATCCTC
Source organism: Dryococelus australis (assembly GCA_029891345.1). NCBI lineage: Eukaryota > Metazoa > Arthropoda > Insecta > Phasmatodea > Phasmatidae > Dryococelus > Dryococelus australis. Next base: position 190,965,615 of record CM056998.1, on the reverse strand, counting down.
ACATACTAGATTTCAATTTATTACGAGTATACCAGCAGTTTTATTTTCCCTATTGGCGGCGTGTCTTTCAGAAAATATATTGTCATACTCGACTGGCCAATCAGAGTTATGTAACTCCAATACTGTACTATGTGATTTGCGTGCACAGGCGCCTAAGACGTGTTACACGGTAACCATCCGATCACGAAAGTGGAGCTGAGCTAAAGTGTTGTGAAGGATAACCGGTCGTGAAATAGGGTGCCCCTACCAGTCTATAAATTTGTAAAAGAGAATATGAAATATCTCTGAATTATATATGCATACGTGCATACGCGAGATCTATTTCGCTCATAAATCCTATCCTTTCCTCTCCTCCGACCTTTCCTTTCCTCTTTCCTTCCCTCCTTAATTTCCCGTCCTCCATCCTTTCGTCTCTACCTTTCTTTTATCTCCTCCTTCCTTTCCTTTCTTGTCCTCCTACATAACCTTTCCTCTTTTCCTGTCTCCTTCGAAACTTGCCATGTACTTCGCACGAGTGTGTGTTTCGTGGTTTTAGGTCACCAATCAACAGACTGAGTTTGTGGCTGTTCGACCGGACACGAACATGTTGTTCGCTCTGTCCGGTGCTCGGAAATGAGCTGTGAAGCACCGCGAGAAAACAATGCACCAGTCACCGTGTCCACAACTATGCGGACACGTTGCAAATGAATGAGAGTTATGACCGGAACTGTACACAGCAGGGCTCCAGTGCCCTGCCTTCCCTGTGGCAGTTCTTATTTGTGAACTTGACTACACTTATTTGGCATTAATTGTTAATATCATTGTTAGGGATAGGAAAATTTCGCGAGTTCAATGACCAGTAGGCTAGACTCCATAATCCTGTGTATACTCAAGCCTCAGTTGTTAGATCACTGGCTGCTGCCTCAGACAGTAGACAGTGTTACTGCACACCTGGCAGTATGGCACTGGCTACTTGTTTCCTTACAAGTCCGCTATTGGCTCAGAGTCGTCCAGGGCGTGTCTAATAAACTACGATCCAACTGCAAACTGAACATCAGTGTACACGTGTTTGACGTCTACCTTGTCCTGAAATGAACTCGCGAGATTTTTCTATCCCTAGCCATTATCATCGAATAAGCACCACGTTATTTATTGGCCGAAGAAAAAGTTCTTAATAAAATATAGTTTATACCAAAAAAATTACATGATTGCAATACTTCAACTCAGAAATTAGTATGTGACCGGACGGGTTAAGAATACAAAGAATAGACAGCCACCTATACAGCAGAATTCAGTCGTACGCGCCAGCAAAATGGCGTTGCTGGCAAGCAAACGTTGTAATTCCGTTCCCCGTGCAGTGCCAGGTAACCTACCTGACAGCCTGCAGCACGACCAATAGGGAACATTTCACAGCTCGCCCCCAGCCAATCAGACACAAGGCACGTTCCAGAGCCTCGCGCTGCCAATCACAGCCTGGGTACGCCGCATAAAAGCTACCGTCACGACGTTTGCTCTGTGACGAGAACGTGGATCTACTGGCTGCAGTTCCGAACGAGCCAGGCTCAATGCAAGGTGTTCTTAATAATATGTCGAAATATAAAACCACAGCATCTATGGACTAGTGTAGACAACAAATCGTAGTGATAAATTTTTTGATAGGTTATCTAGTAATGATGCGTATACGTCGTTAAATTTGCAATCATAGTGGGAGGCAATCCAGAACATCTGATAGTAACAAAATCGAAGGATACAGTTTGGCATTGCAGCTCCGAATCTATCAACTACATTCAAAATTCAATTATACTACTCGATTGCGAAAGGATCAAAGAATATGTTACGTTGAGTGAGGACTGCGAAGCATCGTACGCAGGGCGAGAGGGGGGAGGGGCCCGCAATTTTGAGTTCGATTCGCCGCGTCTCATACCTTACACGCAATATAACTTTTGACTAGGAATAGCTACGACACTCGTTTGAGTTTCAATCTTCGGCTCTCGTCAAGGTCAATCGATTGGGTGTATGGAAACATTTGTGTGACGTTGTTATGGCGAAATCGTATGCGTTTAGTGTAAAAAAAATTAAGAAAACTTAACACAAAGTCGACCTATACTCGTCAAAAAGCCAAGTCGAAATACAGAAATCGTATACGGTCGGTAAGAGCATCTCAATAACCCTTTGAGAATGGTATAAATTCCTTGCCGTCAGAAACCAGGTTGAAGTGAGTTGCCTATATTCTCCACTACAGCAATAACAGTTCCGTTGGTATCTGTATTTCCACTTACCATTGCCCTATTGGTCCTGGATACACCTGACACGCCCACTGTGCTCTGCAACGTTTATTATTGGCTGGCCGTCGGCCAATGAAGTCACGTCTCGGCCCTGCGCCTATTAAAGTGTCGCGAAAGATGTAACAGCTTTTACAATCCATTGTGTTCAGTTGAAGAATCATTAAAAATAACAGTTTTATTCTTAAGAGCTTGAATGTTGATCGATTGTTTTTTTTTTTTTTTTTTTTTTTCCCCTGTTTACAACAGAGTACTCCGAAACATTAAAGCTATAAATTTGTGGGTCTGGTGTTTAACAATAAAGAAGTTTCTATAAAAATGTAGCCCCAAATATGTACGCGCATACTTCTCAAATGGTTGATTGCTAAACCTCCATTTATGGTGTCCTACGTGTCGGCGCTCTCCACATGGCCCTCCAGTTCCGTTCGCCTTCGAGATATGCAACCAGTCCTACCCAGGTACGTAAAGTTGTGGACTCCCAGCGCTGTTTTGCTAACTTAAGGCCCTCACACAATTGAAAACTTGGCGGGAAAAGTTGGCTGTTTGCTAGGATTCAATGTACCGTACATTTGTCCGACTGTTTTCTTTCATTATTGGCTGTCATGCATGTACAAAGCTACTACCCCACTTCACTGGGCCAATGAGGTTTCTGATACTAGAAGGCAGAACGTTCATGATTGGTCTGCCAACAACATAGCCAAGTCAAACCCTTGGTCATCCAATCATAAAAGAATAAACTGGGTAGAGTGTTATATGTCAGCCCAAAAATTTTTCGTGATTTTCTGTCATCTCTAATCATAATACATAAGAATTATTTCTTAGAAAAGAAATAAAAATTTAAACATAACTTATTGCCTTCTACAAAAATAGAAGGAAGCTTATAATATGAAATATATAAAAGCAACATAATAAAAATAAAGATAACCTGAATAGCGAACTTACACGATTTATCTTTTTGTGTATGTTTTTAAAAATGTGTATATATATCAGGGTGTACACTTAAATTAAATTTGAGGCTTTCTACGTACCTTGTCTAACTGTAAGTGGAGTAGAGAGAATTTTGCGGGCTCTTAACATCGAGGTCTTGAGAGCTGATGAGGGTGAAGCGAAGCGAGTATGCAGAAGCGCCGGAATGCAAAAGCGGGGGAAAAGGGAAATCCCCGAGAAAACCCAGCAGCCACCCCGCGTGGAATCAAACACAGTTCACCTATGTTTGAAGCGAGTTTTCTAACCACTACACCACAACGGATCCCTGCTTATCTATAAGTAGGGACAGGAAAATTTCGCGAGTTCAATGACCCGTAGGCTAGACTCCATAATCCTGTGTATACTCAAGTCTCAGTAGTTAGATCACTGGCTGCTGCCTCAGAGAGTAGCCAGTGTTACTGCACACCTGGCAGTATGGGATTAACTACTTGTTTCCTTACAAGTCCGCTATTGGCTCAGAGTCGTCCAGGGCGTGTCTAATAAACTGCGATCCAATTGCAAACTCAATATCAGTGTACACGTGTTTGGCGTCCACCTTGTTCTGAAATGAACTCGCGGAATGTTCCTGTCCCTAAGTGAACCATAATTTCTGTGATGGAGTTCCCCAGTTCCAAGCAGCATATTCAAGTAGATAAATGGCTTTTCACCCCAGTAAACAGACTATAATAATTTAAAAGCTTCAGGTGTGATAATACGACACTGTACTGGACCAGAGAAGAGTTAAATAGCCAAAAATGCATTAAAGGATAATTTGTTGCGTATTTAACCGTCTATGAACAAATGTGTAGTTTTGTTGAATTGAAAACTGTTTAATATTTCGCATTGAAACTTGTGCCATGGCTAGAGGTAAGGATTTTTCGCGAAAAAATATGATTTCACGGTATACTTTAATATGATAAGTACCAAGCAGCAGTTCATCTGTCTCCTACGTGATTCATGAGCAGACAGTTAGCAAGTGTCAAAAAAGCAGTTCAACCAATCAACATAGGTAAACAACCTAACAGTGTTTTATAATACTGCTTGTTTTAAAAATATTTTCGCGAACCTTCACAACCTCTAGCCATGACTAGAGGCCCGAGAAATTCACGAGTTGAGTGACCTGTAGGGTAGAATTCGCAGTCACACAGATATAAACTGTTTATTGGTTGATTGTTTGTTGTAGTAAAAGGCGGTGGTTGGCAGCACAATTTATTGCATGTTTGTTATTGGCTCATTTATCTCCAGGAGGAGTCAGACAACACGCCGACCAGTTACAAAAGTAACATCAACGTACACGTGTGTCAATTCCAACTTGTCTGGAAATGAACCCTTGAAATTCTCTGGTCTCTAGCCATGACCGTGTGATGTATAGAGAACGCGAGCCATCCACCGCAGTATACGATTCCCAAGGACCAGCAGTGAAAGCTTTGACTTTAGCCACTAGAACCGTCGAAATCCACGTGGCTTGAACTAACAGAAAATACACTTTAGGCTGCTCACGGTAAAATGATTACTTTTGAAAGCCCTGCTTAAGATCTCCTTGTATACACGTAGTGTATTCTTCCGCTATTTGTAAAATTAACACTGCCATGGGCTTCATAATGTCATTCATACGTCGGTAAAGCGAAACGGTGGAATTATTATAAAAGTAAATAACTTAAAAATCTGCTAATTTTTTACACTTCGATGCATTAATAAAAACGGAAAGCGAAATAAATAATTTAATTTATAACAAATGGTTACCTGGTATTTTTTTATTCGACGTTAAGGTATGGTACTACTTTCCATCCATCGTTACCAGTTTTAATGGGTGCATGTCACTCAGTGTGCTCGTTAAAATATATGCAGTTGGGGACAGTGACTTTTTGCTAAGGTTCATTTCAAAAGTGCTCACTTTATCGTGAACAGCCTATGAACGACAATGCAGCACAGCTTTGCTTTTTCCGTGGGACAAATTGACCGTGTCGCCCTCTTGCGGCGTGGCGTGACAACGGCTTCATGCCCGCTTCAATGTGGATATTGAGTACAAGAAAATTTAATCTCGCATGTTGGCCTGACTGACCATAACGCTACCGAATATGTCGTATCGTCACACCGCACCGCTAGGATCGCCACTGTAGCTTTTCCCATGCACTTTAATGCTGCTGCTAAAGAGATATTGCGAGTTGAATTTTACAGTATTTACTAAAAGTTAGCATGCGGGTTTCCCTAAGCACATTCTTTGAACTCTGTGTGCACATTTCAACAAACCTAGTTTTAATGCGAGCAAGATTCAAGAACAATATTTTTATTTATGAAACCACGGGACATGTTGGACAACAAAAAGTTAACAAACACGAACGTTTCAGTTAGATCACGTTTGTATAACAGTTACTCTGACGATTCTCAAAACAGCGCTGGAAAACATCCGCGAAAGAAATGGAACTACTTTTCAAGAATAGCTGCCAATTTTTCTGAATGCACGACCATTTAACAGTAATGGGTGGAGACCTGAAAATTGGCGAATTCACTTAACTGCATGCTAGACTCTATAGTCTTATGTGCAACGACCTGCAGGTTATAATCTACAGTATTATGTACAAACATGCCTCTATCAACTGCTCCTCGGCTGCTTGCTGTACAGCCGGAGGCGATGTTTGAACCTAAGTTTTAATCCACTTTTGTTATTGGCTCAGGGTTGTTTTTGGGGGTATCAAGTAAAGCGTGGACCAATCACCAAATTATCACAAACACAAGAGTTTTGCATTATAGGTAGGGGCACCTGTTTTTTCGCGAAAATATTTAAGGACAAGTTGTGTTCCAACATACTTTTGTTCAGAACCACTTTGGTGATTTGATCATTTGAAGTGTTACGCGTCTGATCTGCGTGTCCACGAATCACGGACGGTCAGTATCGGAGAATCTTGTTTCCGATTGGCTCACTCGTGTAACATACTGTCTCCACACAGAGACAAGCGGCCAATGGTCAAGTGAATACTGCAAGTGGGCACATAGAATACTGAAGTCTAGCCTCCGCGTAAATATTTTCGCGAAAAACAGGTGGCCCTAATTATAGTTTTCCCTGATCAGAATCCGCGAATTGTTCAGGTCCCTGGAAAATGGCAGGGATTATATCCCCTCCCCCCTAACCCGTAGTTGGCCTTCCAGCGTGCCCAAATAACCGCGAGCGAACTGCGCCTATACTTAGGTGCACGGTTCAGTGGTAGTCGTTGATAACCGACCTTTCCCGGGCAGCAGGGCGTGTGGTGTTAACGCCCTTCCCTTTACAGCTCGCCCGCACGTCTGCCAGCTCACACGACAAACAATGCCTATTTCCACGGCAAGCCTGTCCTCCTGCGTCACTACCAACCTTGTTGCGGGGAGAGAAAAAAAAAAAAACTTTACCGAAAACCCGTGATGTGAGAAATAATGTGTAGAGAGCCCATCGTTAGGGACACCCGGTTTTCGTGAAAAATATCTCACGACCGGTTACATTTCGCAACCCTTAAACTCAGATGCGCGTTCGTGTTTGAGTGGATTCCGTGTTACGCGGCTTAGATGTCTGAGCGAGACTCGCGGTATTTGAGTTACCTGGTTTTGATTGGCCAGTCAAGAAGGAAAATGTCTTCTCACAGAGCAGCGCCGTTAGGAGTGTGATGGACCCACGCGTTTATTGTAAAATATGTTGTTTGCGTGGATACGCGCAGGCTATCTCGGCAAATAAATGTTCTCTAAATACGACTTTTTGACAGAAAAGATAATAAAAAACTATTATCTACGTCCATATTTTTTTAATTGTGTCATATTAAGTGTATTCTTGGAGAAAAAAATTCGTGAAAATGGCCAAATATCTCATCTTTAAAGCTTGCCTATGCAGTTTCCTTAAGCGGCAAGAGAAAAGTACAAAGATAAGGCCATAGTTTAATCTGTGAACTTTCATGGTGTGTAATATAATCTTACTGCTACAGATATAATTTACACATTAGAGCGTCACGACGGAAACACTGCACGTCTTGCAAGTAGGAGCGCTGAGGCGCTAGGCGTGCGTGTTAGTGTCGCCCGTATCGCTCCCTCGCTTCTTGACCTTGGACGCGTGGGTCCATCCCACTCTTAATTAGGTAGGGAAAACTGCTAGGACGCCCGTGTGGTATTGAAATATAGCACGTGCGGGAATTTTTTTCGCGAAATTCGGGTGTCTCTCTGCGTAATAAAATGACACCATACTAGACTTATCATACATGTAAATACTTGAGCAGCTCTCATACCCTGTTCAATTTGATCACGGAATACTAAATAGGGACGTGCAAATTTCGCGTTATTATTTCAGGACAAATTAGATTCCAAACTTGTATTTTCGTATTGTGTTGGCCATTGGATTAAATTTTGTTTGGGCACAACCTGGACGCCTTTGGACCAATATTAAACTAGTAACGAAAGGCTGTTCCAGTAACGTCCTATCAAGTCAAAAGGTCAAATTGGTCTGACTGCTGCAGAAACTAATAAACATATGACACCGACTCGAATGTGTATACGATGGTGAATTCTAGCTTGCTGCCAGAAAATAACGCGAATTTTGCAGGTCCCTATTAATTGAGACCCGAGTATTTCGTGGTTTCATTTCTAGACAAGTAGGAATTCACACACATGTACGTTCATGTTACTTTTATAATTGGTCGACGTGTTGTTTGACACATCCTGGAGATAAATGAGCCAATAACAAACATACAATAAATCGTGTGCCCAACCACCGCCTTTTATTACCACAACAATCAACCAATAAACAGTTGATATCTGTATGAGAGCATATAAGACTGCGAAGTCTAGCCTACAGGTTATTGAACTCGCGAATGTCTAGTAATATTGCGGAGGTGAAATACTTCTTATTCCGCGAACTCCAGCCTCTCAAGCAACCAATATGGCGTCGCGAGCCACCGACATGTCGGAGCACCGTCCGCCAATCAGTGCCTGGTTCCCCGATCGCCAGCCGTGCCCCCCGGCCAGCCAATGACAATCTCGCAGTAAGCAGCGGCAAATCAGAGACAAGAGCCGTTCCCAGAACTTCACAAGCAACCAATCAGTTACTGGGCACGTCCACTTCAAAGGAACCGACACGCCCACTTCGTCTCTGTGTATAGTCTGTTCACGGTAAAGTGAGCGCTATTGAGATCATCCTTTGAAAAATGACACTGCCTTTACCTGCATACTTTCCAACGGACACACTGACCTGCGTGCGCGCCGTAAAGTTGATAACGGTGGAGGAAAAAGTAGTTCCACGTCTTAACGTTCTATCAAAACTGTTAGGTATACTTTTGTGAATACTGCAATCATTTATTTTGCTGCGTGATTTTTTAATACACATAAGTGTGAAAATTAGATAGTTTGTAAAATATTTAATTTCACATATGGTGTAAGAATACACAATGTGTATAATCCATTCACGGTTACTTCACACTTTTCTGAAGCCCTGCTAAAGTTGTACTTCAAGGATATCCCTCCGTTTTGTGCAACCAAAGCTTGATTAATACTAGAAAATTACACCACAGGACAACGCGCCGAATTCGTGCGCACTCAGTTGCAATAATATTTTGTATGAGAACTATTTATTACTAGGCGCTACCAATACACATATTTTCTCACTGTTTTCATTCATATTTATTATAAATTAAATATTATCATTTATAAATAAGATATTCGTAAAACTTTTATTTAAATATAAACAAGGTACTTTTATGTTAACAAAGTTATAAAATACTTGTGATACATGGAATGTGTAGGAAATAACTAAATACGTCATACATGGGGTGGTTCTTTAAAGGCTCGATTCAAAAAGTGAGAAGAAACCGCGGATAAACTATATGCAAGAACATCTTCAGCAGGGCATTTAAAAGTGCTCAGTTTACCTTGAACAGACTGCCACTCGGCCAAACGAAATTAATGGGGCCACTGAATTTTAGCGAAAAAAAAATCCGAGCACAACACTTCGGCTATTGTCATACCTCAATTGATTGCTGGTGTCGTTTCCGCATATGACCAAGCCACTCAGGATTTCGTAATTCCGACACTGAACCTTCGTGTATAGTGCACCAACAGTCAACACTGACCAGAACTTTGCATTGTATCGTGTCTCGAAATATTTACACGAAATATCACTGCCCTAGAAATGAAGCTACCAGAGTTCTATATGTTTACTAATTGTGCAGAGCCCTTTCGTGTCTGATGAGCGGAGGTCCAATCACAAACATCAATATACTTTAATGGTACCCAGTCATACAACATATACTTTAATGGCACCCAGTCTGTCACTAAATCACTGCGCGAAAAAATGGGGTATAAGTAATAAACAGAGACATGTGTGTTTTCGCGAAAAGATTTCAAGCCCAGTTGTTCCTTAAAACACTTTTGTTCATATGCACTTTCATGGGTGGATGATTTAAAATGTTACGTGCCTCAGATGTCTGTTCGCAAATCGGTATTGGAATACTTTATTGCGATTGGCCCAGTCAAATTAAGAACATGTCTTCTCACTTAGGCACGCAGCCAATAACCAAAGGAAGTTGTGGTTGAGGACGTAGGATAATGAAGTCTAGCTTTGTCATAAATAATTTCGCGAAATACACCTGTCTCTAGTAATAAACTCAGGCTGAAAAAAAAAACGATATATCTTGTTGTCGAGTTTCGCATAGGGGCTTTTAACTACAGGTCCCCGAAATTCGCAAGTGCAATGATCTGTAGCCTAGACTTCGGAGACTTATATGTACTCTGATACAGATATCAACTGTTTATTGGTTGATTGTTGTGGTAGTAAAAGGCGGTGGTTGGGCGCACAATTTATTGCATGTTTGTTATTGGCTCATTTATCTCCAGGAGGTGTCAAACAACACGTCGACCAATTACAATCGTAACATGAACGTACAAGTGTGTGAATTCCAACTTGTCTAGAAATGAACCCGCGAAATTCTCGGGTCTCTACTTTTAACACACTGAGGTCTGCACACATTGGATGGCAATTAAGACAAATTAGAAGTGAGTCACCTATATCCACTACTGCAAGAACACAGATTCGGTTGGTGTCTGTGTTAGAACTCGCCATCGTCCTATTGGTACATACCAAACCGGACTCTGCCCTGTACTTTACAGCGTAGTCCCTTTCAGCGGCTATAAAAAAAAAGGGGAAATTCTGTCATTAGTACTATCATTGTTACTGCGATGTCGTTTTCTTATGAGGTCATGGTAAACACTAGCAGGACAAAAATCCATGCGATTTTTGTACTGAACCACAAATCAATTTTCTTATTAGCTTAGTTCGAGCTACCCTATGGGCAGCGATGACCGAACGGTTAACCTGCTCGCCTTCCACCAAGACGAGCCGGGTTCAATCCCCGGCCAGGTCAATCCGGATTTTCACATGTGGGAATCGTGCCGTTGATCGGCGGGTTTTATCGGGGATCTTCCGTTTCCGCCGCACTTCAATTCCGGCGCTGCTCCATACTCATCTCAATCATCGACTCTCAAGACCTCGCTGTTAAGAGCCTCCCAAACCTCTTCACTCACTCACTCGAGCAACGCTCGAGCGTTTTCTACAAAGTGTTAATCGTGAACAGCATCTCGTCGTAGAATCAATAAGCGGGTTGAAAGTAGCATGACACGAAGTGTGGTGGTTATCCTCCAATCAGAATATCGCAAACACCGTCACGTCCTGTGAGCGAAGTTCCCGTAATTGACATTCCGATAAGCGGGAATGTGAATGAGACCCGTGCCTCTGGGTATTCGCAGTGTCATGGATGAAAGTGTGGCGACCTCCTGCGAGGAGGAAAGGCTTGATATAAACGCTACAGCTCTGCGGTACACACTTGTCCGTTGAGGAAGGCACAAATATCTTGCCGTCAAAGACAAGGTTGAAGTGAGTTGTCTATATTCTCCACCACAGCAATAAGTTTCGTTGGTATCTGTATTTCCACTTACCATCGTCCTATTGGTCATGGGTACACCTAACACGCCTACTGTGCTCTGCAACATTTATTATTGGTTCGCCGTCGGCCAATGAAGTTACGTCTCGGCTCTGCACCAACAGGTTTTACGATTCATCGTGTTCATTTGTGAAATTATTTCAAATAACAGTTTTATTCTTAAGAGCTAAATTGTTGATAAATTGAATTTTTGTTACTTATTTCCGACAAAGTCCTGCAAAACATTAAAGGTATAAAATTGTGGGTTTTGTCTTCAACAGTAAAGGCACTTCCATATAAACGTAGCTCCGAACATATACGTGCATACTCCTCAAAGGGTTAAGTTCGCAGCATAAGCAGCTGCGTAACTTCTTTGTTTATAAGTACAGCTCCTCACTTCTTATTGGCGGGTGGTTGCTGTTGATGGGAGAGTAAAATTCCACGAACTGTAACAACGGCACGAGCAATAACATACCCATAAATGAAACTACAGTTACAATTCCAGAAGTAATTCTAACTGGAAACATTACTGTTACTTTTAGGGAGGCCGTAGGATGGAGCGGTGCTGTCATGAGGGGGTAGGGGGAGGTGGGAGTATTCCGAGAAGCCCCACCGGCAAGCAGCATCGCCCAGCGCGATTCCCATATCCGGGAGTGAGCCAGCGGGGTATCGAGCCCGGATCGCCGTGGTGGGAGGCTAGCGCCATAGCCACTGCGCAACCGCTGCCCCACCTTCAAGAAGTATATTCAATATAGTAGTTAATGGCCCATTTAGTTGCCTATGAATGCATGTTCCGTTCTAAATGATTGGATTTGAACAGTGGAATACTACTGAGTCAATGTGTACTTATTTTGCTGCCACTGATGTGTGAATGTGCGGAACTCACTTTCGATAAGTGACATGAAGCAGTAATAATAACTGTCAATCAGTGTACACCATTGGTGATTTTGTGGACTTTAATCACATAAATAATCATAGTCTTTAAGTGATTTCAGTTGATAGTTTTTTACTGTTTTTCAGTCGCATTCCCCTCGTTTGAAGCAGTCATTACATTTTACAACGTGTACAGAGGAGGATGCCGCCTGCTGTGTGTCTAGATTCCACCGGGGGATTTCGAGGGAAAGGGGGGGGGGGGGAGACCCAATATTGCGCCGCTTCCCTCACCAGAGTGATGTGCAAACACTACTCTGGTTAAGCCGGCACAAGATCATTCCAACACTCAAGAACAGTGCCCACGATTATACTAGTCTTTTCATCTCTGCCAATAAAGAATGATATCAAAACTTCTTTCTCCCGTGGCATTTATATTTGGCATGGCATTTAATGCGTGCAATAATTTTTAATTCTTTCCTGTCGGCTGGGATTTTTACGGTGTCAGTAACGGTTTTCCCCAGTCTCTTCTTGGTTGTATTTTTAGCTATAGTGAGCTGCAACCTGCCTAACAAGAGGACATAGTGGAAGAACCAGGCAGTCCCGTTAAGCCCCGAAAATGGACCCGAGTCCAGCTGTTACTGTAAAAGCGCCAAATAATACAATTTTGCTCTTGCCTTGAACACTGGTTTAAGCAGGGAAACAGTGGCCTGGTATAACTGTCGCTGAGAGTGACTGATATATTCTACCCTTCACACACCCCCAGCACCACAGCAAGTGTCACACTACTCCCAGATTTTTCCTAACATACCCTAATTCCAAGTGTTAGGTGTACGTTCGAGGTTGGCTCGGGTGCTAGTTGCGTCTCAGAGCGAACCCCTTACGCCTACAAGAGAAGGAAGACATTCAAGGAGACATGTATCGTAGCAGAGAGGGATTGGGCCGGCAATTTGGGGCCATGACTGCCTCCTTATGTATACCTATAACTAGGGATAGGAAAATTTCGGCGAGTTCATTGATTCGCAAGGTAGATTCCACAATCCTGTATATACCCAACCCTCAGTTGTTTGATCACTGGCTGCTGCCTCAGACAGTAGACAGTGTTACTCCACACCTAGCAGTATGGGATTCGCTACTTGTTTCCTTACAAGTCCGCTATTGGCTCAGAGTCGTCCAGGGCGTGTCTAATAAACTACGATCCAACTGCAAACTCAACTTCAGTGTACATGTGTTTGACGTCTACCTTGTCCTGAAATGAACTCGCGAAATGTTCCTATCCCTACCTATAGCTAAAACTACAACCGAGAAGAGAAAAACCTGTATAGACACCGTAAAAACCCAGTCGACAGAAAAGAATAAAAATTATTGCAGGCATTAAATAGAAGTTCTACAGGAAACAGAATGCGGGGAAACGTGCTCTTTATTAGTATAGATGAAGAACTACTACTGAGCCCTTTTCAAAGCCCTGCATAAGCTCTAATTGTGTACAAGTTGTGTATTTTTCCGCCTTATGTAAAATTAACATTACCATGGACCTCGTCACTTAATTCATGCGTCGGTTAAGTGAAACTGGGAAATTATTAGAAAAGTAAATATTGTAAAAACATGCTCATTTTTACACTTCGATGTATAAACAAAACAGGAAGCGAAATAAATAATTTGTGTTATCGCAAATGGTTACCTGGCACTTTTTAATCGATGTTAAGATGTGGAACTGCTTTTCCTACATCGTTGCCAACTTTACTGGGCACATGTCACTCTGTGCACCCGTTCAAATACATGCAGGTAGGAGCAGTGACTTTTTCTTGGGTTTATTTCGAAAGTGTTCACTTTATCATGAACAGCCTTTACTCTCCAGTGCAATATTGCTGTTATATAGCAGTTCTTTCTCGGAGTTTATATTTTTCCTCTATGGCAATACTTTCAGGGCGGTGGTGAAGGATATGAAACCTTGGACAGGTAGCCACTTCCTTTCCCCCCTCCTCTACCAGGCTTGTGACAGAGGACATTTGAATATCTTCAGTCCTTCTCTGTTGATCAAGTTTGTACTCAGCTGAACATATTGTTACTCATGGCAGGATTGTGACAATTTTAGAGAGCATTTGGTGGAATATTTCTGCATACAATTTTTCACTTTTGTTTTATAATTCGATTCACTTTTCTTCATCGGCCTATTTTTCTATTCGTAAACTGTTCATCCAAAACAGCAAGCATGTGCACACATGTATGTGTATGTATGTATATCTACTACACATGCATGTATAAAAAGGTACGTATACATAAGTCTGACATAGGAAGGGTTATCCCCCCTTAACAAATATCTGTAATTGGCCTTGATCCTGACTAGACAATGAATACGGGATAGTAGCTACCAGTAATGAAAGAAAACTGTCGGACATGCACAGAAAAAAAAAAACCGACCTGACAATTTCTTGTAATAATACAAATGCTAGTACTTTTACAAAAAAAAATTGTTTGTAATCCTGTTGCATTTGTAATTGTGCAAAAGCAGGATTTTTAGAGCTAAGAAACATTCTTGCAGTAATATTGACACTTGTAAAATGTGCCAGCTTTTACTTGTAATAGTACTGAAAACATGTTTGGTACATAATTTCCTAAATAATTTATTTGTAAAATTACAAAAAAAAATAAATAAAAATACTGTGCGTGGGCAGGACGTTGAATCCTAGCAAACAGTCGTCTTTTCCCATTATCGTATCTACATATCTACATTGATACTTTAAGTAAAGACGTTAGTGTCGGTTGCTGTAACCACCAAGAGTTCAAAATTGTGAAAACATGCGAACTGACTAGAGAAGTTTCCTTTCTCATCGCTAGTTGATGTCATTTGTCACTCGACGCAGAGAAATATTTAAGGCTCTCGCCTACCTGGCACCTGAATTGCGTTGTAAAGTGTTTTTCAAATACCTGTTTTTCAATCAAAGTATAAAAGAGGCTGTCGACTGCTTTCTAGATGACACGCGCATTAGAAACGGGACATCAGAGTAATCCAAAATGGCTGACAACTTTTTTTTTTTCAAAGCTCTGTATATGAAAATACTAGCGACTCGCCCTGGCCTCGTTCGGGTGCGATGTACAAATATGGCGTTGTTTAGGTTTACAGCAAGTATATACATTAAATGGCTAAGGGAACTAAGGATTGGTACTCTGTTGTTCACAAAGTCTTCGTAAGTTAACCCCTAAAAGACAAAACATGAAGCCATCATTAAAAGATAAACATATGCTGTTGTGGACTTTTTGTAGACCTTTTCGAGATCCACGATTGTGCAGTACATTCATTTGGTGTGTCTCTTTTGGTTTAGTCAGCGTAAGCCATGTAAGCGCCCGAAAAGCCCCGGCTTGATTAGAAAATGCCGACATTTCTCTACTATCCTTACATAAAATACTAACGTATTATATAATTAACCTTCCTCGAGAAATTCTCTAAATGTTGGTGAGAACCGCATGGAGGAGTTTAGAAACCTTAGCCGAATACACAGACACACGCGGACGGGCGACTTTGTTATATACAAGATGCCCGTGGGACTGCATTCCCACAGATCTTCCACCAGTAGAATACTGTTGCCGGCTTACGTCCCATCAGTACACGCATATCACAACGAGAACACTGCACACCAGTTGAGAGTCTTGCGCTTAGCGGCGATGTTGCACTTGATGCGCGTGACAGAGCCGCCCTTATCGCTCCTACGCTTCCAGGCCACAAACGCGGATAAAATATCCAGACAGGCGGGAACCCTATGAACTAAACCTATGAATCTGGAACATGAATACTTTCAACGGAAAACAATTTCTAACAGATTTAAGTTTTTTTTTTTTTTTTTTTTTTTTTTGCCGTACGCTGAGCCACTCTTGTCACGTGTGAGATCACGTATTTACTGGAAACATCTTTAAATCTATTGATGAATATACTTGTAAATCCAAGATGGTAGATGGTTGGTTTTAATAAGTTCACGAAGCTTACTGCAATAGTTTTCTTATAAATGTGGTAATTTTAGTTCGCCTTTTCTTTAACGTATTAGTTTTGAACATGACTAAACCGTGACAATATTAACACAATTGCCAAAATTATGTATCAATTTTATTGCGAATCGGACATGCAAGTGAACCTACTGTGCTTAAAAAGAAAAAGGATAGATTTTCTTACAGACACTACAAATTTGGACATGATTAGCGTACAGCTGCACAGAACTATGGTAAGTCAGTTCATGGCTTAAAAACATAACTAAAAGTTTTATTTGTTATGTACAATTTACTACAGGATATTCAAGGTAAACTGAGTACTTTTGAAAGCCTTGTTTGGATCTACGTTTATCCTCACTATGTATTCTTTCGCCATATGTTAATTTAACCTTGTCGTGGTCCTGCTCACTTTAGTCATACATCATCCCAGTCAAACCTTGGAATTGTTAGGAACATGTGTTCCTGATAAGCAAATATTCATATTATTTACATATATGAAACAAAAAACGCTTGACTTCACTGACTATAAATTTAAAAATTACATTCACTATACGCCGTTCACTGTAAGAAACAATTTCCATTAATTTCGCTGGCAACTTACTGGCAGCCTGCACGCTAGTGTGAGCTGTCGAATATATGTAGCTATGGGTAGTGATTTCTATTTTAAAGGCTTGTTTCAGAAGTTCTCACTTTCCCCTGAATATACTTTCACGGATAACACTCTTTCGATCTGATGTATATGCTAAGAGAGAGAGAAAAATATATAATTTCACAAGCCAAAAGCGATTTCTTTTGGTTGGCAACATTCCACTGCTGCCTAGCAAGAGACGTTCAGCTTTAGCAAGGAAGTCGAACTGTCGAGACGTTACGTAATCTGCACTTCTCAAAGCTAGGGAGGAGAAGCTCCTCACCAATAATTCACAAAGGTGACCTGATCGATTTGTGAACTGGTCGATGTGTCGCGGAAGGGTCGTTTCCGTGCACATCGGCCAGCCAAGATGCGATTTTTACACGATATAATGTATAACATATTTTATTCTTTCATAAATACTGTTAGGTGTGACAGGCATAAGCCTAGTACCAGAAAACATAGTTGTCCGAAGCACTTGGAAGGAGACAATTAATCTGCTTTCTAATCTTGCCGTAGTGTGAACGAAGTATGATCGATGAACGCCATACCAGCAATTCATAAAAATAAAACTTCAAAATTCGTATATATATTTTGAATATAATTGATAAAATCATATTTTACGTACATTCTCTAATGACACTGAGTAGTAGGAAAAAATGGGCATTTGAGCACAAGGGATTGGGGAATAGGATTCGGATTGGGGAAACACCATCTTGTTACATCACCCGACCGCCATCTTGGATGTCATTGTAGTTTTACCCCTGGCCCGTGTAACCTTTGACCTTGACCCCCGAGGACCTTTGATCCCAAAAACACTAAAAAAAACCCTTAAAATTTTCCAAAAAAAATTGCAAAAAATTCCAAGAAAATGTATTACTAAAAATTATTAAAAAATTAATTTAAAAAATTACTAAAAGGATCCTCAGAAATGACACATTTCCGCCAAAAAATGGTAGAAGCCCCCCTCGTGCAAAAACAAGCCCCCGAAATCCAATTTTCACCAATTTAATTAATTTGGGGGACTTCATCCGGACCTACAGAGAAGTGGGGGCCATATTGGTTTTACAGGCATACCCTATGCCAAATCGATACAAGGTATAGAGGATAGGACTCAGACCTAAGAATCAACCATATTGCATCCATATTGTGTGCAGATAACCTTTGACCCCGACCAATACCTTTGACCCATCACCTTGACTGTTGACGTTGAAAATTAATAAGTTTTAAAAAAATAGCAAAAATTTTTAAAATTCTCAAAATATTGCAAAAAATTATTATAATTAATTACTAAAATTATTTATTTTTTTAAAACTTAAACTTTGAAGGACCCCCAGCAAAATGCTCAGCAGACGACTGACTGCCTTGCACCCAATCTAATCCCCTCACCTATACTCATTTCCGCCATCTTGTTTTTTCGTTCGCTATTTGTTTACATGCTACTGGAGACAGCCATCTTTGTGTATATGTTACTGGAGGCAGTCATTTTTGTTTATATATTACTGGAGGCGGCCATCTTGATTTTGTCATTCTCCATTTGTTTATATGCTACTGGATGCGGCCATCTTTGTTTATATGTTACTGGAGGCCGCCATATTAGTTCTTTCGTTCTTCATTTGTTTATAAATTACTGGAGACTGCCATCTTGGTAGGCGACCACCATCTTGATTGGCATCATCCATCCTCCATATTGAAAACAACAGCTCGAGAATAAATTCGTAGAAGTAAGCATGCTGGAAGCCAAGCAAACTGTCTGCCCTTACATTTATAGGCATAAGAATACTTGGAAATTCCCACCCTATTTAAAACAGATATTTCCAATCAGCAGTATACCTACAAGCATAATGCGAGACTTTGATAACATTCATAATTTATTAAATATACATTTGGTATTTAAAATTTAATGCATTCTAATTTAAAAACTTTTTTATTTAATTATATAATTGTAGATATAGTAGAATACTTTATAATAAAATATATTTCTTTGCCTTTTTAATTTTTAATTATATTCCGACAAAGTAGGAATACATGAAATAAGACACAATATTATTCACAGGTTTTTCTTTATTCAATTAAATTATTACAATCGCTAACACCCTCAAAAAATTACAATATTCTTTAATATGTCTAAGTAAACTGTTGCTACGGCTGATCTGCTTACCGCACCTGTCACACAAATATGACATGCAACAGAGATTGCTTAGTACAATTAGAGCGCTCATGCCGTCGAGCTTTGCTGCTGTGCGTGGAGGTCTTTTCACAGAAGCGACACTCATAATGTCGGAATGGTTTACCAGATGCTGCTGGAACAGAGGCTGAAGGTCCAGTTGGCGATGCCGATGGAGCTGCCGTAGGTAGACCACTCATAGTAGTAGTTGGCACTGTCGACACAATCCTACACGGTTTGACGGATCTGGACCAAATTTGACAGGGATGCCCTTCAGCACCCTACTTAAGATACTGTGTATATGTATATGTACGTGTGGACTATGCCCCCCCCTCCCCCAATTGCGCCCGAAACTCCTCTATAAGGGTCTTGTATGCCTATCTCTCTCTCATCTGCTAGTTGTTTATATATTTCTTGGAGAAAACATACCGATATTATAACGTATCTGACCGACAATCTGTTTGAAATGTTTATTTAAATGCATTAAAACACGTGGCCATATCAAATTGAATCGTAGGCATTTAAAATTTTGTCTGGCATAAGCTCAAATGTTGTAATTTTCTTCATACTTTCTTGTCTGATGGCCAAGTTAATTTTATTTATTGCAAATAAAAACATTTCCTTGATCTTGTTTTCTTTATAGTAACGAAATTTTGCTGTTTCGCAAAAAAAAAAAAAAATGGTTTTATTCTACTTCAACTTTTTTCTCGTTCCTTATAGTTATAGCAGCTAACAAAACTTATTTCTACATTACCAAAAAGTACATTTCTTAGGTTATCAACGTAATGGTTTAACATTCAAAATAAAGTTACAGAATTTATTATGAAGCATAATACTGACTTATTGTAATCACAATGCAAAGTTGTCGTTACCATTTTTATATATATATATATATATATCAAATGAACACTCTGTTAGTGCAAATCTGCTTTGCAGTTGTACGTACAAGGGTATTTTTTGCGGCAATAAATTACGTGTTACAGCAAAGAAAGTTTTCTTTAGAGAATGTCTTGGCAATAAATCATATTCTCTGTAAGAAAAATACAAAGCAGGATTCAACGGACTCGCCGTATCAGAATTCAGTGAAACCCAAAGATACTTTTTTTTTTTTTGTAATTGATCACCGTCTAACTTGACATACTGGACTTTTTTAAATTTCTTGTTCCGCCATTGATGCGTGTGTCCAGTTACACTTTTATCCTCACATTCAGATCACTTGTTTCATTAAGGACATTTATTTGTATCGGGGGACTCGTTGCCAGGTTAAAGGCACTGTACTCCTGCCAGGCGATTTTCTTTTCGCGAGTGTCTGAGGTCCGAGTGGGGATGGAACTGTGGAATACGGGAGCTCCGAAATCTCCAGCAGCATCTCAGTAGACTAGTGTTTACCATCTGGTCACGCGATGGAAGATGGATGGCTTGGAAGTCGTCGAACACGCTGAGATCAAGTAAAAAAAAGTGTAGACTCAGCTCGGTAGGATGGGTCTTTGCTAACGGCGCTGGATCCCAAAAAAATAATAAATATATTCTTGTACCAAACATTTCTCAACTTGTGAAAATTATATGCGATGACATTTTCCTCGAATAAAACAATTTTACGCTTTTTAAATATTAATTTAATGTCAAATTCAAATATTTCCTGTTTTGCTGCAAACCATAAAAACCAATACTAACTAAATTGTACAAATGAAAATTTTTAGAAAGTAAACTAATGCCATGGGTTACTGTGTAATATATGTGGAGGGTTGTGCATATATTACCATTTAGTTATCGCGAGCCGACGAGGGTGAATTGGAGTGCACTCTAAAAAATTCCATACATGGTTTTATATACGACAAAGAAAACAATTTCTTTGAGGCTGTTTTGTTTACAGCAACACGAAGTTGCTTTAATTCAAAGAAAAGTATACAGGAACATAGGCATGGTGCTAATGAATGTTTCCTTTATACATTACACGTTATTGTTTTATGGCAATGTGACCTTTCTTTATAGCAAAAGAAATAAACATTGCTTGAGCTGCTTTTGTTCGCAGTAAAGAAATATTGCTTTGTACCTAAGGTAACTCTCTAAAGGTTTTCTGTCGCACATTGCAGTTTTAGTACGTAACTGATGACCAAACACAAACATTCATACAACAATAAGAATATTCTGCAGTTACGAAATAGCAACTGAGCAAATTTATAGTCTTCCTGCAGACGTTTAATGTCATTCTGAAGTTAGGTGATCCTCCCCACCACTAATCTCAATTATTCCCAATGACGCGGCATTGCATTCTGGTCCATATTACTACCTCACATAACATGCCTAAAGACTGTTCACGATAAAGTGAGCACTTTAGAAATCATCCTTAGAAAACAGCCACTGATCCTACCTGCACATTTTTAATAGGCGCAATGAGTGACATGCGCCCAGTGAAGTTGGCAATGGTGGAGGGAAAGTAGTTATGTATTTTAACACTACATGAAAAGTGTTAGGTAAACAGTTGTGAAAACTTAAATCATTTCTTTCGTTTTCTGTTTTTTATGCATCGAAGTGTAAAAATGAGGAGATTTATAAAATATTTACTTTCCTAATAATTTCAGAGTTTCACTTGACCGACGCATGACTAAAGTGCTGAGGCCGATGGCAATGTTAATTTTACACAAGGCGAAAGAATACAAAGCGTGCATACAAGTAGATCTTAGGCAGGGCTTTGAAAAGTGCTCATTTTACCATGAACAGCCTTTATCAAAAGTAATCCGAGCACAAAAAGACGGAAGTGGTCGTGTGTTGCAGGGCTTTAGGTTTAAAGAACGAGGTGCGTGTGTGTTCGAATCTCTGAGCCAACGTAGTTTTTGTAAATAAGTATTTTGAAATGTGCTTTACTTCTCTCTTAGCTACAAATTATGTTTGTTTGTCAGAGCACAGATTTCCTTCACAGGATAACTGATATTACCACAAAGGCTTCTGCTGAACTACTGTAATGACAATGCAAGATTGTCATAGTCATTACTATACAGATCAAACAGAAATTATGTTGTCATAGTCATTACTATACAGATCAAACAGAAATTATGTTTGTCATAGTCATTACTATACAGATCAAACAGAAATTATGTTGTCATAGTCATTACTATACAGATCAAACAGAAATTATGTTGTCATAGTCATTACTATACAGATCAAACAGAAATTATGTTGTCATAGTCATTACTATACAGATCAAACAGAAATTATGTTGTCATAGTCATTACTATACAGATCAAACAGAAATTATGTTGTCATAGTCATTACTATACAGATCAAACAGAAATTATGTTTGTGGGAAGAAGACTACTTTGCAGTGGTTCATATTTAAACAAACGTTTCTTTGCGGCAACAAACTATGTGTTTCAGCAAACAAAGTGTTTTTACAGTGTGAATACAGAGCATCGCCGGGGGTGCAAGGGTAGTGTAAACAGGAGATCCCCGAGAAAACCCGCGCGATGCCCACGCCGGGAATCGAACCCAGTTGGGAGGCGAGTGCTGTAACCACTACGCCGACCGTTCCGCCAGGAAATATCATTTTAAAAAAAAAGTTCCTCATCCGACAAGTCTTAGCTATCTGTTTCCCGTCTAGCGTGCCTATATTTTCCCGAAAGCGAGAACGGATGAAACCAACTTTTTTTTGCGATCATTATTAGGCACGAAGACACTGGTATAGGATATTTAAAGTCGCTGAGAGATGTGCAGCACACTTGCTGTTCCCGTTACAATCAGTACTTTTGGAAAATGTCACTCCCCCTACCTGCATTTATCGTAACGTTCACACTGACTTGCATACGCTCTATGAAGTTGGAAACGACGTCAAGAAAGTAGTTCCGTGTATTAACGTCGGAAGAAACGTGTTAGGTAAGCATTTCTTGATAGTGAAATTATTTCATTCCTTTTCTGTTCCCCCCCCCCCCCTCCTTCAGATTAAATGTATGAATTAACCAATTTGTAAAACGTTTAAATTTCTAATATTTTCGCCTTTTTACGTGACAGACACATGAATAACACCCCAAATTCGAATCAGGGGAGAACCACTGATTCGCAGTGAAATTCAACTACTCCAATCAGTGAAAATGGATCCACTTAGAATCAGTGGAAAACCACTGATTGTTTAAGTGAAAAAATGTTGGCTGATTGAATAACAATTTTCACTAATTGAACAAGTGACGGCCGACTGCAGTGCGAATTAAATATTGTCTTTATTAAATGTAGCAAAATAATTACTCGAAGTAAACATGTTCACGATGTTTAACTATTTATATTGCACAATTTATCATTTTAAAAAGTCAAAATATTTCGGAAGTAGCCGGAACTGAACTCACACCAATTTCCTCTCCCTATTTAGTCCATTGTCATAATGGTAAATGAAGTTTTTTTCTGCTTCATTTACTTCTCTCCGAAAAAAAGGAAACAATTGAACGACGGTGGTACGTCAGGTGGGAGGGAGGAAGGGAGTGCCTGCCTGCAGATTCGTCAGCCCGTCTGCCAGCTATCTGTGGTTGGTGCTTAGCAAGTCGTTCTGCCTCTCTCTTTCACTCAGGCAGGCGAAGCCAAGTCCGTTCTTAGGCCGGCAAGACTGTAGAAAGTGTATTTCTTGAACAAAGTTACTTTTTTTTTTTTTCAAGTATGAAATTAATGTGTAAGATTTTAAAATGCTAGGATTTCAAATAAAGACGTGCAAGGACAGGCGTATTTCGCGAAGACATTTATGGCCATGCTATACTTCACTAGCCTACGTACACAACAATAACTCCCTTTGCTTATTGGCCACGAGTAGTAAGGGCAAGAGGCTCCTGCGACATAATTGATTAAAAATGGCGGCGGTACATGGGCATTCAGTAGTGCATCCCGGAAGTGCATGTGCACCCAAGGTCATTGACCTTGGATGCATTTCCAGGTTCATTGACCTTGGATTCACATGCACTTCCGGGATGCACTTCCGGATGCATATGAACCACCGCCATTTTGAATAAATTATGTCGCAGGAGCCTCTTGTCCTCACAGCTGCCGTGTGTCTACGTGAGAAAACATGTTCTCATTTGACTTGGCCGATCATAATAAAGTACTCCGATACTGAAAGTCCATGATTCGCGGACAGACACCTGAGGCACGAGCCATAAAAATCATCCAACGACGAAAGTGTATATGAACTAAAGTGTTTTGGAGTACAACTGGTTTTGAAATTTTTTCGCGAAAAACACCTGTCCCTGCTCATGTGGTATGTTGGTAGTGTTGATGAGAAGAGGAAACACAGGTTGATGTGTGTGCGTGTGTGTGTTTGCAGGCACTTTGCTGCGCTGAGAGAGGACGGCGACCTCGGGCTATTATGGAATGCGGAGCGCAGGAGCGAGTGTGCAGTAGTTCCCTCAACTGGCACGTAAGTGTTTGATTCGTCGCTAACCACAGCTCAATTTGTAAAGCTAGACCGCCTCTGGCCTTGGTCGCTCATTCTCACCCCCTTTCCCCCCTCTGGCTTTCTCATCGCTGTCAGAACAAGTTAGCTACACTGAAAATGATACTTTTTTTTTTTTGTATTTCAACTGTAGTGTGACAGTAAAATCGTTGCCAAACAGTTTGCAAAGTATTGGTGGCAACAATTATAAGGATGTTTTTGCTGTGTAGGTGGTACTTAAGATGGCGTAAGACCCTCAATTGAATCCCGCAGTGGATTTTTCACACTTTGTTAGAAACTATTAAACAATACTGTATTGAGAGAACAGCAAACAAAATATTTGTTTGTGTATTACCAAAAAATACATTATTTGCCGTAACAAAATCTTTTGTTGAGTAGAGAAAACATGAATAGCAACAAAATTAATTTTGTTCACCTAACCAAACACACGTTTGAATAAACAAATCCCATGTGTTGAGCCAAAATAAATCAGGCTGTCCACAAAATATTTTGTTGAGTCAACTGTATATATTTGTTTGGCCCCTCGTTTTATGGACTTCATTGGAAAATACAACTCGAGGGTTTGTTTATATATTTTTTGTGATAACTAGGAC
This sequence comes from Dryococelus australis, assembly GCA_029891345.1. Lineage (NCBI taxonomy): Eukaryota > Metazoa > Arthropoda > Insecta > Phasmatodea > Phasmatidae > Dryococelus > Dryococelus australis. The sequence goes on along the minus strand of CM056998.1, from coordinate 190,940,799 downwards.
AGTATTGTGTTTGTAATGCATATATTCATACTCAATAAAGGTAATAGACATACTCATAAAACCAACTCAACAGGAAAACTAAAAAGTACAGTTGGATAGCTTGAAATATTTGCACAAGTGATCCAGTATTTGCAATATATGCAATAAAAACATTCCAACTTTGTAAGTTGTCACTTTAGCTGTGGTTGCTAAGGCGTAGCGCTTGGTCGCAGAAGATCTAACTTCGATGTTCTGTCGGGCATAAAATATGTCTTCTGCTAACCGAAACAGTTATACCCATTCAAACCTACTTTAATTTACGGTTTCATGTGTTGCAGAAAAAAAAATATTATGATGCGTCCTGTACTTAAGTCGACAAAACACCTTGTTTTGTTGTCACAGCAATTGAACTGTAGGCCGTATGTTCGGCTGCAAGAACCAAATAATTCTAGAGCCCCGAGTATTTCGCGGATTGAGTTGGCAGCAAGCTAGGCTGAACAGATCTCTATACACTCGAGACATTATCGTTTGATTATTGGTTGCTGTGAGGCCTCTGTGCAGGACTGTTAAACACTCGCCCATACTACTTCTTCCTGCTTACTCCTTGCTCACGGTTAAACTGGGCGTGTCTAAACAACTGTCGTCCAATCACAACAGTAGGAGAAAATAACAAGTGCTTGAGTCTACCTCGCCTGCGAATGAACTTGCGAAATACTCGTGGCTCTAATTATTACTTAGGCCAGTAAGACGATATGTGAATCATTTACTCGCAGGTAAGGTCATTGGCAATTGAGCTTCGCAGCGTTCATTACAGGGCACAGACGAAATAATCACCTACACGTGCGTAATGTACACAAATATGATCACTGGGTTTGAATGGGTTAATGCATGTAGAGTCAAACAACTCTTTACTTACATAAACCAAATCTTTGTTTGGGGCAACTAAATAGGAAAAACACAATTATTTGGTTTCAACCATAAAATATTTTATTGCATCTGTACAAACAAATAATTCGGTAGCTCCAAACCTTATTCTCAGTGTGGTGCATATATTTATAATAATACCTTGTGCCATGATAACATATATAAATTCATGGCATCATTTATAGGTTGGAAGAAAATAATCCCACTGGTTATATACTAGTTAGTATACACAATTCTGTAAGAGTGCGCTTTCTTCGGTTATCTCTGTTGGTTTCCACATAATTGGAAAATACGATTAAACTTTACACCGGAAATTCGTGTCGTATGCTCTCTTAAGACCATCAAAATATATATGGGCTGTTCACAGTAAAGTGAGCACTTTTTAAGGCCCTGCTAAACTTTTCCTTTCAATTAATTCCTACCTTTCCGCTACTTTGTAATGTAAGCATTGCAATGTGGCTAATAAACACAGTGTATACATTTCATCACTCTCAAAAGTTAACGTTTGATGGTGCAATAAAGTACATTTATTAGGGGATAATACATTTTGGAAGGACCTTAAAAAGGGCTCAGTTTACCGTGAACAGCCTATAAAGCTCTGAACCATGTTATATTCTAATGAAATGATCGCTTAAAAGTGCGAACTGCATTTCAGAGCCTAGACAGTGTATGGAGCGGCGCCGAAATGAGGGGAAAGAGACACCCCCGAGAAATCCCACCTACCAGCGGCATCGTCCGGCACGATTCCCACTTGCGAAAATCCGGGAGCGACCCCTCCGGGAATCGAACCCGTTTCGCCTAGGTGGGAAGCAAGTAGTCTAACCACTACGCCAGCGTGGTCCACGAAAAAAAAACACTTAAGCCTGTATGACACTATAGTATTTTCCGTACAAGCTCGGGTGGAATCTTCCACGAGACCTGCTACCCGAGCCTGCATGCGAGCAGTTATGAAGTGTTCTTTGGAATAACCTATCCAATGATTATGGACACCCGAATTTCGCGAAAAGATTTCCGCACATGCTAGATTTCAACATTCTACGGGCAAACAAGCAGTTATCTTTTGCTTACTGGCGACCTGTGTTTGCGAGAAGGCATTCTCTTACTTGAAAGACCAATCAGAATTAGGTTACTCTGATACTGTACGTGTGTGATTCGCGGACATACGCCTAAGACGTGTGACACCTGTAACATCCAATGACGAAAGAGGATCTGAGCAAAAGCGTTATGAAATACAACTGGTCGTGAATTTTTATTCGCGAAATTCGGGTGTCGCTACAAATGATACTTGCCACACAAGTAAAGACGAGTGCATTTTATATGATTTTACTTCTGAAACTGTGGTCCAGAAATAATCTTTACTCACAAATTCAACATTATACATCGAAGCAAAGAGCCTAATCTTTTTTATGTTAAAAATGGAACTTTCGTGTTAAATAAACAAGAATGTTTGCCATCATTTTCACACAATACTCTTTTAGAATCAGTAAACATAATTGTGGTTTTGTTATTTATTTTTCATTCGTTTTTAATAGCGTTATGCTCTTTCTCAAGACAAAATATACAAAATAACTCTACCAATCTTTCTCTGATTGGCTACAAGTATTTTATTATTTGGTCAAATTGAACTTGTGGTAATTATTTATATTTAAATTGTCATATTTAATTTATAATTAATATGAAAGAAAAACAGGGAGAAAATAAGTGCGTTGGCAATGCCTATAATTAGAGCCCCGAGTATTTCGCGAATTAATTTGATGACGAGGTAGACGACTTCAAACACTCGGTGTTTTCTCCTTCCATTGTGACTGGACGGCAGTTGATCAGACACGCCTTGTTTATCTGTGAGCCAGTAGTAAGCAGGAAGCAGTAGTGTGAGTGAGCTTTGAACAGTGCTGTACAAAAGCCTCACTTGATCGCGGCAACCAATAAGCAAACGATAGTGTCTCGAGTGTATACAGGTGTGTGACGTCTAGCCTGCTGCCAATTCTATCCGCTAAATACTCGGGGCTCTACCTATAGTAACACAGCTGTAACTTGGGACTTGGAAGCTCTGCCAGTGTCGGGCCACTTCTCTCTGGGAAAGGAAACAATTGGACGACAATAGTGGTACGGCAGGTGGGAGGGAGTGCCTGAAGATTCGTCTGCCCGCGTGTTAACTACCTGTGGTTGGTGCTTTGCAAGTCGTTCTGCCGCTCTCTGTCACTTGGGTAGGTGGAGTGCAGTACGTTCTTAGGCCGGCGCGACAATAGAGGCTGTTCACGGTACAATGAGCACTTTTGAAAGCCCTGCTTAAACTTAAGTTATACTTGTATACACGTTGTGTATTCCTCCGCCTTATGTGAAATTAATATGGTTACGGGCTTCATCACTTTTTTCATACGTCTGTCAAATTAAACTGAGAAATTATAAAGAAAGTTAATACTTTTAAAATCTGCTTATTTTTAAACTTCGATGAATTGAAAAACAGAAATTGAAATAATTAAATTTAAGTTACCACAAATGGTTACCTAACCCTTTTTATTCAACGTTAAGATATTGAACTACTTTCCATCTATCGTTACCAGTTTTACTGGGCGAATGTCACTCAATGCGTCCATTAAAATATATGCATGCATTGGCAGTGACTTTTTTCTAAGGTTCATTTCTAATGTGCTCACTTTATCGTGAACAGCCTTTCATAAGAAATAGTTATCATGCTAGATATTATTTAAGTGAGTGAGCAGAAATGGGGAGCGTTGTTCCTTTGGTGTAATTCTGTAGACGCTGTTAAGCTTACGTCTACTACAGGTTGGGAAGATCAATGTTAAAAGTTTGGCAACCAAAATTTTTCTCCACTAGGAAATTAAATGTCTAGCAGATTTTCTCTATTTCCTGTGTAAATAACCAGGATAATTGCAATAATCACTAATCAAATATAAACTAACGTCGTATCCAAGATAAATAATTCTCTTTTATAATTCATGTAGTTTAAAATAGTAATTAAAAGTCACGTTTTAGAACATCGCACACTTATAGGCTGTTCACGGTAAAGTGATCATTTTTGAGGCCCTAGTTACTTTTTCCTTTCAGCCATTTTTGTATCCTTTAACCATATTTAGTAAATAAGTATTGCCATATAAGGAGGGCCACCTGTTTTTTCGCGAAAAGATTTACGCGGAGGCTAAACTACAATATCCTATATGCACGATTGCAGTGTTCATTTGGCTATTGGCCGCTTGTTTTTGTGTGCAGTCCGTATGTTAAACGAGTGAACCAATCAAAATTAAGCTTATCCCATACTCACCGTCCGTTATTCGCGGACAGACAGATAAGACGCGTAACCATTTAAATGATCTAATAACGACAGTGGTTCTGAACAAAATTGCGTTGGAATACAACTTGTCCTTAAACATTTTCGCTAAGAACAGGTTCCCCTGCATATAAGTAATATCACAGTGTGTTATTCCCCCCTCACTGGAAAGTTAACACCTAAGGCTAAAATAAAATTTATTTATTGATTGTTATTCCAAATGAGAGGGTTTTTAGAAGCGTTCGCTTTACCTTGAATAGCCTATATAGTGGGGGAAATATTTCCCTATGCCAAAGTCTTCCATAAGATATCTCGTTCTGTTCCTAACCTTAATGTGGTCAAGCCATGATTCCACGAAGCGGAGGAATATCCCGGAGGTAGAACTTTAGCAGGGATTGAGAAATGTGTGAAGTAAGCGTGAATGTACTACAACTAAGTGTAGTGAAATTTCGTGAAAAGAATTCAAGACAAGTTGTATTTTAAAACACTGTAGGATGGTTTACGTATATTGATTGGCTGATTAATTTTTAACACGTGTTAACTGTATGCATACGAACCACGTAGGAGCTGTGCCGATGTTGCCGAATTCTGAGTGGCCGGTCAAATATGAAAACGCCCCTAAAGCAGACAGCAACTAATGGCAAGAGACAAACTGCTGGTCAATGCTTATAGTATTAAAGTCTACCGTGTATTTATATTTTTTCGCGAAAAATCACTAGCTCTAACTATAACTAGAGACCTGAAAAATTCGCGGATTCATTTTGGGACAAGATAGAATCCCGAACACTAGCGTTTATATAACCTAAGCCATTGGTCCAAACGGTGTTTGACAGCTCCTGAAGAACGGTGTCCAACTGTCGCCTTCCATTGTTACAGCAGACAACCAAAGTGCTGTCGATATCGGCATATTTGAAAATACGACTGTAGATTCTAGCCTGCAGGTCATATAACTCGCGAATTTTTCAGGTCTCTAACCATAACAGTGGAAATACCGCTGTGGCTGGAGTTCGCGTAATACGCGGCGGTTCCACGTCTGTATTGTCGAGTCCTCTGTGCCACCGTTGTTGATAGACTGCAGCGAAGATTGTCAGTGTCGACGACACGCGATGTAGCGAGTTCTCTTGACAAAGGCGATGAGCTGTCCGCTTTACGACGCGGAGCTTCGTTGTAAATTACCTTCACGTCAGCGAGATCTCTGTATGTGCATTCAGCCGCGTGTCTCAGTCGCCGACTTGGGTGGGGCATACTTTTCAAAAGAGCGAGCGCTTGGCCAGCAGGGTAGAAGACACGTTCCATCGAGCTGCCGCCGTCAAAAAACGTAAGCATATCGCCAGTTTCCAAACATGGGTTGCCTGCCGCGCACGTCATCTATTCACGCTATCCCCGCAATTAATAGAGGCCCTAGTATTTCGCGAATTGATTTGATGAGGTAGACGACTTCAAACACTCGGTGTTTTCTCCTTCCATTGTGACTGGACGGCGGGTGTTCAGACACGCCTCGTTTATCTGTGAGCCAGTAGCAAGCAGGAAGCAGTAGTATGAGTTAGCGTTGAACAGTGTTACAGTGTTGTACAAAGGCCTCACTTGATCGCGGCAGCCAATGAGCAAACGATAGTGTCTCCAGTCTATAGAGGTAGGGATAGGAACATTTCGCGGGTTCAATGACCCATAGGCTAGACTCCACAATCCTGTGTATACTCAAGCCTCAGTTGTTTGATCACTGGCTGCTGCCTCAGAGAGTAGCCAGTGTTACTCCACACCTGGCAGTATGGGATTCGCTACTTGTTTCCTTGCTAGTCTGCTATTGGCTCAGAGTCGTCCAGGGCGTGTCTAGTAAACCGCGATCCAACTGCAAACTCAACTTCAGTGTACACGTGTTTGACGTCTACCTTGTCCTGAAATGAACTCGCGAAATGTTCCTATCCCTATCAACAAGGACACCCGAATTTCGCGGAAACATTTCCTCGCGTGTTAGACTTCAATACACTACAAGCGTAACATCAGGGTTTTTTTTTTTTCCGTGCCTTTGTGTAATGACATTTCGACCCTACGTGACCGGGCAAATCAGAGTTAGGAAACTTCAATACTGAACGTCTGCGATTCTCCCACAGGCACCTATACCGAAAAAAAAAAAAAAAAAGTTTTGTTGAATCAAACAAGATTTGTTTGGCGCAACCAAATTATTTGTTTGTATAGGGGCAATGAAATATTTTGTTGCTGAAACAAAATTGTTTTATTGTTCTTATTTGGTTTATCCAAACGGTAGTATTTGGTTGGCGCAACTAAACATTTGTTTGTCTACACGTGTACATTAAACCGTTTGGGCCGATATAAAACAAATCTTACAAATTCGACCTAGTTTCGAACCTAGATGACCTGCGTCCGAGCGCTACACCTTAGTAATCTCGGCTAATGTGACAGCTAATGACGTCGGAGAGCTTTTAAATAGATATACTGCAAATATTGGACAACGTGTGCAAACAAATATGTCAAGTTTTATAGCTTTACTTGTCAGTTTCTTGTTGCATTGTTTTATTAATGTGTTTATAGGAATATTAAGCATCAATAATAGATGCACTAACAAACACGGTTACTACCATAATTTTCACAAAAATACAAACAAACTCTCGAAGTGTATTTTCGAACCAAGGCAGTCAAATGAGAGGCATAACAAATATATACATTTGATCCGACAAAATATTTAGTCAACAACCTAAATTTTTCGGCCCAGCACAGAGATTTCGTTTATTCAAACATTTATTTTGTTAGACGAACAAAAGTAATCTTGTTGCTTTCAAATTCTGTTTGCTCACCAATATATTTTGTTAGGGCAACTAAATATATATTTGGCTCTATACAAACAAATTTTTTTTTTTTTTCGAAACATCCAATCTCGAAAGAGGATCTGAGCTAAAGTGTTATGAAATACAATCGGTCGTGAATTCTTTTCGCGAAACACACCTGTCCCTACTAAGTGTCGATCAGATGCGTGAGCCTCATGCGATTTCCCTGCTTATTAAGTCGTAGGTAGGAGGTTACTGCGACATCAAGTGAAGTGTTCATCTGCCTATAGGCTCTTCACGATCAAATAAGCACTTTTGAAAGCCCTGCGCTTAAGATCCGATTGCACGAACTTTGTGTATCCTTCTAACATGTGTACTGCAATTAACATTGCCATGTAGGCCTGGTCACTTTGCTCTCGCGCGTCCATCAAGTGGAAATTTAAGTTCAGTAGGAAAGTAAATATTTTTTTTTTCAATTTGCTCATTCTTACTCTTACGCGCATCTTAAAAAAAAACACCTTTAGTGTCCTCAAACGTTTACCTAACACTTTTAATTCCACGCTATGACAAAGGACATCTTTCCTTCCGTCGTTTCCAGCCTGAGCTGAGCTCGTGACAGTCAGTGTCCGTTAGAATATACTGAGGTAGGGACAGTGACATTTGATCAAAGTTTCATTTCAGAAGTGTTAAAATACCCTTGAACAGCCTATATCAGAATGCCGTGAACTCCCGCGACACCCCGGCTGGGAATGCTAATTTCATTGTGCTATCGATGGGAGGAAAAGTTAATGACAAACGTGTTACATAGGTATGTACACGTGTTTTAAGTTTAACCTATCCCCAAATAATATCGCGAATTTTGCAGGTCTCTAGTCATATGTCACAATCTTTTTATGCATGTGTTCCATTAAATAACCCTTTTTAAAATCAAGCTTTTGTTTATATATATATATATATAATGTATCACAGGCCTTTTATACTCCTGTCAACACACAAATATCTTACTTTTAACTGACTTAAAATTTTATTTACATCATTAGATATTAATATGAGGAAAATGGAGAGAAAAAAGGTGAGTTGGAAATGCCTAAAGAAATAATTATTATGCAAAGATATTATTATATTGAGTCCGTGCAAATGGGGTGCGTTGTCCCTTTGGTGTGGTCTTATAGACTTATTTAAGTTGTGTTTGCCTGAGGCGGAGAAATATCCTGGAAGTACAACTTAAACAGGGCTTCAGAAATGTGGAAGTGACCTTGAATGAGCTATAAATTAAGTTCTGTAATGTTACATTAATGACTTATAGTTAGGGAGAGGTGTATTTCTCGAAAACCTTCATGACCATGCTAGACTTCAATATCCTACGTCTACAACCACGACTTCCTTTGATTATTGGTCGCGTATCTACGTGAGAAGACATGTTCTTATTTGACTGGGCGAGCGGCCCATTTGACTGAAATATCGAGGTGATGTACGGGATGCGGGTCTGAAATACGAGTACCATGCAGCTCTCCGTATTTTTAAAATACAAAACTTCTGCAGCTGTATGTGGTTACAGCACTGGTCAAAGTGTTTAATATTTAAGATACGGCTTTCTTCCACTTAAAAAAAAAAAAAAAAAATTGTTCGTAGGTAAATGAGTAACTATAGTATATTCGTGATTTCTTAACACTTTTTGAATCAAACCTTTGAAAAATCACCCCATGTATGTCGTATTTAGTTATTTCCCTAACATGACATACATCACAAGCTTTTTATACGTTTGTTAACACGAAAGTATCTTATTTTCTTTAAATTAAAATTTTACCGGTGTATTATTTATAAATTCTAATATTTCATTTATTATAAATTTGAATAAAAATAGTGAGAAGACACGTGTGTTGGTAAACCTTAGTAAGAAATAGTTCTTAATGCAAATATTATTACAACCGAGTGCGGACGAATTCGGTGCATTGTCCTCCAGTGTAATTTTCTAGACTTAGTTAAGCTTGGTTTGCACGAGGCGGAGGAATATTATCCTGGAAGTAGAACTTTAGCAGGGCCTCAGAAAAGTGTGAAGTAAGCGTAACTGGATAACACATAGACTGCAGCAAAAATACGAGTTCGTTATGTGCATGACATCGCAATTTTTTTTTCCTGGAAATGCCAAGTCGAAATACAGAAATCGTATACGGTTGGAAAGAGCATCTCAAATGTAATCCAGTGATATCCATACAACCCCATATGATCGAGTGAAGCGGTGCCAAGAATAAACATCAAGGCGTCCGAGTGCGTCAACGTAGACGTATTCACGCAAAACAAACCCATTTTTTTTTACCAAGTGTAAGCTGTCTTAACTTACAGTGGCAGAGTAGATACTTATACAGAGGTAAAATAGCGTGGCGGTGGCTTTGATGTGTACGTGCCCATTTCCTGATTGGCTGAACAAGTTTCTGAGAAATGCCCTTGCGTTTGATTGGCTAGTGCATGATTTGAAAGGTTCCCCAGTGGTCGGGCTGCCGACCTGCGAGTAGGTTACCAGACGCTGATAGGCGAACGGCGCTCCAAACATGTTTCTGGCCGTCAACGCCATTTTGCTGGCCAGTGCGCAGCTGGAGTTAGCGGCTGTTGAACTTCTGTATTTTTAATTAATCTGTGGTCAAATATTAATTGCTAGTCTGGGCGTGAATTTTCTGGTGAAAAAACAGTCTACCACAGCAATGATATTTAAGTGTTGTTTCTATTGTTTGTGAATATTCGGTTAGCGATGACCCGAGGAAACTTCTTGTAGACTATGCTCGAGTATAGCTAGAGCAAAGATAATTTGAATATTTTCTTTGTTATTCAGAACAAAACTCGCATGTATGTGAAGTGTTTGTTCGGCTAATGTTTAACACGAACTCACAAGAACACGACAGCGCAGTAACAATGAGAGTGCTAAGAACAGAACTTTTTATGGCCACTCAAAGGGTCGTGATTGATTTGTAAACCCTTTTATACGGTAAAGGACATTTGATTGGTTCAATATCCACTCGGCTCTCCATTACTTGATGACCGGGCAATAATGAACGCTGTAAAGTACAGGGTAGTATCCTGTCTGGTGTGGACCAACAGGACGATGGTGAGTTCTAACACAGACACCAACAGAACCGGTGTTCTTGCAGTAGTGGATATAGGTGAATCACTTCTAATATGCCTTAAGTGACAGTAAATGTGCGCAGGTCTTAATGTATTAACTGTGGTGTTATGGAGTGCTAAAACATAGACTCTACTTTCAGAAACACAAAGATAGACATGCGCATATATATAATCATTAGTTACATCTAATTTATTTTTGCAAACTAAATTGGACAAAGCAAAGGCCCTACTACGATTTGTAATTCGTTAGAAAATATTTTTCAAATTAATTTTAATTCATATTTTCCTGATATTAGCACTATTTTAAGGTTTGTTTTAAGCGCCTATAGGATGTTTGCATTGATCTCTTTCATTTTAAGGCAGCTGCACATAATGAGAATGGTGCATGAAAGCAGTATATTTACCCTATTTTCGATATGTTGTTTTCCAAAGAGGATATTGAAATTTTGGGCTCAACAAGACTTAAATAATAATTCTCGACACTTTTTTACGTGGTTAGATCTTCACTGACATCAATATTTTCGGAACACTGATGGAAGAAAAGAAAGGAAATTTTTTATTACTATTTTCAATCACAGCTCCGACAGTAACAAACTCAGAGAATTTAAAAAAAAATGTAATAAGGTGTTCAAAATTGAAGCCTTGCATCAAATTTGACACGCGTGTCAACTCGTCTACTTAAAGAAATCGTGTGTGTACTCTATTTTCCTGCCAAACAAACTGTCCTGCCAGCCCGAAGAACTTAATTCCTGTCCCCGTTTATGGTGCTATAAACTGTGAAAATATATGTCAATATATCTTGTAATTGCTACGTGAAGTCTCTTTGAACTGCTTTAAAATCATCATAACACTCGCAATGTGGACTGATATAAACGACGCACTACGCCTAGCGAATCGGGCCGAGCGAGTATTGAACACTGGTAGAAAACTAACTTTTCTTAAATTGCGACTGCAATATAGCCAAAGTTGTTAAAATTGAATTTGACTGTTACTTCCCTGCACGCAAGTTTGTATGAAACTACGCACGTAAAAAGACGTTTAGTTCACGTTGAAGTTATAGTCAAGAAACGTGAAAATAGTAGCCTGTATTTTTTTTGAACACTGATTATAGATTATTAAATAAATGTTACTAGAAAGTGGGCCAAATGTTAGTGAATAATTAACACTACTGTGGAGCGGAAAATAGCTTGCAGAACTTTTCTCAAGTTGACTCGTCCGCCTCCAAGCAGATCGGCCACGCACGTCTAACCTCAACCAGGCACAAGGCAATACTGGCCCGCGGCGACCCTCGTGGGACACGCACGTCTAACCTCAACCAGGCACAAGGCAATACTGGCCCGCGGCGACCCTCGTGGCACACGCACGTCTAACCTCAACCAGGCGCAAGGCAATACTACCCCGCGGCGATCCTCGTGGCACACGCACGTCTAACCTCAACCAGGCGCAAGGCAATACTGGTCCGCGACGACCCTCGTGGGACACGCACGTCTAACCTCAACCAGGCACAAGGCAATACTGGCCCGCGGCGACCCTCGTGGGACACGCACGTCTAACCTCAACCAGGCACAAGGCAATACTGGCCCGCGGCGACCCTCGTGGGACACGCACGTCTAACCTCAACCAGGCACAAGGCAATACTGGTCCGCGACGACCCTCGTGGCACACGCACGTCTAACCTCAACCAGGCACAAGGCAATACTACCCCGCGGCGATCCTCGTGGCACACGCACGTCTAACCTCTACCAGGCGCAAGGCAATACTACCCCGCGGCGAACCTCGTGGGACACCACGTCTAACCTCTACCAGGCACAAGGCAATACTGGTCCGCGACGACCCTCGTGGCACACGCACGTCTAACCTCAACCAGGCACAAGGCAATACTGGCATGCGGCGATCCTCGTGGCACACGCACGTTTTTTTTTTTTTTCTGTTATCAGTATTACCGATACCCGTATTATCTAACGGCCAAAGATTTGTCACTTTTGGGGGCCACGGTGGCTGAGCGGTTAGCCTGCTCGCCTCCCAACAAGGCGATCTGGGTACAATCCCCTGCCGCATGTGGGAATAGTGCCGGACGATGCCGTAGTTCAGCGGGTTTTCTCGGGGATCTCCTGTTTCCCCCGCCCTTTCATTCCGGTGCTGCTCCGTACTCACCTCAATAACCCGCATCGGCTCTCAAGACCTCGTTGTTAAGAGGCGTCCAAATCTCGTCACTAACTCGCTCATTAGACACTGTTACTTGGAAGCGATATATCGCACCGTTATCGATACGGTTAGAAGGTATCGAGACGTTACTGAGAAGTTGGTATTGCACAGCCACAAAATTGATACTGTGAGTACACGGTGAAGAAATGGCGACGCGGTACCTTTTGTTTAGGCATTGCCAGTTTCTGATTTGTTGCGCGAGCTCTGACACCGCGCGGGCTCGGTGACTGATTGGCTACTTCACGCTGTGGAAGTCTCCATAATGACTGGGATGATGGTCTTCCAACACGGCGGGCAGTCACACCATGTTGCGTAAATTTAACATTACTATGGGCATCATCTCTTTATTCATGCGTCGGTCAAATGAAACTGTGAAATTATTAAGAAAGTAAATACTTTACAAATCTGCTCATTTTTACACTTCGATGCATAAAAAAACCAGAAAACGAAAAAAAAATATTTCTAAGTTATCGCAAATTGTAACCCATCACTTAATTATTCGACGTTAAGATATGGAACTACTTTCTATCCATCGTTACCAATTTTACTGGACCAATGTCACTCAGTGCGCCCACTAAAATAATGGATGTAAAAGCAGTGACTTTTTCCTAGGGTTCATTTCTAAAGTGCTCACTTTATCGTCAACAGCTTTTATAGGGAAATACATGTTGATGAGATTCGGGTTTTGCAGTTCTTGATAAAGACAGATATACATCACCAGGGACTCTTTTGATCAGAAAAATATGTGTTTCTATATTATGTAACAATCCAGAGATCTTCACCTAGTAAAATGAATTGGTTTTAGTAATTTTGCACCACAGTTATAAGTGCTGCGTATTTACCGTTTTTATGAGTGTTTATATATGGTTACATACCGGCCGGTACATTTATTAATCAGTATGTATCTTATTGCACGTAGTTTATACGGTAAAAATAATCTTGTTACTTAGGATTAATCTATTATGAACTTTATTACACGTATTTTTTTATGGTTGTTGTATATGATATTTGTAATCGATATTATTTGTGCAAATCGATTTGTAAAGAGTCGCGACCGTGGCGCTTGGGGTTGCGGGATACCGTGACGTCACCTGGCTATGACAGCGCGCCCTAGTCAGTGTGTGAGTGTCTGCCGCGGTGTTTAGACAGCCGCAAGGAGTATGTGCTCGACCGCGGAGCTGGACAGTATCGGGAAGTCGGGCGGATGTTTAGCGGTATGGGACTGCTATATAATTTCTCCCTGGTCGCGATGTGCAGTGTGTTGCGCAAGCAAGTGAACGTCGCCGTAACGTTTTCGGGAGCAAACCAATTAGCTGTTTAAAGAATATTGTAAGAACACGCCTGACGTGAACGTAGAAACGATGTTGCTAGGTTTGCCTGTAGCGCTCAGCTTCTGCTCGTGACATATGGGCCAAGTATCGCAGAGACGTAAACTTGATGCAGACAGACTATATGCGAAAAAGTTGCACGTACGAGTAATATTCACTTTAGTACGAGCGTTACTGAAAAGCACGGAAATAGCTGTGAGAACGCGACTTGTGACTGATGGCTAGTGAAACTGAATTCTGCCACGCTGGTTAAACTGCACGTTTTACGAGGCTCGAGGACGAGCATATTAAAGTGTATGTGGAGTAGCAGTGACGTACGTCAGCGGCCCGTGTTTTTTGCAATATTTCCTTGGAGCCTATGAAAATAACTTCAAGAAAATTCTCTGCAACTTGTCTTAGGCAGGCTCTATTGCGAACTGTGTTTCATGTGGTTTGAGTGCTGGAAGCATGCCCGTACTTTCGCGTAAGGACTAAACACGTAATATATTCCCGAGTGTGTCTGTGCGATTCTACATGCTAGCGAGTGTAAGAATGCTTCCGTGGAGGCCCCGAGGCGATCGACCCATCAGCTGCTTTCCTTTTGACGGCGTCAAGTGGGTCGGAGTCTACAGTGAGCTGACACTGGGCAGCAAGGATGTTCCCCGACGTGGCCAGGTCGTCGGCTGTTTGGTATTCTGTTCGAATGCCAACTTGAAGGTACGAGTTAAGCATAAGCGTCGTCGTCAGCTTGTACCCGTAGAGTCCATCGTCCCTTTTATCTAAAACATTTTTCAAGCATGTCAAGCGCCGCGGAAACGATTCTAGTTCGTGGCTTTAATATTAAATTTTATGAGCACCAGTTATTGAAAGTTACCGTGGGGCAGAAGACGTTGAACTTAATTAAGGGGTCTGCCCACGTAATATGAAAACTGAGTGCGAAACAGTTTAATATTTTTTATTGTGTGCATTTACGAGTGTAATTAGTGTCTGTAAACAGTCGTTTCGGTGCAAAATAAGTAGCGAATCAAAGACCTTGGAACATAAGAGTAGAGAGACTTTATTTGTAAATGACCCCCTCCCCCCCCCCCCCCCCCGATTTACGAAAGACTTGTATTGCTGTAACATGAATAATAGTATTTCAATTGTAGATATTTATAAGGGAAGGAACTTGGGTTTTTCAAGTCGAGATCGCTTTCAGCACCGTAGGGGTAATTTAGGTAATATTAGCGTGTCGTGGAGTGAGGTAGAGATTGACACCCCTGCAAGGTAGAAGTGAGGTAGAGATTGACACCCCTGCAAGGTAGAAGTGAGGTAGAGATTGACACCCCTGCAAGGTAGAAGTGAGGTAGAGATTGACACCCCTGCAAGGTAGAAGTGAGGTAGAGATTGACACCCCTGCAAGGTAGAAGTGAGGTAGAGATTGACACCCCTGCAAGGTAGAAATGAGGTAGAGATTGACACCCCTGCAAGGTATAAGTGCGTGTCAAATCTGCGCCACTCTGCTGACCCATTTGACCGCGGTGCAATGCTGGTAGTTAAGTTTTGCCTATATTTAATAATTATGTGATCTTGGGTGTACAAAGTGGAAAAGTCCACTTCGTTGTCAAACTTGAAAGCCGCCAACGTTGCAGAAGACGAGAGTGAGGGAATTTACGAGTTACGTAAGAAAATGGCTGCAGTGGTTAAACTTGATGACAAAAGTAGTGAAACGGGCGGGAGCGATAAAAATCAAAGTGAACAAGATTGTTACGTTGAAATTGCGCGAAAGATCGCCACCTCTTCTCTCGACGCGATTGATGAGCTAAATGAACGCAGTCCTAAAAATTCGCTTAATTTTTGTGCTCAGGTTGACAAACTTCAGAAAAGAAAATTTTTTCTCAAATGACACCTTTCTGTTAACAGCAATAGTAAATAAAATTAATGGAGTTGCCAATGAGATAATTGCGGAAGGTGTGGAGAAAAGAAAAAAGTGGTGTCGGGTGAAGGAGAATTTATGGGAAAGTTTGTGTCCTGCATGAGCTAGGGAAGCTATGGGTAAGGAATTAGTTTTTCGGTTCCAGAAAAGAGGCGAGAGTCTTTTGAAGTTCCAACAAGAAGTTAGTGAGTGTGCCGGGGCCCTCAACATTGTTTTGGACGAGGAAAACCTGGTTGCTTTAATTATTGAAAATCTGTCTCCTGCAGTGCAGGTGCATAGTGCAGGGCAAAATTTTCCTGTAACTCTTGAGCAGTTCCTTATTTAGGCGATCTCAGTTGGAAATAGAGCTTATGTAACAGGTTTGTACGTAAGAGATCGTAGCCGTAACTACGATAAGAGTGCGGAGCCTGGGTATAACAGTTCTAAAAATGCAAGCAAAAAGTGTTGGAAATGCACTAGTGCAGGACATTTCGCTCCGGGGTACTACTGAAAATAGAAAATGCCATAGATCTGGATTGAGGGGACATTTGGTACGAGAATGAAAGGCTCCTGTACCGTAAGGTAAACCACAATAGCTCATGGTTATGTTTGTAACATTAATGCATAGCCTGTTTCCTGGAAAGATCAAAAAGTTTAACAATTAAATAACAATTTACTTTGACACAAATTTTAATATTTTAGTCGATACGGTGCTTGAGATTATCATTTCTCACGCATGTATTTTTGTTTCAAATTTATATCTTCAAAATTGACTTAAAAAAATCGAATTTAATTAACATGCATTTCTGCATACCAAATTCTCATTGCTTTAAAACAGGCAACAGCCTGAAAATATGGATTCTTGAAGCGCGATGCGGATGGAGCGGCGCCGGAATGCAAGGGCAGGGGAACGCGGGAGATCCCCGAGAAAGCCCGCCAACCAGCGGCATCGTCCGGCACTATTGCACCCTGCGAACATCCGGTGTGCAACCCCGCTTGGTGGGAGCCGAATGGTCTAGCCGCTAAGCCGCCGCGGCCCCACTGGCATGTGTGTGGTTGGAGTTCACAGAAGCCTGTAATTAGGGATAGGAAAATTTCGCGAGTTCAATGACGTGTAGGCTAGACTTCACAGCCCTGTGTACACTCGAGCCTCAGATGTTTGTTCATTGGCTGCTGCTCGAGAGAGTAGCCAGTGTTACTTCACACCTGGCATATGGCACTTGCTACTTGTTTCCTTGAAAGTCTGCTATTGGCTCAGAGTCGTACAAGGCGTGTCTAATGAACTGCACTGTAAAAAATAATTGGATAATTACCTGATAAGTGAAACGTAATATTCGCATGGGGGAAACACAGTTTTCCTCACAGGTAAGGTAAAAATACCGCACTCTGGAAAAAAATTCACATACTTGGTAGTGGAAAATCCCATACATGGATGGTAAAATTACTTTACGAGGGGCGGAAGAAACAATCCTATAGCACGCTAATATTCAACTGACGTCATGCTGTCATCGTGGTGTAATGGATAGCGCATCGGCCTATCTTGACGGAGGCCATGGTTCGTGCCCATCCACCAGCAAGTGTCGAGGATTTTGGTGTTGAAGATTCGGTTACTATTCGTCAGAGTGTAAGTATAGGTAGGAAAAAAAATAGCATTACTAATACTAATATTTTGAACTGTGTCAGCCCCAAGACCCCGAATAACATGTCGTTTTCAATATTTGATAAGTGGTATTGTTTTCTTTGAGAAATTTACGTTAATCCTCGACAATAACGCATTATTTATAATTAGACACCTGAATTTATTTTGGGACAAGCTAGAATTCAAAACAATTGCGTTCATATAACTTAAGCCATTGGTCCACACGGTGTTTGACAGCTCCTGGAGAATAGTGTCCAATTGTCTCCTTCCACTGTGGCAGCAGATAACCAATGTGTAGTTGATATCGGCATATTTGTACATACAGAAGACTGTAGAGTCTAGCCTGCAGGTCATTGAACTCGCGAATTGTTCAGCTCTCTATTTATAATGTTTCCCCTTCTCTGTTCCTTTAATAAGAGCAACTAGCTAATTAGCCTACTTGCTCATCAGCTCTATCGTACAAGACTCAGTGTACACAATTGTGTACTTTATTCTCATGTAGTTAACTTTTGTTCTGCACTGCACACCGCGAAGCTGGATGACCAATGATCTTACCTGTGGGTAAATGATTCGCAAACCGTCTTACTGATCCAGGTTATAACTGGTTCATATAACTGTAGCCGAACTTGTAACGTGCATGTCACTGGCAGGGCCACTGATTTTTCGCGAAAAAAAATCGGAGCTCACAGTAAAGTTCAATACTATATGTACACATCGGCTGTTGTCATACAGCCATTGGCTGATAGTGTCGTTTCTGCATTTGACCGAGCCATTTAGAATTCCGTAACTCAGCCTTCGTTATTCGTGGGCAAACATTTAACACGGACCAAAACATGTTTCAGCCAATCAAATTAGCTGGGCGACCCTACAGTGCTTTGAACTGTATATTGCCTCGAAATATTTTCGCAAAATGTCACTGCACCTAGTCATTGGTTCTGATAACGGAACAAGTGTTGTGTCAAGTTAAGTACAGCAAGCTTCGTAATTTTTTTTGCAACACCTGAAACTGTATACACTGAAGTGGGTCTGAAAGGAGAGACACAGCATGGAGAGATTTGGGCGGCTCTTAACCTCGTGATCTTGAGAGCCGATGAGGGTGAAGCGAGGTGAGCATGGAGCAGCACCGGAATTGCGGGGGCGGGGGGAAATGGGGATGATCTCGAGAAAACACGCCGACCAGCGACCTCGTCCAGCATGATTTCTACATGCAGAAATCCGGGAGCGACCCAGCTAAGAGTCCATCCCGATTCGCCCAGGTGGGAGGCAAGCAGTCTAACCGCTCAGCCACCGCGGCCTCTAAAGTGTTTTGAAGTTGGAGATGTTGATATCTGGGGAAAAAATATCGATATTATTTATGTATCTTTTATGAAACGATATATCGAAAGAAAATATCGATTTTTGGTACACCAGAATTCGATAAATTAAGTATTAAAAGACTCGACATTGCAAAATTGCTTAGAATTTTACATTTCGAGGTTACGAAGCGTTGCGTGTTTTTGGTGCATGTTATCAAAGTAAACTTAGTAATTTCAAAAACAATGCTTATAAAAAGAGAATTTTTAGAATATTCATTCCCGATTCCTGGGAAAATAGACTGATTTCGATCAAATATCGCTGGAATATATCGATGATTTATACCAATATACCGTTGATGTAATATAATTTTTTTAACTTCCTTACTTGTTTCAATTACAGCTAAGAGCGGAATGTTTTTCGCGAGAGTTTTCGCGACAAACAGGCTCCCTTAGACGTGTCAATGAAACGGTCGAGGCAGCCTTGAGGGGGACGATCAGGAAAGAGCGACGCAGCAGTGCTCAAGTAGCGTCAATCAGCCGTGAACGAAGAGCGAGTGCATTGAGCGGCGTTGGCTGTGGACGGTGCGGCACAAGCCAGCGGGGCAGATTGCCAGCACTACAGTTCCAATAATAGAGAGGACAGGTGACTCGCAGTGCCGATTGCCCAAGTGGTTTTCGGAACGCGCCCGGACAATGCCACTTTTCAAACTGCAGTAAACTTGTGGACGGAGTTGCCATGTCCGGCCACAGCGGTGGGCTTTTAGCATCGAGGTCTTGAGAGCCGTTGAGGGTGAAGCGAGGTGAGTGCGGAGCTGTGCCGGAATGCAGGAACCGATGAAACAGGAGATCCCCGAGAAAATCCGCCGTCGAGCTTCCCACTTACGAAAATCCGGGAGCGACCGCGCCGGGAATCGAACCCAGTTCACCTTGGTGAGAAGTGAGTATTCTAACCATTACACCACCGCGGCCCCTGCCACACAGTGGTCTTGGACATACATCTACACACACATAACTAAAGAATTATTAATGATAGAAATGGCGAATCAGCTCATACCTCATAAAAGCCAGCCATGAAACAAAGCGAATCACCTTCCAATACTTATGTAAATTTCACTCGGAACTCTTCTGTACATTTACTTTGTAAGACGTACAATAATTTCCTTTTGTAATGATAAGGTAGTGATATGATCGGTTTAGCACAGAGATCAGCACACGAGCAGACACATAACTAACGCACATCACAAACCTACAAGCTACAATTGAGTCGGCACACACGCACACACACACACACACATAGCAAGGGGGGAAGTCTTCCTCCCCCAAATAAGAAAAAAATAACAATGGCCAGCGTTGCCCACCACCTTCGCGGCTTAAAGCTGCTAAGCCTTGGGCGTGCTTGCCAAGTCCCATTGTCGTAGCTGGAACCGTTTGGGAGATATAAGAGTTTGAATTTCGACTCCCCTTAAAACTGCACAGTTAAGGAGAGGTCGACAATACACCGTGAAAAGATGGGAACTGGTAGGCTTAAGAGGCATGCCAGGTGAGATCGAAGTAGGTTTAACCGTTTCGGATATAGTGGGAATAGAAAAAATGGACCATCATCCTTGAAAAACTCCACATTTTCAAAATTCCTTAAGCTGGGTGAAACTCCACCTTAAGAGATGCCTTAATGTAAAATTACAAGACGGTAGTATGGACGGTGCGCGAACGAAAAACTGGAAATTACGAAACATACTCCGTGTGTCAAACGATCTCCTCCACGGCTTAAAAAAAAGGGGGTTGGGCCCCTTGATTGAGGAAGAATTATGATAGTTGCTGACGGGGTCCAGCCTTCGAACGGGGAGAAGATGCGTGCCCCAAAATTTTGCATTTTTCTGAACCAAACTTTGTTTACTGGGGGGGCCGCGGTGGCTGAGCGGTTAGCCTGCTCGCCTCCCACCGAGGCAAACGTGGTTCTATCCCCGGCCGGGTCACCCCCGGAATTTCGCAAGTGGGCATCGTGCCGGACGATGCAGCTCGTGGGAGGGGGGGCGGGTTTTCTCGCAGGTTTCCCCCACCCTCGCATTCCGGCGCTCCTCCGTACTCATCTCGCTTCATTTCATCCATTCTGAGGGAAGGCAATGGTCAACCACGGATGTATCATCCCGCGACGCGGCCTCCATTACCGCGCTCTGTCCTTGGTTCCGAACAACCTCCATACTGCTAACCTCCAAATACACACATTAATACTTTATATAGCTCCATAAACTTCATTTTAGTAATTTACTCTTTGAACGTAGCTGACGTAATTTTGCGTTATAGAGAACCTTGCGAAAAGTGGTGACGAAGCAATAATTATTTGTCCGTGTCTTCAAATAATGCTGCTTTGGTAATGTGACAGCAACAACTCAGATGAAATCAGGCGACGCAATTTTACATCGATAATGCTCGAAATGTTAAGGTGGATTTCCAATCGCCATCTTGGATTTATCGATTTCTCGCCAAATCTTCTATTTCAGAAGGTGTATCGGAATTTCCCGCATGACATATGTTAAATAACAGCTTCCCAAACTTAATCGAACTGCCACAGCTTCGCTACATTTATTAATTTTTAGCTAGTAACTGCCGAGGCGATACGCGAGATTATTTCTTGCGAACGATTACAAAGGCGACGATATCAACAGTAATCAAGAAATACTGACCTCAGACAATGCACTAGACAATGCTCTGTTCTCTGTAGTTCCAAAATACATGATACGAAACAATATTTCCAGAGTATGGCAAAAAATCCAATCCCATAAATCCAAGATGGTGGAGGGAATCTGCCTTAAAAGTGCCGGACACCAAAAATTGCAATAATCTAAAAAAAAGAAAAAAAAGAAGTAAAAAAACCTGTTCAACATGTAGACATTAATTAAAAGTACTATTCCCTCACCTAAAAATTTTAGACAGCATAATTTGTTTTACTAATATACAAATCATTAAAAACAAATCACTTACCGAAATGAGGCAATTCGCATTGGAATAGTGTAACGCGCTGACACTCGCAATAGGCGAAATCTCCACGTGCGGTTCGTCTTTGGGGGGGGGGATTAGGGGGTGACCCACTTCGACCCTCCCTTACACACCAGGCAGACCCGCTCATGGTCCCGTCGCTCGCCAGGGAGTGATTGACAGCTGACGTGACTGACGCTACAGCCCCTCCTCCACACGTGCTGGAGCAGCCGACGAGTTTAGAGGATGCGCAAGAATATTCTGAGAACTCTGAAACCTCGGCGTGACGCATAATTTAGAGAAATTTATGGCCGATAGCCTATGGCCCTATAAATATTGCAGCATGCCAACTGTCGGGAGTACTTCTGTGGAAGCCAATTGGCTGAGTGCTGTGATCAAGCGAAGACAAGTGACATCGGGGTTCGGTGAAGGAGGCGGGCGACAACGGAAGATTACGAGGCGACGGTGGGCGAGGTGCTTGTGGCGCGAATGTAAGAGAGGGCGTGATGTCCGACGAGTGAATACTACTGTGCGTGAGGACGCTTGGAGAACTCTAGAACACTGTGATCTGGCGGGACCTGGACTAAACTGAGGTGGGACTCAATAACATGCGATACGGACTTTATTATAAATATTGGAACTGTAAAATACGGAAATATAATTTGTCAAATAATTTAATAAGTTTTGATACACCAACTATTGCGACTGATTTTTAATTATTTAATTATGATAATTTATTTGAGGCGATTGAAGTCATTAGTTGAAAACAGTAAGTGATATAAATTTATCGTGAGATGTTAAGTCGAGACAATTCTGTTTGTAGTTAATGCAAATAAAATTAGGCAATTATAATTAACTCTTTTATTTAATAAAGACCGCCATCCCTTAACAAACTAGGTTTAGCGTACTGACTTTGTGAGAAAAACGATGCATTCACGGTGTGATACGTTTGAAACGCAAAGTTTTTTGACGCAAGTAACGATCTTGGTAACTCTAGTGTACCTTTAAGTGAAATTCTAAATTATATAACATCACATATATAATGAATATTTCCTTTTAGTTTGCTTATTTGTCTGTGAAATTGTTTTCATTTGAATTGCTTCTACTACAGGTTGGGAAGATCAATGTTAAAAGTTTGGAAACCAAAAATTTTCACCACTAGGTAAGCGCTAGTGTCGGCAAGGTACAAGACTCTCTCTATTGTTTACGTTAAAAACAGGATGATTGCGATAATAAAAAATAACCTGTAAAATAACTTCGTTAAATCTTGCCCTTTTATAATCCACGTATTTTAAAAATCTAACTAACCCTTTGAGGGCTGCACAGATTCACTGCCACTGAAGAAAAGGTTGAAGTGAGCTGCTTATATTTTCAACTAGATCAGTGTCAGGTGTGTTGGTCTCTGGATTTCTACTTACCTTCGTCCTATTGGCCCTGGCTACACTAGGCACGCCTAACGTACTCTGCAACTGTTATTATTGGTAGATCATCGTCCAATGAAGTCGCGCGTTGAATGTGCACCAGTCAGTGTGTCGCGACAGGTGTAGCCGGCTTTACAATCCATCTTGTTCATTTGAGAAATTATTTTTAAATCAGAGATTATTCTTACGAACTGAAATATTGACTAGATGTAATTTTTCACTTAGATTCCGATAGTGTCCAGCGAAGAAATTTCCATATGAAATTTCCATATGAATGGGGCCACGGTGGCTGAGTGAAGTAACACTGGCTACTCTATGGGGCAGCAGCGAATGTACAAACATCTGAGGCTCGAGTACACACATGACTATGGAGTCTAGCCTATGGGTCATTAAACTAACGAAATTTTCCTACCACTAGAAATAACGTTTTGTTGCTGAGTAAAATAAACCTTTGTTTCAAGACTCCTCCAAACTGATGCGGGATACGGGAGTGGGAGTGGGACACGGGAGCGGAGATGGTAGCAGGAGCAGGAGCGGGATGTGGGAGTGGGACACGAGAGTGGGAGTGGGAGCAGGATGCAGGAGTGGGAGCAGGCGCGGAAGTGGGAGTGGGAGCGGGAGCAGGAGCGGAAGTGGAAGCAGGAGCAGAATGTTGGAGTGGGATGTGTGGGAGTGGGAGTGGAACACGGTAGCAGGAGTGGGAGTGGGAGGAGGAGCAGGATGTGGGAGTGGGATGCTGGAGTGGGAGCAGGAGCGGGAGCGGGACATGATAGTGGGACGAGGGAGCGGGAACATGAGTGAGACATGGGAGTGGGAGCAGGAATCACAGGGGGACAGCAGCGCCCTAGCGGGATATGAGAATATCCAGACCAGGGCAGAAATTTCCCGTGCGATTGCTGGCGAAAGCGGGAATGCTGAGGGATATCGCCAGGTCCACTGCATGGTCTTGTTTCTTGCGCACTGCCAGGTGAGAACTTGTAGCTAATGAAACTGTGTACTTGTGCCCAGTGTTGCACGTCGCATGAATTATAAGTACAGACCTAAAAAATTCGCGAGTTCAATGAACTGCAGGCTATACTCTACAGTTTTATGTACAAATATGTCGATATCCATTACACATTGACAGAGACCTGCAAAATTCGCGTTATTATTTGGGGACATGCTAAACTTCAAACACGTGTACTTTTTTCAAGACGTTTGTCAGCGGACTATACTATATGTGGCAAGCCCTATGTACCTCTGCGCCAATAAATGAACACTTGACAAATGTATACCCCAATCACGTGCAATTCATGCAGAAATGGGGAAGGGGAATTCGGGTTCATGCAGCAGCCAATGGAGAAAAGACATCGGCTCTAGTGGATACCGTATTGTGAAGTTCAGCCTGATGCCCCATAATAACGCACATTTTGCATGTCCCTACACATTGGTTGTCTGCTGTCAGAGTGGAAGGCGACGATTGGGCCAGCGTTCTCCAGAAGGTGTTAAACACCGTGTGGACTAATTGCTAAAGTTTTATTAACAGACGTGTTTTGAATTCTAGTTTGTCCCGAAATGAATCAGCGAATTTTTCGGGTCTCTAATTATAATAAGAACAGCAGACAGAAGGACCACATATGGACAGAGATTGGGAAAGAAGTTCACGAACCCAGTAAGCGTACCAGCTGTTATTATTACACGTAAGCAAGCATATCATTAAGCAAGGATATCATTACCGATAAGTAGGGACAGGCGTATTTCACGAAAATATTTATGATCATGCTAGACTTATCCTACATCCACACCAACAACTTCCTTTGGTCATTTGCCGCATGTCTACATGAGAAGACATGTTCTTATTTGACTGGGCCAATAGTAATAAAGTACTCAGATACTGAACGTCCATGATTCGTGGACAGACACTCGAGGCACGTGACATTAAAAATCACCGAACCACGAAAGTGCATATGAATAAAAGTATTTTGGAATACAACTGGTCTTGAAATCGTTTCTCGAAAAACACATGTATCTACCGTTAAGATTTGATATTTCGTTCGAAGCATGGTCATTCGAAAGTATATATAAAAACGCTTCTCGTATTTCCTTAATTCAGGCATAAATATATGGTACTCTCCGTACACCATTCTAGTTTGTTGATTTTATGCACCCATCGTCTAGCTCCTCTTGGCATCATCTTCCGCTGCAACAACTCGCTTCTTCGTCTGATGACATTGTCAGCACACAACTACACTGGCACGCGAACTGCTCTGCTTCTGGTGTGGGTGCCTACAGTTCCCGCCGGAATTTCCCGTCTCATTCCCGCCGGAATTTCCCGTCTCATTCCCGCGTCGCCGGGTGCCGCGCCAGTTTGGGAGAGCCTTCATGAGCACTGCTGGCGGGGTTCGCAGTGCGTCATCGCCGAGGGGGCGACCCTCACGTCCACACAAGAAGGGGCCGGCTCGTGCAGGGTTCAAGCGCCAATCGATTGGATGCGGGCTGCCAAGTTCTTAAAGCTGACAATAGCATGCTACCACTTTACATCAACAGCAACCCTGTGTCTCATTCCTAGAGCCCCGAGTATTTCGCGGAATGATTTGTCAGCAGACAAGACGTCACACTCCTCTATAAACTGGAGACACTATAGTTTGCCCATTGGCTGCTGCAATCATGTGAGGCCTTTGCACAGCACTCGCACTACTGCACCCTGCTTAATACGGTCTCACAGATAAACGAGCTAGTGAAGAGATTTGGACGGCACTTAACAGCCAGGTCTTGAGAGCCGATGAAGGTGAATGAAGTGAATATGGAGCGGCACCGTAATGAAGGGGTTGGGGGAACGGGAGATAACCTAGAAAACCCGCCGACGAACGGAAACGTCCGGCACGATTCCCACTTGCAAAAATCCGGTGACCCGGCAGGGGATTGAACCCTGTACGCCTTGGTGGGAGGCGAGCAGGCTAAGCGCGCAGCCACCGTGGCCCCGGAGGGAGGATTGGTCGTTGTTTACTCCGTCAGCGTAGTTCAGCTGTGCTGCTCTCTGTTAAATCATCACTTTTAAAATCAACCTTTGGAAAATTTTCTTGCTCCTAACTGCATATAATGTGATGGGCAAACTGACCGCAAACAGTCATACTGTTCTAGGTGATAATTGGTTTATAACTGTAGCAGCACGTTTGGCCTAGTGCAGATTGGCTGTGGCAACGATACAAGTGTGGTTCTGATATACCTAAGTACAGCACACATCATAATGTTTTTACTAGCAATACCTGAAAGAGTAAATGAAAGTGGCTCTAAAAGGGTTAAAACACCTTTGGACTATATTTTACTGTACTGTGCATTTGTTGAGCCTCTGCTTTCAGTTCATTGGCTGCAGGCCCAGTGTGAAGCCATTCATATCTCATACCAGGCGGCAAGGATCTCAGTTCTTGTTTCAGTTCAGGTCTGTTATTGGCTGCAGCCTCAGTGTGTAGCCAGTTCTATCTCATAACAGGCGGCAAGGATCTCAGTTCTTGTTGCCGTGCAGGTCTGTTATTGGCTGCAGCCCCAGTGTGTAGCCAGTCCTAGCTCATACCAGGCGCCAAGGATCTCAGTTCTTGTTTCCGTTCAGGTCTGTTATTGGCTGCAGCCTCAGTGTGTAGCCAGTTCTATCACATAACAGGCGGCAAGGATCTCAGTTCTTGTTTCCGTGCAGGTCTGTTATTGGCTGCAGCCTCAGTGTGTAGCCAGTTCTATCACATAACAGGCGGCAAGGATCTCAGTTCTTGTTTCCGTTCAGGTCTGTTATTGGCTGCAGCCTCAGTGTGTAGCCAGTTCTATCTCATAACAGGCGGCAAGGATCTCAGTTCTTGTTTCCGTGCAGGTCTGTTATTGGCTCAAAGTTCACCTGGGCGTGTCTAATAAACTGTGTTCCAGTTGTAAATGCGTCAGTAATACACACGTGTTTGTGGTCTAGCTTGCCCTAAAATGAATCCGCGAAAATTTCATGTCCTTAGCACTTTGTGGACTATGCTCGAGTGTAACTCGAGCAAAGATAATTGGAATATTTCTTTGTTCTTCAGAACAAAACTCGCGTGGATGTGCAGTCTTTTTTCGGCTAGTGTTTCACATGGCCTCACAAGAACACGACAGCTCAGTAACAATGATATTGCTAACGACAGACTTTATTTTTGTACAGCCACACAAATGGGCATGATTGATTGTAAATCCTTTTATACGGTAAAGGACATTTGATTCGGTCAATATCAGCTCGGCTCTCCATTGGTTGATGACCAGCCAATAATGAACTCTGTAAGGTACAGGATAATGTCCGGTGTGGTATGGTCCAATAGGACGATGGCGAGTTCTAACACAGACACCAACATAACCGGTGTTCTTGCAGTAGTGGACATAGGTGACTCGCTTATAATTCGTCTTAAGTGCCAGTAAATGTGCGCAGATCTTAATGTGTTAACTAAGAGCAAAGAATGCAATGCTTAGAGCCCCGAGTATTTCGCGAATTCATTTGACGATGAGGTAAACTTCAAACACTTGGTGTTTTCTCCTTCCATTGTCACTGGACTGCAGCTGTTTAGACACGCCTCGTTTATCAGCGAGCCAGTATCAAGCAGGAAGCAGTAGTGTCAGTTAGTGTTCCACAGTGCTGTACAAATGCCTCACTTGATCGCAGCAGCCAATGAGTAAACTTTAGTGTCTCCAGTCCATAGAGAAGTGTGACGTCTAGCCTGCTGACGAATAAATCCGCTAAATAACCGGGGCCTCTAGCAATACTGTAGAATGAACAGTATATGTATAGAGACCTGAAAAATTCATGAGTTCAATGACCTGCAGGGTAGACTCTACAGTCTTATGTACAGATATGCCGATATCAACAGCACGTTGGTTGTCTGCTGCCACAATGGAAGGCAACAATTCTACACCGTTCTCCAGGAGCTGTCAAACGCCGTGTGGACTAATGTCTCAAGCTATATAAACGCAAGTGTTTTGAACTCTAGCTCGTCCCAAAATGAATCCGCGAATTCTCCAGGTCTCTATATATGTATATTATATTTCCACACATGCTAGACTTCAATACCATTCGGACTTCCCTGCAGTTTTATTTTGCTCATTGGCGGCTTCGCTTTGTGAGAAGACGTTATCCTACTAGGGTGGCTAATCAGAATTAGGTAACTTCACCGTATCTTAAAACTTACTAGCCGGACATGAGCGAAGCTACGAGAGGAAACTGTATTGAACTTTGCTACAGACTTTTCATTAATAAAATGATAGGCTCACCGCTGTAAGTCCCATATGTACACGCAGCACTACGAAAAAAACTGCACGCCAGTTCAGAGCCCTCCGCGTAGAGGCGATGGCGCTCTTTTAGCGTGTGCCAGTGTGACCCTTATAGCTAGGGTCACTCGATGTTCGCAAAAAGATTACGCGGCCAGTTTGTATTTCACAACACTTTAACTCAGAGTTACTTTCGTGATTGGATGGTTACCGTGTTACGCGTCCTTAGATGTCTGCGCGCGTATCACAGACGTAGACTACACTCTAAATTGGAATTAGTGGAAAACCACTGATTCGCAATGAAATTCAACTACTGCAATCAGTGAAGATGGCTCCACTTAGAATCAGTGCAAAACCACTGATTCGCAATGAAATTCAACTACTACAATCAGTGAAGATGGCTCCACTTAGAATCAGTGCAAAACCACTGATTCGCAATGAAATTCAACTACTACAATCAGTGAAGATGGCTCCACTTAGAATCAGTGTAAAACCACTTATTGTTTCAGAGAATATATTTCACTGATTGAATCAGTGACGTGAAACAATTTCACTGATTGAATAAGTTACGGTCGACTGCAGTGGTTAATTAAATATTGTTTTATTGAATGTAACCAAATAATTACGTGAAATAAACATATTTAGAAAGTTTAGTATTCATATTATGCAATATACTGTGATTTGAAAAAAAAATCTATAAATTGCAGGTGGCCGGGATTGAACTCGCACACCCTCTTCACTTCTAGGTCGTTACCGTGCCACCTGAGCTATGATGCCAACTTACAAAATAAGAGGAAAACATGTAACTTATAGTTATTTACGAAATCGTGAAGATTTAGATTGTATGCCCTTACTTTTCGTTTTTGGTTTAATTGGTACCGTTAGGATTGTTAAACAAATAGTATACATGAGTGCACTCTCTTCATCACATTATATTCTGTTTAATCTTTCAAACGGTGCTGAGATGATTACGTGAAAACGAAATGAAAGATGTAAAAACGGAATTACCTCGTAAAATGGCGCTTTGAAAGACGAAACACATTTTAGAAAGTATTTTGTATTGGTTTTATTAGTTTATTCGTGGTTATTTCACTGGATACACGTTGTTTAAAGGCCATTTTTACACGCTGTTTAACTGATCCATCAGTCAAAAATAAACCACCGGAAAATAGTGAAAACAATGACTGATGAATCAATGGAAAATGTCAATGAAACAATAAGTGAAGGAAATCCGGCATTCTCTCACTGATTCATCAGTTAAATTCACTAAATCAGTCAGGTACTTCTGACTGATTGAAACAGTGAAATTCTCACTGAAACATATTCAGTGTGTGCAACATTGAAGTTACCTAATTCTGATTGGCCAATCAAGCAGGAAAATGTCTTCTCACAAAGATACGCCGCCAATAGGAAAAAGAAATCTTCCTGGAATGACTGTAGGATATTGGAATCTAGCCTGTGCGGAAATCTTTTCTCGGAATTCGGGTGTACCTAACTATAGCTGCCATGTTTCTCGAACAATAATGGAGAAAAACGATGCAAGCAGGTTGGCCCCTTAATTGAGCCCTTTGGAAATAAACCTTTGAATCATACCACTGTCCCTACCTGCATGTACTGCACATCAACGGGAACACTGATATGCGTACACCCAGTTAAAGGCTCATCTACAATCAACTTATGCCAAACGTTAAACGCTAAACGTCACCTTAAGAAAACTGGCATGTCTACAATCTACGTTAACAGGAATAAAAATAAAAATAAGGTAGGTGTATATATACAAATATTTTTGTTTGTATTTGGAATTTAAAAAGAACCTTTTGTAAAAAAATAAAAAATATTCCGCAGACTTAATAGTTGCACCCAATTTTTTTAAAATGCGTTTTCCATTATTTGTAAATTGATTTCGTATAACATTAACAAATTTAATATGTACGGCGATAGTGGTGCTATCTGTTGCCAATCGTCTGTAACATTTATTTTCACTTGTTTGTGACGTCTTGAATTCTGATTGGCTGGCGTAAAACGCAATATTCAAAGACTTGAAAGTTGGCCAACTTCTACTGAGTTGCGTTTTGCGTTTATCGTCATGACAACGTTTAACGTCGGTTGTAGCCAGAACGTATACGATTCACGGATTCATGACATTGTAACGCGTTATTGTCGCGTCAACGCGATTCTAGCCAGGCCTTAAGTTGGTAACGAGGGAGTAAACGTAGTTCCATGTATTGGAGTTGAATTAAAATAGTTAGGAAAACATTTTCGAATATTGAAATGATTTCTTTTACTTTAAATGTTTTCTAACACTTTGTGGACTATGCTCGAGTGTAGCTTCAGCAAAGCTGGTTTGGAAATTCCTTCGTTGTTCATAACAAAACGCCGCATGGATGTGCAGTCTTAATTCGGCCAGTATTTAACATGACCTCACAAGAACACGACAGCGCAGTAACAATGATATTGTTGACGAGAGAATGTATTTTTATAGCCACTTAAAGGAACATGATTGATTATAAATCCTCGTATACGGTAAAGTACATTCCATTGGGTGAATTTCAGCTCGGCTCTCCATTGGTTGATGACCGACCAATAACGAACGTTATAAAGTACGGGGGTTTGGGGGGGGGGGGTCTAGTGTGGTATGAGCCAATAGGACGATGGGAATTCCAACATACATCAGCAGTAGTGGATATAGTTGACTATAGTTAATATGTCTTAAATGCCCGTAAATATCTGAAGACCTGAATGTGTTAAATTCGTTTACATGCATGAATGAACAAATTTGAAAAATACTCACTTTTCTGATAATATCACAATTTCACTTCAACGACGTCTGAACAACGTGATCAGGTCAATGGCAGAGTCCATTTCACATATGGCGGAAGAATACACAACGTGTAGGGACAGGTGTTTTTCGGGAAAAGATTTCAAGACCAGTTGCACTCCAAAACATTTTTGCTCATATGCGCATTCGTGGTTGGATGATTTTAAATATCACGTGACACAAGTGTCTGTCCGCGAATCATGGACGTTCAGTGACGGAGTACTTTATTATAATTGGCCCATACAAACAAGAACACATCGTCTCACGTAGACACGCGGCCAATAACCAAAGGAAGTTGTAGTTGTAGATATTGGTAGGGACAGGAAAATTTCGCGGGTTCAATGACCCATAGGCTAGACTCCACAATCCTGTGTATACTGAACCCTCAGTTGTTAGATCACTGGCTGCTGCCTCAGAGAGTAGACAGTGTTACTGCACACCTGGCAGTATGGGGTTCACAACTTGTTTCCTTACAAGTCCGCTATTGGGTCAGAGTCGTCCAGGGCGTGTCTAATAAACTACAATCCAATTGCAAACTGAACATCAGTGTACACTTGTTTGACATCTACCTTGTCCTGAAATGAACTCGCGAAATGTTCCTGTCCCTAGATATAGGGTATTAAAGTGTAACAAGGCCATAAATATTCTCGCGAAGTACACCCGTCTCTAACAATATGCCATACAGGTAGATATTACGCGAAGCTTTCAAAAGTGCCCAGTTTATCGCGAACAGCATATATATATATATATATATATATATATATATATATATATATATATATATATATATATATATATTGTCGACAAGTTGTTCAGAGGGTAAATCTGGATTTCACTATTCTGACGTCTATGGCGCTGTGTGTCCCGTGGAGGAGTTCGTTCTGTCATCTTCCCCCGAGTCGCATGGCCGGATGTGATGTGATTCCACACTTCCGGTAAGGATAACAAATTAAACATGGGCATTGCTGCCCACCTTCTTCCCCTCATCATTGAATAAAATACTTACGCGTGCAGGAAATAAAGTGGGGGTCTCGGATCTCCGTCGTTTGGTAATGCACAAGAAGACAAAGGAGTAAAGTGGTCTTCGAATCTCCTGACACTTGGCGGAGTTTGGGCGCGAAGATAAAATTGGAGGATAAATTAGGCCGTGTGCTGTTCGCGTTAGAATGAGCACTTTTGAAATCCCCGCTCAGGATATGTTTGTATATCACACTGTGTAATCTTCCGCTTATGTAGAATTGACACTAATATGGGCCTCGTCACTTCATTAATGAGTAGAGACCGAGAAATTCGCGAGTGCAATGACCTGTATGCTAGACTTTCGTACACGATTAGTTTCCCACGCCACCATAATTAAATATAACTCGAGCGCCGAGTATTTCGCGGATTGAATTGGCAGCAAGCTAAGCTGGGCAGCTCTGTATACACTCGAAATATCGTTTACTTTTGGTTGCTGTGATCTAGTGAGGTTTCTGTACAGGACTCTCAATACTCTTGCACACTACTGCTTCCTGCTTCCTACTGGCTCACAGTTAAACGGGTGTGTCTAAACAACTGTCGTCCAATCACAACAGCAGATGAAAAGAACAAGTGTTTGGGGTCTACTTCACCTCCGAATGAGTTCGCAAAATACTCGTGGCTCTAAATATAACCTCTATATTTAATCATGTCATTTCCACATTGGAAAATACATGTATAGTTCAAGCCGCACAAACTTAAACAAATCGTTAGGCAGTCTTCTATGTCATGTCCAGCTTTGATTTTTTATGTCTGTTTATAAATTTTCATTACGATGATATGTGATAAAACTCGAAAATGGAATGGATACTATCCCATTAAGAACCACTCCACTCTCTTTGCAGCGACGTTCTCAATCAAACCTTTGAAAAATCACCCCATGCATGACGTGCTTAGTTATGCGGTGTATCACAAGCGTGTTATACATCTATTAAAATAAAATTATTTTATTTTTCGTTCAATTTAAATTTTACCTATATTTTATTTATAAATTATATTATATAATTTATAATAAATGCGAATTAAAAAAGTAATGAAAATATGTTTTGGTAGCGCCTTGTAAGAAATAGTTCTCATGCAAAATATCATTACAGCTGAGTGCACACGAATTCGGTGCATTGTCCTTTGGTTTAATTTTCTAGACTTAGTTAAGCTTAGTTAGCTCGAGGCGGAGGAATATCCTGGGAGTAGAACTTAAGCAGGACTTCAGAAAAGTATGAAGTAACCGTGAATGTATTGTATTGTAGTCGCCTGGCTGAAAGAGCGTGACTTATGCCCGGTTGAACCATCGTGGTTCGAAACTCGATCCGAGATCGGATCTAAGATCGTCCCAGAAAACTGTTGCACCATTCGAGTTCAGAGCTGGACTGGAGATCGAGATGAAGTTCATTTTGATCCACCGAAATTGGTAGTTTGACATCTCGATCCGAGATCAGCAGCCATCGTCGACAAATGTAATTTGAAAATATGCCAACACATAGAACTAAGTTCCATTGTTTTTTTGGGAAATTAAAACAACATTATGCACACTTGAAAAATATTCAGTAAAATTCGAACAACAATAATTCACTTAAAACAAGTACAACATCGCAACGTCTAGTTCTCTCCATAGTGAAAAATGCGCCTACTTCCATGACGTCATATATTACGAACCAATAGCAACAATTTCACCACACTAAATTACGGTCTCTCACTTTGGAACCAATACCGACGAATCGGGGATCCAGAATAATGAAATTTCGTTGGCGCAACACTTTTATGTTGGAACCAAGATCAACCTGGATCCTGGTTCGGAACTAGAATCATTCGATATCAGATCGGGGAGGATGTTAGTGCAACCGGGCATTAGCGGACTGTAGGCGCGGTAAGGTCTCCCAGAGGGTGACCTCAGAGCCAGCAGGGTTATGTATGTTGGGGGGGGGGGGGGGAGACGTTGACCCGAACACTTTTCCTCCCACTAAGGCCACATTCTCGCTTCTCTTACGCGACTATATAAAGACATACGTAGTAGTGCGCATGTCAGCTCGCCGAGGTGTCGACTTCCACCCGGGTTGTGTTTTGTCGGCCGACGGAGCTCGAGTTCGCGCTTAGCTAGGTAAGTCAGTCCTGCTATAATATACTAAGCCGCAAAGTACGTATTGTTGTTATAAGTTGACCTTAACATCATCTTATAAGCTTTTAGGAATGGGGAAGATAGGAATAATTGTAGTAAATAAGAACAGTGGAGATAAATTGAACTGAGTTATTTTACTTTATAAGATATAGAACGACAGCATCATTATAATGAACTGACTGGCCAACTAGAGATAGAAGGGGAGGGGTATAGGGTAGGAAACAGATAGAAGCATAGAAGGAATGGCACACACCATTACCTCGTCCTGGACTCGCCGCCCCGACCTTCTGGTTGGAACCCCAGCTGGCTGCTCCTGTCGCCGACTGCACCCTTGGCTGGCTCCATGGCTCCCTTCACACTTCTCGCCCCATCCCACGTGATCGATCGTTTGCGAAATATCTTCCTATTGGTTCCCGCAGTGCACCGAGGGCGGAGTTCCCCAGTAGATTGTTAGTGTATAGAAGGAATTTCTTAGTTAGTTTACAGATTGCCGAAGTGGCTCGTTGTTTTGGCTCTGTGTTTAATAAACCTTCTTGTGGTCTGCTTTTTTTCCTACTTTGTAGTAGCGGGATGCTTTCGTAGCAATGTGGACATCGATATTATTTGTATATCGTTCTCATAAGAGCATTGTTTTACGAAACGATATATCAAAAGAAAAACATTTTCGTTACATTGAAATTTGATATTTCACGTATCAAGAGACTTGGCATTGTAAAACTGCTTGGAGTGTTGCACATTTAATGAGTGAAGATATTTGAGAGCCGATGACGGTGATTTAGGTGAGTATGGAGCAGCGCCGGAATGAAAGGGCGGGGAGACGGGAGTTCCCCGAGAAAACCCGCCGACCAATGACATCGTCCAACACGATTCCCGCGTGTGATAGACCCAGATGGGGATTGAACCCGGTTAGCCATTACATATTGAGGACACGGGGCATTGTAGAAAGATATGGCGCGCAGGTTGGTAAAGTAAATACAGCAATTTTTCAATTCAATTTTTGTATTCAGAACAGAGCTAGTTAAAAGGGCATTTTAAAAATATTTAGATGCTTGTTTCCAATACCTGAAGAAATATATTAATTTCGTTACTCTATCTAAATCCTCAAAAAAATCTATGATTAATATCGATATATCTATAAATATCACTGCTCTTCACCATTTCCTGCTAAACCTCACTACCTTGGTTTTCCTAACATTGATCTTTATTTTATTCTACTTAAACCACATACGCACTTGGTCGGTATCATCTTGAAGCTTGTTCTCTCCACCTACCTATGTATACTGCACACAGTCATCTTCA
The DNA here is from genome assembly GCA_029891345.1 of Dryococelus australis. Classification (NCBI taxonomy): domain Eukaryota; kingdom Metazoa; phylum Arthropoda; class Insecta; order Phasmatodea; family Phasmatidae; genus Dryococelus; species Dryococelus australis. Next base: position 190,905,479 of record CM056998.1, on the reverse strand, counting down.
AATCAATCTAATTTTACCTCTCATTCCTAAACGATTGTAATTTGCCATAACGGTAAACATCAAGGGATCCAGCACACTTCCCTGAAGCAACCCTGATGTAACAACTACTTCATTAGATAAGGCCTCCCCCACTTTCACCCCCTGACTCTATTTTCTGAGAAAGCCCCCTAACCAATACTGACAAGTCTGCTATCAGCTCATCCCTTTTTTTCATAAAAATCCCATGGGCTACCTTATCAAAAGCCTTCTCAAAGTCAATGAAGCAGGCATCCACCTGCTTCCCCATCATCAATTGCCTGCGCCACATCCTCGAAGGAATTTCACTAATAAAATAAAATAACTTTATTACCTGGCTTTAAAGATGCAAGATATACCCGGTATTGTAAATTTTACCAGGCGACAATTTTTTATGTAGTGCATTCGCGGTTACTTCCTACTTTTGAGAAGCCGTCCTGAAGTTCTACTTTCACGATATTCCTCCGCCTCGTTCACAAAAAAAGCTTAACAGTTCCTAAAAAATTAGGCTACGCAAAAAAAAAAGTACAAAACACCGCATTCTTGCGCAATCAGTAAAAAAATATTTTGCGTAAGTTCGATTTCTTACTGGACATTACCAACAAACATATTTTCTCACTGTTCTTATTGGCATTAATTATAAAACAAATATTATAATTTACAGATAAAAATTAGTAGTCTAATAATTCAATTTAATGAAAAATAAAGTATTTGTATGCGAAAAGAAGTATTAAATCCTTGAGATATATTAAATATTTAGGAAACAACTCAGCACGTTACAAATGGGGTGATTTTTCATAGGTTTAATTCAAAAGTGTGAAGAAACCGCATATAGACTATGGTAGAAGTTAACGGTAAAAATTAAAAAAAAATGGGATGTGGCTGCGTTGGGCTCACGGCCGTTTATTTTGCGTGAATTCATCTATGTTGATGCGCTTGGACGCCTTGATTTATTTTTTATGTTCTCGACACTGCTTTACACGATCATATGGGATTTATAATACAAAAGTTAAACCATAGACTAAAGATGTTAAGTATGTAGGTAAGTGGGCTTAACATTTCGTCGACAGCGAGGTCATTATAGAGAGGGTGCAAGTTGCCCAGGGGAGGGGAATTGGGGAAGGAATGGGGAGGAATCGGCCACGGCCTTTGTTTGTGACCCATGCCAGCATTCGCCTGGAGTGATTTCGCAAAATCATGGAAAACCGAAATCAGAATGGCCGGGCCGGGAATCGAATCCGGGTCCTCCCGAATACGAGTCCAGTGAGTTAGTTACCACTGCGCTACCTCGCTCGGTATACACTGAAGATGAGGTAGACCGCTTATTCGACTTCTGCGCATGTAACCGACGTTGACCTACCCCAATCCTACACAAATGTCAAAGTCACGTGGTCAACGTTGATGAACGTGTTTGTTTACATCTTAATTTTAAAATGACAAGCACCATTATATTAATAAAATATCTTTACCGTTTTGAATTTAATCAAAAAGTATTACAAACTAGTTAGAGGAAGTATAGACACATTGCTAAGCACTTGTTTACAATTCAGTTATCTAGCAGCAAATACGAACCACGCCGTTTTCGCTAGACGTGCTGGCAGAAAAGCAGTTCAATGTCGGGACACCGAGATTGATTGTGCTCAGCCAGCGATATCGGTCTGCTTCATCTTCAGTCTATGCCGCGCGCACACAAACAAAATGGCGTCACTGGCCCAGCGAAACGTCGCCACTCCGTCCGCCAGCCTTGATGGAATCACAATACCACGACAGAGGTCAACGTGATGGGCGCGTCGGCCAGTCAGGATCGAAACTTCTGTGAGGTCAACGCGCCGTAAATCCCCCGTGCGACAAGATTTCCGAATAGAAACTATTTCTAATATATTCGCGTCGCGGGCGCGACAGGTCTGTAAATCTGTTTAACCCGATAAATTTTTGGCGCTAAAGTTTTACGTGCTCTATTATTTACCGTATTAATAGGCAAGGCAACGCACCTGAATGCTTAGATGTAATTACAGACATGGAAAGAAATTTTTGAAAGGGACGCGAAGTAAGAAAATAAGGAAACTAATGATGAGAACTGAAGTGAAGAGATTTGGGCGTCTCTTAACAACGAGGTCTTAAGAGCCGATGAGGGTGATTGAGGAGAGTATGGGGCGGCACCGGAATGACGGGGCGAGGGAAACGGGAGATTCCCGAGAAAACCTGCTGACCAACGGCATCGTCCGGCACGATTCCCACTTGCGAAAATCCGGTGAAGCGGCCGAGAATTGAACCCGGTTCGCCTTGGTGGGAGGCGAGCAGTCTAACCGCTCAGCCACCGCGGCCTCTAAGAAATAATGGGAACATTAATGGCCATCGCAAAAGTACTAGCAAGAAACTCTTTATAAAAGATATTTTAAAATGTTGATCGCAAGGCAGTAAAATCTAGTGTGCACATTAATGCGCCTAGTAACCGGCAGCCCACCCAATAGGGAACCTCTCGCAGTATGCGTCAGCCAATCAGATGCAAAGCCAGTCCTAGATCCTCACGCAGCCAGTCAGTCACTGGATGCGTCCACATCCAAGCACCCGCCACGCAGTTTTGTCTCCGTGTATAGGCCGTTCACGGTCAAACGAGCACTTTTGAAAGCCCTGCTTAAGACCTACCTGTATGCACGTTGTGTGTTCTTCTGCCTTATGTAAAATAAATTAACATCCTTCATGGGCCTCATCATTATATTCATACGTCGGTCAAGTGAAACTGTGAAATTATTAGAAAAGTAAATAGTTTGCAAGTATGCTTTTTTCTTATACTTAGGGACATTAACATAAACAGGAAGGGAGAGAAATAATATAAGTTATCACAAATAGTTACTTAGCAATTTTTCTTCGACGTTAAGATATTGAACTAATTTCCCTCAATCGCTACCAACTTTACTGGGCGCATGTCACTCAGTGAACCTGTTAAAATGCATGCCACGCAGGAGCAGTGATATTTTTCTAAGGTTCATTTCAAAAGTGCTCACCTTATCGTGAACAACCTATACTTACTGTATGTATACTCCATACACTGTTATTTCAAACTTTTCTGAAGCCCCTTAATGTTCCACTTTCATTCTATTCCTCCGCCTTATGCAAACGAAGTTTGACGAAGTCCAGGAAATCACACCAAATGGCCAACGCGCCGCATTAGCGCCCGCTCAGTTTCATAATATATTTAATTATAAAAGGCCACGGTAGTGTAGTGGTTAGAGCACTCGCCTCTCACCGAGGTGAATCAGGTTCGATTCCCTGCGGGGTCGTCCCCAGGCTTTTCGCGCGTGGGAATCGTGGCGGACAATGCCGCTGGTCGGTGGGTTTTCTCGGGGATCTCCCGTTTTCCTCAACCCTTCATTCCAGCGCTGCTCCATACTCACCTCGCTTCACCACTCATCGGCTCTCAATACCGCTGTTAAAAGCCGCCCAAATCTTTTCACTCACTAACTTGAATAAAAAACAGTCTTGCTAGATATTACCAACAAACCTATTTTCCTTCTTAAATATTATAATTTTTAGGTAAATTATAAGCCAAAGTTTAGTTAAACCAAAATTAAGTTTATTTTATTTAAATGGAAGTTTAAAATGTTTGCGTTACATGGCATGTTTAGGAAACATTCGAACACGTCATAGACCTGAGAAATTCGCGAGTTCAGTGACATGTAGGCTAGACTTGAAAGTCTCACATACTCTCATACTCTCATCATTTGTTTATTGGTTGATAGTTGTGGTATTAAAAGGCGATGTTTGGCAGCAAAATTTATTGCATTTTTTATATTGGCTCACTTATCTCCAGGAGGTGTCAAAAAACACGTCGACCAATTACAATCGTAACATGGACGTACAAGTGTGCGAATTCCAACTTGTCTAGAAATGAACCCGCGAAATTCTCGGGTCTCTGCCCAGTCATACATACGGTAATTTTTCAAAGGTTTGGTTCGAAAAATGTGAAGACACCTCGAATAGAGTAGGTACAATCCGTGCCCAAGTTCTGATGTTGCATTACTGTGAGTGTAATGTTTAAATGTATGGCAAATATAGTTTGTCTTTTCCTGCGCGATACACATTCGAGTACGAACTGCCGTATTGGTAGGGACAGGATTTTTTTTTTAACGAAAATATTTATGGCCATGATAGACTTCAATATCCTACGTGCACAACTACAACTTACTTTGATTATTGGGCGCGTGTGTACTATATCATAATACTGTACTCTGATACCGAACGTTCATGATTCGCGGACAGGCACTTGAGGCACGCGAGATTTAACATCATCCAACCACGAAAATGCATAAGGACAAAAGTGTTTTGGAGTACAACTGGTCTTGAAATCTATTCGCGAAAAACTCCCGTCGCCACATATTCGTTCCGCCTTTAGGTATCCAACAATTTCATATTTCCACTTGGCTGGTACGTGTATAATGCCGTTCACCACTTGACAATGTCTAACCCTACTATGTAAGTACACGATCTCTCTCTGTCTGTCCGTCTTTAATACCTCTAAGTCCCTTGAAACTCAACAGAAGTTTTTCATAATTTGCAGAGCGAATCCTCAAGTATAAAATACAGGTCAAGTTCGAATTTCAGCAAGATCAGATTATGCTATCATTACCTTTTACCCTAAAAACTAAAATTTTAATTACTTTTTTCCTATGAAGGTTTTGTATTAATGCATAGAGAATATTGCATAGAGATATGAAGGTAGTGGAATATCGTTTTTGCTTACTTTAAATGTCTCGCTTCAATGTTGAGTTAGTTAAGTGGGGCCTTAGTGGCTCAGTGGATAGAGAGACTATGTTAAGTGGGGCTGCAGTGGCCAAGTGGATAGAGAAACCTCAAATGGGACTGCAGTCGCTGCAATGTTGAGCTAATCTTACATCATTTCATTACTACCTACATATATCTATGCAATATTTTTTCAGTATTTGTATGATAACCAATTTTTTTTAATATGCTAACTATTCTAGCCCCGCGACAATACAAAAAAATGGTCACGGGCTTACCCCTTAGTATAGGCATGCATATTGCGGAAGAATAAAAGTTAGGTAAAAATCATATCTCAAGCAGAGTTTTCAATAGTTGTCAATTAAACGTGAACAGTCCTTAAGGATTATTATACTCAGGTTGGGAAGATCATCTTTCATAGTTTGGCCGCTAGGGAGAACTAGCGTTGCAGGGGTGGCAGAACCTCTACGATTTTCATAAAATGCATATAACTACGTAGATTCTTCTGATCTATAGTGGAGAGATTTGGGCGTCTCTTAACAATGAGGTCTTCAGCGCCGATGGGGGTTAAGAAATTTTGAAATGTAGCGGTGCCGGAATGTAAGAGCAGTGGGAAACGGGAAAGTACGCCGAACAGCAGGCATTGTCTGGCACGATTCCCACGTGCGAAAATCTTCGGTCCTGTGTTGCGTCAGAACCTATGTAGTTTCGAATGCCGGAGTTCCGCATGGCGGAAAATGGCGGACGTTGCTGCCGCTTCAAGCAACATTCCTCTCCGCCACTGTACCATCTTCACTGCACTTAACCCTCGCCGGAGACCTAGACGCCGCTTGTCTACTCCTTCAGACCCCCATGTAAAGTCCATTCAAAGTTACTCCCCAGGGGCCGCGGTGGCTGAGCTGTTAGACTGCTCGCCTCCCACCAAGGCGAACCGGGTTCAATCCCCGGCCGGGTCACTCGCGGACTTTCGCAAGTGGGAATCGTGCTGCACCAGGCCGCTGGTTGGCGGGCTTTCTCGGGGGATCTCCCGTTTCCCCCGCCCTTGCATCCCGGTGCTGATCCATTCCCATCTCACTTCACCCTTATCGGCTCTCCAGACCTCGTTGTTAAGAGCCACCCGATTCTCTCAGCTCAACTCAACGGTCACCTCCAACTTTTCCGAAGCTCTGATAAAGTACTACTTCCAGTGTATTCCTCCGCCACATGCAAACAAAGCTTATCCCAGTCTGCAAACTCACTCCAAATGGCAGCGCACCGCATTCGTGCGTACTCAGTATAATAATATTTTGCATTAGAACACTTTATTACTAGGTATTACTCGATACCCGAGATATTAGCGGGTTCATTTCTAGATAAGTTGGAATACACACACTTGTACGTTCATGTTAATTTTGTAATTGGTCTACGTGTTGTTTGATACCTCCTGAAGATAAATGAGCCAATAACAAACATGCAATAAATTGTGCGCCCAACCACAGCCTTTTGCTACCACAACAATCAACCAATAAACAGTTGATATCTGTATGAGAGTATATAAGACTGTGAAGTCTAGCCTACAGGTCATCGAACTCGCGAATTTCTCGGGTCTCTAGGTGTTACCAACACATCTATTTTCTCCCTGTTTTTGTTTGTGTTGATGTTTTATACAATTAAAAAAACGCTTGTAATGCATGGCATGTTTAGGAAACAAACGTACGTCATGCATGAGTAGAATGGGGATGCTGATCCTGGCTCACCTCAATAAATTGTCTAAAAATCAATCAAATCACAACTAAGATCAAGAAAATTTCTTGTTTTCTGGAGGCATAATTTATTTCTTCAACTCACTTCTCAAAAAATACGCAAATTTAAGCCAAATCAACCATATTTAAGCCAGAATCGAGCAAACTTCACCATTTTTCAAAAATTTCCGAACAGGGTATTATTCCCGAGGTTGCTAAATTAAGCTAATTTAAGCCAAAATCCAATAATTGCATTTTTGGTGATAAAAAGTTTCATCAACATTGTTTCCCCTTCCTCTTAATAAATTTCTTTAAAATATCTTTACTTTATAAATAAAAATGGAATCCCTACTCAGAAAGTTAAACAATTCATATGAATTCACTAAACTACAACATCTTGAAATTAATCAATGGTATGCTGCTACATAATTTCAAATATATGAATCTAATTTTGGTAAAAAAAAATTAATATTGTATTTTAGATGGTAAGTATACAATTACATTGCAAGTCCGCTATTGGCTCAGAGTCGTCCAGTTCGCTATTGGCTCAGAGTCGTCCAGTCCGCTATTGGCTCAGAGTAGTCCAGTCCGCTAGTGGCTCAGAGTCGTCCAGTCCGCTATTGGCTCAGAGTCATCCAGTTCGCTATTGGCTCAGAGTCGTCCAGTCCACTATTGGCTCAGAGTCGTCCAGTCCGCTATTGGCTCAGAGTCGTCCAGTCCGCTATTGGCTCAGAGTCGTCCAGTCCACTATTGGCTCAGAGTCGTCCAGTCCGCTATTGGCTCAGAGTCGTCCAGTCCACTATTGACTCAGAGTCGTCCAGTCCGGTATTGGCTCAGAGTCGTCCAGTTCGCTATTGGCTCAGAGTCGTCCAGTTCGCTATTGGCTCAGAGTCGTCCAGTTCGCTATTGGCTCAGAGTCGTCCAGTTCTCTATTGGCTCAGAGTCGTCCAGTTCGCTATTGGCTCAGAGTCGTCCAGGACGTGTATAATAAACTACGATACAACTGCAAACTGAACATCAGTGCATACGTGTTTGACGTTTACCTTGTCCTGAAATGAACTCGCGAAATTTTCCTATCGCTACATATAAAGGATTAAAAGGAACGAAATATGGAAAATTCATGCATGATGTAGAATTTTCTTAAAATGTTTCAATCTATGATTCTCATTGAATTTCTTGATGTTTTTCATCAAATTATCGTGACACATTCTATGGTACTTTTTTGTCCGGATGATTTTGCTTGCAGATTTGGGTTTAACTTGCCATTGATTTTGATTGTAGCTTAAATATGCAAGGCAGATAATTTTCAAATTAAAACCCTTCTCGGAAATTTTTGAGAAAAGGGCAAATATGCTTGATTTTAGGTACAGTTTGCTTAATTTTTGCCCACATTAAAGATGATGAGCCAGGATCGGCATTAGTAATCTTCTTGCATGGAGTGATATTTCGAAATTTAATTCAAAAAGTGTAAAGAAACCGTGAATAAACTTTACACAATTGTGCGCATAACGCACATGAAGAATATTTTAGGTCCGTACTGTACATTACGCGGCCCTTTGCTAGGGACACCAGAATTTTGCGAGAAGATTTCCTTCACGCCCTTTTGAATCAAACCTTTGAAAAATCACCTCATATATGATGTGTTTAGTATACAGTTGGAAAGAGCATCTCAAAAGCAATCCAGTGATACCCACAAAACCCCATATGATCGAGTGAAGCGGTGCCGGGAAAGTAAAATAAACATCAAGGCGTCCGAGCGCGTCAACGTAGACGTATTCACGCAAAACAAACGGCCGTGTCCCCAACACAGCAAAACCTATTTTTTTTTTATGCATCGAGGTGTAAAAATGAGCATATTCGTAAAATATTTACCTTTTTAAAATAATTTCGCAGTTTTAACTTGACGGCGTATGGATAAAGTGATGAGGCCAATGGCAGTGTTAAGGCTTGTCTACATTCGGCCGCTCCTGTGGATGTGGACGTGTCCGAAACTCGGCGTCAAGTGACGTCACATTAACACGGTTCAAATATGGTCTCCGAAACTCGTCGTCAAGTGACGTCATATTGACGCGGTCCGAATATGGTCTACAAATGTGTTGTCTGAAGTGAACTTTCAGAATCTGACTCTACATTTCATAAATTCGGCATATTATTTGTTGTCGCGTAGTGATGTTTTAAATTTGCTGTATTATTGTTTATTGTTGTTTACGAAATGGTTGATTCGAATATTTATCTATAATAAACGCCTTAACGATTTTATTGTAAATAAGTTCTCCATTTGATATCAACAATTTATTCTTAAACATACGTTTTAAAAGGTTTAGGCTTCGTATAAAATTGTTCAGATCGAATGAAGACATCCCTAATTATTTATTACAATCTTATAATATTTGTTTTGAGAAAGCCCGCCTTGCACAGCCATTGTTTACATTAATAACGTAAACATCTCACGAATGCACGCGAGAGTATTCAAAGTCTTCTTATTTTTCTATCAGCTTAGGACACAACTTCGGACAGAAGTTCAGTTTTCCGATTGCTTCAACTTGGGACACGGCAGCTTGGGACAGCGTCATGACGTCAGAGGGTCACGTGCACCAATCAGCGCGTCCTTGTCCTAGGACACAGGCTGGGATAGCCCAAATGTAGACAGGTCCTTAATCTTACATACACAACGTTCATACAAGTAGATATTAAGCCGGGCTTTGCGAAGTGCTCATTTTACCGTGAACAGACTATAACCAGTTCGGCCGTATTATAAATACATTTCGTAATCGCACGGTAAATACTCACATTACTGAGATTCCTTCGTATAAAAAATTAAGAAATGAACCTCAACCTATTCAGTCAGCGTGTCCACGATGATGGACACGTTGCAAATGAACGACACTTCAAACAGCAAAGCAGCAGTGCCCAGTACGTCGATAGTCTTCCTTGTGGAAAATCTTATTTATGGAATTGACTGTACCTCTTTTACTTCCGTGGTTCGACGATTATAAATGTCACGTGCCTCAAGTGTCAAGTGTCTGTCCACGAATCATGGACGTTATGTATCGGAGTACTTTATTACGATTGGCCCAGTCAAATTAAGAACATGTCTTCTCACGTAGACCCGCGGCCAATAACCAAAGGAAGTTGTGGTCGTGGACATAGGATATTGAAATCTAGCATGGTCGTACATGTTTTCGCGAAATACACCTCTCTCTCTCTCTAGTTATTGCTAAGGTCACCTATTCTTGGCGAAAAAATTTATGCTCAGGCTAGACTTCTTCAACATCGTACCTACCCACTTGCAAATATCATTTGGCTATCAGCTGCGCTTCTGTGTGATTTCTTCCTGACTGGGCCAATCGGAATAAGTTATCGTGACACTGAACGTCGGTGATTGGCTGGCAGATAACTAAGAAGCGCGAGAGTTAAAGTCATCCAACCACGAAATAGGTCCTGAAATATCACATTTTGTGGTACAACTAGTCGCAAAATCTTTTAACGAAAAAAATGTGACCCTAGTCATTGCTTTTTGAGCTGTCTGGCGAAACCAAAATCTCCATTAGCTGATTTGGGGCAGATGTTTTATCCTGATTTCATAGGAAATTCGCTTTACACGACTTAGTGGATACATGCTCGAAAATATCCGCATGATTTCAACGCTGTGCGAAGGCCTGTCAGTTATGTCAACAGAAAAGCATTAACAAGCCAAATATTAAAAAAAAAAAAAAAAAAACCTGTAAGATATATTTCCGCAAACATTTCTAGAGAATTTCTGCATGTGTTTTGAAGAATTGCGGTCTTCTGAGCAAGTAAACATGTCGTTAACGTGAAACTAAACCTGTTTACAACTTCTTTAATGATTCACGTGATCCGAAGAGTAAAAGCCATCATCAGGAGTCATGAGACTAGCAAGAACTCGTATCTTCAAGTGTAACATAAAACTGTATTTTGTTTATAGCGATGTATTCCTTCACTTTGCAACGGTACGTGCTAGGTCATATATGTGATGTTTTCAGTGTAGAATTTGGCGGGAGAAAGGGACACAGAAATTTGTTTAGCCTGTTTACACACGTTTCCAATTTCAATGCTTCAAATTTGTTTAAAACCTATTCAAACGTTTTATGAGAGGTTTAAGTTTCGACGAAATGTAGAAATTACTTTTAGCTGCTTTCTAAAACCAAAACCGTACACGAAAGTTATTCTTTTGGCTGCATGTTACATTTTAATGAATGATGATAAAAAAATTTGATCCTGAACTACATGTACTACATATAAACACTGTAAGTGATTCCCTATAAAAAATTAGATAGAAAGTATTATTCGACCTACGTCCTACACTAATTCGCAAGGGGGGGGGGGGTGGTAGGTGGCCTTGAATATCGATATTTAAAATGATTTTAATTCAAAATAATAAAACCTGCTCGGAGAAGAAAGAACAATTCCGTGAATACTGTTGCCTTGAATTGAGATCTGAAATTGGCGAACAATTGTTTGGTGATATCTCCAATCATTGCGAAAATAGGGAGTAGCCTACCACTTTAGGATCCAAAAATTTGTGACTTACTTGGGGGATTATCGCTTTCAATCCTTTCCTACCCGGTGTACTCAATTGTCTCCATGTTGCAGAGGAAGGTTATATTTGATCAGCACTGACAGGCTTAGTTCCCAATAGTCTTCGTGTGGGTAGCTGATTCGTAAACCGAACTACAGCTATACGTTATGATTGGTTTATATCACTGACAACAGAACACAATGCCCACAGCTTATTGGTTATGACAACTAAACAAGTTCTTTGTCATCTTGAGTACTGCCCTCATAAAAAAATTTTCATTTGCAACACTCGAGATAGCGAAGTAATGCGGGAATGAAAGGATTAATGACGTCATAATCGTGTGTACAATAACGTACCAAAAACGTTACGGCTATCAAGAGAACAAAGTCTGCAAGGGAGCAGCTGGTTGCCAGCCAGGCACATACAGAGTGGCGCAGAATTAAATGCACGAATCTCGAGAGGTGGTTCCTCATGCATAACAAAATAGAAAATATACAGGACACTTTTTACCTACATTAAATATTAGGGCGATATAAGCCCTCGAAAGAGAAATGTTTAACATTATAATACCAAAATATTGGCAACGAATATAAATTAAACTACAATTCTCTGGCGGCCGTGGTGGCTGACCGGTTAGCCTGCTCGCCTACAAGCAATGCGAACCGGGTTCAATCCCCGGCTGGGCCACTCCGGATTTTCGCATGGGGGAATCGTACCTGACGATACCGCTGGTCGGTCGGTTTTCTCGGGAATCTCCCGTTTCCGCCGCCCCTTCATTCCGGCGCTGCTCTATACTCACCACGATTCACCCTCATCGGCTTTCAAGACCACGATTTTAAGAGCCGCCCAAATTTCTTCACTCTTCACTTTACAGTTATCTGGACATTGTTTAATTTTATCGGAATCTTTAATCTAACAGCAACACTCACGAATTCCTCACCTCGTTGTTGAAAATAACAGGGGTTGCCATCCTCTTTTCGTGGGAAACTTTATTTTAACGTCAGGAATTATGAACATTTTTTGCTTGTTTGTTGCTAGAAAGCCAGTCTTCAAAGTCTGACTCACTACTTCGGGTGACCTCTAATGCCCTTTCTCAAAATTCCTCTGAAGGTGATTCTGCAGCTGTAGGAGAGGCTAAGGGGCACGGCATACCTAATGGACCTCCATCATCTGCATCACAAAATACTCCAGGAGCCGACTCTTCTAACAATTCTGTCAAGCTCATTGATAGAGACCCGGAAATTTCCCGCATTCATCAGAGGACTAGTTAAACTGCATTCACGTGTACATCTCTGTTTGTGCTTCCATTGGTCCATAGTTTGTTAGACGCGCCCCGAACGACTTTCGACCAATAACGAGCCTGCAAGAAAATAAGAACCGAATCACATGCTACCTGGTCTGGGGTTAAACTGGAGGAACAGCCAATTAACAACCAGCTGGTGGTCGAAAGAACGAAGGCATGTGGAGTCGAGCTTGTTGTCGAATGAATACGTGAAATTTTCGAGTCACTACTCATTGAGGAATTGGAGCTGTCAGATGAAATTATTATTATTTCAGGTTCATCAAATCGTTCACTCTTTATGGTAGGCCACCTTTCGCACTCCCAAAATGGATGGTCGGCCTCAATAACTACCACTAGATTCAAAAACCAATCTTTATCTGGCGGAGGTTCGTTAGAAATGAACCAAATCGGTTTTTTCCAGCAAATTACTTTGCCCAAGGGCAGTCTAACAGACTTACCCTCGCATAATAGTTTAATAAAACTATCGCAATTATACTCATGGCTACGCTCTTCAAATACAATTACATCATAGCATTTCTCGTCAAGATCTTCAAAAGCGAATTTTACAAAATCGGGATGAAAAATTCGCGCTCCCTGCAATATCCCATTACATCAATATTTATTTTATAATTCATACGAATAAACCAAGGAGAAAATAGGTGGGTTGGTAATGGCTAGTAAGAAATAGTGTTTATGAAAAATAATATTACACTGAGTGCACACGATTGCGGTGTATTGTCCCTGTGGTGTTTCTCTCCGTCATCCAATCTAAAGGAAGTGAAGAAATTCCTTAATTTCTACCAGGAACTGTCACGTTTCATTAACTAATGTCTGGTTTTTTAAATCAACATTTTTTTTTTACCCGGCCTTTGTAATTTGCATCTGGTGGACAGGATCAAACACGTCTGGCTTGGTATATGTTTGTGCCATTTTTGTGTACTTACTGGTAGAATTGATTTGTTACATAAATGGCGTGGGTGATACGGATCAGAATTACCATACGCTTTCTTTTAACCCTAGGTTTATAAATAAGATCCTAGATATATTTTGTAAATATGCATTTAACCTGAAACATGGTAAAATGACAACTAAAGACAGCGTCCTGTACAGATATCTCACCCCCGCCATATTAGCTAAGGGTTAAAAAACTGTAGTGTACAACTTCTTGAATGAACTGCAATTTACAAACCATTCATTGTTCTTCCAACTTTTCTAAAGCGCCGCTGAAGTTCAACTTCCTGGCTATTCCTCCGCCTCGTGGTAGCAAATCTTAGGCAATTCTAGGAAATTACTCCAAAAGCGACAACACACCGCATTCGTGGGCATTCAGAATAATAAAATCTTGCATGAGAACTATTTCTTACCAGGTATTACCAACACACCTACTTTCTCCCTGGTTTATTCATATACGTTTTTAATCATAAATTATCATTTAGAAATATAATATAAGTAAAATTTATATTTAAATAAAAATAACATCACTGATAGACATGAAGATTGCTACATCCATAAGTAGAGTTGATGGAAAATCGCGAAACTTTTTTTCCGCCAACATACGTTCTATAACACTCTAACTAGTTTATTATTTTAAGATTGGATGACCAATGGTTTGACTCGGCTAAGTTGTTTGCTGACCAATCAGGAACGTTCTGTCTTGTATTATCAGAATCCTCATTGGTCCAGTGAAATGGGTTAGTACCGTCGTACAGGCATGAGAGCCAATAATGAAAGAAAACGGTCGGACAAATGTACGGCACGTTGAATCCTAGCAAACAGCCAACTTTTCCTGCGATAAATCATTATCTCTACCCGTAAGGTGTCATTCGTTTTCAATAAAATCAAGATGACATACAGTACCAACTGCGCAATGCAAATGATCAAATTAACGTCGCAGAAACGTCACAGCAGCACCTGATATAGGGGAACTTTCGGGCAGTATCTTGTGCTTAAAAGGCCGTACAACAGGCTGGAAGGCGGAAGTCCACGTGTCAAGAGGCAGGTCAGTTTTCCACGACGTCGTGGCCGCGAAGTATATCACCACGGAGGGTTATTTCAAACGCGGTGGTGTGGCCGCACTGCACGACGCCGGACGTTCGGCTCGTTGTGTAGCTACAGACCCGAGTATTTCGTGGCAGCAGGCTAGACGTCACGCACCTATATACGCTTGAGACACTAGCGCTTGCTCATTGGTAGGGATAGGAACATTTCGCGAGTTCATTTCAGGACAAGGTAGACGTCAAACACGTGTACACTGATATTGAGTTTGCAGTTGGATCGTAGTTTATTAGACACGCCCTGGACGACTCTGAGCCAATAGTGGACTTGTAAGGAAACAAGTAGTGAATCCCATACTGCCAGGTGTGCAGTAACACTGTCTACTGTCTGAGGCAGCAGCCAGTGATCAAACAACTGAGGCTTGGGTATACATAGGATTGTGGAGTCTAGCCTACGGGTCATTGAACTCGCGAAATTTTCCTGTCCATACTCAATGGTTGCTGCTATCAAGTGAGGCCTTTGTGCAGCACTGCTCAACGCTAACTCATACCACTGCTTCCTGCTTGCTACTGGCTCACAGATAAACAAGGCGTGTCCAGACAACTGCTGCCCAATTACACTGGATGGAGAAAAGATCGAGTGTTTCAAGTCTATCTCGTCGTCAAATGAATTCGCGAAATACTCGGGGCTCTATGTATAGCCATGCATCTCGGCTGTACAGTCACCGCTGTGATAAGATATGCGCAGGCGTGGATACGTACAGATGGTACGTCACGTGGAGGAGGTATAGGTTGTTCACGCTAAAATTAGCACTTTTGAATGCCCAGCTTAGTATATACTTGTACGCACATCGTGTATTCTTACACCATATGTATAATAAGCGTTACCATTGGCCTCATCACTTTATTCGTGCGTCTGTCAATAGAAACTGTAAAATTTTTAGAATAGTGAACATTTTACAAACTTTTTATTCTTACACCTACATGTATCAAAATATACACGAAGTAAAATCAAATACTTCACTATTCACAAATGCTTACTTGGCATTTGTAATTGAACGTCAACTAATGGAACTACTTTCTCTACGTCGTTGCCAACTTTACTCGGCGCGTGACAGTCAGTGTGCCCGTTAAAATATATGCAGGTATGGGCAGTGACTTGTTTTCAAAAGTTAGTTTCAAAAGTGCTTACTTTACCGTGAACAGACTTTACTGGTCCTGCCATCTTTGTGACTCCCGATCACATCTCGGGGTTTCAACAACCCGAGCCATGGAGACAGAACAGCGACTTGTCAATGAGTAGAGACCCCGATAGATTCGCGAGTGCAAAGACCTGTAGGCTAACTTCACAGTCTTATATACTCTCATACAGATATCAACTGTTTATTGGTTAATTGTTGTGGTAGTAAAAGAAGGTGGTTGGGCGCACAATTTATTGCATGTTTGTTATTGGCTTATTTATCTCCAGGAGGTGTCAAAAAACACGACGACCAATTACAAAAGTAACATGAACGTATAACTGTGTGAATTCCAACTTGCCTAGAAATGAACCCGTGAATTTCTCGGGTCTCTATCAATGAGGTTCCGCGGCCCCCATTTTCGGCCATCTATGCTCAGTATACCCAATGCTATCTTGCAGCAAGATAATAATCTTGGCCATACAGCTCGCATCACCCGACATGCTTTCTCACAAGATGTGGACACCATCCCTCGGCCGGCCAGACCTCCATTTTTATTCCCTATTGATAGGGACAGGATTATTTCGCGAAAATATTTATGCCCCTATTAGACTCCAATATTTTATATCCACAACCACAACCTCCTTTGGTTATTGGCCGCGTGTCTACGTGAGACGACATATTCTTATTTGCATGGACCAATTAGAATAAAGTTCTCCGATACTGAACGTCCATGATTCGCGGACAGACACTCGTGTCACGGGATATTTAAAACCATCCAACCACAATAGTGCATATGAAAAAAAGTGTTGTGGAGTACAACTGGTCTTAAAATATTTCCGTGAAAAAACACCTGTCTCTACTTAGTGGACACGTGTGAGATATGGTAGCGCGACGTTTGTACCACATTCGACTACCTGCTTGAACACTGGCTGAAGTATGTGTTGTTATGAAAGTCCCACCGCGCACCCATTACACAAGGTTTCGCCTAAGCGAAGCGACAATAACGAGGACGCAGTTAGTTTGGAAAACATGAAAACCAAACATTCCACCAAAAGTGCAACCTGTAAACAGTCAAAGAAATGCGCCGAAGATAACACAACACGTGGGTCCAGCTAAGACAGTAGTTTCATCGGTAAGCATAACATCTCCTCGACAAGACTCCACCCACAGAGCACAACGGGGACCAATCAGAATCCATTACGACAACAAACACACGTGGTGGGGTGAGAAGTGTGGACGGAGCTACGAGGGCCAGAGAAGACAGTCGGCGACTGAAAGGCAGACGCCACGGTAGCCGGGCCAGGTGGATGTGGCAGCAGCTAGTCCAGGTGCGAGACTGGTGAGTCCCTTAACCATGTTTCTGCTTCTATATCTTTGTCTTAGCCTTGATACCTTTATCCCATCTCTCCAACTGGCTAGATCCTATATTATGCATGTTTAATTCTAATGGTCATTAATGTTAACCCTTTGAGGATGGTACAAATTTCTTGCCGCTGAAGACAAGGTTGAAGTGAGTTGCCTATATCCTCCACCACAGCAATAACAGTTTCGTTGGTATCTGTATTTCCACTTACCATCGTCCTACTGGTCCTGGCTATATCGGACACGCCTATTGTACTCTGCAGCGTTTATCATTGGCTGACCGCCGGCCAATGAAGGCACGTCTTGTTTCTGCACCAGTTAAAATGTCGTGGAGGATGCAACGTTTACAATTCATCGTGTTCATTCGAGAAATTATTAAAAATAATATTTTTCTTCTTAAGAGATAAATTGTTGATCGATAGTATTTTATTACCTATTTCCAACAAAATCCTGTGAAACATTAAAGTTATAAAATTGTGGGTCTGGTCTCCGACGGTAAAGAACTTTCCATACAAACGTAGCCCCGAGTAGGCTATATACGTGCATACTCCTCAAAGAGTTAAAGTAAATGGCCCTGGCTGAAAATTGATTAATTAGTCTTCTCTCGTACTTCTAATACGTTTCGTTCCCTTCCTTCGTCCTTCCAGTCTTTATCTGAAATGAAACTATAACATCGCGCAGTTGCAATCAGCAAGTTGATGCGTGCCTCAGGACGCTTTCCTCCACCTGTGCGATGGGATGTCTTGTCGCATAGCTGCCTGTGTAGCCACGAGTGGAAGGTTGTAACCCACAGTGGCCGCGTGCTCTGCGGATGCTAAACAACGCTCCCTCTACGCGTAGAAGACTAATCACTACAGACTGTTCACGATAAACTGAGCACTTTTTTTAAGGCCCTAACAACAGGCATTAATCGCTAATAAATATATCTTATTGCAGCCTCAGGCATTAAAGTTTGATGGTGGTGAAATGTATACACTGTGTTTATTGGTCACATTACAATGTTTATATTAAAAAGCAGCAGTAAGAAGGTAATTGGATGAAAGGAAAAATTTGTAAGCGGCTAAAAAAGTGCTCACTTTATCGTAAACAGCGTATACTAATGTGTACTGTCATATATCAGTCTGTAATGGTTTAGTAAAGGCAAGGAAAGAGGCGTATATTCCATTCACGGTTAATGTCAACTTTTTTGAAGCCCTGCTAAAGTTCTGCTTCGAGGATATTCCTCCACCTCATTACAACAAAGCTTAGAAAATCATACCAGGTAGCCATTCGTGAGCATTCAGTGTAGTCAAATTTTGCACAAGAATTATTTCTTACCATAAATAGTCTAATTTATAGATAAAGTATAAGCAAAAGCTCTAATTAAACAGTGTAATAAGGTACTTATATGTTATCCCAAGTATAAAACGCTTGTGCTACATGACGTATTAGACCCTTTCAGACACACTTTCATTTACTGTTCCAGGTGTAGAAAACAAAATATTTCATTATGCGTGCCGTATTTACGTCTACACAACACTTGTATCGTTGTCACAGCCAATGGGTTGTAGGCTACAGTAGTATGAACCAATTATGACCCAGACCAGTAAGACTGTTTGCGAGTCATATGCCCACAGGTAAGATCATCAGTCGTTGAGATTCGCAGTGTGCGGTACATGCCAAACTGTACCTACACGTGCGTAATGTTCACAGTTGTGTACACTGAATTGGTCTGAATTGGTTAAGAAACTACCAAGCACTTCATGCACGGAGTGATTTTGAAAAGGTGTGATTCAAAAAGTTTTGAGACACTGCGGGTATACTGTACATACTTCACCGCATATTCAGCGTAATAGTAACAAAAATAAGTGTAGACGACTAATCATGGTTCATAAAACCATCGTAGGAGGTTTATTGTCTGTATGTGCGAATCGCGTTTCACAAAGTATCTCATCTTACCACTATAACTCGCTTCGGCTTACATTAATGATTAAATTTTACGGTCGAGTAAAATTTAAATGACCAACTTGAAAACGATTCGAATCAGAAATTCTCATGGTATTTGTTGTTTCGTCTACGGTTGGACGTCCACGGTTCTTATGTCCATGATTGGACAAAACGCTTCGTTAAGCAACCTCTTTGTTCGTGTCAATTAGGTATTGGCCTCACCGTGGACATAAAAAAACTCATGTGAATAATATGTTAAGTAAATCCGTGTTTAAAATAATTGTATGTTTGATAGCTTGTAACATAACCTATTATATGCTTCGCATTTACAATAGTAGGGTAGCAATGCTGTTAATTCAATGTTCTGTACGCAAGTATGTAAGTGTTTATAAGGATCTCATGTGAGAGAGATAAAATCTACCTGAGAAATCAGGACGTTAAATAGATAGTATTATCATGAGCCCCATGTTACCAGTAACTGCTTGCAATATTAAAATGACTCGCTGCAATTTGTAGTGTTAATCAAACCTCGCAACTGACGTATACGCTGGTGGGAAAAAAATGAATTACAACCTCGCGGGGAGGTTTAGAACCGACAGAGTTACAAGGTTTCATTCGAACTAAACGACACTTGTAACCTTGACAGATTATGTGCTGGACACTGCATGCATAAAGTATCCACTCTAGCCGTTTAGCATTTTTAACAGAATGATTCGGTACATATTCAAGCCACCTCGCTTGGCGCGGATGGTCTGTTAATTTACACGAAACGATAGCAGCAGTTTCCAGACACAATCTCAGCACGGAGCTGGCCATGTCACTCATCTGGCGTGACTGAAACTCATCGTTGCTCCCAATTTTTTTGAAGCCCTGCGTAAATTCTACTTGCAGGATGACCCTCCGCTTCATGTAAATTAAGCTTTGTCAAGTCTAGAAATTACACCAGAGGGACAACGCACCGCATTCTTGCGCACTGAGTTTACGTAATATTTTGCATAACAACTATATATTACTAGGCATTAACAACATACCTATTTCCTCCAAGTCGTAATCCACATTAATTATAAATAAAATATTATAATTTACTTAAAGAATGCCAGTAAAAATTCAGTTTAACCAAACACAAGGTATTTTTAAGTTAACTCAATTATATAACGCTTGTGAAACGTGGCATATTTAGGGAATAACTGAACACGTAATACATGGGGCGATTTCTCAAAAGGTTTGTTTGAGAAGAGTGAAGAATCCACGAGCAATGTCTACCACGGCCGTAGAAGACAGGTCTGGACACTAGCTTGAAAAGTTGACGCCCTTATTGACCTATTTAGTTCGTGAACCCAGCTGGAGGGCGCTGCTATCGGAGTAGTGCTGTTGACATGGCTGGCGTAGGAAAAGAGATTGCAATTTTTTCTTAAAATGGGAAAATTACATTCATATCTTTATGGTGTTATCCCTATACCAGCAACGCTAACAACACTAGTTTGCTTGCAGCGCTCTGCGGCTACTGCATGAACTAAATCAGTCAATAAGGGGGTTCAATACGCTAGCATTGTTATATAGGCGATAGTCCAGGCCTGTGTTCTACGGCCATGGTGTCTACAGTGTCGCCACAGAGCACTTCAGAAACAATCCGCCGATCACGCCGCGGACTCCAGCTTTACGTACCAGCGCAGGCCGGCGACATGTTGGTACGCCGTGTGCCAATCAGCGCCTGGTAACACGCATGCCAGCCGCCAGTCAGCCCTGCCAATAGGAACACCTCTCGCAGCATGCAGTAGCCAGTCGGATACGAGATCAGGCGCCTCAGCCTTGCGCAGCAAATCTAAAAGCTGTTCACGATAAAGTGACAGCTATTGAATTCAACCTTAGAGAAAAGTCACTGCTCCTGCCTGTGCATATTTTAACGGACGCACTGAGTGACTTCCGTCCAGTAAAGTTGGTAACGATGAAGGGAAAGTAGTTCCATATCTTAGCGTCAAATAAAAAGTGTTAAGTATCCATTTCTGATAACTTAAATTTTTTCTTTCGCTTTTTGGTTTTTATTTTAATACACGGAAGTGTAAAACGACCAATTTTGTGTAGTAATTACTTTTCTAATAACTTCACACTTCGCTTGTCAGACGCATGAATGAAGTGATGAGGCCCATAGCAATGCTAATTTTACGTAAGGCCGAAGAATACACAACATGCACACAAGTAGATCTTAACCAGTGCTTTCAAAAGTGCTCAGTTTACCGTGAACAGCCCTTAACTCTCTACAAGTATGGTAATACATTTTAATGTTTAAGGGCAACTTAGATTTCAAAGGGCGCTATAAAATTGTTCAGATGTGAGCATAACATATTTCAAAGGGCGCTATAAAACTGTTCAGATGTGAGCATAACATATTTCAAAGGGCGCTATAAAACTGTTCAGATGTGAGCATAACATATTTCAAAGGGCGCTATAAAACTGTTCAGATGTGAGCATAACATATTTCAAAGGGCGCTATAAAACTGTTCAGATGTGAGCATAACATATTTGAAGAGGAACTTTTTGTATTATTTACACTTATTTAAACGCGTAAGATGTATAACAGTTGCGAATAAAAAATACAGAGAGTCCATTAAAATGTATTTACATTTGAATGGTTTCAGTCACATTTGATTACGGATAAACGTAATAATACGTTATCTCAAACCTTTTCCACCAATCACATTTTCACGTTTTAACAAGAATCTTAAATTGTTTAATATGATGAATAGTGCTTTTGAACACGTCGAATTGTTAAGTAATAAGTAGCGACAGGTGAATTTCAGGAAGATATTTACGGACATGCTAGAATTCAATATCCTACGCCCACAACCACAACATCTTTTGATTATTGGCCGTGTGTCTCCATAAGCAGACATGTTTTTATTTGACTGGGCCAATTGTAATAAAGTACTTCGATACTGAAACTTCGTGATTCGCGGACAGACACTTGATTCACGTGACATTTAAAATCATCCAACCACGAACGTGCATACCAACAAAAGTGTTTTGGAGTGCAATTGGTACTGAAATCTTCTCGCAAAAATCACCGGTCACCATTAATAACTTAAATTATGTCCTTGGCTTTGTACTATTTTTTTAGTGTAGCGAAGTGTAGGAAAGAGCACATTTGTAAAATATTTATTTTTCTAATAATTTGTGAAAGTTTCACTTGACCGACGCACGATTAAAATGGCGAGGCCCATGGAAGTGTTAATTTTACGTAAGGCGGGATAATACACAACGTGCATGCAAGTAGATCTTAAAACGGGCTTTCAAAAGTGCTCATTTTACAGCGAACAGCCTTAAGCCAGTTTTACCTGCGACCAGGTTTGTGTGGTCTTCGACGCTTGTTTCCTTGCAGTTCTGTTATTGGCTCAGCGTTCGCCCAGGCGTGTCTGATGAACTGTGATCCTAGGGATAGGAACATTTCGCGAGTTCATCTCAGGACAAGATAGACGTCAAACACGCGTACATGGAAGTTGACTTTGCAATTGGATCGCGGTTTATTAGACACGCCCTGGACGACCATGAGCCAATAGCGGACTTGCAAGGAAACAAGTACCAAGTGCCATATGCCAGGTGGGAAGTAACACTGGCTACGCCATGGGACAGCAGCCAATGAACAAACATCTGAGACTCGATTATACGCATCACTGTAGATTCTAGCCCACGGGTCATCGAACTCGCGAATTTTTCCTATCCCTACCTATTGCAAAGACAACCGAAACCCACATTTGTTGACGTCTAGCTTGTCCTAAGAACTAAAATGCATTCGCAAGATTTTTTAAGTACTGGCCATAATTAACGTCAAATAAAAAGTGTTAGGTAACCGTTTGTGATAACTTAAAACTATTTCATTCCATTTCTGTTTTTATTCAATGCAGTGGAGTGTAAAAAATGAGCAGATTTGTAAAGTATTTAATTTCTTGATAATTTCACAGTTTTATTTGACCAATGCATGAATAAAGTTATGAGGCCCATAACAATGTTAATTTTTCCATAGGGTGGAGGAATACACAACGTGTATACAAGTAGATCTTAAACAGGGCTTAACAGTCTAGATCAATCAGTATAAACCACTGACTAATCTGTGAATATTAACAAGTAATATTATCAGTAAAACTTTACTGATTAAACAGTTTAAACAGTTCCACAGTCAAATTCGCTGGGTTGAAGAAGCCTTAAATTTTTCTACGTATTTTAGAGTTAAGCGTAGTTAACCCTTTGAAGATGGTACAAATTTATTGCCATTGAAGACAAGGTTGAAGTGAGTAGCCTATATTCTCCACCACAGCAATAGCAGTTTCGTTGGTATTTGTATTTCCACATGCCATCCTCCTATTGGTCCTGACTACACCTGACACGCCTACTGTACTCTGCAACGTTTATCATTGGCTGGCCGTCGGCCAATGAATTCACGTCTCGGCTCTGCAACAGTGCCGCGACAGATGTAACAAGTTTTACAATTCATCGTGTTCATTTAAGAAATTATTAAAAATAACATTTTTATTCTTAAGAGCCGAATTGTTACTTAATTGTATTTTTTACTTATTTCCGGCAAAGTCCTGCAAAACATCAAAGATATAAAATTGCTGGTTTGGTCTTGAACAGTAAAGACATTTCCATGAAATCGTAGCCCCGAATGTATACGTGCATACTCCTCAAAGGGTTCATTTCGGCATGAAAATGGAATAATAATACCAACACGAAAAGTTTACATTTATTGTTTATTTAATACGTAGTTTTTTTTAATGGAAAACCGCACACTGCACATGACACACCTTTTCAAATTAAAATTGAGGTAAAAATCTTTTGTGTTTCCCAAACAGATGCATCACTAGGGACCGAGCTTGAGGCATGCAAAAAACGAAGCATCGTCCTGTCATATTTTGTTCATAATCTCTCACGTTATTCGCTATATTATGTGAGATACTATAAAACATTTACGAAAAGTTAGTTGCGTGAGACGATATCCGAACGTACGGCCACAGTCTGAAACGCACTGGAGAAACGAGGAAGGCTATTCACGGTGAAGTGAGCACTTTTGAAAGCCCTCTCGTTTGGAATAAGTCTCAATAAATACATTTTACTTTAGCCTTAGATGTTGCATTCCGAGTGCGGTGGAATATACACATGGTGTTTATTAATTATATGACAATATTTATTTAAAAAGTTGGTTAAAAGGATAAAATACGGCTGAAAGAAAAATGTAACTAGGGCGTCAAAAGTGCTCACTTTACCATGAACAGCCTATAGCAAGCATGCAAGTTTGTCGGGTCTGGTATTTGAACGTACGGCCTCTGTGCTTGGTGTTGAGGACATCAGAAAATCCATGCGACATCAATGAGTTCTACTGCACCGTCATCAAAGTAGCTGGAGCTTGTCTCCGGGCCACGAAATGAGCTGTTGATGGGTTTTTTTTATTCCAGTTTGAAATGCCTGCAGTGGCGTGGCTTGCATCTCTTCTCAGAAGCACGTGATTAACCGCCCTTCATAACGCGTGCCACAGACAGCCATAGCTGCGATGTCTTATTTATGTGGGACGCTTTGATATGATTATTAGCCGTCACGCCACTGTCATTTCCACTTCAACTCGTAACAAGCATGAAAAACTGTTTGCTTAATTGACTTAACGCCCTCTGCCGATACTGTTGTAGGCGTAGCCATCGGGGGTTTTTTTTAAACAGGATTATCATTTCGCACCACAGACTACAGAAGTTGCTTCGTACTATGTACACATTCGCTGCCACTGAAGACAAGATATAGTCCATTCACAGTTATTTCCATATTTTCCTGAAGCCTTCCTTAAGTACTGCTTATAGGATATTCCTCCGCCATCGTGAAAACAGAACTAACCAAATCTGGGAAATTACACCAAATGGACAATGCACTGCATTCGTGCGTACTCCGTATAATTCTATTTTGTATAAGAACTATTTATTACAAGACATTACCAACGCATATATGTTCTCCTTGTTTGTATGTATATAAATATTATAACTAATGGATAGAATATAAGTAAAAGTTGAATTTAAGGAAGAGTAAGTTACCTTAATGTAAACAATAATAAAACGGATGCAAGCCTTGACCTGAGTATTTAGGAATAAATTAACCGTAAATAACCTTTTAAAACCAAGCTTTTGTTTATAAATAAATGAACTAAAAACATAAACAAAATTATAGGAGTTGTTACAGAATGTGTATAACGTGTAAGACGTGGTCGAACAGCTGGAATAATATTTTACTACAAAAAATTAATATTTTTTTTATCAATTTATATTTAGTATATAAAAGCTTGGCGCGAACATTTAAGAGCCTTACGCTAGATGTGTGCTTACTACGCTTAGACAAATGAGGTATACGTTCTATATCATGCCAAGTTTTTATATAATTAATATAAATTGAAACAAAAGTATTAATTTGTAGTAAACTTTATTACGGCCGTTTGACCACGCGTTACAAGTACTGCAATGCTGTAACTACTCCTATAATTATTTTTATCTTTTTAGTTAATTTATAAATAAAATATTGGTTTTGAAAGGTTTTTTTTACAGTTAATTAATTTTTCACTTTTTAGTCCCAACTATTTTTTATTATTATTATAAAGGTAAACTAAATATACATTCACAGACTCGTCCGTCATCCGTATCGCTTGCGACCAGGCGGGTTTCAGCGCACTCTTTTGGCGGGATGTTGAACCAGCATGCTGAATATTCATTATTCATCTTACACGTGTTTGTATGTCTATGTAATTGACATTTCAATAGGAGCTCACGCAGGTCGGAATCTTCAAATGGTATTTCACGTACACACGCGCGGTCGATCATTTGAATTCCTCCTGGTGTTTCGATGTTTGGATGGTCTTTTACCCACACAACCATGTGTACACGAGGACTTCCCCGGCATTGGAACTCCACACGCCACCAGTAATCGACAACTTGTCCACCAAATACGCAGTGATTGCTAGTGATTCGGCGGCCGCCGGACAGACACCTCACAGGCACCTACCGTACATACAAAAACGTGAAGTTAAATAAAAGCTTGCAAAAAACCACGCACGTCATTTATAGGGTGATTTTTCAAAGGTTTGATTCAAAAAGTGTGAAGAAACCGTGAATATACTATAGAATTTTGTCACACCCTGCATTATCGACTCGCCATTTCTGTTGCTCTCCGATTCCTCAGTTACCACCGTCCTATTGATTAGCACCACATTTGAAGGGGCGGCGGTGGTCTAGTGGTTAGACTAGTCGACTCCCACCAAGGCGAACCGAGTTCGATTCCCGGCGGGGTCGCTTCTGCATTTTCGCGCGTGGGAATAGCGCCGGACGATGCCACTGCTCGGCGGGTTTTCTCGGGGGTCTCCCGTTCCTACCGCCCTTTCATTCCGGCGCTGCTCCATACACATCTCGTTTCACCCTCATCGGCTCTAAACAGCTCGATGTTACGAGCCACCCAAACCTCTTCGCTCACTCGCTCAGCCAATGGAATGTCAAATTGATTGTTTCCCTGATCAAATATCATATCACATGTAAGAGGTAAAGCAGTACATATTCGTTATTCGAGTTGTTTTAAAAGTAATGCTCGATTATTTAATTGATGCACAGTAATAACTGGTATTGTGCTGTTAAGTTCTTTTAAGATCCTGACAAACATAAACGAAACAATAAAATTACACCATTAGTAATATTTTTTGTCGGTAGCAGAGAAATTTTCTTTTTTGATGTAGCCCTACTTACATTAGGGCATGATTATATTTTAAGTGCTTATATAAATTCTACCAGCAGACTTTAGTTAGCTGTGCAGTTTATCTGCGATAAACATAAAATGAAAACATATGTGCGATACCAAGGGACACCTCTGACATCTGACGAGAAATTGTGCCGAGGGTTGACATTGTTCCAATTATATAAACTTTCCCCACTCCAGCACTCTCTGGCGGACAATGTTGAAAACAAGAGCTGTAGTGGTAATTTAATTAGCATTAAAACAAAAAAAAATGTTTTTTGATCGATCTAAATCAAAGTCTTCAATACAAAAATTTATCAATTTAATAAATTAGGCATGTAGGTATACAGTTGATTGGAAAAATTATTATTTTTAATAGGAATAAAAATTACATATTTACCTATGTCTATAAATATGTGTAGGAAACAGAATTCAATATGGAAGGCGCCAACAGCACTACCTATACTTAAAATCATAAACAAATATGGCTGTTGTCTGGAGGCTAAATAGGCAACTCGCCTGGTGACAAAATCGTTAATTAATGCCTCCTTGGTGTTGAAAATGTAAACAAATAACAAACGAAAGAAACCATCAAGATGGCTGCATTCAAAAGAATGTGCAAAGGCGTGGGGAGTTTTTAAAAGGGGGGAAGAAAAGGTTTCGAATAAGCGTGGAAGTCTGCCGACTAATTGGTCGATCGTATGTGAGCAATTGGTGGTGGGGTGGAGTAATTGGTGGAGAAATTAAATATATTGGAAGGGGATTGAACGAAGTTAAGTAGTTAGCCAATGAGAATCATCGATGTGGGTAGGGCGAACGCATCTAATTGGCCGAACGAATGTAATTAGCCAATGGGGATCGTTGGTGGTGGTGAATAATCAACCAATGAGAATCATGGGCGGGAGTGGAGGGAGTGGGGAATTTGGGCTATTGAATATATTGTAAGGGGATGGAGGGGGTCGAGCAAATGCGAGTAATTGGTGGAGAAATTAAATATTTTGAGAAGGGATCTAATGAAGGTAAGTAATTGTTGGCAGGGGTTCAGGAATCAGTCGACTGCTGGACGTGGTGCTGGGAGGAACCTCCAGGTTTAAAATAACATTTTAATAATACGTTTTTAATAAAAAATCTTTATAATGCATTTTTTAATAATTTCTAATAATATATTTTTTAATAATTTAATTTTTTTTTCAAGGTTAAAGGTCGCCGGCGTCAATTTCAATGGTCAAGGTCACCAACATCCAACAAGAAGGGCAATATGGCAAACGGGGGACCGGAATGACATAGCATGAACAGCTCCGTGCTCCAGCCTCCCGTCCCTTTGTACCCGATCCGGCTATTTCATTCTACTACCCTACTATTTATGGCATAATAATAAAATTATAGGTTTGGCGCACGTCGCTATTCATTTCTTAATGTTTTGTACCGGAATGTTCATACCTAAAAAAGGCCATTAAAACACCCGTTTGAGCTTCTTTCGCTATCACAAAAATATGCTCTAGAGAGGAATGGAGAAACTGGAAAACGTATACCGATGGATAACGATTTTTAAATGTTATTCGTAAGCAGACCTCACTCAGCCACGTTGGACTGTTTTTTAATAAAACGTTTTCTGCTGGAGATCTGCACACTGTTCGGTGGCCTGCATAGGCGACCACCTAAATTGGAGCATGCCAACCTACGTGCAGTTTGTAGTAATTCAGGGTGTCATCAACTCCACTCCTGGGTAGTAACTAGACGCATGGCTGTTTGTTTAATTTTATCTTGCAGAATAAACGTAATTGTATGTGTTTACTAACAAACCACTTGATGGTCGGTAATACAAAGGAAGTCTTCAGAATGTTCCCTGACACCTTAACGTACACATTAATTTTCACTTCAGGTGTTACAAAGGAGAAAATTTATGATGCGAAAAGTGTGCACGAACTTCTTATAAAACCGACAGTTTGGAAAGCTATGGAAATGTTTTCAGTGGATGAATGGCACAGAAAGCAACCAATTATAAAACAGTTTCTGTCGGCAGCAGATAATGACACTAAAAAAGGAAATACTGTGTACTTGTTTATGCTAGATTCTGGAATCGCACAACAATCATTATTTTACCCATCCAGCAACATGTCAGACGTCGGCGAGTGTACTCTTGAGTAATATAAGAACTGGCTAATTAACTAGAAAAATGTGAAATTCATGTAGTGATGAGGAAGGCGCTAACAGGAATGTATCATTCGAATCTTCTCATCCGGAAACGGTGGCGTTTATAATCAAGGGCCCCGCCTGTCTGAGACAGGAAGTCCACTGCAGAGATTTGACAGAAAACACGTGGTTCAAGAATGGTTGGATGTGTTATAGTGGTGTCTAGACACGAAAAACATATGAAAAAATTTTCATGCACAAACACAAATTTTAAGTTATTATTTTTAATATTTTAACTGAAAGAACTATTTTGGATGTGAAAATGGCTTAAAACTGGTGTTTACCAAATACGTTTTAGCTGCTAAGTTTTATATATTGAAAAATCTGAGTTTTCTTCAGACATGCATTAGCGTCATATAAAAATATAGGGTTACCTCCCAAAGTCACATAAGTACACGCATCGCGACTAGAACACTGCACGGCAGTTCAGAGCCTTGTGCTTAATGGCGATTGCACACTTAATGCGCGCAACAGTGTAGGCCTTATCAGTTACGTACTTCCCGGCGGCACGGGAAATAGCTGCAGGTAGGCGAGTTTCGTAAGACTTCGTCGGATATGAATTGCGAAGCGCCGGCTGATAAGCAACATTGGGGATACGAGAGGCTTGCGGATTGCAAACTTTCAGGGAGTACAGCATCTCCTGTCTTTATACAGCGCAGACGTTGGTTCATAAAGGCTAAGCGGAACATCTTAACATTATTTGAATGAAACTTTTGAAAAATCACCCCACGTATCGTGCGTTTGGTTGTTTCCTAACTCTTTTATATATCACAAGCCTTTCGTACTTAAATACACATTAAAACCCTGGTTTTGTCAAATAAAACTTTTGCTTCTGTTTAGTTTATAAATTTCACTTTTAATATGAATTAAAACAGAGAGAAAAATGTATATTTTGGTAATAGCTAGTGAGAAATAGTTATTGCGTAAAGTTGATATTAATACTGAGTTTTGTCGCCTTTTTGTAAATATTTCTTATATTCCGTTCATGGTTACTTACCTAATAGAGTGTCATAAATGTTAAAGTTTTGCATGGTGAAAATATATTAGATCGTCCTACTAACTGTAAAGTCTTGAAGCTACTATAAAAATTAATAAATGAGCACATAGTTAAGAGTTCCTTAGTACAAACCAATAGTAAAAGGGTTATATTAACTAGAAACTTCGTAAAAGTATCCAAAGTAATAAATAATTATATTTATAAAGCTAGTAGCTGATCCCGGCGAACGTTGTGTCGCCTTGTTTTTTATTTAAAATCCATAATGTATATAACACCATCTGTTGTATTTAAATTGTAAATGCCAAATTTAAAATATGAATTTTAAATGCCATGTGCCTTGTGTATCATAGTAAATTAGGCGCAAATGTCATTTGTATAGTGTTTCGTAAAGATAATTGTATTTAAAATATTAAAGTATTATATTTTACATGTTATAATTACATTGAATTTACACAATAAACATTCAACACCGCTTATTAAATGACTTTCCATGCGTTTTTGTTGCACAATGACAAAACTCATGTGTAATTATTCGATACGCATAGAAGTTCACAGCACTAACTTTTTTTCAGTTTCAGCACGTGTTGATGAGTTTATTTATTTATAATTGAAACGATATCCATTTCTCTCCTTCCCAGAATATAGGTGGATATTGTAAACCGTCTTATGATCTATGTGTGTGTTGTTTGGTTTTAACTGTGTTATTTCTGCGCATAATATTCTGTTAGAATCTGTTTGACCTGAACGTGCTTCTCGATTTTGTGTTCTTGCCTCTTCAGTTTGTGCAGCGCGTGTTCACGTTCTATTTTGCCTTCTCAATGCGTCCTCTCTATTACGTCCTCTCTATTACGTTCTCTTTATTACGTCGGGTACGTCGACCGATGCTTGATCGTGGTATTGCTGGCATTTCTCTCTTTTAGATCAACAAACATTTCCTGCAAGTGAGAATAAAATCTGCCCATAAATATAGAAGTTCGACTCCAGCGCCACCTATCGGAATGAAACATAACTAAAAACCTTAATTGCCACCTCAATAACATATGGTGTGAATATGGCCTCAATTGGTCCAGTGGTTTGTCAGTGATGATGCGGTTTAGTCACGTACAATGGATTCTATAT
Source organism: Dryococelus australis (assembly GCA_029891345.1). Taxonomy (NCBI): domain Eukaryota; kingdom Metazoa; phylum Arthropoda; class Insecta; order Phasmatodea; family Phasmatidae; genus Dryococelus; species Dryococelus australis. The sequence continues at coordinate 190,874,666 of CM056998.1, read as the reverse complement.
ATAAACGATACTTGTAGATATGCATACTTACCTCACGGCCATTAGCGTTGTAAAAAAAAGTCTTCTTAATAAGGACAGGCTTTTACTGAAGAAGAAAGGGTAACTAAAGATTTATGTGATGTAAAATTTAAACCATAACTCTTTCAAGTAGAACTGAATGTGTCTGCGTCTTCAGATTTATGCAACAAGACGCATCTCGTGATGATGATGGCCTTGGCAATGTCCTTTACATATACGTTACAAAGATATGATTCACTTGTAACTTTCTAGTAATCAGGACGTGTACGATGGGCAACGTTCACACAGGACCGCGTGAAGTAATTTAGTTTGTTCGTCATCACTCGAATATTTTTTTTTTTAAGTACTGCTCAGATATCACATTTAAACGCATTGTGCATTTTTCTCCACCATATCAAGTGTTCGGGATATAAACATATTAATGCTACGGCAACTCTTACTCTAATCTTTATGAGACTATTACAACCTGTATATTTAGTAGATTGGCGTGTAGTGAGTTTTTTTTTACAGGGTAAGCAATTTCTGCTAACAAACGCAACTTCCACCTTTTCTTATCCTTCACGTGTATTTACGGTTTTATAATACCTAACATTAGTTATAAAAACGGAAACGAAATTAATGTAATAATAATTGAACTCAATATTATTTAGAGAGCATATTATATTTTATAATAAAACTCCCGTTTTCCAAAACACTTTCAGCCACTTTCCAAGGAAAAATGTTGGACTGGAGGACGCGAACAGAACGACTGCTTATCCTGCCGAAGGAACACGGTTGGTCCTGGAGGGGCTCGAGTGTGTAGCGTGTTGTTGCTTGCGAGTTCGATTCATCGATAGTCGTCCCCGTTTGTGGAAATACATACTAGATAGCAGCAATATGCGTGTACAGTACGGGAGTTACGAAAACTGTGTTTCTCGAATCTAAAACAGGTAACACAGAATTAAATGTGTTTAAAGTTAAGGCGAAAACTATAAAGGGTCGAACATTTCCATTTTACAGTATGTATAGGTTAAGCACTGCTTACCTTACGTCTATGGAATAAACGCCACTCACTGTTTATAAAACGTTAGTTAAGTCATGACTATATTTTCCCCATTCACCGAAAACGTTAATGCTGGAATTCCAATCATTGCTTACATCGTAATCAGAAATAGTGATAGTGATTTATAACGAGAATGGTTCGCGGATTGCTAGCTTCCAGTGCACCTTGTGCCTGCCCGACATTGCTCCTTCGTAACTACCTGTCGTCTGTGCTCGAATAAGTTTTCCGCCATTAACTGTGCCAGTGAGGTGTATAGTTCTCCACACTGAGCGTCTGTGATTCGCCTGCGAACAGTTACGCCTCGTCATGCATGCATCGTCGCTCGTTGGGTATTAAACTGAGCGACACGCTACAGTAAGTTGGCAGGTAATACGCTGTTAGAAATTTCCGTGGATTTACGGAAACTTTTACGGAGATGTAGAGCTAATTCACGGAAAGGCACTCCGAAATGACGGATGGCGGGAATGAGCTCCGTAAATACAAAACACGGAAGTTCTTCGTATTATTATGGCCTCGACTTTGATACACAAACAATGCAGATGATGCCTGAAGCGTATAAAATCCCATTTTCACAATACTATTTCGTGTAAAATAGTAGGCGAGTGGCGAACCACTCATGGAGAGGCAATTCGTTGATTCATGTTCAAATTCTGCTACAGGACAATACCTTTTGCATACACAGTGAAACAGCCACATTACGAAAATAAAACCATTTTTTTTTTCGTAACCTCGTTTTATAAATTGCAAATATAACAAGCGTTCACGACTTGAAACTAAAACAGGCGCGTTAGTCACTTTCATGTAAAATCCATATTTACGAAACACTTCGCGTAAAAGTGTGATCTTGCCCTCATAGCTCAGGGGTAGGGTGGCCGACTTGTAGTCGGAATGTCGTGGGTTCGCGCCCCGGCGCCTCCGACGTGGAAGATGCTCAGTTCGATTGTCGCACTGGGAATTCGTCAACAAGTCGGTCTCACTAGAGCTTCGTCAACGTCAAAAATGTCACACCAACGTCAAATGAAGGTTTTAACAAAAAAAAAAGTGGTTCGAGTTATCGATTGTTGGTTTTTCGATTCGTGTTCAAATCCCATTACAGGACATAATTTTTTTTTTATTTCTGTGTAATGCACAGTGAAATACGTTACCGAAATATCATAATTATAAACTAACAGGTACATGTATCGTATAATAAGAATTTTATATTTACAACACTGCTAGCAAAATCGTGGTGGGTAAATGGTTTAAGTGTTAGGCTGGGAAAACTATTTTCCGAGTTCAAATCCTGCTAGCGGACAACATTATTATTTTTTAATAGTCACTTTCATACACAGCGAACCAACCACATAACCAGAGTGAAATATTTTTGTTGCCCCTTTTTATATAGCGCACATTTAAAAAAAAAAATATCAATTTCCAAGATTATGGACACGTCCCGTAAATTCACGGATATTTATGTGGAATTTACGGAGAGAACGTTAGTGAAAATAACGAAGAGGCCGTAATTTAACGCAGATGCCTGGATAATTTGAAACCAGTATTTTCCGTAATTTTGTGGACATTTTTTCTAACAGTATACTTTCCACGAGTTTCCAATGTCGCTAGTTGTAAAAGGCGAAGACATGGGCGAGGAATTGTTTTGTGAGGTTGACGTTATAACGTCTGATTATTATTATTATTATTATTATTGGTTTGATTCTTTTGTTCCTGCGCAGTGCATAACGTATGAAATTTCTCATCGTCGTCCTGATTAAACAAGCCGCGTATTTATTTAAACGGTTTACAATAATTTTCATTAAACTGTTAAATTGGTATCTTTATTTCCTTTGCAGAAATTTTAACGTAATTTTGTAACCCGTTTTGGGCAGAACTGAATTTTGCGTTGCTACATCAACATGAGATGTTGACAGCTTGTGGCTCAGGTCTGGCCTATGAAAAGTGGCTGTTTCTAATTTACTCTGTTAGTAATATTTTCCCGGTTTGTAAGATTTTTTTATAATTTATTTCTTAGTTTCGACATTAGGACCAGGGAGCTGTAGTAGTTTCCCTTCGTTAGGGAACTTCAGATAAAATTTGCAGTTTAGCAAGTACGAAGCATTTGTAAAACACGATAACAAGAAACGAAGAAATATTGCCTGTTTGAAGAACAGAAGAGATCCTGTCGGATGACGTGGTGTTCAGGACAAAGCGCGTACTTTTGAATTAAACCTTCGAAAAATGTAATTGTCCACTATGTGCATATATTTTAAAAGGCGCACTGACCGACATACGCCCAGTAGAGTTGGTAACGACGGACGAAAAATGTAATTGAATGCCTTAACGTTGAATTAAAAGCGTTATTATTTATTTTGCTTTCAATTTTTTTTATTGCATATAAGTCTAAAAATTAATACATTTGTAAAATATATACTTTTTCCAATAGTTTCACAGTTACAATTGCCCGACGCGTAAATAAAGTGCTCGGGGCCACGGAAATGTTAATGTCACATATGGCGGAAGAATACAAAATCTGCACACAAGTAGATCCTATTCAGGCCTTTCAAAAGTGCTCACTTTATCGCGATCAATACTACAATGACACTGTAGAGTCAAGGTATTGCTTGCTAAGGTTTACTTGACGTCAAAAACGTGCCCAAGCTGTACAGGTTCCGGCTTAAAACCATCCCACATTTTGAACTGCTCTAATGAAAACAATATAAATTGTAGGCAAAGATTTATTAGAAGGTATGGTTTTGACACACGATGCAGTTTATTTGCTCTAGTTCTTGCGCGATGGCCGCCATTCCTGACGCGCGTACTCGTGTGCGTGTGTTCGGGAGTGTTCCATAACGCGCTAGGGGAGTTGAGGCGGGATGTGCGCAATTCCTCGGCGTACTGCAGCGGTCAGTTCGTGGATAACAGCAGCGAACATTAGCCTTGAGGTGTTCCCAGACAAAGAAATCACACCGAGAAAAAAGTTTTGTTGGATCAAACAAGACTTGTTTGGTGCAATCTAATTGTTTGTTTGTATAAGGACAAGGAAATATTTTGTTGTTCTTATTTGGTTGCCCCAAACTGTACGATTTGGTTGATGCAACTAAACATTTGTTTGCCTACACGTGCATTAAACAGTCTGGCCAGATATAAAAAAATTTTACAATTTCGACCGAAGTTCGAACCTAGATCACCTGCGTCCGAGCGCTACGCCGGAAAGATTGTGTGTGTATATATATATATATATATATATATATATATATATATATATATATATATATATATATATATATATATATATAATATATATATATATATATGCAACAAGAAACTTGTCAGTTTCTTGTTGCATTGTTTTATTAATGTGTTTATACGATTGTTAAGCATCAACAGATACACTAACAAACACGGTTACTATCCTAATTGTGACAACAAATACAAACAAACTCTTGAGCTGTATTGTCGAACGAAGGCAGTCAAGTGAGCGGCCGAACAAATAAATACAGTTGATTCAACAAAATATTTAGTTGACAGTCTATCTGTTTTTGAAGTAACACAGATATTTATTTTGTTTATTCAAAAGTAAATTTTGTTAGACGAACAAAAGTAATTATGATGCGTTTCAAATTTTGTTTGTTTGCTCAACAGTATATTTTGTTAGGGGAATTCAATACATATTTGGCCGTACACAAACAAATATTTAGTTCGATTTCCTCTGAGTGCTCAAGGGCTGATATCTGGCGATCGTGCAGGCAACCTGACGTCGCCATGTAACGAAGCCACGTGGCAGGAAAAACAAGTCTCCTACCGCAGCCACTGAGAACTGGGCTCTGGTTAAGCGATAGGGCCACCCTACTGAAACCGCGCTTCCAGGATGGGGAGCTGTGTGGATCGTGGTTGCAGAAATACGGGTAACAGTTGAAGTGCCGAGCCACTGTCACTACAACAGAACGTCCAATGGAGAACTACGCAGTATAATTCATCCACGGCTACTTCACACATACCTGAAGCCCTGCTAAGGTTCTACTTCCAGGATATTCCTCCGCCTCGTGCAAACTAAGCTTAACTAAGTTTATAAAATGACACCAAAGGACATCGCACCGAATCCGTACACACCTAGCTGTAACAGCGTTTTGCATGAGAACTATTTCCTTGCTAGGCGCTACCAACACACGTTTTATCGCTGGTTTTATTCAATAAAACTTAGGTAAAATTAAAATTAACGCAAAATGAACAGTTTTATGTTAACAGAGGTATACGACGACTGTGATACGTGGCGTATTTAAGAAATAACTAAACATGTCGTACATGGGGTGGTTTTTCAAAAGTTTAGTTCCTAAAAAAGTGTAGAGACAGCGAATATATTATAACATGTAGAGTTCGTAACTGTCTGTCATGAAGATGGCTAGGATTGATTTCAGATCAATAACGGCAGTGTTGCTTGTTTACCGTTCTATTGACGTGCTATATGTCGCCTCCTGTAGAGTGAAATATAAAAAATTATCGCCATAACTATTGAGCCTACTTTCTTTTGCATGGATGAAAACAATTTTTATGAAATTAAAAAAAAAAAGTTAGTTGGTAAGTGGGTTTTGACTTCTCGTTGCTAGCGATATCATTAGAGATGCAACCAGAAATTCAAATACACGAGTGCCTTGCCTGGCAATCGAACACAGAACATCTCTTACCGTAAACTGACTTGCTGCCAACTACATTACAGAAATAGGATTCTGATATAGGATGTTCACGGTAAAATGAGCACTTTTGAAAGGCCTGCTTCAGATGCACTTGTATGCACGTTGAGTAGACTTCCGCCTTGTGTAATATTAACAATGCCATGGGCCTCATCACGTTATTCATGCGTCGGTCCAGTGAAACTGTGAAATTATTCGAAAAAGAAATATCTTCAAAATATGCTCATTTTTATAATTCGATGCATTAAAAAAATAAATAATTTAAGTGGTCACGAATTGTTACCTAATAAATGTTATTATACGTTAAGGCGTGGAACTACTTTACCTCCTTCATTACCAACTTTACTAGGCGCATGTCTCTCAGTGCGCCTGTTAAAACAGATGCAGGCAGGGGCAGTGACATTTTTCTAAGGTTGATTTATAAAGTGCTCACTTTATCGTGAACAGCCTTTAATCACCTTCGGTAGTGATCAGTCTAAAGTGTTTGTAGACTGGGTTTCGCAATTTCAAATATCTATAGGGGCATCATTTTGAAAACATGTGTGAAACCCACTTAAATTATGCAAGTTTACATGGTCCACTGTATTATTACTTCTGTGCCAAATTTGGAGGAAATTGGACGATTGATTCCCGAGAAATGAAAAAAAAAAGGTTGAATTTTATCACCTGGTACTATCTGACAAAAAGTTGGCAAAAATGATCTCTATGAGCATAGGTGATGTTTCTAATGGCTACTCTCAGAAAATTAAGTTTGACTGATAGCTGTTAAATTGTTTAATAGATAAGAAAAACTTATATAAAATATTTATATAATTGCCTTAATGTAAATGAATCCAGATACACTTGAAACACTGGCTACTATAGCAATTCTTATGTACAAAGTTCAGTGTTAATCTGTTTGTTGGTCCCAGACATATGACATAAAAGCTCCAGTTTCTGTTGTGGTGCTGTTTTCTTTACTGAATTGACACTTTCTTTGTCATACGTACCGCTACATATTAAAGTCGGTTGAAATTGTTTGGGATGGCTTACTACTACTTCCTTCAGTCATATAAATCTTAACGCACTGTAAAAAATATTACTTATAGCCTGAATATAGTGAGTGTCAGGTGATTGTTTCCCGAGATAGCACATAAAAGCTGAATCTTTTACGTAGGGCTATTTCCCCCAAATCGCTGATCAATGATATTTTATGTATTAGGTTATTTGATGCGTGCATAGATATTGACAGCTTAGAAAGTTAAGTTGGAATTGGTGACTTGGTTTCATAAATGTAGCTTAGTTGTTTATAATGTTTACATGGCAATCATTTGGAAAATAATAGCCTGAGCCAATAAAACATGGCAGTACACATGACGTACTGTAGTATTGCGTGAGTGTCAAATTTAACAGGACTCCTTTGTTTGTTTCCCGCGATGCTATATTAAAACTTTATATTTTATGTTGCGCTATCTTAAAAAAATGGCGAACAAAAAAGGCTATCTATGTTTTGACACATTTGATGCTTGTAAAAAATATTATCATCGTAACAATTTTGGTTGAAACTAGTTAAATGGCATTGTAAATATTGCAAATTAACCTAAAATATATATGCAGCTGCAATTTTGAAAAGAAGTATCTTAGGCAGGAATTTGTTGTCTAGTTACAGATATGTAACGTAAAAGCTTTATTATTCATGTTACACTATTTTCCAAAATGGCGGATTTAATATAATTATTACTCGCTAAATTCAATGCCAAAGTACACAATTTGGTTTATATTGGTTAAATTGTTTCCGAGATATAATATAGTGCCATAAAGTCTCAAATTGCTGCCATTTTTGAACATAAGTACCCCGAAATGATTGAGAACTACGAAAGTCCGATGTAATTAGTAAATTCTGTATGTGGACGAATATTGGTGAAATTCGGTTGTCGAGTCTAAATTTTATAGATACCATACAGACATTCGGGTGATTCCATAAGACTATCTTTCCTTCGGAAAGAGTGATAAAAACTGTATTGTGTGTGATATCATAATGTGTAACAACCCTGTGCGTTACTATTTATCGTGTTTTTCTTATTGCTCTTCAAAATGTGGGAGGTTTTTATGCCGGATCCAGGATCCGGGATCCTATACAAACTCTGAGCTACACAACGTCACTTCATGGCGTGTCTACTTTTGGCACACGCTGATCGATCCCCTGAAGTGCACGAACAGGTGCTCCATTGTTGGGCTTCGATATATATCTCCCCCCCCCCCCCCACCCCGGCGGGTTTGTTAACATCCCCGCTCTACCGCCGAAGACAAGCGGGGCGGTCTACTAACTTAATCAAAGTTTGCATTTTAAAAGGACACACGCCCATTTATGGTCCACCAGGGATACGAACTCGTAATTATACTGACACTTCATTCTCCCTATCAGATTCGCCCGAGTCCAATGAAGCCTAATTGTAGGTTGTTCACGGTAAAATGAGCACTTTTGAAAGCCCTGCTTAAGATCTATTTGTATGTATGTTGTGTATTATTCCACCTTATGTAAAATAACATTGCCTTGGGCCTCATCTCTTTATTCATGTGTCGGTAAAGTGAAACTGCGAAATTATAAGGAAATTAAAAACTTTACAAATCTGCTAATTTTTTAACTTTGATGTATTAAAAAAACAAAAAGCGAAACGAATAATCTAAGTTATGGTTACATAACATTTTTATTCGACGTTAATATATGGAACTACTTGCTATCCACCGTTACCAACTTTGCTGTGCGAATGTCACTCGGTGCGCCCATTACAAAGTGTGCAGGTAGGAGAAATTACTTTTTTTTAAGGTTCATTTCAAAAATGTTCACTTTAACGTGAACAGCCTTTACACAGTCATAGTTTATTCGCGGTAACTTAACACTTTTTGAATCGAACCTCTGAAAAATCATCTAACGTTTTATACTCCTGTTTGAATAAAACCATCTTAAATTTGGTGCACATTGTTTTAGTTTTTTTTTTATGATGGCTGACGGTTAACAGTTTACTTCTTAAGGACGACTTTCAGACTTAACCTAATGTCTAACCTTGCTTACGAACATATATAGGCTGTTCATGGTAAAGTGAGCCCTTTTTAAGGCCCTTGTTACAGGCATTAACAACAAATAAATATATTTTATTGCAGCTCTTGACGTTAACTTTTGGGAGTGGCGAAATGTATAAACTGTGTTTATTAGTCACATGGCAATGTTTATATTAAAAAGTGACAGGAATACAGTAATCTAATGTAAAGAAAAATTCAGCACGGCCTTAAAAAGTGCTCACTTTACCGTGAATCGCCTATAGACGAGCGCAACTATGTCCCCTCCTTACGTTGGTCACCTTCGGTCTGCGCGAGTTATGTATTGCAGGGATCACTATCACGATCACTGGTATGTGGTTCGTGTGACTGAGATGGTGTTCTGGTGCGTCCTGCTGAGGACTGACACCAGACAAGAAGATAGTTAAGGGAGTCTTACTAGAGGTTAAATAAAAGAGCTAGTTAACACACAAGAATAGAGACACATTATTGATCCTCAAATAGTAATACATTTCTCAATTCAACAGCTAATTCATGTACAAATCTCCATTAAACTCTCTCCACTGTATTATCAATTATACTGATTTGCAGCATGCTATCTCTCGCAATTCCCTAGCGGTTACGTCAGCCTCGAAATGTCGTCGCCTAACGGGACACTCCCTGACGGCGGCTAAATCATGTTATCTCTTACCACTGTTTAGTGAAGGGAAATCACTCGCTTCGGACGATAGGGCCCACCGTCGCGATGTGGCTGACCCTTGGCTGGCGTCGACCCTGGACACCTCGCGATGGGCCCTCGCAGCGTGACGGCGGCCTGGAGCTGGTACGTCTTGGGAAGGGGGGGGGGGGGTTGGGGGTAGTGCGCGTGGCTCCTTATAGTCAGCGATCAACCTTGTCCTGGAGTCTTGTTGCACATTGTTATTAAAACACTTGATGCACCTGGCCATGTTGCCTCGTATCGCCGGGGAACTTCTCCGGCTCGCCTTTCGGCAGGGCCCACAACAGTGGCGCAGCAGAGCATGTTACCAGACGCTGACTGGCGAGAAGAGATCCAACATGATGTTGACAAGTGACGCCATTTTGCCGGCACGTGCGGCTGCAGCCTGTTTCGTTCTCTAGGTTCCCTATGGCGGCGGAATGGCTGCACAACTGGAACAAAGGGAAGACGCTAGCAGTTGAGTGCGCACAGTCCCACTGTCAGTATGCACCAAAGCAGTTCTTTGTTTTCAGCTATACTCCGCTATAAACTTGTTAAACTGGTTAGATTTATGTAGCGCATCCACGAAATACCGCTACTTCGGGGAAAACGGACGAAAAATTATTCGGATAGTTATTGTCGCAAGGCGAACTGGGTTCAATCCCCGACCAGGTTGTGACCCTTGGTCCTCAACCACTGGGTCACAACTCCGCCATCCTTTATTTTACTCTCTTAAAGAACAGGCACAAGGAGAAACATATACCAACCAAAATTCTCATAAACATCAACATTAACAGAGTTACTTTGTTTTGAGGAATGCCAGAAGCCTTGTTCAAGCAGGGATAGGATATCAACTCTACCTTTTAACACAATCTTTCCAATATATTTTTCCAGTATATTTTATTTAACAATATCAAAAACATTACATTTTGTTTTGAACACTCATTGGTAGCTTAGTTTGCACAATAGCAATATTTTTGATTTTTTGTCTTTTACTCCCACTTCAGTAATTTACATAATTCAACAATTTATTTGGAACACCTTTTCTTACAGCACCACTTCCAATTACAATATTAAAAGTTATTACGTGTAAACCTAAAATCTACCCAGTTCACCCAGGTACCTGGTTCTCCTTAACTGATACGGCATAGCAAAAACAACCATCCTTAAAACACAGAGTGCAACCATATGCCACATACCTTAAAACTTGTACCTAAAATTATTATAATATTTGTTACAATGTTGCCATAAAATCTGTATACACTTCCAATACAACGATAAAAACTTTAACACATACTGAGATACACCCCTAAAACCTTTTACAATGCTTCATGCACTGCTAAAGACAGCGGTAGGTAAATAGTCTCAAAATTTCCCGAATACAATAATGACTTATCTACAACATCACTGAATACAATACAAACTCTCTTGAGCAGAGACCTCATACATTCCATCATCTTTGTTGCAGTCACCACATACCAAAACATATACTGGACCAGCGCTAGTAGGGATATGTTCCCTCCCTCACTCCAGCCAAAGGTCGGTGTTAAATACTGGTCCACCACAATCAACACCATCCCTGTCCTTGCCAGTAATATTAATTATTACAAAAGGGGGAATGGAGGCGATATCTCGATACCAGCATTGGTCCCTACCGCTACGCGAATTATGCTCACCATTTATATTCTGCTTCAGTTGGCCTCGGAACCCCCTCTACCCAGGGATATGTAGGTGCTCTCCTCTTCAGCCTCGATCACACACACATTCAATACTCGTCAAAGTCCCCTGTCCAGGAGGGGGGGGGGCGCTCTCTAGGCCTCTTATGTAGCCGGGCGATCTAGGGCATGTTTGTAAGACAAACCCGCCCGGCTATAATCCATAGTGCGCTCTGCCTAAGGTGGTGTAGCGCCGCCATATGACGCTACACTATGGAGCACTGCACCTGACTACAAAGTTCAGAACTCATAAAAAAATTAGTGGATACATCATATAAATTGTCAGAAAAGTTCCATTTATGCTGTAAAGAAAAATGTATATATATTTTGCAACATTATAAAATATTTTATTAAAAAATAATTTTCAAAAGTAAAAAACTAATCGATCTATAGAGTCCGCATTTTTTATAATATTTAAACGCATTTCCGTTTAGGATGCTTCGGAAACAGACTTTACAAGAAAAACCTTCCTCGAGAAGATTCCTGATAATATTTACTGTGATCATGTTAATAAAATCATAGTAATAATGAATCATATCAGTTTTCAATTTATTTAATTTAGGGAAGTTTCAGCCATAAACGTTTGTGACAAATGGACGCACGTAAAATAAATTATAAAAATGATTTCCTACATTATTATTACAATTTTCTTACATGTAATCATAATAAAAACTATGACTGTATTCCATAACGAAGCTTTTATCGGAAATTCTAGTTTCTGAAACAGCCATGAAAAGTGATATGTGCTTGAATTTAGTTTAAAAAAGAGACATTTTAATCTATTATTTTTTTACATTGAAAAAGTGTATTTTAGTAAAATATTTTATTACGTTGCAAACTATATACATTCTTTTTTTTCATATTCAGAGTAAAATGCACTTTTCTGACAATTTTCATGGTAACTGTACTACTTTTTTTTTATGAGTTCTTCGCGTTGTACAGTCAGGTGCAGCGCTCCATACGCAGTTGTTTTGCTTCAACCTTAAGCAATTTGAAATAGCTTCAAGAAAAATAACTGAGGGTTCGGACAATATTATGGTCATATGGAAAGCGGCACACTTAGAACTCCAAAAAAAAATCGGATCTCGGGAAAAAAATATACCCAATGTAGAACCCAAACCGATCAAATACCTTACAACAAACAATTAAATAACCTTTTAAAAACCATTAGAGAAGAGACGTTAACCTGGAGCCCCAATTTTAAAACGAATTTGAAAATATGTATTAATGTCATGGTTTTGGTGCTACCTTGAACGTAGAAAGAGTTTTTAAAAATTGTATTTCCTAGGTCGAAGTGTGCCAGTTTTCGTAACAATACTACATCGGACTCACGACAGGTGGGTAGCTTCAACTTGTTTATACTTCAGGAAGCAGAGCCACTATTTATCGACAGTAATTGCAGCATATCCTGTTATATACACCGAGTGAGAAATCGGGAGGACGCGGTATTCAATAGTCAGGGATAGGAAAATTTCGCGAGTTCAATTACCCATAGGATAGACTCAAGAAACCTGTGTATAGGCTGTTCACGGTAACATGGGAGCTTTTGAAAGCCTTGCTGAAGGTCTACTTGCATGCACATTATGTCTTCTTCCGCCCTATGTAAAACTAACATTGCCTTGGGCCTCGTAACTTTATTCATGCGCCGGTCAAGTGCAATTGTGGAATTGTTACAAATGAAAATAACGTGCAAATCTTCACATTTTTACACTTCGATGCATTAAAAAAAAAAACAGAAAGTGAATTACATAATTTAAGTTATCGGAAATGTTTACCTGACACTTTTTATTCGACGTTAATATATGGAACTACATCCCATCCATCGTTACCAACTTTACTGGGCGCATGTCACTCAGTGCGCCAGTTAATATATATGTAAGCAGGGGCAGTGACTTTTTTCAAAGGAGCATTTCAAAAAAGCTAACTTTATCGTGAACAGCCTCTATTTCCTTCGCTTTCTGTTTTTTTTAATGCACAGAAATGTAAAAATGTGCAGATTGGTAAAATATTCACTTTTTAACGATTTCACAATTTCGCTTGGCAGACGCATAAATATAGTGACGAGGCCCATGGCAATGTTAATTTTACATAAAGCGGAGGATTACACAACAAGTATACAAATAGATCTTAAGTAGGGCGTTAAAAAGTGCTCATTTTACCGTGTACAGCATATATTTATGGACTGCTCAGGGTATTGGGAGACATTCGTAGCCAGCATCTCTATGGCCTTCCTGTAGTACCACGAGGTCCCCTTTATGAACTACAAGTATGTAAGCGATACATTTTTGTGCCATAATACTTGGAAGTTTATTTTAAGATGGATTATAGTGGATTTATTTAATGCGTGAATTAACGTTTTGGGAAAGTGTTAGAGGGGTTTAGGGCAGCTCTTAGTATCGCGGTCTTGAAAGCCGACAAGGGCATAGCGAGATGTGTGTGGAGCAGCGCCGGAATGCGAGGGCGAGGGAAAACCCGCCAGCAAGCGGCACCGTCCAGGAGTCACACCTCCGGCAATCTAACCCGTTTCGCCTGGGTGGGAGGCCAGCACTCTAGCCGCTACGCCACCGCGGCTCCTAAGTTTTGTTGACCTAGCATCACTAGAGACGGAGCAAGCTGCTCGGAGAGTCGGGATCGGCCATGGTCTGTAGGCTGTTCACGGTAAAGTGAGCACTTTTTAAATCCTAGTTGCTTTATTCTTTCAGCCATTTTTTATCCTTTAACAGCATTTCTAAATAAATATTGCCATGTAAGTAATAAACACACTGTGTATATTCCACTGCACTCCGAAGTTAACGTCTAATTATTGACTATTATTCCAAATTAGACGGCTTTCTAAAGTGCTCATTTTACCGTGAATAGCCTATATTAAGGATACATCCAGACATTTGGTTAGAGTGATATTGTAAATCCGCAGAAAACCTTAAATCGTTTCCCCAAAATACGAATTCCTTGTTTTACCTCTGGGCCATCTCTCTCGGTCCCCACTATTGAGCGGTTGCGGAGGGATGACAAGTATACTAACATAACCATACTCATAACTACAAAGGCAGTGTTTCTGTATATTTTAAAATAAAATCCAATAGCTAGTTTTCTTGGACAGTTGCAGAAGTTACGTTAACTGACAAATAGAGCATCTTGCATTTCATCTCAATTAGCAGAAGTTAGGCTACAACAGACTGCAAAATTCCAAACAAGGCTTTGCCCTGAGCTGGACCCAGTGAGAAAAGGGGGGGGGGGGGTGTGAGAGGAGGGGACTCGAATCAATCCCTTTCTCTCTACTTATATGGCACCCAAGACTTACTCTTTGGTATAGAGCTTGCGGGTTCAAGTCCCGGGTACTATATATGGTTCAATTAGTAAATGAAAGATGTTATGATTTATCAAATGCGATGGCCTCCTCAAAGGCTTACACAAAAATATGGTATTTAAGTTGTATAAACTGAGTGTCCTAAATCAGCGTGTAAATTCTTTGAACGGGAATAACAGAGACACTAGTAAAGACAATCTGATGGGGCCATACTTGAATCCGACGCTAAAAGGACAACATTGGATGTGTGCGAATGTTAATAACAGTTATGTTTGTTCGCCTTCAGCAGCGAGACATTGTCTGCAGCTCAGTAGAACACAACATCAAACAGTAAGTTGCAACTACCAAAATCATGATGTAGGCATCACCCCAGAAGACGAGAAGTACGGAAGATACAAGTCCTAGCTACAGTTCCCATGGTAGTAGATTCACAGACGGACTTGTGGCATCCAGTTGTTGGAGACTGTGTGGTGTGCACTGTGTTCTCCACAGTTCCCCGCCAATGAACATCTATCGGAGTTAATTCTGAAGATCTGGGTGGATACTGGCCTGTCCACCTTCCAACAAATGTTTCATCCAGGAGCGACGGTACATATCAACGGTAAAAACAACAGTTATGTAGGTATAGTTTGTGAACAGCTGGCACAGTGTTTTCCAACAACATGGTACGGTAACCTCAACCTGTTACCATTCCGTCAAAGAATAATGATGCCTCAAGTTAAGTCACCTGGCAGACATACTGTACCGCACATCACCGTTAAACCAATAGAATTAACTGCCAGCTCTATTACTGTACAATTGGGGATTTTCATCGGCCCAGTTATGGCGGTTGACGGTTAATTTTAATTTAAAGGTTGTCTCTTCTGACCGTAAAATTATGTCAGTAAAATGTTCGTTGTCGTTGTTACACATGTTCAGAACCCACACACAAAAGTTGACACGACTGTCTAGGTCATCTTCTCATTCATAGTGTGATGTGACACGGAAAGGTTGGGTCTTATATTAATTTGCTTTAAAATGCGATGGACACTTGATTTACTGACAACTGTTCCATGCGCAGCTTCCATACAGACTTCTTCTTCCCGGGGGGGGACATGTGTGCAACACAGCCACCTACCCCCCCCCCCCCCACAAACACTCCCTTCACCCGTTGTCGTTCTCTTCCTGCAGCACCGTCCTTTCTTCACATCACACGCAGTTCCATCTCTTTCTCAAGATTGTCATGAAATCGTGTTATTGTTACACCTGGCGGTGGCGCAGTACAGTATAGAATACTGTAATCCATCAGATCTGCACCTCAGTAATGTTCTCACATTTCCAACAACACTTCGAAATTCAGTTACGTTACTCGAAAGAAAACTTTGTCACCTCCGCCATTTACTCTACATTTGCATGTTCTGCCGCTTGTGGCTGCAAAAGAAACTGACAATGGCAGATTGTTTACATGCGCTCGCAAACACCCGACGTTGTCCTTATAGTGCAGTCACATTATATTGTCTTTAATATTTATTTTGTTATTAACATACAAACAGGGTAAACATTCGGTATTACATGTGATGTTCTTTCCGGCAAATTAAAATAAAATGTTAATCCACCGATTTATTACAATAACCTGCCAAATGCGAAATGTTCATGTTTTTGTGGCATACAAAATAAGAAAGTGAAATAAGCATAGTTGAAATGAATTGTCTTAGTTGGTCATTAGATGTGTTTAGAAAAACATAATTTAAAAAAAAATCAGAAAATATTATAAACAAAAACTATACAAAAAATCCCTCATGACAAAAGGTTTAAGAACTTAGATTAAGTAAAAAAAAAAATAAAATATTCTATGGCGCTATTCACTAGCATATTAAAAATAACTCGGAAATTTAAAATATGTAAATTATCTAATTACTACACAAGTGAACGAGATTTTAAGCAATAACACAGTTATTCGAACTTGTTACAATGCAGTTATTGTTGGAATTATTTTCCTGTCTATTTTCAATTATATCACATATAATATCAACAAGGCGGATACAGATATAAAATAAGATTTTTTTTTTTTTTTTTTTCATACTGTCCACTGCTCTTAAGCTGGTAGAAGAGTGATTCCTATGGAGGAAAGCACTCGACTGAGAACTCAAAAATAGTAGTACATTCACACAAAATTAATAGTAAAATACCATTTATCTAGCAGATGAAATATTGCATGTAACATGTAATGCTGTAAAATATTTTAATAGAATTTGCTCAGTTAAATATTTGAATAGTAAGTTAGTTAGAATTGATTAGTAATAAAAATGTGATATTATTTCTACTATATACACAGCAATCACATTTTGCAAGAAACTCTTCCCCAAGCAGTGGAATCATGATAATCACTATACCCGTATGTAAAAAATATTAATACTAACGCAAATAGGTTAATAATTTATGTTGCCTACATTTATTTTAAGTATAAAAATATTAACTTTCTTGACTGAAATGGAGTTTCCTAAAATCAGTTATTATAAATGTTTGTAAACATTATAACTGATATTTCATTTAAGTTAACCAAAGTAATTATTATGGGCTTAATGAATTTTTAATGTACTTCCTGAAGTATCCAAAATGAACAAAAGCTAAAATTTGAATAAAAATGATGTATGAATACATTTTATATAAATATTCAAATATGTAAATTCTAGCAAAATATTTTACAGTGTTGCAACACATGCATAATTCTTACATATGTGATATAAATCGTACTTTTTTGAGAATTCTGGTCAAGTGTGTACTGCTGCATGATAAAACTGTGCAAGTCGTTCGGTCGGGAGCGGTACTCCATTGGAAGACACAGTTGTTCTAGATTAATCCTTTCATGTCCATTGCAGACAATCGCCAACATGTTGCACACGATTGACTGGTGTGTGAAGCTTGGGGACCAATGATCTTCCCTTGTAGGTAACTGATTCGTAAATTATGCTACAGCTATACCAGTCGCGTTTATTCCATAGACGCAAGGTAAAAAAGCTTGTCCTATACATATTGGAAATGTTTGACTCTTTATAGTTTTCGCCTTAACTTTAAATACATTTGATTCTGAGTTTCCTGTTTCCGATTCTAGAAACAGAGTTTTCGTAACTCCCGTATTGCACACGCATAGTGCTGCTATCTAGTATTTATTTCCACAAACGGGAGCGACTAGCTCTGAATCGATCTCGCAAGTACCAATACGCCACACGCTCCAAGTTCCTTGGGCAGGGTAAGCAGTCGTTATGTTTGCTTCCTCCAGTCCTACATTTTTCCTTGGAGAGTTGATGAGAGTGTTCGGGAAAACGAAATTTATCTTATAATTTGTAATTTGCGCTCTAAATAATATTCAGTTTAATAAATCACATTCATTCCGTTTCAATTTGTATAATTAATGTTAGAAACAGTAAAAACATGTGGAGGGCACGCAAAGTTGTAAGTTGCGTTTGTTAGTATAAATTTCAAATGGAACTAATGCCCACATATTATATTGGTTACCCTGTTAGAAAAACTCACTACACGCCACTGAGTTCTACGTTATGACTGGTTCATATAACTGATCACAGAACACACTTGTGCAACTTATTGCTAGAGACCTGCAAAATTCGCGTTATCTTTCGGTGACATGATAGACTCCATTGCCATATAAACAGGTGACCACAGTTCGTGGTTTCATTGGCCACTGCACTGCAGTCAACGTCACGTGATTGCTTTATCTCCTCAAACGAGATTAGTCACTCCACCGCTCAACTTATATTATTGGCTCAAGAGTTCTCCGAGGTGTGCCAAACCTATTTTTGGCCAATGGCTGAAGTTCGACAAAAGCGCAGTAGCTTGGAGAACAATCTGTCCTTAAATACACTAGCTACCAAAAAGTAATTGGGCACCTGTCCACAATGTTTGCTCGGTGGTTGTCACCCCGTTAGAATCTCGTAGGACCACCTCTTGCTGCTATAACAGCAGCCACCCTGTCTGGCATGCTCTCTACGAGTGTTTGCAGGACATCCACGGGGCTTCGTCGCCATTCCCCTTGCAACCATTCCATGAGTTGAGCAATGGATTTTGACCGCGCCTGACGAACCCTCACCCGGCGATCCAATTCGTCCCAAAGATGTTCTATAGGGTTGAGGTCGGGGCTCTGGGCGGGCCAGTCCAATCGGCGAACATTGTTGGCGTACCACTGCATAGTAGCCCTTGAAACATGGCACCTGGCATTGTCAGCCTGGAAGTAACGCGGGTCCATTCCGTAAAAACGCCACAATGTTGGGAGTATTTCATTATCCAGAATGTTACAATAGGCCTCTGTGTTCATGCTACCACGGACAAACACCAGCGGTCCTACGCCGAAGGTCGTGAAACACAAGTCAACTGACGTACTGAATTACCTATCTTCACGGGTGCCCAATTACTTTTTGGTAGATGGTGTAGTAACGCGAATTTTGCGAGTCTCTACTCTTGGCTTGTGATAACAAAACAAGTTCTCTGCCACATTTTGTACAGCACGTATCAAAAATTACCTTAATTTGCAACACCAGAAATTGTACATTAATGTGTAAACGAAAGAGTGACGGCCATTTATTACGATATATTTTATTTCATTATTTGAAAGAGTTGTACATAAGGACCCCTTAAATGTAAATATTTGTAGTCAAAATATAATACTTTCAAAGTATAGTATCCGAAAGTCGAAAATTTTGGAAGTGGGGGCTTAATTTGCAATGCTCCTAATTAACTGTGACAAATAAATCACATGTCATGTGATCTATATCATAAACTACACAAGTTAATTAAGTATCAAGAATATTGAACAATAAGTACTCGGGTAATGGTATCCTGAATTTATTAAAATAGGTATCGAGGTTTTTTACCAAACACGTTTTAATCCCTCCACGATGTTGTAGTGCATAGCCAAGTGTACAACCTATCTATATTCTTGCCTAAACATGCACACTGGCTCAAGGCCCTCAACAAAGTACCAGGATCAACTATATTAACTCTTATAAATTACTACCACAGGTTGCATCATTAATATCAAACTTTATTACATAAACAAAACTAAACTCAATTACAAATTACGCAGATACAATAAACGCTACACTTCTGGACTCCTTCAACTTTTAGTTATATCTCACATCTCAACTATCTTACTTATAACGACTTTACTTCTTACGTTAAATTCCTATATCTTAGTCTATAACTACTAATTATTCTCTGATCCAATAATTACTTTAGATGACATTAATCGCTCTACCCGACTCGTATCGCACCCTGCTCGCCCTTGCACTCTACTCAAGATCACCTGCCACTGACAGCCTCGAATCGCCGGAGATCCTCCGTCGGCTCGTGTAGTGGAGATGTGGTGAAGAAGTACGTCTTGCCCAAGCCATGTATCCACCCAGCTCCTGGACCACCTCGGCACTGGCTCCGCCCGACGCTGCT
Organism: Dryococelus australis; assembly: GCA_029891345.1. NCBI lineage: Eukaryota > Metazoa > Arthropoda > Insecta > Phasmatodea > Phasmatidae > Dryococelus > Dryococelus australis. The sequence continues at coordinate 190,854,751 of CM056998.1, read as the reverse complement.
CCAGCATCGGCAGACTCGCTGATCGGGGATCGCGCCAGCCTCGCTGGACGACCAACCTCCGACACAGACCAGGTTACCAATCTCTCGAGACGGAGGGGGGTGGGGGGTGTTGGCCGTATTAACGTCCGTGGTCTGCCGGTCAGCTGATCGTCAGCTCCTACCCCGCTGTCCCCTGGTCGCTCTCTCTCTCTCTCTCTCTCTCTCTCTCTCTCTCTCTCTCTCTCTCTCTCCTGCGGGGCGTCGCCCTCGACCACGGGCAGGCGTCAACCTCGTGGACAGCCCTCCTCTCACTCGTGCCCACAACAATGAGAAACTAATAATTATGAAAATTATTTTCTCTCGGACGAGTTAAAGTGTGTTAGCAAAACTATCAATACACTTTTAAATATATACAGGATGCCAGTACCTAAGTACCGATTGTTTAATATCCTTGATACTTAATTAACATGTGTATATAATATAAATCACACAATGTGTGATTTAATTGGCATAGTTAATCAGGATCATAGAAACTTGGCCTCCCATATTCCGACATTTTCAACTTTTCGGTGAGGTATTTTGAAGTTACAATTATTTGACTAAAAGGCTGTTCATGATAGAGTGAGAATTTTTTAAATCAACATTAGAAAAAAGTCTCTGCCCAGACCTGCATACAATTTAACAGGCGCACTGAGTGACATGTGCCCAGTAAATTAGGTAACGATGGCTGGGAAGAAGTTCCGTATCTTGATGTTGAATACAAAGTGTTAGGTAACCATTTTTGATCATTTAAATTATTTATTTCGCTTTCTGTTTTTTATTTAATGCACCATAGAGTAAAAATTAACAGATATGTAAAATATTTACTTTTCTAATAAATTCACAATTTCACTTGACCGACGTATGAATAAAGTGATGAGACCCAAGCCAATGATAATCTTAGACAAGGCGGAAGAATACACAACGTGCATACAAGTAGATCTTAAGCAGTGCTTTCAAAATTGCTCATTTTACCGTGAATAGCCTGTACAAATATTTACTTTTAAGTGGTCCTTATAAAATCTCTTAAGCCTCTATCACACAGTAAAATTTTTCCGTCAAACTGCTTCCAATAATAAGTTTGGTCAAATAATGTTGCACTGTTATGACGTAATCGAAACATCATAAATGACGCCATATTTGTCTAAAAAAGTTTAACGGCCTCAGATCCCATCCAACATTTTAAGATTGGACCAGTTCTTAAATTTATTTGATGTTTGACGGTCTCAGCCAATCAGAATCGTGCTCGACAAAAGTGGACGTCAAGTGACTTTAAAATAACCCACAACTGCTGGAAATGTAATCGGCTATGAAGATAATTAATTTATTCAGAAGCTGCCTGGGCATGAATTCTATTCTAAGTGAATATTGCAATTACAACGTTCCTTAGATATGTTCTTGAATGGAAAAACAAAAGCAATATCTCACTATGAAAATAATTTTTAAATAATAATTCAAATTATATTGTTCCAGTAAAAATAAAAATTGACAGTGTGACACATTTTCAAACACATTCAACAATATTTGATAAAACTTGTTGAAAGGAAAAGTTTTATGGTCGTATTGTATCTTCGAATTATATTGTCAAATAAAGTTGGAAGCAACGATTTGACAGTGTGGCATAGGCTTTAGAGATCACGAAATAAAAAATGACGGTGATGTATGGCGTTAAGGGGAATGGTGCACGAAAATAGTATATTTGTGTGATTTTTGTCACAGTTTGTTTTACAGGGGATTATCTTTTAAATTTTATTTGAAAAAAACGTAAACGACAATTTTGGACACCTTATTACATTGTCAAAAATTCTTTGCGTTCGTTATTCTCGGAGCTCTGATTGGAGACAATAAAAAGAATTCCTTGCTTTTCTTCCGTCAGTGTTCTGAAAATAATGAAGGCAGTGCAAATCTAACAATGTAAAAAAGTGTTGAGAGTTATTATTTTGTTCTTGCCAAGCCAAAAATTTCGATAAACCCTTTGGAAAACGACTTACATCGAAAATCGGGTAAATATACTGCTTTCATGTACCACTCCCCTTAAAAGGAACGAGAAGGCAGACAGTGATGCAGTGATGGTGGTGATGTTGCAGGACGCTGAGCCAGCATGATATGTGGTCTGGGCAGCCAACTGCGACCATGTCTGCGAGTTGCCACCTTCGTGGTGGTATTCGCCATCTTCTCCATCCTGTACGTCGTGGAAAACAGTGGCCCACGGATCTTCCAGCGACCAGCGCTCGCCGACTCAGAGGAGACCGATGTATTCCGCAACACGAGCCGTGAGTCACGGACAACGTTCATGAGAATTACGGCTGTACATATAAACGCTTTTCGAATGTCAACCAACCTCCCTCAGCCAAATTGATGTTTTTGTTGATTATAGTCCGGGGGACGGTTAACCGCCGGCTAACAAATGTCCTCCACCTTTCTGGTGGATGAAGTTGAAGCCCTGCTTCGGGTCTGACACGCGTGTCAATTAGCAAACTCAAGCAATTTTATGTGAGTACTCCTGTCCTGCCAAAGACTGTCCTTCCTGAACGATTTATTTTTCGTCCCGCCAGCTGGTGAAATGTGTGATGCCTACAATTTTCTGGAGTACGCTCAAATGCTGCTACTATGGGGTTGGTGTGTTTACAGAAATACAACTACTTTGCGTTAATGAACTAGGTTAGCAAGTCTGCTTGGTTATTTGCCACGTCTGTATTTGGTAGCCCAGGTTAATAAACTGTAATTTTGTTTGAAGAGGAGTTACCATTTGAAAAGGTAATATTTTGTTGCAGAAAAAGGTACTTGGTTTTTCTTCTGGGGGGGGGGGGAGGGGTTGCGCACGTCTGAACGTTTCCGAGCGCTGAGCTATACTGAGGAGAGGCGCGCGACGCTTCTGGCGCGGCCGAGCGCTGTCTGGTGGCTACTACTGGCAACGAGTTCAGTCTCGCACACTCTGGCACCTTCCATACGCCTCTCCGCTATTACCGCCGCCTCCTTAACCTTCCCGAGCCGCGTTTTCACGTATAAATGTTCGTCCCTAGCCCGAGCAAGTGTGCAGTGTTCCTCTTCGAGTTGTGCAGGCTGGTCGACGATAGATCATGTCTACACCATTTCGTACTTCGGGGCTTCACTATGCTAGACGCGTTTTCGTGTAATATGAGTACTACTCAAGTTAAGTATTGTAATGAACGTAGTTGTTGTTATGCTGGGGGTAGAGTTTCCCTTTTAGTAGTGTTTTTTTTTTTTTGCGATGTTTGTGTATATGGATTTTTGTAGGGAAGTGTTTATTCACTGTTTCGACTGTGTGAATTTTCAATATGGTATTTTTATGGCAATGTTTGTAAGAAGTGGATTCTTCCTTTTTTTGGCGTGCTGTAGGAATGGTCTTCTGGACTACGATTTGCCAAAAGAATTTTACTGCCAAGAAGTTTAGTGGATATTTTATGGCGTGCCTTTATGCTCATGGTTAAGTGTAATGAGGGTTTTTGCTCCTTCCCAATGGTATTCTTGAAATTAGTATACCATGTTGTACTTTTTAGTGAATCATCAGGCGTACTATCCTTTTAAAGTTGTAATAGTGCTTGCTTTAATCAGGGAGTCATTTTACCTTTTTTAATGGGATTTCACAAGTTTTTATTCAGGTTGGGTGATTTCTCAGGATATATTAACGTTGTTGTTTTTCTGTTTGTTCCAGTGCATGTGTGTTATCTCCTTCCCCTAGTTCACCGATTGGTAGCAAGCAACAGAAATTTACAGAGGCAATTTATATTGTTCAAATCACGTTGCAAAGTTGTAGTTCTTGGTGATAATGTATAGATGGCCCTCAATATATTTGTATTGATTTTGGAATTTTTGTGTCCATGCGTTCTTCTTTTTTTTTTATGGTGTGCGTCCTTCTCCTTGCCTTCCTTTAGCCCTGCTATGCCCTAAAGGGGCGTAACAAGGTCTTGCGACCAGCCAGCAGTCAACCGGTATCCAGTTGCGTCAAAAAGGCGCGGGATCTAGACGAATTTATGCCGCATATAGATGAAGCAATTAATTTTGGAAGTGTGTGCTATGAAGTATTGCTAAGAATTAATTATTGCCTTCCTTCATCAATCCACTTGAAAAATCCCGAATTGAGATGACCAGAGAGCTTCTTTATCAAATCAAACAGAATCACATTCTCTTTCTTACTGTAGGGTATCATTGATTTTTACTCGCCATCTCCGAAAAAGAATACAGTCAACTGTTCCCAACCTGCTTTTCGAATAACAAATTCAAAGTTCAAACACAACACACACAAAATTTGTATGTAAACATGCGACAAAACAGACACGATTTTCATGGGTACTTTTCCTAACAACACCTTGATCCTAGTTCAACCGCGGTTCAACCATAAAAATCTTGGCTACGTTGCCAGATTTCGTAGAGGAGAGGCATCAACATCCCATTCGTCTAGTAGTCTGCTGGTTGACAACTATAATGTATGAAGTGTGGATGATCGCCAACCAATCGCTGAACGAATGGTGATAAGTTGCAACCAAACTCTCAACACGTGCTTTAACAAGGTTTGACAATGTCCACCAAGTCCAGTAAATACCTTTAATAGTTCCTGCAATACGAGGCTCCAGATCGGGAAAAGTATGTTTGTCTTAGGCAATGCTATGATTGCTGGAAGGCAAAGTACTCATTATTTTTAATTTACACCAAATACTGTCTAAGTAGTCGACATTACATATGATGTCAATTTCCTCTATTTTTTAACATTCTATGTTAAAACTAGCATTACCACGTGTCAAAATCACAGTTTTACTGTTTTTGCAATAGGCCTACATAAATTCAATAACCGAAAACATGTACAAAAATCAAACACGAAGGGTGAAAATTACTGTCTTTCAAATTATAGTAAACAAAAGCAATTTTTCAAAAATTCTGTGACAACCACAAATCAGAAAAAGGTGAACGTGTTACAAGTGTGTGAATTTTTTTCTTCTATCTACATGTTCCAAAACCGTGCAATTATTATTTTCTTTACGCGTGATTGTACGATAACTATGAAATCTCAATATTTTTATGTGAAGTAAATGTAGTTAGGTGTAATGTCTACAAGATGAACTGTAGTACAAATAGAAAGTAATGGATTTTTGGCATCGCAGTGGTTTTTAAAGCTACACTATTACTGCAATAGTGTTATTTCCTAGATATAAAACGTTCAGAATAAAAACGTGGACATTAGAACTCACAGCCACAAGAGAAAAAAAATTAAAAATCACGTCGCAGTTTACATTACAATCTTATGGGGGTCATAAATTCAATCGGCAAAAACTGGAGCCGTTTGTAGTTACGTGACTATCCTTGGCATTTTACAGCTTCGCCACGAAACGTAATAAAACACTCGCGGTAGAAAGCAGGCGTGAGCTATGGCAAACACGTCACGAGGTCACACAAAGACTCTGCACTTATCGATTGTTGACTCCCTCCAGAAAGAGGGCCGAAATATTTGCTTAAAATTTTCAGAAGCAGTAATTATTATACTGAAACAAATTAGATGCAACGGGAGCAAATGATATATATGTGCTTAATTATTTATCATCAGAACCCCCAGAGAAAAAAAACATAACCCATGAACTTCGATTTCCAGAAATGTCGTGTTTCCACGTGTGGAAACTGAAAGAGGCGAACGATGAAATAAAATAATGTTAGCATGTCTTGACAGAAGCTGCTGAAATAGTGTTCGTATATGCCAGGTCGATAACAGACTCCTATCTTGGTTTTATTACAGCGTAGATCATGCGGAACATGAAGGGTCTTTCATGAATCCAGTTTCCTAAATACAGTACTGAATTGTTTGCAAATAGCAAACATATATCAGTGAATGCTACTAGTTTCGTAATAATTTATTACCATATGTCGGCTATAGATGCAAGGCTTTATTTTAATTCTTGTCTATTTCACAATTTTTTTTGTCAAATCAGAAGATTACTCTTTGACTCATAATATGCTTTCTGTCTGTTCTTGGTGATTAAATCGATTAACATTTCCAAACAGGCAACCACAGAAATTTCTCCAATTTCGTACTGAAATTAATTTTCTTATATTTATAATCTATTAAAATGCTGCACCACGCAGTTTTTCTTTATATTTTCTTATTTAGGTCTGTTAAAAATATCAGAAGCTAATTTGTAGATATCAAATAGCTTACTTGAACATGTAACAAGGTTTCGGAGGCTCGTAAAGTTAAAAATGAATTAATTGAAATAATTTGTAGCTTGTTTTTGTGGAGCATACAAGACCAATGTATGCCTATTAGCACGAGGAAGCACTGGTAAGCATAATAATTCACATGGAGACACATAAATGAGTTTGGACGTCATATGTAACAATGTGTTGTAAAATACAAACTTTCTCGTCTGGTGCTACAGAAAATAATTATCAACTAGTTTCCAAAGAAATATATCTATTATGTAAAGAAACGTTTACTGCGTGATAGTTTTTCACTTAAAGACTAAATACGCAGAAGTTTTTAACTGTAGTTAACTACGGACTGTCTAGAGACCAGGTGATCATGACATCTGAGTAGGTTTGTGAGTTGAACTTAACCATTGGCCTCCATCAATGTATCTACGTTAAGACCATGAGCACAGAGTCAGTAAACAATTGTTTGTAATTTTCTAATAGCTTGGCCAATATTAAAATGCCTTTTGAAAATGATGTCACGGTGCTTGGCAAGCATCGCGCATTTTGTTTGTCTAGAGTTGTTCGCGGTCTTCACGTTCAGCTTATTTATCTTCGATTTTGTTCATATTGCATACTGTAAAATGTCAACATTTTGGAAAGTTGCAAAACTCGCAGGAGTTCCTGCCGTTCCAAAATTTAGAATGTGGGACACGAGGTTAAGTAACTCAGCTGATGGAGACTGCTGATCATGCGAAACCATATTACAGAACATAAACAGTATTATGTCAATAAACTGTGTAAAAAAATATGCCAATTACCTACATCATCTAGGGGCATGCAAAATTCGCGTTATTTCTTGGCATCAAGCTATAATTCACAGTACTATATATACTCGAGCCGGCGTCGTTTCCCCATTGGCTGCCGCCTGTATATGAAGTCACTCCCTTTTTGAGTAACCTGCACGTGATTGGGGCACACGATTGTGAAGTGTTCGTTTATTGGCGCAGAGTTACCCGGACGTGTCGAATAAAGAATGGGCCAATGAAGAACATATTGCAAAGGTAGAAGAGCTTCAAGTTTAATATTTCCTCAAATAATAACGCGAATTTTGCAAGGCCTTATCCATAGGATCTTCTATTCATGTTTGTGTTTATTTGCCTTGTTTTATAGGCTTAAATTCAAATTAAAATGCATGGTACTAGTATCTGAGAGTCTTATTGCACGAATTGTACAATATTGAGGTTATGTACGCACAATAATAATTGTTAATTTAGCATTTCTGCCGCGGAGCCCACTCCAATCCTTCTCAGGCTCCTATTTCCTCCACTGAGTCATCCAAGAGAACTTACTTCCCCGTCCTACTGGGTAGGTAGTGATCTTAGTCGATGTTTGTTCATGTAGATATTTTGTTAGGTTCAGATGTTTCTGTTTCGCTCTAACCTGTTTTAAATGTGTTTTTTTTTTTGTGGTAGTTCACCATCGCAGGGGTAGATCCGCTTTGAGGAAGGGAGTGTTGTGCCATGCTACGGCAAACACACACACACACTCTCTCTCTCTCTCACTCTCTCTCTCTCTCTCTCTCTCTCTCTCTCTCTCTCTCTCTCTCTCTCTCTCTCTCTCTCCTCTAACTTTTTTTTCCCTAAATTTGCTTTTCTAGCAAATTTAATTAATTTTTGTACTCCACCTCGTATTGATAATGTCAAAAAAAAAAAAAAAAAGGTAATCTAAGTACTGTAATTTTTCTTTGTAGTTCAACTCCGCGATATAGTCCTTCGATATATATATATATATATATATATATATATATATATATATATATATATATATATATATATATTGCGAGTTTGGGAACAACATAAATTTCTCTTGTATCATATTGCGAGTTTGGGAACAACATAAATTTCTCTTGTATCACAATTCATAGGCCTGGAGATAGTTTTTATGGTAGGGCGAATCGTGTAAAATTATCACAAATATGTTAATTCGGAACATACATAGAAGTATTTCATGGAGCACTAAAGTAATGGTCAATACATTAATTATGTGTCGCTGGTTCAGAACGTGAATATGTTTTATTTTGTTGCCTGCGGGGGCCGCGGTGGTGTGGTGGTCAGACTACTCGCATCCGACCTTGGCCAACCGGACTCGATTCCCGACGGGATCGCTTCCGAATGTCCCGCATGTGCGAACCTCTGGTCTTTGGGTTTCTCGGGAGGCTCTTAACAGCGAAGTCTTGAGAGCCGATGAGGGTGATTGGCGTGAATATGGAGCGGCGCCGGAATGAAGGGGCAGAGAAACTGGAGATCCCCGAGAAAACCCTCCGACTGACGGCATTGTCCGGCACGATTTCCACTTGTGAAGATCCGATGATCCGGCCGGGGATTGAGCCTGGTTCGCCTTAGTGGGAGGCGAGCGTGCTAGTCACTCAGCCACAGCGGCCTCGCTACCTTAGAGCTGTTGACATTCACGTAATAATAATAATAATGAATTAATAGGGTATGGCGTGGGAAGAAGACACGAATAATTTTTAAGTGAATAGTGATCGTAACTAATTTAGTCGCATTAGTGTACTAAACTTTCTGCGCTATGATCCTAGTACAATTAAACACACCTAAGTGTGTCTGGCAATATATGTTAATACATTTTTGATATTCCAATTTTTTTTCTGTGAAACATTTTAGATCGGTTGTTTGAATTCGTGTATGAGTTACAATATTCGTATTCTCTTGTATTTCATTCAATGCTTTTGCTCTCCGACATAATACCCAGTGTCTTATTTAATTAATATTTTACTAAAAAACTCCCCTCCCGGTTAACGGCAAATATCTAATAAAATTTTGCTACGGAGTTTTCACGGTAAAATGAGCACTTTCGAAAACTCTGCTTAGTATCTATTTGTATGCACCTTGTTTATTCTTCCTCCGCATGTGAAATTAACATCGCCATGGGCCGTATTACTTGGTCAAGTGAAACTAATGCGATTATTGAAGTAAATACGTTACATAACTTATTTGCTAATTCATACTCTTGTAAGAATTAAAAAAAAAAAAATGTACAATAAATTTTTTCAGTATTCACGAATGCTCACGTAACACTTTTAGAACTACTTTACCTCAGTTGGTACCAACGTTACTGGACACATGACTGTTAGTGTATCCGTTAAAATATATGCAGGTAAGGGCAGTGACATGTTTAAAAAATTAAAGGTTCACTTCAAAAGTGCTCACTTTATTGTGAACAGCCTTTAAATAATTTAGGTTTTAAAATAAAAAATATGTATCTCCTTCAGTGCCCTTCATAAAAGCCTCTGATGTCAAAGAATGAAATTTTATTCTCTATCCCTCTGAATAGTTACTTATTCAGGCCTTAGACTCGGAGTCTGTCGTTACTTTGCCTATAAACACAGAACCATACATGTTCACCTTTTCGTATACTTCGTTATATACATATATATGTCTCACTGCAGAGAAAATTAAAATCCACAAGCGGTTGCCGCCTGCTCTACCTAGGGCCAGAAGGATGTGTGAGGTGAAACGAGATGTGTCTGGAGACGCGCGGAATGAAGTCGCGGGAGGAAACGGGAGAGCCTGGAGGAAACCCCTCACACCGCGGGCGATGTCCGCCGCGCTACCCACGTAACAAACCCCTCCCTGTCCACGAAAATTCCCGAGCCACGGGGACGTGGAATCGAACAAGGGACCTCAAGGAGTGCGAGGTCTGTGACTAACCAACTGAGTCAACCATAGGTCCTTTCTTCACAGTTATTGTAGTCTACTCGCAGTGCGTTCTCGCATTTCGAATCAAACCTTTGAAATGTCATCCCACGCATGGCGTGTTTTGCGGTTTTCAAAATGCGTATTGTATCACAAGTGTTTCATAATTCTGTTAAGAATGGGATGGACCCCTCGTTTTTTTTTTTTTTTTTTTTTTTTTTGTGAAATTGAAATATTATCTATGCCCCTATTATTTTACATTTGTCGTATTAAGTGTATATTGGAGGGGGAAAAAACGTGAATATGGTCAAATATAGGATTTTTAAAGCTTGCCTATGCAGTTTCCTTAAGCGGCAAGAGAAAAGTACACAGATACGGACGTAGTTTAATCTGCCGTCTTACATCGCGTGTAATAAAACCCCTATGTTACAGATGTGAATTGCACAGTACAGCGTCACGACGGAAACACTGCACGCCTTGCGCGTAGGAGCGATGAGGCGCTAGACGTGCGTGTTAGTGTCGCCCGTATCGCTCCCTCGCTTCTTGACCTTGGACGCGGGGGTCCATCCCACTCTTAACAAAGGATTATCTTATTTTTTATTAAATTGAAATTTTTCTTATATTTTATCTATAATTCATGATATTTTAGTTATAATTAGTATGAATAAAATTGGAGAGAAATTAGGTGTGTTGGTAATCCCTAGTAAGAAATAGTTCTCACGAAAACTGTTATTAAACTGAGTGCTTTTTGTGTAATTTCCTAGACTCGGTTAAGCTTTGTTTGCACGAGGCGGAAGAATATAGCTTGAAAGCAGAACTTCAGCAGGGCTTCAGGAAAGTTAGAAGTAAACGTAAATAGACTATAGGCAGGGCCACCAGTTTTTTCGCGAAAAGGTTTCAGGACAAGTTGTGTTCTAAAACATTCTAGTTCAGAACCACTTTCGTGATTGGATCATTTGAATTGTTTTCCGTTTTATCTATCTACCCGCGAATCGCGGCCAGTCAGTATCGGAGAAACTTAATTGTGGTTGGCTCACTCATGTAACAGACACAATTCGCCCGAAGACAAGCAGCCAATAGCAAAAGGAAGACTGCAAGTGTGCACACAAGATATTGAAGTCTAGCCTCCGCGTAAATCTTTTCGCGAAAAACAGGTGGCTCTAGTTGTAGGCCCACCTGAAAATTACAGTTGTAGTATGTGTAGTGCTAGTGATTAGTGCACGGTGGACTACAACACTATAAGCACCCAGCAGCAGTATATCTATTGACATTGGTTGCTGTCTGCTTGAGAAGGCGTTTTCAAACTTGACCGGGCCACTCAGAATTCGGCAACACCGGCATGGCTCTCACGTGATTCGTGTGCATACCCTTAACAAGTGTCTAGAAATAATTCAGCCAATCAAGATAGGCAAACAAACGACTCTACAGTGTTTTGAAATATAACTTGTCCTGAAAGCTTTTCGCGAAATTTCACTAGCCCTAAGGCCGTGTTCCAAAATAGCAATAAATGCACACTCCCGCGCACTCTCATGCACTCGGCAATGACGTCAGAGAGTGCTGTTCCAAATGTCCACCGAGAGCGAGTGCCAGTGTTTGTTGACGAACGTGTGCGCATGCATGCTCTCTATCCGTGCTCGCTACAGCCGCCATTCTTTTGTTTGTTTTCTACAGTACTGACAACAGTGGAATAGCACAGGAACAAGTATTTTTTCACTGTAAAGCATTTTCAGTAAATATTTAATATATGTATAAATTCGGAAATTCCAAGCTAAAACTGTTGATTTCAGATAAAATTTATACCTAACTCTTTTCATACATTACTAATCATACCTATCATCATCCCTACTATAATCTATTCACGGTTACTTCAGCCCTTTCTGAAGCGCTGCTAAAGTTCTACTTCCCAGGATATTCCTCCGCCTCGTGCAAACTAAGCCTGGATAACTACACCAGAGGGACAACGCACCATATTCCTGCGCACTCAGTTGTAATGATATTTTCTATAAGAAATGTTTCTCACTAGATGTTACCAACATACCTATTTCTCCCTGTTTTATTCAAATTATTTATTAATGAAGCATTATAATTTATAGATAGTATATCATTAACACTTCAATTTAACAGGGAAAAAAAAGTAACTTTTATAAGCACAAGTATAAAACGCTTTCGATACGTCACGTATGTTGGAAATAACTAAACACGTCACACATGGGGAGATTTTTCCGTGAATGGACTATAATCGATCCATTGTTAATTGAAATGTAAATATTGTTGAATATACTGTTTTTTCTTAGTAAATATTATTTTGTTCACGCAGAGTAACAATCGATTGCAGACAGTATCGATTAATTATAAAAGTGCGAGGGACGATAGTTGGGAGTGTGAGTGCTGGATATTTGGAACACAGCCCAAGGACGTGTTTGGAAATGCGCGGTGGTTGTGTTGTCCGGCAGTTCACGCGGATTTCCTGGTGTGGTCGCGCAAGTGCAAGATCCCGGACGTGGACCCCTTCCAGAAGTCGGTGATGAAGCTGATGAAGCCTGCGGAGGAGATCGCCTGCTCGGGCAAGCCCTTACTGACCCGCGTGGAGCTGCCGGCGGCCGACTCGAGCCGGTACAGGCTCCTCGTGGACCCTCTCGCCGTGCACGACTACGTCCAGGACAAGAAGCAGTCTCTCTCGTGCTGCTTCTCCGTCGTGGCGAGGGTCGGCTTCGCGCCCGGGGCCGCCTACAACAAGTCTGCCGACAACATGTACAGGTGCGGCATCTCTCACATCTCCAGCTCGAGCTGGACTCGTGCATCTGAATATGAGGTAGACCGCCCGCTTATTCGTCTTCTGCGCGTGTGCCCAACATTGACCTACCCCAATCCTACACAACTGTCAAAGTCACATGGTCAACAGTAATGTACGTGTCTCTATATCTTAATTTATAAATTACAAGCGCGATTATATTGATAAAATAGTTTTACCAGTTTTAATATAATCCAACTTCATTACAAATTGGTTAGAGGAAGTATACATTCATCTCAAAGCATTTGTTTACAAATCAGTTTTCTAACCTAAAATCCACTTGACGTGTAGGTAGAAAAGCAGTTCAATGTTGGGACACGGAGATTGGTTGTGCGCAGCCAGCGAGATCCGTCTACCCCATCTTCAGTCTATGGCTGGACTCACAGCCATCCATTTCATCCGTCTGTCACCCGTCCGTCCGTCGGTCACGTGATTTTCAACCAATCGCAGGGCAACTTTTATTTCTATCCGTCAATCCGTCAAATATATCTCTAACTTTAACTTTCGACGGACGGACGGGTGGGAAACCGCCTTGTAATATCGTTCCTTGAACATGGCTGTCGGAAAACAGTCACTTGTTTATTTGTCTGAATATTTTTCTTTTTAAATATACAAGGCAGTGAAGTTGTCTACGTTTCACCTTTGAATTGAACTGAAGGTGACTTGTAGATTTTTGGAGAAAATGCTGATATATTACGATAGGAAATGAGAATATATTTATTACATTCATTAAAAACATTTGTTTGTGTGCGAGAAAGTTAGTGTTGTTGGGTGGTAACACTGAAAATTTTCTGGTTCGACGGACTGTTGTGAGTCGCTTTCAATTGACGGACGAAAAAAATTGAAGGATGACTGACTGACGGAAGCGACGGATGGTCGTGAGCCAAGCTTAAAGGAGATCTTACAAGATATCAGATTCCGTAAAAGCTTGTGCAAGGTTCGCCATAGCGGCCGGTATACGGGCCAGTGTGGCACCCGTCATGGCATTTCCCGCCTCGCACAGCCAGATCTCGTACCAGGTTTGGTAATTGGACACGTCCTATTTTTCGTGGCAGGTTCCAAACCGATTTTCGTACCTGGCCAATCACATCGCAGTTTCAGAGCGTAGGGCGTTCCCCGTGGCTACTACTTGAAACGCGTTGATGAAGAAACCGAAAAGAACGCCTCCATCTTGATTATGCATCCGTGAAGTTGAAACTCATTCAAGTATATTTAAAATACGACAATGGCGAATGGTATTGGCGAAAACAACATTTAATTACTGTTTAAAACCGTTCTAAATACTTAAACATTACCTGCCATATGAAAAAATGAATTCAAAGATTAACATATTGTAGCATTGCAGCTAGGTATGTATAATTGGTATATTCTGGAAGTATTTCAACTGTCTATATTTCAGTCAAGGATAGTAATTCGTGTAATATTCGAAAGATCGTGGCAATTACAACTTGTTTGTATTCCATATATTTTCGTTTTTCCAAATTTATTATTTTTCTTTCCCCATTTAATCAGTAGTAACAGACGTCATAGGATGATAGCGAGCGCATCTTTTCCTTTTCGCTGGGTTAGTAAACTAAACACATCGCCACCGCAAGGCACGACATGGCGAAACAAGGAAAATAACAGAGGTCACCTTTAGCCGACGTGAAACAATATGTTTTCAATGAGGAAACTTCCTACCAACATGTAGGGAAGCGCGACCTTTATCCGGCATCACAACAGTTCGTCTCAGCACGATCGTTTGTCAGCTGTCAGTCGGACAGCCTGCAACGAGAGATCACGTTACTCGCACCGACCAGCGCCCGCGACTTCAACCTTCTTTCGTATTTCGGACATTTCAGCTCAAATATCTATTAAATTTATTTTCCGTCGGTGCGAGGAGTCAGTATCGAGCCGGAAGAGAAAAGTCACTATTGTCTCTCATCTACGTAACTCTTGAAGTGAGAAGTTTTGTTTTACGAAGGCTGCCATTCTGTTTTTTTTTTTTTTTTTTTTTTTTTTTTCCGTTCGTCAGCTGGGAGTGTAAATAGTTGGTTTTGCCGAGACGACAATAAATCTCGAGTAAACATTTAACATATTCTTTTATTTATTGACAATCCTGGTATCAATAAACTTTCATTATTATGTAGTCAAAGTCTCCATCCCACTCACGCTGAGCTGGTTCGTTGATGTTTACTGAGAATTGCAACGAGAGGACAGGACAGCAGCCTGTTACAATATTTATACGGTATATAAATTAGTCATTTGGTGAGTGAACTAGTAGCACCGTTTTGAGTGTGAGTTCAAAACTGCGCCGGCCTCAAATTTTTTTATCATTAAATTTTACATGCGGATAATATCCGGGTACGTAAAGAAAAAAAAACATTTTTTTGCAACCGGTCAGTAATTTTCGTCAAAATTAAATGTAACACACTCATACTCTAGTGACTACACGTCATTTTAAAGAACATGAATGAAACTATACTAGTGACCAATCAATGTATGTAAAAGGCGAACAGTAATACAGCAATATTAAGCTGTGCCAGCTAGTATTTTATAGTCCTACGCAAGTTACTAACTGGTAGCAGTTCTACGAATGGGGTTCATATTTACTACAAACCACACACTGCGCACCCACCGAGGGTGCCATATGCTAGTACGCGAACTGCTGTCGTGTAATATGAATCTTCCATGGCGGCTGGTATACCGGCTCGTGCACCAGGACTTGTAGGAGCTTGTACTAGAACCGAGTACGGCTGCAGGTATCGGGTAATATTGGCTTAATGGAAGAATGTTTAACGTCTCTACTACACAAAGTAGGGAACTTCCCTACGCATCTGACTGTTTCCTGAGCAAATGTAGGAACGCTACAATGAATTTATAAGGGGGCAAAATTGCCATTCCCACTTTCTGGCTAAATGCTGATCACGATAAAGTGAGCATTTTAGAAATGAAACATAGAAAAAAAAGTCACTGCTCCTGCATGCATGTATTTTTATGGGCGCACTGAGTGACATTTGCGCTATCCCAACCTGTGTCTTAGGACAAGGATATGCTGATTGGTGCACGCGACCCTCTGACGTCATGGCGCTGTCCCAAGCTCTCGCGTCCCAAGTCGATCTGTGTCCTAAGTCAAATCTTTCAGAAAACTGAACTTTCGCCCCAAGTCGATAGAAAAAAGAATAAGACTTGCAATGCTTCCGAGCGCACTCGTGTATCTTTACATTGCAAATGTAAACAGTGGATGTTGAAGGCAGGCTTTATCGAAGCGAATGTAATGTAACGCTAATAAGTAATAATGTGCCGAATTTACTGCGACCTAGTGTCGGATTCTGGAAGCTCACTTCGGACAACGCATTTGTAGACCACATTCGGACCGCGTCAGTGTGACGTCACTTGACGCCGAGAGTTTCAGATACGCCCACGTCCTCAAGAGCGGCCGATTGTAGACAGGACTTCATTGGCGTAGACAGATATTTATATGCTATCCGCCCGCGGTAAGGTGAACACTTTCTAAGGCTCTGCTGAATGTTTCTTTTCGTCGTATTTCTTCTATCTACCCGTCACATTTTAATATCAATATTGCGTTGTGACTAATAAACACAGTATATACATTTCACAACTCCCAAAAGGTAACGTCTCGAGCAGCAATAACATATATTTATTAGTGGTTAATGCCTGTTGAAAGGGCCTTAAAAAGTGGTATTCATACCGTGAACCGTCTATATCAAGAGGAGAGCGTGGGAGAGTAGAGTTGTTAAGAGAGTTGACTTGAGAGATTTGGACGGCTCTTTGCGACGAGGTCTTGAGAGCCGATGAGGGTGGAGCGAGGTGAGTATGGACCACCGCAGGAATACAAGGACGGTGTAAATGAGAGATTCCCGAGAAAACCCGGATCGACCGGCACAATTTCCACATGCGAAGATCCGGACGCGATCCGGCAGTCTAACCGCTCAGCCACCGTGGCCCTTTGAGAGGAAAGAAATTTGGGTGGCTCTTACGGGTGTCGGACGCAAAAAAAAATTAATAATTTTATATTTGTACCAAACATAGGTCATTTCGTACGCTTTGTGGGTAATGATATTTTCCTAGAATAAAATATTACACTTTATATTTTTTGAATAGTTTGACTTCAAATACAAAATTCTTCTGTTTTTTTTTTTGCAGCCGTAATAACCAATACTATCTAAGTTGTACAGATGAAAATGTTTACAAAGTAAACTATTTCAACGCGATACTGCGTGACACACATTTAATCACCAAATAACAAACCTTATATATATATATATATATATATGTATATATGTGTGTGTGTGTTAAATATAAGAAAAGATATTTGCATAATTTTAACACTTTTTTTTAATGTATGAATTGTTATTTGGTGATTGCATTATGTCAAACAGACAGTGGCCCATGGCATTAATTAATGTTGTAAAATTTTTATCTGTACAACTTTGTACTGTTGTATGAGGACGCTTGAAGAGCGTATCTGAGTTCGTGAGGAATGGCAGTGTTAAAATAAAACAAAATAAATTTGATTTCCAATTGATTCACTTTGCTATTACTTACAGCATTGAATTATCTGTCTCCACTTTTACTATTTTTATTTAACCGTGAGCGCAATATTTATGGTATACTTCAACTCTAATTGACTTCCTTCTTAATTGTCTCTGTTGGCGACGATCAATGTATTTCACTCACGCATCTAGTTCAATAGTCCAGCCTGCCAGCAGCACTCTTCATTGCTTGATACTCGCAGTCGCAGACTTCCCTTACGCTGGTCACTTCTCCCACTGCTCATCTTCTATCGCTCGGAACTCAGCCACTCATTCACTCATCGACTCCAACTCCACTCCCGGTCCGGAGGCCTGTCGCAATATTTACAGCGTTGTTCTGACCATCTCGAAGGTTCACCGCACCCTGAGTCGCGCTGAGAGAACGAAGTCAGTAACACAGAGAATTCTTCGGATAAATGCAGAAATCAATATAACCAGCGTCAGCAGAATGCACTGGATAAGAGGTTACTTGTCTTCTCGCTTATTATGTAACTGATAGGTGGCCACCGGCTTATCGCTCGCCTTTCATTCTAAAACTTCCACTGACGTGCCGCCACCCCCGCTATCATATGACGACTCTCCGTTCTCCTCTTCGCTCATGCGGGATACGAAGCAGTGAGCACATAACAGTAAAGGCTGCTCACGATGAAGCGAGCACTTTTGAAATCAACCTTTGAAAAAAGTCACTTCCTCTCCCTGCATTAATTTTAACAGGTGCACTGAGTGGCATGCGCCCACTAAAGTTCGTAATGATGGAGGATAAGTAGTTCCATAACTTAACGTCGAATAAAAAGCGTTAGGTAATCATTTTTGATAACCTGAATTTTTTATTTCGGTTTCAGTTTTTTTAATGCACCGAAGTGTAAAAATGAGCAGATTTGTAAAATAATTACTTTTCTAGTTATTTCAGTTTCACTTGACCTACGCATGAATAAAGTGACGAGGCCCATGGCAATGTTAATTTTACATAAGGCGGAAGAATACACAACTTCCGTTTAAGTAGATCTTAAACAGGGCTTTCAAAAGTGCTCACTTTATCAGGAATAGACTATGCATATTTGTTGTTACGGCTGCTACAAAACAAAATAATTGCGTATTTGAAATTAAATTAATCAATAAATATAAAGAGTAAATTTTTAATTTGAGGAAAATGTCATTACATACAATGCGTACGAGTTGAACAATGTTTGATACATTTATAAAATAGCCAATGTTTTAGGACGCGACACCCTTAACATCGATGTCTTGAGAGCCGAGCAGGGTGAAATTAGGCGAGTATGGAGCAGCACCGGAGTGCCAAGGCGGGGGGAAACGGGAAATCCCCGAGAAAACCCGACGGCCAGTGGCATCGTCCGGTAGGAATCCCTAAATGCGAAAATCCGGGAGCGACCCCGCCTGGAATCGAGCCAGTTTCGCCCAGGTGGGAGGCTAGTAGTCTAACCACTACACCACTGTGGCCCCGTGGGGGTAGCTCAAGGGGAGGGATGCTACACTAATTGATGGGAAAGGAGGGACGGCAATCACGACAAGTTCTAGGAATAAATTACCTTATAATACAATAAAATGTTCCATAGCAAACAGTAAGTGCATATTTTATTACAATAAAAGGATTATTAATAATTGTAACATTAATTGTTGAATGCCATAAATTGAGGTAAATCTACATTCAATTGGGGCGAATTACGCTCAACTGGAGTAAATTACACCCAATATGTGTAAATGAGGGTGAAATATGACCAATAGGACTAAACTCCGCCCAATAAGCGTAAATTGATGAAATTACTACCCAACAGAGAAAATTATGACCAGTTAGTGTAAATTGGAGTACATAACGCCCAGCCTAAGTAAATTAAGTCAAATCCGCATAAACTGGGGTACACCATGCCCAATTATTATAAGTTGGGTTACATTAGTCCAAATGAAGTTTATTGTATTGTATTGTAAAGGGCTATTTAACATCCCCCAGTTTTATGCTTGAAGGCTTAGCAGGGGATGGCTTACAGACTAACTTACAACCTAACTTAAATAAACACCCATGCCTTGCCCAGGATTCGAACCCAGAGCCTTCCGCACCCAGACCGGTGGCGCCCAACCGAAGGTCAGCAAATGAAGTTTAATTACACCATATTAGCCAAAATTAAACTAAGTTACGACCAATAGCATACTTTGGGGGAAAATTCCTCAAATCTAAGTAAAGCACGCCCAATGAGGGTAAATTAGGTTGAATTGCACCCAATCGGAACAAATTACAGCAAAAACTTGCACCAGTTTTCACCAACTGGGCATAATGTACTCCATTTTGGAGCCATTTACTTCACTTGGGCTTCATTTACCCCAATTGATGCTAATTGGAATTAATTTACCCCAATTTGGTGTAATTTACCTCACTTTACGCTAATTGGGCGTAAGTTACTCTGACCAGGTGAGATTTGACCCAATTTAAACTAATTAGGCACAGTTTTCTCCATTTGTGCATATTTTTCGCCCATGTTTACTAATTGGGTGTAACTTCTTCAAATTTATTCTAATTTGGTGTAATTTATTACCACTCTATTTAATTTGCACCAGTTAACCCTCGTTTGGTAGAATTTACTCCAATTTGGTGTAATTTCCCCAATTGAGCATATATTACCATAATTTGCGTTAATTTGGCGTAATTTACTTCGATTGGGCATAATTTACTCCGATTTGGAGTAACGTACACCATTTTGGTCGTTATTTTCCCAATATACGCTAATGGGAAATAATAAACTCAAAAATCACCAAAAATGACGTGGCTTCCGAACTATCGCATTTTCTATTACACATATAGGGGTTTAATTTATGCACATTGGAGTCCTCTATCACCCTGCGCTGTTTGGTCCACCATCAATGGTGCGCTTATATAGACACACAGGCTGTTTTGAAACTCACCCGTAATATTTCGCGAGGAGAGTCCTTATGGAAAATGAGATAGACCTCTGCAATACAACTTATAGCCTAACTATATTCCTATGAGAGATATACGCCCTTGAAAAACGGGTTTATAAATTTAATTCTCGCAAAATATCACAAATGGCATGGAAACTAAATTACGATTCTCGGGATAGCGTTTAGTGTTATCGAGATATTCAACCGACAAAAAAAAAACCGGTGTTAAGACCTCCCGCCTTCATAAAAATTCTAGGGGTGGCCACTTTTTAATCGCATGCATTTTTTTTACTTCAAATTTTACGGAATTTTGATGCCGTCTTTTTTTTTAACGGTACGTTCAGGTGCATAAGACCCAACATTTCCTTTTAGAACGCACACAAAGATTTTCAGCAGCGACGATACGATTCCTGGCTTGTAGGCAATACTTGTACACGCGGATGTAAACGCTTGGTGAGCAGCTGATGTTGGGGCGAATATCCCCAACAGCACAGGTGAAACGAGTGTATGCTGAGCTTACATGTGTGTAGGACTGCAGCGTAGACGGAATGTCGAGGTTCACACGGGATGAATGAGCAAACATCCGCTTGATGTACTGCGCGACAGGCTGCAGTGGTCTCAGTACGCAATTTGTACCAGCAGAAACTATCCACACCGCGTGACCTTCTAGTCATGGGGACGTTTGTCGCAATCGACCAACGCACAAGGGAAACAGCTACACTCTGATCACCATTATAATTATCGTACTGTGCAGTTGTTTGGTACTTGCTTGCTCATTTCCAACTTGATGCTGTTTAAACGAGATGACAGCTACAAGACACGTTAGCACGTACGCTCGACACAGGATTGTGTCACTTTAGTACATTTCTCACTTATGCCCTACTTAAGTCCACTTAAAGATTAAACGGCCCGGTATTTGGTTGCTTACAATGTGTTTAAAGGCTGTTCACGAAAAAGTGAGCACTTTTGAAATCAACCTTAGAAAAATGTCGCTGCCCCTGCCTGCATATTTTTTAACGGGCGCCCTGAGTGACGTGCGCCCGGTAAAGTTGGTAACGATGGACGGGAAGTAGTTCCATATGTTAACGTCGAATTAAACATGTTAGGTAACCATTCGTGGTCATTTCAATTATTTCTTACGCTTCCTGTTTTTTTTTAAAGGCCCCAGTGTGAAAAAAAAATTAGCAGATTTATAAAATGTTTACTTTTGTAATTATTTCACAGTTTCACTTGACCGACGCATGAATAAAGTGATGATGCCCATGTTAATTTTAATTGTACATAAAGCGGCAGAATACACAACGTTCATACAAGTAGACCGTAAGCAGGGCTTTCAAAAGTGCTCATTTCACCGTGAACAGCCTATACGCCAGAGTGTATCTTCTCTCAAGACGTCGAAATAACGAGCCGCTCAAATCCCTTCTCCCACTCGCCCACCTCCGCGTGAATGCAGTATTGCCTGGACGCCGGGAATTGTGTCGTCGCTTCTGAAAACTTTGCGTTATAAAAGGAAACTTTGGGTCCTATACTCATGGAAGTACCGTTCAAAAAGACAGCATCGAAATTCCGTAAAATTTAAAGACAAAAAAAAAATTGCATGCAGTGAAAGAGTGCCCCCCCCCCCCTTTTTTTTGTACTTTTATGAAGGCGGAAGGGTCTTAACACTGGTTTTTATTAGGTTGAATATCTCGATAACACCAAACACTATCCGAAGAACGGTAATTTAATTCCATGCCGTTTCTAATACTTGGCAAAAATTCAATTGTTAAACTCGATTTTGAAGGGCGTGTATCTCCTTAAAGTATCGAGCGATCCTATAAAGTGTACTGTGTATATCTACCTCGTTTTCCACACTGAATCTCATCCTCTCATTTTAGCGAGCGAACACAAGCGCTCATTGGCTGCGCGAAGCAATGGGAACGGACCTCGAGTCTGATTGGCTATTGCCCGTTATTGAATACTCTCTATTGGTGGAGCTGCCGCCTGGCAAGTTAGTTACCAAGATCTGACTGGTGAACGACGTTCCGCCATACTGCAGGACGTCATTTTGCTGCCGTGTAGGATGAAGATAGTGCGCAGTTGACACCACCATCGCCTCTGTGTTCTTAAGTGCTATGTGGTTAGGCCTAAAAATTTCGAACAGTTCCATTTGCATATCTGACTTAGGAGAACAGATATTTGAGCGACTGTTAACAGCGTGGTCTTGAGAGCCGATGAGGGTGATTGAGGTGAGTATGGGGCGGCGCCGGAATGAGAGGGTGGGGGAAGCGGGAGATCCCCGAGTAAGACCTGCCGACCAACGGCATCGTCCGGCACGATTCACACATGTGATAATCTGGTGACCCGGCCGGGAATTGAACCCGGATCGCCTTGGTGGAAGGAGAGCGGGCTAACCGCTCAGCTACCGCGGCCCCTCTGACTTAGGAGATCAATTACAGAATTTAACACTTACTTCAGTTAAGTTCACTTGAATATATTATGAACGATCGACTTGAAATGCAATGGTTTCTGAATATAAAATTAATATGAAGTATAATCAGCTTGACTTACTCGTATTAGTGCACCTGTTCAGAGCTGCGATAGTCTTTATGTTTAATTTTTGCAAATAATTTCGGTTATTATGTTGTTAGAAAATATTGGTTCTGGCTGTAGCAAATGGCTGCAATGTAATGTTCTCAAAATGCAACAAGTATTGGTCTTCTGAAGTCAGAGTTAATTTCCCAAGTAAACAAAACATATATATGCTACATATTTTACAGATTTTCTTTTGAAAACGTATACAATCTAAATACACTGAATCGTTATTAAGGTGCCTATCAAGCAGGTATCTTAAATATAAACTTAAGAGCTCCGAGAGAACTAAAAATGTGTTTCTTTGATTTTGTGTTTCAGTTTGGGAAACTGCCAGCAATTTGAAAACGAGACGATTTTGGATCCTGACGTGGAATTCATTTTAGTGAAGTGCCACAGCGAGCAAGTCGCTGGAAAGAAAAAGAAGAAGAAAGAGGTGTACAGCAATATGCACGCAGTAGTTCCTATAAAAGAGGAGGTGAAATGGAAAATGGCTGTAAATAAAACTACAAACCAGCCTAGGAGGTTGAGCGTTCTCTTGGTCGGTCTAGATTCCATATCTCGGCTCAACATGATACGAAAACTACCTAAAACACGTTCCCACCTGAATCGAACAGGGTGGGTCGAATTCAAAGGCTACAACAAAGTCGGAGATAACACATTCCCGAATTTAGTGCCGATTCTCACGGGCTACAGCACGAACGAAATTAAACATCAGTGCTGGCGGTCGGCAAGTAGTAAGATCGATGATTGTCCTTTCATATGGAAGAATTTCAGCGAGCAAGGCTACGTGACGCTATACGCTGAGGACGAGCCGACTATGAGCATGTTCAACTACCACAAGACTGGCTTCGTCAATGCTCCGACAGACTATTACATCCGACCGTACGTCCTCGCAGCGGAGCAACACTTATCGAAGAAGACCAAAGATTCTATGTCGATCTGCTTGGGCCCAGTTTCTACAGCGGACCACATGTTGAACTACACCCACAATTTCCTCAGGATCTTCAGGGACGCGCTCTTTTTTGGACTCGTGTGGCTAAACAATTTCAGTCACAACAACCCGAACACTCCTGCCGCCATGGACTCACGTTTGGTGAGCTTCCTCGAGGATCTGTCACGGGTTGGAGCCATGGACTCCACCATGATCGTGTTCCTCAGCGATCATGGCATGCGGTTCGGAAAAATACGAGAGACCAGCAGTGGTTGGCTGGAGGAGAGGCTGCCATTCTTCTACATCTGGCTCCCGGAGTGGTTCAGGAAGGAGAACCCCGCCGCATACAACAACCTCGTCCAGAAGAGCAACCACCTCACTTCACCATTCGACCTCCACTTGACGCTGAGGCGCGTCCTGCACAGGGACACTGGAGATCCCGTGGCGCTTAACTCGAGGAACATGACCTCTGAGTGTCTGTCGTGCGTGGACTGGTTTTCCGATGCGCGCAAGGAAAGGTCGTGCGAAGACGCGGGCATAACCCCTCATTGGTGCACGTGTTATCAGTACACGACATTGCTCGCAGACGGGAAACTAGTGCAGAGAGCTGCAAAGTACGTGGTCAGTGAGATACAGGACAGACTGCAGGGCAGCGGACATGCCGGTGAGCCGGCCACCCTCTGTGCTTCCCTGGAACTGCACAGCATGGTCGGCGCCAAAGTGAAGCTCGCCCACGAAGGCGAGCGTGTCAAGTACAAAGACTATCTGATTACTTTCGTCACCGTTCCCGGAGAGGCGATTTTCGAGTCTACCGTGCGACATTGGGACAGCGACTCCATGGAGTTGCAAGGTGTCATCAGCAGGCTAAATTCTTATTCCAGCCAGAGCAAGTGTATCTCAGATAGTGAACTTAAACCTTTCTGTTTCTGTGACAAGTAATTGTTTTAAAAAAAACCGACAGCAAGTTGCTATTGTGGACGACTGTAAAAATGGTCGTGAAACCATGCAGTTTGAGAAAATCTCCTTAAAGTAACTGTATTGATTCATTGAACTGACTGTTAGTTTAGATTATAGTGTTTTTTTAGTCATTTTTCCACGTTACGGGACCAAGCGACAGTGGAACTGGAAGTACAAGTAATTTAACGATGCTATTTATATTTTATTTAATCATCGTGTAATTTACGTAATTCGGAATTTTTCCTGGTAGCTTTTAATAACGTTTTACTTGTAAAATACGTGTCGATGTATATAAAATATCGACATATTACAGTAAAAACTAAAAAAGAAAACCTTTTTTGTAACATTTGTGTGTTAGAAATTTTATCTCAGAATTTGTAGTTAGTGACAGCATATGGACGACATATATTTCCTTTTCATTGTTAAGAAAATGTTGCAGTTTTTTTTTTTTTTTTTTTTGTTATGTTATAACTGAAGTTAAAAATAATTTTTGTAATATATACGCTCTAAAATCGAAAGGTTTAAAACTGCTTCAACTCAAATAATTTGACTTCCACTTGAATCAACAAAGTTCTAACGGTCATTTCAGTCGCTGGTATTCTCTGATCAAAAATTGATTTCACACTGATTGCTAGTTCTTTGCATTGGTGTGCCAGTAAACTCTGAGTTCACTCCACTGACTCGCCAGTGTACCTATAACAGCTCATTAACTGAAGAGAAGATAAAATAAACTAATTACACTGATTGTATTCTCTGATTCAGCTTTAGTGTGTACAACTTGAATGCACTTCGGGAGTTGCAATGACGGCAGCCCAAGAATATTAACGGTATATATATATATACCGCAATGTTTACTCTACGTGATTCTCTTGTTCTTACTTTCACTTAACTACAGAATGTATTCTTACCTATTCTGAAATGCCTCTTTTTCCCAATGTTCGCTAGGAAAAAGTGTTTCTTAATTTCACTAGTTAGCTATGTACAAATGTTACAGTTTTAAGTGGCTTAAATTAAGTTTAATTTAGCTGACGATATTATGTAGAAAGATCAAAAATGAAATAAGTTAACAATTTTAAATACACTCTTAAACCTGACGACCTTACAAAAATACCTGTGCCATTTGGTGGACATAATGGGACCGGCAACAAGCACGCACACACACACACACACACACACACACACACTCTCTCTCTCTCTCTCTCTCTCTCTCTCTCTCTCTCTCTCGCTCTATCATGTGCCATATGTAGATTGTATTTTGCCGTAAACGAAAGCGCACCGTATTTGTTTATGGCGGATTATATTTATTTAAAGGAAATAAAGAAGTATTATTTAAGAAGTTAATGTATATAATCACATATAAATTAAAAAGTTGAAGACGTGGAAAGATTTCCAAGACGAACATACATTGGCCCAATGGAAAAGTTGGCAAACATAATGTTGGTAAATATGGCCCTTACAAAATTTAAAAACTTTAACATTTGACTTTCCGACTTGACTTTTCCTTTCCGACATGTTGTTTCTTATGAAGGTTGACACAATGGAGCTGTCAAAGGTAAAGTCAAGCCACTCTTGCTTGACTTTACGATTTCAGAAAGTTGAACTTTAAAGTCAAAGTCACGTAAAATGTATTCCTAGATAATATTATAATTATTTACATAACAAGATACGCACTTTTACGAAGCTCGCTGAACCGATATTCGATTGTCTGTACTCTAATTTTACAATTGAATTGTGTATTGGTGGCTTCGTCAGATGAAAGGAAACGTAAAGTCAAATTCTAGAGTTCTCTTTTGTGTAAGACGCTTGTTAATATTGTGTAACCAACATTATACAAAAATGGATACTACCATTTTTCTGATGAAATAAAACAATAACTCCGTATATTATCTTAACACGTGTGTTTTTTTAATACACGAATCATGTCTAATTTAAAATTAAATTTGTTGGTCATATTTTTTTTTATACTGTTGGCATTTGGTGTGTATACTTTCGTTGGTCCAACATTGTACAACCATCACAAAGTCAGTAATAAAAATATCGTTTCAAATGAAAAAAAAATACAACAAATGAAGACTTCCCAGATGCAGATTTCCTTTAAACTGTGTTATTTTGATTATGCATTGAGACAATATTGTGAATACAAAATAGTTGGCGAAGAGTAGTTTTTGTTACATGGGGCCAACGTTGCATTACAAATATTATGTCAACGTAGAATATTATTAATATGATCAAAATAAATTGTGTGTATATATATAAAATTGCTTTTTTCTTAAGTGTTCAATTTTTCAAACCACTGTTATTCTAAAGGAGGATACGTGTTGGTTACTGTGCCGCCGCATATACATGATGTCGCAAAATTCCAAATTCCATGTCAGTACTTTGGGGAAACATTCCTCACATCAAGGTCCGAAAATGCTTAGTTTCTTTACTAAAGCTCGTAATACATAATGTACAGTGTATGGCCCCATGGGCTGGATCATGTTACTGTGGAATGCCATCGCAGCGTTCGTTTGCATGATACACGACACCTCACACTACGACACTGCACCTAGAACGGTAGGAACTGCACAGGAATTAGTTACACATGTGTGAAGTCTTACCGTCTGTACTAGAGGAAATGTTCAGAATGCCCTCCGTCAGCACGAACACATGCATCAACCCGCCATTGCATGGACACCCGGATGCGTTGATGAACCCCTGGAAAAATTCCTGATTGTTTCGCAACCCGCCACAATAGGATTGTGCCTTTAAATGTCTCCACAAATAAAAGTCTAGTGGGTTCAAATCAGGGCTCCTTGGGGGCTGCCAATTACACCTGCGATGGCATTCCACAGTAACATGATCCAGCCTGCGGGCCAAACACTGTACGTAATGTAATGCGGGCTGTAGTAAAGAAATGAAGCGTTTGCGGACCTATGCTCACATAATATGTTTTCATCCTCCAGATGTGAGGAATGTTTCCCTGAAGTATTGACATGGAATTTTGCTACATTTTTTACTCAAGCACACTGATGTTTCCTATGGAAGAACCACAGAAGTGACACCTGATTTAAAAATGCTCTAAAAAATGTCAATAATAACTCTCAGACTGGGTATGAATTATACCTTGCAGAGTAGGCAAGATCGACTGAACTGTTTGCCCAGCATGACTGATCATATTGACGACATAAATAAAAACGAGTGAAATTCGCGGTTTGAATTACGATGCGAGTTTCAGAATTTTTTTTGTACAGATATGCATGTGGCTATTACAATGTGTACACGATCATATGCACATGCTATATAAAATGAATTTAATTCACAGAGGTGTTGATAATTGTGCATTTTCTTGGAATCTGTGCTCGTGCGAACGTGGGTTTTTCCCGGTGAGATCCCATTGCCTTCCTTTCAATTTACAAAATGTGTTGACTTTCTCTTCATCTTGTTTTCGTTTGTCTTACGTGTTTTCTCTCAGAACTCGACACAATAAAACATTCTGGCCACTGCCAGCTCTCTTTCCGAGTGATAAGCTGCCTGATGTCCACCAAATTCCTAGATTAATGATCTCTTCTGTCGGAAAGAACTGATGGTGGTGTCTGATTTCACTCAACGTTATATCGAGAACACTTAATTTTGCCGCTATTTTTCCACCTAGACCCGAGTTAGTTCGCTGAACAGAGGTTGCAAGGAGCAGGATGTTAGTATAAAACAAGGATACATATATTTCAGTACGAAAATATAGTGTTGAGTATTCTACTCACCCCAAAGCATCTTCAGGAAAGCTCAGTGATTGGGATGTATCGTAACGTCTCTGTGTTTTTTTATTGGTAGCGAATGATGAATGAATTTAAAATCTCAGACTTTCATAAGCAAGGATGTGTTTTAGTAGAGGGTGTAAGGAGCCCATAGTGTTGATACCTCATTAAGGGATATGGCTGGACGTAGTCGCTACATAGCTCTTTAAGGCAGCAATTGTGATTTATGCCTATTTTATTACTGCATCATCAAGATCATAAACACCTTATTTGCATAATTTCTTTCCGAAGTATTTTTTATGGAATATTTCCTGTATTTCTTTCGGGCACGCAAGTTCATATTCTTGCTCGGAGAATAGGTGAAGTGTGTTCA
Organism: Dryococelus australis; assembly: GCA_029891345.1. Taxonomy (NCBI): domain Eukaryota; kingdom Metazoa; phylum Arthropoda; class Insecta; order Phasmatodea; family Phasmatidae; genus Dryococelus; species Dryococelus australis. Next base: position 190,826,074 of record CM056998.1, on the reverse strand, counting down.
TTGAGAAATGTTTCTGGGTAGAATTTATCGGACGATGTTACACCAAAAAACGGGGTGTTCGAATAAAAAATAATTTCCCTAGAGCAATGCATTTTTTGTATAATATAACTTACGCACTGGCATTACAAAAATTTTTTTTATAAATAATTCTCTAAAGTAATGCATTTTTTGGACAATATAAGAGACGATGATCCATCTACAAAACTCGAAGTATTTAGACAGAAAAAAATATTCACACATAAAAGTGAAGTTTTGTGAGTTTTTTTGTCCTCCACTGTGCCTAACAGTGTTTTGGATGAGATGTGGATGGAGCTGTATCGAAATGACATGGTGGAGGAAAATAAATAATCGCATTGAAACCTAGTGGTCAATGGCTATGCGCAGTTTTTTTCTCACATATGAAAAAATCTAATTTAGCCTACTGCACATCGAACCCAAACAAACCAGGCTACCGGCCAAACACGTGCAAGGTAGTGAGTGACCTGCTCCTACCCGGTGGGTTCATGAGCGGAGCGCATCATGAGTCCCTCAGAGGAAGACAGCAGCAAGGAGAGGGAGAACCAGCGCCACTCCCCTCACCAGAGAGGCGCCCATACACCTCTCTGGTTACTGCTGGCACCAAGTTACAGAAACAGTAAAGACCCCTGCCCATTCTCTACTAGTGTTTTCTACTCTACTAACCAAGATCGTGTTCCCAAACACTCTGTCTCCTCTTGCATTCTATTAGATTTAATTTAATTTAATGCATGAAATAATTTTGAAATTTTTACTTCTCTGTCGCAAGTGTTTTTACGTCTCTGTTGACGGTTTTTCCCTTGCTCTTCATAGTCAAGACTAGCTCTAAGTACACTTAGGGAGGTAGTGATGGCCCCAAAGTGCAGGCCATGGCTGCCCAATACCTCTTTGCCGCGATGCATGTCTCCTTGCATGATCTTCCTTCTTAGTAGGCGTCAGGGGTTAGTCCTCAGACGCAATAAAATCCCGCCCTACCTTCGGGCCTTAACTTCACATAACACTTAGAATAAGGTAGTTTAGAAAAAAAAAAGTGAGAACGAATGATTCACGAAGCGAGGGCGAGAACCAACACCGCTACACAGCACAGTGAGTGCCGGCTTCTAGGAGGTCGAGGCTCTATAGGGATTTCGTGAACCACTGAATTATTAGGTAGAATGACTTGGCCAACTGTTGAAAAAATGACAATAATGATTTTTGATAAAGAAAGCTGTATATTTTATAAACAATATTATTTTATTTGTAAATATACTTAACTCACAAGTAAATTAACTATAATTATGCTCATAATTCATAAAATATATAATCGTTATGTAGGCATGCACTGTCAGCGCCTGAGCGTTAAGTTATTCACTTGTTTTGATTCCGTTGTTACGTTGGTTGCTGGAGAAGGTGGAGTTGATATTTGCAAACAATCGCAGGAATTGGAATCATTGAGCTTTATTGAATTGTGAAATGCTAATTGCCTAAGAATAAATGGTACAAGAGTTATTGATATCAGCGGCAATGCTTCTTTTAAATAAATAAATATGTACAATTAATATTTTAATAAACGATTGTGCAGTTAACAGAGTAGCTAACCTATGTATTCTCTACCATATATTGTTAAACACGCAGTTAGTTCCATTTTACCGTTTGTAAATACAGCATTTAATTATAACATCTTTACCAAATTGTTAATAGCAGTAACTAAAACGTCTGTCTGAAAATTGAAATAATTATGTTTAAGAGTTGTACGGTTGGCAGCAAATTCTACCTAATTGAGGAAAATAACGGTCCATCAAAATAGCATTGAGCTTCGTCTCTTTACTACTCGCTTCGTGCCGGCTTCCACCCTCCCACCCCAACTCCAGGCCGGTCAACAAACAGGTTTGCCTACTGCTACAAAATACATTGTCTATCCACCTCAGTACATTCCTTGTCCATTAAAACTGAGTAGGTACATTTTTGGCTACTCAGTAAATCTACTTTCGTAGATTACAATTCAAGACTGGAAAAAGACAATGTTAAAAACAGCCCTTAAAAAATCATGACAGCACGAAGATTTAAACTTGGCGTAAGGCTGAGAACGACAACATTTGGTGATTAAAAAAAAAAAAGCAATACCTTTAAATTTGTCTTTCATAGCACAGCATGAAAAATTAAATTTGCCATTAATTCAGATGCATTTGTGCTTTCTCAACTGAGTTTGTTAAAATCGTGTAGGATTCTTTTCGACTTTTTTTTAAAACTATAACAGTAAGTATTTCCTATACTTCCTTAAAATATCTTTCTTAAATAATAAAATTACTTCCTTTCAGGACGATGCAAAACTAGGAAAGACGATTTTTCATATTAATTCCAATACATACTCTGGTTACAAACCTATACCAAGGCTGAAACAAAACTATTATCAAAATGAACAGCATTTTCTTACTAAACTTTGATAAAGTGAATAGCCACCTCAAATCATGTCGAGGCCTACCAGGATAAATTCTACTGCCTACATGTTAGAGCAAGAAAGTAAATGTTCTACTTTTAACCTGGCCAATATTGGCGCTACATACATGTTGAGAAATACTTAGCTTTGGCTTTGTCGGATTCCAGCAGCCGAGTCTCTGAGGACCAGTTACTGCTGGTTCAATGTATGGTACCATATTAGCTAGGGATACATCCCACTACTTTTGGGACAAACAGTCATATTTTTAATTCACCCAATGGGGAGCGTGGCACCTTCTAGAAGGAGTTATTTTCCCAGAATCAAAGTCATTGTGGCGCCATCTATAACGCGCCGCGTGCTGGCACACACCCTCTCCGCTACACTAGCGCCCAAAGTAGCAGGTCAATGAACTACGTTCTCGGGCCGCTCAGAATGACAGCTGACTTGCTGCACGACGGTCCGCCGCGGCTCGGACTCCGACGAACAACGCGTAACATATATCGTTCCTCGTGTACATCACAGTTCCAGTCAAGGTAACAGTTCTTTATTTTTATTACGTAGCATAGTAGCTCACAAGTCTTTTGCGTATTTCCAATTCTAGGAAACATAAACTTTGCTCGACATTGCGTCGTGCAGTGTAGGTAAGACAAATGTGGGACGTCGGTGTTTAGCGCCGCTCGCAGTCAAGTTGGGGGCGTGGCTGTTAACATTCCGCTGTACACGAGACACGCGATCTCATGCTCGTCGGACTCTAGTGTTAAGACGACAAGATGGGGTCAGAAAGTTGCTCCTACCCCTCCCCCTTCCACATAGTCCCAAGCAACCTTATCAAACACGCCATGCCACGTGGTGCAAGGCATGCGGGCACACACAGGCGCCCGAAGCAGCCGCCACAGCGCCACCATCACCACAGCACCATCGACTTCGGCGACACCAGCATCCACGAGAGAACAGCGGGTACAACATCAGCCACGTGGTGAGCTTTGTCCACCGTCCACCTGCTGCAGTTGGGACGAAGGCGTGTTAGCACAGACAAGCGAACTGCCTCCAAAAGGGTGTATGGGAAAACCTTACAAGGGGGGGGGGGGCACTTCTGGCGTGTCCCACGTGGTGTCTCCCCGAGACAGTTCGCCACGTCTCAAGCCGCAGTGTCCAACATTTGACCCCCGCTGATGCAAGGGCTCTGCTACGTGTCCGTGTGTGCCTGTTGTGTTGCAGTGTCTTTTCATGGCCTTTTTAAATTCATATTTCTCCAGTGTTATAATTTATTGTATGAAGCATTAATTATAAGTATATTGTGTTCAGTGTTTATTATTATTGTCATTCAAAATTGCATACTTAACATAATTATCAATCAGAGGCCACAGCCAAATATAAACACATAAAACATAAAACGCACGATGCAATGGCCACGTGGCAAAATATCACACTTCTCAGTTGTTTGTGTAAAATTTGTTTTCTTTCAGTGTTTTCATGTATTTAAATTAAACTTCCTCATTTTCATAAAGTGCTTGACGTAACAAACAGCACAAACATTGGCCAGAGAGCCATGCAGCTTCGAGTGAATAAATCACAACGTTGTGGTTAAGTGTTACGTCAACCCAGTAGGTGTAAAGTGCTAGTATTGTTTTAAAATAAAGTTAATAGTGTTCTTGAGTCTCACCTTACCATCAGTAATACATATGTTCATTCCATTTCATTCATTATTATGTTTTAGTATTTAAGAGTCCCCCCCCCCCCCCCCCCCCCGCCTTGTTTCATGCAGGAACGCTGCAACCATTTTTCAGTAGCGTCATTGTACTCGTGTGGAGTGGATGTCCGTGCGTGGCCATCCTGGACGTGCATCATCTTGGCCGATCACATTTAGTTTGCAATAGTAATATTTTAGTCTACCAGAACATGTCATTGCTTCATTCCAGCCTGGGGAGAGAACCACTCCACAAACCCAATCCGCATTGTACACGGCTGGGGCGTAAATTCACAATTTAACATTGTGATGCTCGCTACGATCTCTACACAGGACGACACGACCATCGCCATGCGACCAAAAGATATAACGGTCATTTCAAACACAGCAGTAAATTATTTGAATGGGTTTACAACGCATGCAATTTATGAAGATGAAGAGTACCAAACACATTCAGATATATGGGGAAAAGCTTGTATTTTAAAACTACGTACAAATGTCATTCACAAACTATCACACAATAAATGCATATTATAAGCTGCCACACCATTTGGTATTATAATTTCAAAATGGCTATTTGCTTGAAACAAGACAAGGATAAAAACAAGCCCTTAAAACAGAACTTTTACAAAACTCCTTTAAAACTAGGACTCTACTACTGACATTATCCTTCCATAAAGGTCTTACACGGTTTACAAATGTACCCTATTCTAGGGTTAACAATCATAACCTGTTTCTCATTTTTCCCTAAACACAGCCAAAATATTTCTTACTAGAATATTTATATTCTTTCAAAATATAAAGCATCTTGAAGGCTCAACTCCAGACATGATTAATTGCAAGACGCAGTACAGAGGCTGAAAGCGAGAATAGTTTAAAGAAAAACTAACAGCCTTTCAAGCAAACTTTGAACTCAGTGGTGGAAATGAATAGCCATCTCAAACACTACACCGTGCCTACCCAAGTAACACATGTTACCAGCTACATGAATACAATCTACCATTTGAATTTGCCAATAAGACCCTACGAACCATTGCGAAAATACTTAGCTTATCTGTCCTGAACCCCAGCAGTCGAGTCTCTGACGACCAAACAAAACGTCCAATTGGAAGCCTCGGGCCCTCCCTGGAGGCGCGCGAGCAAGTAGGGGCTCCCTCCACAACACCAACGCTCAAGCGGAGAGTTTGAGGACCCGCCATTTTACATCACTGGGACGCTGCTCCCTCAGCGCGGGGGTAGATCGGTCCCTTGTGAGGGACCTTGGCCACCCAGTTGGTTGTCAGTTAGCTTGCGGAGGCGAGGAGAAGCTAACCCCCTCCCCCCTCCACACCCTTCAAACTTACTTTATGCTGCAAAGCTAGCATTCTTTTACAGGATTCCCACGGTAGCGCCTGGGAGCTGTTTCCATAGCTGAGTTTTACTCTCTTTTTCCCTGCCTGTACGGGATAAAAGAGAGTGGTGGAGTTAATTGAATTTATCAGCGCGGAATTTTAAAGTTCAGGACTTGTGAAGTACTGTCACGAGCTCCCTGTGAGAGAGCTAGCGACAGTTTGGTATAAAAAGCGGAGGTTAATAGCCAAATGAAGTTAAATATTCGATAAAAGTAGCTTTCCCATGACTGGAGTGGCAAGGGTTTATATAATTAAATTAATTATATGTATATTGAAGTGGTGAATTTAAGTTGCGCGAAAATTTAAATCAGTGTAGTTGTTTCAGTAATTACTTCATATCTTATGAGTTATTGTTAAAAACCATTAAATAATCTGATTGGTGTGTAAATGCATGTCTGAATGTACCGTGACGAGCGACTAAAAGTCAAGTAAAACATGTTAACTCGGGGAGGTCCGAGAGCGATATGGCTGGCGCGATGCTAGCGCCAACTAGTTTTGTTAAACGTGGTCGATTTTTGTCCCGGACCGATCGGAAAATTCCGGCCAGTTTCGGGGCCGATTTCTATGAAATCGGGCGGTATAATTGCGCTGAAGGCGTGAATTTATATTTTTTAAGTTGTTTTGAACTATATTCCGTATTGATAATTATTTAGACTTGTAAAATTCGAAAGTAGAGCCATGAAAACACGTCGGGTGAGTGAAGTTAAACAGTAATATAGGCCAGAGGGCTCTGATTGGCCGAGAGAACTTGGTGGGGCGGGGCTTATGAAGTTGCTCGAGAGATGGCAGTATGGTCGTTAATTTACCGTCAACAGCTTTTATTTGACACGGAAAAATTTAAATAAATTATAAGCGGTTGTAATTAAAGTTATTAAATCGTCTTAAATAAATAATCGATGCTGCAAAACTTAAAATGTTCAGTTGTGTACGACTAGAATATATACGCGATTATTTCGCTCGTCATAGTGATTAATATTTATGTAATGTGTTTCGGAGTCGCTCCAGTACAGAGTAGGGGAAATTGGTATATGCGGGTCTAGTTGACGGGCTAGGGGGCCGCAAATGACGCCATGGCTTTGAGAAGTAGTCAGGTTCTCTCTTGTTTCTCTGTGATGTTGCGGAGTTTTAGTATGTAGGGGTGGAAATGAGCCATGAGCGAGGCGAAGTCGCATGCTCTAAGGAATTCCATGAGTTCGTGGAAATCCTGCATAACGCCTCGCATCTCTCCTGGCGAATTTCGCTGGCGAGGGCGGGACTGAGGTTGTGTATTTGGCATTGCAGGGGTGTCAAGAGTGGGAGCTGGTTTGTGAATAGACGCAGAGAGTACCTGCGAATACGTTTTGCCGGGCTGTAATGTCCTGACTGTGAACCTGTACGGGGCAGGAGGTTGTTTTCCAGTTTTTGGCGCGATTTTCGCAGCAGCAGCAGCAGTAGTTTTTTTTTCTGCACCAAGTCCAGGAACTTGGGGCAGGCTTTTGAGAGAGCTGTGTGTTCGCCTGCGCAGTTACTGCATGTCGGCTTGGAGTTGGTTTCGTTTTTTTTTGCAAGCCCTCTCGGGGCGAGGGCCGGCGCAGTGAGGGCATTTTGTCGGCATTGAACAGTGATTTTTGGTGTGGCCTAAGGCGAGACAGTTACGGCATTGTGCCACGTCTGTCGGCCGTTTCTGGTATTGTCGGGGATGAACAATTGTCATATTTATCCTCGTGACAGAGAGCAGAGGAGGGAGAGAAGTGTTCTGCGCCGCCGTGACACAGAAAAAACGTTGCGGCTCCAACGTGAATTTGTTTGGGTCTGTTTGGTCTGTGATACGTTTTTTAAATTGATAAATGTGCTGGATTGAGTAACCGGCTCATTCCAGGTCTGCCTTGATGTCTGCAATGTCAGTTGTGGGGTGGAGGTCAAAAACTACTTTCTGTGGGAGCTCGGAAGCTTGACAGAAAGTAAAACAATGTATGTAGTTCGCTTCTAGCATTGTGCGAGCAGCTGTGAAAAAATCAAAGTTTTTAGTGAGGATTTGCGTTCCCTGAGCTGTGGGGAGAAGGGAGAACCCGTCCCTACTAATAGCTCGCAGTTTCTGAACAAGTAAGTTGTATTTAGTGGCGTCAGGAACCACTAATCTGAACTGGTTTTGTTTTTCTGTCGTGTTTGAGGTGCAGCCGGTTGTGTTTTGTGGGTGGAGATGCTTGAAGAGCCGGGATGGTTAACTGTTGAGGTTTTTTCTGTTACCTCTTTAAGCGGGGAAAACCTATTTTGTATAGGAATGGTGTTTGTTTGTGTCTCAGACGACACAGAGTAGAGACGCTTGTTCTCCTGCGTGGTTGTTCTGTCCCCTTTTCTTTTTACAATCTGGAAGTCTGTTTCCATTTCCAATTTTTCATTTCCTACCGCCGGTGTTGTTGGTCGGGAGGAAGTCGGTGTGGTGATTGTTGGTGTCGTTGGATCCGAGAGAGTAGCCAGGAGGAGGTCAATGTGGTCAGGGATGCCTTGAGGAAAAATGTCGGAAACAGTTTGGTGATTAGGTCGTCTCTTTGCCAGTTCTAAGAATCGCTTGTTTTCCCGGAGGTACTGCAATGAGTACGGGCCAGTTCCCGTCATCCACGACGGCTCAGTCAGTTCCCCGCCCTCCGCCATGACCAGTAGGGGGGGGGAGGGGTAGGCTCTGTGTGGAGCGACTCGCGATGTGGTGTTATTTGCAAATTGCGAGAAATTGTTGTTAGGGAAGTAGCTAAATCGGTGCTGTCCACTGTGACCGCTGACCCACTAGGGGCTAGGCTCAAGATGACCTGTTTCCAGGCCGATCACAGTATACAGGGTGTGTGCCGCGAAGCTATTAGTCGTATACAGCCAGAAGAAGCAGAGACGCACCCTCCTTAGTCGAAGGCGAAGACAACACTGTGTGAGGAGACAACACTGTGTGAGGGTGAGGATTGCTGTGAGTTTGAGGACTAGGTTTCCCGCGCCACTCAGATTAACCGCAGACACATAACATGACGGTCTATAGCGACTCGGATTCCCGTACACAAATATCACACCATATATAATATGAATTCCACTGCAGGGTAAAATGTCGTTATTTTGAAATGTGTAGCACATAGCACACAATATGTGTCTCTTTTCGTTTTCTGTTATGTTCATATTTGGCAACTCCAGTCGAATTTTGTGTCGTACAAGTGGACTGGGCACAAAGATGGCGAAGGCAGGCGAACGGAACATAAGCAGTATGACCGCTCAGCAGTTGGATTTGTGTGGTGGGGGGGGGGGGGGGACGGTAGCAGGCGAAAACCGATGACATGAGAGACGCGGTCTCAATATCATGTAGGCGTTGTGTCAATTTTTCCGTGTAAGACTTCTCCTTGCTACAGTAGAGATTTTTGTAACGGAAGTGCCTCACTGGAGGAACAAACGGAAATTAAATGTTGTGTCGAGTTTAAATGTGCAGCTTTTATTTCCTCAAGCCACTTCTCGGCCGCATAACCTGTTCTAGTGAATTTTCTTAAGGCGTAGCGATGGCCTAAAACAATTTCTAATGGGAGTGAGCAAAGCGTTGAGGGGCTAAAAAACCTCTCACTAGCCTAGGCATAAAGCTTACGGGTCAACATCATCATCAACAGACGCTGGCCATCAGAGGGGGGTCACATTTAGGGCTGTCGACCACACGCCCTGCATGCTCTTACTCTTTGCGCTGATGCCCAAGGCAAAGTATCAAAAAACCATTCCAATCTTACAAACCCCCATTCCCTCTGATGACCAAACCAACCCCGCATAAAGCGTCTTGCATTGTTATGCAACAAACTATGCGAAGGTCGGTTAAAGGAGTATGAATATAGCAGCATGTAAATGAACTCAAACAAATAAAAAGAAAAGTTTGCATCGAATTTGAATTCAAACAAAGAACCAACATGATTTAAGTCCTCTTTCTATTCTGATGCAGTGCGGCTGGACTGAATAGGGTTAGGTTAGGTTTTCAGGGCGGTGAGGTGTGAGGTTTTGGAAACGTTGGCTTTTACCCGACTAGGCGCCAGACGTCGCTCAAGGGTGGCTTGGATGATGATGATGATGATGCTGTAGCACGATGACTCCTGAATGTTCTCGGGGTGCGCCCGGGCGTAATTCTCCGTTGATGGTGACCTCTGCCACTGTCCTGCTATACTGATGATAATATCATTTATTTCAGTAACCTATCAGCTGGTTACATGCTCTTATGATGAAGGCAATTTTGCAAGAAAATTGTTTAAGACTTGTACGTAGGTCGCACTGCGGACTATTCGGGCTGTCCACACGCCCATATATGTACATATGTTGCAAAATTAAATTCTCATGGCAGTGACCCTTCAAAACACTTTGAACGCACTTGTAATGAATTAGCGTGTATTATAAGGGCCCATGCCCTGAAATGACTTGCGGCTACCGGAATAAAGTGCACACAGATCAGGTCTCTGTGGGATTTATTCGGTGAACAAACTAACGCTTCAATCAAAACAACTTACATACAGGTGGCGACTTTACTGGCCGTCTGTGGTTACACTGCAAAAAATGGCACTAGCCAACAATTCTTACAGAAGTAGTTATGCTTCCCCGAGCAATGTCAGCTCTGGGGAACTGAGGGTGGTGTCCCAGGTGGCAATAATAAAACAGTTCCTGTTAATTAAAGTCTATTGCATGTCAAGTGATAAGTCTAAATGAGAGTATGCCGCCCGGGCGCGGGAAAATGCGGAACGTGGTCATACACAATCAACCCTATCCGATGCTACATGCATACTGACTTTCCAACATGACGTGAGAACGGGGGTTAGTGGTCTCGTGCACCATGAGGGGACTATTTCCTGCATACATGTTGTTGCTCTCTAAGTTTACCTGCTTAAACATAGGTGTTACACTTGACGTGTGTCCGATTAGCTACGGCTGAATAACTGTCGTGTGACTTTGGTTGCACTTCGGTCGGTTGTGCTTACAGGTTTACTTACTCCTATTTGTGGCTAGATATAGCGGTCGGGCACGTGGCCTTATGGGATGGTACAAAGTTATCGACTTTACGACTCACGAGCCCTTTCGATTGATCAGGCTTACGACTCGTATCGGAGCTGGTCGTAGTTGAAGACGGGCGGGAAGTGCTAGCGGTTGGTGACTTGTCTTGGGGGCGAGGGGTAGCTGGATACAACTGATTGAGTCGCTCGTCTTTGGCTCGGGCGGTGGCGAGGGCACGACATGACACAACACAGAACTCGCAATTCCAGTCCTCGGATGCCCTGCTCCAGAAGTTACTGTTGGAGATGCCTAGCCGATTCTCGGTCTGATTCAGTAACTCTCATACCACTGGATGGCAGGTCGGATGACTACACAGCGGTGCTGACAGGAAAGTGGTTGGATTAATTTCAGTCGACTTCGGTGGTGCCAGTGACCGGAGTAAGGTGGCACAATATCGTTTGGCTCGTCGACTGGCTGTGAGTGGTACGAGACCAGCCAGCTGCCTGGCAGCTAGACGCGTAACTCTTTGCTCCTCCCTCCTTGTGCCATGTCTCACCTTAAGTGGCATATAGCGGGTTTAGCTACTGAGGACCTCGAATCAAGCACCACGGACATGGATAGCCCTAGATTAGTGTTGCCTGGTAACAGTTTTCCCAACGCGAGCTCCGGTGCTTCAAAATATCCCCCATGGCTGTGGGCTGATCAGAAGCGTTGAAGCCGTATGGGTTGCCAAGACTATTCCTGGGTGTGCGATCCCAACCAAGGCTAGGCCGTTACACCTAAGCAAACACCCTGCCAGCACCCAAGTGCTCCGGTAGGGATACAACTCAGATGTACTGTCTCTCCCTGGTTGAGAAGTGTTGCTAGTGGTCGGGGCTCCTCTATTCTACTCTTCCAGTACCTGTATACTTGGTAGAAATAAAATAGATAGCCGTCTAATGGGTATGTATTCAACTTGGAGCCACTTGAGGGGGAGTCTCCAGTTGTAGTTAATTCGTAGTCGTAATAACTTCCCGTTTCCGGTCGACAGTATTCAGCTCGAGGTTCTCCCAGTAATTGGTGACAAAGTACTCTATGAATGAGACTCGAAGTTAAGAGAAACAAAACCGTGTTTATTAAGAGCTTATTAAACATGGAGACATGTGCTCTCCTGCCAAGAACACCTACTTAATACAAACCTAACACTAAATGGGGTGTCTGTAGGAGACAAAGAAATTATGTGTGGTATGTCTGGTAGCTACAGAAAGCTTCTGGTGGCTATTGGCGATTGGCGTCGCTGGAGTGTCCAGTAGCGGTGCTGCAGAGATCTTATGGCGACGTCAAGGATGGCAGCCTGTGGTGAAGTCGTTGGCGACAGCTTCTGGAAAGGCTGTTTAAGATCTAGCAGTACTAGTAGGCTCCAGCACACAGGTGTTCAGAGAAGACTGCAGGAACAACTGACGAGGTCCGCCGCGCCAGGCCTTATATAGCAGGGTAGCGCGTGTTGCAGCAGCCGCGGGGGAGGGCATGTCACGTCCCTCAGGTGCGAGACCGAAGTGGGGGTAGCACCCTCTGGTCATCTCTCGGCCTTAGCGTATCTTCGGTGACGTTCGTACATGGCCCGAGGCAGCTGATGGGTTGTAGGCTCTCAGCGCAGTGGTGGGGGGTGACGCGCCGCTTTCTTTCGCAACCTTTCGTATTCATGTGTCCGGCCGCCCTCCAGGACTGTGGCAGACCATTACTTCCGTGTACGAGATGTCACGGGGTTTGAATCTCATGTGTGTAGAAGTAGTGCACTAGAGTTGCAGTGAGATGAGTCGTAATCGTTGTAGATAAATGGTATAAGCTGCATGCGTCACACTGCACAAAATCATACTCTTTAGCCCTGAGTGATGAAACAAATGCAAAAATGATGGTGGAATGAAATGGACGCAGTGTGCATGAAAATGAAAACAAATAAGAATTACACAAAACAAACATTAAACACTGAACATTAAAAATGATGTATGAATTCAAATGTTTTATTCCACACGTAATATCAAATGGCACAGCGTGCACCATAAAACCTGTAATAGTGAATTTCATGCCCTATTTATATTTGTGTATCACTCTTCATGATGAAGTTCTGGCTATTTGTTGCACTGCACTGGCATGCCCTGAATTGCATTAGCACTCATCGCACACTTCGCAGTCTTGATGTGCACTGGTGCACACAAGTAGTCTGGATCCTCGCTGCAGTGTTGAGCAAGTGCTCGGCTGAACAAACGGTCGTAGGGAGAGGGACGCAGCACACATCAATTATTCGAGTTTTGACAAAATATGCTTATAACATAGGCAGTACAAAATTTATTTTTATTGCAAATTATTCGGTTCTGATGTAATTCTCGGAAATACATAGAGAAAAAATTTCATTCTATATTATCTTCATAAATAATTGAATGTATGTTTTAGTTGGTAAAATACTTTCCCTTCATAAATTAATAGTCAGTTTATTGTTGATGGACAGATGAAAATTTTTTAAATTATTTTTTATTTAATGAATGCATTGACGCCGGCTAACAGCCAGCGGCGCTAGAGCTCATGCATTCCGCACATGCGCAAAGAGGCCGATAATTTTGAACTATCCTATAAATGTAAATTTCAGGGTAAAATGTGTTATAGTGTCTTTACAGTGTTTAATATGTCTTAAAATGTTTTAAAGTGTTTGTATTAATTTTAATTGTTTGGTTATGAATATTCAAAGTGCTCGCGGCACCGAGATTAAGAACACTTAATACTCTGGAATGAACACCATCACAAGGAGACATTAAAATAATACTAAAATTCATAAGAAAATTATAGACACGTAAAACAATATATAATTTAAATTGTGCCATTTCATTTTCAATATAAAATACTTCACTCTGTGTGCATATCATTTCCGCTTATGTGAACCCCGTAGGCAGCCGTCCATGCGACGCTTGTATCTGGACAGTCTGTTGAGGAGAGCTGGCAAGGTAAGACACTATCACGTACGTACTACAACTTTTGTTCAGCGATTTAGGTTTCCATAGTCAATGTAGTTTACCGGTTAATCTTTGCTTGCGTACGTTTTTGCCAGACATTTTCCCCATCATTATGCTTCCACTTTACTAATTCTTATGCCCTTGTGGCATTTTTAGCTTAATCGAGAAGGAGGAGGAGAAAGATGTTGGTGAGGTCACGTGACCTGCACATTTTGAATCAGATGCCATGTTTATGGCATTTCAGTGTAACTTTTGCAGAATTGCTACATGCAATTTTAAGAGCTTTATTTATATATATATGTATTTGAGTGTGATTTACGTGTTTGAATATTTTACGGCAACATCAAGTATAACCACGTGGCTGACTGAAGCCAAGTCTTTGTATACGCCATCATTGCGTTTTAAGATCTTATTTATATAACATCATATGTGCAATCATTTATTTCACAGATCTATGTCAGCTTTATTCAGGGTTCAATGTATTTTGCAAAATACTTTTTGTACTTGACCACGTGGTCACAGTAATGTTTGATTTCACCGCCATCAGGCATGTTACAAGCCTGTAACAATGCTAATCATAAAGAGAACCACTTGCTCAACACGAATAATATTTTATCTGAATTAAGTTTGCCGTTTCCACGCAGAAATATTACAATTTCACCTGCACCACGTGGTCCACTACGAACTTCATCCAGTGGCATCCACGCCACCTAAACTTGTTTTCACACATGTGTGCGTTTATTGTGAATATTCATCTCGTGTCCTATCTTATTTCATGTATCATTCAAGGGTCTATGTAGTTGTGTAATTGGTGTACAGTGCAATTATATGCATCCTAGCCGGCTCTGTGTAAAGGCAGTCACCACACTAACCATGTGCTGTAGGGAGAGCCCCACGAGATTGCGTTAGTGATGCAGAGTAATCACACGTGTTAGTGTGTATTAAGGGTTTTCATTTGTAATTCACAGTGTCCTGTCTTCAGGGAAAAAACCGTCAGCCCTCCTTAGTGGCTGTCGGCCCTTTTCTTTTATGAAGGCTGTACTTTCATGCACCTCGGTGAGATCATCCATCTAGGCGTGCGCTAGATTAATTGCGGGCTGGGGAGCACCCAAGCGGAATTGGCTAGTCATAACAGAGATAATCATTTCATTGGAATCGTTGATGTGTATGCATAACAATAAAAATGAGTCTACAGTGAACTTAACTCTTTTATTCAGTAGTGACAGTGTCCTAGCCACATATATTTTATTAAGTGTTTATTTCAGTGATGTTTAGTAAAAAGTGTAACTAGCCTACCTGTTTGTAAGTACGCATGGGTGAGACGGACACACAGAACCCACAGCATCCCTGAGAACCCTGAGTCTCAATAGTGCGGTGATTGGGAAGCACCGCTGGCGCCCAAATTACCAGTAAGTATTTGTTTCATTGTTCATCTCATGTCTCACCCGACGGTGTCAGTATATATTTTATGTTGATTAGAAAAAACCTACACATTTTATTTCATACTGTAGTAAATTTAATACATATTTTATGCATGTGTGTGTATGCGCATGCATAGGTATATGCATGCATGAGTGTGTGCATGCATGGGTGTGTGCATGCATGGGTATGCGCATGCGTGCATGTGTGTGCTGCAACACTCAACACAATGTCATGGATTTGTCCTGTAATGTCGTGTAATTAAGGAATCTATGAAATCCTAACAAATCAATCACTTTACAATACATATTTTCGCATGAATGTTTATCTTTGTTTCATTAAAATAATCAAATGACTGTGTTTTCCTGTTCGCCTATGCACTCCTCCACTTGTTAGGTAATGTGTCTAAAGAAAAATAATTACATTTCACGCTACTGTAATGTAATATTAAGGTTCAACCCACTAAAAACATAAAATGTGCCACACATACGTAATGTGTTCTATGGTGATATGTACTCATTTTAGGTGGACTGTGAACACCAAAGACATTGTGAAAGAAGAGATGTGAGGAATTGAACAATTCAGGATTTGGAGATACTTTCCCCAAAGGAAAGAAAAATTGACCAAACTACCAGCACCGATTACATTCCTGAGCAAACTTCCATTAACAGTAAGACTGAATAAACCAACAAGCTAAAGAAAGAACTTAGAATTTAAAAACAAAGAAATGTCCTCTTTCAAGTCTATCTGACTAAAACCAAGGCTACTTTGAAAAAAGCCAAGATCACAAAACAATCGCTTTCCATGAAGGAAACATTAATGAAATGGTTCATGAAGAAAAAAAAAAACAAGTGGAGACTATTTTGATGTGTATTACGTGCAACCCTCCAGGCCTCTCCCCAGGTCAATAACAGCACACAGCATCAGTTCACCACACCGCCATGCGAGGGCAGCAGAAGCTTTCAAACCAGTGTTTATCTTGCGCATATGTGCATGCATCAATGCAGTGCAGTGTATATTTTTGTTAATGTTATCTTTAGGGATAGGTCAATACTACAGTTTCTCGATACTCGATACCAATTTCTATACCAAAACATTCTCACAATACTAAGTACCGATATTTTTCTTGATACCAAATTAAAATTGTCATGAACACAAAACAACTTTGCTAAGAAAATTGCTCATTTTACTAGTGTTGATGACACACAGATGTCATGAGTCCTTCCCTCATTTTTATCCATTTTTCATCTCTGCCTCTTTGGCATTTTTCCATAAACCTGTCTTCCAGCTCCGAAGCCTTACTTGCCTCCTTGAGTGTCTCTAAGTTTAATCTTTCCCTTGCTTTACCTCTCTCCACTTTCTTCAACTATACTTGTATTTCTCCCACTACGAGATTGTGATCTGAATTTATGTCTGCTCCTGAGTAGTCCAGCTGGTACCTTTCTCTATTCAAACTAGAGACCCATGCATAACGTCTCCTTTTGTGATTTTCAAATAGGGTGTTGCCCGCTACTAGTGAGTTTTCTTTGAAAAAGTTAATTAGTCTTTCACCCCTCACATTTCTTACCCCTAATCCAAATTTTCCTACTATATCTTCTTCTTTTCCTTCACCCACCACTGCATTTCAGTCCTCCATAATAATGATACAGGCATTTTTGTTCTCTTTCTCAATAAGTTCTTCAATCTTTACATAGTATTCTTCCACCTCTTTATCTCTATGCTGGCTAGTTGTCATATATACCTGTATTAATATCACTACCCTGCAGCCGTATCATTATCAATCTTCCATCAATATATTGCACCTTCATTACCATATTTTTCAGTTTTTGTCCTATCAGTATTCCCACACAATTTCCACCACTCTTATCTTCTCCTGAGTAGAAAAGCATATAATCTCCACTTTCTATCTCCCTGTTCCCTCCCCATCTCATTTCACACATGCCAAGTACATCTCATCTGATTTTTTTCATCTCCTGTTTTGAATTTTCTATCTTTCCTGGTTACAATAGCTATGGAAGGAATAGTTTGTTGAAAAAGATTGAAAGGAGGGAGAAGATACATGCTGATAGATATCATCAAGGGGAGCGGAAAGTATATAGACCTGAAGAGTTTGGAAGAAGACAGGAGAGCATGGAGAGATACCACGTGAAAACCTGCCTCTGGGCAGAACACAAATGATGATGATGATGATGATGATGATGACACACATTGAAGCTATATAAAAAAAAAAAACCCAAATTACACTGGAAACTCGCGAAGGCTTTTCGGAATGCTTGAGGGAAGCTCTGGAATGCTTGCTGCCAGCTGAAATAATTATGGTACACATTTAAAAGTTGCTGTTGATATCTTGCGAACCGATGGACCTAGGTCAAATTTTATGGGTGCATTGGCATGCCTGAAAGTTGCAGATTAAATTATGGTACTCTTTTCAAAAGTATCGTACTCATTCCGAAAGTTAAGGTATGTTCGTACCATAACTACGGCACGAGAAAAGTGTATTAAATGGTTAAATTATGGTACGATATTAGAAAGTATTGTACATATTCCCAATATTATGGTACGCTCATACCATAACTATGGCATGGGAAAATGGGTTTTAAAATTCAATACTTTTGGATATTCTCTTGCGATACTCAATACTATAAAGTATCGAGGTATCGAGGATCCCATCCTTAGTTTTCTTTTATATGACCTTTTTGTTTAGTGCAATGTTAGGTCAGTTGAGTGTTTTTATTTTGTAATTTGTTATGGTTGTGTCAAGTGCCTATTATAGTGCATACTGGTACTTTTTATTTTTAAAGAGTATTTTTCGTAGGTTTATTTCTTGAGTGCGCTAATTTATTCTGAGGGTTATGTTGTGTATATTGTTCATGCACTACACCAGTTTCAGTAATTACATGTAGTGCTTATGCAATAATTGCAGTGCAATATTAAATATATTATTTTATACCATAGCTCACAGCCAAACACTTGGGCGTAACATATTTCTTATGAAATGTTTGATTAAATTAGGAGCCAGTGTGAACTCCGCTATTTTTTGCCAGTATCTGCCACTGCTTTTTATTCCGACAACTGTGAACAGACGTGTGGCAATGTAGCGTATCGCCCACGGGTGATACAACCCTACGTTTCTTAGTTTGATATAAAGTGTATGTTTTTGTTAGATGTAAGTATTTTTAAGTTGAGTGCCTTGTAGCAAATAATGATTAGAGATACAAATTTCAACCAATCATGACCTAACAGCACCAAATGCTCCTGTCAAAATAACCCCTTGTTTGAGGTTGAGTTATATGTTTACACCTTACTTAATTTTTATATTTTATGTAACTCATGTTTTTTTAATAAAGTTATAGTGTTTTCTTGTCCTGTAATCTCACCAGTGCTGCACTTGCCTATTCCGGTCATCAACCCTCATCATAATGTTTAATTATAAGTTTTATCATGATCACGTGGGACGGCTCGGCCATTGAGAGGACTCCGTGCCAACCCGCCATTTAGTAGCATCTCAGTTTTCTCGCAGGGTGGACGCTACACGCAGCTGCTCCGGGACGTAACCTTTTTTGACCAGCCATGTTAATTGCAATAGTGTAACTTTATTTTCTAGAACATTTTCAATCATTTAGTTTGCCCAGAGCGAGTGCCACCCCACATCTCCAGCTTGTTTGCTACGTGGCAGGGGTGTGATTTTACTGTGATTATCATGTAGGCCTTGTGCCATTTTTTGACAGTGTAAACGCTATCCCGCTATAACAGAGAATAATTCATGGCAGTGCCATGATGGGGAATAAGTGAATAGATAAGATGACAGCAGAACTGTACATGGATATTTGCTCCAACCGCCTAACGGCTGTATACCCATTTCCGTTGAATTCTATGTAATGATTAAGGTGTGGAAATGACCTTGAACAATTTCCTCAGGAATGAGTAATGCATTTAGAGGTGGTTATACACCCTTCATTAGACCAGGCATTTTGGATTATATTTTACTACCAGCACCAGCAGCGATTCCAGAGACAGAGGAATATCAGGAAGGCTGCATTTAAGGTGAACAGCCCATGACCCACATCATCATCTTGCGCTCACAGCACTGGCGCCCATCCTGGTATAACAGCGACAAACCATTTTCCCTTCCAAGTTACCTTGCCCCTAAGCAACCCCTGTCAAATTGGCACCCCACTGTGTGGCCCTTTCCTGCCCGGCATAGTAATCATTTTTCCAGGATGCCAATTTGACTGACAGAAAATTGGCGTCCTTCCGTGTGGCTCCTCACCCATGTTTCTCGCGATACTGGCATTGAGATATAAGACAACTAGAGTAACTATGACTGAAACTACTTTAATTTAAAACATATTTTGACAAGTTTGGCATTGTGTTTAACCTTCTCAGTCAATGGTCTATACCCGACATTAACAAGTCCAACATGTAGAAGTGAAGAACCCCATCCCCAGCTGGGCAAGTGTCAGTATTCACAATATTTTTGAGGAGGAAGGGAAATTTCAGTTGGATATTGAGGAAATTGTTAATTAAATCAATAGACAAAAGTTTACTCAAAGTTATATTTGTGTATAAGTTTTCTTATTTTCAGCAACACAAAATATACAGTACAATGGCCTGTACGGTCTCCATTTTTTTGACAGCCATTATGTGTTAACATGTCATAAATGAAAATAACAACACTCCCTACACAAAATCCTGTATAAGCTGATGCGTGAATGAAAGTGAATATATCATGTTGGATATTCTGACAACACCTGCCTGGAAGAAGATAGGAAGGTATGTAGTTGGTTTGCTGGGTGCTACTTTGTCAAAGGGAACTCAGTTTTTGAAGTAAAAAAATTCCCTGAGCCAAACTGTTTGTTACCGGCACTACTTCCATATTTACAAACATTTTTGCTTAGCCAGCACATTATAAAAAATAGCCTTCTTCATCATCTTCTTAAATTCGCACATCAATAAGTGTGTGGCCTTAGGTAGGATACTATTAACCTTATAACAGCCAATTACCTGCCAAAATATCACTATGTACTCGTCAGATTTATCTTTACTGGCACTTAACAGAACCCACTTCAGTGTTATATAACCAGAAAACGTGTGTTGTTAAAAAGAATGATATTAACTACAGTTTAGATGGTAGGTAGGTAGTTGGGCTTAACGTCTCGTCGACAGCGAAGTCATTAGAGGCGATGCAAGTTGCACAGGGAAGAGGAACTGGGGAAGAAATCGGCCATGGCCTTCGTTAGGGACCCATCCCAGCATTCGCCTGGAGTGATTTTGGGAAACCATGGAAAACCAAAATCAGGATGGCCGAACCGGGAATCAAACCTGGGTCCTCTCGAATGCGAGTCTAGTGAGTTATCGCTGCGCCACCTCACTCTGTCACAGTTTAGAAGAATTGTAAATGGTAAAGGCATATAACAAATGTTTTGACAGTATAAAAAATGAATGAGTCGCACCAGACATTTTTGCCAGAGCATGATTTTAAACACGGGATTTGTTTTGTCACCACTATTCACAATAGTGGTACAGGAAATTTGACAGAATAGCTCCCATGAAAAGAATATGGTTTGCAATACGAGATGTGTAGACTGAAAAAAAGTTCGACGGTAGGTAGCGTGAGAGAACAAGCAGCACACACAAAACATAGAGGGGAAACAGGACAGCTTGCTCAGCAACTTACTGTACAAAATCTACTGTGGAAAGGTGTAAGGGAGAATGAACCTCTACATCACAATATGTATCCCACTGTAAGATAAAATTCCTTCCTTTCATTTTAAATAAATACAAAACATTCACTTACAACCAACGACCACAGTACATAAGAAGCAGAAGCGTAACGAATACTTTTGACCCTTGTAGAGACGGAAGACATGGCAAAGGCTAATGAATACCTGTAATAACTTTTAACTTATAGCAATTTCATCCTTTGAAGCCATTTGTTTATGTTTTAGTTTGATATGACTTGAATATTTATTTATTTTGAACATATATTAAATCCCCTACCCTCGGGTATGGCTAGAATTTTAATTCAGGACATCACCTCAAAAATTTTAATTTATTTATTTATTTTGTTTGTTTACATTTAACATATTTTGACAGTTTCACTTCTTTTCTTTTTTGTGAACTGAGCTCAATTATCTTTGGAATTGTTAATTATTTTGTCACAGAGGAATGTATTTAATTACAGTTCTGATAATATAAGTGCCATGTCTCAGGAAATGACTAATATCTTGGAATTTCCCATTTTCAGTTAGTATCACAGTGTGAATCCTTTTGACTGACACACTCTCCCTAGACGCTATGGACAGCGGTACAGCGTCATTTTTGTTCTGCAAGATCGCCCATCATAATATTAGGAAAAGAGTATGAGAGGCGCCGTTTGTTTCAATATGCGGGTTGTGATAAAGAGGCCCTAAATGCATTGCGGTAGTTTCGAAGTGCTACACAAAACTACGTGAGCTGCCATCTCCACTATTACTGAATAAGTATGGTCTACATCGTGTATGGTACTACAATTTTAAAGAACTGCTACGTATGTGCACTGCAATAATTTAGAACAGTTCTGATTGTGAAATTAACTTGAATTTTCAAGAGAATGATTTCTGGATTGTAATTTATTTTCTGAAATAATTGAAGAGCGTAACTATTTGGTAGTACATTAACTAGAAGCCAGCAGATAAGATCTTCTGTTCTGTAACCTTGCAAAACCATGAACATTATAACAAGACTAATTAATTTCTGAGTATACTATGAGCCAGTTGATTTTAATTTCTCATTTAAATTATCAAATTTGATTGCTAATTTTTGAGAGGTGATTTAGTATTCAGATCTATTTCAACTGATTTTTTTATTTAAACGACAGCCAATTTTATTGACCTGATAAGTATTTATATGGATTTTCTGTACTGAATATCTTTCATTTATCATTTAATTCTCAATTTATTTTTCACATATAATTGCAGCAATTAAACTACAGTTATCACACACACAAATGAAAGGCTTATGTTTTGTGTAGTATTTGGAAGTTATTTTATTATTTTATTCACAAGGGTATTTTATGTTTTGAGTATTTTGTTTTAATACAAAGGGTATGAAATTTTGTGTTTTGCCTATGTCAACATGCATGTCTTCACATAATTCCGAGATCTTTAATGATTACCCCTAATGTCTCAGAAGAATCACATTAACTGCCTACCTGCTTTTGACCTCAATAATCTGCCATACTTTCATTGCAATTTCACGGAAAAAACCATTTTTCCCACGCTCAGTGTAAAACAAAGGGAAGCTGATTCACCTGGTGTCATTACATTCCAGCTAGATGCCACGAGCAAAGAGAAAGTAAGCGGTGTAGTAGGAATTCTGCTAAGCTTCACACGCACGCCCGACATATCACTACGTAATTATTCATTTAAAAATTATCTTTCTTTTCACACTTCAAATTTTATTATTTGTAAATCCAAGCACAACAGAATGTTTAAGAATTTTATTCAAAAATTAAAACTTTTATCACTGAAATAGTATCATATATTGCTTGAGTTGGTCACCTCTGCATTAAATACAGTACCTATTTCGAGACACATATATGTGATCTTTGAATGAATAGTGCAATGGGGGTGAATGACAAGATGTAGATTTTTGGACATTCACCATTGCAGTGCAGATGAGAAAATAAATATATTAATTTTCTCGTCCATAGGTTGCTTGTCTTTTTTAAGAATTTTTTCGTGCTCAGCCCTGTATTATCCATGACAGACATTTGCACCACAATGGAGAATGTCCAAAAATCTCCATCTTGAGACACACATAGTACATACAATAAAACAAAGTTAATTAAAAGTTAGGGTATAAAAAGGGCATCATTAAAATAATTAAAAAGAATTGTGGTATCCCATTTTGCAGTACAAACAGCCATTTGAATAAAAAAATTATGACGCTATGTTTAGTAACATTACGTGGACTGCACCCTTACTGAGCTCTATACAAGGATTAACAATATCCATCAGCAATTTCATTTGATGTTGCCCCTCACTGTCCCGATCAGGATGCACCCCACTGCTGCTCACTGTCCCGGTCAGGATGCACCCCACTGCTGCTCACTGTCCCGGTCAGGATGCACCCCACTGCTGCTCACTGTCCCGGTCAGGATGCACCCCACTGCTGCTCACTGTCCCGGTCAGGATGCACCCCACTGCTGCTCACTGTCCCGGTCAGGATGCACCCCACTGCTGCTCACTGTCCCGGTCAGGATGCACCCCACTGCTGCTCACTGTCCCGGTCAGGATGCACCCCACTGCTGCTCACTGTCCCGGTCAGGATGCACCCCACTGCTGCTCTACTTGCTCGTGCATCAACCGTGCGTTCAGTGTACAGGTCACGCAAGTCATTCATGCACAAACGCGCCAGTGAACCGTTCCTTAACCTGCATGACCTGTGTAATAAAGAGTAAACTCAGCCCTATGTGTTTACTGTGTTACAGTGATCTGCTCCCCTGAAAGCAGAGTCTAATTTATATAAGGAAATGTGTTATATCCCACTTGCTCCCCATGAGTGATGTGTAATTTAATAAAGAGTACAATGCCCCGTGGTTAACGTAATGCTACTAACCAATGACTTGAGATGCTCTAAATTCATTATATATTTCCCTAGTGTTTGTGTTGTTTATTTTGTTTTAAAAATTACGTATTTTAATTCCTTGAGTTTTGTTAAATGTAAATTAAACGACCTCGCAGTTCCGCCATGCTACATGTCCAAACTTAAATTCTCCGACCTAATATTAAATGACTGTTTTAATTTAATATTGTCTTTCTGAGTACCTATTGATGTGTAAATCATCTTGTATTATTTTACAATGATTTTCTATTTGCTTTACAAGCCCTTTACAGCTTTTCCATAGCAACCAGAACCATGGACTTTAATTAATGATTGTTTTTTATGTTGGAATTACTTTCATAATTCCTCCAGATCTGGTTTTATGTTTTCCAGTGTTCTATCATGTATACTTGTTCAAGTGTATGTATTTTGTATTTCCCTCTTGGTGCTGGCGGGAGTTCTCCGTTAGGTAACAGGATCTCTGAGCCACCATCTTTAGTATAGATCAGCAGGCCAATGAGAGTGCACGTGCCTCGCATTGTGGGGGGCCTTCAACTTCTTTTGTTCAGACACTTAGCTGAAATAGTAAATTTATCAATTCCGGAACCTTTTCATAATTTTTTCTACCCCCACACTTGCACTCTTATCTCCGTCAGACTCGCGGCCCTGGAGATTTTCACACCATAATTTCTACTCACGCTTAACAGTGATTTTTGCTGTGTCTGCCTATAGTGGGCCTGGTATGCTATGCCCACTTTATTCAAGAGATGCAGTGTATTATTGTGTGTATGTAAACTCGCTCAGTCAATACACGGTTTCGGATGGACCTCGTCTTATTTTGTTGCATTTGTGCTTAACGTACCCTCGGGATCTGGCCCATTCCAGAAACTCCACGTGCTCAACTTATGTAATGTGTACATGTGCTAACTGAACTCTTGCCTTAACTTCTTTCGTTAATGTGTAGTGTGAGGGGACAGACACTTCGCTGTCGAACCGCTACTGCCCTGAGATACAGTCTCCACGTGCTCACTTCTGTTTTAGATGAACTGGTGCCCTACGGACAATTTAATACCTTTTCTGAATTTCTAGCCATGCATGGGGTCCTCCATAGACATAATAATTAACTTGCATGTGATCAGGAGGTCTGATTGGTGATGCTTCGCATCCAAGTCCCTTGCATTAATTAATTTAAGAGCAGTGACGACCTAATTAGTTCAGACCAAAGTAAAATCACATCTTGGACCTTTCTCTGGACAAAAATGTAATGTAAACCCAAGACATTATATATCTCAACTCTCTTTTCCTTATTAAATGCATCACGTGTGCCCTTCTTTACTGTCTTTGTAGCCAGTCTTCCTTAACACTGATTTGTCTCTATCATTCAGTGGTGGGCATTTCTCACTGATACAGACTATCTGCATGGCACTTAGCTTACCAATTGAGGAAATGTTCCTTTTATAGAGCCATTTTTATGCTCTTTGACTATTGATTCCTTTTCTCAAGTGCGCAAAAGCAAGGGTTCCACAGTGTGTTTGGTGTTGTTCACAGTCAAGAAAATACTGCAGAATACATATTATTTTTACATAACAACCTATGAGGTAGAGAAATGTTCGGTCAAAAAGGAAAGGCACAGTAATATGAATATTAACAGTTCTAGTAAGAAATGACTGTAACAGTGTTAGAGTTTAGGGTATGAGTGATGTTTGAAATGCTTCGTTGCCCAGTTGGATACGGAACAAAAAATACTGCAGAGGAAGGTAGCTGTATAAGTAAATACAAGAGTTGACGCTATATGGTGTGAACTGCAGTAGGAACAGGAGCTAGGCAGTCAGGCGACTAAATATGAAAGTGATGCAACCACCTGGCTAAATGCACCAAAGGCAGGAAACAGAAACAGACAATAATACCAACATATATATTTCACCATTCACATGTTTCCGACATGTGACAACATTTCTTCACAAGATGGAATGCTAGAAAATGAATCTCTCAGATGATTGGAGATATGAGCACTGCAGCAGCGTCGACGGAGAAGCTCCTGGTGTGGCGCTGGAGCTTGCTGGTTGCGCAGCTGCATGCACCATCGCACGAGCATGCTAGTGTCGGAGGAGAGAACCTGCTATGGTGCCCACTGTGCAGGAGTGACGCTGCAGATGACTGGAGCTGGTATGATAGACCACGCCCACCCAGCTGATCCCTCAGGTAGGCCGTCCTCTCCAGGAGGAAGTTGAATGAGTGACTGCTACTATGAAGGGATGCCAAGCCCTGTCGTGCCTGCGGGGAGCAGTCCGAGTTTGGCTGCTTATCCTCCTCCGAATTCACAGATGGTGGTAGAGAGTCGGGTGGGCTGCTGCCCACCGACTCAGGGGAGGCAATGCGGCACGGTGCTCCTGTTGCCTGCAATAAGAACGGGAATGCGCACGGCTGGGTGGACGCATCAGGGAAGCCGTGATCGAGCTCGTGGCCAATCAGGTCGCCCTCGCTGTGCACCCTGGAGAGGGAGGGAGGGCAGGGTGTGGGAGCATAGGGCGGGGGTGGGGAATCAGGCATGGGCGTGGTCTGGCAGCTGCGGCTGGCGATGTTATGAGAGTTGCCAGACCGCAGCCCTGGTGCCGCATTCTCCTGCTGGCTGAAGGCAGAGGCACTTGTTGAACTGGATGGCATGTTCAGGAGAGCGTTCCGCACTGCACTGCTGATGCTGCTCTGCCTACACATCAAACAAACTGCATGAAAACTGAGTTATATCAGAGAGTTCACTGTTTTATTTTATTTTTTTCACAAATAGTTGTAGACGGAAAAGCAAATGAAACATATTTAAATAAATGCAATTCAAATGACATTCTGTTGAATTTTGTAATTTACAATAATAAGCACATTAGTCTTATTATTTTTCTTGACACAATGGCTTTCGTACAATGGTAACTAGAATATCTCTATGAAATACTACTTATAGCAGAAGATTACTGTGACGCATGACACGTACTGACATAATTAATAATTTATGACTCTACCCCATCTGCATGTGGCTTTATGTCACCCTGAATGGGGTTTGAACCCAGGACGACTTGATTCCAGAGCAAACCAGTACACCCCTAGCAAAGAGCACCCAAAGACATGGCAACAAGGCCGTCTATGACACTATGTCAGATGTCACGTGTCTGGTAATCACCTCCGCATGTGACAATAGCCAGCCATGCAACCCAGCACTGCTCCTAAGCTCACAGGAGGGACGTAACCCGCATACAAGGAAAACAGCACTACTTCCAGCCTGCCCCGAGAGAATGTGGCCTGTGCCGCTAAGGGAGGAACTCTAGCCCGAAGATACCCGACCGGCTGAAGGGAGCTGAAGGACCCACAGCCGGCCATCTATATACGTGAGCAAGCAGCTCAAAAAAGCCAGTTGATTTTCAGCAGTTCGCTCCAGCACCTCGTAGGCTGAAGCTCTCTGCCGATCACCTTCCTCACGAAGGATCACCGCTACCTTCCAGAAGTCTTCTAGACCTTCGCCAAGCAACCCCTGAAAAAGACTTTGTCTCCCCCTTTACACCCACTACCACTTTGGTAGTGAACCCCGAGCCCCTTCCGGATAAAAGCACAGACTAGTTAGGGTCAGTTGTTGAGTTGTTATCATAGCTGCCTAGCCTTTACCTGCTCTTGTTTAGTTTAGCTCCAGGTCCTCTTCACCCGGTTTACCGTAGCTTTCTTCAGCCCATTACAGTTCATTGATAGCTAGGAGTTAGTACGGGCCATTGTGTCTATTCCTCTGGGGAACAAACATGTGATTTTACCTAACTCCGAGTACTTATTCTAGGGTGACTGTGACTTCCATCCCCATAGATGTCAAACCTACTAAGGAAAAGCAGGAGACCGAATCTTGAAACCTCTTTGCCAAAACTAGTGTAGGACTGCAGGCTACCCTTAACCAGGCACACTTACGTCGCAATACATGCCCATTAGATGAACACCAATACTGTGGACCAGATATGCAAAGGTACCTGGTGCACATGTACGGCAGAGCCCCGACCACTAGCAAAACACTCCATGAAGCTGCTAGAATCCAGATCAGCCAACCCACTCCATCCACTGCATTGCTATTTTCGCCAGGTGGAGTGACAGGACTGTTTCTGGACAGCATGACCGCTTCTGGACCAAACACCACGATGCTGTTAGACATCCAGACAGGATTGAATCTGGTTGGCCTAGCCCCGACTGGCTGCACTCATAGCTAGGTAATTCATTGCCTGCTCTTCCTTAGTGTGGTAAACCATAGTACATTCCCGTATGCCCTTCACTCATAGAAGTGGTACATGGTGGAGAGCTAAGAGGGCAACTACTGCCTCTGAACCTAGCTGCCTG
This sequence comes from Dryococelus australis, assembly GCA_029891345.1. NCBI lineage: Eukaryota > Metazoa > Arthropoda > Insecta > Phasmatodea > Phasmatidae > Dryococelus > Dryococelus australis. The sequence goes on along the minus strand of CM056998.1, from coordinate 190,798,255 downwards.
ACAACTGGATAGGCCTCATCTCCCAGTTCACAGCCACCCTATAATATCGCTGGCAAGCCGTACCCACTCGTGGTGTGCATACAACTGGGGCTTCTATTACCTCTGGGCATCATCAGCCCATACTTCAGGCCTACGAGAACCAGCAGTCCACAGCGGGAGCCAACCAACCCCATTAGCATGCACCGCTACCCGCCCCAGGACAGGGTGCTAGTTCCAGCCAGCAGCAGCAGCAGTGGCCGAGCCAGGATCTACCCCGGGTCACGCCCACTGCAGGTAAACGAGTGTCTGTGTCTACACCAACAGTGTGGAGAGCCACTAACCCCACACATGACTTTGTGCAATGCCGCAGGGCCATGCACTGCAACCTATACTGCAGGCGGGGACCAATCAGAAAACAATAGCCAAACCACACAGTACTATTGTGCTCTGTCCGGCACAATAGAACCCTTGTCTGACAGTGACGTCGCCATCAGTCAAACCAACATCATGCATAAGTGTTCCGTGGCATCTAACGTGGGGCCACAGCTCTTAATTAGTTAAGTAGTAAAGCAGAACAAAGCCAGCACAACCCCAAGAACCAAGTTAATCTAGTCGGGAGGCAAAACGTAACCAGCCAGACTTCTGGGAGTCTGTAAACACCCTGTGGTGCTCAATTTTACTAGCAGAGATATGTCCGAGTTAAATCTAAGCAAGGTGAAGCCACCGCCGCAATGGATGAGGCCATTGATAGCCAAACCAAAAGGTGCAACATACCAACATGCCCTGGAACAGGTGTAAATTTCATTAGTTGCACACACTGCCAGAATAGGTTCCACTACTTGTGCTTAGGGTGGGATGACGAGCCCCGTTATACTGACAGGCTGGAATACCATTGTGATGAATGTTGGACATGCAAGACTACCTACTGTAGCTGGCATAGTTGTGCAGGACAGGGTGTAAGCACAGTGGGTTGTATTATTTGTGTGGAAATGTTTCACCATGTAAGCATTGGCTGGCTGGACGAGAAGCAGTGTTGTGGGGCTTGTTACTGGAGGGAAGGGCCTCCGGGGTGCAATCAATGTATTGACCCACGGCCCTTCCTCCCTCTCGATTATCGGACTTGGAGGTGGCCATGCAGGGCGTGTTTCCTGATCCAGGGGACTGCATCACAATATCTCGCAGGCGCTCAGCACACATCTTCCCTGTCGGGCTTCCATTTTGCGGTTAAAATCAGTGGGGGTGGATGGCAGCTCTGGATCATTTATCCTGCTACTCGTGGATGCCCCCTTGTCCTTATTGGGACTGAGTAGTTTGTCTCTGTGCTGGCATTGGGCCTCACCTTGGGCCACTTGGGTGACCTCGCCCGCTCCTGCGGGGTAGATATCATGGCAGGCTAATCCACGTTGTCTGTGTTTTCGGAGGTGGTTGAGGCGGTGGCGTAAACTTTGGGGTCCACTGCCTCATGTGGAAAGGGCCATACTTGTCCCAGTGTGACCTTGTGGATATGTCCCTGGATGTTTTCCACCCAGTATACGTTTTCTTGACATCTGACTATTTTATAGGGGCCTCCCCACTTACTCGTCAGGGCTGCACTGAATTGACTGATTGTCTTACTCAAGGATGGCGGCATAGCAGGACAGTCTCACCCATGCCAAAAGCCCAGACGCCTGTTCGAGATTGTGGATATTTCCATTGGATATAGGCTTCTTGCAAATCTCTTGTGCTGTCCGTGCGCATTAGAGTGGTTAAGCAGACGTCCTCTGGTTGAGGTAGTTTGGTTGGTGGGTTCTCCCATTGCCAATCCTGTGGGTGGCGGTGGGTCTGTCCCAGGAGGAATTGGCTGGGGCTTAAATTTGTAGCCTCGTTGGTGCGTAGCCTTAGGTTAAAGAGCATTTTCGGGATGTGTCAATTTCAATGTTTGTGGTCGTTCCCCACACTGAGGCGGAGGTTTTTCTTCACTTCTTGATTCCTCCGCTCAGTGGGATTAACCTGCGGGTGGTATGACAGAGTGGTCCATTTTTCCACCCCCTATTCGGCACATGCAGGGAGACATTTCCAGCTACCGAACTGGGTCCCATTGTCTGTGAGAATACATTAGGGGTATCCTGAGTGTGAAAAAATTTTGGATTAAAATTTTTGGACAACGAGGTGGGTTTCCTGACTTTGTAAGGGGAACGCCTCTACCCATTGTGAACAGAGGTCGATTATGACCAGTAGGTACCAGTTACCCCAGGTACAACTTGGATATGGTCCCATAAAATCTGCCGCGATGTGTGTCCACGGCGTTCGTGGTCTCCTTGGTTTGGCGATGGGTGGTGGCACAGGGTATGCCTTGCCCCAGCAGCATTTTTTGCCGATGTATTGTCGGATACACTGCTCGTTCCAACCCAGATATAGCGCCTGGCGATGTCCACGAGTGTTTCCAGTGTCCCCGCGTGGCCGGCCTCGGGGTGGTCATGGTGATGTCGACAGATGTCGGCTCACAGGTCTTTCGGCACTCATATTCTCCACAGGGCCCTGGGTTGACTGGTGTGGGAACAAACTATGTCGTCCCTGACTTCAAATTGTTGGGGAAACTTGTGGATTAGATTCTGGATTTCGTGGTCCTTCTGCTGGTAGATTGCTATCTGATGTTGACTGATATGTAATTGTAGCAGTCGGATCTGTTCTTCTGGACTTTTCTCCAGTGGTTGGGGCAAAATCATACGGTCCCAATCTTCTTTAGCCTTCTCGTCATGGTCCAGGTCTAGCTGGCCAGATAACGCGTCTGGCAGGTTGTTGGTTTTCTCTGGGTAATGATGCACTTTGAAGTCAAATTCGGTGGGGAACATTCCCCATCCACCGAGTTTGGCTTTGGGGTTATGTGACTCTCTCAGCCACTGGAGGGCTTAGCTATCTGTTTTGAAAATGAAGTGAACACGTTCCAAGTAGTATCAGTATTTCCTGATGGCCCAAATAATGGCGAGGCACTCTTGTTCATTAATGTGATACCTCTGTTCCATGGCACTGAGCCATGTACTGGCGTAGGCTATCACTCTGGGATGGCTGTTGGCATCCTCCTGGTATAGCACTGCGCAGAGGCCGTTCTGGAAGGCATTGGTTTTCAGGATGAGGGGCCCTTCACCTTGGGGGTCAACATAGCTGCTTTTATGTTCTGGAAGCTGGCCTTGAGAGCTACAAAGGTGCTGCAATGTTCGGGTCCCCATCTCCACCGGGTCTCTTTCCCTAGTAGCGGATGTAATGGTGTCATCAGGTTGGCGATATTCGGTACAAAGTCCGTTAGCCAGTTGCAAAGGCCAAGGAAGCGGCACAGTTGCTTCTTCGTGGTAGGTTCCTTGGCTTTTTGAATGGCGCGTATTGAGCTTGCTTGTGGGAAGTTGCCGTCGGGTGACACTACATGCCCCAAGTAGTCTATTGAGACCTTACCAAAATGGCTATTTGGGAGCTTGGCAGTCATGCCGTACAGTTCTCGTTATTCTAGTACCCGCTGAATGTGGATGAGGTGTTCTTCCCAGGTTTTCGAGTAGACTATTGTGTCATTGAGGTACGCTAAACAGAACTACCCTATATATACCACCAGGACCTCCAACAACCTAAGTCGTTGAAGGTCCTACCAGTGCATTCTTCAGCACGAAGGGCATCACTCAAAACTGGAGGGTTCCCCCTAAGGACTGGTAAAGGCCGTATATCATCTACTATCTGGGTGCACAGCAGTCTGTCAGTACCCCGATTGCATGTCAAGGGTAATGAAAATGTTGTCCTTCCCCAATGTCATGTAATGTGTGGGATAAATTAATAGCAAGTGGGGTAATTGGATGTGTGACAGTTCAATGCCATATAATTGACACAGAAGCGTAATTGCCCTTCTCTCTTAGGCACGAGCACCGCGTGTGAGTTATACGGGGAATCGGAAGGTTAAACAATGCATTCTTGCTTCATCTCGTTCAATTATTCCATGATAAGGCAGTGACATCTGCCTGAAACCCTATATGGTCTGGTGTAAGTGGGCATGGTGGTAGTTGGCTATATTTTGTGCTGAATAGTTCTGATTTGTCGAAGGGTTCTTCCCAAAGACCCGAACGCTCTTGCGTGGTTGTCTAGCACCCGCTTTAATTGTTGAAATTCATCCTCACGTAACTTGTGGTTAATTTCCTCTGTCTTAAGAGGTGGTGGCATTGTGGCATTGGGGCTGTGTTTCCAGTTGATGGAAATTCAGTTTTTGTCGCCCAGATATACCTTTTGCTCTCCATGGTCCACAACAAAGTGTTGTTGGTGGAGCAAGGAGTGGCCCATTATGAGCACTTCTTGAAGCTCTGGCGATACGACGAATTCCGCTGGTCCGGAGATCTGATTGATATTTAGAGTGGTCCTCCCGTCGACTGCGAGTGTGCAGGTCGGTTTGGCCATACGCACAACTCTGGTTTGAGGGCTTCTGCTATTTAATTTACTGTGACTTCTATGTGTAGTACTTCTGGGGGATCGGCATCATCACCAAGGGGTTGAATTACGGGTCCTTGAGATCCGGCGGGGCCGAACCTTTCAGTCCGCTGGCCTCGGCGTTTCCCGCCTGGGAAGATTCCTGTGGTTTGCTTGCCATGGAAGTAGGTCGTGGTCCACCAGTTCCGTCCTCTTTCTCTATGCTGTCACGTGGAAATTGACGCATTGGGCAATCTTTATGGAAGTGATACTTCGACAATACCAGCATTTCGGGAGGTTTCGAACGGACGGTGCAGATAGCTGCGTTTTTCCTTTCCTTTCTTGTGGCTTTTCAGGTTCCACCAGCTTGCTTGTTTCCAGTCGGTCTAGGCGTGCTTGGGTTTGAAAATTCTAGTCTATTTCTCTGACCCTCTCGATTAATTCTTCCATTGTGAGTGGCTTGGGAATCATGAGAAGGTTCCTTAATTGTGGTAACAACATTCGTGTGATATGTTGCACCCAGCTTTCTTCATTTTCCTCTTAGAAAATTCAGCGGAACATCTGAACTTTTCGCCATATGAACAGCTTGGCTCCTTCACCGGGATTTTGCATTCTGCTGTAGAATTCGGTGGTGAAGTTCGCTAACACCTCATCTCCAGTAAATGCGTTGGTTAGTCAGTTTTTTAGCTGACTTCAGTCAGTAACAAACTTGCTATTGGTTCAACCAATCCAGTGCCTTGCCTTTGAACTTACTTTCGGTTTGGCTCGCCCGTTGCTTAGGTGGGATTTCTTGTTCCCAGGATTCTTTCTCGCACTTGGTCACAAATATTAATGGGTCCTCATCGGGACAACCCGCAAAGTCGGGAATTTGAGGTTCCTCTTTCGTATGTATAGTACAAGTTCAGGTGGCACATCACGGGTTATTGACGCATATAATGCAACGAATGGTGTGGGTTCCACATCCTGGGCAAGATACCTAACTGCAATGTGCCATTTGTCGGGTCCGGCATTCTTAAGACCGGAATTCTGATCCATTGGTATGGCGTACTACGTCTGCCCACCCCAGGCAGACATAATGAGATCGCTGCTGGCAATGGACGCATTCAATGTAGTGTATCCCTTCGCCAGGCCGGGTTGGCATTGCGCAGAGTTCGGTGCTGGTTGCGGCCACAGTGATTTCGGTGGGCTCGGTGATATCAGAGTCTGTATCAGACATAGTCGCTGTTTGTTGAGTGCCACAGGGTGTTTTCAGACTCCCCGAAGTCTGTTCTTACAGTTATTTAGTTCCTCCAGCTAGTTAGCCTGTCTCGGGGTTGAGCTGGTCTGGTTCTGCTTAATTAAATCTCAAATCAAAGCGTATTGTCCCATGTTGGGCACCAGAAAATCCCTTATTTTACATGTGATGGACTTCTGCAGTTGTCTCGTCACAAGGCCAAATTGAATTTGGTTGAACCTAGGCTAGAAGCACATGAGGGTTCGTTATCCCTAATCCCTGCGTGGGATAGGAGCTCGGCCAGTGCACAGTACTGGACAGGTCAGCTGTCTGCAAGGGACAAAGTCGGGCTCTGCGAGCACTACTTTCCACATCGGCGGGATCTCTCTTTCTGGTAAACCTGGGCGACGTATGCTTGGCAGTTATGGCTGTGGCACGATTGGTGGCACACTAGGTGCTGCCCCTGATACAGGTGTGCTGGTTGGACCGGTGGTGCAGGTTACCGTAGCTACTGAGGTTCCTGGTAGGTGATGAGTCCTAGTGATATGTCCTGGCCACTGAGGTAGGCCTGTACGACTGGATGTAACCCTCAGCGATTCTGGTTGGCGGTTCAAACATAGCAGGTTCGTAGGCTGGCGGAACTGGTACTGAGAGCTTGCGCAGTTCGGCTGCCTGTTCTCGTGGACTGAGAAATGCGAACTTGGCCGGGAGGCGGTAAAGCTCCCATGGATAATTAGAGGCAGCCTTTACTTGTTTCACCCACTTATGAACTCCGCCACTACGATTAACTGGCATGAGGAAAAGAAAATCCTATGATCCGACTTCGTAGAAGTGGAGCAGTTGACGTGGAGGTGTGTAATGCGTGTGTGTATAACGGCAGCCAGTCAAAGCCATAACTCGCTCTCCAACTCCAGTACCAGAGGTATGGGGTTGGGTGAGTGGCATAGCACTGTGGACCATCCCAATACGGAGGTGAGGTCCTGCTAGAGTTGGTCTTCCCAGACCCGGAGAAGTACCCCTCTCAGCACCGCCAGTGCGCGATGAGAAGGGCAACCTCCAAGTTGACAAGCAGACCCTAAGAGGGGCATGTACCTAGTCTCGTGGCTCTACCATTCAGTACACTACGTGCAGAGGACGTGTGTCCTTCCAACTTGGTGTGGTGAGTGTGAGTGTCCCAGAGGAACTGATCCTCCCAGGCCCAAGGAAGTACTCCTCTAGGCACTGCTAATGCAGAATGAGAAGAGCAAACCACAGAATGGTAGTCCAATCCCTAATGGAGCGGTATCCTAATGTTGTGGCTCTACAATTCACCACACGAATGCAGTGAATTGGTGGCCTTCTAAGTTTGTACTGTGGTTTGGTGTTACATGTCTGAATGGATAAATAAATTCCCCATCACCTGCTGTCCCTCATACGGGCCCAATATTTGCAATAAGTGCTATGACTACGGGAGCAATATTCATAAGTTTGTAAAACAGTGTTTATTTCTTTTGACGTAAATAAACAGTGATGGTGAAGTACTACCTCTTATCCACGTGAGTTTACAGAAGTCGAACACCCTACATGAACACAGGGGAAGGCTTCCTTCTCCTAGACTAACAGGGTAGGCAGTAAGTGGCTATCAGAATAACTCTGACTTCAAGCTATACTACAGCTGTTGTCCAGAAGGGACCTGTAACGGTCTTGGTGAACGCTGTGATGCAAGACTGGTGAAGACAAGGATCTTCGGCCCCCGAAGGTGCAGGGAAGTCTTGAGGAGCGAAAATGTCTTCGGCACCACTAGTGTGCGATGAAGATCAAGGTAGGAGCTGATGGTTCCCATGGCACCGTGAGGTGCAGTGAAGGAACAAGACAGACGTCAATTGCTTGAAGACTGATCCTGAGCCCTGGTGCTGCCCTCTCTTTATACTCCTAAGCGGCTTGCCCCTTGATCACCTGGTTTAGGGGGTTGGCTTGGAGGGGGTAAGTAATTGCAAAGTGAGTGAAATAGATCCTCTGTGTGTGTGATGTCAGTGGCTGGAACTGGATCCAGGCTCATGCCTCGGCGAAGGTACTGGTAGTGGCATCTAGCGGCATGTTGCTATACTCGGTTCATCTCACTGCATGGCTTCTGTGGCTCGGCTGGTGAGTAAGATATTTTAGCATGGAGTCTTGGATAGGTAGAGCAATTTCTGTTGTCACACTGCTGGTGGCGGCAACTCAAACTCCGTTGAATCTTGACACATGCCCGGCGAGGCTACTAGGCACGATGGTCGAGGATTTTGTCCGCTAGACCAAAAGCGGGATAGTCTAGATTAAATAGATGGCGAGAGACGGGGGGTGTTGGTTAGTATGTAATTACTATTGCTTCTTGGGTGCCGTGGTCGTTGTAGGTTTTACCCAGACGTAGCGAGCTTGGCCTACGCCGAACTGGCGATTCCACAGGTGAGCTTCGTTTGTCCAGAAGTGGATGTTATCATCTGAATCCTGTAGCAGTGCCGGTTAACAATCCTTTTACCACGGGATCGCACAAGGGATGTATTCATGTACACGGATATACAATAAGATAGTTACCGGAGCAGTCGATACTGACTGGTGCCTGAGTTGGGCGGCGTGGTCCCATTCCACCTGTTGCTCTGGTGTGAGTTGAGGAAGTGCAGTCAACTGTCTGGCGGCAAGGAACGCTGCGTTTCGTTCCCAACGTTTACGGCCGTGCCTATGATCATAAGGCATTGAATCTCTGCTTACAGTATGCGAGGTACACCTTGACGTGAACAAACTAAACATAGTTTATAGTGTCAGTCCAGTTTTGGCTTGCTGACCAGGCTCTGTTAAGTCTCCACTGTTCTCCAACACATACGGGCTGATCAGAGACTGGGAGCTGTTTGGGTCACCAATGCCGCCACTGGATGTGCTTTCACACAGAGATGGACGGCAGGTCTCAAGCTACAGATATCCCAGCACTAACAACGCTGTGGGATAAAGTAATAATTTGAGACTGTCACTTCTTCCTGGGTGAAGGTGTTGCTAGTGGTTGTGGCTCTTCTGTTCCTCTCTGCCGGCACAGGTACAGTGCTGTGGCAGTTGGAAAGCAACAGATGGCCGTCTAATGGGTATGTAGAAAATATGACGGACCCCTGAGGGGCGCCCGCGATTGAAGTTAATTCGGTAATATCAATTACCCGGTTCTCATCAATGGTGTACATAGCAACCTATGTATTGCAGGCAAACAGACAGATACTCTCAGAAATAAAAGTAGTAAGGTAGGAAACAAAAGTATACTTATTGATGGTTCAATAAACATGCGATGCGTGCTACCTCCTACCAGGCAATTGAGTGCTGAAGGTTACTACGCTGGCCAGGTGTAGGCGACCTGATTCTAATGGAAAAGAAGGAAAGAAATATCTGAATGAGAAAAGATATAATACTTCTAAATTGGTCTAAGGAAGATGTCTTGAGGAGACAAAGTGAATTTAACGTGTTAGAGAGCGTGTTCATTGGTTGATTGATTGTCGATGGTGAAGTAGCTGCAGTGGGGGTATTCAATGCTTCGAAGTTCTCCAGAGGTCCCAGCACTGAGCTGTGCTGTGGGAAGTCACAAGAGAAGAACAAGAATGACTCTCAAGCTCGGCAGCATACTGACTTATATAGTGGAAGCTTATAGGCTGCCAATGCGGGGTGCGGGGCAGGCGTGACATCCTCCTGCCCTGGTTGGTGTGGGAATACTCTGATCAGTGTTTCTGCTTCGTGCCCCATCTGTGGCGCTCGACTTTGCCCGAAGTCTGAGGTAGGAGGGGGGGGGGGCGTGCCTGCCGGGTTGCGTATCCTCCAGCTGAAGAGAATACGCTCATAAATTTCTGTTGCTTGTAGGGTATGCAACGTGTCACTCACATCTGTAGTGGTGGACAAGGTACTCTTGGCGATGAGCCGTAATTGTATTAGATTAGTTGTATAAGTGGCACACGTCAACCTGCTGTCAGTTTATTTTCACTGATGAGTAGAATTTTTTTAAATGATATTTAGAAAGACGTAATGCATCAAACTACACTTGCCACAAACAGTCGACTCCCTATCTTTCGTTATTCAGGGAACTGCCAAAAATTTCCATACATGCAGGATTTCATTAGATGAGGTTTCTGACATGTACATCAATAAAATACAACTTCTAACCATATAAAACTTTATGTTGAGTATAGTAAGAACTGTACATTATCTGTGAAGAAAGTTTAGCTAATAAACACAATAAAAATGGGAATTTAAAAAAAAGTATTACTGTAAATAATACATAAAAAAAAAACATTTCACCCAAACTCGTTTAAGTAAATAAAATAATGTCACAAACTACTGTATATAACTGTTGTAATCCGACACCAAATGCAAGGTGACCTAAAACTTTCAAACCCTCTGAAAATGAAAATAATATCACCGAATGCTAGTCAAATTTTGAATGTCCAGCACACACTCAATCAGCTGAGAGCACAAGGAGAAGTTATCGAACGGGCAGTGTGTTCACGGTGGCTCCACGCCACTGCATGTTGCTGACCTTGCATGTGTGGCAAATGTCTGTCTTATAAAGTAATTAATTATATTTTACTGCAAAGAAAACTTGTAATTTTGAGACAGAAATTAATAAATACCGTGATTATAGTTGATTGCTTCACTGTCTAATAATTAATCAGTCAAAACTATGTCCTCTGATTTTCCTTGTCGTGAGTTACACTGCACTCGGCTCGGTGCTTACCTATCCATTATTAGATGGCAAAAGGTGTAGAATAGACCCTTACATTTTATCAATTTATTTCAAAGATGTATGTTAATTGAAATAAATTAATATAAATCCTCCTATTTACCTGCAAGTTACTGAAAATGAACTTTACACTTATAATACAAGTTGCTCGATGTTCAAACAATTTCTAGTCGCAAGGGAGGTCAAGTATATGCTTCTGGGCATTTAATATTATTTGTGAAGATGCTGCCCTTGTGTTAAATAAATATTATGTTTTAAAATCATGTTAATTTTACGCCAGATACAAAGAAACACTGAACTTACTGGAAAAAAATGACCTTTAATCACAAAAGAAAACATCTTTGTAAATAATAATCCCTCGTTAAAATAGTTTGCATAACATTTTCAGGCGAAAACATTTGCTTTGAAATACAAGTGATGATAGGTGCAACTATTTTGAGCGATGGATAATATTGATAAAATTTCTACATTTGCCAGACACACATTTGCTCTGTGGCTGGCATGTCAAGGCATGTGCATGCAGCTGAGAGATTTGTCATTTCTTTTGATAGGCAACAGTTTACCCTCTTTATGGCATGTGAGGGGAGGGAGGAAGGTGCGCAGCTGAGAGATAGAAAGAAGGGTGAGAAGACGATGCTAGATCGCTACGCTGGTTGCTAGGTAACCACTTTCCCTCTCGTCAGGCATGTAAGGGGAAGTAGCGAGCCATCGCAGCATGCAGCAGTGTCAGACAGACGTGTTGGGAAGTCAACAGACAAAGCACCGTAGAGCAATGATAAATAGCGGCGCGTGTGGCATATTTCACATCCAATTACTAGTCGTTTGCATAACCAATCAGCTTAAAAACGATAGTTGCTGGAAATCTTAGGTTATGTTAACATTATTTAAATAGGAATTTTGTCGGAACCCCAAAACATTGTTGGTGGATGCAATTTATCAGTACAATTCATAATGATACTTTGAGAGTCGACTGTATTAATTCATTATTCTTGGTAGATGCTGAAGAACTAACTACTCAATCATGTGAATGAGAAGAAAAGTGGAGATGAGAAAAGGAATATTGAAGATAGTCTGCTAAGGGTATGTATGACTTTGCAATTAATCTAGATTTATTTTTGCTCGTTTGTTCACGAAACAGAAATTATGGAAAGAATAAAATGCAAGTACGATCTAGACGCTATACATACGTGCTACTTCTCGGGCATGAGCGGCTGCGATTTTCCCGTTGCTTCCGAAGGTTTCGCTTCTTCCTACGACGCTGGTTTTCAGCAGCATCCAGGAACACTTTGATGACTTCATCATAGTCTGGTGGTGCTTCGTAGACTGGTGGGTCGTCTGGTTGTAACTCATCATGCAGCGCATCATCTTGTGAATAAGTACACACCATTGTCAGCAAAGCATACAACTGTCTGAATTGTTAACAGTATCATGTTTTTTCTGTCAAACACGCACAGATTTAGTCACATTTTGTGTCTAAAATTTAGTGCATAAATAAAGGAAAACTTATCTCTGGATGTTGCTACAAAAACTACAATATTTATATTGTTTTAAATTAGCTATCCTTGAGCCTACCAAGGCCGCTAACTGAATTGTGGTTTTATGGCGAGGATAGGCTGCTAGGCTTCTGATTACAGTATAAAAAGTAGACAGAATGCACGAGTACTCACTGGGTGGTATTCATAGACAGACACACACACAAACAAATGTCAGACGAACACGTTTTACACACGGATGCACGGTCGCGCAACGTTTAGCTGGCTAGACCAACTTCATCAGAGATCAAGCGGTGGCACACTGCAGTCTCGCGTGTGGTGGTTGGCAAACATTGAACCTAGCGGCCAGGAGGCAAACTAGGGTGGGGTGGGAAATTTGAAATATGACGGAGGGGTTATCTTATGTTTAGACCAGGTGCATGTCTGGGTTTGGTGATGTTTTGGTGGACCAGTTCCCAGCATCGCAGTCTGCACTATTATTAGAAAGTGGTAGGGTCCTCACCACCCTTGTTGTATAACAGGAGTCAAAGTTCAGGTTGTGAGATGCTGTGTGTACTTCAACTGGCTTCTATTGGAAATGTACATTTGTCCCAGCTATGGCTTGTTTGGTGTCTCCTATGGCCATTCACTCTCTGTGTGACACTGTTAGTGGTGAGGGCAACGTACTCTGCATTGCAGTGAATGTACTGTAGCTGGTAGATAAGATTTTCTGTTTCACAGTTGTAGCGCCTCTTTATAGGATAAATCTGATAGGTAAGCCTGCTGATAAAGGAGTTGGAGTGAGTGAGTGAGCGAAGAGATTTGGGCGGTTCTTAACAGCGAGGTCTTCAGAGCCGATGAGAGTGACAGGTGAGTATGGAGCAGCGCCGGAATAAAGGGGTGTGGGAAACTGGAGATCCCCGAGAAAAGCCGCCTACCAACGACATTGTATGGCACGATTCCCACATGCAAAAATTAGGTGACCCAGCCAGGCCCGGTTCACCTTGGTGGGAGGCGAGTGGACTAACCGCTCGGCCACCGCAGCCCCGTAGGAGTTGGAAGACTGGTGTAAACACACAAGCTGCAATGTATGCTATTGCATGGATGAGACCCCCTGGGGGTGGTGATATTACTGACTGTGGAACTAGGTGGTAATTTGGGGTGCACCAGTTTGTTTCAAAGACCAATCTGGGTGGTTTGGAGAACAAGTTTTGAGTGAGTGGTAATGAGGCCAGAATTTTGTGTCCACAATTGAGAATAGTTCTGAGTTTGTCCATGCCCTCATGGTAGGTGACAACCAAAGGAATATCTGAGTTACTGACCTTAGATTGAGAATCTGTGGTTGAAGTGGCACTCTGAATTTGTTTGTAAACCAGAGATTTGGGATAGCCTCTATCATTGAATTATTCGACTATTATGTTGAACTGAGGTTTTATTTCAACCGTAATTAATATTCTACTAAAGCTCATCAAATATAAATACATTAAACATGGAATCAATGAACTACAGTAAAACGCTCTTAACGTGTTTCAATAAATATAAGCCACACAACACTGCCTAACACAGGGGAAAAAGATTTTTTAAAAACCAATTTCAAATAACAACTACAGTACATACATTATTTATGATGTAGACAAGAGATGAACTTGAGAGTTACCAATTGTGTAAATGACCACCATCAACTGTGCAGTTAAAAGAGTTGTCCACGTTAAACACTGTTTTACCCAAAACAATATAAAACTTATAATACCTCACACGTTATTTAGAGATTGACGCGTGAAACTTTTTTTTTAACGATGATGATTTGACGACTTCAGCTTATTACTATGCATAGCCTTGCATTTGAGTCTTCAAAGTTTGCATTGCCATTAATCCTGACACATGACGAGATTGTACTGTTTACCATTTAGGATGGACATTCTAGATAGGGTAGATTGTATTATTCAACGGCCCATCGTAACTATACATCTTATTAGGTAAGAAGTACCTTTATCCACTGCTAGATAGTGCCCCTCTAGTAGTGTTCTTCGTTTGTCCCCTTCTCACTCTCCAGCCGGCCGGTGACATCACCGCCTGAGAGCTATGTTTTTTGCCACCCCCCCCCCCCCGCTCTGCAACCTCTGCTCGTCTACAAGACGCCAGCCAATCAGTGCAGCGGCCTGGCAGAGTATAAATAGGGAGTCTTAGCTTGACTCCAGAAGCAGTCTTCATTTCCTCACCGCGCTAGCTGCCGGGGAATGATCAAACAGAGCAGTCTTCAGTCGCCCAATGTGTTAGCCACCCGGAGAACTGACCAGTCTGATTGCTCACACCCACCGCACTAGCAGTCAGGGTTATCTCTAGCTTCATTCCTGCTCTTAGCTTCCTTCCTTCACTGCACTCTTAGTGACAGAAGGAACGTCCATTCCTTTAAGCCCCAGCTTGGGACTAATTTTTGTCACGCCTTGCTTAGTCACCCAAGCAATGTGTCAGTCCATCTGCCGTTACATCGTCTACGCACACTAGACAACTGCCCCCTCTGGGAAACCACAGTTAGGTGTCAGTTTAGTTTAAGTTGTTTTCACAGAGTTAGGCTACCCCGTCCTTTGCTAGTTCAGAAACCGGTCACGTCTACCGGCTTGTGCATAGTTTCAGCTTCCCGGCACACACCCTTGCTGATGTAGAAGGAAATAGGTCATCCATGTTATTTACCGCAACAAGGAAATAAAATGTGTTTAACTGGAACCTGCAAGTGATCCCGGGAACCTACTCAGACGATCCAACATACAGTTTTGCTAACACCCATGCACCTAGCCTGGCTAACCTTTCTATCTAAGTCGTACGTAGAACAGCAGAGCCTGCACAGGTACACCGATTCCAGGCCAGCTTGTCAACTCGGTGCTTGCTCCTTTTCCATTGCACTTTTAGTGCCGGAAAACAGGCGTTCCCCGAGTTGGGAAGACTAGGCTGGGACAACACCCATATGTTGGGACCTTAGACGATGAGGCCTGACTTTCAGCATGCACCATGCCTCCGCGCCAGGTGCTGGAATAGGATGTCCACTTGGTTGACAGGCCCACACGTGGTTCAACACTTTCTAGAGTCACACGGAACCTGCTTTTGCCTCACGGATGTGAGAGGGTGTTGTGTTATCCAAATGACTTACTTCAAACGCAGTGGATTGAGGGAACGAGTGAAACAGACCTCTTACTATTCTCTGGGCGCCCGCATGAGCTAACCCCTGCCTTAGTAGCCACAATCGCTCAACTTACACCAAGGGAACAGGCACAAGCTCTACGGTATCTTCAGGACCCAGTCACACCAGAGATACCCAAAGATCTATTTCCAGAGCCAGTCAGCGCAGGCCAAGCAGTGCACCTATGGTTTGTTGCCTACCTTAGCCGACCAGACTAGCCACCCACAGAAGCTATTGTGTTTCTCACACCGATTGTACTGTCTCCACCTCACAACCAACACACTGTCAACATACAACACCACTACCTGCGGCACCTCCATGAGCTATCCTAGTGCCCACCGCCAGGCCAAGCAACAATCACGATCGTCGCCAAGTATACAAGCCAAGGCATACAACATCAAGCACAAAATCACTGTGCCAGAGTCAGACTTTGTGCCCTGCCAAAAAGCTACCAGGCCAGTCCTATACACTGAGCATGCTCCCGTACCTCACAAGGACTAGACTAGATTGCCGAATGCCCGTCAGAATAGGGTGCCCCCTATTCAGCGCCCAACAAAACCAGTCTCACTTGGCGTATTTGTCTCCAATTCGACAGGACGTAATGCATCAACTTTTTGGCGCTTCAAACAATCCCTGTGGGATCTCCGGCATGACGGGTACTAGGAAATGACGAAGGACCTGTGCATGTTCCCTGGGTGCAAGTTGGTTGAGAGAGGCGATGAGGGAGGGGGTTAGCTCTTTTAAGCACCCGGAGGCAGTAAGCGCCTGTTTGGCTTCTCATGAATTCCACTCCGATGGAAGTAAGGCATTTGGACTCAACACATACTCATGTTCGTGAGGAGATTGCAAGTTTCGTGTCATTCTACTAAATGTTGAGCCACGTGGAACGTCTGCCGATGTAACTGTCACCTTATAACAGTGCTCGGCGCCTAAACGCAGTGAGCACTGGGAGTCAGGCCTCGTAGGCAGTCCCTGTACATGCGTGTATGTCCCAATATCAGTCTTCCCAACTGAGGAAACAATCCCTCTGGCGACTAAACATGGTGGAGAGGGCAAACATTGAATCAACATGCTGTCCTATGGGAGTGTGTACCTGGTGGGGCTTTACTGTTCTGCTTACCGTGGTATCCAGAAAGGCTCGCTGTCACTAGTGCATATGGGTAAACTAGAAGTGTACTGGCTCGTCTGAGTAGACTCCCGGTAACCTGCAATCCCCGGCTTGGTGTGAGGACACTGGGAGAGGCTGTATGTCTACGGGAAAGTTGGTATTCCTGAGACAGGTAAAACTGTGTTTATTCCTTGTTACGGAAATAAACACATGGTGTTGCACTACCTCCTGACCCTTAGCAAGAGCTGCGGGAAGATTTACTCCTACATTAGCCAGATAGAGGTGACCTGATCCTAAGCTACACAGGGAAGGGGTAGATGAGCGCTGTGAGAACAACTTAAACTGATCTATCACCCTATGCAATTGTTGCCCAGATGGGGCTGCAGTGTCTGTGTGTGTAGATGACGTGACAGTAAATAATCTTCTGGGAAGACTAAGCAGGTCAGATGGACAACTCTGATGATAGAGCTCAAGGATAGGAATTTTCCTTCGGCACGAATGCGGTGAAGGAAGGATAAGTACAGCGACCAACTGGGGTGAGCTAAGTTAGCTGGAGTGATGCAGGCTGGCCAGTGTATCCAGCAACTGGTGCGGTAGAAGACTGAAGACTGATCCTGAGTGAACGCGTGTCGCTCTATTTAAACTCTGCTGGGTGCTTCCTTTTCTCTCGTTGGCTGGCGAGCTTGTGGGCAAGGGGTGGCCGCATGGAGAAGGGAGGCAGCGATAGCATAGCTGCTTGGAAGCTGTGACATCACCGGCCGGCTTGGTGAATGGGGAGGTGGCGAAGCGATACTGGTGTAGCCATCTAGTGGTGTACAGTGGAACTCGGTGCCTTGTTGCATAGTCTCGGTGGGCCGGTGAATAATAATCGCTGGCTGGAACATCCATTCTTGCCATGGCGAACAATATAAACTCTGTTGTAATCAGATGCACGGCTATGCTTTCTGATGAGCTGAAGTGGGTAGAATACCACTGTTGCAAAGATGTCATGCATCAACACTTTCCTGTTATGAATTTACCAGACTTCAGTAGTTGAACATGGATGTTTGTGATTGGCTGGCATAGAACTCTGTCGATTAAAGGGAAGTTTTTTTTTTATTGTTTTATAAACTGACCAAAGTGCAAAACTGTGATGTACACATTGAGAGGGTGGAAAAAGACACGTGCTTAGGCACAGTGATTTTGTGATAGTGGAGGACATAAAAAATAAAAAGACAAATGCATTGGAAACAAATTTGTGTAATTATCATACTGCTAAGAAAATGAAAACACGTTTCAGCCACTTCATTGTAAAAAACATTTTTACTATGTAAGGAGAATTTTTATACTATCAATAATAAAATATCTACTAGTATTTTGCAGTTAGGTTGTGGATGTGTTGGAGAGATAATAAACTGAATGGGATTTAATTAAAATACTGTTATCTACAAGTGAACAAAAGCTTGTAAAACTCAAAAACATTAGTGAATGTTCTTAGGAGGATTTAAATATGTCTCGATAAAGTACAAGATTTATTGTTAAAAATTACTGTAACGTGACAATGTGCGTTACATGAAAAGTGTGCTCTCAAAAACTGTCCTTTCATCCTTATCGGTACTACATATATTTGAATGTTTTCCACTTAAATAGGTATGTAGTGATAAAAAGAATTAATAACAAATTCCATTTAGTTTGAGTGAAATTGTTACAAAAACAACACATTCACGTTATAAAAATAATTCATGCATTTTTTTGCTATAAAATTTATCTGATGAATTGAAAATATTTTTGTGATGAAGTGGTGAAATTTTAATGATGAAATCAGCTCATTTTATTTACAGTAAAAGTAGGGCCCTACCGATTTGCCTTGGTGGGAGGCACGTGCTCAGCCACAACCCCAACCTTGGCCCCTCTAATGGAAGAACACAGGCTATTTTATATAACAAATATGTTTTGCACTCCTGGTCACACAAATCACTTCAAGTTGCGTTTTCCATCATATAAAAATTCAATTTGAGTTGAGTAGATCTGGGAGATTTTGCAACTCTTAACAAGAAGGTCTTCAGCGCCGATGAGCATGAAATGTGGTGAGAAGGGAACAGTGCCGGAAAGAAAGGGCGGGGGAAATGGGAAATCCCCGAGAAAACATGCCAACCAGCGCAACATCTGGCATGATTCTTACTTGCGAAAATTCAGGAGTGACCCGGCTGGAGGGAGGCGAGCAGTCAAATCGCTCCGCCGCCACTGCCTCTGAAAATTCAAGGACATTACAAGGCCCTCCAAAATTTAAGGACTTTTCAAGGCCTTGAAACCAAAAGCACATAAAATTCAAGAACTTTTGATGACTGTAAGTTATGATTGCACCATGTGATTGTAAAGCTAGTATGTTCAAAGTTCATGAATAACAGATACTATTATGTAATTATAGATAAGTTGAGTTTAGCAAAATTGATGAGGAAAAAAAATTTAAGTTGAAGACAAACTACAAACAAGACATTAAGTACTATGAAATAATTCATATTTTGTTAAAAAAATGTTCTTATTCACTTTGGAATACACATACACCCATACTATTCAAATTATGTGATAACCAACAGTTTAGACCAAACGGTTTTAACTGACAAAACAATAGCCTGGTGTGGAAATGAGAAGTAAAAATTCTCTGTTGAGTAACAAACTACATTTGCTTCTTGTTACAATTAAGTACTGAAACTAGAAAAATATTGTTCACACTATAAGAATTGCTCACATACAAAATTGATTTACACATAGTCAACCTATAAAATTGTAAGTTCGTATTATTGTGACGCGTGATGTCCTCTGGGCACAGGAGGTACGTCACGGCCCAAAATGTTTTGGTGGGAGCGAGGGCAGACACACACATGGTGAGACTGGATCTCTAGTCGCTGCGTGGAACTGGAGCACGACCAGAATACAGGATGGGCCATGTAGCTTTCCGACAGGGCAAAAAATCTAGGACAGCTAGTACAATCTTACACTTCGGTGGGCCCACTTTCACGGGGATACCTGGAAGACGTTTGACCTGCGGAGACTGCTGAACCTGCTGGGGTTGGCCCCTGAATGTGGTGAGCTGGCCGGCTGGCGTTCATAGGTACTGGTTGATGTCAGGTACAATGGCTGAGCGGGATCCCTCAAAACCATGGGTTAGCTAGGCCGTGAGACATATCTCGTCCACTCAGGTAGGCCAGAAATACTGGGTGTGCAATGCTGTTGAGCTTGGTGGGTGGTGTGAAGACAGCTGGTTTGTCGGCTGGAGAGGCTGGTCTCCCTAGGTGGCGGATGGCTTGGTCTCCCTAGGTGGCGGATGGCTTGTGATTGTTCCCGGGGACTGAGGTGCTTGAGTCAGGTTAGGAAATGGCTAAGCTCTGATTGGTACTTAGAGAGAGTATCATCAATTTTTACCCTCTTATGGATACCACTTCTATGGGAGAAGGGCATGAGGAAAGAGTTACAATAATCAGACCTGGCAGAGGTGGAGCAGACAACATTTGGTCCCTACTCAAGTGTACTTCCTAGTACCACAATTACCAGGCCAAGGTCACCCCTTCCTCAGTAACCAGGATAAAGAGTGTGATGGTAGCTGAGAGTCAGGATGCACACTGGCTGGCAATCCCAATAGGAGGGCGAGTTCCCCTGAAGGGTTGGACCCCTCGACCCGAGGAAATACTCCTGCCGACACCAGAAGCGTGGTGGAAAGAGCAAACCCCAGACTGACAGGCTAGCCCCAAGAGGATGAGTGGGTACCTAGTGTTGGGGCTCTACCGTTCTATACACCTGGGAAAGGGTGGCCGTCCATTATTATGTGGGTCTTTACTGGAAAGTGTTGGCTGTTATAGGCCATTCACAGTAAAATGAGCACTTTTGAAAACCCACTCATTTGGAATGATAGTCAATAAATGTATCTTATTTCAGTCTTTGACGTTAACTTCCGAGTGTGGTAGAACATAGCCACTTTGTTTATTACTTACATAACAATATTAATTTAAAAAGGTGGTTAAATGATAAGAAATGGCTGAAAGGAAAAAGTAACTGGGGTCATAAAAATTCCTCACATTACCGTGAAAGGTCTATAGAATAAAATTCCTGGTCAACTGCTGTCCCTCGATGGGCCTGACATCTAGAAGGTAGGGATCGACTGCTACAGGAATGATATCCTTACGTGGAATAAAACATGTTTATTTCGGTATGGAAATAAACAAGGTGGTTTTGCACTACCTCCTATAAATGAGAGCTTAACGGAAGCTGACTATGTCAGACAGGTGAAAGCAACCTGTTTCTAGGCTAGCGGGGTAGGTAGAAAAGCGACTATGAAAATAACTCAACTTAACTATGCTACGGTATTATCCTGAAGGTGAAGAGGGATTCTCAAGACCTGGACTTTGGCACCAACGCAGTGACGAGCAGGCAGAGCTGATGGTTCCTTCGGCACCAGGCAGTGCGGTGAAGGAACGGGAGAGATGCATTTCAAGGGACAGGCCCCAGTATTTATACTCTTCCTGGCTCACCCTTGATCAGGTGGAGTGGGGGGCGGCGTTAGATCCTCTGGGCGCATGACATCACCAGCCAGCTCTGGATCCAGCAGCTGCATGTGTCTGCGATTCAGACTAGTAATGCCCTCCTGCGGCATACTATATTACTAGGTGATCATGATGCATACTCCCGGTGGCTCGGCCGGAGGGCAGTACAATTTTTTGGGTGGAGGCGTGTCTCTTTTACTGTTGGGTAAACAGTACAAGATTTTGACATCAAGTAGGTTGTACTGTCAATCAATGTCCATTGACATGTGCGGCTAAGTGGTTCACACTGATGAGTAGAAGTCAATTTATATTAGTAGAAAAGACTTCATGCGTCAATTATAACATACAGTAATACTCATATAAGTACTGTAGTATCCATATACTCTGCTTAAATTCCTCTTTTTCCTGCCTAAAAATACATTTTTTGCAAGTTCTAGTCTCCGCGTGGATAAAATTGTTCAAAGAGACTTCTATTAATATAATGATCATGTACTTTAAAAAACATAGCAAAAGAAATTTAAAAAATTAAATCAACATTTTGCAGACAGTGAGGTTATTCGAAACAGCTCTGATGAAAGAAGCACAAATGGGGAAGGACTCAGCCGTGGCTTGTATGAGGAACCATCTCAGCATCTGCCTGGAGTAATTTCGGGAAATGCATGGGATACCAAAATCAGGATGGCTGGACCAGGAATCAAACTGAGGTCCCGCCAAATGCAAACCCTGTGTTTTACCACAGCGACATTGCTTGATCTGAAATAAGTCGGCAACAGCACAGATGGCACGAGCACACACTGTACATACCGAGTAGGTCGCTGATGGTGCGGAGCTGGTTCTGCAGCTCCCTCTGCTGCCTGGCGCGGGCTCCCAGGCGATACAACAGTATGATCATGGCCGAGATCAGAAAAATTAGGCCTGCATCACACACCACAAACACTTTCTTTGTTACGTCCAAGTGACCAAAAAATATATTATACAATGCAACAAAGTGTAAAAAGAAAAAAATGAATACTGTATGAAAAGTGGCATAATGAAGTCTCAGACTTAAGAGGGCGCACATCTTCAGGTGACCCCTAGAGCGGGAGGGGAGCAAGCCTTTAGGCACCTCTGTTGAAAATTCTTTACTTCTCTTCTAAATTTAATTTTGGTGCAATCAAAACCTATAAGTCTATAACCCAGAAGCAAAAATGTATATAAGTGTCATACATATTTTATAACAATTCATTAGATATTTCACAATTTGTACAATAAATCAATGCATCTCGGTGAACAAAACAGTACAAGTGCCCACTTAATCTAGGTAATTCTTGTACCCTTTAGTCATTTTAGGAAGAGGCAAGGTCCCTAGTTGTTACACCACTGGATACCTTATTTGTAACAAAAAGGAAAGTGGAAAATCAACAGGAGTATGATGAAGACACTTTGATAGTTCATTATGTCAGTTTTCGGTAACCAAGTACAGTATGGTAATACATTTTCTCTTTTGCTAAAGCACTGCAAGAATTTGTAATGTACAATATAACTTAATTTCTTACGGTTTTCCATGACCATAACAGAAACATCAGCATGTTTAAGCACATGATTTGATGCACGTATGTTAAACATGACACAAATTAGGTCTCTTAACATTATGTTCAAGGTTTCATTCATTCCTGCGTGATCGAAAGGAAGAAAATCCTTGAGTTTAGTTCTGTATGATTCATAATGAATTTCAGATGAGAAAACTACCGACATTCTAAAAGAATAGAGAGTGCAAAAGTAAAAGTAATCTCTGCCAACATGATCAGAAATAAAACCACTCACCTGTGCTGCTGATGACAAAAACAAGTGTAGCAGTCTTGAGGTCAGGATACGGCGCCATCTTGGGGAAGTAGTAATTGGGAGTGTGGGAATACCAGCGGCGATCCCGTGTTTCCGACGCCCACTCTGCAAACACAAAAAAGAAAAAAAAAATACATGTACAGTAGACGCATGATGCATACTGACATATTTGTTAAATACGACTTTGCTTCATCTTCAAGTATCATCATGTCACCCCAGGTGGGTATTTGAACCTGCATGTGACTTACTGCCAGAGCCAACCAGCACACCTCTAGGCAAGGGGCACCCATGGACACGGCAGTCACGACCATCTTCAACTTTATGTCAGACATAAGGCCACGCCCAGCGTGTGATAGAAGTCGGGCCAAGCAGCCAAGCGCTACCTCTAAGTTAGTGGGAGCAATGCAATCTGCATATGAGGAAAACTGCACTTCCAGTCCCCCCAAGAGATAGTGACCTTCGCTGCTAAGGGAAGAGCTCCAGCCCGAAGATACCCGACTGGCTGAAGGGCTCGCAACGGGCCATCCATACAGGCGAGTGCACAGCGCTCGTAAAGACAGCTGACACTCAACCGCTCGTGCCACCACCTCGTGTGCTGGAGCTCTCTGCTTATACTGCCTTTCTCATGAAGGACCACTACTACCTCCAAGACACTTTCCAGACCTTCGCCCAGCGACCACTGAAGAAGTCTTCAGCCATCCCCCCTCCCCTTTTACACTCACTACCATTTTGGTAGTAACACCCAAGTTCCCTCTGGACAACAGCATCAAGTTAGTTAGGGTCAGTTAGTGTCATAGCTACCTAGACACCTTTGCTCTTGTCTAGCTTAGACTCGGTCCATTTCACCTGCTACTATAGGTCGTTCACGGGAAAGTGAGCACTTTTGAAGCCCTAGTTACGTTTTTCTTTCAACGAATTTATATCCTTCCACCACTTGTTAATGTAAACCCTGCCGTGTGAGTAATAAACATAGTGTATACATTCACCATACTGAAAACCAAAAGTCCAAGACCACAATGAAATGTATTTATTGGTTATTATTTCTGATGATCACGTTCAAAAAGTGCTCACTTCACCGTGAACGACCTATACCGTAGTTTACTTCCATTAAAGTTCATTGATAGTTAGGAGTTAGGACGAGCCACAATGTCTATTCCTCTGGGAATAAACACGTGATCTTACCTAACCTCCGAGTACTTATTTTTAGGGTGAATGTGACTTCAATCCCAATCAGACGTCCAGCTACTAAGGAAAAGCAGGAGACCATGCCATTGAAACCCTCTAGACTGAACGTAGAGTAGAACTGCGGGCTCTCTTAACTGGGTGCACATGTCGCAAAACACTGATGCGAGACACAATCTACACTTTTATGTAGCGCACTCTATTTGCGACTGCATCACATCTTGTAATACAACAATCCATACGGGCCAGTCCAAAAACTATTAAAGAAGAAATAAACGCAGATGGGACACGTGTCTGCACGAGCACATTGGGAACAGCTCCCATATTAAGTCTCAAACACGTGCTCCTACAAGTGAAGCTACACGCAACGAGCGTCAACAGCACCACCCCTCCGCTCCAGTTTAAATCGCCCACTACTCCAGGAAGGCAGCTGTATTTCACAGTCCCCCCACTGGAGAGCCAAGCACAACCAGCCGGAGCATTCAATGTCTCCAAGATGTGCTGGCTGCCCAGATCACATAATCACCTCGCAGCCTCGTGGTGAGTACCGCAGAGATAAGAATCCAGTCACCAATGCAAGACGCCCAAGAGGGCGGAGCTTGTTTCCCCCTCACCCTTTGGAGCACCACCGAACTGAACTGAACTGATCAGTATAAAAGAGACAGCAGGATCTGGCCTCAGGGCAGTCTGCTGCACCTCCAAAAGGCCACTGGAAGGTATCAGCCCCCCAAGGGTAAGCACTAGCCCCTGTCTCCCACTGTAAAAGACCATGAGGCATGTCAAACTCTTCACGCCACGTCGGTAGCCTCAAGACTTCAACGTCCACTGGAAGCTCCAGAGAACCCACCAGCAGAGGGTCGTCCAACTCTTCGGGATCTCCAGCTCCAGAGGCCTTCCAGACGCTGACGCCACCAGAGGGGCCGGCCAATGCCCTCAACCCCTAATCTTCCTTGGGAACCTTCCTTGGACTCCCTCTACTGATGACAATCCTTCTGGTGAATCCCCAACAGCTACCACACTTCTTCAGCGCCCTTCTGGTGCTGCTTAATTAAGTTCCTTCAGAATACATCCCAATAAAAATTTAAATTTAATTTAACAGTTAGTCTGGCGACTACCAATCAAGTAATATTCATACACGCAATTATTATTAAGTTTGTTCAGGATGCCTTCTCCTGATTTAAAATTCACCCTTTTCTTTTTACTTGGGTTTTAAATATATTTCTAGGAGAGTGCAGCCCCATTGTTTACGTAGACTTTTAATAAAAGCTCATGCCATCGAATTTAATCTTTTATTTCTTGCGAATAAGGGTTACCTAATGTCATCAAGCCCACAAGGCATTATGTTTTCTAATATTTCTCTTTATTCTATTCAGGCCCATCTTGCCAGTATTGCCAGTATTAATTCTTGCTTAGAAAGGAATAGCAGGCGCCTCACGTAAGAAAGCCACAAAGGTAGACTAACACTTTACACGTATGGAATTCATTGCTCTGAGTTCATCCCTACTCTGCATCACCACTGTAGAAGGCAGGAGAGGAATGCTCTGACTACTGAACCTATAAGTGAAACCTCACCTGTCACTGCTACCCCGCAAATATCATTTACCATATGTCATACACTGGTTAATTATGCAGTACCCACCCAGATTCCCTATTACATTATGACCCAGTTCTTGCCGCATATCCTCCACACCTAATACCATCCTTTAGCTTGGACTACTACCTGGGCACAACATCGCCGCAGCCAACGTCAGCCGCTGTTCAACCGCCAACACCTGCAAGTTGCCAGTCTCCACCAGCTCGAGCTCTGCACCCAGGAGTATCCAAGGTAAGACGTCGCCCTAGCATTGTTCTATCCACATATGACTTTGTACCATCAAGCAAGCCTACACGCCCTCGTATTTATACACCTCCCTGTAAACAGTTTGATATTTCTTGAATGTCCGTCGTGATGCTGACATCACGATGGTTGAGGTACACTGGTTCCTTTACTAAACAAACCACTCACAAATCTATAGTACACTAGCAACTTGCATTTGCGCTAAGGATCAGGGGTTCTACTACCCAAGCAGCCGCCAACAAACCTTCTGTACCGCAGCCCCAATGTGACTGAAACCAAGCCCTTGCCGGCAACTTAAACCAACACGACGGGCTTGTGACTCAGCTACAACATTAGCTAGCTTTTGTATTTGTGTGTGTATACTCAGTGCGGTGTTACTTTCTATATAACTCTTACAAAGGCAGTGTACACAGACTACACACACATTAGACAGCCATCCATACTGTGGACCAGGTACACAAAGGTACCTGGTGCACACGTACGGTACAGCCACAACCACTAGAAAATCAATTCACAAGGTGGCTAGTCATCCAGCCCAGCCGATTCACTCCATCCCCCGTATTGTTATTTTTGCCGGTTGGAGTGATAAGACTGGTTCTGGCGGTCTGACGTGCCTAGACATCCCGATCAGCCCAGCACTCCATCCACCGCATTGTTATTCTCGCCGGTTGGAGCAATAGGACTGAGTCTGGGTGGCTTAGCCACAAAGTGATGCACACTTAGCTCGGTAGTTTAGTCACTTGCTCTTCCTTCGTGTGGTAGACCCTAGTATCTTCCTCTATGCCCTTCACCCATAGGAGTGGTGCAAAGTGGAGAGCTAAGAAGGCAGCAACTGCCTCCAAACCATACCAAGCAAACTGCAACCCACTGCCAACGGGCCTCTGCGGTCTATCCCCATGGGAACGAGCTCAAGCCGCCCGAAAACTGGAGAGGCCTGTCCCTCCATGCTCCCTCTTTCAGCCACCCCTCAAGCCTGCCGGCGAGCCGCACCCCATCGTCGTTAACATCTGCCAGGGACTTGCTGATGCACCAGGAGCTTCCCCGGGCCCCGAAACCCTGCAGGTAAACCATAGTCTATGTGCCCACCAACAGTGCAGAGCACCGCCTAACCCACACCTGATTTTGTACCGTGCTGCAAGGCCACACGCCCCAGTCTGTATAGCAGGCAAAAAGTCAATCCTGTTAGCCCGTGCCTCTGACCAGCACGATAGAACCTTGTCTGACAGTGACGTTGCTGTCAACTCAACCGACGTCATGCGTCACAGTGTACATTATACATAGAAAATAATAAATCAATCTTTTGGTATCACTCACATTTTTAGTCTTGTACCAGAATATTGCCCACAATTAATATGTATATATATAATGAAATTTTCCACATTACATAGTAGAGCACCTGTTGCAACGTTTCGAATGGGACATAAAAACTTCTATTTTATGATATTACAACTTTATAATAGAAAATGTTCATAATGACAACTAATTTTGGTGACAATGTAAAAGTAATAACTTATTCAAACAATATTACATGCAAAATTGTCATAAAAAAATCTGGCATAATATTTTTTCAGTTTATAACCTAGTTACAATCACTTGGTCCTCAAATCTATTTCCTTGCTATGAATTTTTCACTGGTATTAAGCTAAATTTTCTTTGGCTATCCGGAAATGTTGAAACCAACATTTGTATGTTTTTAAACATCTTTATGGTGACACAAATACCTATTAGCGAGTTATTTGATACACTTATGATCGTAATTACGTGCTATGTACCCATAAAACAAGTTTTTCTTTCTTCACATAAATATATGTTTTCTAGCATAAATATTCACTCACTGAATGACAAGCTGAATGAATTAGCCACAATTTCTAGACATTTGAATTGAGGCATGGGAAGGGGGCACTGTCTAATCATAATTTTAGAAAACAATAGTGAATTAATAACACAAGATCAGTATACATATTACACAATTCTGTTACTATCTCATTTTAGTTTTAAAACATTCACAGCACAGTTTCATGTCAATGTAAAGGTTTCTGAGGGGGTCATGTCCACAGCAGACCTCAGCTCCCTCTGGAGCCACCCTTGTCTGGAATAAAATAATATAGTGTAAAGAATAAATTCTGACAAATCTGCAATATTTGATATCTAGAATTCTTTCCTTGTTTGAGTGACACTTAGTGCTGCATTGTCTGCAGAAATATTTTCAAATATTATTTATTTAATTGCCACCACATCATATCTCATTGCCTGTTGTGATGCCATATTATTAGAGCCAAGATTTTATGGTGTTATTTAAATGAAAATTTTGTCATTAAAAACTGTAGATTTTGTCTTTATCGTCCTAAAAGATTTACTTTGTGTGCATCAATATGTACTTGGCAAATTCAGTTGCAATGACTTTGGATTAGTACAGTAAGTTATTATCAGAAAAATATTTTAGCTTAGATTGATCTTAAAAATGTAATATTTCAGTGTAATTGCTTTCATATGTATTCTGAGTATAGTTAACAATAGTGTATACTCACACACATGTTCCAGTAAATACTTTTAATACTTAACATTTATACAACTACATATTCAAGAGTGAGCATCTCTGTATTTAAACTGAAGGAAAAAAATCACATTTATGGTTTATTTTTTTATGGCACAGATGTTGAATTTTCCAGAGAATACGGATTTTCATTTGGTTACTACACAAAACTATTTTGCATATGAATTAACAGAAAAAAAAAACCTTTCATTAAAACCACATTATTGTTATAAGTTCTTTACTTTTTCAATTCTTCCAGCCTTGTTTAATAGAATATAATTTTGGCTACATTACATAGCACGTGATTCACTCATCCCACAGGTTACCAACCCAAAATATATACCGTATTTCGGCGTGTATAGGCCGCACATTTTTACCAAAAAATGACTACAAATATATACGAGATATTGTGGAAAAAAATTTTGCCACCAAAACATGTTTATAAATGTGTGAACATACTACATTTTTATGTTTTTACATAGTTTCTAAGGAAATTGAAAGGAAGAAAGGGAAAGGAATGGAGGGGAAACAAAGAAAAAAGTGCAATAATTAATACAAATTTTCTATCACAGATGTTTTGTAGCGGAAAATTAAGTCGGAATTTATTATATTTGTATGGAATAATGACTTAACAATATTTAGAGGAATACACTAATTCAGTGCGGCCTATATATGCACGCGGTCCATACACGCCAAAATACGGTATATATATTCGTTTGCCATCCTTCAATGTTTAAAAAATCTTTGAGTTAAAATTTTACATTATTTTGATTAGTACCAAGTTCACAAATTTAGTTTTAAATTGTTAAAACTGTGTTCTTTTACAAATAAGATTGTTTTTTTTTGTGGCTATATTTCATTTTATTTTGTGTTTTAACTCTAATTTCGGTGTTTTGTGGTGTAATAACTTGAATTTTTGTCATTACGCTTTTA
The DNA here is from genome assembly GCA_029891345.1 of Dryococelus australis. Classification (NCBI taxonomy): domain Eukaryota; kingdom Metazoa; phylum Arthropoda; class Insecta; order Phasmatodea; family Phasmatidae; genus Dryococelus; species Dryococelus australis. Next base: position 190,769,343 of record CM056998.1, on the reverse strand, counting down.
TTTCTATTCACCATATAATCTTGCCTCTACATATTATATATGGTTTGACACGCTACATTTACATATGACCAACACAACCTGCATCTAATGCATGCAGCTGATGTTGACTGCTACATGTTAACCTTATATTTCCCAACCATTACCAATTGGCCGTGAAATGCACACACAACACTTTACACTAGTTATATGCTAAGAACATTCAGATTTGAATATTCATAACTACCTTTGTAACAATTCTCTGGCTCATCTGAATTATCTCCACAGTGATCAAAGCCATCGCAATGTAACTGAGATGGAATGCACCTGTGGTTCTTGCATGGAAAGTCAAATGTGGTGTAGCAATCTGAAACAAAATGGAGGTATGGTCAGCCTCAGTTACAAATCACGATAAAGGTGGGTTTACAACTGACTTAACAGAATCAGTGATCCGTGTGCTTAAGATATGATTCAGTGTATTCAAGTGTATTAATTTATGACTGTCGTGTGCAGGTCTTGATGGGTCGTGTGTGTTCTTGGTGTGACTTAAGAGATTGTTATATTTTATATCTTAAGTACAAGTCAAGACAAAGTAGCCAAACAGAGCCCAGTGACATTTGTTTTGGCAGGAAACTGTATTTACATCTTGTATTTAAGTTATGTCATATTGCGAAAGTGTATGAAAGTAACTATTTTAATCGAGAGACAGTATCCTCCTAATTTAAAGAACTGTTCATGGTCATGTTTTATTTCTTCGAAGAGGTTATTGAATTCAGATTTATTGATGTAAATGCCCAATGTTGATATCGGCTTCCCCTTCTATAAGATATCACGAGTTTTTCGAAATGATTACACAAGCTGTAAACCACAAATAATTAAATATATATAAATAATCTCCACTCTAGTCCATATTTCCAGGTTATTTTGGTTGCTTTCGTTTCCTATGATTCTGATTGGCTAGACTTAACAGTTGCTAATTCAATCATAAACGTCAAATCTTCTTATTGTTCATTTCCCGTGTGTTTATTGAGTCATTAAGTAAAATTTTTAGTTCTTCAGTCTTTAATCGCAAACCCACCTTAACATACATTTAATTTTCCATGACCAAAACAGTGAATGTTCCGTGGTATTTAATGGTGATTTCTTTGATGCTCATATACTGTAATTAAAACATTAACCCTTTGCACACTAGTATGATGAACCAGGTACATACATCCTTAATTTCTTGTCAGACTATACTAGCTAAATCTCCAGTTTCCAGAACTGTATTGTATTGCTCTTAGGCTCTTTCAATGATTCGGATTATAACATAATTTTTCTGTGTGGTGACAGGCAGACATTTTTCCATGCCTTAGGAGATGATAGACTTGGCTTGACATAGGAGTGTGAATGTTAAATTCTTTAATGCTCTATAACTTAACAATACATACATACAGCATTTTCAATAAGCAGCACCATATACCAGCACAAACTGGGGTTTTGATAAGTGGCTTACTAAAGCTTTCTTAAGCTATGAACTTACAAACAGCGGCTACAGTCTTTATCTCTCCATAAAATAAGTGTTTTGACGAAAATGCAGTTAAAATTACTCACAAAATAATAGCAACAACAAAACTGGTAGTAAAGCTCTACAGCTCACCCCTTCCCACTAAGTTAGGTTAACAAAATGTTCAAGTTGCAATGGCCACAGTCATTGAGAACGAGTTCATGCCTCCATGGCATGGGAATCTTGGCCCTCCACCCAAAACCACATATCATACCTCTACTTTCCTGCAGATTACCGTCTCATATTGTGGTTCAGGAAAACACTGGTAAACTATGCATGTGAAGGTTTTTAAAATTTTCAGAGACAGTACATAATAAGTTAGTAACAGAGAATTCAGACTCTGTTATTGCAGCAACGTCAGCAGCATCCTCTCGAAAAGGCTGGTGAAGGCAGGAAACTGCAGCAGCCAAGGACAGCAGCAGGGAATGAGTGAAGAGATTTGGGCGGCACTTAACATCAAGGTCTTGACGGCAGATGAGGTTGAAGCGAGGTGAGTATGGAGCAGCATTGGAATGCAAGTGTGTGGGAAACAGGAGAACTCTGAGAAAACCTGCCAACCAGCGGCATCGTCCGGCAAGATTATTAGAAGGGAATGTTCTGAAGTGAGTCCTCTCTTACTAGCACTGTTAATACCATATGTATCCCAAAGGAAGACAAGGTTTTTTGACAGAAAAAGAATAGAAAAAATAAGGGGTCGTTTACAATTCAAAACCTAGGCACAAATACCATGAATGTTCGACACTGCTAATTCAGTATTTAAGTTTGTGTTACATGCACAAAATTACTACGGGCTTCTATTCATATTTTTTTACTCACGTAGCAGTTAGTCTTCCAGAATTTGTGTGCCATGAGACAGAGGATTTTGACAAAGAGTTTTCATGATTAAATACAGTGTGCCCTATGGTTGTACTTATTTTTTAGTGCTGAGACTGTACCTCTCAACTTTGAGAAGGGTCCTCTTATCTGATGTCGCCCAGCTGTAAAGGGGAAGTGCTTCGCTGGGAAGCAAAATGACTCAAGTCACGAATACATAACACCCACAAAGTTTTAGTGTAAGAAAGATGCTGCTACCATACAGCCATGTTAGACACACCTGTTTCATTGTGATTAGCTTTTCATTAAAAGTTAATAAAATATATCATGTTATTGATATAATAGCATTTCTTCTTGAAGGGTTTGTCATAAGTCCATGTAAAAATACTTTCAACCTAAATCATTTTTTCAGCACTTCACAGGGATAGTCTTTAGTTCAGGTTTAAATATTTTTCCCTCAAAAAAATTTTTTTAGGGAGGGGTCGTCTTAGATTCAGGGTTTTGGGTAAATACAGTATATGTACATGTAGCTAAAAATCCAAACTGTAGTCTTGGTCTGCACTTAAAAACAAGGTCTTGAGTGCCAGCAACAGAGAAATTATGTGAAGATGGAGCAATGGAGGAGTGTGAAGGTTAAGAAATGGGAGTGCCCTGAAAAAACAAGCTAGCCAACGTCAACATCTGCCACGTTTCCCATACGTGAAAATCCAGGTAGCCCCACCAGGAATCAAACCCCATTCACCTTGGTGGGAGGTATCGAGGATCACATCCCTACTTTTAAGGAACACCCACAGTTTCCCCTCTTCTCTACCAACTCCTATACCTTGTCACAGGGCTGGGTGGGATAAAAAAGCCAAACAGGGACTGGTCCTGGTTGGAGGACTGGTAGGGGAAGATCAGGATGCTGCAAGGGTGTACACCTGGAAGCGAGAAGAAGCTGCACATCAGAGGGGACACCAACCTGCTCATCGAGTGGAAACCGCAGTCTCCAGTTCAACCGTCTGTGGTACACCCCACGAGCTCTCTCTCTCTCTCTCTACTGCCTCTCACACCTCCCAAGAGAACAGTCAATGCTGTATGGCCTTCAGCGTCTGAACCGGTAGTTCAATTACTAAATGCAACACCAAGCTACATGCCCAGATACACACAAACCAGACCAGCAATTCCCGCCACACCACCTCGTGCACAACAGGTTGATATTGAGTTGCCCAAAACAGCCCGTCCTGTCCCACTTCAAACCCCATCAAGCTTCCCAGCCTTCTGGGGGGGGGGGGGGGGGAAGTCACAGTCACCTGCTAAACACCACTAACACTTGTTAGGCAGGGCATCAACAACTACATTGTGTGTGGCTTCAGGTTCCTTCCAAGTCAACTGAACATATCTGTAATTAGGCACCAGATCTTAAATTCTGACACGAGCTTGTTTAGTATCTCTCTATACTCCATAATGGAAATAATTTTCACTACGGTGGAACGGAACCAGTCGAAATATTTTATTCACAAACAAATTTAAAGCATGCTAGGCTTCGGATATACTCAACATCTGAATGATTTCCATCTGTTTCTAAAGAATTATTGTTTTTATTGCATAATCATCACACACTTCATACTGAGATTTTCTTGGGAATTTAGAAGTGCAACCATTATGTTAATATGTCATTAGATACTTGACAATAAAAAACACTAAAAGTACCTAATATCCATTCAATGTTAATTAAGTTTCAGTCAGCACTTGACATTCAAGTGATGTATACATCCATTGTTCCCTTCTCTCTTTCCATTTAGATGTTACTGGGCTGTCAGGTTTGAAAGCTTACGCATATGATGAGAGGGGAAGCGGTTGCTTAGCAACTAGCACAGCATCCTCCTGTCCTCTTTCTCTCTGCCAGCCAGTGGGAGGCTGATAATAGCTATCTTTGAACATGCTCAGCTGTAGCTTGTCATGGCTACATGCAATATTGCTTCCTATCTTTACACACACTTTGAGTAGGGGGAAGGGGGATGGTTGCCTAGCAACTACAGCAGAATTTTCCCCCTCTCACCTGGCCCGTGTGATGCTGTAAGTCTTCCCATAGGGTCCCACTTGCATATGAATAGTGCATGACTTCTCAAATAAAATTTGGGGAAATTACTCTTCACGATGGCAGAGAAAATCTTTGGTCATTCTCAGTTACCTTTGGCTACAACTCGTCACAGCACAAACCACTTTGATTCATGCCCTCCCACTCTGTCGAAAGAAGTGGGTGACAGAGATCACCCCCCTGCCAAAATTTTTGAGGAGGGTGTCTGGTGTAAGATGCATTTCACCATATTCTGGAGTGGCTGGATACATCTAAACAGGAACCGCAACATTTTAAGCAATAACTTTGTATTCGCTCTTCTCAGAATTTCAAAATTATGGTGCACTATTATGCGATGGTGACAATTGTACAATAAAACAGTGTATAAACTAGAATATACAAAACTCTGATGACTTTTCTTTCTTTGTAAGATTCCAGTAGCTACTGAGTTCAACTCAGCTACTTAGCAATATGCCCTGGATATTCACACTGATGTTAAGCTGACTTGAATGTAAAACTCAGATTGAGTTGAAAGGCAATACAATGTTGCATTGCTATTAATTTCACAGTTGTATGAAAAAAAAAAAAAAAAAAAAAAAAAAATTAAGAGATGTAATTATTCAGACAAAAGAATATCAGAATTATGAAATCAATAAACTATGGGGATATACACACCGATGAGGAAAGAAAATCCTCTGGAAATGTGCATGTTTAAATGAAAACAGACCAGTATTACAGACACATGTAAGAGACAGAACAACAGATTGAAAAACACCCACGTCCGTGCCATACATCCAGGGCAACCTACCACTCCAACTACCATGTTGAACTTTGCCAGTTGGTGTGAACGGGTCCAACTCTAGTTGCCTTGGCCCTGACTGCCTTTACACCTAGCTAGGGATCTTAGTCACCTGCTCTTCTTTAGCATGGCAGACCCCTTAGTTCCTACTTCTATGCCATACACCTATAGCAGTGGTGCATAGTGGAGAGCAAAGAGGGCAGCTATTGCCTCCGAGCCTAGCGTAAACTGCAACCCAGTGCCAACTGCCATCTGCAGTTTAATCCCTCTGGAAACGAGCTCAAGCCACCTGCAAACTAGAGAGGCGTCCCCTCCCAGTTCTCTCCAGCTCCCTGATTCAGCCAGCGAGCCACATCCCATCGTAGAGAGATTCCGCCGAGGACTTCCAGTACTGCTGGGAATAAACAATCCTTGGTTCCGACCCAGCAGACCAGCAGTCGCCCGCAGGCTCCCAGTAATAATGCCAGTAGCAGCAACAGCCGCTGAGTCAGGAGCAACTCCAGACCACGCCCAATACAGGTAAACCAGCAGTACGAAAGACAGTTAAGCCTACATCAGACTTTGTGCCGTGCCGCCAAGCCACGCGCCCCAACTTATATACCGGCCAGGGTCCGATTAACAGCCAATAAAGTCAGCACAGTCATATTGCCTGGGTCTCTGACCAACACACTAAAATCTTGCCCAACCATGACGTCATCAGTCACCCAACTAGTCACGGGTAACTCACTGAAATTCCTGGTGTTAATGCACTGACACAAGCGCAACTTACTGAGTTGGCATAGTGTGTCAACTCAGTTGCACCATGGCGCAGTGACAATGCCCTGCAACGAGCATATCATGGCACTGGCACAGAGTGTACCAGCGCAGCAACAGCACATTGCGTCACTACATATTATTCTATGGTGCGCCACCGGGAATCGTGCTTCGCAAGTCGTTGCAGTTGAAGAAAGTTCTGTTACATGGCTGCATGTGCATTTTGTGTTGCTATATTTTGTATACCTAGTGTACACCCATGTAAGTTATTATTATATGTTAGGTAATAGCATTAAATCTAAATTTCATGCTTAATTTGAGTTTTAAAACTGTTTATAAATAAACACATGTTCGAGTTACATATTTTGAAGGATATGAGTTGGCGCACCATGCGCAGTGTACTGAGTTAACAAAATTGTGGAGCGCAACGCTGTGTTACCCATCTCTACACCCGCCATGCGCCAAGGGACTGAAAAAAAAAAAAAAAAAAAAAAAACTATCCTTATTAACCAGAAAAATATATTAAAAGGGTTAAACCATACATGTGTACATACACAAAGTGTAAAATTAATTATCTTTTTTAGTGGGAAACTTCTTAAGAGGGTTTCATTGTATTATTAGAACTTTCCTTTCATCATACTTTCTGCTGTAATCAGTAAGACATTCATGATTACTGTACCAGCAAACAAGGACACAATTTTCATCTAGGAAAGACAATACAAATTAAGGAGGGCATGTACGTAGTAAATTACAGTAAATACAACATGCAATAATCTTTTGTAGGTGGTTATATTTACCATACAACAGGAATGTAGTTAGAGCAGGTAGGTATTCCTCACCAGTGTAGCTGAACGCAGCGTAGATGATTGCCAGCCGGGAGGCAGCACTGAAGGTACCCCGCAGGCTGACGTAGAAGCCATCGCTGATAGGGACCACGAGCTCCTTGCTGCGGGGGCTGGATGCCTGCGACGCCGCATGGTGCAGCGTCTCCAGGACCGGCTGCTCTGAAGTCAGTCCCTGGATGACCGCCATCTCCGTACCACCACCTACCGACACCACTCCCGTCAATGCGCACTGTCAGGTCCCACCACAGTGTTGCAAACAGGTGGATAGTCTTCCGGTTACTGGTGGTTCCATTCACGGCCATCATAAAGAGGATGAAGTAATTGAAGAACTGTTATTTTATATTACTTGTGGGAAACGTTGAAGAATTTCCGCTTTCATCTGTCACATTATTTTACTGGTTGCTAAAAGTGTCTCAATCTTGCATATACTTCTTTTAAACAAGATTCATGTTTTAGGATACAATGATCTGACAGTTTAATTTGTATTTACTCCAGGACTGATTTTGATGTCAACAGCACCCTGGGCATGCCATAAGCAAGCACCCTATCCCCTACATACAGAGTTTAGATATACCAGCCTTCGTTATCACTGCAAGCAAGCACCCCATCCCCTAAGTACAGAGTTTAAAGCAAGCACCCCATCCCCTACGTACAGAGTTTAGATATACCAGCCTTCGTTATCACTGCAAGCAAGCACCCCATCCCCTACGTACAGAGTTTAGATATACCAGCCTTCATTATCACTACAATATATCTATTACACACACATACAAATCATGGCTGTATCTCACAGCTTTACTTTAACACAATATTTATTCAGGATTCTATATTTAACCTTTGACTTTTTTTTGTTATTTTTCCTTGCTCAGATGTTGCACCCCAGAGCATGTGTTATAAAATTGGTCCCGATTCATTGAATGTAATGATATATACTGATACAATGCTGCACCATTTCTTATGTGATGCCTTTCCAAGTTCGAAGTGAATGATGTTTACATACAGAGGGTGATATTTAAGTCAACATCAACGACACACACCTACAGAGGCTCCATTTCAAAGCTCCAAGAGCTAACACTTTAATTTACCACAGTGTGCCCAAGTACACTGTATCCACTATGTTTCCTTCAGGGATGTTGGAGCCCATATTCCTCTAGTAAGTTCAATGAAACCAAGATATAAAACAACAAATACCACACCTCTGAGTACATTTACCTCACTCTTGGGGGAACATAAGTCTCTTAATGAGAACAGCATTTTTTTAACTTTCCAAACACCAGACCACCCTGTGATCACGCCTATGGGTCCCACCTTGTGGAAGAACATACTGATGCTCCTGTATGCCAATCAGATGAAGTCCCTGACACAGCAGCAATTTTCCACTCCCTTAACTCCCGCCCCATGTCTAATCAAGTTAGACAATTATATTTTTATAATATGTGAAGTGTGCAGGGCTTCAAAGCACGGCCCTTGACAGAGTGTAGAGGAATGGAGTTCGAACAACAACTCAAAGTCCCCAACACTCAACCACCCGGTACAGGATTTAGAGCCACCGTGTACCTAGACTGTTGGCGTAACATCGAACCGCGAGGATCAGAGATAAGGGTTCAAACCTAGCATGCCAATACAACAAGGATGTACGCTCAATCCAATACTCATCTAAAGAATCATACATACAGGACCCGTGCTAGTACTAACAGGGGTTCGACCCACACTGGGGTGAGAGACTCAGAGAAGAGTTAGCTTGTGGCGTGTGGGGCATTGATGACTTGGAGACACTGACCCCACTGAATACCTTGATTAAGTGTACTCTCGTACACTGTGCGTGAGCGAGCAGTTTGGGTGGCCTTCAATCTCTTAACAGCAAGTTTCAAATGGAATATGTCCTGGGGCGATAATTACACTCGCTTTGGTATGGTGCCAGTGTAAATAGTAGGGCGAGTCGGTTTATGTACACGAACACAGTTTTCAACATTGGGCAGAGCGGTACAATGACGGGGGTTAGCTCAGAAGCCGCAGACCATGGAGCTCTCCTCTGTGCTCAGTGGAAGCTGCTGCAGCGGCCGGCTGAGGTACAGCGGCTGCATGGTACTCTGGCTGCTGAAAGTGGTGTGTGTGGGGTTCGAGGAGGGATAGCAGTATATTCAAAGGGAAGAACTGACGGCTCTATGCCTATCACCTCTAGACGACTATGCAATATGGTTAAATACTCTAAGGGAAGTTGACCCGCCAGCGTACAGGCAGGCAAATCAAACAATTCAATGCCTTCTAAAGATTCACGGACAATACTGCTTTATATGTTGATTTCAGTTTCTATTTGACGCAGTTCCTGTTTAAGACGCTACTTAACACCCTATTTAGAATACTTCGGTATAAGGCCGGTTATCCAAGTACTACTGCGTCAACACAATAATAATAATAAGCCACTCAGAAAAATAATAATGTACGAGGGGTGAAGCCAGGTATAAGGAACAGTCCTACAGTGTATGTTCTAATACACGACTAGTCCCAACGTGTCTAGTCGCCCAACTACATCTGGCCAATTCACTTGCCCGACGGGTTAGACAACAGTGCACGTGAGCAGCCGTAATACCAAGGTGTAGTTTGTTCCTAGAGGAGAGCTCCCCCACAGATTAACCTATGCAACACGCGGAGCAACACTCTGTGGTGTAACACCCTGGGTGAAGCCTAGGCCAAACTCGGAATACCACTCGGTGTTCCTTGTATTTGCCATCTGGCTATGCGCGACGCCGGCGTTACTTCACACACACCAATAAGAAAATACTATATTCACAAGCAAAATTTAAATAATAATTTACTATGGCTTTTGCAACACTGATAACACACAATGGGTTTTAGGTTACTAACACTAGCGAGTGGAAGTTGCAAATATTCCAAAGGTATGGTGGCTTTAATATGACCACTTGAACAATATAGTAAAGCAAGAATAATAGAACAAACTAAATGGTTTCTAACATAAGAAATTACTATACTATAAAAATTTATAATATATATAACTTTAACTAGTGGAAGTTAAAAAGTTTCAAGGCAATGCAAATCAGGTGAAGGCAACCTGTTAGATTTACTATTTTATGTGTTTAGTCTCTGGTGATTTAATTAAATTTAAAATGAAAATTTCATTAAAGAGCGAATTAACTAGCCGTGGAACCTATCTGAACTCATACAGGTTATGTCCAAAAGGGACCTCACAATCTATAATGGGGTTTCTCTACTCGAGTGGCAGAGAGGCCTGGCTAGGGCATTAAGCGGCAACGTCGCCGTGACCTTGAGGTTACCTGGACTGAACAGAGTTTAAGGAGAGGGTAGGTCAACGTAGGAAGTGCTAGAGGACAATGACGACTGGAGGCGCCGTTGTGGATGTCCTTCAGGGGAAGTTGGCATCTCGAGAGAGTCATCGTCGTTGAAAGCGGTGCGGGCGTAGGACAGCTGGTCCTAAGTTATGTTGCCCTCGGCCTCCATGGCCAATATGTATTGCCAGACTATGTTACTGCCACAGTATCAAACTCTGGCCTTCGCAGCCTTTTCAGGAGTGGACAAGTGACCCTGGCGAGCCATCCCAAGCAACTGCTCAGGCGTAGGCTGACTCAACTTTCATAAGTGATCTCTGTCGACCATTGATGCTACCAGAGGTGCGAGGGGCTTGGTCCCACCTCCTAGGGGTGATAATTTGCATGGACCAGAGGATGCCTTATCTTGCCTCTTCGCTCAGTGCCTGGGGTGCAGAAATTCCAAGCTAAGGGTGCTCGTGTAGGCAGTGACCCACTGTGATTGGGCTGCGTCTCCAGAAGCGCCAAATTCAAACTGGTGCACTTTTCTCCTGGCGTGCGCGCTGAAGTTAGTAACTTCGGTGTGGGCAAGCTGATGATGTAACGGTTTTCTGTGTATGCAGCAGAGCAGGACAAGCTAGGAGCATGGGGTTGAAGCATGTTGAGTCTCTGTCAACGTCATGGAGTTCCCCGTGTCCTACATCCAGTACTGGAAATAGAGTAGCCCATAAAATCAACCATCTCGGATGGGGTAAGTTGTGAATCTGTAGTGTGCTCTATCTATTGCCATTTTCATCATGCATCATATAGTAGGTAACATATCTTTGGGTATACTATAGTCCATTCCCCATTGGAAGCAACTTTCTCGGAGCTGTGCTAAATATCTACTTGCAGGCCCATTTTGTATCCTTCCGCCAAATGTAAACAAACATTGCCATATGACTGTCATGTAGCATCTGTCAAGATCAATGTTTACATCCCATTGTGTGTGTACATGTGTTTGTATACTTTCGCTACACCTTAAAATAAACATTGAAATGTGACTTCTACTTTTATACCTGTCACATGTGTTGTTTACTGTTTACAGCTTTTCAAAGAATTCTGTCTTAGGTCTATTTCAAAAACCATTTCGTACAAATATTCACAATTTAGGCCTATAACATTATTTAGGTCATTTTTATGACATTTTAAAAATGCCTGAATTAACGATTGTTCTTACGGTTACGTTACATTAACATATTTGTTTCCCACGACATAGCACATTACACGTTATGCACGTTAATATTTTGCAGCGACTGTGTTTAACACTGTTACAACTGCGGGGTAATGAACTACAGTATTTAACTTTTTGTTATTGATATGTGTTGTGTTAATTTTTTAAAAGGACGGCCTCAGTTCGAATAACAAAGGAATAGACAGTCCAACAAAAAAGCGACATTAAAATGAAGTACGCAACTCGTGTCGCTCATTTTTTGTTATAGAAACATAAAATATAGCGGTGAACATGCACACAAATAAGCCTACCGTAACTTTTATTCCACTCTCATATTTATATGTATTGCTACTTACTGTGTATTAGGTTTATTGAAATTTATTGGGGCTGGGCTTGGTTATTTTGTTGGGATTGGTGGTAAATCACGTTACACGACTGTGTTTCAAACACCCATGACAAAGGTACAACGTTGTGATAAATAAACATATGTGGAAGTAAATAAATAACTTTGTCATAAAAATAGTTCACATTTACAATATTTGAAATAATGCACACACACAAATCCAGCATAACTATCACCAAACAGCCACGCCACGCTATTTCACACGCAGCTGTTAACGAAACACACCGCCACAGAAACACAGATTTATCACAACATAGTAACTTGCTTAGGTAGGTTTAAAAAACATGTCTAAAAAGATTTTGTTTGGTAAAACAGCAACACGCCAGGTCATGGCTCACCACGTCTGCCAACTTCACAGTTTCAGCCCTGCCATCATATTTAAATCTCTTTCACTTGTAAATTACAAATCCAAAATCTATTATTGTGGTGAAATAAGTATGAAATATGCTACAATTTAAAACATTTACAACTTTAACGCATTCTAGTGTGTGTGTGTGTGCGTGTGCGTGTGCGTGCGTGCGCGCGTGCGTGTGTGTGTGTGCGCGGAGAGAGAGAGAGAGAGAGAGAGAGAGAGAGAGAGGAGGAGAGAGAGAGAGAGAGAGAGAGAGAGAGAGAGAGAGAGAGAGAGAGAGAGAGAGAGAGAGAGGAGAGAGAGAGAGAGAGAGAGAGAGAGAGAGAGAGAGAGAGAGAGGAGAGAGAGAGAGAGAGAGCTCAGCAGACAGTTGCTTCAAAATTGCTCTTGCTCGATAAAACAACACAGTACCATTACGGCCTACTCACAATATTTTCCGCTGTTATTTTAAACTGTGGAAATGAGATATGTTGCCATTGGGGCTACCTAAATATATTTAAATAGGCACAGTTTAATTTACAAATTGTATAATAAAAAACTAGGTTAAAATAATATTTTAACTGTGAACTATTTCTTACCGGCCATTGCCAACATGCTGCTCTCGCTGTTGTTAATTCATATTTAAAAATAAATAAATATTACAAGTTATAGAAGATATTAAGGTAAAGTTTCATTTATTCAATAATACAGTACTCTAAAGCTAACCACAGGTAATTGAAAAAACAGGTTGACATGTTTTGCCTAGAGTGTTTTTTTAAAGGTTGAGTTTCATAAATCGCTTCCAATCGGGAATGGTCTATAGACTCGTATCAGTCAGATATCATTCTTCCATGTGTAAATGAGCTGTTCAGAAAAAAGGTTCCTCTCTTTAAGTGCTAAATAACTTTCACCATTTGCAAATAACCTCAGCATTAATGTCAAAAAGCACATGATCAAATTGTGACATGTTATTTCTTTGTAATTTACATTCTCAGCAATTAGTTACTGACGAGAAAATAAACACAATGATAGCCCATAATGGCGACAACATTGACACATGATGCGTAGCTGGTAATGCACTATGTATATATCCACAACTTCCACTCAGACCGTAGTACGCCACGATAACCTTACTGGGGGATGAACTCTGACTGCTACACTTTTTGCTCAACGTTAATATATGGAACTACTTTTCCCTCCATCGTTACCAACTTTAGTGCACACATGTCACTCATTGTGTCCATTAAAATATATACAGGTAAGGGCAGTGACTTCTTTCTAAGGTTGTTTTCAAAAGTGCTCACTGTATTGTGAACAACCTTTAGTATGTTACAACATTTAGTTATGTTTGGATACAATTATTATATGAAATTAATTTGTATTGTGTCCACAGATGTAAATTAATCCATAAAAAAATTATAATATTGATATTGGCTTAATTAAATATTTCATTCTCTGTATAAAGAGTTTGGAAACATTCACTACCTGCTTTTCCTTTCAGGACCAATGTGCCATACATAGCACATAACAATTTTTTAATTTCTGCTATTGTATCCCGTTGTGCCACATGTGGCACATACCCAAATCTGCCACATCTGCAAAAAAAATTATCTGATGTATTAAGATTTTTATAAACGTGTAAAAAAACAAAATGCTATCACAAAATTTTTTCAGCATGAAAAATATTGTTGGGCATTAAGAGGATAAAAATCATAACATTGACAATTCTGTTAGAGACAAGAACAGTACGTGGAACAAAATGAACAAAATTAGAATTGATTGTTTTGGGCAACTCTGTACATCTGACAACACTACTTCCAAGGTGTCTTTTTTTTTAAAGATGTGTTTATGTCACGTAAATACAGCATATGAAATATGATTCTTAATATTGTTGCATATTAAAGTTATAACTAATTACATTTGTTATCTTTGAATTATTATTTGAATATTATAAATCAGCCACTTTCCATCAGTGAATGCCACTCACCCAACCTTACTTTGTGGAATATTTATGCAGCTGAGTAATTATAAAATTAAAAATAATTATCACTCATAGATGTCTGCCCATACTCCCATTTGAACAATGAGTCTTCTCCTACCTGAAATGTACAGCTTAGATATTTGTGCCAGTCTACTTGATTCATGTAACTGCCAAAACAAAACCTGTCCTGCTCTACCTGTACAATAATCAGAAAAATTTTTATTCTTCAGCCAGCACCCCAAGTACATAATTTAGTTGCATTAGCATTGCATGCAAACCATCACAGAATTAGTCTCTTGCCATAATGTAGGCATGTTAAAGAATAAAAATTGAGAAAAATTTAATTTCATATAATTGATCAAATTCTGTAACGGTTCTAACCCATATCAAAGAATGCGTCCACTTTCAGGTACAGATGTGTTTTCAACTGCAGAAAGTGCTGCGGCGGGCGAATGAGCCACACACAGTCGTAAGCTTTGGTGCCTACTTCCATCATATTCATCATGGTTATGGCACCTCCTGGGTTCTCCACATAACCACCACAGTCTGTGGAAAGAAAAGAAATACTGCGTTAAGAATCAACTTCACCTCCAGTGGCGTGTAGCGAGTTTTTTTTTACAGGATAAGCAATTTCTACTAACAATCACAACTTCCAGCTTTGCGTACCCTCCACATGTATAATTTTGTAATAATAATTAAACTGAATATTATTCTGAGAGATATTACAAATTATAGGAAAACTCCAGTTTTCCCTAACACTTTCATCCACATTCCAAGGGAAAATGTACGACTGGAGGACGCAGACATAACAACTGCTTACCCTGCCGAAGAGCGCAGTTGAGCATGTGGCATGTTGCTGCTTGCGAGTTTGATTCATAGCTAGACACTCCCGTTTGTAGAAATAAGTACTAGACAGCAGCACGATGCGTGTACAGTACGGGAGTTACGAAAACTCTTGTTTCTCGAATCGGAAACGAGAAACTCACAATTAAATGTGTTTAAAGTTACGGCGAAAACTATAAAGGGTCAAACATTTCCAATATGTATAGGATAAGCATTACTTAACCTGCGTCTATGGAATAAACACCTCTGTTCACCCTTGTGCATGAAATTGTTTGTTTTTTTATCATAATTTCACTTTCAATCATTGTTGCAATTTTCTGACTACAGAAAATTTTAATTTTGCAGGTTGTTTCATATTTTTGTACTTAATTTTACTGTGTGTTATTCGGTAGTTGTAAAAAGGCAAGAACGTACTGATATTATTAAGTTTATACTATGCTATCTGTGATACACTTTTACGTTGATACTTTGGATTTCATGTCGGTACTGCAGAGTAAGGCAGATAGCTAAACTTCTTTAGTAGAATTTTAAAAAAATTTTACTTCACAAAAACTCTAATCAGCAGGAATTGAACGAGTTTAATATAATGAGTGACACATATGTTAATACAAAAACTTTGGTCTGTATTCTAAAAATTTCTGATTACCACGTAAAAACACTGAAATATTCTTGATGTGACAGAATCTGGACTTGAACCAGTGACCTTAGCTGTGTGGAGCTGAACATACTAATTTTAATATAACATAATGATAGTCACATACAGTTATGAATTCCTGTTGTTCAATAACATGTACAAAAAGGTTAATGTGGATTAAGTGAAAAACAATGTGTTTAACTGCACTGAAATGGAAATGCTTGTGTCTGGCGCAAAGACATACTATGTACTTCTACTTTATAGTTCCAAGAGACATATATTGATTTTGCTATTTGAGTACTAGTATGCAATAAATAATTAAAATTTATCTATCAAGTCAATAAAGTGAATTGAAGTGAAGAGATTCGGGCGGTTCTTAATGCCAGGCTTCACCATGCATGGGTGTATAGGTTTTTTTTTTTAGATTGGACGCATCTACATTTGTAAACCATTAAAATTTAATTTTTTAAATTTCTAATGCACTTTTTAATTATTTATAAAATGGCACAATTTTATAAATAATGAAAATGCACATTTGAAACTAAAAAAAATTAAAATTTGGAAGGTTTACAAATATAGATGAATTCAATATGTAACAAAAAATCTTTAGTTGAAAATACTACCACAAAAAAGACTGGACATCTTTGTCCGAATCGAGCCTTTGATTCCGTATACACTCATGTATGGTGAAGCCTGGCCTTAACATCGAGGTCTTGAGAGCCAATGAGGATGATTGAGGTGAGAGTGGAGCAGTGGCAGAATGAAAGGGGCGGGGAAACGGGAGAACCCCGACAAAACCTGCCGACCAACGGCATCGTCTGGCACGATTCCCACATGCAAAAATCCGGATTGGCCCAGCCGGGGATTGAACCCGGTTTGCCTTGGTGGGAGGCAAACAGGCTAACTACTCAGCCACCATGGCCCATATTAAGTTAATGTTTTTTACAACAGTATATTTAACAAGTAAGATTTCAAACAATTTTTTTTGTAAGAAAAATGTTGAAAGCAAACCAAGTTTAAAATTACAAATGTAGAATTACCTGTTATTGGCTTTATGGTCTTTTCATCATATGTACCTAGGATATAGAACAAGAAAGAGAATATTAAATATCAAGAATGATGAAAAGAGCACAAGTCTACTGTAAACAGGAGAACTGCCATGAAACACCTACCAGTAAGGAAGGAATATGTAGCCTTGTAGCCTATTTCTGTGCCACCATTTGCATAAAACCTCACCAGGAGAGAGGGTCCACTAGACACGATGACAGGTGGTCGGAACACCATTCCACCACTCACATCCAGCCGCTGGCCGTCCCAGTCGAAAAACTAACCACACGTCAAGAAAAACAATTTTCCTTTTTGTACTAACAAATATGACACAGATTTAAGAGTTCAATATGAACGAACAAATCATTTCAAAACATTGTGTTTCAGGGAACGTTTCTTGCAGTTATGCCCAGAAAGCCTGTATACTGCTATGCAGTGTTTCCTTATTGGTTTTCCACAGATACAAAATATATCATTTATCACAAAACAGTGAGAATAAACAAACAGAAGAAAGTCTTGTCATTAAGTTTTAATAACACAGTGATATAGGCTATTCACGGTAAAATGAGCACTGCTTAAGCTCTACTTTTATGCATGTTGTGCATTCTTCTGCTTTATGTAAGCTTAACATTGCCATGGGCATCATCACTGTATTCATGCATCTGTCAAACGAAAAAGTGAAATGATTTAAGAAGTAAATATTTAATAAATCTGCTAATTTTTACACTTAGATGCATAAAAAAATCGGAACGAGAAAGAGATAATTTAAGTTATCAGAAATGGTTACCCAACACTTTTTATACAACGTTAAGATACGGAACTACTTACCATCAATTGTTACCAACCTTACTGGGTGCATATCACTCAGGGCGCCCGTTAAAATATATGCAAGTAGGGGCAGTGACTTTTTTCAAAGGTTGATTTCAAAAGTGCTCACTTCATCATGAACAGCCTTTACTTAGTGATTCAAGATCGGTCTGATAGATAGAAATGAGTAACAGGAGTGGAGTAGAGAGATTTGGGCAGCTCTCAACACGAAGCCCTTGAGAGCCAATGAAGGTAAAGAGATGAGACTGGTGCAGCACCGGAATGCAACTGCAGGGGGGGACAGAAGATCCAGAGAAAACCTGCCGAAAAGCGGCATCGTCCTGCACGATTCCCACATCTGGAAATCTGGGAGCCACTCCACTGGGAACCGGACCCGGTTTGTCTTGGTGGGAGCCGAGTAGTCTAACCACCACACCACCATGGCCCTGAAAGGAGTATCTGATTCACGGATAATGAAACAGTTGTTGTCATTTTGTGTCTAGTGTCTTATAGGGCTTCCCTAGTAAAATTTTTTTAAAAATGTCTCAAGGTCATGTTCAGCTGTTAGGACCTCAATGTTAAGAGCTACCCAAATCTCTCCACTCCACTCTACGTCACATCTGGTTCTAAGGAAACACTGCGATAGTGATGGTAAACAGCATGAACAAGCTTTGCATGAACAAGCTTTGCATGTGTTCTGTTTCTTCAGAACTATAAGTGCTAACTATATGGTTTTAGTACAGCAATCTTTTCAGAAAAGACACAGCATTGTCGCTACTGTTTAAAACACTGTTTACGGAAGAATGCATATCGTAAACAGATGCTGCGGCTACTTACAGCAATTTTTGCTGACTTTGGCACTTTTCAACAATCACATTTATGCTTCGATAGCCAAATTTATGAATTGGCAACACAATATTCAACTTCATTTCTGTTCTGGAAAAAGATTTACACTGAAATATTTCATAGTTTTTTTTTTTAATTACAATTAAACCTGATTTAAAACTTTCGTCCAAACTTCAATCACAAGTAAGACTCCGATAGCAAAATTAAGTTTCAAAATTCTCACTTTTTGGTTGTCTAATTGTGGTAGTTATTTCCAATTCTAGTTTAAATGTATCGACCGAAAAATATATTATGCCATTTTATACGTATTAATATTTACATCCGTAGTAAACATTGACACACTTATTTCTTTAAAATTTTTTTTGTACTATTTCAGTTCAGTTACAAATAATACATGTGAAATAAAATTTACTATGTATGAAATTTATAACAAGAGTGCCCCCAAAATTATAGTATCCTCCTCAAAGGTGCTGCAAGCATAAAAATATTGGGGAACTCTTCGTGTGGTGGGGCCACGGTGATGTAGTGGTCAGACTACTAACCTCCCACCTAGGCGAACTGGGTTCGTTTTCTGGCGGGGTCGCTCTTGGATTTTCACACACATGGGAATCGTGCAGGACAATGGTCGGCGGGTTTCCTCGAGGATCTCCAGTTTTTTCTCCCGCCATTGTATTTTGGTGCAGCTCCATACTCACCTCACTTCACCCGCTTGGCTTTCACGACCTTGATGTTAAGAGCCGTCTAGATCTCTCAACTTTACTCCTGGTATAGTAAGATCAAGGACAGACATACTTGGGAAAATTAACAAACTACCTAAACTAACCGAATAAAGTTAAAATTAGAGCAAGAAAAAGTTAATTGATTAAAGTTAAAAGTTAAAATCCACGCACATTAACTGATTAAAGTATAAGTTAAAAAATAAAAAAAAACACTTGAGTAAAATTAAAAGTTAAAGAGCAAACATTTTACAGTTAACATAAAGTCGCAAAAAGTTTTTCACCTATGTTTATTTGTAACATTAAAAAAATCACAATTTGCAGTCCTAGAAAAAAGTTACTGCAACTTGGTTTCTGGATGCCGAATCAGATAGGCCTCCTTGTCAAAATGATGAATTAACAATCTTCTACAAAACCATTAAAAATAAAACTTCTAAAATAAAGTCTTATAGGACAACTTAGCTCAAAACCAGGCCAGTGCAGTGCCTACAAAAACAACCGTAATGCGCAGCATGTCACAAGAGGACAAGTAACTGTACAACTGTGATTTTTGCGTAGTGAGAGATTGTATCGCTAAATCGCGACAATGGCATCTCGCCTACCTCATAATTGCGTTGTGTGTTACTAACAATGATCTTCAATTCAGTATATAACTCCAGTGTATCAATCTGTATATTGTGGTGTGCAACTCAATGGCCGTCAAATAAGTTCCGTATTTTGAAGAAGTTTGTCAAGATACTAATGGCATTTACATATATTTTGCTATCTTCGGCCAGGCAATTGCAAAGTTAACTAACGTTAGTTTAAGTTGTTAACACAATATTTTAACAATTAAAAGTTAAAAGTTAATAAGTTTTAAAATTAACTAATAAGTTAAAACTTACACACTTCTATTGACTATTAATTTTACATGTTAATTATTTTAATTGTTAATACCAAGTATGAGGACAGACAAAGCTATCATAAACTGTGTTGTGTCACAGGTTTCGTATGAAGGACCACTGCTGAGACCCACTAGTGCAGCTAGCTGTTTTAGCAACTAGGGCATAGACAGAAGTAAAGAGGTTTGGGCGGCTTTTAACAACAAGGTCTTGATCGTCTGGCACAATTCTTAAATGCCAAACTCCAGGAGCGACCCTGCCGGCAATCAAACCCAGTTCGCTTTGGTGGGGGACGAGTGCCCTACCTGTTGTGCCAACCACGGTCCCACCACAAAGCACAGACATTGTTGCTCTCCCCCATACTTTTTCCTCTTTCCTCCCTGTTTTCTAGCATTCTTCTCTGGAGTTGAGAATTTACGTGACAAAATAAAAGACAATATAATACACGATGTACCAGAAACTCATAAATGCAAGTGTGTTCACCTTTGTGTCAGAGTATATCCAGCTAACAATTTACTGATACTGTAATTTACTACACCATCACAACAATTACGTAGTAAAACTGAAATTGTGGTAGTAAAGATACCATTTTCTATGTAGTGCAGTTTCTCCAAGGGCTAAGAGACATAACTTCACTTAATCACAGCTAATATAGTCCATAGTTAATTATCGTATATATAACAATTTGTCCCGCTCTATCCACACAAGACACTACGGCCCCTTCTAAACAACAATGGTGCAGGGAGTCAGTCATAGTTTTCAGTTGTTTTCACAGCACTATACTATCCCACCCCGTTAGGCTTAGAAGCAGGTTGCCTATACCTGTCATGTGTAGGTCAGCTTCCTGTAAAGCTCTCAATAAATGTAGGAGGTAGTGCGTCACCACGTGTTTATTTACAGTAGTAGCTTGGAATAAACACAGAGGTTAAACCAATCCCTGAATACCATGCTCCTGTAGACTTTGCACTTATCCCAGTTGGCATCACCTTTGAGAGAAACGTAGGTGATCCCGGGAACAATATTCCAATACTCAGTTGAGCCAAGACACGTTCTGCGAAACCCACAAACACTAGCTACAGCCAACCTTTCTAGATACTATGGTAGGTAGAACGGCAAAGCCCAATCACAGATACACTGCTTGCAGACCAGCAGGTCAGTCCGATGCTCGTATTTTCCACTGCACCTTTGTGCCGAAGGGGACATTCCTTGGATTGGGAAGATGTGCCTGAAGCCAACAGAGGGACTGCAGACAGCGAGTCCTGACTTTCAATACTTACCACACCTTTGCGCCGAGTGCTGAAATAGGGTGTCTGCCCCATCTGCAGTCGCTCACGTGGTGCAACACTGTAGAGAGACGAGCCCTGCCTTTCACCTCATGGACGTAAGAATGTGTTGTGAACTCCAAATGCCTTTATAGATGCCATGGACTAAAGGAGAAAGTAAAGCAGGTGCTAATTACCTCTAGGCATTTACAAGAGCTGACTTCTGCCCTCGTTGCCACCATTGCACAGCTGAAACCTAAAGAACAAGCTCCCGCTCTGCGACAACCACTTGTCCCCGTCACACCAGAGATACAGAGGGATCTGTTCCAGGCTTCAACCCTCTTGAGTTAGGAGGTACATCCGTGGCTGGCAGAGTACCTCAGTAAGACTGATCAGCAGTTGACAGCCTCCGTTGTGTACCTTACGCATGTTGCTCTGTCCCCGCTGACCAGAACAAATACTCAGCGCCAACACATCCAAGTACCTGCAACACCTACACGCACAGTAATTCTACCACTAGCTCATCCAAGTACCAGTAACATCAGTCGCCCTGGTGTACCCCCCCAAGGCACAGAACCTGAAGTGAAAGATTGCATTGGCAGAACCTGGTTTTATGCCCTGCTGAAAAGGTACTAGACAGTTCTCTACACTGGGAAGGCCCAAGTACAAATTGGGACTGAATTAATACAGAAAAACCACGAGAACACGGTGTGCCTGATTTAGCACCCAAACAAGACCCGCCTTCACCTGACGTAGTGTTCACCTAGTCGACAGGGCTTCACCTGTCAAACTTCAGTTGTTAATTTTAAAATGTACCTGTACACCAATAATTTTCATAATGACTATAGCTGTATGCAGCAAGCTTGAGGTTGTAGCTGCAATAAAGCACTCATCTGCTCTCTGCATTGCACTGTAATGATGCTGTGGGGAGGAGCCGGCCTAAAGAACGACAACTCCACCTAAATTTATTGACGCGTGCCGCTCCTACTAATAATAAACTACGATTACAACTCATCACCCTTTACGTGAAGAATACCCTTATTTCAACTTACGTAAGAGTTGTCTACATCAACCACCCACGAGAGAGATGTGCACACAACACTTTGCACATGAGTTCTCGGTCGCCTAGAATCTGCCGGGCAACTGAGTATGTGGCCACAAGGTTACGCAACAAGCGGGCATTCCACCCCCTCCCCCTCCCCCCGTGCTGAGAGCCAACAAGCCGCCCGCCACCAGGCAAGGCCAAGCGCTACCGAAGATGAACGAAGCAGTATTGCTGACTGACCAGAGATTTTCAACTCCCACGCCAGGGCAGAAGGACGTCACGCCTTCCCCACACTCCACTGCGGCAGCCGAGACTTGAGCACTATATAAGTCCGTGTCCAGCGGGGCTCCAGCAGTCATTCTTGTTTCTTCTCTCGTGACATCCCAAGTACTATTCAGTGCTTGGACCTACAGAGATCTTCCAAGTCTTAAGCACGCCCCCAGTGGCTGCTTCCAACTACGATGACCAGTCATTGAATGAACAGTGAACACACTAATACTTATTAAATTCACTTTGTCTATTCTAGACACCCGTTTACTTAGTACAGTTTAATAGTAATTCAGTTTGTATTTGTCTAGAACTATATTCTTTCTCTTGTAACCTTGAACCAGGTCGCCTACACCTGGATAACGCAGTTCAGCACTCCACTGTTCGGTAGGAGGTAGCACAGGTCACATGTTTATTGTATTCTCAATAAACATATATTTTTCTCTATCCTTAAGCTTTTTCTTCTTTAGAGTACTTTTCTGTTTTACTGGCTCGATACAAGATACGACATGCATTGCGGACAGGAACCGGGAGATTGTTACTTAACCGAATTAGTCTGACTACGGACCCCCTTCAGGAGTCCGTGAGTCTAGCACACATTAGACAGCCACCTGTTTCTTTCCAGTAACCCGAGCACTAATTCAGTGCTGGAGGGGAGAAACAATGGAGCTCCTATCAATAGTAACACCTTCATCCAAGGAGGGGCTGCAAGCCCAGATTATTTCCTCGCTTTGAGCACTAAGTTAGTGCTGAAGTGACCATAGCCTAAGACTTGCCGCTCAACCTTGCCTGAACGCACAACCAGTAGAGGCTTGGCAGTCCACATGGCTCTCCGCCTCTGATCAGCCCGCAAAGCGTGGGGGATCAGTGGAGATATTTACCAAGCTCGTGCCAGCAAGCTGCTATTGGGTGAACACTGTAGATATTGTTCTTGTCAAGGTGCACTATGTAAATTGTTAAGCTGCATTACTCTATGCCTTACAAGGTGAGGTGTGGCCTCAAGTGTAGGGAACAATACCAAGCTTGCCAGACAGTGGTCTGCACTACCACCTCCTATGCAGAAAAAGCAGGCGGAACGGGCCCACGCTGCCACACTCAGACGCCAAGCAGTCGCAGCTGCTCCGGTCATAATTGTATACTTTTCACCATCCTTCCATACCAGCCAGGAGTACCACCCGGTGCTGAGAGGGTTAGTTTATCATTACCGAGGCTAGGTACGGCTGGTACAATCCACACTTCTGGAGCAGAGAGTTGTCCGCCTGAAATCGCCACTTCAGAGTGGGGCGAGCCAGCCGCCACTTCAGAGTAGGGCGAGCCAGCCGCCACTGAGCGAAACCAACACAACATCACCGCACTTCCCAGAACGATGGTGTATGTCAGTAACCAACACCCCTCGCCAAACATTGTTAAGCCTAATTAAAACCACAATATTAGTCTAACGTTAAAATCCTAGAGAAACGTGCCATTCAGACTTAGCCGGGCACGCATCATTACAAAAGCAATTCAGTTTCCAAGTGCACTTTTCTTTTTTCACATATGCAGTGATATCTCACGACAATAAAAGGGGGGCTTACCATTTTATACTTAATATGGAATTTACTTTATACAGAAGAAGCAAAAAGTACAGTACTTTAAAGTGACATATATACCTTATAAAGAACATCTGTCAGATATCTGAGATATGTGCTATGATGGACACAGAAGGATGTAGAGGATGTACTACTCAACCAAGACAAGTGCCAATATAGAAAATACGTGAACTACGCAAGGTCAAGCTATTTTCCCCCTTCCCTCTTCTCTTACTTACCTCTTCCTCTTCCAGGATAAGATAAAACTCTTAGCTGCGGATGTCCGGTGTCATCGCAACCGTAAGTTGTGGCACAGTGGTGACTAATTCACGTTGCCATGTTGATGCTTCATTGTGTAGTAGTTGCTTAAATTCACGTCTACAAATGTACATATGCACATGCCGACAGCTAACAGTATTGAATATCCCATATCTGCTGTTGTCCTCCTTTCAAGAGCTACATTAGTGCTTGATTGTCACCCTTCCCCAGCTGCACACTTGGCCAAGTAGTAGTGATAGAGATGAGTAATACACATGATCACACAAACATAGCAGCAGGACTACATACGGATATGTGCTACACCATTCAATCATCTTCAATTGTGCATTATACCCCCTTCCACTGTAATAAATGCTGCAACACTGTCTTTATTTATGAAAAATTTGGATATACTTTTACCCAAATTTCCAATTATGTTCACAAATGACACTTAGAAAATAAAGGAGCTACTTCTAGCAACTAAATAATTACGTGATAGCTGAAATATTGCTTCTGTGTCAGAATGTTACCTCAATAATGGATTTTGTGGAAAGGTGAAAGTCTTCGAACAACAAGCGAATCCTGCAGCCAGTGGACTTGTCCGGATGACAGCTGATAACGTACTCTATGCCCAGATCTCGAGGATATGGAGACGGGAAGAAGGGAGACTTGAGGATACCCCCACCAGTTGAGTTACCAGCAACCAGGTTCAAGTCTGTCGAGTCTGTCAGGAACTGGCGGTTTCCTGCCACAAATCCAGCATACTAAACCACTAACAAATTACACTTCAATTGTCAACATCATTTTGAGATGCCGGGTATATTTACCACTTCATCTGTAGTGTGGATATAAGATGGAATACTGTTGACGTGTCCTTCGCACACATCTCCAAAAACAGTTGATCAAACACACATGTGCATGTATATGTATGCACACATAGACAAGCGTGCACGCAAAGGATGAACCGAAAGTTTCATCACCATCAATGGATTATAGAAATATTTGTAATTAGTGGGTTGTTTGTTATAGGTGGTGCTCGTCAGCGTCCTATTAGCGGTAAGAGCCAGACTGACATAAATACTGTAGTAAACAAAACAACAAAGGGAGTGGTGCAGAATGTAGCTGCTATGTCAACTTATATCATGTTAACTGGAGTTTCTTGTTACACAGTTAGTGACATATTTCTTAACTATGACCAATTAGTCAACATACACCCTGGAAAAAAAATAAGGAGCATGTGGGCTCATCAAGAAACACACACGTCAAAATTAATGAGACACACAAAAAATTGTTTTGCTGTAAGGTTTCAGAAACCCACCCTTACTAAACCAACAGTTTTACGATGGGGAAAAAATTTTAAAAACAAATTCCACCAAAAAGAGAGCAGCTTGTAAGCAATTGCAAGAAATGGGAGTTCCGTAACACAGCATTAAGACACATGATGAATAATTTGGGTTTAAAGCCATTTAAAACTTCTTTTGTAGATTAATTTAGTGATAATAACATGAGATGACATGAAGCTTGTGGATGATTTTTCAATGTCTTTCAAACATTTATTGCGTGCTGTAATGTGAATTCTTCTGACATATCAAAGACGTGTGACAACTATTACAAGACAGTTGACAAACTCAAAACCACTCTCCAGGATGCATTTTCATTGATGACTAGTAATGTTAAGGAGAATTTCACAGACCGCAAATGGAGGCAAATAATCCTCTGCCATGAAAATTATGGTGTGCGTGCACGCACACACACACGCGCACGCACGCTGTAACAGTGGCGTGAAGTGAATTTTTTTACAGGGTATGCAATATAATAGCACCACATATTTGAGTGTTTTAGATAACATTTAGTTAAATGCCATTAAAATATGATACATTACACACTTTACAATACAATAAATGGTTTATAAAAGCCGGCCTGTGGTTCCATTTTCAATTTCTACTAACAAACGCAACTTCCAAATTTGCTTACCCTCCACATGTATTTACCATTTTATAATACCTAATATTAGTTATAAAAATGGAAACAAAATGAATGTAATAATAATTAAACTTAACATTATTTAGAGAGCACATTACAAATAAGAAAACTCCCGTTTTCCTGAACACTTTCATCCACTTGCCAAGGAAAAATGTAGGACTGGAGAATGCAAACAGAACACCTGTGTACCATGCCTGTGTTGATGATGGCGAGTTTGATTCATCGCTTGTCGTTCCCATTTGTGGGAATGAATACTAGATAGCAGCACTATGCGTTTACACGAAAACTCTGTTTCTTGAATCGAAAACGAGAAACTCAGAATTAAATGTGTTTAAAGTTAAGGCGAAAACTATAAAGGGTCGAACATTTCCAATATGTATAGGGTAAGCATTGATTACCTTGCGTCTATGGAACAAACGCCACTGCACAAGAATAAGGTTGTTGTTAATAGCTGACAAAATACAGTCTCTGTTATCATAATATTATTATTTATTAATATCACACAAATGGCAGCTAAGAGGGTAATAGAACTTATGGCTCCTACTGTATGGTGATGCAGTGATGTTGTGGTTAGACTACTAGCCTTGGCTCCCACTGTATGGTGATGCAGTGATGTCGTGGTTAGACTACTAGCCTTGGCTCCCACTGTATGGTGATGCAGTGATGTCGTGGTTAGACTACTAGCCTTGGCTCCCACTGTATGGTGATGCAGTGATGTCGTGGTTAGACTACTAGCCTTGGCTCCCACTGTATGGTGATGCAGTGATGTCGTGGTTAGACTACTAGCATTGGCTCCCACTGTATGGTGATGCAGTGATGTCGTGGTTAGACTACTAGCCTTGGCTCCCACTGTATGGTGATGCAGTGATGTCGTGGTTAGACTACTAGCCTTGGCTCCCACTGTATGGTGATGCAGTGATGTCGTGGTTAGACTACTAGCCTTGGCTCCCACTGTATGGTGATGCAGTGATGTCGTGGTTAGACTACTAGCCTTGGCTCCCACTGTATGGTGATGCAGTGATGTCGTGGTTAGACTACTAGCCTTGGCTCCCACTGTATGGTGATGCAGTGATGTCGTGGTTAGACTACTAGCCTTGGCTCCCACTGTATGGTGATGCAGTGATGTCGTGGTTAGACTACTAGCCTTGGCTCCCACTGTATGGTGATGCAGTGATGTCGTGGTTAGACTACTAGCCTTGGCTCCCACTGTATGGTGATGCAGTGATGTCGTGGTTAGACTACTAGCCTTGGCTCCCACTGTATGGTGATGCAGTGATGTCGTGGTTAGACTACTAGCCTTGGCTCCCACTGTATGGTGATGCAGTGATGTCGTGGTTAGACTACTAGCCATGGCTCCCACTGTATGGTGATGCAGTGATGTCGTGGTTAGACTACTAGCCTTGGCTCCCACTGTATGGTGATGCAGTGATGTCGTGGTTAGACTACTAGCCTTGGCTCCCACTGTATGGTGATGCAGTGATGTCGTGGTTAGACTACTAGCCTTGGCTCCCACTGTATGGTGATGCAGTGATGTCGTGGTTAGACCACTAGCCTTGGCTCCCACTGTATTTTGAATCAGTGATGTCGTGGTTAGACTACTAGCCTTGGCTCCCACTGTATGGTGATGCAGTGATGTCGTGGTTAGACTACTAGCCTTGGCTCCCACTGTATGGTGATGCAGTGATGTCGTGGTTAGACTACTAGCCTTGGCTCCCACTCTATGGTGATGCAGTGATGTCGTGGTTAGACTACTAGCCTTGGCTCCCACTGTATGGTGATGCAGTGAAGTCGTGGTTAGACTACTACCCTTGGCTCCCACTGTATGGTGATGCAGTGAAGTCGTGGTTAAACTACTAGCCTTGGCTCCCACTGTATGGTGATGCAGTGATGTCGTGGTTAGACTACTAGCCTTGGCTCCCACTGTATGGTGATGCAGTGATGTTGTGGTTAGACTACTAGCCTTGGCTCCCACTGTATGGTGATGCAGTGATGTCGTGGTTAGACTACTAGCCTTGGCTCCCACTGTATGGTGATGCAGTGATGTCGTGGTTAGACTACTAGCCTTGGCTCCCACTGTATAGTGATGCAGTGATGTCGTGGTTAGACTACTAGCCTTGGCTCCCACTGTATGGTGATGCAGTGATGTCGTGGTTAGACTACTAGCCTTGGCTCCCACTGTATGGTGATGCAGTGATGTCGTGGTTAGACTACTAGCCTTGGCTCCCACTGTATGGTGATGCAGTGATGTCGTGGTTAGACTACTAGCCTTGGCTCCCACTGTATGGTGATGCAGTGATGTCGTGGTTAGACTACTAGCCTTGGCTCCTACTGTATTGTGATGCAGTGCTGTCGTGGTTAGACTACTAGCCTTGGCTCCTACTGTATGGTGATGCAGTGATGTCGTGGTTAGACTACTGGCCTTGGCTCCCACTGTATGGTGATGCAGTTATGTCGTGGTTAGACTACTAGCCTTGGCTCCCACTGTATGGTGATGCAGTGATGTCGTGGTTAGACTACTAGCCTGGCCTTCTACCAAGGTGAAGTGGATTCAATTCTCAGCAGGGTTGCTCCCAGATTTTCAAACATGGGAATCATGCTGGACGATACCGCTGGTCGGCTGGGTTTCTCGGGGGCTCATATTTTTACAGCCCTTGCATCCCAACACTGCTCCATGTTCACCTCATTTTACCATCATCAGCTCTCAAGACCTCGTGTTGAGAGCCGCCCAAATTTTTACATTACACCTCACTCATAATGTACATGCAGTATGTATGCAATCACATGAGATTATGATAAAACATTTTGTTAGACAATTTAATTTTGAGGGGAAAAAATGCAATCATGAAAAGGTATATATTTATACGAAAATATCTGACAGCCAGTAAAAATTAAAATGACTCTTTTTTTGCAAATGTATGATTGTTTAAATCAAATGGCCAAGAATGGATGGTGAAATGACAAGAACAATTATTTCTGATTTTTAATCAAGAGTGGCTAACAATAAAAAATTCCTCATTTTTACGAAGATATGGATAGCAGTGGCAGTGATGATGATAATAATGAAACCTGTGTGAAGCTCATTTGTCTTGAAGAACCACATTCCTAATCGTAACATTCTCAATTTTTTGGGTTTCAGCCAAGCCTATATTCTGCATTGACGCCAAAGAGAATCCAGATGTTTCAGTGCACGCTGCAGTTACATCTTATAGATGGCAGTAGCGTTTGTTTACCTATGGTTCCGCGAGACTATTGCTACCCTGAAAATGACTACATCTGCCAAGATGTTGGAATTCACTTTGACTTCAAGGTTGCTGAATCTCAAAAGTGAAGACGATTCAGAAAAAAGCTGTAAAAGCCTACAAATTCATTTACTCTAATTGAGAGATTTATTCTCCTGTTTTGAACGACGAGGCACTATTGGTACACACAAACAGAAATATGGCTCATGAAAAACTTTGTGACTATATTAGTGGAAAATAAAGGCATTGATAATGTTGGAGATGTTCTTAGTTTATTCTAAATATCGGTACACACTGCCAGTCCATGACTGGCAAATTATCCTGTTTTTTTTTTCTAGCTGCACTGTAGACTGTCCTTGTTAACTCAAGGTATTGCATCAGCCACTTGCATCTGACACCTTGACATTTCCAATGGGAGATGTCCTGGTTCACTACAGGTATTGCACATTGATATTTAGCAGCAACCAGTTGTTGCATCACAGTGATATCTGACTTGTTATGGTATGCATGGTATACGTATGACCTTATCATACCAGCACATGAACGTTGTGTCGATTGGCTTAAAGAGCCTTCTTTCATCGAGAGCACACATTTGTAGTAGGCATCGTGAATCAACTTATGATATTGTTTATCCCTTACTAAAAAATTTGTATTACTACACCGTTGGAGGTGGACGCAAATACTGAACTGGGAATATGTAACAAATGAAGTAAAATGAGAGGGAAAAGTGACAGCTGCACATATGTACAGGCGCAGATATTCTCCTAGTATTACCACTGGTCATTAAAATTGCAACACCAAGGATGCACTTGAAGGACCCCGCATTGGAGGAATGCATAGAGCAGGCTAGGACAATGACTAATTCGTTGTTCAGCCACGTGGTGCAGCACGAGTGCCAATGGCGACACTGATAAGTGGTATATACGTGGAGGTCGGGGAGTCGCTGATGGGAGGTAGTGACTTTGCGTTTTTCTACCGTTTGTGTGCACAGACAGAGAGCGCATGTCACATTGCAAAGTTTCTCCCTTTGACTCTGAGTGAATTGTAGCCTTTTAGGATGTGGATTATCCTACCGAGAAACTGGTTCTCACGCTGGAAGAAATGCAACCACAGTGAAGCGGATATGAGATCAGTGGGTTGAGAAGGGACGGACTCAGCAATGTGCAGGGAACCAATGACACTATAGCACCAATGAGCATAAGAACAGATTTCTAGCACATATGGTGTTTACGGATCATACAGCCAAATAACAAACTCTCGCTCAGTAGTTCAGGCATGTGCACATCAGTACGCACGGTGCATTGCTGCTTGCAGCATCAGGGTGTTAGGTCCAGGTACCCGTTAGTGCAGCTGCCACAGACTGCTACCACAGATACTTGTGACAGCAATGGTGCATGGAACATCTGGCCTGCAGGGAAAAATAGCATGCCATCATCTTCTCCGACGAATCCCGTTTCTACTTGCAACACCATGATGGTCACATCCATGTATGGTGGCACCATGGCGCATGCCTAGCCAAGTCCTGCAGCTGCTACAGGAGGCCATTAGTAAGTTTGATGCCAGGAACACGTGGACAGTAGACCGCTCCATCTTCATGAGACGTGGATCGGCCAAAAAGAAGATATTCACAAGTAAGATTGTCCCATATCATGGTCAAAAGTGTTGGATAATTTATATCTTTATAAACAATCAACATTATTAATATCTTTCCTTTTCGTATGGTCACAAATTTTTTCTATTTTTTTTTCTTGAACCTTAAATGGGACATGTTTTTACCAGGTTGCTCCTTGTTACTTAAAGGTCTAAAGAAATATCTTGGATCAAAAGTAAAATAGTATAGAAACTAATTTAATCTTATAGTTAGCCAATTTAAATCAATAGACTCTGCTCTAAATACGAAGTCACCAAGCCAATTTAATACTAATAATTAACTCTCCCTATTAATTTCATATAACTGTAAATAACTGGTAGTTATATTTAGTTATACCCGAGTAGAAAAGAATAGTTCTCTACTGTGTGTATTGTCACCAATTGTCTTGGAAAAAGTAAGCTATGGGCCATTCATGGTAAAGTGAGCACTTTTTAAGGCCCTTCCCAATCTTTCTTTCAAGCTATTTATTTATGTTTAAGCCACTTAATATCAGCATTATCATGCAGCTAATACATACGGTGTATACTAACACCACTTTCAAAAGTTAATGCCTGAGACTGTAAAAAAAACATATTTTTTAGTGGTTAATGCCTGTTGGGAGGGCCTTTAAAAATGCTCACTTTATCGTGAATAGCCTATACTAATTTAGTTGTTAAGAATATTATACAAATAAGAGCACTATAAATACATAAGTATTCTAGCATATAATAATTTTATTTGAAATTGCATTAATTTTTTGTACTGTTGATAGTTTAGTGTTTATATATCTAGAAAAGCAGTGTAGTGTCTTACAAGTGGACTTGTTTTGTGCATCCCTGGAGTCTTCACGGGAGTTATAGACCTCCATTGTCAGTTTTATTTCTATGGCTCCTAAAGACCAAGGTCTTGAACAAAAATGGATATAAACACATTGTTGTAGAAAAATATTGTAGAGTTTAATGTTTTAATAGCATGTTTAAAATGTTTTAATAGCATGTTTTACTCTAAAATTCATGTTTAGCATATGTAGTACTGTAATTACAAAAGCATTAATTTCTTACACCATTCTTTTAAGATTGCAGCCAAAAACTAATTTAAAGACGACAAAAATTTTTTTGAGCTCTCTCTATTTTTTTTCCTATACCATTGCTAACTGGAGAAAAATGTGAACTGAATAAGAACAGGAATGGGCTTAGCTTCATTTGCAAAAATGTATGGTTGGAATTACAATTATTTTTCTCTTTTTGTTTTCTCCAGTTTCATACTATTTTCTCACAGATGTATAAATTTAAGCTTGTTGGGTAACATATATTTTAAGGAGCCAAATCTCTCACTACCCTAAACTGTTTACTCCAAACTGTACTTTTTAAGAAAAATGCAATTTTGTGTTATCTTTGGAGTCTAGTAACACTAATTGTTCCATAAAAGTTTTGGATCTTAGGAGCATATTAAATTTATGCTAGTGCTCGTTAGAAAAGGTACAGGTGAAGTTTTTATGCTTAAGACATTTATTACTCGGGCAATTATAGTATTTAAAGTTTAATGGAATACGTAAGTATGAAAAAGGCCTAAGAAACTGTAAAAATTAGTGCCTTTAAAAAATAACTGATATGTAAGGTACAAAATTAAAAAATGTATGTACAGTGATTTTAACAACTAGAAGTCTTACATTTTGCAGAAATATAATACATCAGTTTGAAAATCATGGAGGTAAGTTTATTTACAAGTTCAGCTATCAGTAGGTACTTGCATGCAAAATGACTTCATCACGTTTTCCTGGACCTTGCATATACAAGTGCTATAATATTTTAAAATTTGTTTTTCTTTTATCATTTTAGTGTTTTTAATGGTATTTTGGCATTTTTTATAATTGACTTGAGGGGAGCAAAGAAGGTGATGAGTTTCCCAGGTGTGCACCTGGAAAGGTGGGAAGGGGATGGTATCTTGCATCATAATGTCTGGAGGTGGTGGACACCTCTGCAAAATGGTTCATACACTCTGTATTAAGAGCTAAACAGTGGCTGTGCTGGGCAAACACTCACGTTCCACAGTGTACTCAAGTGTGAAGGCATGTTGGTGCGACTCGCTGTACAGCAGCATGACAGAAAGTGTCCGCGTCAGCGTCCGGTAGGTCGGCAAGCCCTTGTCAGGAGGGGCATGCGCACCGCAGAACTGCACTTTGGAGGCAGCCTCATACGGGGGCTCCGACAGTCGCACCACACCGCAGTGGCAAGCGCTGTCGGGTGGCGTGCTGCTGCCCGCGCACTGGCGTGGCAGGTCCAGGTCCAGGAAGGTGACGGTGATGACGCACGCGGGGCACGTCACCAGGTCGAAGCGGCACTTGTCGTGGGAGCCGGTCCCGCTGGAGGTCACGTTCCTGGCCGTCAGTGTACCACGCTCCCCTATCTCCAGGTAGAGGCGGCGCCCGTTGTAGCCACCGCAGATGTTGTGGCTGCTGCCACTGGCATTGCATGACGCCAGGAAGGAGAGCACCAGCATAACGGAGTGTGATTTCCGGACTGACCACAGAGTCACATCATGGTTACAGTCTACGAAGAGACCTCGATCACCCTTCATACATATTTAAGCAAGCAGGTGGAAGTCTCATAAATATCTTTAACTTTAGTGCTGAACCCAAAAATAGAAAAGTGCCAGTACACTTGACATGTAAAAATATGTTGTTGCATTTGTGAAATAGATTATAAAACAAACTTCCTAGTAAAACATATATTATACACGATGTTTCTGAGGTGATATCACAAACTTTCAGGAACAATGGTGAAGGTTACCAGCATACATTTGAGATAGGGAACACTGGTCTGGAAACATCTCTGTCGAAAGTTAAAACCAAAACAGTTTACAGTGGAACACAACTTACAGGACTTTGTGATCAAATTTAATGTACAGTGTTCTACATACATGACCGGCAAGCTATGAAGATCACAGTTCACAACTGGTGTTCAAAGGTACGTCCTCCAGCTTCCATGCAGGTACGACAACTTTGCACGAAGCTCTGTTGCATCTGGTCAAATATCCCTGGAGTAGCTCAAATGCTGTCACAAGGCAGCTACGATTCTTGCAAAGAGCTCCACTTCCATCTCACGTGTCACTAATACCAGGTTACCAGGTTTTTGAAATGACCCAAGAAGTAAAAATCAAGTGGGGGTCAGATCAGACAATCGAGCTGGCCACGACACAGGACATCCTCCTCCTATCCACTTGTCGGGGAACGAGCAGCATGTGAAACATGAGGAGGAGGCCCAACATGTTGAAACCACATGCGTTGACGAAAATTAAGTGGGATACTTCCCAATAACTCTGAGAGAGTAGTACTCAGTAACACAGTGTACACTGCTCCAGTTACGTGG
Source organism: Dryococelus australis (assembly GCA_029891345.1). NCBI lineage: Eukaryota > Metazoa > Arthropoda > Insecta > Phasmatodea > Phasmatidae > Dryococelus > Dryococelus australis. The sequence goes on along the minus strand of CM056998.1, from coordinate 190,734,946 downwards.
CTGGAAGAAGATACTGGCTTATTAAGTAATCATTCACCGGGCCCGCTTACATGTTCACCACAAATTGTACTCGACTCCCCACAACTGTGGCATGGGGATTCACATTTTCCCATACATGACTATTCTGACTACTAAGCAGCCCATGTCTCGTGGAACAGGCTTTGCTGGTGAAACGCACACACACGTGAACGTGAGGGTTGAACACCCTGTCTTGCAGTACCTGTTGACTGAACGTACTGCGAGGTGCAAAGTCAGTTTGCTGCAAGGCATGGGTTTTTTTTGAAGATGGTCAGGGTGCAGCTGCTGTTTCATATTATTTTCCATGCAGTACTGTGCACAGCACTCATTTCACATCCCAGTGTTTAAGCAGGTTTCACACGATGCAAGACGATTGCCAAACTTGCGCGAAATGTTGACTTTGCACGAAAATTTCCTGCACAAGTTTGCGTGCAAGGCACATCTTGCACGAAATTAGGAGATAGAGCCTGTCCTATTTTTTCCGTGCAAGGCGATGCAAGTTGCGATCCTATTGGTCCTTGTATGCTGGTCATGTGACCTGTTGTAATATTAAGTACAGAGTAAAATAAAATCATAATCTGAGGTGTGCAAAGAGGAATACAGGAAATAAAACATTGCTGGAAAATAACTTTAAAATGTAAATTGGAGTTCAGACAGTTTGGTGAGAGGACAATGAAAACAATTATATTTTGGAGGGAGAGCTTTGAAACAAATACGTTGTTGAAGTAAGCAACTTAATATTTTGTATTATAATATCATTACTGTTTGGTACTAACCAGGGATATCTACTAATTTTGATGCAATACAGTATCCATCTTATTTATGTGTGTGAACTCGTTTTGCACGAAATTTAGTTGGCATTCTCACACAAAATCTTCACGAAATTCATCTTGCATCGTGTGAACCCTGCTTTAGTGATTATTGCAGGCTTCTCTGTCACGTGATCCAGCACAGCTTCCTCCTCGGTGATGGAATTGTGGGTCCAATCACCCTGTTTGCCACAACTGTTGGTAAAGGCTTTGAAACATGGTACAAGCTGGATGTCGCCGCCTACGTGGATACTTGGCCCGATACAATGGAGCTGCATCTTACTGTTGCCAATTTCTTGTCCATGCGCACACGCCATATTCGCACGTTCAGCAGGATCAAGTGCACTCGTCCGCATGTAAACACAGACTGACGTCTACTGACACTTATACCTCAGGACCCACCACGTCGTCACACTGCATGCCATCTACTGTGCATTAGTGGAGTGTACATTCCCCACCCTTTATGCTGTACTACGCCTACCATTGTCATATTCCAATGGAGTACGCATCCCAACACTATTTTGGTTGTAACGTTTCTGCAGCTGGGTTGCCTAAATCAAATGGATGGTGGTGCCCTCCATCCCTGAAAGTTTGCAACGTCAAAATAACAAAGCTTTCACTTTTACACTTTTAAAGTACTGTAATTTGAAAGAGTATTTCTAATGCTGTGAATGAAAAAAATTATTATCAAATATAAGAAAATATTTAATACACAGCTTCATATAGCACTTTGTTGAATGTCTTGTACAATGGTTGTAACAAGAAAACTACAAAATTTTCATCGTTGCACACTACAGGCATTTACAAAAAGTAACCTGGTAAAGTTAACTGGGTTAATTCAGTCAGGTGACGAAAAGTTTACACGATCACTTGCGGTTAACTAGGTTGCTTTGAACGTTTTTAGAGTAAACTCTGGTTTTGAGATGGTGGGAACGCTAAAAAAATTTGGTGAAGTCATTAAATACTGTGCCAGATGTCAATGATGAAGACGACTACAAAGAGTTTTTGTTAAATTATGTTATGAACCAACAACGTAAAAAAAAACATTCTAATACAATACCTTTGTAATAAGTCTCAGTTAAGTATAAAATTTAACATATGGACTACAATGATTGGCTAAAGCAGCTAAACATTTATAATTTGACATATTTTGATAGTTTCCAGATTTCATAACTTATTTTCGTTTACTTGTTTGCTTTTGTTGCTGCAGTGTTTACATATTTACACGCCATATCATGTGTGTTGTCTGCTAGACCACGTTTACCTTGCTGTCGAGCAGGGTTAGCCCAGAGTTGGAGTTGAGGGTCGAGTTAACCCAGGTGACTTTCTGAATGCGAGTTGACTTTAACTCAGTCGCTTTTCGAAGGCATAGAGTAAAAGTTTTAACCTGATTGTGTTAACCGGGTGACTTTTTGTAAGCACCTTATGGAACTGCATAGTTTACACAGGACCCATAGAATATTACATAACAAATCTACAGCCACCAAAACAACAAATCAAAAATACGGTGATGCAGTTGCAATGTAGTCTCGTCACTTCAGCGAGGGGTCTATCAAACATTAGTGTAACATATTAACAATATCTTAATTTTCGAAGGGAAAATTTCTATGGAATTTTATTAATTAATAAAAATGCAATATATATGCAACTATATTTTGTCTTTATTTTTAGTTTATATAGCAGCTCAATGTAAAATAATTAACTTCTTAAATTCTGTATTAAACCTGCCATCTTCAAAACATACAGTTCATTTAATATGTAAAATATTCATTTAAATTTTGATGGCAAACATCTGGGCACAGCAAGTCAAGTGTAACAAAAAAAATCCTGACAACAGTTCAAGTGTAATTTTAAATTTACAAACTGTTATTTGAAATTTGCTTTTTTTTTTTTTTTCGAATTATAAAATTCAAAAATCATCCTTTAAGCACTTTACTATAAATTAAGCAAAGCAATTGCCTATATCAGCAATTTAAAAACATTTCTACTATAGATTACAAATGAGGATTCATTTTAAAATGCACATTAAGTTCCCTTTCTTTATGATTACTTTAGCAGTTTTCTGAAGATAATCTTGCGGAAATTACAACAATCTGCAAAGTAAACAGCACAATATTTACACAGGAAAAAGCGAAATTACATTAACAGTGGCTTGATAATGGTTCACAATAAGTTTGTTAAATGGATATTTTTAACTTGTATTTTTGGTTACTGTTGCAAAAAGTACAGAATTTACCCCAGCAATTCTATTTTTTTTTTTAATGTGTATAATTTTAACCCAAAAATAATCTATTAAAATTATTAATCACATTTCAAGTAATTTAACAAGTACACAAATAAAATTAAATAGAGTAACTAAAATTCCTATGCATTATTAAAACCTAAGGAAAAAATCAATCTGAGGAATTTTACGTGTGTGGCTACAAGTACTGGATAAGTGGAATATCTACGTCACACTGGCTCACTCAAAGAAACACTTGCATAGTACAGCTAAATACCAGTACTGGATAAGTGGAATATCTACGTCACACTGGCTCATTCAAAGAAACACTTGCATAGTACAGCTAAATACCAGTACTGGATAAGTGGAATATCTACGTCACACTGGCTCACTCAAAGAAACACTTGCATAGTACAGCTAAATACCAGTACTGTCAAATGTACAAGTATTATCATACAAGTATTTAGGTTCTGTGTACAATGTACACTAGAACACGGAGTTCCATATACTTTTGTACAACTATTTTTGGAACAGAATGTGTCAACAGGAAGGACAAAAAGTAGCCCATCTCCTATCCATAAACAAAGCGTCTTGTTCGACTGTAAATGCTTATTTACCACTACACCACCATTTGGATTAAAAAAGTAATATCCTCCTCCTTTCATTCACTGTATCTGACACACATGTAAGTATTTAGTGTTTGATGGCTCTTTTCCCGAAAGATGTCTGGTGGACCCTTTTAGCTGCTCTATTATCAAAGCCAGGACCTAGCACTATTGCATATCATCACAATGAAGAATATATAAAAGGACATGAATTCAAGTATTCACAGCATAGTACTTGTCAACAGGCGCGCACACACATAGAAGGACGACTCATTTTCACTCTCTTGCGCGACTGCTATGTTTTGCTGGCTGAGTCAGCTTCATCGAGCGGTGAGTTGTAGGACACTGCAGTATGGTGGAAGGATGCTGTTGTTAGTAAACCTAGCGGCCAGGTAGCGAACTAGGATGGGGCAGGAAAATTGAAAAATTGCAGGTATAGCTGATGAGTATGGTTTGGAGCTGTGATTATCTTATGTTGAAGCCTGGCGGCTGCCTGGATTTTGTTATAAATTGGTGAGATAGTTCCCAGCGTCTGAGTTCTGAGCTATTGCATGAATGTGTTAGGGCTCTCACAACCCAGGTGCTGTAGCAGGAATCAAAATATTTGTTGTGTGATGCTGCGTGTGCTGCAGCTGGTTTGTATTGTACGTTATTGACGTGTCCAGCTATGGTTTGTTTGTTATCTATTCTGTGGCCATCGATTCTCTGCGCGAGTGTGTTGGTGGTGAGGCCGATGTATTCTGCATTACAGTGTTGGCACTGTAGCTGATAAATCAGATTTTGTGTTGCACAGTTGTAGTTGCCTTGGATGTGGTATGTACGGCTAGTGCGTCTACCATTGAAAGAAGTTGAGGATTGGTGGATGGCACAGGAGCCACAGCGTGAGCTGTTGCACGGGTGGGATCCTCTGGACGTGATAGTTTGATTGGCATTTGTGGTGGGCTGCAGCTTTGGGCGAACCAGTCTGTTAGGTGACCTTCTGAAGACAAATCTGGGCAGTTTGGAGAACAGGTCTTGTGTTTGTGGTGAAGAAGCCAGAATTTTGAATCCCGAGTGGAGAATGATTCTGAGTTTACTTAGGCCTTCATGATATGGGACCACCCGACGTATATTAAAGTCGTTGACCTTGATTTGTGTTCCGGTATTTGAGATGGCTTACTGAATCTGGTTGCCTGGGGTAGCCCCTGTCGAGGAATGCTCTGGGTATTTGTTCACACTGTTTGTTGAGATCACTTTTGGTGGAGCAGATATGTTTGGCTCTTGTGGCAAGACTGTAGGGTAGTGGTGTTTTTGGCATGGTATAAGTGGTAGCTGTCGAAATGTAAGTACTGGAGGTTATTGGTGGGTTTGGTGTGTACAGCAGTTTGAATTGTGCCATTGTGAAGAGTGAGTTCAACAACCAGGAATATGGCACGTGTTTTGGAGTATGAGCAGGTGAACTTGAGCAACTGTATTCATTTAAGTTGTTCAGAAAGTGAATTACGCTGTCTTCAGTGGAAGTCCACATCATGAAGATGTTGTCGATGAAACACATCCAGCAGTGTGGTTGAGTTGGTTGGTGACTGAGGAAGTTTTCTTCTAACCTGCCCATAAACAAATTGGCATAGAATGGGGTCATACGTGTACCCATCGCTGCTCCTTTGACCTGAAGGTAGTGTGTGTCTTGAAATCTGAAGTTGTTGTTGCTGAGGGTTAACCTAGCGAGTTCAACAAGGAGTGCTGCAGAAGGTTTGCTGTGTGGAGGTCTTTGCTTGAGGTAATATTATATGGCCGACAGTCCAGATGTGTGGAGGATGTTGGTATAGAGAGATGCAACATCTATGGTGACCGTGTAGTCATCTTGGGGAATGGGGCCAGGTGTCTCAAGCGTTCACGGAAGTGGCCACCGACGAAAGCTGCTGTGCCCAAGGTTGAAGGTGGGCTTCTGTAAGTGCTGAAATTCCCTCAGTGAGGCTGCCAATCCCTGATACAATGTTACGTCCTGGGGGTGGCCCTTGTTCCATGTGTATCTTCAGAAGCAGGTAGAGAACTGGTGTGGTGGGTTTATTTGGGGTGAGCAGTTTAAGTGAAGACTCGGATAGGTATTGGAGGGGGCCCTGGGACACAAGGAATTGATTGATATGGTCACAGAATCTGGTGGTTGGGTCTTCTTGAAGACATCTGTACGTGGATGTGTTCTTGAGTTGGTTTTCTGTTTCTAGACTGTAGACTGTTTTGTTGAGAATCACTGTGGTAGTGTCTTTGTCGCCTGGCAGTATCATTATGTCTGGATGGTTTTGACGATTTTTGATGGGGTTTCCTTCTGAAGAGGTTATGTTGCTATTATTAGGTAATGTGGTGGCAAAATCAGGGTCTGCAATGTTGACCAGGATGCCCAAGCGGACATGATGGTTGTAAGGGGGGAGGGTCCCAAGTGGATGGGGGTGCAAATTTGGTCAGGGCTGGATCAATGGGGCTATTGTTATGGCTTGGCGTGGGGAGGTTGTCAAAAAGTGCTTGAGCCTGAGATTTCATATGAAGCTTAGGGCATATTTTATAGTGGCAAAGTGGTCAAACTTTTTGGAGGGAGAGAAGGAGAGACCTTTTTGTAGAATATTGTTCTCGGCAGCAGTGAGGTTATGGTTGGGCAGGTTCAGCACATGTGATTTGCTTTTAAGAAGTGGTAGTTCCTATTTTGTGGTTATGAATGGAATGGCTTAGGCAGAGTTGGTGTGGTATATGCTGGTGTGAGAAAGTTAATGGCTGAAGTGAGACAGGGTTTCTGGCCAACTAGGGGGTTGTGGGGGTGGTGGTGCTTTCTTGAGAGACAAGGTGATAGGCAAGGGGTCGGTTTTCAAGGCTTCCATGCACAGTTTACTGAGCTTTTACTAATTTGATGTGGCAAAGAGCTATAGTGAAACTTACAAGCAACACAGTGCAGCGATAAAATTGCACCTGGTAGCCTTCAAAGATTTCAAATATATATATATATATATATATTCTCTATCAAATGAGTTAACATATGAATTTTGAAAAGCAGATGTTAACAAGTAAGGTGGGGCAAGAGACAAAAGAACCTGTGCAGACGCCAGTGTCAGTGGGCAGCCAAATGACGAGCACTTGAGGTAGTGGAGGAGATTAGTCACTCGCAGCTAGCGGCACTGTGGGATCGCTCCAAGCATGGTTGTTGGGTGGCCCAAGTTACACTGTATGAGTTACTGTCATGTCGGGATTTAAGTCACGTATTAAGTCTGGTACACCATTGCGGGGACAAATACACGAGATTGTACATAATGTTGCAAAGCATCTCGGTGAACAAAAAATGATGTATAAGTTAACGTACAGCATCATCGAAGCAACAAGCACTGCAACTGGGGTTTCAGAGTCAACAGTAAACAAATTTTCGCAAGGTAATAGTAAAAAAAATGTTTGACGTTTTCAACACCTAACGGGAATAAAACAGAGCACAAGAAAGTTATCGAAATCGACTATTTTGCAAGCGGTGCTGTGGGGAGAAATATACACAAATTATACACAGTGTGAAAAACTACACCAACATTGAAAAAATTGAAACAGATTCTGCTTGAAGCCCGCATTTTAAATTGTAGCAGGGAATACTTGCAAAATTTGTTGAAGCAGAGCTTGGGTTCCCCTGGGAAAAATGTCCGTCAAAACAAATAATTTTAATTGAAAAGCCTGATATAACAGTTTGGAGGAGGCACTAACTAGAGGACATACGTGAATACCGGCAGGCTGGTCGGGTCATAGTTAATGTTGATGAAACGGACGTTCATGTTACCCACAACGTAAGTTCTTGCTGGAAATCAGAAACAGAAATAGGCATCACAGAATCAATTGGGAAAGATCCACTATTAATTATTGTGCATGCTGGGGGAGAGGAAGGGTATGTTCTGATTGGTTTGCTTATTTACAAATCCAAACAAAAGTTGGGAGACTATCATGATGACATGAACTATGAAAATTTCCATATGTGGGTGAAAAATAAATTACTACAAAATTTACCTAGCAACTCTGTTGTATTAGACAATGCAAGATATCATAATGTACAGCTGAATAAAAACCCAAAATCATTATCCTTAAAGCAAAACATTCAAGACTGGCTGACAAATAATAATGACAGATTCACTCCGTAAATGACAAAAGTGAATCTGTTGCTTTTGGTCGAAACTACACCAAACACAAAAAAAAAAAAAAAAAATTTTGAATTGGTGAATCGATAAATGTATGTGGTCATGATGTCATTCGTCTGCCTCCATATCGTGTGGATGTGAACCAGATTGAACTAGTATGGGCAGGTATTAAAAGGAATGTTTGCGAGGAAATTGCTTCATCCCTCGATGATAAGAAGAAATTGTGCGAGGAGTTGTTTAAGAGTTTCTCTGTGTACAAATGGAAAGTGTGCTGCAAACATGTGCAGAAGATTGAAGAGGAGTATGTGAAGAGTGATGGCTTACTAGACATTGAAATTAATAGGTTAATAATAAACATTTGAGAAGGAGATTCAACTGACGAAGATTCTGCATGTGACACGTACTCTGAATCGGAATAGATGTGTCACTTGTGTTTGTTATTTATAATAAAATTTGTTAGTTTTGTTTCGTAATTGTTTGACATGTTGCGTTTATAATATACTATCTACTATCGTTCAGAATTTTTACAGTATATGTCCATATGTGTTCACTATTTGCTTGACAAACATGGTTATGAGCAGCTATTAACTGTTTTCTCGTGGAAAATATTTGCATTAGGGCTTGCAGATTTTTACCATAGAGTTCTCTCTCTGTCCTTTTACTTTTATGTGCTACTCTGTAGATTGGGTCCGACCCATTGCCAGTTAGTTACGTAGCCTTACATGTGCACATCATATTTTTATGCTCATATCAATGAGACTTATATTCCGATTTGTACCATAAACAGTGAATCAGAACGTTAATGTTTCGTTCAGTCTTCAGGTACTACCTACTATAAAGATTACTAAACAAATGTTACATATGCTGGCTCTGATTGACACAGTTAAACCATACTGAAATACAGGTACATTTACGTAATGAACAACCCGTGAAATAAAATTCTCGAGAAGCACTTCTGCTGGTGTAATATGGACTCGAGCACCATGACATGGCTTTCCACCACTCCCGCCATTGCTGAAGTAGTGGAAGGTAGCCGCTGCGCAGAACAAAAACTGATATGGGTCTTTTGTTTCTTGTCCAACTATAGCTGAATGTGTGATGTATGTGTAGTGTTCTCTAAGTTTCCCGGACTTTGTTACTAGATACGCAGCAGTACGTGCAAAATAGCAAGCGTGGAACCCCAACTTGTCGAAGCAGGATCAGCAACCAGTAATGCAGCTTTAAAAGCTCAAGAAGCAAGCCATTGTGTACAGAGGAAAGTATATGTCAAAGATGACCATTATGGTACTAACTGGTACGGGCTAGAAAAATTTGCATATACGATTTTGAAAATTAGCATCCATTTTTTTGCGAAGTTAGCAGTTTTTCATTCCAACAACTTAAAGTATGTTAACCTAAAAAATCTTATAAACTGAATGTACAAAATTATGTATTTACATATGTGTGTCTTAGAGCTTTATATTACAAATAATAGTACCATGAAAAACTTGAAACTAATGCCTACTAACCCACTAGGGCCTAACTGTTACTAAAGAAAACACAAAATAGCTTATAATATAGCTTCATGGGAGCCAAAGATAATAAAAAAACTTGATGACAGCCATTACACTGAAATTTAAGTGCTGTAATAAGTTCAAAATTATTTTGAGTACTGTTCTCTTGTCTGTTGCGACATTATTGTAGCTGGAATGAAGTCTCGCTGTGCATGTCTTTTTATAATATATAATTACCCATATATTTTCATAACCGAGCATGTTTGGCCATGCAGTAGTGTGCCTGACTCACATTTTGGAGGTTGTGGGTTTGAACCTAGCCAACTGCACAGGTGGTAGTTTTTTCCCTAAGTGGTTTCCCCACCCCCTCCACGCGATGCTTGTGCAGTTCCTGCACACGTACTCTCCCTATTCTCTATCCCTACGTTGTGCTGTCCTGCAAAAATGCCTAGAGCTGTTGGTGTGCACAAGATTTATTTTAAACATTTTATGTTATACCATTTTTTTTTTTGGCATTTTGTATTGAATTTTGGCAAGTTTCTAGCTTTCTAGGTGCATTTTTGGAAGAAGAATAGAACTAGCGACAAAACCTAGCTAAAAATAGTATTTAAAGCAGAAATTAGCTGACACTAACATTAATGGCAGAAATTTGCTAACACTAACATTAATGGTAGAAATTAGCTAAAAGTAACATTAAAAACAAAAGTTAGCACAAAAAATAGCATTTATAGCAAACTGCTGCTAATTTTTCCTGGCCCTAATAACTGGATGTAAATGGTTCACGAGAGCCAAGAAGAAACAGATGATTTCCCACATCCCAACCAGGCACATAAAACCCAAATTTGTTAAAAGGTGATTTAAATTTTTTTTAGAACTTCAAAAAAATTTCTTAAGGACAAAAATTAGACAACAATGAGATTAAAAAGGATGGAACTCAGAATTGTTTCAAGCAGGAACACAAATCTTTCTTGTGGATAGAACTCACCGCCTACCCACACAACGGAATGCCTGCCAGGAATATCATAGATGACTACTTCTGATAAAACGTATTTCTAAGCAATAAGCATAGTTGAATACTTCTCTTTCTGTTTGCTTGTGTTTTTGTCTTCCCTTGGAAAATATAAACTATACAATTTTTTAATGTACTTCAATTTAAAACTTGTCCACATAATTCCACAAGAAAATCTTAAATCATTGTGCAAAATACTTTGAAAAGCATCCTGTAACGTAGGTCTTGCACACAAAAAACCGTGACACATTCTACACACATGGTATTCAATGTGTTACTAAACAATGATAATTCATCACACAACTTAAAACTAATCAGAAACTTACTTAAATTTTAAAATTTCTGACCAAAATATATTCTGTAAATGAGCTGCCATACATGCGCATTAATGTCTCAAAAGGAAAATACTGTATTCCTGTTGCACTAAACATTTAATACAGTTCAAATTTCTCTATACTGGAATAACCAGAATAAATTTTCACAGAGTCCCATGCATTGTACATAGTAAGTATTTATATAATAAAAGACTTGGTCCACAGGATTTTAATTACATGTAATCATTCATTCTTATTATGTATGTAGGAGTAACAATTGTAATGTCAGAATTTACAATTTTTATTCTTTTAGGTTGTATTTGATTTGCACTGGGGAAATAATTGACTACAATCAAAAAACATAAATACTAAATTAGCGAAAAGTTATTCTCACTCACACGTATCAAAAACATGGACCTAATGATGAAAATCAGAATTAGTATCAATAAAAAATTAATTAACTTTAGTTCCTAAAATTATTCAGTCTAGAATCAAATACATGCAGAACAGACTTAGATAACTCAAGTGATAAATCAGACTGAATACATAGGGTAGTAATTTGTAAGGATATGAAAGAGTTACTTACCATGGTTGCGTCCTGTCATCGCACAAGTGCTGGAACTGCGCAATTGTATGCCAGCGACCAGCGGGAAGCCCTGCAAGTTCTGCTTGACTCACAACCGCTTAAACAGGCTTACTGGGGACAAATATACCTGCACATTGCGCTGTAGGGTTTCCCTGGCACCGCAGGCAGGAGTGGGCGTGGGCGTGAGCATAGAGCAAACTATCTTATCTCACAGTCAATGTAACACAACCCCTGAAACTTATTTCACGCAGTACCCCAACATCATGTATCGTCTACACATTGCAGCACGACTCACTATTACCAAAATTTGCATTATATAATGCACATAATCTTTACACTGACTACAAAGTCATAAACCGAGTAAGAGATTATTATTCCCCCACAGAAAAAAATTATAAAATAATAACTATTACCATACACACAAATTACATTGGCTTATCCATGAAACTTTTACGAAATATTATATGAAGAGATTTAACTTGAAAAATTTGTAACCTATTAACATTTTAGTAAAATCTGCAGCTCTAAGTCATTAAATATTATGCTGATCAATATTATGCTGATATAAAATTAAAGTGATTTATTAGTTAATTACAACCAAATTAATTTTTCTGCATGGTGTGATGGAAGGTTAGGATACCCTTGAATTCCTGTAAATATGGATTGTTTAAAAAAAGATGGCCAGTATAGCCAGGATAAAACAAAAAGTATTATTCCATTTTTATTTAAAATTCTTATCAACTTAATGGAAGTATAAACCATTATCCACATCACAAAAAAAAGGTGGGTATTGCAAATACAAGCAGAATTACTACGTAATAATGTTGCATATGCTAGGAAACACCTAGAAATTTTCTTCAAGTCTAATGAAACTTTCAACATAAAATCAAAAAAGCACAAAACATCAAAAAGTAGAAGAAAGACAATAATTTTATTAAGAAGCTAACTGCACTAAACAGTCTCTGATATGATTAATTATGAAACAAATATTCGTATGGCCATTAATTATACATTTTTTCTGCAACAGCTATAGAAAAAAATTGAAGTTTATGTAAAGTTTAAGTTTTTTTTTTTTTTGTTTTTGCGTAACAAGCAGTGGTGTTTAAAGAGTTTTTTTTTACAGGGTAAGCAATATAATAGCCCCACATATTTGAGTGTTATAGATAACATTTGCTAGTGCCGGGCTGTGGTTCCACTTCAATTTCTACTAACAAATGCAAGTTCCAACTTTGCTTACTCTCCACGTGTATTTACGGTTTTATAATACCTAACATTAGTTATAAAATGGAAACGAAATGAATGTAATAATAATCAAAGTGAATACTATTTAGAGAGCATATTACAAATTATAAGAAAACTCCCCTTTTTCCTAATACTTTCATCCACTTTCCAAGGAAGAACATCGGACTGGAGGATGCGAACAGAACGACTGCTTACCCTGCCGCGTTCCTGCGGCATGGTAACTCGCTTCCGAGTTCGATTCATAGCTAGTAGCTCCCGTTTGTGGAAGTAAATACTAGATAGCAGCACGCACTATGCGTGTACACTACGGGATTTACGAAAACTATTGTTTCTCGAATTGAAAACATGAAACTCAGATTTAAACATCTTTAAATTTAAAGTTAAGGCGAAAACTATAAAGGGTCAAATATTTCTAATATGTATAGTGTAAGCATTGCTTACCTGTGTCTATATGGAATAAACACCACTGCTAACAAGCTTAGCCAGATGATTGTGTAATTGTGTAGACAATGTCACATTGCCTGGGTGCTGGAGGCAAGGCCACTGCAGCATAACAACACTTATCCTAAACATGGCACCACAATAAGGAGGATTGAATATACAAGTAGTTAGCGGTGTGCTTTGTGTGAAAGATGGTCGAACGTACGGAGGAGCTGGCGCCATCGTGAATTACAAAGCTTTCTATTTTGTCTGCTGGCACAGGTATTCATTCACACCCAATTTGTAATGCTCCGCCATGCTGCCCACAAGGACATAAAAGATAAGAGGGCAGAAGCGAGGGGGATCAGCGGATCAAAAGTGTGTGTTCCAGCATTGCATAGTGCACACTGTATTTTTCCAGCACGTTCTACAATTTTATTTATTTCAGATCTTTGTTTGGGTAATGAATGCTTTTATGGTTTTCACTTTATCTAATAATGTGTTATCCAATTATCTTTCATTCTGGCTGTTACTAGCAAAAAACATCAGCTTTAGTTTACTTTAGAAGTGGTTACACCCCTCCAGAATAGACTTAGGTTATATCTATTTTTTGATGAATTTCCAGCCAAAGTTTGTAGGTAGAGTTCAGTTTCTACATGCACACACACACACACGCACACATGTCCGTGCACACCCACACACATGCACACACGCATGCATGCACACATATATATCTTTCTTTCTTTCTCTCTCTGTGTGCACAGGTGTAAACCTCAATAAACTGACATAAAAGTCTCGCGCACCCAAACCAGAACAAATAAAACAATTTCTGGCAAGACTTCAGTGGTACCAAAGTGTGTATTACATAGAGAATTGATGCTGCGCATTACGCCTGCCAACAATCACTAGTGTGCACCAAGCCTAAGTTATCTTATCACCAACAATATTTACACATGTTCACTACCTTTCTGAAACAGATAATCTAAAATAGTGTAACTTCAAGACTTGACTTCATCTATTATGCGTATTATTGTTTTCGTGTCATAATTTCAGTTTCAGAGGTATTATTGGAAATGACTGATTGTACAAAATTTACAATTTACTAGTAATTTAATACTTTAGTATCTAATTTTCACTGTGTGTTATTTCCTGCTTACAAAAAGGCTGGAACTTATTAATAAAACATAAATATGTTCCTGAATTTTTAAAAGTAGATATCATATAATTATAATAATGCACTAAACTATTAAACGACTGAAAAATGTAAATTTTCTATTACAGTACAATGAAGAATTACTGCAAAACTGGTTAAGCTGAGCCTTAATACAAACATTAAGGGACCAGTCGTGGAGGAATGGGGATGCGGGCCGCCCCGGGTGTCATCACCGGGTGGGGGGCAAAATTGCAAAAATTATTTATTTTTTTTCACTAACTGCACTTTTTTTAAATGTAATTTTAAAAGAGTTTATAACTTCATCTGACAATGACTCTGGAACCCAGGTGAGAATCATTAACTTAATCCTCAGCATTATTTGTCCCTTGTACAAATCATTCTCTTAATCTGTGCGGAGTGAATTCTTCTGAAACTGTGTCACAATGTTGTTAAGCCCTTAGTCTGAAGGACATGGCAAAGTGGGCTCTAAACTGCCCAAACACAGGAAACTGAAAATAACCCCCATTCATAAAGGATACAGACACGACCACAAAGCCAAAACATATTTGAACAACAGGAAGACATGAATTTGATTATGTATCATTCACTATATTTTGGTTTTATCTCACAAACCCTAAACCCTAGTGGTAAAATATTCCAATTCTGGTGCATAAATGGAGAAAAATACCTCTTAGATCAATGTTCTATCCAACCAAACTTGATATGATTAAAAATAGAATAATTAGAAATGTTTTTGTCTTCTTCAAACAAGAGGGGTTTGATCAGACAAAGAATTCTGTATTTATTCCACTTAATCTTTTATTTATCTTAGTCTTTTCACCATATAAATTCAAGTACAGAAAATATAAACAAGTATTTTGTGTTGTGGTGCTTTTACAATTTTGAAACATCAAGCAACGCAAAATTGGGCATCCGACAATGGTTGAGTTTCATCCATTAATTAGTTGAAAATCACTGGTTAACCTTTGAATTTGACAATCATGTCAAGTATCTGATGTTTCTTGATATACAATATGCCTACGAAGGCCCACACAAAACTTTTATGATAGACAAAAATGGCAATCTACAGTTACCAAGGCCAACACAACCTTTACAGAAAGAGAAAAAGCATTTTATATATGCTATTTATAATTGCTAAGGCCAACACAACCTTTAAAACCATAGCATTTAATATATTTGTAACTATTTATAATTGCCAATACCAACACGACATTTAAAAACCAAGCATTTAATATATTTGTAACTATTTATAGTTGCCAAGGCCAACACTACCTTTAAAAACTATTCCAAATTATGTTTAAAATGCAAACTCTCTGGTCATCACATCAAAGGGCAACAAATAATAACTTTGATTATTTGGTTACTTTTATGGATCTCTTTAATACAGGGTGAGTCCTATAAAAGAAGCCCCGTGGGACATGTGTGTAACGAAGCACGGGAATGATGGAATGCAGACCAGTGTGACGACAACATATACAGGATGTATAGGAAACGTGTGTACAAACTCAGGCACATGATTCCTCACCGGAAAAGAGCAAAATTGATATACGACACCCGTAGTCCATCTCAAATAATAAGGGCTGTAGCAGCACCTAAAGGCGGTGAGCAACAACGACATTACATGGGATATTAGGCTAAGTTCTTGCATTAGAAGAACACAAATTGGTATACGGAGCAAGTAAATCAAGATCTTGGATACACTATAGGTATGATCTGTCGTACACACCCCCCATCATGTAAATAATAGGGGTTGGCACCCTTTGATTGCATGCAAAATGTACACCGTGACGTTAAATTGATTGTGGGTACCACAGGATAAAGCAGGACGACAAAAGTAGCAAATAAGCCCCCCTTGTTGAAACTCTCTAGGACCCACCATTTCAGATTAAATTGCAAATGACGGGTACAGTGGTAGCAATAGCATGGTCTAGTGAGTAGGCAACCAGAGGTGAACCGGGTTCAATTCCCGGCCGGGTCACCCCCGGATGTCCGTATGGTGGCATTGTGCCAGACGATGCCGCTGGTCGGTGGGTTTTCTTGGGGTTCGCACGTTTGTCCCGCACCTTCATTCCAGCATAGCTCCATACTCAATTCAATCACCCTCATTGGCTCTCAAGACCTGGATGTTGTGTGTCGCCACACTCTCTTCACACATTCGGCAGGGAATCCCTGCTGAATTCCTCCAGGTGCAGGCCGGGTTGCCTACTCACTAGACCATACTATTGCTACCACTGTACCTTTCATTTGCAATTTAACCGGTAGTGATGGGTCCTAAGAGAGATGCAACGGGGGGGGGGGGGGGGGGTGTTTATTTGCTACTTATGTCGTCCTGCTTCATCCTATGGTATCCACAATCAATTTACCATCATGGTGTATGTTTTGCATGTAGTTGGATTGGGTTGGCTTGGGGAAGGCAGGGCGGCATCGTCCACGTTTCCGCTCCCCATTCTTGACATACTAGATGCCACTGTTTGCTAACGAACTGAGTTCCATTATCTGATAGGATACTCTGTGGGTATCTCCAGCGTGGGAAAATCTTGGAATCAAATTTCCAGATGATATGGTGAGTTTCCTGGCTAAGTAGTGGGAAGGCTTCTACCCAGCTCGAGAACATATCGGTTATGACCAGAAGGTAGAGGTTCCCTTTTGTGCTGCGAGGATAAGGTCCCATTATGTCTCCTGCTACCTGTATCCACGATGTATGTGGCTTCCGTAGTTTGGCCATCGGTAGTCTGGCGGAATAGGCCTTGTGTTGGCAGCATTTTGCGCACTTGCCGACATGCTTACGCACATCTTGGCTTATGCCGTCTCAGATATATATGACGCTTGTCGGCAAGTGTTTCCCGGATCCCAGGATGCCTTGCGTCGAGATGTTCATGAAAATGCTGGCAGATGTCGTCTTGTAGATCCCTTGGTATCCAGATTCTCCATTCGGCGCCGGGTAGGTGGTTCTGAGACCACAAGTCGTTATCTCGAAGTTCAAATCTTTGCGGGTTTCGGCGTAGCAGCTCCTTTACTTCAGGATCTTGTTGCTGATGACTCTCTATCTGGCTTCGGGTTAACTGGAGTTGAAGAAGTTGTAGCTGTTCTTTGGGTAGGTATTCCGGAGGGTCTGGTGGTGTGATGCGATCTGCTTCTTCCTCGGGTTTCGCCTCTTCGTTCAGGTTCGGTTGTCGGGGTAACGCATTCGGGAGGTCGTTATCCTTGCCAGCGCAGTGTTGAACCTCGACTACAAATTCCGAAAGTAGAAGGTCCCATCTCCTGAGTTCGGCATTTTTGTTGCAGGATTCTCGCAACCACTTAAGCGCTTTGCTATCTGTTCTCAAAATGAAGTAGGTGCCTTCTAAGTAGTAACGGAATTTCCGGATGGCCCAGATTACAGCAAAGCATTCTTGTTCGTTTATGTGATACTTTTGCTCGATCGCATTTAGCATGGTGCTGGTATATGCGATGATGAGAGGTTTGCCGTCTGGGTCCTCTTGGCATAGGAAGGCGCCTAGACCGTTTTGGCACGCATCCGTTTGCAGAATAAGGGGTTCCCCTCCTTGTGGTCTGTGCAAACGTTGAATTTGTTGGAACCTTGTCTTGAGGGCCTCAAATGCAGTGCGGTGTTCTGGTATCCACCGCCATAGTGCTTCTTTCTCCAACAATGGGTGAAGCAGTGCCATTAAATCTGTGGTGTTGGACACGAAGTCCCAAAGCTAATTGCATACAGTGGAATTACTATTTTACACTTTTCAAGGGACTGGGAAAAAATGTTGCAAAATGCAGGAAAATGAAATAAGAGGGAAGCTTATGCTATAAAAACAGACGGGACCAAAAAAGTATGTAAAATGCAGGAAAGTGTGAAATCAGGAGGTGTAATACAAGGGTTCCACTGTAGTCGCAAAAAGTGTAGCAGCTGTTTCTTCGTATGGGGCTCCACTGCTTCTTGGATTGCCCTTATTGAGCGGCCTTGTGGGATGTTGCCTTCGGTAGATACAAGGTAGCCCGGTACTCTATAGAGGTTTTTCCAAAATGACTCTGAAAGTTGGGCCGTGAGTCCATGGAGTTCCACTTGTTCTAGTACTTGCTATAAGTGTGACAGGTGCTCTTCCCATGATTTGCTGTGCACTAACACGTCGTCCAAATACATGAAGCAGAACTTAACTAGGTAGCCAGTCAATACTTCAGCAGACACGAGTCGTTGAAAAGTTATGGGGGCATTCTTCAGGCTGAAGGGCATAACCCTAAATTGCAATGTCTCCCCTTCTGGTAAGGTGAAGGTTGTGTACAGGCAGCTTTCTGGGTGTATGGCTATTTTCTAGTAACTGGATTGCATATCCAATGTGCTGAATATTTTGGCCTCGCCTATATCTCGTAGCGTGTGGGCTAAGTCGAGAGCAGGAGGCTGGATCAGCAGTGTGGTGTCATTGAGGGCCTTATAGATAAGTCACGCAGAACCGCAATTGTCCGTCCTTTTTGGGTACCAGCACGACGTGGGATTTGTACAGCGAGTTGGATAGCTCAACAATGCCCTGTCGTTTCATGTCGTCTAACTGGTCCATAATCAGGCACCTAGATGAAACTTTGAATGGGCTGTCGTAAATTGGTACAGCCGTGTTCAACAATATCTCGTGCTGCACTGTGTGAGTCTGCCATAGAGTTCCTCTGGATCAGAAGGCTCCAGCGTGCTCGATGAGGACTTCTTTCAGTTGGCGAAACTGCATGTCTGACAACTCATGGTTAATCTTCTCTTCGCAGAGCATTGCTGGCGCCTGTCGGTCAGGTCGATGTACCCAGTGCATGGTGAAGCAGAGATCATAACCCCGGTATACTTTCCTTTGTCCATGGTCCATAATGAATTGCTGGTATACTTTCCTTTGTCCATGGTCCATAATGAATTGCTGATGCTGCAGCCACGTGTGGCCTAGTATTAGCTCATCCTGGATGTCCAGCTTGATCCTTGAGATGCTGTACTTCGACGGTAAGATTAGTACGGTCATCTAATTGTAATGTGCATTATGACTCTGCCATTCATACGGTTTTAGTCTGTGGGTACAAGTTAGACCTCTGCTCAGCGCTAAGTATGTCTCGGCGGATGAAGTTCCCTGATGCTGCGGAATCTCGTAGTGCTGATCTGAGGGGCCTCAGGTATTTCCGCTTCCTAGTCTAAGAGTTTGACGGTTTGCCCTTCTTAGCAGACGGTATCGCTCCTGTTGACCTGCTGGTGACTGCGTTTTCCCTTCGGTGGCGTGCATGATGGTTTCGCTGTTACTGTGGTGGGTCGCGGTGCTCGGTTTGAGTCACTTCCTTTTGCTTGTTCAGACAGCGGCTTGGGCTGTCACTGGCAATCACTGTTTCCATGGTATTCTGGGCAGCACAAACACTTAGGTAGCTGTGGAATCGGAGGTGCAGGTGGCAGCAGCTTACAACGGCATTCAGATGACGTGTTTGTTTCCATACATTTCATACGCTTGCGCTGGTCTAGGAGCGCTTGAACTTGGAAATTTTTCTCGCCTTCTCGAGCTCGCTCCACTAGCTCGTCCACTGTTTGTGGCTTCGGAATCATCAGAATGTTTCGCAGATGGGGCAGTAGTAGATGGCAAATCTGCCTGACATAGCTTTTTTCATCTCCCTCAGGAAGATTCTTCAGTACATCCGAACCTCTCTCCTGGAAAAAATTTCTACTTCCTCGTCTGGCACTTAGATACAGCTGTAGAATTTGGCCGTTAAGCATGCCAAAACTTTGTCGCCCGTGAAGTACTGAGCAAGTCGGCTGCTAAGTATTTTCCAGTCAAACATGAATTCCTCGTACTTGCTTTATCAGTCAAGAGCTTTGCCCTTCAGTTTCAGCTGTGTTCTGGCTACCCATTGTTTCTCGGAAATGGCATGGGCTTTGAGCTCTTGTTTGCATTCAATCGTACAGAGGAGTGGATCCTCGTGTGGTCTGCCTACAAATTTCGGCAGCTGCAGTTCCCCTGTGCAATGTGGCCCAATGTAGAGAGAGACTGCTCCGGGGTTGGATGGTCAGTACTTTGAGGCTCATTTGCAAACCTCACATTGATAAGACCATGCCGGGTCTGTTGACTGGCTCGTCTAGCCATCCAATGCACGCATGATGTGTCTCCCCACACAGAATGCACCTAACTGTGTGGAGACCACGGCCGGGGCATGTGACCCAATTACAGAACACTGTCTGTCTAGTCCTGCAATCTTCACATCAGAATTCTAATCCATCCATGGAAAGTATGGGAGACAGGGAAATGTTCCTCACTACCTCTCTGGAGCTGGTTGACAGTCATTATGGCGCTGTGATAGGAGACTTGCTGGAATACTTTCTTCGGTAGTTGAACTCGGATCATACAGAATAAGAGCTTACTGGTTGAACCTCTCTGTTGGCATGGCCTCTGGTCTTTGCAGACTGAGAGGAAGTGTGTGTTACCAATTACCATGGAGACTCTTCACTAGACAGCGGTTACATGTGGTGATGGCCTAGTAGTCAGAACCATTCTAAAGCAGAGCTCCAGTCTTCACAGGTGGACTCAGGGTGGCTACCACTTACCCCTTCCTTCGCCATCAGCCTTATACAAGCTAGAGGGCCAGCGACTGTCTTAAGCCCAGGAATGGCACTTCCTTATATACTGAAAATATCTGCTTGGTGGCTCTCAGAGGGGTGATGAAATTTGGAGTGCTGGGCCAGCATGAGCAGAGGAGGCGTTGACAGTTCTGTCGCCTCTGCATGAAGCTCTGGAGGCTGTGACGATACACCAGCAAGGGTGCTGCTCCCTTGTAGCGACTCGTGGAACTTCTTGAACTCCAGACAGGATGTCGGCAGCTCGCCGAACAGTACAATATATATACTAACCATGTCTCTGTAGTCTCACTGCTGGACCCTGTAGGCATGTGATTATTGTACTATTTGATAATGACTTGCCCAAATAAGCGCTGCTGCTTGGAGATGGGGCAAAGTCGTAAAATAGACTGCGCATGCCCAATGCGCAGGAACGCATTGTGCGTAAATACAAATTATGGGGTAAAATCTGTAGCACACCAAACCCTGGTTTTCCCTTTAGGTTACTGCCTTCATTGCCCTCTGACAGCAAACTATACCATTTTTTTTTTTTTTTTTTTAGTTTAGCAAACGTGGTACATAGTTTTGAAAGAAGTGTCTGAATAAAATAATTCTACTGTAATTTACTTTCTTCTTATTCTAAAAGCTCAGAACTATTGTTGCACTTGGATTCTACATATTTTGTGATATAGGCTATTCACAGTGAAGTGAGCAATTTTGGAAGCCATCTCATTTGGAATAATAGTCAATAAATATATTTTATCGTAGCTTTGGACGTGACATACGTATTTCGGTGTGTATAGACCAAACATTTTTACAAAAAAAAAAAAAAATTAAAAAAAAAAAAAAAAAAAAAAAAAAAAAAAAAAATGGGGTATGACTTATATACAAGATATCATAAATTTCGTTCTTTAATTTTTTCCCGCAAAACATGTTTACAAATTTGTCAATATACAGTCCATTTTAATGTTTTAACTCTTAAAGGAAGGAAGGGAATCAATAGGAAAGAATCTTTATATATATAAAACAAATGTTTTGTAGGAGAGAAATTACGTGGGAATTTATTATTATGCTTGCACGGAATGTGACTTAACAATATTTACAGGAATACAAAAATTCTGTGCGGCCTTTACTTGAAATATTAATTACCCCTAATTTTTCATCAAAACCTTCAGGTGTGGCCTATACATGCATGCGGCCTATACCCGCCAAAATACGGTATATACACTGTGTTCATTACTTACACTGCAATATTTATTTTTAAAAAAGGTGCAAGGATAAAAAATAGCTGATATAAAAAAGCAACTGTGGCCTCAACAATGTACTAGAAATAATCCACTCACACCAAGATAAGAATTATTATATTGGTACTGCCTGAAGTACAGTCTGGTGGCTGATTGTAAACATTGGCATTATGAATGCTACACCTGCTGATTAATGGCTAATGTAATGTACCCTCCATTGTCAAATGTCTGTCCACAGGTTTGAGCCGAGTGCTTGGAAATAAGTAAGCACATCTTCATTATGCTGGCCATTTCCTTGGGCATCATTTTCCTATTGCAACAGGTGCATACCAAATTGCCAATTGTGAAAGTGGTATCACAATTGAAGCTTCAGTCCTCTCTACACACATGCATTATTTCTTCGCAGATTTTGGTAAACCTATGATAATAGTTATTGTATGGATAACGGACAGCAGTTAACCTCTGGTCAGTTCAATGAATCTCTACACAGCAATGGTTATGCCATCTGTACACACCTCCTTGGCATCTTTGAAGATACAGATATCTATATTAGCATTGCTCGCATCTTGTTAAGTCCACCTTATGGGTCAGAAAATTGTGAAATATTTGTAAATTCATGCAAAATTATGAGGAAAACACAAAAAATGCACATGCATGAAAAGAACAACATATTTCTGTAGAAGTTTTTTTTATACAACAATAGATGCAAACTTTTCTCGAGAATTTACACAATAAATGTGATCTTACGTTCAGTATGTTTCATCAAGGACTTTTCATGAAACATTACTACAGGTATTTTCTCCTGAATACAGGATGGCCATGGAAGTTGTACATGAAAATAAAATTTTTCACAGGACTGTCAAAATATTTCCGTATATGAACTGACATGTATATCAATAAATTACTACTGCAAACCTCATTATGAGATATCAGAGAAAGAAGTGTGTGTGTGTATGCTGGAAATGTATGAAAATGTATTATGGTTGCATCATCCATATATATCTGTGGGTGTGCACGCATGCGTGTATAATAATGGCAAAATTGTATGCAAAGGTGAGTAGATGTAATTAAAAATAATAACAATGCAGATGACAGTTCATCATTCTGTGTAATGAAAACTTAGTAAGATTGAGTTGTTGGCAAACAGACGAAAATATAATCTGTCTATAGGATGTTTCACCACTGAATTCTTTCATTGTTAAATACTAATATAAGCCTTATCTACATCATAATGGCTAGCATTGCTTGCTTTTGTTTGGAGATCTGTATAGTTTATTCAGTGATTCATACATGTACAATTGTGTGAAATCTTAAGTCACTGGACCAAAAGACTAACATTGATGCAATATCGGATAAAAAAATATAAGCAGATAATTTTAAGATTAATTATACAGCACACATAATGAGTTCCATTTCTTTTCACTAGCTGGAAATAACTTTTGTATGCATAAAACTTTGCAGCATTGCAGCTAGATATATATAATGGTACATTTGGGAAGTATTCCAATTGTCTATATTTCAGTCAAGGATAGTAATTCATGTAATATTTGAAAGGTTGAAGCAATGACAACTTTTTTTGTATTTCATATATTTTCATTTTTCCAAATTTGTTATTTTTTTCCTCATTTCATCAGTAGTAACAGACGTCAATAACAGACGTCATAGGATGATAGCGCATCTTTTCCTTTTCACTGGGTTAGTAAACTAACATGGTGAAACGAGAAAAATAATAGAGGTCACCTTTAGCTGATATGGACTGCTCGAAAACAACATTCTTTCAATGAGGAAACTTTCGACCAATATATAGGGAAGCGCAACCTTTCTCCGGTATCACAACAGTTTGTCACAGCACAATCGTTTGTCAGCTGTCAGTCGGACAGCCTGCAATGAGTGATCACGTTACTCGCACCGACCAGCGCCTGCAACTTTAACCTTCTTTTGTATTTCACACATCTCAAATAACTATTAAATTTATTTTCCGTCATTGCGAGGAGTCAATATGGAGCCGGGAGAGAAAAGTAACGATTCTCTCTCGCCTTCATAACTCTTGAAGAGAGAAGTTTTGTTTTATGAAGGTTGCCATTCTGTCTTGTCTTTTTTTGTTTGTTCATCAGCTGCGAGTATAAATAGTTTGTTTTGTTAAGATGACAATAAATCTCCAATAAACATTTAACTTTTTTTATTTATTGGCAATCCTGATATCAACAAACTTTCATTATTATGTAGTCAAAGTCTCCAACTCACACTGAGCTAGTTCGTTGGGATTTACTGAGAACTACGCGAGAACAGGACAGTAACCTGTTACAACTTTTCACATGTATAAAACTTTTCACATCCAAATTGGAAATAAAGTTTTTTTCTGGTGTAATATGTCCATGTCTTATTCATGTTATATACCAAAAATAATTATCAATAGATTTAGTGAAATAAATACATAAATAATGGACAGTTAAGTGGAAATCAATTAAATAAATACTCAAATTAATAATTTTGCAGACTTCCTCTGTCATGTAATTCAAAAACTGAAGCAGGGACTTAATATAGTTACAAGGTACTATTACAGAGGACTCCCGATAAACCAAAAATGCATGTACCGATAAATAGTATACAGCGTTAATTTTCAGTGGTCGTGGCAAATTTCCTATATAAATAAAGATAAAATGACCTGCATTTATGAATTATGGGATATTACATCAATCAAAATATTTTCACAGCTTTGTCCATTTAGAAGAGATTAGTATGGAAATTTTTGCTAGTAAAAATCACATAAATCAAATTAAAGAAAATCACAAATTTTTTGCAAAAATTTATTAATTAAATTTTATAAAAAACCTAAGATAAACAGGTACAAAGACAAGTTTTCTACAAATACAAAAAACTGTTGAGTAATGAACAAATTTATCATTAACCTATATTGTAGCTATTGTTCCAGCATCCATTAGAACTCCATTTTCTGATCTGGAAAAAGGAAAACCATGTTATCAGCACAAAAACTATACTACAAAGAATGTGCCACGTGAAGACACAAAAATACAGAATGTCCACAAAAAAAAAAAAACCAGCAGACAAACTCCATCACGCAATTCCTCACATAAATATAGATGAAAAGTACACACATGACGCTTAGACTAATCCGCATTCTAAGGATAGTACATGCCAGTAAATGTGGAGCGGAGCGAAAGGTTTATTGTGATTTGCACAGGTTCAAATTTACTTATAATCCTGAAAGTACGTGTAGTGTATAAGAAAAAGAGGTAATCCCCTCCCCCTCACACACACGCACATATGCACGCGCACACACAGTACGAAGGAGTCATACTCGCCTCCAAAGCAACTGGATACACTTGGTGTGGCAACCACCATTTTTTCCATAACTTATTACATTATATGTAAACAACACTATTTTCCTGTAGATGTGTATCTTCATTTACTGGCACATTACATGCACTTTCAAAGGCCTACATAAATATTCAAGTTGTTCCATGTTTACCGATACAGATACCAATTTCCCGAGACCATTGCTGATACACCGTTACTAATACCCTTCGCAATGTATTTTTGCATTCCTGTAAATATTATTATTTTGCGATTCCGTACAAGATTATTTTGTTTATGAGCGTGAGTGAGCAAATTATTGCACAAGTGAAAAGCTATTAATTTGTTCATTTTTTTTGTTATAATGTGCAGCCTATACATGCCGAAATACAGTAATTTTAGAGTTTAAAGAAAGTTATAACCCAATTTCATTTATATCTGATACTAATGTATCGGCTCAATACCATACCTGATACAGATACTTCATAAATCGGTAAAGTATCAGCCAATACCGATACTTAGTATCGGTACCTGAACAACTCTAATAAACATGGTCAGACATTATTTGTGAAAAACCTGTTGCTCATCTTCACCTTTATGCAGAGGTGCCAACCACTTGCGAAAGCTATGAGTAGTATTATGTTTAGAAATCCGTAGTATTCATTAATTTTCAGTAGTGACGATATTCATTTCCAAGCTCTCAACAAAATCACATACAAATTTACAGCGCTAGAAAAACAGTAAATGTAAACTAAATAATATTTATTCTCATTCACTACACCTGCAGTTTTTATCCTTTAAGCACAATTCTGAATTATTTTTGCATTAATACCAATGGTCTTTAATAACAGCCTGTTTTGTCTGCTACAGGCTCCAGCCAGCAGTAGGTTAATGCATAATTCATTTGTAGTTTAGTGGAAGTAAGATCTCTCATTTAAAAACTACACTTTTCGACAACTTTCTTGGACTATGGAAAATTAAGTATATATTTTAATACCAAGACAGACTACATTTCAAACAATTTGACAGTAATCAACACATGCAAAAGAAGATTCAAATTCTTTAAATAGGTCTGCCTAAAACGAGTTCAATCATTTTTTGCCAACATAAAATCCAGTTATGAAGACACGTAATTTTCATCCTCATCAATTTCACACTTTTTTAATAATATTTCTTATTGCCAAAATTTTTATAGGTTCTTTTTCATTCTGTATAATAAACCTCCTTTTTTAAAAATAAAGTTTCCTTATTTCCAATCTCTCGTCACTGTCTTTTTCAACTTTTCTCCGTATTTTCCACTAACATTTCTCATTACAAAGACAATCAATTTGGTAATTTGAAAATTGTCTAGGGCAACCAGCAAGGTGTCCACTGAAATTCCATTTTGGAATTCCCTTACTTTTTCAGGCAGAATTTTACCATTTCCCATAGCCTATTTTCAGGACTGAAACCTTCCAATACCATATTTTTCCACCGCTGACAGAACAAATATGCTATCAGTGAAGCAGAATTAAATTTCACAGCAACATTTTATTTAGCCCATCAATACAGACCCTATGTAGCTTGGCAATAATGTATTATTGCGAGTTCACAAATATAAAAATTAAAATTTTAACTGGCATATGCTTATAATGACATTACCCACCTGTATTCATACACCTAACAACTTTTGCAGATTAGCAAATTATTTACATTTTCCCTGACTCAGGTGAAAATTCTCTGACATTTCCCTATTACATGAAATTCCCTGACTTTTCCCAGTTTTCCCTGTGGGTGGACTCCCTGTGCTTTGCAGTCACAGAATCATTCATCATACAAAAATGTGTGCCTTAAAAAGCGAAATCCTTAAACCTACCCAAAACTTAGTTTATGCACATTTCCAACAAAATGCAAGAAATATTATTTAAAATAAACTTAGCACATAGTTTTGTGGGATGAGAACACCACAGCATTGAACTGTCAAGAATGCCATGCTACTTATTGTGGAAACTTTCAGGATCAACATATTTTCTCGTGGCAACTTGTTTTCCATCTTATCCTGCACAATGAATTACTTTTAATTTAAACTCAAAAGTGTAACAGCACTTTTTTTCTATCCATTATAATATACTTTCCTTCGTATACTACTGTATCACGTCCAAAGTGCTTGCTCAAGCCACTTTCTACCCCTCACATTCCTGGGCATATCTACTTCCCTTTCACCCCCCCCGCAGAAACGTCACTCGCCACACCCTCACCATGTTATTGGCCGGATTTGTTGCTATGCGGGAAATGGCCAGGCAAGATAACTAAGCTAGGCGTGGCGACTGCATTTCGGAGCAACTACGGGAAGTGTGTGTGGTGGGGTTGTAGAATCGTTACGACTTTTGTTCCTTCACATGTCGTGCTGGCAGCCTTCCCTTCCGGCGCAACGCAGCAGCGCGCTTGTTTTAAATCACAACTGCCGCAGTTTTTAACCAAGTTTCGCAGTTATTTTTATCTCGCTGTATGCAAATTACAACTAGCAAACACTATAACCTACGTGGACTTGCAAACATATTTTTAATCAGTTTTTATTGCAATTTATTACATTTCCCCTGGGATTTCTGTATTTTTTCAACAATTTATAATTGTTTGATGGTTCCTGAGAATGGCCTCGCAAAAGCGTTGTCTCAAACCCAGTGTTGAGACTGTAAATAATTGTAAACAGCCTGTTTAACGTGTTGTGAGGGCTACAATCCGAATAGTGACGAGGAGTATAGTATTTATATGAGACATTCAACACGTGTTGTTTTTGAACTTGGCGCCTACAGAACACCACGACTTGAGTTCTCCTGGTGGCCGTCAGGAGCGGCGAGGCATCAGCACAAGATGGCAGCGGGCGTGGCCAGACACGCGGCGTTCATTATAGTTTATCAAACCTTAAATGTGTAAGTTTCAAGTCGAAAAATTTGGTCATTCGGGCCTGATTAAGATCTGCGTAGTTTCTATCATCTTTTGCTGTGTTTACGTGAGTATCTTGATTCGGTGTGGTTTGTTCGTGTTGTTATCGCAGTGTTGCTCTAACCTCTTTGTCTCGCCTGCACCGGGTTTGTTCACCGACACACAGCAACGGACGTGTGTGATCGAAATTCTACAGTATGATAGACGTTTATCATAAACTAGATGTTCAAGTAGTGGGAGCTGGTGCATTCTGTTGTTTTGATTTACCGAGCCCGGTATTATTAATCGTGACTGAGTGCTTGGTGACCGGGTCTATGGGCACATTAAACACACTGTGCTATTGGTTTTAGCTGTGGATGAAGTTTTCTGATTCAAGAAGTTGTGTGTCACCATTGCTGACATGGCTGCAGCATTAGAGCGATGCATGGAATGTGTGGAAAATAGGTTACGGCGGACCGGTGAACTCACCAAAAAGGTTTCCAAAGATGCGACGAAAAGGCAGCTGTTTTCTACTACCTGCCGCAATTTAGCCCAGATACGCTCTGGAGTTGAAGACGATTATCTGGCCTACGAACTAACAAGGATCAGACGGATTTCGATGCTGCGACGCACTCAGAAAGGTTAGATTGTTTTGATGACTTACTCTATGAAATAATTGCAATTTGTGATTCCTTAGAACCTAGGAAGGAGTCTACCACGCCTGCACGCAGTTCTTGCTCAGCCACTTCATACCCTTGTCTCCCCACCATTGAACTGCCGCACTTCAGCAGTAATCCTACCGATTGGATAAGTTTTTCCAACCTATTCAGTGCCTTGGTAGCGGAAAATTCCAATCTCACTAATGTGGAGCGATTGTCGTATCTCAAATCATCCCTGTCCTCATGTGCACTGTCTGTAATCCAAGCATTGCCACTTACTGAAAAGAATTATGAAGTGGCCTGGGAATTATTGAACAAATGATACAATAACAAAAGACTTATTGTGTCTTTACACATATATGCTATCATGCATGCTCCCTCAATATCACCGGATACTCCAGTATCAATAAATGAGTTACTGACAATCTTAGATGAAAATATTGCTGCACTGCGTGTATTAGATGCTAATGTAGACACGTGGGATCCATTATTTCTCCATATCATCGAGATCAAGTTGAACCCCTTTTTGCGCAACCAATGGGAACTTTACATAAATGACAAGATAACTGAGCTGCCAAAGGTGACAGAGTTTTTAACATTTCTAGAAGGGCACCATCAGGCCTCTGAACTGCAACTAGCCACTGCATTATAATTTAAGTCAGGGTCAACTATGCTGCCACAAAAAACCTTACTACGCCAGTCACAGTCATTTGCTGTGAACACTGTGACCAATGTGAACGTTAAGTGTGCTGTCTGCAGTGATGACCATGCAGTGTATCGATGTCCCCAATAGAGGCATCTCCTCAAGAACGGCAGAAGTTAGCTAAGTGTACCCAGCTTTGTTTTAATTGTTTACGTGGTTCCCACCAGTTCACGGCATGTCGGTCAAATAGAAACTGTCATACCTGTAGTTCCCGACATCACACATTACTACACTCTGCTGAAGCTACATCTACATACAGCAGTGAGGAATCAACAGTGCCTGGTTCTCACGCCCTGATATCTCAAGGTCCTGACAGAGACATCCCATCAACAGTACTCCTGTCTACTGCCCTGGTGGAGATTCCAAACGGTACTGGTAACTCACAGACAGTGCATGCTCTACTCGATTATGCCAGTCAGTCAAGTTTTATTACTGAGGATTGTGTGAGAAGGCTTGGTGTAAGGTGCAGAAGAACATCATTGCCAGTGTATGGTGTCTCTCAAGTGCCCGTGTACACTGCGAAAGGGATAATAGATTGCCTGCTAACTCCAGTTGGCCAAGATTGCCCTCAACTTGCACTCACTGCATTTGTCTTGCCAAAAATCACCCACTGCACGAATTGAGACAAATTCATGGGCACACCTGTCCCAGCTTAATCTCGCTGACCCACATTATGCCAATCTTGGGCCTGTTGATTTATTGATAGGTGCAGATCTCTTCCCCTACGTGTTGAAGGGTGGTATTGTAAGCCAAGGTAGAGATCTGTCAGTGGCGGTCGACACAGTCTTTGGATGGGTAGTCATGGGGAGGGTGCCTGCCTCTGCACTGTCGATAAACTGTGTTTCACTTCATGCATGCTCACCTACATTAGACGAAGCAGTCCGACAATTGTGGGAGATTGAGGAAGTAGCAGTGCCTGCAAGGCCTACCTCAGATGACGTGCGATGCGAGCAAGTTTTTGATGCAACTTGCCGAAGGAATGAAACAGGTCGGTACAGCATGGCTCTACCCTTCAAGGATCCCCAGTCTCACTTCAGAGAAACACGAGTACAAGCCCTTCATCGGTTCCATAACCTTGAACGTAAGCTAAATCGTGATTCTAGCCCGAGAGCTTCTTACGCATCGTTCGTGATGGATTACTTAGTGCAGGATCACATGTCTCCAATACCTACCTCGCAGCTTAAGAAACCTGCATTTTATATACCACACCATGGCGTGCAGTATTTGACGCCTCAGCAAGCGATACTACCGGAGTGTCCCTAAACGACTCGTTGCTCACTGGTCCACGGCTACAAGGGTACATCATGGACATTCTCCTCCACTTCTGTAGTCATACTGTTGCCTTCACAGCCGATATAAGGCAAATGTAACGTCAGATCCAAGTTCACGAAGAGTTTCAAGATTATCAATGCATTTTGTGGAGACTTTCAGACCAAGATCCAGTAGGTGACTATCGACTCAATACTGTAACCAACAGTGTTTCATCATCGCCCTTCCTTGCTATTCGAACATTGCACCAACTAGCTGTTGATGAGAGGGAGTATTTTCCTCATGCTGCTTCAGTGCTATTAACACATTTTTATGTACATGAACTTGTGTCAGGTGCACCGACAACACAAGCAGCCTCGTCATTACAGAAGGACTTAATTCATCTTTTAAGGGTGGGCGGATTCCACTTGTGGAAGTTTGCCAGCAATGACCAGTCTTTACTCTCCTGGCTCCCTACAGACATGGTCCGAGGTAATGAGGCACTATTGCTTGACAGTAATTGTGGTCTTCCGACAGTAAAAATATTAGGCCTCCAGTGGCAGGCTGAAGTCGACACCTTCTCATACAAGATTCAGCCAACTTCTACCATCTTTAACAAACATTAGCCCTGATATTCGATCCTCTTGGGTGGTTGTCACCCAATGTTCTGCTGGCAATATACCTCATACAACATCTGTGGATCTGCAATATTAACTGGGATGACCCACCCCCAGCAGACATATTATCCACTTGGAAATGCTGTCAGAAGGAGCTTCCAGGCGTGCCAAGCATTGCTATTCCTAGACTGGTGCCTGTAAACCTGCAGAATGTAGATTTTCAGATCCACAGGTTTTCCGACAGTTCGAAACATGGACACACAGCTGTTGTCTACTTGAGAATCACCTTACCGGATGGTCCAGTAACTGTTCATTTAATTATTGGCAAGTCGAAGGTGGCTCCCAACCAGCAAGTATCTCTACTTCGTCTAGAGCTGTGTGGGGCTCTACTGCTTGCCCGTACCATGCGCAAAATACAAGATAACCTCAGTCCCCATGGTCACATCTCCCTAACCTTTGCCTGGACTGATTCAATGACTGTTCTTCACTGGATTAATGGCTCTCCATAGGGCTGGAAAACATTTATTGCTAATTAGGTCAGTCAAATCCAAGATCTTATTCCATCAAAACACTGGAATCATGTACCATCAGAAAACAACCCGGCTCTGACTGCGCTTCTCGAGTATCTTTCCCAGTGAACTGACTGCACATCCATTGTGGTGGACAGGCCCACCATGGCTGCGTGAGTCGCCAGAACACTGTTTATCAAACCTTAAATGTGTAAGTTTTCAAGTCGAAACACCCAGTACTCGTAAATTCAGGTCTCTACTGCATGTGTTTGCAGGAAAATATTTAAAGTAGTCATAGCGACATAGATCTAAAAGAAAAGGGGTTATTTGTGAGAGTAAATTTCTTGAATAAAATATTTACTTACAAGTTCAATTCACTGCATAATTTTGTACTAAAATAAGTGTTTTTAAATGCTGGCTACATTTCAAACATCGACGAAGGTGGCAAACAATTAAACTAAAATCATGTTAAAACTACCAGCAAATTTTGCAAGAAACACAAGTTTCCAAAAACCATTTAATCTCTTTTTCAAAGTTTCTTTGTAATTCACGGCAAGCGACCGAAAATACATTCACTCATGCTAACATTAAGACGACAAAACCAAAACATGTACAACTATGTCACACACACAGATTAGGCTATAGGAAACCATTTTGATTGTTTACATTTCGAGAGCATTATAATTTAAATAAATAAATAAATAAAAAAAAAAGGTGTGTGCACGGGAATAATACTTGATATGGTAGTATTATATATGGCGATTATTTTAATGGCATTAATAAGTGTAATTGATTTTCCAGGAAAAATCCCTATTACATCAGCCACAAACCAGGTGGTAAAGATCTAGCCTGAGATACACACTATATAAGTATTTATTTATTGGATGTAAAACTTAAAACAATCAATCTAATATATTGCTGTGTTCATATTCCTTACCACTGGCCAGAATTCTCATTCCTTTCCAAGAGTTCTCCATTTTCCGCAGAAATTCTTCAAATACCAATATTCCCTTATTCATACTGGTCTTCTTGTAATCTTTCACACGTTTTACATTAGTTTCAGCATCAACTGCTTCTTCCTTTGCTTTAAAGTCAAACTCATTGACTTCTTCCACAAGTTTGCTGTGGGAAAAAAAAAACAGAGAGAATTAAGAAACATGTACAGCTGAAACCCACCTTTACATTACTAGACTAATGCATAAAAATTACACTGTTAATGTTTTTGAAGGGTATAGGTTGGTAACTTGCTAACATTTCCATTTCACCACATCACTTATCGTTGTACGAGGTATATGAATACTGCAAGTTATCTGTATGGTTAAAATATTGTACCCTATTCAAGATCACTAAGCTCGCATCATGCCTTCATATTGATGGATACAGCTGCAACACATATCAATGTTCAAAGGTACTTTTTATTTTGGTATGATGTGTATAAATGGTCCAACTTGTTTGCCATAAGGTGTCCTGTAATACCTTTGAAAAATGTCACTGCCCCTGCCTGCATATATTTTAATGGGCACAGTGACTTGAAATGTGCTCAGTAAAGTTGGTAACAATGAAGAGAAAAACATTTGTGAATATTGAAACTATTTCTTTAATTTTCTGTTATTATAATGCATTTAAATGTAAAATTAGCATGTCTGTAAAATATCTACTTTCCAATAATTTTGCAGGTTCCCTTGACCAATGTATGAATACATAAAGTGATCAGGCCCACAGATGGTGAAATAACACACAACGTGGATGCAAGTAGATCTTCAGCAGGGCTTTTGAAAGTGCTCAGTTTTGCAGTGAACAGTAGATAAATTGAAACGACACTGAAGCGCTGGCCCCAAGTATTTATCTGGCAGGTCCAAGAAATTATTTAACCGGCAGAAGCAAACCAATCACAAAAACAGCCATGTCAACAACTTTTGAGGATTTCCATCGCTAGTCATGTAAAGAAGCCAGTGACACGACTCTCCGCCAGACTTGGCGTTTGTAGCTGTGCTGCTGCTAGAATACCACAGATCATATGCACATATACTCAACATCGTATGGAGTGATGTCACAGTACATGGTCCGGTTCTCGAAGAGATGCACATAGACCTTGCGGATGCCTGGCAAACATTTTTACCTCAATGTGTTGTTTCTGCAGTGAAATATTACGGTAATAATGCAATTTGCAGAGATAACAGAGAAATATTGCAGTAGGGGAACCAGACATAACACGTTCAGACAACAACAAAACAATTCCTACAACAGACAATTGTGTCAGGGGGGGGGGGGGGGGTGGATTCTCGTCACAACTTGATGCCCGATACTGTGGTTGTTAAGTCAGTGTTGATTGTACTTCCGTCCTTTGGACACTACTGTCGAGCACGGTATCAGATCACACGCTGGTAATTCCAAGCTACTGTCACCACCCCCAATCCAGCACATCACTGCAATTCGCCGTCGAGTGTTGGAGTCTGGAGGGCCGGTGTAAGTAACTGGGGATCTTGGCATAGATTGGCAAAGGACAGACGTTGAGCCTACCCATCTGCCTCTGTACGTTCCATCGCTATTCACCACCGTGTACAGAGGTTTGGGGGATGACAATGTTTCAACCATAACCTGGTCTTTCATGGGAGGGGAACACTGCTAAACTTCTGCGTTACTCTGAGAGATCCCGGTAATAGTCCAAAGTAGGGAGTGTAAAGTCACTGCAGAATGAGAAACCCGAGAGTCAACACCAAAGAAACCTCCAGCTCAGCTGATGTACAGCAAGCAGAGGGTGCTTGCACTGCAGCAACTAGCCCATGAACCCCCTCAATATCAACTGGCGCTCTTCCAGTTGCTCATTAAGACTTGTAGGTGTCTGCAGCCCATCGGCTGCTTCTGAACAAACACAAACTTAGGGTTGGCAATTTGAATGTACAGCTGAAAGATATCATGCCAGTAGGAAATGCTGGAACAGAAGACCTGTATAATCAGCTATTCCCAGAGGACTCTTCTCCCCACCTCAAAGTGCCGTGGCCTCGAAATAACTGAATAGAACCAGCTGTACTGAATAATTAGCAGTCCAGATCCTACAGTACAGACAAAGGTTCTGTAGTCCATTCCAGAAGGGAAACTGCTTACAAGCTACAGCTGGGTAGATGATGACACACTTCACTGCTGAAGATTCCCATCAGCCCCAGGCGATTCTGCGACTGGTTTGCTAAGGAATGCTTGTTCTCGTGAGCTCCGGAGTTATAGTTCCCACAGAGAAAGTAGTGTGTCAAACTTAGTATATTGAATCTGTCACTGTCCTTACTGCAGTATTAACCTTTCACCGAGAAGTCCCAGCGGACGTGGTACGTTACTACGTAACTATGGGTTGTTGAAGAAGGCCAGTTAACCCGGGATATACTCTCTACGATAATAAGACGGGACTCCATAATAAAGGGCTGCAGAATTTTATTCAGACTTGACAAAATATTTCTCAGTGGGAAACACTACCAGTTAGAGTAGTGCCTATCTACCAAGCTAGTAAAAACTCTCAATCAGATCTGACCTGGGCAATAAATGTGGCCTTAAGCCGATATCCTATATAATAAGTAAAACAATCTCTTGTCTGTCTGTCTGTCCATCTTTAATACCTCTAAGTTCCTTGAAACTCAACAGAAGTTCTTCAAATTTTGCAGAGCGAATCCTCAGAGCAAAATACAGGTCAAGTTAGAATTTCAGCAAGATCAGATTACTCAATCATTAACTTTTACCTTAAAAACTCATTTTTTAATTACTTTTTACCTATGAAAAGTTTTGTATTAATGCACTGAGAATATTGCATAGATATATGAAGGTAATGAAATATAATTTTTGTTTAATTTAAATGTCTCGCTTCAATGTTGAGTTAATTATGTGGGGCCGCAGTGGCTCAGTGGATAGACTGATTCCAAGTGGGG
Organism: Dryococelus australis; assembly: GCA_029891345.1. Taxonomy (NCBI): domain Eukaryota; kingdom Metazoa; phylum Arthropoda; class Insecta; order Phasmatodea; family Phasmatidae; genus Dryococelus; species Dryococelus australis. Next base: position 190,699,265 of record CM056998.1, on the reverse strand, counting down.
CCTTAGTGGATAGAACTATGTTAAGTGGCGCCGCAGTGGCCAAGTGTATAAAGAAATATTAAATGGGACAGCAGTCGCTTCAATGTTGAGTTAGTTTCACATCATTTCATTATTACCTACATATACCTATGTAATATTTTCTTCAGTCTTTGTATGACAACCAAATTTTCTAACATGGTAACTGTTATAGCCCCATGACAATACAAAAAAAAAAAAAAGGTCACGGGATAACCCCTAGTTATTCAATACCTGCTGCTGTACTCGGTTGCTGCTGTACTCGGTTCTTGTACAAGTTTCTGCAAAGCCTTGTACACGAGCCGGTAAACCAGCCGCTAAATGAGTCGACATTGAAAATTCAATTACACAACAGCAGTTCGCGTACTAGCATTTGAGACCCTCGATAGGTGAACAGCGCGTGGTTTGTAGTAAATAAAAATCCCATTCATAGCTCTGCTACAAGTCAGTAACTTGCATTGACCTATAAAAAACTAGCTAGCACATTTTAATATTGCTATATTATTGTTGGGCTTTACATCAGTCCATTGCTTACTGGTGTAGATTCATTCATTTTATTGAAAATGATGCAAAGTCATGAGAGTCCAAGTGTTATTTTTAATTGTGATGAAAATTATTAACAGTTTGCAAAATGTAGCTTTTCCTTTACAACCAAGTTATTATCCCAGGATGTCCACTAAAATTCCATTTGGGAATTCCCTGATTTTTCCCTGTTTTCCATGCAGAATCTTACCATTTTCCCTGGCCTAATTTTAGGAATACTAAAACCTCGAATACCATATTTTTCATAGCTGAGAGAACGATATGTTATTAGTGAAGTCTAAGAAAAAATTACACTGCAAAAGGCCGAGCAAGCCCAAACATTTTATTCAGTCCATACTTTTTTTTTGTGATACACACTACTCACTTTACAGCAGAGTGCCCATTACAAACACACAAATACTTTATTTTGTACGTGTAGTCCCAACGTGACTGGGTCAAGATGTATTATTGCCAATTCACAAACTTAAAAACTGAAATATATACATATACATATACATATATATATGTGCTCATATAGTCCATTCCCGATTGGAAGCGACTTATGAAAATCAACCTTTGGACAAACACACTAGACATAACATGTCAACTTGTTTTTTCAATAACCTGTATTCCACAAATATATAACAATGTGGTTAGCTTTAGATTACTGTATTATTGAATAAATGAAACTTTACCTTAATATCTTCTATAACATGTAATATTTATTTATTTTTAAATATGAATTAACAACAGCGAGAGCAGCAACGGCCGGTAAGAAATAGTTCACAGTTAAAATATTATTTTAACCTAGTTTTTTTTAGTATACTATTTGTAAATTAGATGGTGCTTATTTAAATATTTACGTAGCACCGATGGCAACTTATCTCATTTTTACAGTTTAAAATAACAGCGGAAAACATTGTGAGTAGGCCGTAATGGTACTGTGTTGTTTTATTGAGCGAGAGCAACTGTCTGCTAAGCTAGCTTGTCTCTCTCCCTTTCGCTTTGTCTCTTTCACACTCAGGAAGTTTCACTTTGCTAGTATGCAAAAAAATTATACCTGTTTTCAATTGTAACATATTTTATACTTATTACAGCAAAATAATGATTTTTGGATACGTAACTTACAACTGAAAAAAGATTTTAATGTTTGAATACTTATTTTAATATATTTAGATATGATGGCAGGGCAGAAACAAAGTGAAGTTGGCAGACGTGGTGAGCCATGACATGGCGTGTTGCTGTTTTACCAAACGAAGCGTAAATTATACTTACTCCGAAAAATACTTCAAATTACCACATCACGTTTGTAGACGTTGTGTTTTTTAAATCTACCTAAGCATATTACTATGTTGTGATAAATCTGTTCTCCCGTGGCAGTAATAAATATACTGTTACTGTGTGTTTCGTTAACCGCTGCGTGTGGAATAGCAAGGCGTGGCTGCGTGGTGACTGTTACGCTGGATCTGTGTGTGTGCGTAATTTCAAATATTTGATGTGAACTATTTATTCGTTTTAAATGTGAACTGTTTTTATGACAAAGTTATTTATTTACATCCATGTACATTTACTTATCACAACATTGTACCTTTGCCCTGGGTGTTTGAAACATAGTCGTGTAATGCGATTTACCACCAATCCCAACAAAATAACCAAACACAGCCCCAATAAATTTCAATGAACCTAATACACAGTAAGTAGCAATACATATAAATATGAGCAGAATAAAAGTTACGGTAGGCTTATTTGTGTGCATGTTCACCGCTATATTTTAAGTTTGTATGACAAAAATTGAGCGACACAAGTTGCATGCTTGATTTTAATGTCTCTTTTTCGTTGGACTGTCTATTCTTTCATTATTCGAACTGAGGCCATCCCTTTAAAGAAATAACTCAACACATATCAATAACAAAAAGTTAAATACTACAGTTCATTACCCCGCAGTTGTAACAGTGTTAAATACAGTCGCTGCAAAATATTAATGTGCATTACGTGTAATGCACTATGTTGTGGAAAACAAATATGTTAATGTAACACAACCGCAAGAACTATCATTAATTCAGGCATTTTTAAAACGTCATAAAGCTGACCTAAATAATGTTATAGGCCTAAACTGTGAATATTCGTACAAAATGGTTTTTGAAATAGACCTACGATAGAATTATTTGAAATGCTGTAAACAGTAAACAACACATTTGACAGGTATAAAAGTAGAATTCACATTTCAATGTTTATGTTTAGGTGTAGCGAAAGTATACAAATACATGTACACACATAATGGCATGTAAACATTGATTTTGACAGATGCTACATGGCAATGTTTGTTTACATTTGACAGAAGGATATGAAACAGGTCTGCAAGTAGATATTTAGCAGGGTTTCGAGAAAGTTGCGTCCAGTGGGGAATGGACTGTAGTTACATTATCTTGTATTACACGACTAACAATTTTCACACTGTAACAATTATTTATATTTTCCCTGATCCAGGTGAAGATTCCCTGGTATTTTCCTGACTTTTCCCTGTCATATGAAATTACCTGACTTTTCTCTGTTTTCCAGGTTTTCTCTGTGGGTGGACACCCTTTTCTCCGTATGTAATATTTTATGTAAATAAAGCTTGTTGGACGGAGATTCAAAATCACACCCACATGTAAAAATTCCATTACAGGTGCCATGACTTTACCACTGTACTATCAGTTCTCACAGCAGCTTGTTGTCAATAAATACAGAATATATATGTAACCTTTCAAAATAATTTTTTCCTATTGGAGGGAGTATTTTAAATATTTAGGATGGTCTTAAACAGTATAATGTATAATCAAGATGGAGGCATCCTTTATGGTTTCTCTATCAACTCATTTCAAATTGTAGCCACGGGGAGCACCCTATGCTCTGAAATTGCAATGCAATTGGCCAGGAACGAAAGCCGGTGTGGAACCTGCCACGAAAAATAGGGCGTGTACTATTTCCAAACCTGTCAGTAGATACAAAACTGCAAATGCCATGACGGGTCACGTGCTAGCTGGTATGACAGCCGCTATGGCAGACCTTGCACAAGCGTTTACGGAATCTGGTCTGGCGCCCTCTACTCCAGGATACAACAAGCCCAAAGCAACACAAGACCAAAATATGAGTAAGCTGTTGGAAGTTATAGGGATAATATTGTATTTTCATAAAATGTTTACTTTTAATATTGTTTTTTCAATACCCTAACTTTAAAATTTTCTGGATCAGCAAACACTGGCCATTTAAAATACATAGCAAAATACAAAAATACATTATATGTATGTTTTTTCAAGAAAATACAGGCCAGTAAGAAATATTTAACTACAGACTTCATAATAACCCATAATCAAAGGAGCCAAACTATAGCCCATACTAAAATCTCACACAAGAGCTTTATTTTCTGGTATTCAAAATACCAATTAATTTACTTTGCGAGATATAAACAGTTTTTTTCATACAAGATATCAACCTTCCCCCCCCCCCCCCCCTCCCAAATTTGAAAATTTTTATTCCACTGGCCACTGATGGAAAAAGGCCCATGGAAACTTTCATAATTCTAATAATACTTGTACTGGCCCAATTAACTGACAATGGCCAAGCAGGAATTTCTAAAGAATAATTCTGATCATGGAATTACCTTTACATACCAGACAAAACAACAAAGTCAACTAGAAATGCCCAATAATACTTTAAGATTATTATTATTTTTCTTACTTGGCCATGCAAATTACATTGGCCAATCATTAAATTCACAATCCATAATTATGATGTTTGTTAAAAACAAAATTAAAATTCTTTAACTCTCCTGGCCATACAAGAAATGTAAAACGGCCAACAAGGCTTTTCAACATTATTCTCTAAGATAGAAAATTATAATTTCTTCTATTTTCTGAAACATGAAGGGCAAATTCCTTTTTCTTTAAGTTTTCACATTTTTCCTGATTGAATTTAAAGAAGGAAATACTCGAAAAATATATGTTTAAAATCAATTTTTATGCATAAGGACTCCTACCAGGACCTGCAATTTGGTCCTTCCTTATTTTCGCAGTTAAGGCCTACCTCATTATTTAAATCTTTTCTTTACTAACACTTAGCTTCTGATCTGAGGGATTGTCCCCACAGAGCTGCCATCTATGTCAAAACAGCAACCCCGCAGGGTATATACACAAGAAAATACACAATTCCCTTCGGAGGAGTCAGAAAATTGAACAACCAATAAGATGTCGGTGAAGTGTCCAGAGGGTCAGTTTATTAAACGCCCCATTTCCACCGGAACATTGACAGCAATGTTCAAAGTTTGAACACATCAATCTCAGAGCGTCATGCCGGTTCACTTCCAGCTGCCAGTGGCAACCAACACCTTGATGATGTCACTAGCCGCACCACTTCGGCGAAGCGAGCGGTAGTTCTTCGAAATGGGATGCTAGTTCAGGGACCTCCCACACTGTGGGAGCTGTCAGCACCCATCACCTTGTCTGCCATATTTAAATGGCAGTTGTGAAAAAAACTTCCGCGCCCACGCTGTCGTTATGCTGCTTCTCATCCGTGCTGGTCTAACATAAATAGCAGTGACTATTTACCACCGTGGATCTTCCAACATACATGCATACAAAGGCTGGTGAAGTAGTTTTAAGTTTATTGTAAACACATATTTTGTAAAATCTTGCACAAAATGTGCGTTACCAACACGCATGTTAGGCAGTCCATGTAGTTAGATACCACAATCTTGGTAAATGATATGCCAAGCACGTACAAAATTGAGACGTGTATCTCACTGGTATCGTGTAATATGGCCTTTAGCCTCGTTCAGATTTACTGCTGCCGGCTCTCGTTCAGATTTACTGCTGCCGGCTCTCGTTCAGATTTACTGCTGCCAGTTCTGTCTTTCTAACAGTTGACACTTGTGAGTTAAAGTCACTTGTCTACTGTGAAGAGATGGTCAACGTAGTGAGTACGGCCTCACGGCCCCTCAGATGATCAATTTAAGTGCATTAACTGATAGTCTCTGTTGGATGGTTGGCCGACGGTTGGCAAGCAGCCGAGTATCGCTGTGCTCATAAGAGAGCGAAGGGTAGGTGATATATGCTCAAGAACAACTAGTGTTAACTGGAGCTGCAATTCAAAATATAGCACATTTACCGGGGCTGCAATTCAATATATGGAGGCGTGGCAGATGCCACGAGGACTAGGGGTGTGCAGGAGTTACAGACTGCTTCTTGTAAAACCCCCCCAGGGCATCAGTGGAGAGGCTTTCTGTGCATGAGAACGGGGTAGTTGTGGGTGGTGGCCCTGGGCAGAGTTGTGAAACGGTAACTGGCGGTCGTGCAGATAGTATTGATGCTTGCTTAGGGGTAGATCAACCCTTGTATATGTGTTGAGTGAGGGTCAGGCGAAGTGTTACAGTGGGGATGATGGTCCTGGGTTAAGACATCATGGGGAAACTGCATTATACTACATTTGATGTGGATAGGATTCTCAGTTATGTGACTGGAAATGTTGCCACTAGTACTCTGGAATGGGATTGGGCAAAGATTTAAAGCCTGGTGAACTGTGTGGTGCAGTTTACAGATTGGTCATTGGTTGAATGAGAGTAATTGTATGGGTTACCACTTAAGGTAGTACATCTTGACTGGCAGATCAGGTCCTGTCTAAATATGTTGAATACCGGGGTTTTTTATTACTCGGCCAAAGAGTCCTTGTAGCACAACCATTGTTTGTACTAGAGCTTGGTGTCGGGCTTGCTGGGACTTGACCATCCATGTAAGCGAAGGGGAGGTAACTGACCCAGAGAAGTTTACATGGCTTTGAGCTGATGAAAGCTGGGAATGCAAGTGCAGTAGTCTGGTTGGATAGCCTTCCCTTTTGTATGGAGTGTTCCTGTAAGGGGGCTCCCCTGTAGTACATCGGAGAGTGATGAACCCAGGCTGGCCACAGATTACGAATGTCTTAGTAACAATGGGTCCTACAGTTGGGGATCCATGTAGTACACTATTACAAATAAATTTCCACAGTGGGTTGAGACTACTCTAAATTATGCAAATTTTAAACATAAGTTAAATTATGGGGTTATTAAGGGATGCTACGATGTGAAGGGCAAACAATATTAAGTTTGGCTCAAGACAGGGTAAGAGTCTGATTCTAATGGAACACCAAATTGAAGAACATGTCGGGTGTCAAGGTCGTGATTACTAGGGTGCAAATTAGTACTACAAGTACTCAAAGTCACTTCCCCCTCTGTCTGAAGGACAGAAATATGTGAGTTGAGTCCAATTGAAATGAGAACCCTGAAGTTATTTTCAAAAGAGATAATTAAAATGGACAACACGCAGTAAACTATCATAGAGTCCCTGTCACCTCTCTACTACAGGCAAGGGTAGCTGGAGTGGCTAAGCAAACGGAGCAGACAAAAATATTATGGGGCTGAACTTTATAAGTACAAAAAAAAAAAACACAAAGTAAAAAAAAATTCAGTGTTTGTCAATAAGCGATGGTACTTAACTTAAAACTTGTAAAGAGTGACAAGTTAGGGTAGGTAGCAAGTGGCTTAACGCTAACAAGTGTATGGATAAAACCAAGGCTGGACGAAGACTATGGCAGCGGGGTACATTCCTTGGCATCTGGCTTGAGAGCCTCTCAGGAGATGTCGGGTTGGTGATGAATGGTGCATTAAGCAGGTATATAGTTCTAGATGGCTCTTGGCTAGAGGACCAGGGTTAGAGCCCTTCTCTGGACGAGTTAGTTTGAGCAGTACCACGAGTTACTGGTGGATAACGGCGTGGAGCTCCAGGGTGGACGGGCCCAGTGTTGCTTCCCTTCTGACATTAAGGGCTGCTCTCCTGGAGGACTCACACTCCGCGGTGGTGGTGCAGACCAGATGCAAGTGTGCTGGTAGGCTGTGAGTGGCGGCAGGGGGTTGTCCGCTGCACGGCTTGCATATGGCATACCTTTAGGCGCAGTGTATCTTGCTATGTTTCAGGCATAAGTTCTGCTTATTTAAGGTAGGAAAATTCACTTCATTGTCCTAGTGGGTTGGTTCCTTGCTTGTTTGCTTGTCTGAAATTTTGACTGGTCATGTGTCACCATGCCTGGTACTGGAAAGTCACATTGAGAAATGCTATAACCTCACCAGACATCAGTTGTTTTCTTGCTATCTGTTACCACTCTGGTGGTGTTTACTATTCATTGGTTCAAAGATTTCTCAAGTTCAGTTAGGGCAAGGTAGTGTGAGTCCTTGCTAGATTAATAAGGTGAAAACATATTGAGCTATATCATCACATGTCAAGCTGATTGCCTTTGCAACTAACAACAAAAGATATCATGTGACTTTTGACTACATAGTATATGTATTACAGCTATGGTATTACCTTGAAGTGGGTCAAAGCCCAGTTTGCAGATATTACCAATACTGATACTTTGTGCCCGATCCCAAAGATCGTGCCGATAAAAATAAGTTTATTTGTAATTTTTTATATGGTGTCCAAGAGCAAAAAAAGACTTTTTCCACATCAGAAAATATGCGGTTTACACATTTTGCAAATGACTTTGTGGGGAGCCATCTTAACATTTGACGCATGCCACACTGCTCCGCAGCGCAACTGCGCACACTACAGGTCGACTTCGCCCCATCAGCGAGCGCTGAGAGCCTCAGGGCAAGTCGTAAGTGGCATACACAATTCCAAGTGGCTACAGGATTGATCCATGGGTTGGACAATTATAGACACGGAAGATAATTAACACGCTTAATTATTTATATTGTACAGCCTGCCCAAACGACATGTGGTCGCCACCCCCTCGACAGAAATTGTTTTACCCAACAAGCCACGGACCCACCGATAGCAGAGAACAAAACTATATAAGGAGGCTCAGAATCGCCTCTAGGCAGAATCTGTCGGCTCGCTGACCAGAGGTATCCATGACGTCCGCACCTGTTCCCTACCTGGAATTCATTTCACATCACCTCCGTGGTAGCAGGTCACGCCGACATTTCCTTCTAGACTAGCAGTCCCTCCCCCTTACCTCCCTTTGGAATCACCTAATTATAAAATCATTTGATTTAAATCAACTCACTTTAATTTAATGCAGGTAGTCTTCACCTGCCATAATGTTGGCTTCCAACATCATTCAACTAGGAGAGCTTCGCATCCCACTGTATTAAAAAAAAAAAATGCATAAATGCTTATTGGCTGTTCACGGTAAAGTGAGCACTTTTTGAAGCATTGTCATTTGGTATAACAATCAATAACTCTATTTTATTTTAGGCATAGACGTTAACTTTTGAACCCAGTGAAATATACACACTGTGTTTAATACTCACATAGCAATATGTATTTTAAAAAGTGGTGGAAGGATAAAAATTGCTGAGAGTAAAAAGTAACTAGGCACTCAAAAGTGCTCACTTTACTGTGAACAGCCTATAATAATTTCAACTTGGTATTACTCTGTAAAAGCTCTCACATGGTATAATTCTCTAGCAACCCTCACTGACAGGTATAGGCGGAATGAAATATCCTTGTATTACCCCAGCCTGAAGTAAGCCGGGATAAGTTATATTCCCAGTCTGCATAAGGCCAGAATATTCGAGGGTAATTTCAGGTCGTCCAACCTCCAGCGAGATTTGCTTCCAGGTCCACAAGGCTGTTCTTTCTATCCACCATTTCAGTCCCAGCCTGTATTAAGTTCGGACCCAGGAGATACCGGATATTGCCTCGTGTCTTGAAAGTGCGCTTTAATTACATTAAAATTAGGACACATTAAAACCTCTAATTTATCTTCAGTGTACTCCTACTGAAAGGTACGAGCGGGGTCAATGTTTTTTGGTTATCCCCAGCCTGAATAAGGCTAGAATATCCTTGGTGCATTCCGGGTCACCCAACTTTAAAAGGGATTCAACATCAGGACCCCAGGCCCATATATAATGAATCGTCTTAGTACCAGCCGCCATAAGGCCAGACGCAGTAGGAATTGGATACTGCCTGGTGTTTCTGGGAGTGTGCTACAAGTTCTACTAGCTATCTTTAATAGAGATTCCTTACACAACTAAGAGGTAGCTTGGTAAACTACAAAGGTTAGCCCGACGGGCATTACGAGAACTAGAAGATTTAATTCCTATAGTAACTCCACCGGCCAATAATGACATCCAAATAACTAGTGCAAATCCTAAACCATTAGTTGGGCCATGGGTAAAATTAACCGGTGAGGACCATCCTGGGTTCAAGGCCATTAAACAGGGTAGAGATTCGCTTCTTGGCATAGATTGACATTGGCACGAGGCCGACTTTTCTTACTACCCTGCTCCAACCCCATCGGTGCCAGAACCATCCACCTCCTCTTGCCTTGCCCTGCCAGAACGAGACACCGTTCCCACGTGCCAAGTGCGCACATGGCGGTGGGAAGAATCGTCAACATTCATCTATCAACCACGGTAACAAGCCGCCACAAATTGTGTCTGTGTCCCCTGATTTTGTTCCAAACTGCAAGCCGACTAGGCCGGCTCCCTATAGGGGAAAACAGAAACCAGACTCCAAAGATTCTGCATAGGATCATAATCTCACCCCATAATTACGCTTAATTTACAGTGACGGCTGGCATCACATATTTTGATAACCTTCACTGTAAGCAGTGTCAAACTTCCAGGACGGGAGACGTATTTTATTAAACTTGCCCTGGAGTTTGATTTCCCTCCTCCTATTAGGGTCACTCAATCAAAAGGGCGCAAACCCCAACTTCCCAGCGTGGGAAGATCCCCAACCCAGCCAGGCAACCAAACTTCACATCTAGTGATATCTTTGGTGGATCTTGAAGATGCAACCTCCAGGAGTGAAATGAGCATCATAACATCCTAATTAATCACTTAATCGAGAGGTAGGATAAGCATCAACTTGGTAGAAAACGTGAGACAATGAATAATATAGGAGTATGTTTACTTTCACAAATGAATTTTAACTACCTCGAAAGCAGATACTAGTATTATAAGTTGAATTACATTTTATTGTATGAATTTCACCCAGGTACAGCTTATTTCGAGTTAAAAAAGTAGCAGCACTTAAGCCAGACAAATTTGTATCCATTGAGTAATTTCAAATCAGTGTTACTAAAATCTACAAATAAAATCAAGAAACTAGCTTTTTGATTGCAAAAGTAGCAAGAATTGACTGATAACTATGAGCTTATTTTCCTCTACATGACAGCAAATATATTGACACCATCGGGTGAGACACAAGACGAACGATGACACAAATACTTACTGGCAATTGGGGCGCCAGCGGTGCTTCCCAATCACTGCACTATTGAGACTCAGGGTACTCATGGATGCTGTGGGTTCTGTGTGTCCGTCTCACCCATGCGTACTTACAAACAGGTAGGCTAGTTACACTTTTTACTAAACATCACTGAAATAAACACTTAATAAAATATATGTGGCTAGGACACTGTCACTACTGAATAAAAGAGTTAAGTTCACTGCAGACTCATTTTTATTGTTATTATGCATACACATCAACAATTCCAATGAAATGATTATCTCTGTTATGACTAGTCAATTCCGCTTGGGTGCTCCCCAGCTGCAATTACTCTAGCGCACGCCTAGATGGATGATCTCACCGAGGTGCATGAAAGTACAGCCTTCACAAGGGAAGAGGGCAGACAGCCGCTAAGGTGGACTGACGGTTTTTCCCTGAAGACAGGACACAGTGAATTACAAATGAAATGCTTGATACATATTAACACATGTGATTACTTGGCATCACTAACGCAAACTCGTCGGGGCTCGCCCTTCAGCATGTGGGTAGTGTGGTGACGGCCTATACACAGAGCCGGCTAGGACGCAAATAATTGCAACGTACACTAATTACACAATTACGTAGACCCATGAATGATACACGAAACAATATGGGACACGAGATGAATATTCACAATAAACACACACATGTGGGAAAACAAGATTAGATGGCGTGGATGCCACTGGATGAAGTTCGTAGCAGACCACGTGGTGCAGGTGAAATTGCAATATTTCTGCGTGGAAACGGCAAACTAAATTCAGACAAAAGGTTATTCTTGCTGAGAAAATTATTCTCTTTACAATTGCAGTGGTTACAGGCGCGTAACATGCCTGATTGCTCTTAAAATTGTGCATAGCAATAATGCAGAAGTTTGAAATGCCATAAACATAGGCAGATGGCACCTGATTCAAAATGCGCGGGTTGCATGACCTCTCTGACATACTACTTCTCTTCGATTAAGTTAAAATTGCCACAAGGATGCAAGAAATTAATAAAGAGGAAGCATAATGCTGGGGAAAATGTCTGGCAAAAACATACGCAAGCAAAGGTTGACCGGTAAACTGAATTAATTATGGAAACCTAAATCAGTGAACAAAAGTTGTAGTGCATACGTGACAGTCTCTTACCTTGCCAGCTTTCCTCGACAGACTGTCCAGAGACTAACATCGCACCGACCTACCATGGCCGCCAACGGGGTTCACATAAGCGGAAGTGCTGTGCATGCAGAGTAAAATATTTAATTATTGAAAATAAAGTAGCACAAATTAAATTAAATATTGTTTTACATTTCTGTAATTTTCTTGTGAATTTCAATATTATTTTAGTGTCTCTTTATGACTGCGTTCATGCCGGAATATTAAGTGTTTTTAAAATCTGTGCCGCGGGCACTTTTACTTTTATAACTAAACATTTAAAAAATAGTAACCGACACTTTAAAACATTTTAAGACATATTAAAAACTGCAAAAACATTATTACACATTTTACACTGAAAATAACATTTATATGAAAGTTCAAAATTATTGGCCTCTCTGCGCACGTCGGGAAACGTGACACATGCGTGGTGAGCGCCATCGTGGGCTCTAGCGCTTCTGGCTGTTAGCCGGCGTCAATATTTTAGTGAAGTTGTTAAAATCTTAGATGCAATGTAGGTGTCAATAACTCATTGGCAACAATAACATTAGATATGAATCCATAAACATGTGAAACAGTACTAAGACAGTTAAAATACACAAGTGACTTACCTGGGATTCAAATTCAGAAAAACTCGTAAAATTAAGCTGGCTTGCAATCAACTGCATCATGGAGGTTTGATTCGGAGCATCAACTTCGGATGTAATCAGTCTAATGTTTTCAATGATAGGAGTTACTGGTTTACTAACCTGAAATATGTATTTACACAGCTATTATTTTGAAAATAAGTGTCTGAATCACTAAATCCACCTCAGTTTACATGACATACAATAATACTGGTGTGACAAATTTAGTGGAAATTGGTTCATAGGTCTCCAAAATATGGCACAGTAAACTTTTTTCATAAATGGGGCTACCCTTAAAAAGAGGCTCTGTGCATAATGTTTCTAATAGATACTGTAAGAATAAAAAATTCGATTAAAATTGTTAAATAGATATGCCAAACATCATAATATTTATATGGCCTCCATTTTGAAAATCATTGTCTTCTGACCCCATTTAAACCATGTAACTTTACATGGCCTTCTGTAGTTGTGCAAAATTTGGTGGAGATTAGTTTAATTGATCTGAAAATACGGATAATAGTTCAATTTCAGGGTGACCAATGGTCAATTGAAACTGTTTTCCGTGTATTTTCCCTGCATAAAATTTGGCATAACATGGTACACAAGACTGTAACACGAGTACGTTTATCAATAAAAAATAAATGTTAACTGAATTAATTGTTTAAAAAAATCATTATTTTCTACACTGAAAGTTTTTCAATTCTTCAATTTTTATTGTAATTCAGTTTTTTTTATTTTCACTTCCAACTCACTTTGCTTGATTCGCAAATCCTCTTTTTATTTGTTCAATCTTGGCAGTTCCTAAGCCTCTCTCTTATACCGGCTCAGTTTCTCTACACTTCCACTCTGCGAATGCTTCTTTTTGCTTAACACTGGCTCCACAAGCATAACAAAGCATTTCTTAATCCATGACTACGGCATCCTCTCCACCTGCATCTTGTATGCCATCCCAAACTCTTCTCAATGCTACCAGAGACTCCTCATGAAGATTTTCCACTAACATTTCCTTATTAATGGAGAAACCTCCTTCCACAAACGCATTGCCCCGGGAGGACATGAAGAAAATTTTGACTACTTGCCACACATCTTTATATTCTTCTAAGCTATTAAATTGTTTGACATAAAAACTGTCGAGTCGAGATTTGCTCTGCTCAAATTTTGGAAACTCAGTCTTGTCAGTGTGAAATGCAAAGCAAGCGACCAAACTGAAGGATGGCAGCCAAAATAGCAGTCACATGATGGTTCGCCAAAAGCATTCCAACGCGTTTTGAAGCCAGTCTTGCATTGTTCTGGCTTAGTCAATATCTTCTTGGGATCAAGACAAATAGATGCTTGAACAAATTTGTACTTGAGAGGGCTCCTCTCGATAAGTTTCCTGGCAATCTTCACCAGACAGTTTTTTTGCCTCTAGATGGTACTTCTGTGGATAGACCTCCTTACCACGAGCTTCATCAAGGGATTGTCTTGCAGCTAGTCCAATCTTGACTTGTCGCAGTTTCACACAGTTATCCACACTTTCCACGTCTATGTTGATGAGTTTGTAAATAGTATGAGCGCTTTCTAGAATGGTAGGTTTAATGAACCTCTCCATTAACTCTCGGGTAAGGTTTTCTACAGCAGAATGTAGGGAAGGGAACATAGGCTTTGGTGTTTGGAACTCTCTCAAGAAGGGTTCAAATGAAGAAGCAATCGTTAAGAAGTGTAATTTAGGGAGAAGGAGATGGTCTTCAAGGATCTCTGCTGACTTCTTCACTGAGTAGGTGTCTGGCAGCTGTGCACTCTTGCTCTTGAAATATGTCTTCAGGCGAGGTAGAATCTTGATAGCTCTTTCACAGGTAACAACACTTTCAAGCCAAAGACAATTGCAAAATTTCAAAGGAAAATTATTGCACTTTGTTACAGTCACAAAATCAGTTCGCCAAGCAGGAGAATCTTTGAAAACATTGTAGAAAGACTTCAGGAACTTGTCTATTTCCCAGCCTGTGTTCCTGAATGCTCCCTGGAACGCGCCATGCACTACATGTAGTGCTGCACAATTTTGTGTCTATTATAACTGAATCTTCTTCACATGTCTTCATATCTTTGTTTAGGAGTTCAAGGAAGAAGCAGTTAACATTTGGCCAATCCATGGACACCTGCACTGCCTTTCCCTGTTCTACTTCCTCTTCAAGGCCCTCTTTACAGCCCCTCAACAAGTCGGAGGCAGACGAATGCCCCATAAAAGAAGAATTCCAAAACCTCGACGATACTTCGTTTTTATTCTCATCCCAATAGCGAATGGCCAAGTCCATTCGCAGCAGTTTTAATATCCTGTTTAAGGACTCGTCGATACACATGACTATATGGCATTGCAAATCTCAAGTCATTAGTGAGCTTGTGATGCAAATATGGTGCGAGCCCAAAACACGCAAGGTATGCCGTTTTTGTCCGACTAAGTTGCATTTCCGACGCTACACGATTGTTTGTGAACATCTTCTTTAAGATTTTGCTGACAACCTCTTGAGCCCTAAAACTTGCTTTTGTGCTGATAACATGGATGACCCAAGTAAACTCAGCTGCTCCGACATCACTGTAGGGAACAAATCCTAGTTTGGAGGTAGATGCAGCTGCCACAGATACAGACAAAGCTGCCGCAGAGGTAGACACAGCTGTTGCACAGCTAGATACAGTTGTTGCAGAGGTAGACGTAGATGCAGCAGTGGGGTTCACAGACAACATTACCAACTGTTCACACGGATGCAGAAATGGAAGCCGTTTTCTTCACTGCAGCAATTCTTGTTTTATGTACTTGTCCTAACATGTGGCTGGTGACAGCCCTCTTGTCCATGTTGCTTAAGGCAAACCTTTTTTTTGCAGACATTACACCAAGTACTTTTCGGGTTTTCGTACACTTCTTGGAACCAAGGCTGAAATTCCGGATGCAATGACGGTTGTAGCCATGCTGGATTGAATTTAGATCCATCCGTATTCAAGGTAAGTTACACATTAATTATTAGCGTTTACTGTATCACCAATAAATTTGCTGCCACTAGCGTATCCAAAATCTAAATAACACACACTAAACAAAACCCACGACCAAAACTCCAGTACATAGTTTCTCATACAACGAATATTCTTTATATTAAAATTAATGTTCCGTCCCGCCAACACCCATATAAAACAATGTTAAAATATTTCCCTGCAACAAATTAAAAATTCTTCCTTCAAGCTCACAAACTTCGCATGACAAAATTTGCCAACCAATAACTCCGTGCATACGTGCACATCTATGGAGTATAATGTATGGACCCCTCATTTGCGTTGAAAAACAGTTTTAGAAATGATTGCAGAGTACTAAAACATGTACCATAATTACTCGCATAATTGCAGCACAAAATATACCAAATTCAAACTCAAAAATGCAGATGCTTTATTTCACACGCCGAAAATACACGCAATATATAAACAAATAACTGCACAGTAGACACGAGTACACAAATCAACAAAAAAAAATCACCACTCGCAAATTAAATGTATGCTCAGTAATTTCATCGTGATAATGCCCTAATTAGAAGCTACGTTTGTACTGTAAAATACTCATTGAGTTCCAAGGGTTTGTTGAAAAATATGGATTTTGGACGCTACTGCTGGAACAGCCGGAATAGCCTGAGAAATACAATCTGATTGGCTAAAGGAAACGAACGTGGAGCCAATAAGAATACGCCACTCGAGGTCAACGGAACACCAGGCAGTCGATAACAACCATCACGTGTTTGTTGCTAGCTACAGACTGGTTCAAAATTAAGTTAGAACTAGAGGGTGCTTATGTACCTTCAAAGCATTTTATTATAATCAACAGCATTTATTTACTAATTTATATATTTAGACTTAAAAATATAGATTGGTGAACACAGTGTTTTTCCTGTTATTTTTCTAGGCTTAAATTCCACTGTGTTTTCCCTGTTTTTTCAAAAATTGGTCATCCTGAATTTACTCACCTGACAAAAAATCTGGCAAAAGAAGATCTCTGCATGTAGAAATGATGCTTCTAATTAATACTGCTTGCGTACAATATTTGGTTTAATTTTGTTGAAACATTTCATAAGTATAAAAAAATTAATCTAAATTATTTATAAAATCCCCATTAAAATATGCCTGAAAAAAAAAAACCTTAAATTTACATATCCTCCTGTAGCAATACTTGAGTGAAATTTTGGTATAAATTGGTTGATTGGTTCTTGAGATATGGCATAAAACCTCCATTGTTCGTGTGGCAATATTCATAAATGAAGGACAAAAAGTTTATGTATTAACACATATGGGATTATCATAGATACTATATACAAATTTAAATTTTTTAAACAGTTTCGTAGATATAGCATACTCAGCTTAGATGTTTGAATAGACGCTATTCAGAAAATAAGACACTTGCATAACAAAACATATATGTAGGTAAATTACTATGGCCTATCCCAGTACAACGTATTAGCCAAATTTGAAAGAAATCAGTTGATTGTTTCCGTAGATATGACATATAAACTTTATTAGTTCATGCGTGGCTATCTTACAAAATGGCAGAGAAGTGAGGCTTTACAGTTCTGATGGCTATAATTGGTACTGTCAGCATACAAAGATAGGTTGAAATTTGTTTAGTAATTTCGTAGATAAAAAAATTCTGGGCTAAAACGTGATGCCGGCTAACAGCCAGCGGCGCTAGAGCCCATGACGGCGCTCACCATGCACGTGTCACATGTCTTGCACGTGCGCAAAGAGGCCAATAATTTTGAACTTACACATAAATATTATTTTTAGTGTAAAATGTGTTTTATATTTGTATTTGCAGGGTTTAATATGTCTTAAAATGTTTTAAAATGCTTGTTGCTATTTTAAAGGTTTTTGATTGTGAAATTCAAAGTGCCCGCGGCACTGAGCTTAAGAACACTAATATTCTGGCATGAACGCAGTCATAAAGAGACACTGAAATAATATGAAAAATTCATTAAAAAATTATAAAATGTAAAACAATATTTTATTTTATTTGTGCCATTTTGTTTCTATGATAAAATATTTTACTCTGCATGCATAGCACTTCCACTTATGTGAACCCCGTAGGCAGCCATGGTAGGTCCGTGCGACGCTTGTCTCTGGACAGTCTGTCGAGGTAAGTCAGTCAAGTACGCACTACAATTTTTGTTCACTGATGTAGGTTTCAGTAGTCAATGTAGTTTACCGGTCAACCTTTGCTTGCATACGTTTTGCCAGACATTCCCCCAGCATTATGCTTCCGCTTTACTAATTTATTTCACCCCTGTGGCATTTTTAACTTATTCGAGGAGAAGGAGGAGAAAGCTGTTGGAGAGGTTATGCGACCCGCAAAACTTGAATCAGGCGCCATCTGTCTATGTTTAGGCGTTTCATTGTAATTTCTGCATTATTGCTACGCTCAATTTAAAGAGCTTTGTTTGTAATGTATGTGTTTGAGGGTATTTTTCATGTTTAAATATTTTACGGTAACATTACGTATAACCACGTGGCTGACCGACGCCAAGTATTTGTATATGCCATCATTGCGTTTTGAGAGCGTATTAATGTAATATTGTACGTGCAATATTTTATTCAGGGTTCTATGTAAAATTTTGTCAGGGTTCCGTGTAATTTCATGTAAATTGATGCTTTTTGTACTTTAACACGAGGTCATGTTAATGTTTGATTTTACCATCAGGCAAAGTTACAGGCCAGTAATCACGTAAATCGTAAAGAGAATAATTTTCTCAACAAGAATAATATTTTGTCTGGACTTAATTTGCTGTTTCCACGAAGAAATATTGCAATTCTACCTGCTCCACGTGGTCTGCTACAAACTTCATCCAGCGGCATCCCTGCCATCTAAACCTGTTTTCACGCATGTGCATGTTTATTGTGAATACTCATCTCGTGTCTGATCTTGTTTCACGTATCTTTTGAGGGTATATATAATTTTGTAGTTTGTGTATGGTGCAATTATTCCCGTCCTAGCAGGCTCTGTGTGTAGGTCGTCACCACACTACCCATGTGCTGGAGGGCGAGCCCCGACAAGTTTGTGTTAATGATGCTAAGTAATCACATGACTTAATATGTATCAAGGGTTTCATTTGTAATTCACAGTGTCCTGTCTTCACGGAAAAACTGTCAGTCAACCCTAAAGGCTGTCGGCCCTCTTCCCTTGTGAAGACTGTGCTTTCATGCACCTCGGTGGGATCATCCATCTAGACATGCGCTAGATTAATTGCGGGCTGGGGAGCACCCAAGCGGAATTGATTAGTCATGCCCGAGATTATCATACTTTCATTGGCACGTTGATGTGAACGCATAGTAACAATAAAACAAGTCTACAGTGAACTTACTTCTTTTATTCAGTAGTGACAGTGTCATAGCAACATATATTTTATAAAATCCTGTAAATTCGTTGGAATTTAAAAAAATTGCAAATTACAGAAAAAAAAGTGGATATGAAAGACTTTTACATAGTTAATGAAGTAGTTTCGGTTTGGAATGTACAAACCATGGTAATTATTTTCTCCACTCACACTTATAATATTTTTGTTTATACAACGGCAATAATTGCAGTTTCCCCACCATTGTGATATCAATGCTAAATGCAAAACACAGACACCAAATTTGGATTGCATGCGTAAAAATGGCCATTCGCTGCAAAAGTTTGTTCAATAACGGCCTTGGCCTTTTCATTTGATCATATACAGCCAGGAACAGAAATATGTAGATAACTGTATACCCGCGCCAGTGAATAATGAAGCAAAGTATTTTGGACATACACTATTGAAGCAATGGTGTATGTCCAAAATAGTTCGCTTAATTATTCACCTCCGTTGTAAGAATCTTTCAAAAAAATGCATCAATGAAACTGACACACATCGCTGTGGGCGCTAGTGCCGCATGTACGTAGCAGCCACTTTGTTCAAAGTGCTAAATAAAATATAAAAGAAATAAAGTTTGGATTTTTCTACTGTTGAAAATCCGTAAAAACTGATAATATTCATTAAAACAGCAGGCCTGACCTAGACAAGAAGGACCACGCCTCGACGATGTGCAAGTATTTCACTCCCAGATACTAGGGATAGGACGAACCCTGAATATTTTTATCTAACCGAACCTTTAAATTTGTACACGAACTGAACTCGAACCAAACTATGCTATAATTCGTAGAACTCGAACTGAACTCAAACCAAACTTTAAAAAATGTCTTATGCTCGCACATATGCCTTCAAAGTTCAGCCTATTAAAAAAAAAATGTCTTATCCTCACGCGCACGCGCACACACACACACACATAAAAACAAATAGGTAGAACCACCTTAAAAGTACGGTGGATTATGAATGCTAAACAGTACAGTAATCAGTGTGTGCGCACACACACATATATCTGCAAATTAAGTACTTAACATTGATTACAGTGGTCTCGTGGATCATTTTAGCAGTGTTGCCCACTCAAGTGTTGAGAGTTTTGTTACTGGACGTCTGGACTTGGCTACGAGGTGCAAAGTGAAAACAACATATATACATACAACCTTCATAGTCAGCCCCTATTTGTTCAAGTATAAAACAAAAACAAATACAACCACATTCACAATTTCATGTCTAATTCATTAAACATGTGGGCCTAAAATAAAGAGTAAATACATACACAACCTGCACAATTTCACTACTTATAGATCCAAAATGTAATCGCCAAATCTTTTATAAAGTGAAAAAAAGGTATAAAATGAACATAATACTAACTTTTGGTTTTTATAGATTTGGTTGATACAATAATTTATTATAACATTAGGAAATGTATCATTCTAGTCATTTTAGATGTGGTATCTGAAAACCACAAATTAGCAGCAAAAAAAATAATAATAATTGAAAACCATTCCCCCCACCCCCCTTAAATTACATCAACAATTCGTGGGGCCTTGTTAGTAAGTATTTAACAAATTATTCTTTTATTTTAAATTAATTTGTGGCAATTGCAATACATTTGGAAAATATTTTCATTAAATAACTCCTGGGGCTAAAAGCCAAAATATTGGGGGATTCTATAAGGTCACGATAACCTTATGGTCATTAAAAGAAGAATATCAACAACTCAGGTGGGCAGTTGGGTTCCTTTTTATTGCTTCTTTTATGCAGTGCCAGTTGTTAAAAGAGAAATGTCAGTCAACAACATGGGCGGCCTTTCTCCCCCCATTGTCGAGTGAGACACTACCCTTCTCTAAAAAAACGTATTGCCTCTTCCCTATTCACCCAGGTAGCAATCCTCTAGACTCTTCCACTACACTTCCCTTCTTTAAACATCTCTGGACTAAACTGTCCAGTGGATAATTTACGACTACCACTCTACAGAAATGTTTTCCTTTATTTTGAGGGGAAAAAAAGGGCACACTGCACATGAGTAAATACTTAAGAAGTTCCTTTCAAAGTTCGTTAATGATGTTCCTTTGCAATAAATTTCGAACCAAACCCGAACATAACCTTAAAGTTCAGGTTCGGTTCGAAATTCGAAAGTTCGACCCATCTCTACTGGATACGTCACGCGTCAACAGTACAATGTGCGTTGTCATTTTAGTACAGGAATCAAACATGTTTTTGAATAACAGGAAAGTTTTAACATAGCAGGTTATTTGTCTTTATAGAATCATTTCCCAATGTCCCAAAAATTTCAATGCTATAGATAGCTACAGCAGTCTCATTAATTTAATACAATTAACCCCTTGTGAGTGGCATGCACAGTTTTAACAAAACTATTGAAACTGCAAATTGACTAACCTTATCGTAGGCACTGTCATGGGATTGAATTTTTCTGCTGAACGTGGGTTAAACGGCATGCAGACTTTCCCAGTTTTAGGATGAATACAAAATGGTGCTTTCAGTAAATGGTTTAACCCTTTGGTTACATTGATGTCCAGTCGTGGGTAGGAATACTGCAGCATTATTTCTTCTACAATAAATTGCTGTCTTCGTTTCAGTTGGCCCTGAAATAACATAATTTTTAAGAAATAAAGAGTATTATAAAAAATTTTTTTTCTTTAAACTAACAGCTTTGACACTAGTATCGAAGAAAAACTTTGTAGACTGAATCATCAGCAATCAGTAAATGGTAATTATTGAAACAATAGAAAATGTGACATTTTGAAAACAATGCTTGTTACATGTGTGTGTGAGACTAGCAGGAAATCGTTGATTCTAATAAGCGGCGAAAGGGACACACATTTTGCGGGAAAAATTTTGGCAACACATTGTGATGTTCTGGCTGGACAAAAATATTTTTCTTCCAATATTTCTAGGTGAAAAAATTTGTTAGCGTCTGTGGGTTCTTCCCACTTAAATGCAAGTTAGGCTCCGTGTCTGAAGCTTTGTATGTATAGACATTTCACGTGAGCGATCAAGTTACAGCAGTGATTTGATGCCTCTGAAATGTGATGTAGATCTGAGATTTTAGATCCATTCAGGAGCCACTGTTTATAAGCTGTGCTCTCACCATCCTTACTCAGTAGAAACACAAAATTAGTCAACATGACACGCGATGCATGACACATTTTCAACAATGGTAGTTAGATTATTTTCACTCATCAGCATAGCCCGCAGCGTATCTGATTTCTACGGAGTTTGCATTACCGTTGGCCATGTGCCGTCAGAAGATGGTACTGTCTATCCTGCAAGAATGGATGTTCCAGATAGTGGAGATTATATTATTCACCGGCCCACTGAAGCCATCCACCTAAAGGCAAAGTACCACTAATCACTGCTAGATGGCACCACTAGTATGTTTCGTTGTTCATTCTCCCAGCCAGCCAGTGACGTCACACTAGGGAGCTATACTTTTCGCCCCCAACCCCCCCCCCCCTATCGGCTCAGCGACCTCTCCTCGCCAGCAAGATGCCAACCTATCAGCAACAAGGCAGCTGCCTGGCAGACAGCAGAGAATAAATACAGAGTAAGAATTAGACTCAGGACCAGTCTTCATTTTCCCACCGTGATAGCTGCCGGGGATCTGACCAGCTTACTGTAGACTAGGACAGCCTTCACCATGCTAGCCGCCGAAGTACTCGCCATCTTACTCCCTCGCTATAGCTACCTTCCTTCACCGCACCTTTGTGCCAGAAGGGAAACCTTTCCTGAAACTCCATTGCTGGAACTTATCCTGTCACCCCCTGCTTAGTCATCCAAGCATCGTTCAGATCCACACTAGACACTAGTCTCTTCTGGGCAACACTGCGTTAGGGAGTCAGTATTAGTTTCAGTTGTCACGGCGCTATACTACCCCACTCCCACTAGCCTAGAAACAGGTCTCCTCTACCCGGACATTTGGGTTGGTGATACAATTTGGTTGGACCATGGCCGATTGTAACCGATAATAATTTTGGCTTTGTCTGCCAATGCATCAGTATAGGAATCGAGATCTGCTCATTTCTAATTTAAATTTTTTCATACAGTATGCATGCAAGATTACATTACTATTAACTGTATACAGAAGCTAAAAAAATTAAATTAATAACACTATTAACCTTTTGAGGAGTATGCACATTGACACGTGTCGCTCCTACTACTAATCAACTACGATTACCACTCATCGCTAAGGTTCTTACTTCCACTGCTACAGACATTTTCAACATGAATCCTCGGCTGCCTAGTCTACCCGGCAACAGGAAATTTGTCACGTGAAGGTTATGCAACCTGACTGGGCACGCTGTCCCCCCCCCCCTTCCCGCACTGAGAGCCAACAAGCTGCTCGGACCTCGGGCAAAGCCGAGCGCCGCCGATGAGGCACGAAGCAGAAACGCTGACTACTGCTGACCTGAGTTTTTGGACTGCCATGCCAACCAGGGCAGGATGCTCGCTCTCACCACAGCCTACAAGCTTCACCTATATAAGACCGGATGCTATCGGACTCAGGCAGTCATTATTGTTTCTTCTCTCGCATCATCTCGAGCACTGCTCAGTGCTCAGACATACAGAGATCATCCAAGTCTTGAGCACACCCCAAGTGGCTGCTCCCTACATCGACGACCAGTCAACCGACAACCAACGAACACGCACTCATAGGTATTAAATCCACTTTGTCTCCTCTAGACACCTTTTACTAGAACTTTTTTTTTACCATTTAGATACATTTTCCAGCTTTCAACCTAGAACCAGGTCGCCTACACCTGGCCAGCATAGTTACCTTCAGCACTCTACTGCTTGGTAGGAGGTAGCACGTGTCGCATGTTTATTGAGCACTCAAAACATACTTTGTTCCCTATACTTCTGGTTCTTTTCTTTCACAGAGTATCATTCTATTCACCTGCTAGAAACCAGTTATGACGTGCACTACTGACAGGAACCAGGACGTTTTATACAATTGAGTTAGCTTTGACTACGGGCGCCCCTCAGGAGTCTGTCAGTCCTTATACACACCCACATACCCGCTCCCGCCACTTTTTTCACCAACTATGTATGCAGCTAATGGCTAGGGTGATTTTTCAAATGTTGATTTTCGTAAGTCTGTTCCAGTCGTGAATGGACTAAATGGAGATGTTAATTTTACATATTGCAGAAGAATACAGAACCAACAGAATGATGAAATTATCAGGGACGTAACTATGCAGAACTTACTTAACACAATTCACTAAAAATGTTGTATAAAAAAATGTCTTAGCTTTGAATACATACTCTTTCCTGCTGTGTGTGAATGTATCTGACAATGGCATCCCATCGCTCTCGTGACGACGAGTACCTCTGTGCTTCCTTCTCCAGTTCCTGTCTGAGTTCGGCATCAGTCACAAGAGCCAGAACACTTGCTAAGGCGGCAGGCGAGCCAAGAATATCTTGCTCTTCCACCAAGGTGACAAACTGCTGCTCAATGAAACCTTTTGCCCTCCTGAAAAAAATACCCAAAAACCCACACTAACACTCACGGTAACACACCAACTGCATAGTTACGTCAGTAATGTCATTTGGTTTGTAAAACACAACCAGTATGATAATCAATAAAAATCTATGGTTGTGAAATGCAAATACAATCACTGGAAAAGAAAGAAGAAGAAAAAAAGGAGAAAACATTAATGCAAATTATGAAGTCTTAGGTTTACAGTATACAGTAATTTTCTATTTACTACATTTCACATGTGTATATTTTTAAGGGTGTGCAAATAGTGAATTTCCATGTTCAAATATTTTTAAATCAAACAGTAAGATTTTTTAATAACATGCAAATAGTTTGGAAGACTAATAGCTACTAGTAAAAATTTAATTTCTGTTACAAATAGAAATAACTGTTTTTCACTGATCACACAACAAACTATACCCACACAAATAATACTTATATCTTCAAGATTTACAATATATCAATTATATAAGATGATTTTCTGCTTATCGAACTTAAAATGTATGCTCCAAAATGTAATTATTAATGTATAATGATCCATAGATAATTGTTTTTGCATGAAACATGAAAATATGAGACAGATACATTGTGACAAAACTATGATGCATCCATTATCGCCAAAGGGAATAATAGTTACATTTTGGTCATCAGAAAATATCTAAGTTGTTTTGTAATAAAACTAAACACTTTATCAGGAAAGGAAACTATGTAATTACTTTGTATTGCAGTTTTATTTTCAGCGGTCATCCAGTTTTATTTTCAGTTATGTGAAATTTAAATAGGTGTACTTAGGCAATTGAATTGGAAGCAGATTCCACAAGCATTGTGGTCCACTGCATGCGGTTGCAGTGATATATGCTAACGTACTGCTAATTGATTGTATGTGTTTACAGTTTATTTTTTGTAACAGTAATTGTGAAACATTTCTAGCCTGTTCCGAAGGAACAAATTTGCTCACTTGTCAGTCTGGTGCTCGTCTTTTCCACCACACTTTCAGTGCCAGAGGGAACATTCTCTAGATTGGGAAGACTCGGCAGAGGCCGACACACTGCGTAGGAAACTCATTCCCTACATTTCACCTCATGGACGCGAGTGTGTCTTTGTGTGAATCCAGATGCCTTTCTCCAACCACAGCAGAATAAGGGAAATGTTTAAGCAAATGCTCATTGTATCTGGGTGCCTACAAGAGCTGACACCTCCCTTGTAGCCTTCATCAACAAGCTTGCTCCACGAGAACAGGCACAAGCCTTGCATCAGCTACTAGTGCCTGTCACACCAGCTATTCCGAAGGAACTGTTCACGGCCCCAGTTCGTTGCAGCGGAGATGTACACCCGTTGATCAGCAAGTTCTTCAACCGACCAGAGCAGATGCCAACAATTCCGAGCGTCTACCTACGACTCGATGCTGTTGCTCTGTCCTCACTGCCACATTACGTCAACAGTCACACTATTCAAATACCTGCAGTGCACACACGCACCACTCGTCGCAGGCATTTTCTTTGTTGCTATCACTTTTACTAAAATAATCTGTTAATAGTCATTTCATACTTGGAATAAAGTTCAAGCAAATATTAAGGTTTTAAACAGTAACATAATGGACACAAGTCTAGTTGTCACAAAGCTCAGGGCTTTCAATAAAACAACACCAGGAAGAAATCTGAGACCAGTAATTTTTCCACGCAAAACTCACGTTACAAATCTAGCAAACACTCAACTGCTGTTACAGGCCAAAATGCAACGGGATACTAGCCAGGTGCAGGCTTCGTCCCTTCCCCCTCCACCACAATCACACTTTCTGCGATGTGAGCCCGGAAGCTAACCAGTCTCTGGCCGAGTTATATACTACAAATTTCTCAGATTTCTAAATTATGTGCATCTATTAATATTGAATAAACAACAATGTCATATATTCCCAGACTCATCTAATTTTACCCTGTCCAAAATACAGCTCCAAGTCAATGAGGGGAGGGGGGGGGGGGCAGCTTAACCACTCTTTTTCATTAAAGTCAATCATGTGAGATGTGAAGAAGTGCTATATGTCCATTCATTAATTTGTAGGGTCTTGAAAATAATTTTTTTTGGCTAAATAAGGAAACAGAAGCATTATAATCTATGTGTGTAGTTCTGGTAAGAAAATCGGCAATAATACAAAAACTAAAATACCAGACCACAAATAAAACAAAACCTTTCATACTTGTGATGTATGTTTAATATTTATGAAAACGTTATGTGATAAATGGAAAAAGAAATTCAACTTGATTGACTAAAACTGTGGGAGTTGTCTTATATTTGCTATGATCCTAATATGGGTAGGTAGCGAGTTTTTTTTGGACTTTTTGGAACCCCCCCCCCCTCCCCCCCCACACACACACACCTACATAGCATATTTCATTATTTCCTAATTTTCCTAATTGTCTCGTGTATAAGAGTTTTTTTTCTTCTTATTTTTGTTATCAAAATATTTAATTTTTGGTTAAATTTAACTTTTACTTATATTTTTTCAATAAATTATAATATTTAATTTATAATTAATATAAATTGAAATAGGAGAGAAGTTAAGGTAAGTTTGTTTGGCCTAGTAAGAAATAGTTCTTAAACTGAGTATGCATGAATGCAATCATTGTCATTTTGGTGTAATTTTCTAGACTTGGTGAAGGCCATGATCCTTAGTTTCTACAGCTTTTGCGAGAATTAATTTTTCATACCCAAATAAGAGCTGATATTGTAGAATTCTCTTGCAAATTTTGTTACAACTGTTTTTATTATGTATTCTAATTTTTTCAACACAAATAACTGTATAATTTAAACTAATTATCAAATTTTAAAATTTTTGTTAATTAATTGAACAAAAGTATACACTTTTTTGCATTGGAAAAATTACACTACATAATAAACACAATTTGCAACAAAATTGTAAGAGGATTTTACAATATCGACTCCATTTGGGTACAAACAATTAATTCTCGCAAAAGCTGTAGAAATGAAGGATTGTGGTCTTAAGCCCTGTTTGCATGAGGTCGAGGAATAGCCTGAAAGTACAACTTCAGCAGGGCTTCAGAAAAGTTGGAAGAAACCGTGAATAAACCACACTAGAAAATTCTAAGCACGCACGCACGCACTCACTCACTTGATAGAATGATGCAACTTGTCCCCAGGCAAAGTGACTTTCTTGGTCTGGTTCACTCCACCTGATACTAACTGCAAGTACTCTGCCAGCGCTGCACGTGCCGATGTGTCCAGCTTGCGAGCAGCTTCGTCGCACACCCAGCAGTGCACGCCACGCCGGCCAGAGAACACCCACAACAAGTGCTCAAAGCCAAAATCCTCTGCAAACAATAACTTCACATTTAACATGTGAGTGAAGCAAATGTCAGTGATATAAATTATATCCCAGCATCCCCTTAAGGATTAACTTCACCTCTTAAAGCAGGAATGCTTAATTTTCATGTCATAATTTCAGTTACAGAGTAATAACTAAAACTTTGTGACTGTAAAAAATTTACAGTTTATGAGTGGTTTCATAATTTTGTACTTGATATTACTGCAGTGAAACTCTGTTAAGTTCCCACTTAAGAAGATTTCCTGCTTAATAAGTTGAAGGATTTTGCACCTTGTCTATATGCACATGTGTAATTTGACCCTTTTAAGAAGTTTTCCTGGTTAATAACTATTATTTTTTCAGTCCCTTCAAAAACTTCTTAACAGAGTTTTACTGTATGTGTTATTTGGTAGTTGTCAAAAAGGCAGGAACTTGCAAATATTTTATTTTAAGGTTTATATTATGCCATTTGTATTGCAGACTAAGGCAAATAGCTAAATGTCTGAAGTGGCAATACAGTATTTTTTTTATTTTACTCAACCAAAAAATTTAATTAGCAGGAAATAAAATATTTAGACATAATGGGTGATGCCAAGCCTTAAAATGAAATATTTACAGGCCAGACTACATAAAATAATGAGTACTACATGTCTTGAAATATTTCAAAGTATAAGCTGTTTATGGTAAAGTGAGCACTTTCAAAAGTGGCATCTATCTACTTTTCTCTTTGCTAGGTATCCTTCCGCCATACGTAAAATTTACATCATACTGGACCTAATTACTTTATTCATGCGTTAGTCAAACAAAAACCGAAAACTAACTGTGTTTCTAATATTCCATTTTGAACTCTATAATGTGTATTAACAAAAAATACACCAATTTTATTTCCCATAAATTTAAACATAAAATTCACAATACATCATATCATATAACTATTTTATTTAATTGGTTGCCTATGTAACTGGGACCCTTCATGGGCACTATTTTTTTCCTAAGGTTCATTTTAAAAGTGCTTAATTTTCCATGAACAGCCTATACAGGATGGCTAGCAGTATCCTTACAGCAAATTTCCTGACATTTCCCTAACCAAATTACGCTGCAAA
The DNA here is from genome assembly GCA_029891345.1 of Dryococelus australis. NCBI lineage: Eukaryota > Metazoa > Arthropoda > Insecta > Phasmatodea > Phasmatidae > Dryococelus > Dryococelus australis. Next base: position 190,670,381 of record CM056998.1, on the reverse strand, counting down.
TATTTCAAATATTTTTATATTTTCCCAAAATAAATTACAACTTTTTATGGGTAACAATAACAAACCCTCTATTTATGGATGTTTTCCTATGCAGAAACAAATATTTATATTTAAAAAAAACTAGAAAAAAGAGTACATTGGTACTAAGATTGCCAATGGAAAAAGGTGAGACAGAGGTTATATACTAGCATCTCTGAACAAGAAAAGAGTCATAATACAAAGACAAGACACAAGACAATGTATAAATCCAATGAGAGCCAATAAAGTGTTCAAATGATTATTTTAGTAAAATAAACATTTTACTTACAAAATCTTACACTTACACATAAAAATATGTTTTCCACAATACCAATGCTTCCTGCATAAAAAAAAATCAGCTACGAAAATGTGCATAGTAGTTACAATTGAAGGTACAACAAAAAAATTGTCCCCAGGCTCATAAATCTTCCTATGAAGGTGGAACGAACTTAAGTAACAGAATAATCCATAAGATGGCATATAAAGGTGCTACAAATCAATATTTTTTTTTATTAAATACATTTAATACCATTTTATTTAAATTCCCTGACTTCACACAAATTTCCCTGATATGTCCTTAACTTTTCCAGAAGTGTACAATTCTCTGACTTTTCAGGTTTTCCCTGATGGTAGCCAGCCTGCTATAACAGTGCATTGCTCATAACACATGAAAATATATTTATATTTTGAACCATTTGGAAAAACATCCATGCAATAAATGCAACATGCGATCAAGCAAAATGCCAGTATTAACTGACAACACAAACTAAAATATGTTTGAAAACACTAAGCACTTATGATTTAACCATTGCATAATTGTTAAGTATCCAGTTTCTTAAAGAAGGAAATTTTGCCCAGTATATTTTCTGAGGTAAAATAAAAATGATTTACAAAATAATTTAACAGGCAAAGAATTTGCCAAAGATACTGCTGTCGTCATTCCATAGTTTTGTAACAAAACATCAGTTTACCCAGGGAAATAGTTCAGCAAGTAAACATTGTGTGAAATCCTCAGTAGTTTTTGTCAAAAACAATTACCTTAAAAATAACAGTGAATAAAACATCCCACTCCAGTAGGTTAATTAATGGCATACAAAAGCCCCTAGGAAAAGCCATCTTACCTCATGGTTTACATTCACATGTATCCTCCACCAAATACAACAATTATAATCCATTTGTGGTTTACTCGGATGTTTCTGAAGCCTTGCTATATTTATACTTTTGGTTACTGATTACGTGTCCTTTTATACAACTGTCAAATGCATTGTTTACTGTTAACAGCTATTCAGAGAATTCTGTCATATTTCAAAAACCATTACACGAGAATATTCTCAATTTAGGTCTATAACAATATTTAGGTAGCTTTAAGACTTTTTAAAAATGTCTGTATTGACAATAGTTTTACCTACTGGTTATTATTTTACCTACACTGTTAAACACATTTGTTACACACAATATAGCACATTACACACAATACATATTAATATTTTGCCACTACTGTGTTTAACCCTGTAGCAACTGTAGTGTTTAAACTCTTGTTATTGGTGTTTGTTGGATTATTATAACGACAAAAGACAATAAATTAAAACACGCAACTTGTGTCACTTATTTTTTGTACATAGCAGCGACAAACGTGACAGATAGAGGTGAAGATGCACATAAATAGGCATACCGTAACTTTTATTCAGTTCATATGTATTTGCATAGGTACTTAGTTTTTACTATGCTTATTTAATTATTTATTTAAAATGTTCTCGCTGGGCTTAGTAATTCATTGGGATTGTGGCAAATGTTCACATCACAGAAACATAAGCACATTATACAACTGTGTTTCAAACACCTAGGGAAAGGGTACAATGTTGTGATAAATAGACATGACTTAATTATCATTGCCGTAAAAAAAAGTTCACGGATAATAAAAGTTATAAATTTTGTGCATCCAATATTTGCAATCACACACACACACACACATACCGGGCCAGCACAACCACCATGATGCAGCCACACCCCCTTTCACATGCAGTGGTCACGACACGTTACAGTATATTTCTTCCTGCCGTGGAGATAGATTTATCACAACATCATAACTTACCCGGGTAGGTTTAAAAAACACATGTACAAACTTGATGTGGTAATTTGAAGTATTTTTGGGAGCAAGAAAAATTAACGCTTTGTTGCATAACATTAACAACATGCCATGTAATGTCGCCACTTGCCACTTCTACCAACTTCAGATTTGTAACCCTCCCACCATCACATCTAAATGTATTAAAATATTTAATCAAACATTAAAATCTCTTTTCAGTTGTAAATTAAAAATTCAAAAATCATTATTTTGCTGTAATAAGTATGGAATATGCTAAAATTGAAAATGTGTATAATTTTCCTGCTACTACTAGAGATGCAAAACTTCCCGAGGGGGGGGGGGGAGAGAGAGGGGGGGGGAGGAGAGAGAGGGAGAGAGAGAGAGAGAGGAGAGAGAGAGAGAGAGAGAGAGAGAGAGAGAGAGAGAGAGAGAGAGAGAGAGAGGAGAGAGAGAGAGAGAGGAGCAACAAGCTCTGCTCAGATAACAGTTTCTTCCTCAGTCAAAAAATCACCATGCAACTAAGGCCTACACGCCATATTTTGTGCTGTTATTTTAAACTGTAACAATGAAATATGTTTCATTGGGGCTACCTAAAAATTTAAATATTTCAATAAGCAACGTTTAATTTTCAAATAGCAGTATACAAAAAAACTTGGTTAAAACAATATTTTAACTGTGAACTATTTCTTACTAGCCAATGTCAAAACATTGCTGTTCTCACTGTTTTCAAATTGTATTGAATACGTAATAAATATTATAAGTTATAGAAGATTCTATGGTAAAGTAGCATTTAATCAAAAATATTATACTTTTTAAAGTTAATCAGTGTTACATACTTGTGGTATAAGTGTTATTTTAAAAAAAACAGGTTAACATATTACTCCTAGGGCGATTTTTCAAAGATTTATTTCACAACATCTGAAGAAACCGTTAATGGACCATAGTGTACTATCTCTAATAACTTGAACAAACCCAGATTATGTTCGGTACACTGCAAAATGGGAAAATAAATTAAATATTTTGCTGTAACGTCAATGATTATTCTAACATACACACAACAAAGAAATCAATTCCAGTGGCCACAAATGTATACATTTCTTTTTCAATAAGTAGACATAGAAACACATGAATATCTTAATTCACAGCTACAACTACTGAAACTATAACAGGGGAGTTTCATTCTATACATGCTCAGATTAGTAAGAGATTCACGCACTTACCCATCCACCCACTCACTCATGCAGTCACTCAAACACTCAAGTCACTCAAAAACACTCAATCAATCACTAACACTCTCTCACTCACTCAAATGCTCTCATTCAAGCAATCACTCACTCACTAAATTGATCACTCAATCAATCACTCATTCAAACAATCATTCAATCACTCATACAATTTCTTACTCAATCACTTTCGCTCTCTCTCACTCTGTGTGTGGTGTGTGTGTGTCTCATGCGTAGTAAGATTTGGTTTTCTTTTCTTCTTTCAAAATGAAATCATCTATAGCAGGTTGTGCTAATGTAGGTCAAAACATACAAGGTTTTTCTAACATTGCCGTTACAATAATACACTGTGCTTACATGTAATAACGTGCTTCAACAACAACAACAAAAGAAACCTAAGTTTAATTTAGCAAGAACATCATCCACCTATACTATACCACCTTTACTTTTGTAACATTGTTGTGAGATGAGATTAGCCCAAAAGTATAGTGGTGTATGGATAGCTCTCTCTTAACCATTCTGCGGTATGCAAGATTGTATATTTTTGGGCACCTGCTGAGTTAAAAGTCTGCACAATCCGCTGCCCAGCTGCTCACAATCATACGGGGCACAAACAGGACAGTTGTTTCTTTGGTGAGTGAGGAAGCACGAGCCAACGAAACCACTGGGCAGCAATATGTCCATGGTTTACTGACCTGGTTTCCATCTACCTTCATCCTTGTACCATCACATACATGTTACTCCAGAAACCCTATGCCTCGAGCTATTTTCCATGTCTTTGGCTCAGAAGCCAGGAAGCAATACGTGTGACACTGCCTTTCTACAAGTGCATCATCACCACTATGTGCAAGATTTTTAAATGGCATGTGTTGTTTTCATCATGCTGCATGTGTAGCATGGTTTAGTGGCAGTTTTTAACTTCGTTGGAGTGCTCTGAAATGACGTTTCTAATGTGTTTGATGTATCGAAAGCACTTGACAGGCCTCATCTTCAATGTGTCAAGCACATGGCAGGTGAGGCCCCTTAAGAGCACGTTTGACCAACGTGAGACATGCTCTGATGCCAGTTCTTGCCAAAGTCCCAAATATTTTGAAATAGCTATCAAAGGTCGAACAATGCTCCCCAGTTAAACATGCCTTTACTTACAAAACAGAGCATAGGACTTGAACCAGGTTGGACAAAGCTATCAAGAAAATAAAGGGACAAGTTTGGAGTGAAGTGCAGTGGAAATATTTGGGCAGCTCTTAACACGAAGGTCTTGAGAGCCAATGAGGGTGAAACGAGGTGAGTATGGAGCAACACCATAATGAAATGATGGGGGAAACTGGAGATCCCTGAGAATACCCACCAACAAGCAGGTAGTCCGACAGAATTTCCAGATGCGAAAATCTGGGAGCAACCCAAACAGGAATAGGACCCGGTTCACGTAGGTGGGAGGCAAATAGTTTTAACCACTACACTACCACAGCCCCTGGGACAAGTCTGCAACACAGCTACATATTTCTTGGAGGGAAGTACAACCATGAGATGGTGTTTTTTGGGTTTATAAATCAAGGGGCCCATGATAAGGATGGGGAGCTATTTCAACATCCATTTGCAAAAAAAATAGATCACACTAAATGTGCCATCACAGGGACACACAAGTGGGTATAGCCACAGGATTTGGTAGTATGTATACAGAAAATATAAAAATATTGTTGCAGTATTCACTTAACATTGTGTTACACCACCCATAGCATGGAAACCGGTGGTAATATGATCAGGCATGGAGGCATACCGATGTTGGATATTCTCCTGAGGAAGGTGCTGCCACAACTGGCTCTGAAACTGACCTTCCATATCTAGTTGCCACTGGCCGAAGTTGTTGTCCAATCTGGTCAGAAACGTTCTCAATGGGTGAGAGGTCTTGGGGAACTTGCTGGCCAAGGAAGCATGTTGACATCACGAAGGCAGGCCAAAGATACCAGTATTGTGTGAGGATGCACATTATCTAACTGGAAAATGGGGTTGTCAGGCTGCACCAGGATTCCTTCAACCACCACCAGTGGGGTGCGGGAATTGTAGGAAATGCGCCCCACACCATGACAACTCTCGTTGGGGCGGTGCGCTGTTCTGCAATGAAGCGCTAATCACGGCGCTGGTCAGAAAACCTCCAGACACAAATTTGGCTGTTGTCTATATCCAGACAGAACCGTGACAAGTACTGTTCTGCTATGTGACTCTTCGCTGAACAGTACTTGTCACCAATCCATAAGCAGCCATGCTTCACATTCCTAACAGAAGATCATCTATTGTGCTCGGTGATGCTAAGGTCGTAATAGTAGATGTCGTACGGGATGCCGCCATGAAAGAACCAGCTCTGCTAGCCACCTGGATATGGTACTGGTGAACACAGACGTATCCCCAGCTGCTGTGACATGTCCCTGGTGGGTGCATAGCGACACCCATTGGGTGCTTACAGCCTCTTGCACGATGAAACAATCCTCCCTGCTGGTGGCCTGCCTGGGTCAACCATATCCTTCTTGACGTGTGTGTGCACCCTCATATTCCCAGTGCATCCATCCAACACAGACTCACAGCGCAAGCAGAAATGATCAACTTTTGTCGCAAATTGGGCAGCTCAAGTCGAGGAATGGGTTCCTTCTTAGTGTTGGAAACCCATTGTTTCCTAAGATAACCCAGCAGATTGTAGATGTAGTCTGCTTCCCAGCGATAGATGATGCCGCTGGTCAGCGGATTTTCTCTGAGACATTACATTTCGCCCTGCCCTTAAACACTCTCAATGCTCACCTAACCAACCCACAATGGCTCTAAGATCCCTAAATAAGCATTGTTGGACATCAAAAAATTAATCATTTCATCTCTGCACCAAGCGTTGTTGAACTTGTACACATTATATGTATTAACGTTTTCACTAAATAAAAAAATCCTACATTTTAAATATTTCTATTGAATAATTTGATGTCAAATTCACATTTTTTCGGTCATTTTGTCAACAAAATCTGCCATTTTGGACACGGCCTGAGATGAGTCAGAGTCCGACACGCATCAGTGGACGGAAATGGATCTCACGCAAGACTCTGATAGACTAACAGTTTAAAGAGATAAGCTAACGCATCACAGCCATAGACGTAACTTACAGCTGCTTGACACACTTTACGGCATCGCCTGACCGCCTAACGGATACGCCAAAAACTGGTTAAGCGAAGCATGACTAAGCGGGAGTGTACTATTTTAAAATCTAAATGTCAACATTTACATCAGAATTATTATGAAACTTATGCAGTAGAATCTTAATGCAAAGTACACATACAGACTTGAAATTTTACACTTAATAGGTAGTGAGCAATACTTCATACTGAAGATGCATTTCATGATTTCACATCTGCTGGGAATTTAAAGATGTACTTTAAAGTGAAAAATACTTTAAATTGAAGTGTACTTTATACTGAGATTCTGCTGTATCTCCAAACAGGTTGTTGTTAAAAAAAACTGCGGATATCAAAATAAATAAATATCTTAAAAATATATGCAAAAATACCAAACTATAAAAAATCTATATTGTATGGCAAATAAAAATTGTAATGCTACATGCTGCTTCCCTCCATTACTTTCCTTGCCCTATTCTGCTCAAGCGAGCAAAGAATTGTGTGAAGGCCAGGCTAATAACCAGAGATTTTCAAAGGCATACCACCGTGCGTGCTGCAGCTGCCAGATAAGCCCATCAGAACTGGCACGCTCCCAACCTTGAGGGAATTGAATTTCTGGGGTTTTAAAAGCAAGAATGTTCTGGACTTTGCCCTAGTCTCTCTCGGTGTGAATCAGAGTGCGAGGAACCTTCTAGACTGGGTCAGCGAGGCTACTTAAGCCGCAATGGGTCTCCGAGCCGACAGTTTTAGAGTCTGTAGTATTGTGTGACCTTAATGGGGAATGGTTTATGAAAGCAGTATATTTACCCGATTTTTGATATATGTCATTTTCCAAAGGGTTTATCAACATTTTTGGCTCAACAAGACTTAAATAATAACTCTCAACACTTTTCTACATTGTTAGATTTTCACTGCATTCATTATTTTCGAAACAATGATGGAAGAAAATAATTTTTTTTTTCTTGTCTTCAGTCAGAGCTCTGAGACTAACAAATGCAGAGAATTTTTTTACCATGTAATAAGGTGTTAAAAATTGTTGTTTATGTCTTGTCAATCCAAAATTTTTGGAAAATTCTCTGTAAAACAAATTGTGAAAAAAAGTATATAAATATACAATTATCATGCACCAGTCCCCTTAAGGTGGAGTATTAGTTTCAGTCAACAATACTGACAAATGCCCACATTTAGCTGAACGTAGTTCAGCTATCTGCCACTAGGTAGCAGCAGCAGCATCGAAGCAGCTATGACACCATTTTGTCTGCAGGAGTCATATGGTCTGGGCGTGAACAAGGGAAGTGGTGGGGGGGAGGGGGCTTCTCTAATGGCTCTCTCCTAATACCCTCAGACCCATGCAGGGGCTATTAACTAGTGTGGTCAGATTACAGATAACAGGTCAGCATAGCAAGAGATACTCTGTGCCTCCCCCCCCCCCCATGCAACTTCTTCTCAAACCATATGTCTCAAGGCATCACGGCTATTTAACTTTAGCGCTTTTTAATAGTAATACTATTAATTTAATTTAGAAGAAACAGATCATATATTAATTAATTAATTCCATAATAGGAGAATCTCAAGTATTTGAAAATTAACTACACATTACCTTCACCACCTTCTGTTCTTGTCTCACGCAACCAGACCTCGCAGTTTACAGTCAAACAATACTAATGGTCTTATTAATAACTTCTTTTGGCTATGAAATTCACAGATTAATTTTCCACCTATTTCTGGCCCCTTTCAAGGACCAGTGATAGCATAAAAGTCCTGCTTTATATTCCAAATTCTGAATTTAATAATAATTTGCAAAACCAGGTGGGAGTTTGCTACTCCCGCCTACTCCCCCCTCTCGGGAGGGGCTCAGAGGTGGACAATCAGAACTACAGCTCGCCGAGGCAACTTGGCGAGATACTTGCTGCAGTTGCAGTGTGCAGGCACCACTACTACAACTGTATGTGTGCTATAGGCGGGGAGGGAAACTTCCCATAGCCTGCAACGAGTACAAGTGACGTAACCACAGGGTGGACAAGGGCCCCACACCCGACCCGCTCTAAGCTTCTGCAGTGATGATAGAAAAGGCAGCAGCCTAGCGATACGGACTCTTCCTCAGTGTTCATTGCCAATTCTAAAAGAACAATAAACACTCTAGAAAAAGGATTAGGGATTACTGCCATTTTGATTTAATTGAACTTTTCAACTACATACTGAAAATGTAGTTAGTTATTTAGCATATAATGGCTGACGAATAAAGTAATTTCTGGTATCTTTTTTCCTGTTCTAAATCATACAGTTACGTACAGAGTTCTTCTGTAGCCCCAGTCAATGATGGTTCGGGATTTTTGAACCTCAGCATCGGGGTCGCGACATCACTGTGTCTGTGCCGTTTGATGATTTTGTGAGTTTAATGGACATTCGAATAATGGCTTTGTCGAGTTTTGAGTATTTTGACGGCGTGTTTAACAATGTTTTTCGTTGTTTTCGACTGTTGTATTCGAAATTTGAATTTTTGCTTGCTGCACGGGTTAAGCCCAAGGCAACATGCCTTTGCACGATTTAGGTGACGAAGAAGAAGTTACATACAGTACTGTGAAAGACATAACATGGTAGGCTATGATACACTAACATAACTACTTCAGAATATTTCTTACTCGTGAAGGCAACATATAAGCAAAAAATATTTTATAATTAGTTGTATTATTTACCCACACACTATTGTATTCCAAATTAATATTTGTTCATAATTTAAGAGACTTTCTAACCGCAGTTATGAATGTAATTAAATATAGGTACGCATGGCCAGATTTGACTTGTGGCATTTTAACAGTACAGTTTGTAATTCCTTGTTTATTTTAATGGCTTTAAAGTAGTGTCTAAATTTCCATTAATTAGAGATGAATTGTAAATAATTGTGATTATATATCTACTTACCACGTGTATGATACTATATAATTTCCTACCATTGCACGCTGTCAATGCTGAGTAATTTACTAACATTTTCTTCACAAATATCTGCAAATCATTGAATTTATTACCATTGAGACTGATTTCCATAATCGTGCTGTCAATAAACGAGTAGTACGAAACTAATTCTTTCTGTACAGAAAGGAAAAACATTTCTTGGAGGAGTTTGGTTTTCAGTGATATAATAGAGGTTTAGTTCAAAGAGAGGATTACAGATACATACAAGTTTCCTGTTATTAGAATGTTTCTTTGTATGTTTTTGTTAATGGTAATCCTAGATTATTTATAGCAAATTCACATTCTTTGAGCACATTTTGTTTAAATCTAGCTTCATACCACAGTAAAAGGTTTAGCGATGTTAAAAAGACCACTGCGTACATTTTAAATAAAAATGTATACAATTAAACATTAAACAAAGACCATAATATATCAGTATGCAAAAAATTGCCAATCTATCATGATCAAGCAATTATTGGTGCAAAATCTACTTAGATAGTTTTGACCAGGGAAGGGTGTACAGTATACAATACCAATAGATACATCCGTGTATTCGCAGAAGTTTCAATCAAGGAAATTTCACTACTATTGAGGCCCTAGTGAAAACTGACAAAACTCTTTGCGTTTCAAGGCTACAACCTACAAGTCTGAACGATGGGGAAAATGGTTATTTTATTGGCAGCTGTTAAACTGCGAATTCGCACGCTCTGAATTAAAAATTTCCATTGGATTAGCGTGGTGCAGAATAAAATAAAACAAAGTCTTTGTCCACCACTTTGCCCGCATTGAAAATGAATATGCTGTGGATATTGGTAGGGGCACTATATTTTTGCGAAAAGAATTTCTGCCATATGTATTTCAAAACTCTTTAGCTTTGAACAATGTTCCCCATTGGATGGTTTTATCGGTTCCATGTGTTGGGTACCTGACCGCAAACAAGAGATGTTCAGGAACAGAGTAACCAAATTCAGATTAGATAAGTCACATTCTGCGAAATATTCTCTCAAGGACACGTGGTCAATAACCAAAGGAAACTTCTGTGTATACGTAGCTCATCTAAACCAAGGCTGCCAGGAACTCTTTGCGGAAAACATGTATCTATAGATGTTGGCATTTGGAAGATAGAAAATAAATTTGTTGCTCGCAACTTTGCCCACTCGGAATTTAGATTTGTCGATGAATCAGATAGATGGAAATTAAATACAGCTTTTACCCAAAACCACCCGACAGGTATTCATTTTGTTGTTTTAGGCATAACGTAAATAAATAGATAGAATGAAGTAAAAAAATTTTTAATGGAAATAAATTAATAAAAATAAATTAAATTCATATAAATGAATAAATAAACCATGACTTCGCTCATCGGAATAACTGTGATTACCACGTCAAGTTATATACAGCAACCTGGCATAAACCAAAAACATAGTGGTCTAACTCACACTGCTGAGCTCATTTTTTACTTCACGTGATTATTTACACTTTGCCTTTAATCCATTAACATAATGAAACAGCAATGTAACAATAAGCTAATACAACATAAAAATACGCGCTGGAAAGCAAAACTTCATTAAATTTAATTTAATTTTTAATTCTTATCTTCCTGTGATATATCTTCCTTTGATACATGTCTAAGTATCTGTTTAAGAAATACCACACTCACAGCGATTTCGGAAAATCCGCTCAGTAGTTTTTACTTGATGCCAAAAAATACAGAAAACTATTTACGTTCTTTAGCTCAATTTTTAATGAATATGATAAATATTTGCATAAAATTATTTATATTTAATACAATATTTTTGACAAAATCCTCAATCATAATTTTTTATCTGCAAAGCTATTGTGTTACTAAACAACACTTTTTACTCACAGATACGTACGTATGTTTATTTGAACACATGAGTTACTGTTGGAATTGCATATTATTAAGGATGGGTAGATATTAATTATGTGACTGCCATAATTGCTGTCATGCGAAGTAAAAAACACGTATAGATTATAATTAAAATAAACGGTGGCATTGACTGAACACTACAGCACACAATAAACTGTTCTGGAAAAAAACACACCAACAATAAATTCTACAAATAAAATGACAAAAGAAATGAAATTTTCTATCTCTTAAAAATCCACACTGTATGAATGAATACAAGAATCCGCAGATAAAAAGGTTTAGCTACAGGTTGTAATAAATTTGCTTGAAAACAATTTTACACTGAACAATATTTTGTTCTCTCGAACAATCTGATGTTTCTCTGAACATGTGAATTTATTCCCTTTGGCCAAGCAAAACATTTAAACATAACTTGTTGAGTACAACAATTATCTAACTGTCCCAGCATCATTTTTAAATGCATTTATGGACACATACACAACTATTTTAAATGTACATTCAGGTAATTAGTTTCATTACCGTCAAAATTATAAATACCATGGTAGTCACCAACATTTTGTTTAAAATTAATAAGTGTACAGTTAGCTAATAATCATATGTGCCCATTGTTATAGAAGTTTTCGGGACAGCAAAAAAATCAGCTTGGTGCAGTACTGACATGTATTTGGTTGGCTGTAGTGCAACCGAGTCATTTGATGACCTTCGAATTTACAGCTCGAGAGTTCATTTGTAAGTGTTCTGACTATTAGAACTATTGCAGTGTTTGTTAGTGTATTTATTGATGCTCAACAGTGTCAAAAACAATCCCAATGAAACAATTTCAACCAAAAACTCTGCATAACTTGACATTTTAGCAAATCTATGTACTTGCCGTGTACTATAATCATAAAAATAAGTGAACTGCCAAAACATTTACGATGGCCATGGTTGTCAAGAGAGAGAATTCAACAGCAATAAATTGGGTTCGGAACCTGGTCATATTAATCTTAAATTTATGACCGAAACTGTAGTTTATGGACAGCCATAAAAATTTTCATTTACATCAACCAAATTTTATGTGTTTGGGACAACCAAAAACCAAAACAAAAATAACATGTTTCGGGAACAAAATAGTTGGTTGCACAGATAGAAAAAAATTAATTTTGCTGCACTAAACTATTTTCTTATATTCAACATAATCATTTTCTCAAGTTTAAAAAAATACTTAATAATACCATTCCCTCAAAGCTTATGGTTCACAATAATCAAATACAAATACCTAAGCTCTTTCAAATGAAATGGGCAATGTACATTTTCATAAAACCATTATTGTAGTACTTTATCGTGCTGCACGCTCATGCAAAAGCTCAAAGTCTAGCGAATCATAGTGCATCAGTCTGCCTGGCCTACCAGCTAACCACAGAAACCACAAGCATTCTGAGAAATGTTCACTCCAAGACACAAATCCAATCGTGAGAAGAGATAATCAGCCAGCAGTCTGCCGACCACTAGCCTGAAGAAGTTCCAAGACTCACCACTGCGATCTGCAGCAGCACTGCATTGACCTGAGGATGTCCTCAATTCTGAACAGATTTGTCTTTAAAACGATCAATTTTATGCTTCTAATGGCCATTAATTTGGCATTTACGGACATGGCACTAATGTGTGACAGCAATAACAATGTTGGTTATTGTTTCTTCTGTAGAATGCCGTAGTTATTACCTTGGTACACTGTGTATATGCTGAGTGGGAAGTAATTTCCTACGAACCTGCACTTATCACCAGCGAAAATCTGATGCTTTTTATGTACACTAGTTTGGCTTTCTCGGATGTTGTAAAGGTGTTTTCTAGCCATACAATGCTAGCATAATGACTTGAATGTAGGGTGTCCTATTTTTATCTGTATCAGAGTATTGTATAATCTATAGTGGATAATTTCTCTCCGAAGTCTGCACATTGACCTTATGCAGAGGTTCAAATAAGTATTATTTTATAATAGAAATATTTTACTTACGTAAACCAAATTTCATCAGAACAAAGCAGACAGTTCTATGTTCACATGGTCAAAACCTCGTGCACATATTTTCAACAGGTCTCGTATTATAAAGCGACAAATTAATGAAATTGATTATTAAATTTCTCCACCAAATTTTAAAAAATTAACAAAATCAGGTATACACAACAAAAATAGCTTAACAATGTAGTGTACGAAATCTCATCGCGATTGGCCGTAAAAACTGTAACTAGCACATTCCTGCTTAAGCACCAGGTGTGCAAGGACAGTGAAGTGATGGGTCAGCAGAGCATCGAGTGGTGGCGTGAATGACCAGCAGGAGTGGAATCTGCAGACTGTGAGGATCAGTACAGTGAAGGCGAGACTAACGGGCAGGACTACTGAACTGGATGCGTGAGTGACACACGTTTGGAATGATGGCAATAGACAGACCAGGGTTGCCACTTCCCTGATTTCCACACAAAAAGACCCTTTTTCCCCCTGACCCTTCTCTAACTTTTTTTTTTCTGTAAGGATTGGCAACTTTGCATTATAACACTTTTTTTTTACAACAATTTACTTCTCAGATCTTACAAAACTGCTCACCACATAGAGTAGCAAGGAAAATGACTAAGAATTTAGTCCACAATCATTAAAACAATTTTATATGGTTCAGGCAGTGGTGCACAATTTGTGACAGAACTCCCAAATATAGCATGAATATCACAGAATTCCCCGACGTTTAGCTAACTTGTCAGAAATTCCCTGACATTTCCCTGTTTTACAGGTTTTCCAGACCTGTGGCAACCTTGCACACTGAACATGTGTAAATAATGAGTATGAATTAAGTGACTATAACCAATATAGATACACTGAGAAATTATAGTATAATTGATATAAACATTAAATACAGTGAAACCCTGTTATGAAGTTCCCACTTAGTAAGTTTCCCTGGTTAATAAGTTGAACAATTGTGCACCTTGTCTAAAGCACATGTGTAATTTGACCCCTTTAAGAAGTTTTCCGGGTTAATATGTATTATTTTCTCAGTCCCTTCAGAAACTTCTTAATGCTCGGCCTCACCCGCCATGTTGAATTTTCCGTTTATATGCAGTAACTTCCTTTTTAGTGAAATAACCAAATATTTATTACTATAGCATTATCACAATTGACAATCCCCTTCAAATTTTAGTCATCAAACTTCATCCACGTGTGATATGGTGATTGTAAAATGGCATTAACCTGTTCATAATTCTCTAAAAAATACGGCATGACTACTTAACGAATTTTCAGAATTTATGTTTGTACTTCAGCGTAACGTATATTGTCATGATTGTATAGTAGCAGTTTCCTAATAAGTGTCGGTATGCAACTGAAATAAGCTAGAACCAATCATTCAACGTGGCGTGTGAGGCCGAGTATTAATAGAGTTTTACTATATAATGCTCATTAAAAATATCAAGAATAGTAGTGGAGATAGATGGTTTAATGTTGTAAATAATAGTTGTGTGAATAAATTAAACAACAATTTAGTTATTTTATTTATATAAAGACCTCCATCCCTCACAAACTCAAAATACATCCCTCTGGCATCTCATAACAATACCTAGCTATGCCCATATAAAGAACTTTCAAAACTTTACATAAATGTAAAGCACGTAAGTTTTGTGGTAAAAATTTATATTTTAGAACAAGTTGATAAAAAATGTATATGTTAGCTGTAGTCTTCTTTTCTTCCCCTACCCAAAGGTTTACATGCTCACTGATCATGAGATACTATCTCACACCTTTATTTTTGATGAAGAATTACAATAAAATCAGCACAAGTACCTAGTATGGCTTAAAGATTCAAAACAGCTACTGGGCCAAAACAAACCAAACCCATTTCAAACTTATTGAAATTCCTCGCAGTAAACTTCAACTTTTCATCCAAGCAATCACATAAATTAAAAAAGCATCTTTTTTTTTTTTACAGATGATCTACTAATCATAATCAACTTATACAACATTATAATAACTGCCCTTGAAATTTCCATGTATCACCAAGGATGTAGATGCCTTAATGGATGTACCTTGCAATGATACAAATTAGATTTCAATTCATAAAAAAAATAATAATAATTTAAACTTATTTAATAACACTCGTACATCAGCCATTGTGACAAGAAAATTCATAAGTTAACCATTACACTTCAAAAAATTGCTGAAACAGACAATAGGTAGCAAATACCCAGCAGCATAGACAGTAGCTCCACGCTCATAAATCTTTCCAGCCTTTCGAAAAATTATTTTTGATTTTTTCAATTATGATATTAATGTTCAAGGAAAAGTAGATATTAGAATATGTATTTTTCCAGCAACAGGAAATAAATGTAATTTTATTTGTAGGATTTTCTCTTTTACATATTTTCAGTTTAACATATTAACTTACTTTATCAAAATAGGTACATATCTTGTATCCTTTCACTACTCTCAAAACTGTATATACTAAGAAACAATGTTACAGTGCTGAAATTTTGTACGTGTCAAAATAAACAAGAATAAAACAAATAAATATATTATTATTATTATTATTATTATTATTTGTGAGAGGTAGAAAGAACCAAAAAATGAAGGTGTTAAGAACGGGGTAAGACTAGGCTGTAAGAGAAAGAACCTGACTATTGATTGTTTAGCTTTCGCAGATGATCTAGAGATTTTCTCTCATTCTCTTGACAATACTGCTAAACAAATTAATCAGCTTCAGATGCAAGCAACTAAGGCAGGCCTCCAGATCTCCTTTGAAAAGACACATTTCATTACGAACATCACATCAGCCATTGCGAACATCAAGTCAGCACCCAAAAAAAACTAGTGGCAAATCAAGGAAAAATAAAACCGGTAGAGAATGAGCTCAGAAAGACAATCCACACCAATCTTCACCTACGTTTTGAGTAAGACCAAAGGGGTCTGATTTACCGAAGTGGGAAAAGATTTGCAAGACCTGGGGAGCTCACATGATGACATCTTGGAACGTGACCCTTTGAAGAGGAAACTTCAAGGATATCAGGGTTTCCAGTCAAAACCCAAAACGAAGACAGGCAAGGCGTGGACCGAAGAACGGAGGGAAGCTCACTGAAAAAGAATGCAGGAATACTAGGCAAACGTTAAGGGAAGAGGGAAACAGTTGAAATAGCATACTCCACAGCTGGAAATAATTAAAAATATGAGGGATTGCTTACCTCTTAGAGCAGTATCTAAAACCTTGCAAGCCACTGTCATGAACCGCCAGCACTTAGTGCAAACATCTGCACCACTGCAACATGTTCGTACTTCATCGTAATCTGTCATGTCAATGTCAAACACCAGCTCCCTTTCCAGAGGCTGGAACACTTGCACTGTGCGGTGGTCTTTGGGCCTGCCAACAAAAGAAAATCAACACATGTCAGCATTACATTTGAAAATTATTTCAGTACATCACATAACACAAGTTAATCCCTAATGTGGGGTTTCTTATTTGTGACAAATACACAATAGTTAACATTGGACATGAGTAGAATTTAGTTAAATACTACCTAAAAATTGATTGCTAAAAGTAATTGTTTTTTTGGGGTATGTGTGTTGAGGTATTTCATAATACTGTTTTGTAGTTGCACTAAAAAATTAGTATTAAAGTCTTGTCGGCATTTAATTTGTTTTAGATATATATGGGTTTTTTTGGTTGCATATTTTAAGAAACAAACAAATACAATCAAATGAGAGATTATGGTCAATGTAATTATGGGCTGTTCATGGCAAAGTGAGCACTTTTGAGGCCCTAGCAACTTTTTATTTCAGCCATACTTTATTTTTTGACCACCTTTTTAAATAAATATTGCTATGTAAGTAATTAACACAGTGTGCTTATTCCACCACACTCGGGAGTTAACGTCTAAGGATAAAATAAAATATATTTATTGACTATTATTCCAAATGAGACTGCTTTCAAAAGTGCTCACTTTACAGTGAATAGCCTATAGTTTGTAGAAAGTACTGAAAATATTCTTTGGTCACATAAACATAGATTTAAAAACAAGCTCTACTAAAGCATGTTTCCTCCAGTTATTACTTATAGATAGTTGTACCTAGAATCCATAATGTGATTGCATGAACTACTTGGTCAACATTAATAGGTAATATAAATATGAAACAAAAAAAAAAATTGCACACTTTTAAAAGAACAATTGTGTGCGATGAGCAAAGCAAAAATATTTTAATGGATCGCACGCTTCAGGCTTTCGCGGCCAGTGTCAATACACTCTTGGCTTTTGGGCTTGGCCCACATCGGGTGTTTCTTCATAAACAATGTTTCGGCAGTTGTTGCAGCTGCAATCCTCAGGTCATATTACAAGACCAACTCAGTGACTTGTATCGCAAAAATATTTCAATCCAAAGCATAAATTTCTGTTATTTAAAATATTTCAACCATAAAAAATTTAGAGCATATATAATGCTTCCCACTCGGAGAAATCTGACTATTCCTTTGATGTGTATGCTCAGTACCCACTAGAATTGGACTGAAGCACGTCACAAACAAATAAAGAAAATTATGTTCGCAACGACGTTCGCAGTCTCATCCACACAGGTGAACAGGTTACGCATCAGCCACTGCTCTGTGTTCACGAACAGTGCAGTTCACTAGTGTGTATGTTTTCTTTAGTAGCAGCAGGTGATAAATGGGTGTGAGATCCCACAAGGCGATCGCCCGAACCCTCCTGACAGTTTGTGTACTAGCACCTCACGAGTAATACATGTAAACAAACATGCACGCACACACACATAAATATACGTAACACAATATTATGTTTATAAACAGTAATAATAGTGATAAAATAATCCAAGTTCCGCTAAATACAATGGTTGTAGAAAGTTACAATACGGGAACTATCTTATATTGTATTAACAAAATAGAGAGTATAGAAGAACACACATGCAAAGACATTAGAAGCAAAATTAATAAAATCCTAGACTCATACCAAAAACAAGAACTAGATAGTCATAAGAGAATACAAAGACAGATTCGCAACCAACATGCTAGAGTTAATGGAGGCCAAAAACTACCAAATTAAACTTGATTTGCAAACTGATAAGCCCATTTTCACACGGCCTTACAGAATCAACCCCAAGGTTCATGACGAACTAGTACAACAAATACAAAATATAGAGAAGGCCGACATTAAGTGTCTGACTCAGCATATGCCACGCCATCGTTAATTATTTGAAAAAAGTCAGGCGGTATTCTATTCCTTACGGATTTCCGAAAGCTAAATCTGTACTTAACAAGAATACAGTACCCCTCCCTAGAACTGAAGACATACTGAACACACTACAGAACACAAAATACATAACATCAATAGACTTTTTTCAGGATTTTACACTATATCTGTTAGGAAACACGACAGAAATAAATTAGCATTCACGGTTGACGGCGTAGGATTGTTTCAGTACAAAAGAATGCCAATGGGCCTCTGTACATCACCTCAATACTTTCAACAACTCATAGATATATTGTTAGGTCTCCTGATATAGAACACGGCCATCGCATATATAGACGATACATTCATAATTGGAAACACATTTTGAGAACACCTAATTAATGTCAGTGAAGTATTTAACAGACTGAAACAATTTAATGTGAAGGTAAAAGCAAAAAAATGCTCCTTCGCCCAACAATAAATAAAGATTTAAGGACACTACATCACCTCCAAAGGAACAGTAACTGACCCTAATAAAGTAAAAATAATAGATTAAATAGCACCACCAAGGAACATTAAAGAACTTCGCACATTCCTAGGGATGACATTGTATCTACGGAGATACGTACATAATTACGTGAGCATAGCAGAACCTCTTGTCGATCTCACTAAGCAGACAACACACTATACATGGGGAGAAAAAGAACACAGGGCGTTCCTAGAATTAAAGAAGGCAATACAACACGCTCCCATACTACACAAGTTTGATGAAAACTAACCATAATAGCTTGCGATACATCACAAACGGCCATTGGGGTGGTTTTGATGCAAGAAGAAAAGGATAACAAACAAAGAACCATAGTAGCATTCACGTCAAAACACCTAGCACCGAACCAATTGTGTTGGTCCACAACCGAGAGAGAGCTTGGAGCTATAAAATACTTCTGCGACTACTTTAGACCGTACCTATACGGTAGGAGTTTCATTATAGAAACAGACCACGCAAGCCTCCGTTACCTTAATTCCATGGCAGCGCATAATATAAGAATTAAAAAGATGGCAATCGCTCTGATAGAATATGACTTCTAGACAATAATAGTTAAGGGGAAACTCAACACATTAGCCGACGCTATGAGTAGGATACCCATTACACAAAATAACCTTAATACAATTCATATCAATAATGTTAAATATAACATCAAACCTGAGGCCCTACACTACACTAACATTTACACAGCACTAGCTGAATGCTTATATCAAAATCCGCAGACAGATAAATAAATCCAAAACACCAACAAATAATTGGACCGACACAAAAAACACTGAAAACAAATCAGCACACCAAACACAAATAAACAATTCAACATTAAAAGGAAACAGTATCCCATTACAAATAATACCAAAAAATCATGGCACACATTTTTCAAGTCTCAATAAATATTATCCAAAAAAACTAAACCTACACCTTACAAGCCCCAAGCATGGACCCGGTCCTCAAATGTGAGATTACAGTACACAAATTCAAAGACACCACTTACTATATACCAACATATACACATGAGCAAGAATACATTAAAACAGAAAATGACAATGAACTACTAATGTGCCCCAAACAACAAAACACAACAGACTCACCCTTCACACGGGAATATGAATGCGAACCCCTCATTCAAAAGTTAAAAATCGCACCCACTGACCCAACCAAGGCCGAATCCAGATACGCCAAGCTAGCTAGATGTTCCGGAATAGGGGCCAACAAGGAAAGACACCTAACAATTATTACACCTATTGGACAAAAAAAAAGCTTAAACTTGTGCCTCAAGTACTACACAAATGAAATCATTTCTCCCCACCAATGATGCACTGTTAGGAGGCAGTTACTTCAGGCCATTCAAAACACTCCAGAAAATAAAACAAGTTTACTACTGGGATAACATGAATAAAGACATTAAAAATTGCCCACATGCCAGACAATAAAACACAACAATCAGAAACCAATGAGTCAATAACAACCCATCTAACCGCCACAAATACTAAAGCGTGGGCTCTTGATGTGAAGGGGCCCCTCCAGACATCAAGGTGAGGCAATAAATATGTGTTAGTTATGACGGAATACGCTAGTCGCTACATCATTGCTAAAGCAGTAGAAACCATTGATGCGGCAACATGTGTCACATTCATTAAAGAAGTAATTTTTAAATACGGCTGTCCGCAACAAATATTAACTGACAGGGGGACATAGTTTAACAACGAACTCATTTCCCAACTGTTAAAGAAACTACAAATCAAAAAACTACAAACGACAGTATACAACCCCACTTGCAACAGTTTAGTGGAATCTTTCAACAAATTACCTGGGCAAAAGCTGACGGCATGCACCCACAAAGACCCTGCAAGCTGGGATGAATACCTATAATTCGTCGTCTTCAACCATAACACATCTATCAATGCCAGTACAAAATTCACTCCCTTCTACTTACAACACTGGATCAAAGCCATGCAACCTACACACGTGTTAGCAGACAAATATTCAGCAAGGGGAAACAAATGGTCTGAAAAACTAATCAAAGACAGGGAGCAGGCTAAAATTAACCTAATGTCAGCACAACAGAAGCAGAAATTAAACTTTGACAAAACACATCAACCTAAAAAAGTAAAAATTGGTGACTGAGTCTGGGTTTATAACCACGCACGACAAATATTACATTTAAACACAAAGGACCATACTATGTCACAAACGAAATGAGTCCGTCCACAATACAAATAAAAACAGGTAGAACCGGAAACTACGAATATGACACCATAAATACACGTAATATTAAAATGGCTCATATCACTAACTAATTTGTGTTTTAACACTGTGTTACAGGTAACAGACTACATAAACACGTTGTGTATGGTCCACCACGCACAGCAGCAAATATGTTCTAGGGAAAGATAGCTGCACCAGGAGCATAGCGAGATAAAGCCAGTCCGCCAACGAAGGGAATCCCTAAATACAGAGCTGGCGCGACGAAACGGTATAAGCTGTAACCACCAGCAGCACGGCACTACGCTGGCAGAGTGGCATGCACGTGCATTTTTCTTAATGCCATTCACACCCCCCTCCCCCCCATTATGAAACACGTCCAATGCCACTTACATTAAGGCGGACGTACACGCACGCTTAGGAGGCAAGACTGCCAAAAAAAGAATTGCTGGATAAGGCACGAAATTGCAGGGCAAACAAGGACCGCCACGCCCGCAAACAGTAAGCAGTTCCCGTTATGTCAAAAGTAATATTGTAATAATGCAAATGGTGGAAAGGTACAGACCAGCAAAAGTGTTGTTACAGCAGTTTCATAGGGCGGCAGAACGCCACAGCAGCTCACTGCGGGCCCGCCCGCAAAACGTCAAGTCAGTTGTCCACGCGGGTGGTAACCCGTTTCTCCAGTGCACTGACGGCAAAGGCAGTACAAAGCTTCAAATAGTACAAAAATCTACCCCGGGATACCCTCTTAACTGTTAACAGTCAATAACAGATTAAAACCAAGATATATATATATATATATATATATATATGCATGTTTGTGTGTGTAAATTATTCAATATAGGGTATAAGTTAGCATAAAAGTTTTATAATGTAAAATAAATCTATGTAGTTAGTATGAAAAGTGTGTATAAAGTAACACTAAAATATGTATATAGTCTTAACAAGTTTTCAGGGCATAGTAAAAATTTGTAAATACTATCAGAAAAGTTTTTCTTTTGCAGTAAATACATGTATAATTAGAAACTAGGTAATTCAACAAAAACATAGGTATAAGGTACAACTCGTAAATTGTAAGACCCAAAGTCTAGAGATATAGCACAGTTACAGAAAGTCACTGCATTAAGCACATTCTAAATACCACATTCCCCTTATCCCAGTGGTCGGAGCCGTGTTACAGATTAATATTGGGGTCTTATTTCAGTACGCCCACACTCCAATACCCAAGCTACGACACAAAGTAAATGAGCCAAAAAAGGATAAAATACCATAGGTATTTGTATGTAAGACTGAATTAAATGAGAGGTACAGAGAAATTGAGAAATTAAATAGCGTAATTGAAAAATGTAACAAAGTCGTATAAATTAATATACCACAGAAAAAAAGCAAAATTTCATACAAATAAGAGTTGAAAGAATTGCATAGTCTTAAGAAAAGCAACCTTCACATCATCAGGGTTTAAATCCCACATTCTCAAAATTATTGTAAAAATAAAGTACTTGACACATAGCCCCACCTCATGTTTAAAGCTCACATAGCGAGAAAAGTGCATTAAAGACACTCTAAAGAAACTAAATAAAAACCACTGCACCTTAACTACGCGACAACCACGAGCATGTGGAAGATGGGCACTGCCAGTCCACACCAAGGCGGGCGGCCCAAGACTATGTCCCGCTGGCTACTCCTACCCTCTGGTGCCAACTCTCTTGCGGACACGCTCGAGGATGAGCAGACTTTTCCTGAGAGGGGAAACCATGTCGCGGGCGCAACAAGATGCACACCGAGGAGAGCTGCCTCGGGTGCCAGAACGAGGTATCCAGGGTGACATGCGGCGTTTGGTTAAGTAACATTAAACACGGAGGGCTGGAACACGAAAGGAGGCCAGTGGGGCCAGTATATAAAGGGCGGCGCCACAAGGTCAGGGCAGAGACATCACCAGCCCGCTGTGACATTGGCCAGGTCCACGACGATGTTGCGCGGTGTCCTGAGCATTCGTCTAGTCGAGAAGTCGAGAGCAGCAAACTTCCAAGTGGTAATTGACATTACTTTAGCGTGAGATAGGGCTCATCAACTTAACGTGTCACGACAACTTATGGTCTTTACTTAAAGTCAGAATGGTTGCTATCCTACAAAGAGTTAACAAAATGTAATTATTGTCTTGCCGTATCAGAGAAACTAACGTAACATAATTATTGTATTGCAGTGTCAGAGAGTTAACGTAATGTAATTACTGTCTTGCTGTAGAAAAGAGTTAAACACAACTTAAATGCAGTTAACTGTATCGTATTTGACTTGTAATTAATTCTGTCTTAGTAAAGAACTAGCTTTGTTTAACTGTTGAGTTTCACTGACTATGTTACCCCCTTAGACCTCTAAGTTTATGTGCACTCCCCTTAAGGGAATGTAACAAGTTGTTATCTGTAGTGCCTTGGCATTTTCAAGTTCCCACAGTCGTACCGAGGTTGCATCAGTTGTTTTTTCAACCCCACTTGCCATTCTCCTGTCATCAGTAAAATTTTTTTCGGAAACCTTCGATGAAGTCGCTGCGCCGCACTAGGGAGGCACTAATAGGAGGCTGCGAGCCCCGGGAATTTCTAATTTTAGTAACAGGAGTGTGAGTTAGGAGTGGGGATAGCCACGGGCTGAGCTGCGCTCCCAGAGTCTTTGTGTAGGAGTCTACCAATAGGCCTGGAAGCAGGCAACATGGCAGATGACACACTTGCGATGTTTCTCGTAATGCAAGTTGAGTGAAGGAACATTCAGTCATCATTACTGTGACACTGTTGCTGTTTAAATCTCGCCAATTGAGTAACCTGTTTATGTTCACGTTGTACATTTGGATTTGGAATGTTCAATAAACCTGAGAAATATTCCAAACTGGAATTTACCCCTTTTTATTTTTTTTCAAAATGGCGCATGAGTTTTGTGTGTATCGACCGACTGAGGTAGATTGGACTGTTACTGTAGCAGGGCTATTAACTAGTCTTTACCATGTAACATTTATGACTGCCCAGACATGGGGCGATGATTTGTAATGTAACAAACTGCAGGGGCAAAAGTGCTTCAAGAAGCAAACAGTTGAGTTGTGTCCACAAGAGACAAAAAGGAGTAAGCACAGTTCATGTGTGCACCAGTTCAATGTTAAAATATTCCTAAAAGAGAATACATCACTTTATTTTGCACATGCTCAGGTAGTCCAAGAAGGGAGCACATTAAAGTCTTTTTGTCAGGCTTTTGAGCTCCCTATGAGCACTGATTCGCCTTAATAAATTAACGCTACCTTGAGCTTGAATTCAGGCATCAGTGCCCCTTTGGAGACGTTAACTTTCGAGGTTTTCTGATAATTGTAGCTGAATTGCTGTAGAATCTGAATGGTGCTTGAGACGCCTACTTGAGGCGTGTTTGTAAAGTTAGTATTTAACAAAAGTAGTCCTTTTGTATCCGAGTGCTTTTCCTTTGAACTACCCTTGTTCCTCCTTGTTAATGCTTGGCCTGCTCCGTCAGGAGAGGTCACAGCAAATGGTGGAGGCACTCGGCTCTCCCACCCTCCCTTTAAATAAAAATTAACTTAAAATTGCATATATAAAATAAGAGAAATTTGTAAAAACGTGTAGTGCAGTCCACCTGCCTTCAGGGTTTAAATTCCCTAGAGTAAACAGGGTCAATGTATCCGACGTAGTAAACATTTGAAAACGAGAAAGCATTCATTCACTGCAGTATATGTTGTGTCAGTCAGCAGAAGTATGTTATCCCAAGTTACCAATTAAAATGAACCCTTCTCATTTTCTCAGCTTTCCCGTGCGCGTGTGTGTATATATATATATATATCCATGTGTACAGCCAATATCATATATTTAATTGCAAACAGTTACTTTCTGTTTAATCATCTATAATGATTAAATTTAATACTAATAATTATTCACATTTCAATGTCACGTGATAATTACTTCTCTATTGACGCGCATACAGGGGATAGTTAATAAATACAATATAATTATAGTAATGATAAATATTCTACATTTCCATAATGTTTACTGCCAGCCTAATTATCTTCTAATTCAAATAATTTTAATATACTATAATAAAAAGATTTTGCAACTATAATCAAAGCTATTCAAGTTTTAATTTTGTTAAGAAATTAGAACACACAGTCCATCATGGCTGGTGGAAGACCACAGAATTAATTTTGCATAATGTAGACGTGACGGAAAAATTTTCTCACACTGTACTTCTGAACCTGAAAGACAAAGCCAGCAACAAGCTTCATGACGTCCCACTTTTGTTCACGCTGCCGCTGCAACCAACAGCTCACACCGGCCCGACAGCAGAAAGACAATGGTCCACATGGTTAAAACAAGTCAGCTGCCATTCCGCATCAACCCACCGCCAAAGATAGCATCACAGTTTCAGCGAGAGGAGTAATTGCCTCGCTCGGCTCCAACAGGGTATAATAGCCGGTGCGAGAATCAGGCGACAATGCATTGCGATATCACCAGTGAAATATTGCTGTTCCAATTAAAGTATTATAAAATCCTGTGTACATTAAGTGCTGTGTGTGTAGCCCACCCTTTTCTTACAGCTGCAGCGTACAAGCGAGGGGACAGCGATCGAAGCCAAGGGTGGCCCAGGTGAAATTAATTAATAATGCAGTAACAACAGGATAATTGCCTTCCGTAATTTTTTGCTCCAATATTGTCAATATTTTTGCACGAGAGACATGTAAACTTTGAATTTAATTACTTCACGTTAAACGAAGGTATTGTATAACTAGATTACAGAGAGAACAGTTAACAAATGACAAATTAAGAATGCAGAATTTCCCACTATAACATACACAGAGACTAGGTCAGCATTTCACCAAACACACATGTTCTCTGTATAAGTCAGGAACACTACAACTATATCAGCTTTTCAACGATTATTGTTCTAACTATAGCCTCAGCAGGGATATATTATAAGCTGATTAAAATAGCTATATTACTGAATAACATGGTGCAGGCAGCTCAGCCGTAAAGTAAGGCAGTTATACAGAGAGACACGCAGTATAATCATAACAGTGGACTGTTCCACTTTGTTACCACAAAAGAGAGGGAAACATATGGCAATTGTTGACGAATACTACTTATCTGAGCAAAGAAAAGTGTAGGATGTACGTAGCGAGTGTACCAATATCATCAGGACTTAAGACACAGGCGATTTAAGTCGCCTAGGCGGTTAATCTAGACAAAAGAGGCACGCATATAGCTCTGAGAGTATTTATTCACATGTGCTACGATACAAAGTTCTATAACAAGAATTAATAAGTAAAAATATAAAGTTTCGGTAGCCCACCGCAGTTTTTCAGGTGAGGCATGTGCACACAGCTGTTAGCACGATGGTAAATTGACCAACACAGCGCTACCTAGGTGCGAGTATTACAAGCGCTCTGAATAATGTCGCAACTCTAGGCAAAGTAGGACAGCAAATAAACTGTAGAGAGCTTACGCACTCAGCCTACTACAGTAAAGCCATAGCACACTAGAATACGCTCAATGGCATTTTTCACCCCACGCAGCGAGGTTCACCATAAAACTAAGTTTCGGGGCCCCAATAAATGTAATTAATTTTGTTTTATAAATGTTATGCTAGGATAAGCTTTGCAAATGTAAATATCAAGAATTTCCATTGTCTGTAACAATAACTGTTCCTTTAAATAAGCTATATTTGTATAGTATGTAGAAAATATAACACCACGTAAGACGCAAAGTCGCATATATGAAACTATCTATGATACAGTTAATTAAATATAGCAGAAATATCATGATTATTGCATAAATTCCTATGAATGAGGTAAAAACACGGTACTATTGTAGAATTGTTGTGTTCTCTAAGAGTGCTCTCCCTTCATTCCCTACCTAACGTGTTCGATGCTGGTTTTTTTTTTTTATATTCTCACATTTTAAGGGGGGTATAATTTTATTGTGGAGACGAGCACTACCTTCCTCATCCTGCTGAACCAACACGAAAACAATAGCAGCCGCCAGCTAAGTTAGGTGCCAGCACAACCCATTTTAGAATTAGTCGATTATTGAATTCCGCTGCATATCAGGGTTAATTTGTTACTGCAAATTATTGATAAATTTAGATATATCCTGTCATTAGCAACTACCTTTACAACGCTTGTCAGGAAACAAATCACAGAACATGTATATGTACAGAACCATACAAGGATAAGAATACCTGTATTATAATAGGGGTAAGCACAATAGTATAACATGTGATGAACATTACCATACTCTGGCAATCCAGAGATACCTATCAATAGATGTAAATATAAATATTTAATGTAGATAAATATTGCAAACATATTGCATGCTTAGTATTCCATATAAACAATACATAGACTGAGAAAGTACTAACAAAGCAAAACTGTCGCCGGACTAAAAACTTGTAGGTTCCCTTGTAAAAGAATACCATGTAATACAAATTAACTTAAGTATAAAGGATTAAGTTCTACCATATTGTTCTTAAAAAGAAACACAAATGGTGTAGCATTGCCATTCCTAAGGCTGCCAACTATGTAACGCAAGCCCGACGCTGCATGCCTGACACCACCTCAGGGAGTCTACGAATTGAGGGAATGGAAACCACTCAGTCAATAACACTTCCATCATTATCACTATGTCTATGAATAGCTCTTTCCGGCGGGCTCCACCACTGCAACGGGGCTTAGCCGTACACTGCACTGCAACTTCGCCTCCTGGACCGATCGCCTGAACTGACCCAGCCGATTCCCCGCACCTTTCCACCCCATGCTCCAGACGAGGGTGCCTGGATGCTTGTGAGAGAGGGGGCCTTGCTGCGGCTGGCTCCTGCAAGGGTTACTCAGTGGCGTGCTGAGGCAAGGCGCAGAGCAACCTCAGCCAGTCGAGCCTTTGTTTTAAATAACATATACCGAGGGATTGAGCACAAGGTCAGGAAAGGAGTATAAAAGCTCAGAGCGATGGTGGCTCTGGGCGCCATCTCGCCTGTTGCTGCCGGAGGCTCTACTCGAGGACAACAAGACGAGAGGACCGCAGCCCGTGGTCCGCCTTCGACGCCCGCCGTCAAGAGAGCTGCTACGAGACTTTGACGGTGAAAGAGTAATTATCAATTCCCTGGTAAGGCGACTAAAGTCACGCTAGGGAGCGGGAGTTGTGACAGCTTTTGAGCTCCCTCTGAGCACTGATTCGCCTTAATAACTTAATGCTACCTTAAGCTTAAATTTGGAGATGTTAACTGTTGAGGCTTTCTGATAACTGTAGTTGAATTGCTGTAGAATCTGATTGGTGCTTGAGGCGTGTTTGTAAAGTTAGTATTTAATAAAAGTAGTCCTTTTGTATCTGAGTGCTTTTCCTTTGAGCTACCCTTGTTCTCCCTTGTTAATGCGTGGCCTGCTCCGTCAGGAGAGGTCACAGCACTATGTTACCCTATCCTCAAAATGAATGAAAAACAATTTTGATTTTTAGCTACAAGTGGATGATGGCAGCTACTTTTCATACACACTGCAAGCAACTTTCACAGATTTCTGAGGTTTTCGCAACTAGCAATAACTTTCTTTAAAAATGAACTTCTTTTTTTAAAGATCAGTATACTCAACAGGGGTGAAAATAACAGAATGGGACAACTTGTGCCCTATACTTATTAATCAAAAGTATCTTTCGTAAAAAAACCTAGAATTTTTAATTCTTCCCTCCCGTAACTTTTTTTTGGCTTTGAAAACAGCAAATTTTAATTTTTTCCCACGTTGGAAACTATGGAAGGAAGTCTTCAACCCAGATAACTTTGATATTGTACACACACAAGATGAGCTCTCTAAATGCTGCTTTGATGAAGCAGGGTGGGGTATAAAGTGGGGTAAAACAGTCATCTGAATGCTGAAAGCAGATGGCCACCCCCTTGAAAATATAAAATTAATTTTATTATATAAATATATAGGCTAATAGTATCTTATGTAGGCTTTCCAATGCCACTAAAAACTTAACAATAGACGAGAGATTAAAACAGTTACGGCTAGTTGCGTAAACATCCTAAATCTGCGAAATTTGCTTTAAGTGTGTATGAGAAATGGCTGCCATCATCCAATTGTATGTAAAAATCTAAATTGTGCAGCTTCAATTTTTTTTTTTTCACTTAATTATTTCATATGGAATGACCCAAGCAGAACAATCCACTATAATGTTTGCAGATCACTGAACATTTTAGTTCACATTTTCCTGCGCTAAATATTCTCTTTATGCAACCTTTATGGCATTTTCATGAAATAATATGAAATTCTAAGGTTGGCAGATATTTACTTTGCGAAAATAAGGAGCTATCCCATTATGAATGAATTTCCAGCCTGTGTCGACAATTTGTGTACTTCAATTTCTGAACTCTGTTCTGCGTTAAAAAACCAGAAACTTATGTTCGAGAAAAGGAAGTCAAATTAAAAATTAATTTTTAAATGTCTTTGTAACAGAAGAGTTATACATCAACCATGGGAGAAATTAATTTTCAATGGCACCACAGAGACAAATTACACATTTTTTTTAGTGCCTCAGAAGTTTTGCAAAAAGCTGCTTGAATTTTGATATAACTTGATATAACAATTTCACTGTTTTGCAAATTGACTGCAAAATTATCTTCAGTTATATCCTTTGTTTCCTCAGAAGCAGCTCTTTAACATCATTGTTTTCAAACATTTCTCCACGCTAAGAAATTAATTTGCTTTTGAAATTAACTTCATGAAAGTCATAGATATGTGAATACTTCTGATAAATGGTAACTAATCTGTAAATGAATCACAATTTTTGAATAATGAATACAGGAATCCGTCTTTAATTCCCGTGGCCGTCTCCAGAGATCACAGATCTCAAGTTCTACTGTTCACAGTTAGAGGACTGGTATCACAACCACCAAATTGTTGTAGTTTTCTCATCGTCTGCTAGGGTGTGGTGGTGACAGCCATTTTTAGTTCCATCAGCAAGTGCTGCAATTTTAATTTTACGAGAACTAGAAAAAATCTGCAGTACAGAACTGTGTTCGCACGCAGATGACTTTGACCACTTGGTTATAGAGTTATGTAAAAAGGAGGGTATTAAATGCAGTATATATAATATGTTGATACACCCCTACGTACTATAATGGATTGGAGAGTACAATCCGATAGCCATTTTATTTGTACTCAATCATTTTTTATCAAAACAATTTAATTATTCGAGGCCTGTATCGTAAATTGTTGTCACGTCTGGTTGAACGGCTTGTTTTCGGGGGGACAAAGCCACAATCTTGAAGGTAATTTACATTTGTGTAAAGTGTAATCTAAATAGCAAATTATATGTTGCTCACTTGTTTCTTGATGACAATGATCAGTGTAACATATCACAAGATGACAATTTGTGGCATATTTAGATAATTTGAATAGATTCAGTCTGAAGAAAATTAATTTGACAGCATCAGAATTACCAATAGTGACCCCAAGGTCAACATTAACTCTGCATTTCAGAAGCCAAAATATAGACTCGTTACAAATCATGTAATTATTAATGTGAGTGAAAATTGATTGACTGTATAATTTATTAACAGCCTTGAGTTCAATATAATGATAGTGCATATAGTTTGCAGTCAACCAGAATGAAAAACTTTAGTATTAACGTGCTCATTGAAATCAAATTTCATTAAGGCACCTTTACACACTCTTCAGCCTCATAAAAAATTAATGACATTATTAAATACTTGAGATAAACTTTCATTTGTAGTAATTCCACAATCTCGACAAAATGTATTAAAGAGTCTAACAAGGTAATATATGTTTGTAATACTGAAAGAAAGAATCAACCACCATGTGTGGTTTACACGTGAACCCAGCTTACAACTTTTTACAGTTCGGGAACCTGTTAAGACTACACATTGCTTACCATTTGACACTAAAATGTGTTTCCTAGGCACCAACATTAAATCTATTCATCAGGTACTTCGTTTCACACTTTAATAACGACATGGTGATCGAGTAAGATCCTATCCAAAGCATGCCGTAACCAAAATTTAACACAACAAAACAAGTTAAAAACTCTCCTAAAATATTGCATCAGCAGTACAGCGACTAGTAATTATATTTAAACTAATCCTTTTTAAGCACACTGCCGTATAATTCATAAATGCACACAAGAATAAAATGTAATAACGAGTAAGTGAATAGTGGAATCACATCAGCATATCAGCACAATCCATAAGGGCAACGAAAAATGGGCCGTCAGTAAAATCACAGAATGACTAGCAAGCCGCAAAATTGCCAATAAATCTTTACAAAATCTAAACATTTACTCAACAAGAATTTGGACGGTGCTGAGCCAAACAACTCTAGAATAATGAGAAACACTGCCAAAGCCTCTATGCAAGCACACTTCTACTACACTCAAAAACCAGCTAAATCTAAATGCCTCCCACTATTTCCCACTTCATGGGTGGACTGGAAAGGTAGGGGCTTTTGTTGGGAACAGTTGTCGCTCCAAACTTGTTTTTTTTTTTTTCAGGGGGAAAAAGAGAGGGGGAGGGGGGGGGGGGGTGAGAGCTGCCAAAATATTCAAAGATATGAAATAGCAGTGTAAAATTTATCAATTTAAATCTTAATAACAACTTTGTAAATTATCCAGGGCCTCTGGAATAAATTAGCATTTCAATCTTAATCAAATTTCTTTCCTTCTGTACATCTTCCGTCGTTATTTCATTTAGTTTTATCATGATGGTCTTATTAGGGACCTCTGGCTTTGAGGACTTCCATGGGATTTTCAACCTCCAACCACCATGGCCTGTTCATCCCTCTCCCACTTTACGACTGTTTTCCAATATTGTAACAAGCAGTAATGTAATATGTGGGTAAATAGTGGAAAAGTTATGCAATGAAATAAACACGCTCTTAGTAATGTGAAAATATACGTGGAAATCCTTACTAACTACATGAAGGATCAATGAACTGTTAATAGTTCTATAACACTCGCCGGGTGGCCTGATATGATATGAATGATACAGTACGACAGGTGAATTGGGCCAGGCAAACATTGAACAGACTGTAACACCTGGTTTTTCTTCCTAACTTGATAAATAATATTAATGTAATTTGAATGTCACAAATTGTACATACATGTAAAATTTGATCTCGTTAAAAAAGGTAAAAGAGGTGTATAAATGTTAAACAGATCTTTTAGTTATAATTTTGTACTATTTGATCCTGTGTTTATCTATGAGAATGTTTTCTCTTGTAGAAGCATGAATGGTAATGGCTGACAAGAAAGCCTTTTGTTTTTAGTGTTAGGAATGTTTTGAGGGAGGTTCTAAAAAAAAGTATTAGTATATGGAACTAAAAGAAGTATGAGGTTCCGATTTAATGTGTTTTACTGAAGTTAATTTAACATTGTTAATTATTTTTATGAAGTATTCTTATTACAATTGAATGTAGTAAAATTAAACAACAGAAGTATGCAAAAAGAAGAAAGTACATAATATAGAGTCGTCAGTAACCGAGATGTCGACGACTACGTTCAAAGGGATTGAGAACTTCGTCATTTGGTTTTCCAAGTAACTTCGACCATTTCTGAAGAAGGTACGACACGAGGAGTGGTTACACCTCCATGAACATGATCAACGCCGTGGGTCACAGCTTCAGTGGTTGAGTCAGAAGTCGATGCCACAACCTAGAATGAAGGAAGGATGTCGACGACTACCTTCAAAGGGATTGAGAACTTCATCATTTGGTTTTCCAAGTAACTTCGACCATTTCTGAAGAAGGTACGACACGAGGAGTGGTTACACCTCCATGAACATGATCAACGCCGTGGGTCACAGCTTCAGTGGTTGAGTCAGAAGTCGATGCCACAACCTAGAATGAAGGAAGGATGTCGACGACTACCTTCAAAGGGATTGAGAACTTCATCATTTGGTTTTCCGAGTAATTTCGACCATTTCTGAAGAAGGTACGACACGAGGAGTGGTTACACCTCCATGAACATGATCAACGCCGTGGGTCACAGCTTCAGTGGTTGAGTCAGAAGTCGATGCCACAACCTAGAATGAAGGAAGGATGTCGACGACTACCTTCAAAGGGATTGAGAACTTCATCATTTGGTTTTCCAAGTAACTTCGACCATTTCTGAAGAAGGTACGACACGAGGAGTGGTTACACCTCCATGAACATGATCAACGCCGTGGGTCACCGCTTCAGTGGTTGAGTCAGAAGTCGATGCCACAACCTAGAATGAAGGAAGGATGTCGACGACTACCTTCAAAGGGATTGAGAACTTCGTCATTTGGTTTTCCGAGTAACTTCGACCATTTCTGAAGAAGGTACGACACGAGGAGTTGTTACACCTCCATGAACATGATCAACGCCGTGGGTCACCGCTTCAGTGGTTGAGTCAGAAGTCGATGCTACGACCTAGAATGAAGGAAGGATGTAGGAGTACCCATGCCGTTATGGAATGGTGGTCGACAGGGAGTGGTGATGTACCAAATTTAAACCCAGGAGAACTGCAGGTCTAGCTGTGAACTACAAGATTTCGCAATCGACAGCTAAGTCCAGCGTACACCATATTTTGCATGAACTGTTTAGCAAAGGTTAATTAGTAGTGCACATTTGAAAAGTGTTCCTGACGTTAAATGGGAGCTCTTTCTCTTACCTACGAAAGTTCACATGGTTAACTCATTTTCTTATAGTAAATCCATTTTCATCTATTTAATAATGCAAACTTCTAATTTTTTTTTGTTTTAATAAATACAGGTACATTTGATTTTTCATTATCTATAAATAAACCTAAGGGACTAATGAGCATCCAGTCTGTTAGCCATTCCAATTTTTCTTTCATATTCTTCTTAATAAATAACATTAAGTGTTATTTGAGTTTTGGTATTTCTTCTAGTATTCAATCATGTCTTCAAATAATATGCAGAGTTTAATTTTATTTCATAATTTGATGTAATATTGACCTTAGCACTTTATCTAGAAGAGTCTCTCTCATAGTCGAGGCAAGTAAATTATGAACAGTAATAATTAATTTTATATATATATATATATATATATATATATATATATATATTAATTTGGACCTACCATCATATTACTCTGTTTATGGTAGATAGGTATGTTTTGCATACTTGATTTGCAGGAGATTGTGCCACATTTATTGTAACCATTCAGGGTAGTCACATTGACAATTGCAGAATTGGGTGCCAGCCATACGTGGTGCGTGCAATATATTAATAATCATCTTTCCATCCTATTTGGTGCAAAATTGTCTCCCATTCGTGGGGCATATAGTAACGAAACTCAGCAACTGCACATATATTTAATAAACAACAAGTTGTGTGTTCCAATCATTGCTGTAAATAAACACAAAGAGCCTTTCATGGTGGTGTGAAATGTCACAAACTAACACTTTCAACTCACCAGCTGATGTTCAACAATACTACTGAGTGAATGACATAATTACAAAAATTAGACACGTCAAATAAGGCAACAAAGACATTATTAACTTACCTGCATTTTAGAATCTGCTGCAAACATTGTAAACAACTAGATACCAATGACCGCAACATCAAACATTTTTGTATAGAAGAAGTATAAATAAATAATTACAACCTTTAAACATGCAAAAAATTTGTCTGGCATCTCAAGAAAGTTCGTGACTGTTAACTGTCTCCCCTGACTGTAACAAATTCCAGACTTTTTCATGTTTTCCCTGTCCATAGCCACTATGCAGCTGTACTTGAAGAAATCGTACAGCTTTCTATATGCTATGGACTGTTCACTGTGAAATGAGCACTTTTGAGGCCCCAGTTACATTTTCCTTTCAGCCATTTTTATCCTTTAGCGGCCTTTTCAAAATAAATATTGCCATGTAAGTAATAAACTTAAGAGTATATTCCACCGCACTCAGAAGATAACATCTAAGGCTAAAATAAAATATATTATTGATTATTATTCCAAATGAGAGGGCTTTCAAAAGTGCTCCCTTTACCATGAATAGTCTATACCTTACGTTAGTACATTATCGGGCCTACAACAAATGGAACTACGAACATGGCAAATTTTATGTTACTAGCATGATTAAAGCTATGGAAATGACACAAAAGTCAACAGGTAGATGAATATGATTATGAAACTGACAAGAGGGAGGCCGTTAATTTACAATTGTTGTAAAATCTGGTGTTTACATCTGGGGAATAAGTTCTCAAACACACACACACACAAAAGATGATCATTTACAAAGCAACTGTCATACAGAAATACATACATTTTAAAATTACACTATTATTTTCGAGGTATCGCAGCACTATTACCTGAAGGAATACACAGCTCCGATGTCAATTTTGTATGGTCCTCTTTTCTGCACTTCAGCTGCCAGTTCATCCTGATTAGCATAAGAGCGGAAGCGTAGGTAAACATCATCAGCTAATGTTAGAGAAAACTCCCTGTGTTTAAAGTAATTCTCCTTTACTGAAAACAAAAATATAAGATACCGTAAGCATCACCATTATTTGTACCTTTACTTACATAGCTTATTTCAAAATAACTGTAAGCTGTAGCACAAAATTAACAGCAATATGGAAATAATTTTACTTTATGACAATAATAACTGGCTATTATATTTTATAAACCTACACATACTACGATGAATCTGTGCCATCATGGTTCCCGAGGACCTGTTTTGAATTTATCACAAATAATTAATGAGGATTATCCGTTTATATTAACTTACATGAGAAAAAGGAGTACAAAATATGATCATCTGAATATTGCCACGTTATTCCTGCTAATCCTACAAAGTACTGCGGGAAGAACTATCATAGGAACTGCAGAATTTAACATTACATAATAACTACCGTAGAGAAGTTTAAATAATGACAGTTTTCATGGCTCGTATGCTGATCGAATTAAAACAAACTTCTTTCTTGCATTTGACATTAATTTTGCACGAAGTACCAAGAAATCAGAGTTTTGATTTAACTGATATAATCTGTTTTCATTTCTGAGAAAGGGACCCTACTGGCAGTTTTAAGGACTCTCATGTTATTCTGGGCTTGCAATAATAAAACAGCCATGTGCTACATTTGATGTCACACTCAACATCATTATGTTAATGAGAATTTTTTAACAAATATTTATGGTGGATGTTTATTACATTCTAAATAGATCACCACTACATGAGTAATTCTTATCTCCAGTTGTTTATTTTGTGAATCTCTGTTTTTTTCTTCTTTATATACCAACTCAACATTTTAAGTTCTAAATTATTTATGAGAAGTTGTTAACAATGTATTTATGTATGTCTTGTAAAATTTTGAGAAAGGGTATTTTACACAACTAGCTACACCTTAACAATTTTCAGATACAACGGAAACTAATAAGTTTTTATAGTATTTTCTAATTATACTAATTTAATTACTTCATGGTACTTAAGTAGAATTCTTTGTTGACTCAACAATGTTTGCAAGTCTAGTCAAAATTTTTAAAGGGAGAGCCAACTGCAATATAATGATATTACAGGATATATATAATTTTGTTTATAATTATTATGGTATAGAATTTTAAATTTAAATTATTTTGTTTAACATTTCTGATTAGTTCAATTTTGCTTTTATTTTCAAATATCTGTAAATTCTCTTTGGAATTATCTCCATTTTTCTGGGTTACCTAGGGTAACATTAAGAAGAAACTCTGTTGTAATAAACTTAATACTTTAATGTCTAGAAGAC
This sequence comes from Dryococelus australis, assembly GCA_029891345.1. NCBI lineage: Eukaryota > Metazoa > Arthropoda > Insecta > Phasmatodea > Phasmatidae > Dryococelus > Dryococelus australis. The sequence goes on along the minus strand of CM056998.1, from coordinate 190,633,381 downwards.
TCTTGATCATGAAACAGCATCTGGACATGTTGAAGCATAGTTGGATATATCACCAAGCAGTACTACGAGATGCTGGTAAAGTTGTCAATGGAAATGGATCATTGAAGAGATCCTACGACACTTGTGAAATTTTAAGTTTTGGAGTATTTTGAAGTCTCCGACGTCACCGGGGAAAGAAGAGGCTTTCCTCTTATCGGGATTGGTGCCTTTGTTGACGTCCACTTTCCAGCGGTCATCCTGCAGCAAATGTAAGGTGACCACGTCCAGTTATTTCAATAATCATTTGAACTGTCCCAGCAAAACTCATATCCTATGTATGTAAAACTTAAACTTTTGTTCCGTATCCCAGTGGCCGGAAAGGATCAATTTCCTACCACTGAGGCCGTCGGCAATTTAAATATTTTCTTAATGAAACTTTGAGACAATATCTACCAAACAGTCAATAGTAAGGGGTGAGATACAAATTTATAAACTGGTTAAAAGTTTGAATTAACTTATTATCATTGCTCTAGCTTTCCCTTTATTCCACTTAAATTCAAATTTTGTAAGGGAGGAGGTAGACAGTATCAAAATGTTTCATTTCTTTACAATAATCAAATCAAATGAGCAACATCATGTCATTATATTCATCATTATTTAATGTGTTCATTCTATCACAAATTTCATTCAATTAAAATCATTACTTTTACTCCATGTTTTTATGCTGGTACAATATTGATTATTTTAAAGTGTTTGAAGTTTTGTGTGATAATATTTTGAAAGTGTTTATGATGTCTATTTTGTCCTATATGTCACATTACCAAATGTCTGCTCTTGGCGCCCACATGAATTTTAATTTCCATTCAATTTTTTATTTACACTTTAAACAATTTAATTTAACAAAGACTGAAAAATTGGAATCTTACTCTGCTGGAAAGACTAACTCCACAAGGGATTACTAGGTATAGGTTGCTTTTATGGTATTTAATTGAAACCTAACAACATATAATGGAATTCTACTAAACAATCACCATGAATACCAATAATGCCATACACACTACTTCACACCTACTCGAGGTAGCAAATGGTACGCAATCAGTCATCAGCTACAACCTCTTCGTACTCCTGAGAGTGTATCATTAAAGCCTGCTTTCGATTGAACTCCTGAAAGCTGCAATGAAAACACTGAAATAGAGTTATCTATATACACTGAGTATTCTCACTAGACCATTTTGTTGGAATGACATCACAAGCTTCAATAAATTTACATGGAAGAAATGGACATTTCCAAAGCCAATAATCCTTATTTTAAGCCTTAGAAGACCAATTTAAAGTGGTTGAGAGTCGAGAGTACTGAATAGACACATTATTACATGTGGAATTATTGCAATAAAAATTTAAGTGATTGTATATAAGGTGACTCAAATTAAAGAGGGTTTGGCGCGAAATTCTAATGCTTTGTATTCATGACAAAAAAATTAAACAACAGCCTAGTGAACAGAAACAAATCCAAACCCATTTTGGTGATATCATGCCAACTGATATTGATTGTTTTTATCTTCCGATAGACCAGAAAGATCTGCATTGTGTATCACTATATCACTGTATAACATTAACAACAAAAACCCCTTTTTCATAAACATAATAATTTTATAAATAAAACATAGCTGGAAGTACAAAAAAAAAAAGTAATCTATAGAGTGTGGTCAAAATGTTAGAAAACAATTTCTGGTGTTACTAGTTTAGTCATCACCTGATGCAGTAAGAGTTTTAAGGTTACATATCTACGATACAAATTTAAGTACTTTGATAGGCATATTGCATATGGAATGGAAATGTTCCATAAAACTTTCCTAATACTGTTTGGTACACTTTTATGAAATATAACTAAGCAACTTAACTTAAATATGTGATGTTACAGTAGTTTGGTTAAGATCTTATGAGTTGCTGTGTTTAGTATTACAAAATTAATAAGGAACACAAATTGAACTATTACATTTATTAAAAATAACAATCATCTGGCAGTTAACGACCTTGTTTAACAGTGGCAATGAAATATTTGAAACTGCAGGCCGATAATATCTTTATAAATATATTACTAAATTAAAAATTCCAATCACTTACCAAATTTTTAATATAAATTGATTTAATGACAACATATTATGTTATTTGAACATAAACTTATATAGTGAGAATGAAGCAATGAATAGAAAATCATATTAACGAAAATTCAGTTGGTAGGCTATGAAAATAAAAATTATATGCATGAAAATGTTATTAGCTACGTAATATATTTTGTAAACATTAATTATTATTTTTTATATATAACTTTTGCAGAATCAACATACAACAGTTGAATATTTTTTCAATATTAAGTAAAATGAAAATGTTTGTAATAATTAAAAAGACAAATTAGGAGGCGTACTTATTGTCTGATGGTATCACATGCTCGCAAAATGTCTGTACAAATGTATTTAACTAAAAAAGGATATTGGAAACCACCCCTTACATTGTTAGGTACTAGCCGTCCAACTTTAAAACATGTTTTACGAAACAGTTTAGCATGCTTACAGCAATTTTCAGCAGATAGAATTAACTTCTTTTTGCAAAGTTTAAAATTTCTTCTCTCAAATCAGCCTTTTTGACATCTGATCCTTTAGAAGTCTCTGGTCGTATTGGTCATTCGCGGGGGTTAATATATCAGATCGCAGACATGTTAGCACCTCCAAAGGGATAAAGTCTCATGTTACTGGGATTATTTGCTTTGTCATTTCTATCATGATTATTTGAATGATGAGTTTGAATGAATGGATGAATTCACGGGTCCAGTGGTGCTTGGCTAGCTAAGTAACCTTCCTCCGAGTGGACTCTTTGCTTCGCCGGAGGAGTGATTGTGGCGGATGTAGTTCAGCATTCTTTTTCCGTTATCACTGACACACTGTCCTGTGCGGCCTTTCCTAGGCGAACAATTTTTCTGCCTGTTAAGCTGGTGGGTGGAAGACTGAATCAGCTGACTGATGGTTAGGCCCATTCAGTTCATAGACGTTACATCGCTGAGGGGACGGAGAGTCATTTGCCATCTATCTCTTTTACCATGCTCATCCCTAATTTCTTCGTCATGTCCATACTGTCTACAGGCACCTCGACAGGGTTCGTACTCCAAGGATGAAAACACATTCAAGCACTTTTCAAGGATGACCCTAAAATTTTTCAGGAAGCTTAGTACAGATTTTAAATTGCAGGCCCAAATGTACATACGTAAACCAAATTGACCATAAAACTATGCTTATAATCAAGAAAGATAAAATCATGGAATAGTTCTAACAATCTGAGGAGTTACAATACAGTATTTCAATTAAATACCATAATAGCAACCTATACCTAGTAATCCCTTGTGGAGTTAGTCTATCCAGAAAAGTAAGATTCCGATTTTTCAGTCTTGGCAGTTCACAATCACAGACTTCAATTGGGACACAAAATACTTTTCAAAATGAACAACACATAAATGTAAAAAATATATACAAACACCTACAATATTAAGAAGTATATATTATTTGATATTTTAGGGGAATTCCAAAGAGAGACTGCTTTTTTTAAGTTGTCTAACTGGTCAGTTTTTACTTCTGCTGCCCGGCGAAGAACATTTGATGAGGCTATCAATGTCATATCCCCATGGTCCTCTGCCTTCTGTGGCAATTCATCAGCCGACTAGGTTAGTAATGCAATTTTTTTTTTTCAATCTACTTAAACTTCTTCTCTCAAATTCTGTATTTCTTCCCTCATCCCGATAATTTTTTTTCTCTTTACTGCAGTTTTGGCAGCCAGTTTTTACTCTTAAAAGTAAGAAAAGTACCTATGATGTGCATTTGCAGTACAACTTCTCAACATCTTACTTATCTTTAAATTATGAAGTTCTTTTACACCACCTAGAAACTCACAAATCAGTCTCTGTGCAAAATAACTTCAACATAACCTAAAGCCACATGCATGGCTTCAGCCCATTCTAGTCACAATATTAAATCATAACATGTTTTAAAACTGTACACAATACCACACAATTTTAGGCTTTCATTTTTCCTTTTCTTTTTTTCTAACCTGATCCGACAACAGCAGTTTCTGTGACACACAACATGAAGTATTTAATTCTCATACGAAGATGAAAGATAACCATTTACAACCACAGACAAAATATTTTAAAAATAGGTACATTAAAATGTCCTACAACTTATGTGCAAATGTTGCCACTAAAAGAACATACATTTTTAAGACGTTTTAATGCCACTTTGTAAATAAAGAAAACTTTTGCGTGCAACACCCAAATGACAATACAGCCATCATCTTGTCATATATCAATATTTGTGTAGCTATCTCCACTATAGGAGACTTTCAATTAGGTATATATTGCTACTATCAATGGTTATTGATACATTGTAATTGGTAATACGTATTGCGAGTTAACAATTTGCAAAGACTAACCAAATTTTCATTTATTTGAAAAAAAAAAATGAAGCTTTACGTATTTGATTAGAGCCAAGAGAATGTTGCATAACCAGTAATAAAAGTGCCATTTATTCCATCTTTCTGAACTTAAAAATAATTCAAGGTCTAAAATGAAATTTAAGCACTTTCAAGGCCTTGAAAATGAACTATTTATTTTCTAGCACTTTTAAAGGATTTTAAAAAGTGTACAAATCCTGCTCTATATCTGCCTCCTCTCCAATATGTACCTACATCAAATATCTGAAATCACGTGTTACACACACAGATCCAGCATAATGATCACCACACAGCGGTTAATGAAACACACAGTAACAGTATATATATTATTGCGGCGGAAAAACAGATTTATCACAACATGGTAACTTGCTAAGGTATGTTTTAAAAAACACAACGTCTACAAACGTGATGTGGCAATTTGAAGTATTTTTTGGAGTAAGTATAATTTACGCTTCGTTTTGTAAAAAAGCAACATGCCATGTCACGGCTCGCCACGTCTGCCAACTTCAATTTGTTTCTGCTCCGCCATCATATGTAAATATATTAAAATAAGTATTCAAACATTAAAATCTCTTTTCAGTTGTAAATTACAAATTAAAAAATTATTATTTTGCTGTAATAATTATGAAATATGCTACAATTGAAAACATGTATAATTAACTGCTTACTAATGAAGTGAAACTTTCCCAGTGAGAGAGAGAAGAGGAGAGAGAGAGAGAGAGAGAGAGAGAGGAGAGAGAGAGGAGAGAGAGAGAGAGAGAGAGAGAGAGAGAGAGAGAGAGAGAGAGAGAGAGAGAGAGAGAGAGAGAGAGAGAGAGAGAGGAGAGAGAGAGAGAGGAGAGAGAGAGAGAGAGAGAGAGAGAGAGAGAGAGAGAGAGAGAGAGAGAGAGAGAGAGAGAGAGGAGAGAGAGAGAGAGAGGAGAGAGAGAGAGAGAAACAAGCCTCGCTCAGCAGACAATTGCTTTCTCACTCGATAAAACAAAGTACCATTATGGCCTACTCACTATATTTTCCACTGTTATTGTAAACTGTAAAAATGAGATGATGCCATCGGGGATACCTAAATATGTAAGTATTTCAATAGGCACCATTTAAATTTACAAATAGTATACTAAAAAACTAGGTTAAAATAATATTTTAACTGTGAACTATTTCTTACCGGCCTTTGCCAATACGTCGCTGCACTCGCTGTTGTTAATTCATATTTAAAAAGAAATAAATATTACAAGCAATACAGTACTCTAAAGTTAATCACAGTGTTGTTATATATTTGTGGAATACAGGTTATTGAAAAAACAGATTGACATGTTATGCCTAGAGTGTTTTTTCAAAGGTTGATTTTCATAAGTCGCTTCCAATCGGGAATGGACTATAGTGTTTCATTGTTAAATTCACTAGGCCTACATTTTAATAACTTGAAGATGCTTGATGCAAGTCTTTGTTTTCACAAACCTCGCTATCAATCCATTGTAATGCATTGCCCTGCACGACTCTAGGAAATGCGCTGGATTCTAACAATGCATTTTGCATTTCAAGCAACTTCAACTGTATTTCAGTTCTCATAGGAAACATAAGAAAACAATGATAATCAACTTCAAATAAAACATTATTCACTAGAAACAAAATTATACTGACAATTATTTACAAGTCAACAATACAACATTTTATTCTAAGTTTACATACAACTTGGAAACGTGTAGCGCGTACCACGCGAAAATACTGAGAACACAATACAAAGAAGACATCTATCCACAATGTCCAAATGAATCAATAAAGCTGGGATATAACTCTACAATGGTGAGTACCAAAAATCATCTGACACAAACATGGTTAGAGCAATAGGAGTGTTGCTTGTTTATAGAATGTGTGCGCATCCCCATGTTCAGGGGCCTTCGTAAAGCTACTTTGTGTCGATCATATACAAAAGAGAGCTAGTGACTGCAACTCGGTCAGCTTTGTCGGAGTAACACAACCAGCGGTGTAATCAAGCCTTTTCCATTCCTTTTTCCCGCCACGTTTGTTGTTCATTCATCGTTCCCCAACAAGATAAACAACTTGCCAGATGTCACAGAATTTCTAGCTTGCTTCCAGCAACAGGAGACTTCTCAGAAGTAGTGTTAGCATGTAGGTCCACAAGACATGGGCATAGACGAGCAGCATATTGTAAGGCATACGATTACATTAACATAACCCTTAGATATATAGTGAAACTTGGTATAAATACATATTACCCTGGCCATGTACAAATACTCGAGTAAGTCTCCAATTCAACTACATACATCCCGGTAGGTTCTTTTACAGATTTACACTACTGCTTCTGGTCACTAAATTTTGTGTTCGTCAACCCCTGTCAACTGTTGACAAGCACTTGGCTATCACAAGCAAACTCGGTATCTTATCATTGCAGTTTGCTGGCTGAACATACGTTTGCATGGAGTTAAAGAGTTTTAATTGAGTTATATTATATCGTCCGACTTCCCTGATGTCGGCTGGGTCATAACAGTTGTTACGGGTGATGCCAATAACTTTGTACGAACCTTCGAATGTCAAAAATTATTTACGGGTAACAAACACCCAGTACAAGCTTGTAGGACACATTCTCCTCAACACCAAGTCGTTCAAATGAAATTCATTATTCTTGCTTAGTTTATAATGCCACTTATGGCTATCTGCAGATAGATAGAGATGTCTTCTCACAAGTTCAAATAATTCGTTCCTCACCTTCTCAGGATCTTCATCCACAGTAGGTGCGTCAAGTTTTAGTAATTCATCTAACTATTTTACCACGCAAACCCAAACTTTTGTTCGTCAAGACAAATCAGGGGGTGGTGCTACACCTCTAGTAATGCACACCACAGTCCTGACATTCTTCCATCGCCTTCAGGTTTAATTATTATTTTTGGCGGCGATCATAGTGGAATCGCTTTCTATACCCTCTTGATACTTGAAAATATGTACTTGGTACTTGGGCGAGTCTTACACTCTCTCACATTACTTTTAAGCGTGCTCCGCGAGTGCTTCCTTCTTGGTTGCTTCCTGTACGCTTGTTGCACGGACTTGGGTTTACTGCACTTCTCCGTCAAGTCTCGATGTACAGAATTTATCTTTCTGTACTTCAGTTTATTGCACAACGTACTTGTTCGCGCAGTGTGGTTGTTGCGAGATGTTTTCACTTGAGGTTGTTGAAAAGTTCTCCCCCTCTGCTTGCATACGAGAGTGATAGTATTAGGGAGATGAAAGTCAGTATTTACCTGCCTTTCTAACCCCCGGCGTGTGATCTTCGGTTTACTACACCGCTACTTTAACCCACGTCGAACGACATCTGACGTGTTTCGTTGACTGCATCCTCTCGCCTTCCTACCTCGTTTACATGTGTACATGGTCGGCTTGTGGTGTCCCACTCATCCCTCATTATATGTCGTTTATGTGTTTTCTTCTGCCTCTCCTAGATTTCGCCAACACTTACACGAATCAATAGGGTTTCAGTTGTTTCCTTACATGTGTTTGAGACTGTAATCTCACGTGTTCTCGTTTCAGCTGTGGAAGAAACAAATTTATCCAAACTTAGATTTTTCGGTTGTACTGCAACACTCCTGAATTAGGATTTTGGATTCAGGCGTGCAGACTTGCGTTTGTACTTCTTGTACACTGGTTCCCAAGGAAGTAATCACTCCTGTGTTCTCCTGCGCTGAAAAAATTATCACATTGACATGAATTTCCAAACTATTCAATCCATCTTGTAGCTCTTCAACTCTAGCTATTAGGCTACCGCCCGGTGGCGAGCTCTCTCACCTCTCCACCCAACCAACTCCTTTTCCACTACCTTCCTGAACTTACCAACCCCTCTCACAGAAACCAATTCCTCCCTCAACACATTCCACTCCCTCACAGACCTCACAAGCATGGACTGCCTACCCCGCTCCGTGCTCCTCCACACCCTCTGAAGCTTCTCACTGTTGTTTCCTCTTCCTCTAAACACCCCCTTACTTAGCTTGCAGTGTAGCCCTCCCCATCCTCCCTCTTCATTCACCACCCTATACATCCTGACTAGCTGTTCAACTTTCCTCCTGTCCCTCAATGAGCTCCACCCCATTTCTTTCATCATCACTGATGGCCTATAGTTCCCTTCTTCCTCATCATCCTGCCCTTGCCGTCTCCACCTACCCTTCACCCATCTTGCTGCCTTTCTCTGCACCTTTTCCAGTTCTCGCACCTCCACCTCCACACATGGGTCCCATACTGCCGCAGCATATTCTAACATTGGCTGTACCATTGTGCCATATGCCTTCTCCTTCACCTCACAGCTGACTCCATTCAGCACCCTTCCCAGCATACCCAGAGCCCTTCTTCCCTTTGCTACCACCCTCTCTACCTGTTTTTTCCATCTGAGGTCTCCCTGCAGTACAATCCCTAGATACTTATATTCTACTGCTTCTTCTATCTCTTGTCTCTCCCATCTGTACAAGTCCCTGCTTATCATCTTCTTCCTTGTGAACCTCACTACTTTAGTTTTTCTTATTTTTATATGCATTATATTTTTCCTGGCCCACAACCATATCTTATAAATGTCTGCCTGCAAATTTCCGCCCCCTCTCCCACTTTAGCATACACAACACAATCGTCTGCAAACAATCTTATTTTTCCCCTAATCCCCATACCCATGTCATTTACCCTTACAGTAAATAACAAAATTTACCCTTAAGGTAAATAACAAAGGACCCAACACGCTTCCCTGTGGTACCCCTGACGTAACCTCCTCTTCCTCCAATACTGCCTCCTCCACTTTCACCCTCCGCCTTCGTCCCCTGAGGAAGTCCCTATCCATTCCACTACCCTCCTGTCCGGTATCAGCGCCTACACTTTCTTCTTCAATGTCCCATGGGGCACCTTATCAAATGCCTTCTCAAAATCTATGAAGCAGGAATCCAGCTGCTTCCCCTCATCAATTACCTGCACCAGATCCTCTAATAATCCAGACAGCTGAGCCTCACATGTTAGATATGATTAGTACCTAATCATAATTACTAGAAATTTTCAAGGGGCTGTTCAAGTAGTTTTCTGTAAAAAAAAAATGTGACGGAGGGAAGTTATCAAAAATGCTGTGTTTATGCTACAAAACACGTATAATTTATGTAGACTATATTTATATTGGGTCGAATAATTGTATTAAATGTAATACAGTTTGCAAGAAATATTTAATGTGTAAAACACAATTTACAAGCCATATTTATACCAAGATGCTAAGGTTACACAGGTATGCAACACAGGTATCAAACAGTGTCGGAAGTCGAGCTGGGCTGTCATGGGATGAACATCGCGCTCATGGCTGCTCACTCTCCAGGATCTGCCCACCCTTTGGGACCAGCGAAGGTGAGGTGCTTCTGCGAGTGTGATGGGACCATGGTAGCTCAGGTACAGCGACCATTCTGCAAATTGACGCGTCCCCAGGTGGCGGATCGGGGATCCCCAGGCTCTAGGGTGTCTGCAAATAATTGAATACCAGATTGTGGACCAACTGGCCATCTCTACAGTGCCGTTGTCATGGAAGTCGGGAATTTGGGTGACTCAATGCGAGATGCCAAAGGGCGAAGTATAGCGAACCTCACCGCTGGATTCAAAGGGCTGTCGACTGCGGATGCTTGAGGAATGGATTGGAATGCATCGGACCTCCAAAGCTTCCCGGTGTCAGCCTTCACAACTGGCCCAGCGGATGCCTCCATCACTGGTAGTTCCTGGATGTCTCGCAGAGCATTTGTAAGTGCTCACCCAAGACCGATGGAAATTTTGGAGGAGAGGGGAGGAGCAGGCTCCCCGGGGGTTCTCCCCACCTTCACCCGCGGCTTGGAGACCCTGATGTCTGCGCAGAAGAGAGAAGATGGCGTCAGTGCCACGACTGAGCAGCCCAGTTTTCCTACGCACTCGACAAGAAGCAGGGGTGACCCTGTATTAAATAGCTGCTGGCTATATTGCTGCGCTGGTTCGCCTGCACAGGGATATTGGCGATACTTAGGTCAAGGGCGCCCATGCCCAAAGACCCCGCCCCCTCATCTTACAACACCTATTAAATGGTATGAATTCCACACCTGCTGTCTCTTAGCAACATATTCATTAATGCTACCCAAATTTTTGAACTCTTTTCTGTCGACTGGGTTTTTACAGTGCTATGCCAGTTTTTCCCAGCCTCTTCTTAATTATAGTTTCAGCTATAGGCACACCAAGGGAGGCAGTCATGGCCAAAAACGACGGCCACTGCTGCTCAATCCCTCCCCGCCATGATGCATGTCTCCTCGCATGCAACTTCCTCTCCTTCCAGGCGTAAGGGGCGCAGCCTTGAGACGCCTTCAGGTCGCTCTTATCGTGGACACACACCTAATACTTAGCAATAAGAGCAGCAGATTTAGGAGAAAAAAAAATGTCGGAAGATTTTGTAATTTTGGTGAATTATTCAAGGCTTACCTTGTCTATATTCACGAGAGGAATGTACTATTTAATCAATAACTAGTAGAATAAAAGAAATTCATACAGTTCAACATATTTTCGGAGATCATGTCTATACACAACATGCATCGTCATTACACATTACAATGAATTCAGTGACCAATGGTTGAAGAGCAGTAGCATTTTTCAATCCTTTACGTTACCGTGCATTGTGGGAATTGTCATAATGACCGATGTTAATGGTCGTACAGAGTTTTGAACAATACGTGAAAGTGAGTTTTAAATGCAATTCATTCAGTTAGACATGTTAAATCAAATAATTGTGTGGAAATACTAAGGTTTTTGTGCTAATATATACATGGAGTTAATTTGTTTCATAATGCGAGTGTGTCTGGAAATTCTTTAAACAGGGTACACCTTGTCTCGTGAATACAGAATAGTAGTATGAATTCTGTAACATAATTAATTATTTCTGTAATTCTTAAGAATATAAGCTTTAGTGAAAAAAAAAAAAATCTTGGAAAGTGGTATAATTCCACTCTACTAATTACACAGAACACCAATTTACTAGGAACATCCACATTTGACCAGTAGAAACCCCAAAAACGATAGTGGGGAGGGCTATGAACTGGAGGAAAATTGTGGGTAAAATTTTATGAAAACATTCATATTTTTGATTGTTTACCCCACAATTTCCCTGATCTTCATAGTCCTCCCCAATATCATTTTTGGAGTTTCTATTGGTCATATGTTGATGCCCCTTGTGAATTTGTGTTCTGTGTAATTAGTAGAGTGGAATTATACCACTTTCCATAGTTTTTTCCCCTTCAGAAAAGTCCCTATTCTGGAATTTAACAGTATAATATATATGCATAAAAATGGTTTTCCTTGAATTGTGTGAACTGAATAGGGCCTAGTTCCTTATATGACTTGAAGACTTGTTTTGTACTATAATTTGTTTAACTATTATACTTTATTTTGTGTCAAAGGGACCTGCATCGAAAGTGAGGTTTACACGAGAGGGACGAGCATGGGCATTTACAAAGAGGGGCAGGAGATGAGAATCATCAAAAAAACTAGTACCTAAGGGTAGTGTTGCAGATGCAGAAAATGGTTTTCCAGAGGATAAGGGCTCTGGGAATGCTGGGGAGGGTACTGATCGGAGTCTGCAGCAAGGTTAAGAAGAAAGCTTGCAACGATTAGGCCAATATTGAAACATGCAGCAGCAGAATGGGACTCCTACATAGAATTAGATACGAGAGCTAGAGAAGGTAGGTACAAAGAACGGCTGAAAGATGAGTGAAGAGTAGTTGAAGAAGACAAGAGGAGGAAGACGAGAACTTTAGGTAATCAGTGATGAAGGAAATGATGTAGCTACTGAAGATCAAATATGCTGGTTAGAATGTCCCAATTAGGTGAATGGAAAAAGGGTGGATATGGGAGGTTAGGTTGACTGTAAAGTGTTGTACAACAGGAAGGGGTATAACAGTGGAAAGATTCAAAGGGTGTAGAGAACAGGATAGGGTTGAGGGAGTGGAGCCCACTTCAGGAGTTGGTGACTGAGCTCAACCGCTTAGTAGTAGCTTAATAGAGAGAGTGGGAAAAAAAAAAAGGGGGGGGGGGTAACTGAGGGAAACTGGTTTGGATATAATTAAGTAATGAGCGTAGGCATAAAGTTTAAGTTTCCATTATATGTGAAACTGTTCTGGAGAAAACCAAACATGTATTTTCTTGGGGAAAAAAATTGTGTAACGACGAATTCAAAATGCAACTTATTCCACATTTTTTATTCCAGAAAAATTTTAAAGGATTTTATTGAAATATAAAAAAAGAGTTGGAAAATATTTCGAAATTAAACTGCACCAAAGCGTTACCTACCAAATCAATTACAAATTTAATCGAAATTAAAACCTACTTACAATTTCCGTAACTCAACCATCTGCAGAAAGGACCAAAAGGAAAAAGTCTCTTGTAGTAAATAGGCAGTAAATCTGGCAAAACTTCAGGGCTAAAATCATTTTTCATTGTCAAGTTATATATTTAAAATAAATATAATATTCTGAATAGTTCCGACTCGTTTATTTCCTGATCGGTCGTATAACTACAAAATTACGAAGAGCTAAAGTACTCCCATGCACATGCAACCATATAAAAAAAAACAGAGATATTTTACCGCTAAAATCAAATATAAATAACATCAGCCAACATGAAATCGTCGATATACGATACGTATTTGCAATTATCTCGGCAATAAATATTTTCCAGGAGTATATATTTTATGTTGGGCAATTTTTTTTCGTTTAATGCAAGTAAAAAATTTGATTAATAATATTTAAAATTCAAAGACGTAAATTTTATTTGCCGTTGTGTTGGTTAACGTTACGCGTTTCCATTCGTCATACTTGCTTCTCGTAACGCTTGGCGTCGAAGTTGGCGTGGCAGTTATTTCTTACATTTACAAGTGTTTTTTAATAGCAGCTTAAATGCCTCAAGGAAAGATGAAAAATAAGGCGAAATCTCCAGCCAAAGGAAAGCGAAAATCTGCAAAAGGACCCGCCGCCACCAAACGAGCAAGTAAGTTGGAATTCTTGTTTGTCCATTGCTGTTGGAAGGTTTTTTGCCCTTTCAGGCTTGCGAAACAGCGTGGGTACGAGCAACGAATAATCTGTACGTTTCATGTGGTAAAGCAGCGTACTTTTTGTAGTAAGGAAATGGTTGCCCACATAGTTTCGTATTATTTCTAATACGACTGCTGAATTGTTTACTAAGTAAATTGAAATTAATTTATAGTGCATTAATCTGAAAGTTGCCGTAATTGCTGTGTGGAAGGAAATGCGTAGAACTCCACCGCGCAACTTTTACGTCCGCTCTGCGTACGTTGATGAAGTTTTGTTTATGTACAAGCACCAGGCGTGGGGTTAACACTACGAGAAATTAGCGCGCTAACGATCTCTTGCTGTTAGGTAATGTGACCTTGGGAATGGTTCTACACGAGGGAATCGATCATTTTTATATTTCGTGAAACATTGTTGAGATGAATCTCTGTGTGTGTCGAGGTGTAAGCAAGATGCCAAAATTTATTGTTGTATTGGAACTTTCCTGGTTAACATGATTTGTGGGTTCCACATTTGTAAAAAAAATGGGTTTTTGTGGTGGACATAACCATATTCCTCCCTAAAATGGCATTTATGAATTTGTCTTGCGTGCTACCAAACTCTTGCAATGGCGAGAGATGGATAGGAATCAGTAAAATTTTGAAATAATAAAAAAAAAAATCCAACTTGGCATAATTTCTTATATGCCCCTATGGCATGAACTCAAAATTGCCATGCAAATAAATAATGGCTGTGTTCGATTTCGGTGCAATGTACCTTTGATCCCTTCCCTTTCCAGGAACTCTTGTTCCCTACTGATGCTTGTATTCGTTTGCACCTAGAATTTTGTTGTGTAGAATTTCGCTCCATGCGAGTTTCTTTTGGCTTTGTGACATTTGAAAGTATTTTCTGTGGCTGTGCAGTGTTGTAAAAACGTAACAAACAGAAACAAATTAAACATTTCAAACAATTGTGAATCAAAAACTATCTAGGGCTCGAGAAGGGCAAGTTGCTCGTGCCCTTGGCTGAAGGGACATTCTAGGGTGCATAATGTGCCCTTGCTGCGAGTTCATGTCACGTCCGGGATGCACTTTTCAAGGGGGCGGAGCCAGATAAGGGCTCTTAGCTGGCAATTTCGAACACAGCCAGTGTAATATTTGCGCCCTGGGTAAATATTGTTCCCGTTTTACCTTTGCTTAAAGCCATTAAATTACACAAATGCAGAATAAAGGTTGAGAGGATTCCTTCCTATGATCACGTAATTGTAAAGTAAATTTTGTAAGAAAAATGTAAATGCATGAGTACTATTTAGACGAAGGACTCGTCTGAAGGAAAAGTTTCCAATACAAAATAAACAGTAATTGTTGAGAATCTTGGCCTTCCTAGGGAGGGGTTTCTTGGAAAGTGGTATAAATCAGCATTATTAATGGTACTAGACACAAATTTACTAGGGGCAGTACAATATTCACAATGCATACTACCAAATGCAATAGTGGGGGTGGTTGTGAAGATCTGAGCAATTGTGCTGTGAAGCATGTAAAAATAATCTATAATGTATGTAAAAAAACTGGGCAAAATGCAGGAAGACCGAACCTAACTCCATGTAACTTCGTGAATGTTGGCTCACAACAATGTGGTGTGTGTGTATGCCCAATAGCGCATCAATACACACACACACGTCCTGTTATTCATCGTACAGCAATCTCCAAGCTTCACATATGTTGGAGTGCTATGTACTCGTTACCTACAGAAAACTGCAAATCTTTTGTTTTGGGGGATTTATTCCTCTGCTAGTGCTGGGACTCTGGCTTGGTGCATAATGTTTCGCTACATTTCAACTGTACTTTTCAGTGTGAGAAGGCTTTACGTGATTATCATTTTATAATTGTTAAGAATACCTGTTTTTCTGAAAATGGGAAAATAATACAAGGAAATGATAAATATGGTTATTACTCATCATACTTAATACCATTTATTGGGGGTTCACATGATTTACAATATATACCATGAGATGTGATGGTGACTGTAAGAATACAGTTTGAAATGAATCATTTATGTTTTTATAACATCATTTATAGGGTATATGAACCTAGGTTATATAGGTAGCAAACCGCAATCAAACCGTGTCGTAATGTTGTGTAATTCTGTTGAATTACTTAGGGCTTGCCTTGTCTATGTTCACAAGGGAATTATACTACATAATGTATTACTAATAGAATAAATATACCTACATATAGTAGATCATACAAAAAGATGTTCAGAGATGGTGTTTATAAACAGTAGACTAGCATCACCATAATACAATACAATGCATCCTGTGACCAATGATGCACAGATATGAAAGAAACAGATGTGCATTCTAATTGGTTTCCATCACATTTGTTTTGTGCGAATTTGCCACACTTCAGGTTTATGACTGCAATTTGACTGGCCAGATGTGTGTGTTGTATTGCAATTCATTGTTAGGATTTGGAATCACTCTTGGGTAGGAAATGACAGCTTATAAACGAGAAAGAAAGGAGAAATGGGTTAACCTTGTTTTATGCAGCAATCCTGAGGTGTCTTACTGATCTTAAAAGAAACACTCCATTATGACCGCCAGTCGCTGTGACAGCCGTCACTCATACAGTGCGTTCTCAGTCTGTGAAGCCTAAATCCAAAAGAACAATTCTCATAAAATCAGTGACGTTCGTTCAATATTTTGGCACAGTATCGACGTATCCAATCACAGTTTTCAAAAAGGAGTTGCCCGAGACTGAGATAGCATGGATATGCCCCTATCTCGCACACGTCAGAAACGGCTATTAGCTGTGACATGAGTAACCAAACTGTTTACAAAGTGCATCCGTGGCATCACATCTCCGCTACTTTCTAGCGTAACACTTCGCTCAGTTGGTGGTTAAGTGTAACTTAGTAATCTTCATATAGGCTGAAAAGCCAAAATGTTAAACCGATCAGGTAACCAACCATACACTAATTGGATAAGCGTCCTGTGCATTGCTTGCAACATTGCAGATTTTGGGGTTAGTCATTTTTATCATATACTTGCTTATGTTGTCACTTCTTTTGATAGTCATTTGCATAGAGGTTCATTTGTTTCTAGACAAGGTTCAGTATTAATGTTTGTGAGGCAAAATGAATAGACCAAATTAGCCTGATTGTCTCTCGTCTCGCCATCGTGGATTGGTGGAGAAATGTGTCCTGATCGGACGACAGCCAATCAGAAGACATGAGACAATATAAGTAGGGCTGATAAAAATTAAAACAAAAGTTTTCTTTATGAGGAATTCTCACCACAGCCGATGTTGGTAGTGTGGTTTCTAATAGAATAATGTGGAAGTTTTAAATTATGGATATTGCTGAAGTTACTGAAATATGTTTGAATTTAAATTTGTTGAGAGTAAGAAGTTATGATTTAATTGTGTTGAGCAGTAAAAATTTTAATGGTATTTATAAGAAGATGGCAGAATGACAATGAATATTTGGTTTTAGAAGCAAGAGAAACAATAATTTGTTAGGAGGCAGTAAAAAGACTTCCTGATTTTAATTATAATGTAATAAAGTTAATATTTTAATTATAATGTAACAACTGGCAAACCAATATGTGGCAGAACTGTGTATATTTTCAACGTGGGGCATTGTGGAATTCCAAGAACGCAAGAGCTGTAACATCTGGGACACTACCGAATATGGTTTATTTTATTCCAACCTAATATTTAATTCTTTTATATTTTCACATGTATATATAGCTTATTGATGGTTTATTCATTGTTCGTTACAAGGTAATTCAAAGTGTACTTTTATATTTTCACGTGTCTATGTAGCTTATTGATGTTTATTCATTGTTTGTTACAAGGTAATTCAAAGTGTATTTTATTCTTTCCTTTGTTTGCATTTTTAATCAATTGTGCAGGATCATGTATAAAAGCAAGTAAGATGTGAGGTTATGTAGTGTTTTGGATGTTTTCATCAGGAAATGTGTTAATAATAAAAAAAATATTACTATTTCTCCCACAATGTTTTAAAGATTGTTAAATGTAACAGCAGAAGTTTTGAACGTCAAGTATGGTAGAAGTTTGTATTGTATTATAATAATGAACAGTTGTAAAAAGTGTAAATTATAATACTATAAAAATTATGTTTTTATTTTCTGTGCCTGATGATCAGTAACTGGACTGTGTGGCAGTAATTTGTATGTCAAAGAGAAGGGTATAAACAACGTGCATGATATCATTATGTTTTACATTTGGTGGCCAGGATTGGCCGATCATATGATCTGAGTGTAGGTTGGATAAAAGTGTGCATATGTATCCCAGTCTCAGGTGGAGCCTTTTCGAAGATCTGTCTGTGATTGGTTACTTATGTACGGAGCCAAATTTGTAGGGTTTGTTCTTGACTGTCAAAAACGGTCTCTCTGGGTGATGGCTTAATTGAAGGTGAACGTTCCAGGAGGGGCCATCCAATGTCAGTTGTATTTATGTAAAAGTGCTTTAGTATCTAAGTGTAAAGTATTGGCCAGACAAGTATAAGAAGAGGTCTGAGTTCCAATTTAATGGTATAACAAGAAATTGAATCATAAGCCACCCCGAGTGAGCGTTAAGTGTAGAAACTGGCAGGCATCCAGGTCTCGTAAGTTGTTTGTTAAATAAAGTATTGCAATTTTCTTTCTTCATAAAATAAATAGATTCCGCCTTCATTATTTATTTGTGATGATCATTTTAAAAGAAGTCTGAATTCAAAATGCCAGTTACAAATGTTTTAAATCTAACAGTGTTACACCCATAAGTGTACCTTGAGTTGAGACTTGTGGAATTTAACCTACCGCAGCTAACCGGAATAAATATATTCAGAACATTTTGAATAGTAATATACTTCAGTATAGTTAATGCCAGTAGTAGGCAGTACTGTTGACAGGCTTAGTGTGAAAATAAACATTTTGTTTCAACCAAGAATGATAAGAATTTTAAATAATTCATTGAAATTAAAAGGAAAGTATAAATTTTGGAGAGTATTTCTTTGACAGCTTTCATCCATAATGGGTTGTATAGGAGACAATATTTTAACCATTCAAATGTTAAGTTGATACACAGCTTGTGTTTTGTAATACAGGTTTTGACACGTAAGTGGCTAATTGCAAGTGAACTACCATTAAATCAGTATACAATATTTAATCTATACACAAGGTGCCTAACAATCTTAAGTCCATGGTAGGATCCATACACAGTTGATGCCTAAAGTTTTGTCACGCATTATTACTGCGCATAAACACTTATGGAAATAGCTGATAACAGTTAGGGTGTGGTTCCGGCTGTATACTATGTATGTTGTACAATACTGTTGTTAATATAATGTAAGGACCCTGCTGTCACGAGCATATACACGCCACAGAGTTCTAAAAAAGGTGGGATTTTTGCGTGTTTTTCCCAGTTTAAGGAGAGAACGTTTGTAAGTGCGCATTAAGGGGAAGATTGTTTAAAATTTTGATCAAATGAGTGATGAGGAAATTATATATATATATATATTATAGTTACTGAGGCGAAAATAGAAAGTCAAACACTTAATATGGAGAATATATTCAGATTGTATGGAAAATTCTAAGCCATGCAGAAAAAAATGCAAAACAATCTTGAGGTTGTGCAAAATGAAATAAAAACTGTTAAAGGATAACTAGCTAGTAGATTTGAACATTTGGAAAGCCAATTAGAACCTTATGAGCAAAATCATGGGAACTAAAGTAAAAGTAAATTGAAAAACAGGATTTTAAAAAATAATGAATTAGAAGGGGAAAAGAAATGATGATATAAGCCTAATGAGCAAACAAGATCTTGTATTATTAGATTATAAGGTTCTGCTGTGTACAAATGAGAATCTATGTTTTGAAAAGGTAGTAGGAAAAATTTAAATAATGGGGAAATCATACCAAACATGAGCAAGGGTAAAGTAATGGTGAAATCATTGGGGGGGGGGGGGGGGGGGTCAGAGAAAAAACGGGGCAGATATTTAGAACTTGTGTAAAATGTAATAAAAGGGCGTGGGTGAATTTTGGATACATGCACACGTAAAAGGAGAAGGGCAGTTAGGCAAAGAAAAAGAAGGCAAGGATCATTGGAGGTTAGGGGGTCAGATGAAACACCAAACAGAACATTCAGAAATAGTTAGATTGAAGAAAATGATAAGGGGTATAATTTAAATGGGCACAGAAAAACACAAAAAAAAATGATCCAAAGGAAAAGAAAGGGGTTAGATTTAAGTCAATAGAGGAAAGAAAATTTAAGTACGATAAGGAGAATACAAGGAGAAAAAGAAGGGCTAAATTTGAGACAATAATGGAAAGGAAAAAAGGGAACTACTGTAGTTGGAAAATGGAAAGGAAAAGGAGACGAATTGAGAATGGTAAGAAGGAAGAGTAAATAATAATTCATAGAGGAAGACAGGCCGTACGGAAAGTAGTATAGTTAAATGATTTTTATAATTTTATGGAGAAATCATAATGTTAATTCAAAAAATATGTGAAATTGTATTCTATAGAGATATATTGTGAATAGTAAAATAAAATGTTCATAGAGGGTAGGAAAAGCTGTATTTTAAATATTAAGGTAAGGAAAGAGTATAAATATTATGGAGGTAATTAAATGTATCCATAGAGGAGTGGCCTGTGAAATACACAACATATAAGTATACAGTGAAACCATCAAAAATGACTGCCGGTTACTAAGTATCAATCTTAAATGCCCATAAAATATTTACAAAGACTGCATCCCTTGGCTTGTGCAGTGCACCATGACTACATATAAACATCAAATCAGTAGAAGACAACTTGTAGACAGCCATGCTCCAGTATATATAAACAGCACACAGTGGCACATCTGAGAGTGTAGTAGAAGAAAAAGGGGGACAGGCAATCAAGAAGAGCCAGTAGGGACTCACACACTTGATGAAACAGCCAAATTTTACTGCTCAGTCTTCATTGCCGGCCGTGCAAGCCAGTCACACTGGCTGCATGACCTGGGTGTTTCATAAATAAGTTCACTACGCTCCCACATGATGCACATATAGGCTAAATAAGGTAACATCCGTATGCTACCCTTGTGTCTATAATTTAATCAAAAATGTGCAATGAGGTGTATCTGAAAGTCCATTGTGGCGAGCATGTTACGCTTATTCAACCCCCTTTGGAGCATTTTATATAATGTGTGTCTTAAATGTATTGTCTTGAGATATTGTTTCGTTGGGTTTTTCGAAAATTAATAAAATGACTTGCAAACTGCCTTTTTTTATTCAATTGGCACATGCTAACAAAGTTGCTTATAAACATTGCAATGGCAAATCTTAGCAAGTTTAATAATGCATGGCGTGAAATTTCAAGTCTGAAGGCTCTAGCCAGACTAAAATCTTTGGTTGCCTCTATTTTAATTATATAATTTTTTATTCCGAAAATTACTCGTACATCGCTGAGCTCATTATTGTGCAGAAATAGGAAGGCACAATCTAGTTACGGATGTTAAGAATTATTACAGTACTTTGTTACATAGTCAAATTACAAAATTAATGTATCATTACCTTGCAGGGTGGCCACCCATGGAGAAAGTTAGGAAATTTCATTTGACAGGGAAATGTCACCCATCTGAGAGAGTTAATCACAATTATCATTGACCGTGTGAAACGAACAGCTATCACCAGACTGAGACAGCAGCCAACACCAATGTAAAGACTTATGTCTATGCCTACATTGAAGTCAAATAAACTGTGATGAAGCCATTATCTATACTATTATTATAAAGAGGTAGTGTTTGTAACTTTGTGTGTTTGGATGTAGGAGGTAATCTTCGAAACTGCTTTAAAAATTCTTTCACCAGTAGAATGCTACGTTATCACTGAGTGTCATAGGCTATATTTTATTTAAAAAATCAATAGGGATCCCTACTAAAACTCCAATAATGTAACCCAAAGTGTAAATAAATGACCTATAAAATCACTTACATTGCGTGCGCTGCGAAAACTATTGATGATAGAACAAAATAATGTACTACGGCTTTGCAGGACGGACAGATTCGGAAAGTAAAACGTGCTGCGTACGGCGTCAACCTTAGAAGCTCTACTGCCATTATGGGGGAGTTACTTTTGTGTTTGCTGGTGATTTTTGGCAGTCTCCCTGTAGTTACAAAAGGGATGCATTCAGAATCATCAAAGCATGTCTTAAATCATCTCCCTTATGGAGTTCTGTTCAACACCTAAATTTGCGAACGAATATGAGAGCCTATCTTGGTGGAGACACGCATAAAGATTTCCCACAACAATTGCTCAGACTTGGAGGAGTTTTTCCTTCTCTAAATTTGGGCACTAATTCTGCTGAAATCATTTTAAATGAGACATTAGGTCAGATAGTCCACAGTCTGCAGCATCTTATAGAAGCAGTATATCCGGGCCTCGAAAATTTACTAGAAAGAGACTTTCACTGGTTGTGTTCCAGGGCAATAGTATCGCCTAGGAACGACACTGTCGATGAAATCAACAATCTCATTATACAAAGAGTTCCTGGCCAAGTCAAAACCTATAAGTCGATTGACACAGTCACCAATGTTGACGATGTCGTCCACTTTCCTCAAGATTTTCGAAATTCGCTTAATCCGTCTGGCTTGCCATCTCACGAACTATCATTAAAAGTTGGTACTCCTCTCATGCTTCTAAGGAATATAAGCCCTCCTAACATGTGTAATGGCACAAGATTGCTCATTAAAGACTTGAAAGAAAATTTGACTGTTGCGACCATCCTCACTGGTCCAGCAGCCGGCCAGCTGACAAACATCCCGAGGATTCCCATGATTCCCACGGATTTACCAATATCTTTCAAACTGTTTTCCGGTAAAAACATTGTTCGCGATTACTATTAATAAGTCCCAGGGTCAAACTTTCTCTTTGTTTGGAATCGACCTACGAAAAGAGTGTTTTTCCCATGGCCAACTATATGTTGGTTTATCACGAGTTGGAAGTCCCGAGAAACAGTACATTTTGCTACCAAACAATAACAGGACGTCAAACATAGTCTACAGAGAATGTCTTAGCCAATAACATTAAATACTTTTATCTCAGATAAATTGCATTGTAATATAATGTATATTAATATGAAAAATTATTTTTAAAAAAAGTAAAAAAATATCAATTAAAAATAGCAAAAAAAAAACTTTAAATTATTAAATTATAATGTGCTTTTTTAATGCTTTAAGAGAGTTTACCCAACCTAATTAACGCCGGGTTAAGTAGTTTTTTTATCTTAATTGCACCCGTGCGAAGCCGGGGCGGGTCGCTAGTTTATAAATATGCATTAATGTTTAAAAACATTGACTTTCTGAATTTGTACACAAGTCTTGTCTTCAGCAGACTCTATCACTCATTTATTCTGAATGGCATTTATTTTGTCCATACATTTTCATTAAGGCCACATTTACTTCCCCATTTTCTCTCTCACCACTACATACCAGAATTCATTTAACATTCTTACTAGAGCAAACGCCCTTTGTATGAATTGCGAGGGTGTAACGACGTCAATTTTACAGTCATCTTCATTTATTTCTAGTGAAGTTATTGCTTCAGGAGTAGTCGTATCTCATTTTCTTTATGCTTGACTACTAGTACCGGCAGTGGTTTTGAAACTTCACTTGCCTGTGAGATGAAGAGAACGTGGATGTGCATTTCACACAGTTATTCTAACAGCCCCTCCCACCCTTTCCATGTCCAGCACTAAACAAATCCCATTCTCTATTCACATAGAAGTCAATTTTTGCAAAGCGCACATTTGAGCATGTGCATCTGTTGTTGAACTGACCGACGCAATTATCAGAAAATGAAAGTAGGTGATCAACGTGAGGTGCTATCTTTCTTAACTCTTCATCAGAAGGGATCACATGAAAATCCGCACTGAAACCTTGGAGTGCCGCAGATCATCGCTGGTGAGGTGATGTAATGTATAATATTTTTTTAGAGAAAACTAGCTGAGGTGGTTTACTTTTTATTTTTTGAAGTGCTCAGTGTACTAACCTAGCTACACCATTACATAAAAATATTTCAATGTGTGTGATAAAATTGAAAGAATGTTCTTTCCTTGCATTCAGTTACCAAAGAGGAATTCCCAAGAACAACTCTCGTGTCTGCAAAAGGAAGAAACAGACATGCCATTATTTCATTTATCATACATGCACTTGAAAATAAAATTGCAAAACGTCTAATCTACACAGAAGAGACAACATTTAAAACACAAGCAATTTGATATAATAAGCAAAATTGCCATAGATTTTGATCATTATCACCACTCCATGAATTTAAATGAATCAAAACGGTTTTGTCAGAAATACTACCATGAAATTTAACGTTTTGTACTCAGACTAGTCATTTTATGCTTTGGTTATCTATTTTCCCTTTGTAACTCAAAATACCAAGAGTATGTTTAAATGAGAATTAACAGTCTTTTGATGCAAAATGAAAGATTTCTTTAGTAGAGTAGCTCATCAAAATTGTTGACCACAAGCTTTAATCTCTTTTACATTATGGGCTACTGGTATTGTTCTACGAGGTAATTAGCAATTTAAAGCCCTCATAAATTAGTCAAAATCTATACTTCTGCAGAATTTAGCTGGATATTCGTGAAACATAACTTGCAAAGTCCATTTCAAACTGTAATTAACATCCAATGGCTATCGATTGACAGTTCAGTTTCTATCACAAAAGAAGTTGGGTGGATCTTACGTGAGGGCATCATGATGCAGCTGCAATCTGAATTCCAGTTATCAAAACTGGAATCACTGCTACAGCAATAAAATATGAGTCTCCAGGCCCATCTGTACTATGACCACCTACACAGACATATCAGCTGGACCTCACCTCCGCAAATCTCCCTTAGTACGCCCGGCTGATGGCTCTTAATCACGTCTGATAGCCATGGTGGTTTGATGAAAGAAGCTTCTTCGAGCCTCATAGGCTGTGGTTACACGAGTGCTGTTAAACACATTCAGCTAAGTACATTCGGTAGCCATGTCTGAACAAGTTTAAAAACAAAATGTGTTTACGCGGTTACACAGTCAAAGCAGAAAGAAATCTACGGAAATTCTAACCTCGACGAACCTGGAACTTTAAATGTATGATATATAATTATAATAGCCTCAAACATTTATCACTATTGATCTTTTACTGTAACTGCATAATGGGTGGGTATTAGTACATTCAACCTTAAACTTAAGTTAATTCAACAAGTGCAGGAATTCCCGCCAAATGTATAGATATTTTTTACACTGCTTGTTTACTTTTCAATCAGCCAATAGAAGCGCAGCAGAGAAGAGAAGTAATCGAAACTACTTATAAAAACTGTTCACTTTGAACGAGAAACAACTACGATCGGAACTCGTTCGAAGGTAATGTAACCTCTTCAATAGCTGAACTTGTTTGAAGTGAAGTTGTTCTGCGTCTCGTGTAACCGCGGTCTAAGTCTTTAACAATCGCCATTACGTCATCTCCTGTGACGTAACGTCCTAAGATTAATGTAACTGACAGTAAAGTCCTTAGAAAAATTCACTTACATTAAAGCATATAGGAAAATTAAACTGTGTTTCTTTCAAAGTCTAATAGAGATATCTACCTCAAGTTGTAAAAAGTAATCTCTGTATGATTTAAATAGCCAATTATTATACAATCATGATCTACATTCAAACTGAAAAATAAGTATCTTGTGATTACCAAAATGTAAATAAAAACGTGAAATAGGCAAATTATCAAATAAACACAATGATTAACATCTGGGGGACTTAAGAAAATATAGTTTCAAATCAAAACAAATATCTTCTTATGAAGACAGTAATTGAAAACGCAAACAAATAATGTAAACACAAACATAACATTTCATTCCTTTACAATGACAGCGAAGGAATATACCTTGTAAAGATGCCAAACACAGCATGTGAAAATACTTAAGTGATGTTTGCTCCAATAATGACTTAGGATTTCATCTTGCTTAGTCAGTGAGGAACTACTTCCAGTAAAATATGAAAACAAAATAAAGGAAATAAAGATTCAACTAAAATAATATTGAATAATTAATTATATTTTTAAAAAATTAGGTTAAGTCCTGTGAATCATATTAGGCCTATCCTTACACTATCTCGTATAAGATGGCAAGATTTTGACACTCGGTGAGTAGCAACTTGACGTATACAAAACAAAGTGTCGTTTACAAAATTGTGTATCAGCTGATGCACGAACGAACAATAAGACGTTTTGTAGCCGAATGAAATGAGACTTCAAACCTTAGAGCTTTTCATGTCGTATTCTAACTGTCCATCCATGCTTTTCATATGTGCTTGATAATAATTCCAAACACCTTACTGAAATATTGCATGGTAATATTGAATTATTGTTTCAAATAATTTGACGAAATATATTTCAACTTTGTGTAGTTTCGATACAGTAATAGGAGAAAAGTCAAGTTTTAAAAGGCAGGGTCAAGAGGCGGCGAACCAGCTGCTATCTGTTGGTACTACGTGCAACTCGTGCACATTACCGTGTTGTGCGCGCACTGTTGGCTTTTTCTCAAACCCAACCTGCTATAAAGCTGAAATGAATATGTTTTATGTAAAATAACAATTTACGAACATATACTAATAGTTTTATTTTCCAGCAAGCTCCGCGTGATTTGTAAATTAACATGTTTTGTGTACAGCGATTTTGATTACTAGTAATTTCTATTGGGCCAGTAATTGTCAGTCTATGTCCTAAACACGCCATGTTTTTTCCCCGAAAGAATACATAAACTAATAGTAAACATTTGTTGAACTGTCAAAATCTTGCCATCGTATGAGACAGACATTACATAGCTTCCTCTAGGCCTGGAATTTTTTGAGTAAATTTGACTTGCCGGTTTGAAAATTGAGTCAAACCGAAAAATTGTGAGTCAGAAATAGCTTATTAAATATTATTATAAAATAATTTGAACTTTTTATGTTTTTCTTCTAGTTAAATATTAAATAAAGTACATTTAAATGTGTATTATAAAAGTGTGAATACAGCACAATCATCAGTGGAAACGTTGTGACACTTTGTGGTAACTGTAAGACTATTTGTTTACTTTTGAATTATAGTAATTTGAATGATATTTCTGTACGAGCAAAATTTTCCACTGCGTCGTCAAACGAGCAATTCTAATTGCTACTTTCTCGTAAGAAGAGGTGCAAAACAACCTCGTCTTGCGAAAGATGATAAACGTGATAAAGTTTCCTGCCCTACCAAAATAATAAACAGGATCTTAACTAATATATTACTTGGTCAAAACAAAAATAAAATGGTGCCAGATACAAGTCGTCCTCACATAACCTGGATAACTTTAAAAACATGTTTACATAAAAACTTAAAACAAAAAAGATAAAACATTTGGTAATACCATAGATATACGAATCTATGAAGCGTACTGTGTGCCTTTGTCACAAACGTATGGCCAGCACTTAGTGGCTATGGAAAATTTTGTTACCATTTTTTAAACAAGTGTTTGGTAATTTTTCTATTTATCGCATTTGTATATTACTAATGGGTTTACATTAACTATGCGACAAAAAGTGAAAAAGTGCGAAATGTAAACAGAATTAGTTTATTTCGGAAAGTCACATAGATCAGTTTATTTCCAAAACACGCAGATATCCCGTAGAAGTAGATGCTCGTTGATATTGCTTCTGTGGTGTATATTCAATATATTGATTTTGTCGACTTATAGATTCCGACTACATATTGAAACAATTTATTGAATTGGCGTCGTAAACATGAGGATTTGCAGCGCAAATGTGTTAGTTTTTTCACCTCTTTCTTGCCTTTTTTTGCGGGGTAGGTCTTTTTTTGCGAGGAACTGCATATTTCGTGTTTATTTTGCAGCCTCATTATACTGGCATCTTTACTCGTGTGTGATTTGATACAGTTAATGATTATCAGCATGAAATTAAAAAGTAGTGAATAAAACTTGGACTCTCTGGTTTTACTTCTGAGTCAGGCTGGCCTGAAAAGTGCTTATTACACGTAAATTGCGAGTAGACAGAAGCCCTGCTTATAAATGAATTGATTGTGTTGACATAAAGAAAATAATGACTCGGGGCTGGAAATAAAGTTCTATGAAAATGTTAGCCTGGGTATAAATACTATTAGTGATGGGACGATTGGATTATCGATTCCTCGATACCACCGATTCTTGCCTGAATCTACGAATTAATGAGTTCTGGTTTTTTTGCATTCAAAAGTTTGATTAGATTCTGTAAAAAAAATCTTACTTGGTAGCATATTTTGCAAACCTTACGGTGCTTATAAACGCAGTGCAAATAGCTTGCGTGTATTTGCAGGTGTGTTTAGACATAATTAGAAGCACAATTTTGTGGTAAATCGTGATGAAACTAAATAATGCCAAAATACAAGTTGAAACTTGAAACTTGTAATAACGCGAAATACAGACAAATGTGCTGTATAGCACAAAATTGGCTTTCTCCACAAGAAATGATCTCTTCTCCCATGCTATATACACTAATTTACTTTGCACTATAAAAATATGAAATCTGAAGTTGCGAGTTCATGGCAATATCGAGAAATACTCCAGATGAAAAAATTCTTAAATCTCATAAATCCTAGTTCTACATGCAACACACGCATGTATTGCATTAATTTTTTCCCCTTGGATAGCAAAATACAAACCTATTTCAAAGATAACACGAGCAGTAAAATATTCACTTCGAAAAATAAACTATAGTAGTTTGACAACAAACTGCCTCCAAGCACTAGTAACATTGGTGCGAAGTGAACCCTCTCAACTAGGATGTGTGCAGTAATCTGGTCGCAGCTCTGAATCGAATGTTCATTTGCATTGGCAGTTGCGCGTAAAATTTTGTGAAATGAAATTGCGGCATTTAAATTGATACATTAAACAGACTGTTTTCATAAAATATCAAGTCTCATAAATTATGGAAGATTCTGCAACTGATGTAAAAGACAATGGAATGTCTTATCATTTTGACATTTTGTCCGTTCTAATGTACATAGTTAACCGCCAATGTACAGCAATTTACTTGTTTTGTTAATATTCAGCGGTATTATAAATTGCTGCAGCAAAATCAAATCTTAAAAATGTCATACTGAAAAATTTACGAAAAGAATATACATGTGTACGACTTGCCTTAATGTTTACAGTATATCCCTGAAATGATATTGTTTTTGGAAATTTGCGGTATTCTTGAAATCACATGATGTTGAAACATCATTGCTGCATGGCAAAATTATAAATTTCTTCCACAGAGTACTGGATGAAATAGTTAATGCCACTAGATTAGCCAATTCAACTAAGAAAAATAATTTTCTCTCCCTCTCATTATTGTAGTCCCCATTGTGAGTTGTGTGAAATGGAGAACTGTACAACTGTATACAAAATGTTGCAATGTATTTAACATTTGTTGATTTATCGAATTGAGTCGAGAATCGAAACAAAAATTTGGAATCTACAAAAACCTTAAATAGTCTCATCACTGAATACTATACTATAACTGATATAGTGTATACCATAACGTTCATCTTGAAATACTTCTAATTTTAAAGTTTGTATTTAAAGTACCTCTCTGATAATTAAATTCAATATAAATTCAAATTTTGCCACAGCGCATCACAATTATATGTAAGGTGCCACCAAATTCACGGTGCCACATTTATCCTACATTTCTTTTCAACTTTGTATTTTCATTTGCTTTGTCCAAGAATGTGAATATGATTTCTAAAAAAGTGTACTTAGCATATATATATATATATATATATATATATATCTTTTTCCCAGGATAATGATTCTATTGCTATTTGTGAAATCTTGACATTTTGAAATGCAAATGCAATTCTGTGTAGGTTGTGTAAGTAACGTGTTTGTTATTTACAATTTTTGTGCACAAGATTTGTACATTTGTGAAACAGGTCCTCAGACGATCTGAATCATTCTTTTATAGTCCATTACGTCGCGGGTTCACCATTAAGCTGCAATGATTTTTATTATATTTTTTGACAGATCGCCCAATCACACCAAAGAAGCAGAAAACACAGGAGGCTCAGAAGCTTAAGAAAGTGATAACGAAGACGGTGAACAATGCGGTGGAAGAGGAACTGCGATCACAGGCCATGGACGGGCGCAAGTCCCTGCGAGCCAAGAAGCCGGCGGCAGCTCCTGCCCCAGCCGCCCCGGCTGCACGCAAGAAGCCCGCCAGGAAGGCCAAGAAGTAACTTTGCGATTTGCACTTGCACAGTTCGCGTGTTCTGCAGGTTTCCACAAGGTTAAAGTATTTAGAACAGTTTCAAACACAGTTTTACAGCAGAATATATTTTTAAAAATTAACAGTTCAGTGTGGGGAGAAATGTGTAAGGAAAAGTACAATTGAACTCTGTTAAAAAAAAAAAAAAACAGTATGTTCTCAATGGTTTCTGTTAGTAATTTGGTGTGTAGGCCGGCATGAAATGCCAGAGACTGAGTACAGCGTCAGAGGTGTCAGTAATGTGTGTACAGTTGGGCAATAAATGTGCCAGAAAATGTACGTTACTTTCTGGCCAACATCTTCACTGTTCTACAAATTTAAGACATTTTTTCTAGTTTTTCTCCTGCACTCACTACAGTTAATTTGTCAATTTGGATTGCTTCTCTCTTGAAGTTTAGTTGTGAAGTGACTTTCTTTACTGTTTTATAGCAAACAAAAATCTAATACATCTCGACTTGGCCTGGAAAATAAAATATTTGATGGGGAAAATTCCTTTATTTGTACATTTGCATCAGGCGTTAAGTTTTTTACGCATAGGCAGCGGGTCGAAAAATTTTTGTCTTGTTTGGAATGGAAATTTATTTTCATGTTGAAGTGTTTATGTACTTGATGTTTAGTATGTGACAAAATTTGTTGAAAATTATTTTATTAGACAACATTAAAATGGTGCATTACAATTAGCTAGTTTGTATTACAGTAAGTCACTGATTTTATAGGCTTGTAAGAATTTTAGCCTGGAAAATGTTTGTTTCTTGCAAATTATAAAATATGTCCTTTAGACATACTTTCTCATGGCATATTTTAATAATATATAATAAAAAGCTAACAATACTTTGATAGGAAATAGTTTCTATTACTAAAGCAAGAAATTATTTGTGTGTGTATCATCGTGTGTGGTGCTGAGTACTTCGACAGTGTACATTACTTATCAGTAGCTTTAACTACTGTATCTGTGCAAAAAAGTTGTAAACAATACAACTGCTGTAATGATTTTGTACCTAAGCAGATTTTTACCATGTAAAATTTTGTAGTTCAATACACATTTTTAATTTTAAAGAGCTTCACAACAAAAAAATTTCATTCAATTGTAACCTCTAAGCCACCAAAATAAGTTATTTTCTGCATGGGAAATCCATATTAAAAACCAAAGATAAAAAAATATATATTGAAATACACTACTGAAATTGAGGTACAAAGATGCTTAGTAGCACATATTCTGGTTGTGCTGTTGAAGTTTGGTATTACATATGAGGATGGTATGTGTGAAACCAGAAGATAACATTTTGCTGTGCTTTCCATGTAAAAAGTCTGCTGTAATGCGACAGTACCATTGCGTTGTCTGTGTGCCACATCAAGGTTGCTCACAGGACAAACACAATTCCATTTCAAACCATGTTTATTTAGTGGGTGCATTGGTTTAATATTGAGGAAATATACTTCTTTTATTGCCTAATATATTTTTAGGAGACTTGTTTATATAATTATCAATTTGCTATCTTCAGGCTATTCATTTACAATAGGTTAAATTACATAGCGACAGGGGAATTTATAATTTATAAAACAGCATTTTCTTACTAATTGTTTAATGTAATCTTTAATGTGAGAATATCTTACTAAATGCATAGTTTGTTTGGTTGGATTTTTACAGTAGTGTAGGGGGTTTATTCGTACCTGTGATGTTTTCACAATTAGTCAAATAAAATTATACAAAAGAAAAATTCACATGTGCATGGATTAGTGTTTGAATTGTGAGCACCCGTATCGTGTGTGTTACGCTTACATTTATAAAAAGTTACCTGCCTTTATTTTGCTACCAAGGAATGAGTATTGCCTGTGTCATAATGTGGAAGTGTTAATAGTAGAACTCTTATTCCACTGGGGGCTACTGGTACTCGTACAAAACTTCTGTGAAAACTGCCCTGTCAATAACTGCTTTTAATGTGCGATTCTGACTGGATTTTATTTAGGCTTTGTGTCTTGGCTTTATATTCATGGCAGTACTTGCTCCTTTCGTAAATTAGGTTGTAAAAATTGTGTTGTCACAACTAAATGTTTGTAAACAATGTAACTGGAGCTGCAGTTATCCGTGGAAGTAATAATTCTTTGCCTAGCAGTTGGCTTTCACAGAACATGAAGGTACAGGGCCCCCCCTCCCCCCATTCCTGCCTTCTGATTCGTGCATATTCTTCTTCTGTGTTGTGCTGTTGTTTTGTGGCAGGTGGATGGTGCTTTGCACAATGCCATTATTATTGTTCCCTGTAGTGCAAAAATTTTATTGGCCCATTTGCTGCTGTAACTTGTAAAAACAGCACGTGTTGAATATGAATAGTATACTATTGTCATGCATGTTCGAAATTGTACATAGAAGTAAGGAATGGGTAACTTTCCTTTTGTGTTTCGTATGTATGTTTATTTTGTCCTTTTTTTTTTTTTTTTTTTTTTTTTTTACTGCAATGCCTAATTCAGGGTGTTTAAGGACTGAAAGGTATGACTTAAAAATAGCTCATTTTATGAGCTTCTAAATAGTAGTATAATATTGGCAAGTATTTTTATCAAATATGTTTTTATCGATTATGTGAAGAAATGTAATGACATTCTTACACTGTTAAAAGTACAAAATGCTACTATGATGAAACTGTTGCGTGTTAAGTGAGTGAATGTTTATATTAGAAAATGATTTATGAAAGAGAATAAAGCTCAGGAAAAAAAGTATATTATATGAATAATTTAACATTCTTGTAGGCATGTGTTCATTTTATTGAAAATGTTCATTCGGTGTTTGAAATAAAATCTTTAAAGTATTGTATTATTTTGCGTGTTTACAATTTTCAGCCCTTATTTTGTTTGTTATAAAGCAGAAATTTGCTGTACTACTAAGATATACAGGCTATTTTCAAACTGTTGTGACTAACTCCACGACTGGATGGTTACGACCTTGTGCCCCCCACCCATCTGCAGTAGAATAAAAAAAGCTGAAAACTTTTCTCATATATTGGCAACTGTGCCGATTTTTTTTTCCCCCGTAAAATACATAATTTTAAAGACTTGATATGATCCTTTGAAAGCTAAACGTTTGTGGCTCACCTTGACAGACTGCAGACAATAAAATTCTGTAACTCCCAATTAACCTTTGTTACCATTTTGCTATTGCTGGATTCATTGTCAGTTACTTATGGGACAGTTAAAAGAGAGTTCTTAAGGATTACCTAGTGAGAGGCTTTTGTGTGCTCTCAATGTAGAGCTATTTTATTTTGTTGTCACAAACAGCTGTTATTAGTGTAACAATCTAAACTTTGTGCTGAAAACGGTACTGTGAAAGTGTTCCAAGAGAGAATTGTTTTGTGTTTATTTCATAAGTTTCCCCCCTTCATGCCATGCCATCTAGCAAGTGTCATTTCATCCCATGTTTGCTTCTTATGTGATAATGCTGTGAAACTGGGTGTGGAAAATTGTCTTTCAAAAAGTTGTGTTGATACTTTAACAGAGCAGCCAGTTGCTGGCAGCACACTTTCGGAGCCATTGCCTCTGTCAAAGTGATTGGTTTTGCAAATACAAAAAAAAAGTATGCAAACATATGCCCAAAGTTTGGTATTAAAGTAACGTACTGTATTTCAGTGTGCAGCAATTCTGCTTGCTTCTGTCCTGCTGGTGATCATCAGGGCTTGCCATTTGGTTTTTCGTGTGTCACTTTCTCTACCCTCCCTCTGGAAGTGGTAATTTGCAAAAGTAAAGTTATTCATAAATTAAAATCTACGCTTTTTAAATGGAATCTTTTTAAGGCAAGCAATATTGTCGCTCAGGCACATTCTGTGCTGGTATTAATTTATAAATAGCCTGTAACGTTGCAGCCGACACAATTTGCGACTGGATATCACAGCTCTGCTCACTTGATATAAGCATGAGACTCGGAGGGCGCCATATTCAGGGTGGCTACAGACAGTGAAAAGCCAGGGAATTTTCTGTGGATCAGGGAGTTTTTGTACACATTAAAATATTTAGATTACTTTTAATTCTCCTGTCCATAAATGTTCAGTGTTCCTACAATTGGTGGCATTGTCAAAATGACGTTTGTTGAATGTCGTCTGGTTAGTTGGAGAATCAGTATTTGTGGCGTACTTCAAACCGGGCCCAGTATCCTTACGGGGTGCCACAGAAGTGATATTTTTATAAAACATGAAGATGTTTGCAGACGTAGTTGGAGTACTAGGCTACGACTGGTTGGCTTTACATCTAGCTAGGGATCCTCATCATCTGCTCTTTCTTGGCGTGGCTGACTTAAGTACCTTTCTTTATGTCATAACACCCACAAGAGTGGTGAAAAGTTGCGAGCTAGGAGGTCAACTATTGCCTCAAGTCCAACCGGAGCTGTAACCCAGCACTAACTGCCCTCTGCAGCTACTAACCCCCCCCCCCCCCCCCCCCCCCCCTCCCGGGAAGGAGCTCAATCCACTGGACAACTAGAGGCTTCACCTCGAGCCTCCCTACAAGACCACTGGGTATAGCGAGCCCGTCGTTCAAGCCCAGTAGGAGCAGCAGCCCTCCGTGGGCTCCTACTAGCACCACCTTCGCCCAAGGACTAGGCACGAGTTCAGCCGGCACCAGCAGCAACAACGGCCGAGTCAGGAGCTACCCCGGGCTACCTCCACTCTGGGTAAACCAGTGTTGCGGAAGACCCACACCAGACTTTGTGCTGTGCCATCAAGCCACGTGCCTCAGCTTATATTCCGGCTGGGGTCTGGTTAGCAGCAAGTAGTCAGCCCAGTCATATTGTCAGTGTCTCTGACACACTAAAATCTTGCCTGACCTTTATATCATCTACAGTCACCAGATGTCATGGGTCTTAGAAGATTTAAAATTCCTCTCATTAAATGGATAGCTGCACGTGTGTAAGTTCATAAACATTTATATCAGTGTGTAAAAGGCTTCAGTTATATAAAACTTATGAAAAATGTGATATTATTTCATTGGTATAGGTCAAGGAATTTAGTTCTGTGTAGCCACACTGATATTGAAATTGGAAAGAAAAAAGTTCAAGTCTCGTAGTTACTCAATTTTATATTTGAATTCCACAAAAAAATGTTCACCGTCTTACAATACTGCGGAAGCACGAACAACAGATTGAGTCCAAACAAAACTAAACAGCACTGCAGTAACTTTAATTACTAATGTCACTTTGTAAACTCGCAACACAAGATAATTTTACGAAGGTAAGAGGGATGTCGGTTCTCTCCGGATACTGTAATGACCTCTCTCACCAGCAGAAAGAATATCATAGAACAAAGCTTGTGGGCCTAAAGTACTTGGAAGTTAAAACACACAAAAGAAGTTGAGGTTGCTGGTGTGGGCGAAATTAGTTGGCCTCGATGCATATTCTTCAGTCTTGTAATTGTTTGCTAGCGGGTAACGCGCACTTGATGCTCACATCTGACATGTGTCTCCGCACTCACACCAAATGTGGGCATGTGTGGCAAGCTCCTTCCATTGACCATATCAAACTGTGTTGCAGCTAAATGTTATTGACTTTCTAGAACAAAATTCCTTGCGAACGTAGTAAAAAGTTTTTATCTACGAAGCTGGCGAAACCTCACTATGACTTCAGAAAAAGTAAATGCACAGCAGACAAAAACATTTGAACACAGCCTGAACTTCAAACACTGATAAGATATTCTTATTCCACGTGGTGTGAAAGAGAATAAATTATTACACTCACTTGCAAAAGAAAAAGGAAATTAACCAAATGACTATTTAATTATTGTTAATAAACAGCATCATTACAAGCTACGTTGCCTGTGCTACATTTAAACATCCAGGCGTCGCCTATGTATTAAGATGATGACACTTGTAATCTCCAAGTATTTTTTATTATTTTGAATTGTAATGTGTTATCTGGCAATTTTTCTGAATTCCTAATAATTCCAAGTTTTATGTATATACATAGTTTCGTGAAAACTGCTATTACATAAGAATCTATTTGCACAATCGAACACCTTGGTAATGTCTTTTGACAGACATGTTGAAACCACATGGTGGGCTGTTTACACTATGCGCGGAATAACTCCGAGCGTGGCCGACCGTTAAGAATGGAATCTTAACAATGTGAGACTTGAAGGGCCGAGATGAAGGCACAATGTGATAATGTGCACTTGACACCAGTACATAGCTGCCACTACTATTCAGAGTGAAAATGTTAGTCCCTTTCTCAAGTCTGAAGCAGACACGTTTCGAGAGCATATCCATGTTACTAGAAACGTTTCCCTTTACTGTTTGTATCTGAGGTTTGTGAGTGTGAAGTTAAACACTGCACTTGCATGCTCAAGAAATGGTTTACACATTCTGCAGTTCATGAAAAATAAAGCGAGATTGAGGGGATCATTCATTGCACTTGGAGAAAGCGCAGCTGAGAACATCTAAGGCAGCGGGTGTGTCGCCACAGTGCAAACCATTAAGAGGGAAGCTAAACAGAACGCAGCAAGTGAAGGAACGTGTTTTTCAACATCCAACAAGAAACCAAAGAAAACCTCTAAATGCTACCTCATCCCTTCGACGAAGCTGTGATACAACTTACTGTGCACCATTTCTACCCAACTGAAATTCGTGTGCCGATTGTCGAAACTGTAAAACTTAAGCTAAAGGATGGCATAAGTTACCAAGGCCTTAATAAGAAGAGGTTAAGAATGAACTTGAATATTTAGGTGGCAGGAAACAATCTCGACTGGTTTTACTAAGTAGAAAAATATGATATTCTGCAAAAAAAAACTTATAAATTAATTATATCAAGAGTATGCACTATGAGAAACTTACAATTATTTGCATGGAAGAGTGGTACATTTTGTCATCACATTTAAATATAAAAGGTAGTTTGCTATCGCCTGTGGCTAAAGATCAGTGGTTAATAATTATTCATGGAGAAGGTGAGAACTGTTTTGTCCCTAATGCTCTTGCAATATGGAACTGTCGCCAGGCAACGGGATTATCAAAAAAAATGTTATGAAAAATGGATGACGTGATAGATAAGGCTCTCGATCACAACGTAAAAGTAAATAAAACCGCTACTTTCAGCTGAACAAAAATGGAAATACAGCAGTGGTTAAGTGAGGAAAATGTTTTGTTTACTAGCAACATGCTAAAATCAACTTGGTATAACCTTGCAACACTACTTCGTCTGCCATCCTATCTGGATTTGAATCCAGTAGAAAGCATCATGGCTAAAGTTAAACGAGAAGTCACAAAAAACTGTTGCTTGCAATTTGATAGATAGGGGAAAAATCCTGTGTGGGCATATTTAACTTGATGGGGCCAGAAGACTGGATGCCAATTTGCAATCATGCCAAGACACTTAGACTATTATAGCAAGGATGTGTGTTTTGTAAATGTAGGTGTTGTGAACAGTGGCAGGGGTGTAATGTAATTTATTTATTAGCTCAATATTATACTACTTTGGGGTAGCTCACCAACATAAGGAAAGCCATATTACTGTGTTTTGGCATGTATGAGCTACACCAGAAGTTTTTGATGAAAAATTAGGGATAATTAATATTTCAAGTATAGGCCGCACTGAATATTTGTATTCCTGTTAATATTAAGTCATGGTTCCCTACAAACATAATAAATTCCAACTTAATTTCTTCCCTGCCAAACATTTGTGGCAAAATGCGTGTTATGTTGCAGTGTTCACGAATATACATTGCGTGATTATTATTCCACAGATGATAAGGCGACTTGAGAAAGCAAAACCACTGCAACATGTTACACAAAATTGTGTCTTATCAATGTGCACTTGTAGTGCTGGGCATACAAACTACGTATAATATATTTCTCTTGTACAGCATGAGCTCCAACATGTTTACATGTGCGGGATGGTTATTTTGTTTATGGATATGAGTGATCAAATAATTGCCCAAGTAATTTAATTTTTCTTTCTTTCTCCTTCCCACTAGATTAAACATTAAAAATGTACTGTATGTTGGCAAATTTCTAAACGTTTTGGGTGGGGGGAAAAAAATTTTGATCCCAATATCTTGGCTCGGTTTTTTCCTCCAGTAAACACTTTCCAGTTATACAAGATTTAAAATACAAATACTGTATCACCTCAATCTCCAACCCACTCACAAAATAAAACTTCATGTTTAACATAACCAATGTAAATTAGAAAAGGTCAGTCAACTTGTGCATAAAAATTAAATCAGATTTTGTCGAAATAAATAAAGCACTACTAATATTGGTGAAATAAAATAATACTCAAGATAAACACTTTTATCCATGCGCTTGTTTTCAATATTATTTTTAATTTGTCTGCAACTTTTTTTTTTTTTACAAGTAAAAAGATCATAAAATAAAAGAGTAGGTCAAATGTTATTTTTATATAAAATTACATACTGCAGACACGTTTATTTACCAGACATCTGTTAGATACATATTACCCTTTTATAGGTTCATGGTAAAGTGAGCAGTTAAGGCCCTTCTAAATTTTTCCTTTTATCCAATTTCCATCTACCTGCTGCTCTTTTATATAAGCATTGCAATGTGACTAATAAACACAGTGTATACTCTTCACCGCCCTCAAAATTTAATGCCTGAGAATGCAATAAGATATATTTATTAGTGGTTAATGCCTGTTGGCAAGGCCTTAAAGTGTGCTCATTTTACAATGTACAGCCTATAGGTAATTTCCATAGAATAATAGCGTATTCCAATTACTGCTCTGGATTTCCTCTGTGTACACAAGTGCCTGTTCAAATTACTGGAACTCTCTCTGAGAGCAGTTAGATTTTCATATTCCGATTGTGAGTAGCACTGAACGAATGCACGCTGTGAGCAAATTTTTCTGTACAGTCTGGAGTTAGTTCTGCTTTTCGGAGCTATATGGTGGCGTCCTGTGATTATGAAAACATGGGAATTCTACAATATCCAACATTCTGGCAGCTGAATAATGCATAATGGTTAATACAGAACAAATATGGTCTTGGAGTATTGGCTGTGAGGTTAGTTTCACCCAGTGACCCCTGCATACGTTTGCCGACGAGTTAAGGAGAAATGGGAGAAAATTATCTATACGGAATTTCGTAATTTGAAATCCTTTTATCAACGTTCAAGCATTTTCTCCAAAAGATGATAGGTTGATTCAAATGTTTACATTGTGTGTTCCAGTTGTCTGTGCATAATTCATATACACTTGTTTCTGGCGATCATGCGACACAAGCACTTATTCTGTTTTCAGTGTGTACTCGGAGCAGTCGATTGGAAAATGCTATAAAATGCAGGTTAAGAACACACATTTTTGTTGATACGTCAGTCACGGTGTTACCACGTTCCTTTAAAAGGATAAATATTCACAGGCTGCCAACTTGCGGTTGTTATTTGTGACTGAAAAACAGATGCAATAAACTGTATGTGTTTTGCACTGTGTTAATAATGAGAATGTAACCAATTTTGTGATGCAATTTGAGGGGGAAAGTGTTAGATTACTTCTTATGGGACCTGAAGAAAATGGTGCAAATATAAATAAGAGGTTTCGCTGTATCTTGTTCCAAGCTTCAGCTTTTGTGTATATTACATATATGTAAATATAATATTGTACAGTCCTTTAAAATAATTAAAAGAAGGAATTTACACGTAAGACAAAAACAAAATAAGAATTCTCTGCAGTCACATGCTGCTTGTACATACAGTATATTTGTCATTATTTATATTAGAAATTTAACACGGAATGCCACTGATAGGCATTCTTTCATCTAATAACCCTATTTAGTTCTAAAAGAACAAAATTTCGCTAAAATGGTCATGCTTGTTTTAGCATCGGGTAAAAAAAATAATAGTGTGCATAGAGAATAGGGCCAGGACAGGGGTAATAAGTTTTCCTAACAAGATAATTACTGAATATTTTTGGAACCATTAAAAATAATATGGCTTTCCTTATGTAACGAGCTGCTGCAAAGTATGTTCACCTAATACATAATGTACGTTAGACCCCTGTGTATCTGAACCAGTCTGGGTTCTATTCAGAATAACATACATGTTTTTAATTGTTCAATTTTCCACTTGCAAAAACAAAATAATTTTGGAAAGATGTAATGTGGTCTGGACACTGGCGAGGAGCTAGATGTACCAGATTTGAGATAAATCCTTGCTTGTGGCAAAAAAGTT
The DNA here is from genome assembly GCA_029891345.1 of Dryococelus australis. NCBI lineage: Eukaryota > Metazoa > Arthropoda > Insecta > Phasmatodea > Phasmatidae > Dryococelus > Dryococelus australis. Next base: position 190,593,435 of record CM056998.1, on the reverse strand, counting down.
CCTGAAATAAGTTAGTAAAATTCCAGAGAGCACCAGCTCATCTATACACAGGTGGGCTTGTATAGTCTTAATTCTCAGGGCAGTAGCAGGTTGACAGCTACGTGGCGATCCCCTCACTAGTACACGTTTATGCAGAAAGAAAGAAGTCAAGGTATTACACAGTCAATACACCTATGCACATGGTTACCTGGAGTGGGCCAGGTGCCATAGGTACTTGTGTACGAAATTATTAGCAAGATAAGATCCATAAGTGAAGAATATATTGGTAAAAGTATACAACATACGAACTCTAATCTGGAGTGGGCCTGCCATTAGCCGATGCAGCAAAAGTACTTCTAAGCATGTGGTAAGAAATTACTGCAATAAAATATCCGGTGCCGCTAGTCTTCCCAGATATTGGGAGGAGCAACAAAAAAGGATCCGGTATATTACCACACTATTGCAGCTACGTGGTTCATAAGGTTGGAGGCTCCCGCTACGCGGTGCGCACATACTCTGCCCACTAGATCAAGATTAAAGATAGTGGCTGAGACACCTGGATACCTATTGTATTGTCTGACAAAGATAATTAAATCAGGCCGGAGTGGGCCCGCAAGGCATGTGGAGGCGATACATTAAATTAACGTGATATTTATGAATTATATTAACACTTTATAACAAGTACATTAAATTAGGAAAATGATTTTATATACGTGAAAGAATTTAACTTTGGGCAGTTGGCATGGTGGAAACTGGAACTGCCAGAATAAGGGGTTTTTTTCCTTGAAACACATCATGACATCAACGCTGGAAAATTATGCATTCATTTAGGAGTGTCTAGCTCCTGTTGTGTGTTGATAGGAAATCCACACTGCTTCATGTTCTCTGCCTGTTTACGCCTCACTCCAGGGGTGCACTTTCCAGTGTAAATTTCAGACTGCTTTAGAGGGCACTGATTATATTTGCACTGTGTGCATGCATGCGTGCACACACACAGTTTACTCTTGGAAACAAGGGATCAGGTGGGTTGTGGCCCATTCCTGCACGAATGGCAGCAGTGACCTGTACTAGTAAGATCGCACAAAATAAATGCATACTTACTGTCTCTCCACATTTTCAATACGTGCTGTACTCAATCCTGACTGAATTTGATTCATTGTTGACTATTTAATGAGTGAAAGTAAATTGATCAGCACATGCATGTCTGGGTAGTATGCACACAGTGCCATAGGCCAGCCCATTTTTTAAGCAATTTTACTTCTTTTCTGCAACTGGTACCTATGTGATAGGACATGCTGGAAAGAAAAACATCCTGGAATTATTAGGGGGATTTTTCCCTAAGGTGCAGTAGACACCAAGTGAAAGTATTGATTCAATCCATCCCTTTTGGATGCTTGAAAATTATAATAATTTCCTTTTCCCCCTTTTGTCTTTTGCAAATTTTATATTTTTTAATCTTTCTTATTAGCGAAAATGTTTAGCGGTACCTTTTGGGATATTCAGGCTAGGCGTATTGGTTTCGTAGTATTCCATTGTCTGGACGGTTAGACTGCTCGCCTCCCACCAAGGCAAAACAGGTTCAGTCCCCAGGATGATGCCACTGGTATGTGGGTTTTCTTGGGGATCTCCCATTTCCCCTGCCCTTGCATTCTGGGGTGACTCCATTCTTATCCCATTTCACATTCACCGATTCTCAAGACCTCATTAAGAACGGCCCAAGACTCTCTACTATTATATTATCACGAAAAATAGTTATGTAATGTTTCTATACCTTGCCTATTGTCCTAATTTTCAAATAATAAAAAACTGTACATTGTGTTTGTATAAACGTGTAGTTAATCTGGTTGCTCATGGTCGGAGAGAGTCTTCCTCCTGTGAGCGTCAAATCCAGTGTTTTAATTTTTTGTGCGCTCGTAGAGTGTGGTCTCGGGGCAGGCAACCCTGAAGTATAATGGTAGGTGCGCGTATACAAACATTTGAGATCTTGCTGGAATGTACGGACAGTCAAAGTGCTAGGGGGTGCTGTCTGTAGGTGTTGGGTAATTTGTGGATACGACAGCAGTACACGAGTCTGTAATCAAAACTAAGTAGAAAATATTATTTCGTAAAAAAAAAAAAAGCATAAGGACAGTTTACAAGAAAAACAACATTGATGTAGATAAAAGTTACTTTGTTTCACGTCTATCTTGATCTGCCCATAGTGATCCACGGAGCTTGGCCACCAGATGCACTCATGTCCCAGTACTCGCTACATGTGAACTCCGTGGCCTCTTACACTTTACAGTGCCACATCACCCCAGCTTTATCTAATTGGAATACCACATGTTTGTTACAAAGGTTTTTGAAGCTCTCGTGTCCTTTTTTCTCATAAAGGAAGGGTCTTGTGCATTTTTACAGAAGAGTATTTTCTACTTAGTTTTGATCAGATTCGTGTGGTTCAGTCTGTATCTTTACTTCTAGTATGGCGAGGGTGACCTGTTACAGGGATAGCATGCTATGAGGGGGGGGGGGGGGGGGAATTGTGACCCTGACCACACAACTTTGTCTTCTCACCAGCTCCCTACTATAGGTGCATGTTGTATTGCCCTAGCGATATAGGGACGTACATTTTCATTCTGGATGTATGGTGCATTCTTCAGGTTCCTTTAAATGAATACGAGATTCAGTTGGTATGCGTAGCTTATAGTCCCAGACGCAGATCCAGTATGGCAATTGCAAATCCGAGATGGATTGTTCTGCTCACCTCCAAGTCTGGCAAAACAGTCATCGCTTCGTCCACGGCAGAAATGACTCGTCACTGAACACTGTTGCTCTTCTGACACCGCTAGAGTTGTTCACAATGATGAGCTGGGGTTGGGGGGGGATGTCAGAGGAACGCGAGAGCTTAAACCTACCTTCAACAATTGATTATTGTTTGTGCAGACCCATTGAGGCCACAGTGGCTTTGATTGTATGTGCAGCTGCTGTTCTGTTAGGGTGTCCAAACGATCCTCCTGTCCAGATGCTCATCAGCGCAGCAAGATGGTGCTGTGGGAACCTTCCGTCATGTCTCTTCTCTGATGGCCCACTGACACATCGTACTCCAAGTGAGTGACTGACAATTCTTTGCAGCATTCAGCCACCCTCTCTGCATCTGTGCTGTATGGCCACACTTAGTCATGTAGCTGTTTAATTGGTGTTCGCCATCTTCCCGGCATTTCGAACACACACAACACAATAGAATCGCACACATGTTTGACCATGTGTGTGAGAAGACACAATGGCTGCAGACTGGTGCAAGTAGTAGCGCCCTTCCACTTATGATCAGAATCCCCCTACACACAAACAGCTTGTGTTGTAAAAAAAAACATTCCATTTGGACAATGTCCCGTAGTAAGTGATGAGATTTGGGCTGCCCTTAACATCAAGGTTGTGAGAGCTGATGAGGTGAGTATGGGCAGCACTGGAATGAAGGGATGGGGAAAACGGGAGATCCCCCAGAAAACCCGCCGACCAGTGACATTGTCTGGCGCGATTCCCACTTGTGAAAATCCTGGGTTGACCCCGGTTTGCCTTGGTGGGACGTGAGAAGGCTAACCGCTTGGCCACTGTGGCCCCAATGTTCATGTATGTTCTTTAATGCATTTCCACTGGTGTACTTGACAACCAGATAGTTTAAATTTTTAACATCAGGGCCACTTGTCTCACGGCTAGAAACCTGCAAAATTCATGGTATCTTTTGGCGATATGATAGACTCCATTGTCTTACAAACAAGTAAGCATGGTTCGTGGTTTCATTGGTCGCTGCAGTGCAATCATCACGTATCTTGATCTCACAAAAGCAAAAGAGATTGGTCACTCCATCGCTGACCGTAAATTATTGGCTCAAGAGTCTCAGAGGTGTGTCAGACATATTTTTTTTGCCACTGGCCGAAGTTGGATAAACGCACAGTAGGTTGGAGTTCTGTCTGTCCTTAAATAATAACTCGAATTGTCCAGGTCTCTACTCATAGCACATCACACCTTCAATCTAAATATAATCACTTTGTAAAAAAATATTTGCAAATGTGGTCTGTTTGCTGGCCTAACCACATGTTTAGCAGGTCAGTTTGTAAATCACTCTCCACTCCATCTTGAAACTGATATTGGCTTTGTTTCTATCCTGTGGCCTGTACCAAATTCCTGGCCTGACCCTGTGGTTTTTGCAGGAGAGTAAAGCAAGCATGGGTTGAACACTTGGCATAGGTTATTCATGGTAAGTGAGCACTTTTGAAAGCCCCCTCATTGGGAATAATAGTCAATAAAAATATTTTATTTTAGCCTTAGATCTTAACTTTCGAGGCTGTGGAATACAGACTGTGTTTATTACTTACACGACTATATTTATTTCAAAAGGTGGTTAAAGGGTAAAATAGTGGTAAACCACGAGAGAGTTATACACTGGTAGACGTTATACTCAAGTAAGGACTGTATGATGCTTGAATTTGGGCTACAATCATGAGTGCTGCTTGTTGGACTTCCATTCACGTCTTGAACCATGCAGCATACTTCAAGCGATATTGCAGTAGGCTTGCTTGGAGGGAGAAGTTGCAAAGATTTATGTTTGATAACTAGCACAGTAGTGCCACATATACAGCAGGGCCTGTCTACATACCTCTCGTGGCTGAATGCCCTGGCCAAGATGTCCCACAACTGGCCAGCGTGATCATCAGACCTGACCTACAACCATTAGTGGAAATGGATTGGATGCCCGATACAGTCAATTGCTTTTCTCTTCCTTTATTTTTAATAAAAGAAATGCCACCTTTGCACATTTCCTTGAATGCAAAATGTAAAAACAAATATCCCTAAAATTGTCAAGTTCATTTTACAGTTAGTATTCACTGTTCTGTATGCATGTACAATTAACAAATTTTCCTACTTTATTTGAGCGTTTTCAATTTTTTTTTATATTATCTGTATAAACTGTTATTGTCCTACATTAGGTATGGTAACAGAAGTGCCCTAAGTGAAATGTAACAAGTTGATACTACAAAGATTATTCAAAGAAAATTGTAACATTTGGGGTTTTAATAGCAACATACGTATATTATCACATCCAACATTAAGTCGGGGTAATTCACACTAGGATATCAAGTAACTACGTTTTGCTTAATGGCTAGACAAGAGCCTCCCGTCTGTGGGGTCTCAGATTTGACCCTAGTTCTTGACAGGTGGGAATTTTTCTGACAAGGACACACTCACTATATGGGGAGAACAGCAGACAATGCTGATGTGCATGCAGTCTTTATAGTGTTTTCTTTTGATTACACTCATTTGCAAAATAAATTTTTACGGTACCATGGACAAATCACACAAGTGCAACAAACGCCACACAGCGTGATGCATCTCGTGTACATTAAATGTGGTTTGCTTGTGTGGACTGGAGCATGTGTGTCCGTCCATCATTCATAGCGAGACACCAAATAAGGCATTAGTAACAGTGTAAGCTACGGAGCCACGTTCAATGAACACAGCATGCTCCAATGCGTCCGGCAAGCCTTCGCTAAGCTGGATGAGTTTGGTGCGTTGTTTGTCGCTTGGACCGTTCTGCCTACGCTGAGTTGGTGTTGGACGCAAGGGGCTCGGGTCAACCCCGTCGGACCACCGACAGGAAGAATTTCTTCATTGTGTGAAGCTATAACCACTCCATGGACTTCGCTGTGCATCATCCAAGGACATGTGATGGCAACTTTTGATACGTCTGTGTCCACAAGTACCACATCCAGGCACAAAACTTGGCCGCTCAATGTCAGCCTGTTGGCGAGCGTTACCAAGCCCCGTTGCCACATATATCAAGTGTCCGCCACGTCATAGCATACGTGTTGTGAAATCTGAGTTGCAATTGTCTGTTACAATTCTATGGAAAAAAAAATATTTGAATATAGTAGAAAAAGAAATTGATAAACCATAAATGTGATATTTGAAAGTTTATATCTATTAGAAAACTCTCAGCAGATAAACACCTAAAATTTCGTTTGCAGTAAAAATTGACACCATATTTACCCAAAAGGAAGACTAGGTTTTTTGACAGAAAAGTAATAGAAAAAATAAGGTCATCTTAAGTTCTCCAAAATTGGTGTGCCGCGAGACAGAGGATTTTGACAAAGGCGTTTCATGTTTAAATACCGTGTCTCGTATGGTTGTAGGTATTTTTGTTGTGCCTAGATGAACCTATCAACTGTTCCCTTATCCGATGTCACCTGGCCTACATAAAGAGGAAGCGCTTTTCTGGGGAGCAAAATGGCTCAAGTCACGAAGATATTAACACCCACTAAAGTTTTACAATGTAATAATGATACTTTAAATAATATTTTCAGCACTTCACAAGGGAGTCTTGAATTCAGGTTTAAATATTTTCTTAGAAAGGGGTCGTCTTCCTTTCGAGTAAATACTGTACATTTACACACTAGCAACAGCTATTAAATGGAAATTTAATAATTGTCATTTACTTACAGTTACGTTTAGCATGGGAAAAATAATTTTGACTTAATTTAGCTGATGGCTGCACAAGCTCATCTTCCTGACCTACCTGTGCATATTATTTCATTCCATTCCATTACAAACTTACTCCCATCATTCAATTTCTTAAGAGTGTTGGCCATGAGAAAATGTATTATTTTATATTTGAGCCATATATTGTTGCTACCTTATCTTCAGATAAAATATTTTTAGACTACATGGTTTTTTGCAAAATGGCGTGTCAAAAAATTTGACTGCACACCACCCCAATGTGGGGTCCTGGCGCGGGGTGCCATTTCCTATGATTTCCGCACCCCTCAGCGGCGCTGCGATATGTCCAGGAAATTCTGCGACCATGTGCCCTCCCCTTTCTGTTGCAGCTTGACAAGCCCATTTTTTAGCAGGATAGTGTCTAGCCAGTTTTCAAAATGCAAACATGCTTTCTAGCCAAGTAAGGTCCCCAGACCTCTCGCCTGTCGAGAACATTTGGGACCAGATTGGACAGCATCTACAGCAGATCATGAGGGTAAATTTTATCAGCTGTGGCAGTTCATTCTAAGAACAACATTCGGAATCTGTATAACTCCACGCCTGACTATATAACCATCTGTGCTACGGGTGGTCCTACACCATACTAAGTGCATTCTGCAAGTGTTGGTCCCCTGCAATACATGCTTGGCGCGGTACAATATTTTGACGTTCACAAGCTAGTGAATAGTTTGTTTCATCCCTGCCTTCCGCGAGTAAGGTATTGTATATACACTTAATTCCCAATTGTTTTAAACGTGTGTCATTTTGTGTACATATTTTTCTATAAGTAGTGTCATAAATATTTGATATTGTGTAACGACAGCATTAATGGTAAGCTTGTAAACGTGACTTATAATAGAGGTCGTGGGACATCCGGTACACTGTGTGAACCTTGACAGTAATTCCACATCACAGGGCGATGGAGAGTGAGACAGAACTAGTGCTACCCTGCCCGGTACGACGTGACACCAGGTTGGGTATTGCTAACTCACTTTGTGGAAATAGCGCAGCTTCCAGCTGGAGCCAGAGATACCTCACCTCATCTTGTCAGCCAGGAGACCGGTGAGTGAATACCCTGGTAAGAGAGAAATATTGTGGTACTGCCCACAGTAGACTTCGTACCCAGCCGTCAGCCTACGCGACCAATGCTAGTCTTTAGTAGAAAGCCAACTCAGTCTCAGTAATTGTAGCATGCGTGGCCTTGTGCTCACCAAAAGCAACATTGACTAGTCAAAGCGACACGCGTCAGTGTTAGTTGTTCTAATAGCTACCTAGCAGCATCTGCCTTGTTCATGTTAGACCCGGGTCCCCGCCACCTGGTTTTACGTAGATTACTTCTGGTTAGCTCTTGGATAATTGGAGGTAGTATGGGCCATCGTATTTATTCCTCACTGAATAAATGTGTGGTCGTCTCAAACATCTGCATATAAATTTCTAAGATTTAGTGTTTTGTTCCTATGTAGACACCAGCCCATAGGGTTGCCAGATTTTGAAATTGAAAATCAGGGATATTGGCAAATTCTAGTTGTGAAAATAAGGGGAAACTTCAAAAACTGTTAACTGACAGTAGTTATATCAATAATTATTCATACTTTAAGCTTGATCTGCTTGAATTTGCAAACTCGGAATGGCTCTGTATGAAATTAAAAAATTCTTTGCAAGAATATTAGAAATTAACCACAACTTGCAACTCAGCTTTCATAAGCGCAACAGAAGTCTTGTTTCTTGGCTGACTATTTACAGTTCATTAAAAAAAACTCTCTCAGTATGTGCATTCGCACCTGGAATGATCATAACGAAACACAACTACTTTTCTAAATTAGGTACAGAGATTCCACATGCCATTTCTTTTTGCTTTGCACCTAGCTCCAAGCCAACAAAAATAAATTATTACAATATTATGCATTCTCAGTTTGAGTAACAATCTAACCTCTTTTGTTGAAGTCGACGAAAGATTAATAAAGCCAAAGGTAAAAGAGCTTTCATTAAATAAACATGATTTATTATCTGCAGTGGAAGAGAGTTGCATGCAGTCGTCGCTTCCTCCATGTGCAATGGATAACTCTTTTTTACAAAGAGAGCAATTCACCTTGTGTTTGTTTTCACTAGTCGCAACCAGATGCACGATTCTTCCCATTTCATTAAATACACGCACATGCATCTCACCTTTTTCTTCCTTTCACTCCCTTTCCATTATGAATAATTAACAGATATAAAATCATGAGCACCTACAAAATGAAATTCGATTTCAACCGGAAACACACTTCCCATTATCGATTAATGCCCAATGGACACTGTCCATAGATGACAAAGTAACTGTTATTAGTCCTACAACACTTCGGATTAAAATTTCCCAACAGAAATTTAAATTTAAAAAAATATAAATAATTACAGGAGATTATCATACAAATACAGGAGATTGGAGATTTGGCAAAAAACAAGGCCAAATACGGAAAACCTGGGCGATACGGGAGATCTGGCAACCCTACCAGCCCAGCAGCGTGAAGCAGGAGACCGCGGGCTTTACGAAACCATTTCCGAATCTAGTGGAGGATTTCCGGCTCCCTTAACCAGATGCATGTACGTCAGAAACACACCCAGTCGACGGAGTAAAGAAGCGCCACAACCACAAGGTAGCTAGTCAGCCAGCACAGCCTGTACTCATTCCACCGCACTGTCTGACCACCTTTGGACTCCAACACGCTGTCATCAGACGCCTCAGAGTCCGACTGCTGTGTCGCCAGTTGGAGCAATAGGTACGACTGTCGGCTCGGCCGTGGTATTACACCCAGCTAGAGACTATCGTCACCTCCTTCCCTCTTACAAGGCTGGTACTTACACCCAGAGGAGTTGTACTAAGTGGCAAGAAAGGACAAGGCAGCAGCCGCCGCCTCCTAAGCCAACAGGAGCTGCCCCCCCAGTCCCACCTGCACTACCTCTGTGGAACGAGTACACTCCTCCTGCCAGCTGGAAAGGTCTCACCTACCTCTCAGCTGCCATCAAGACAGCCGGATATCCACATCCCGATTATATCAGCGTTGAGCAGGGACCAGCATGTGCCTTTCGGCACAGCCAACCCCTGGACCCGGGGCCACCAGAGCAGCCGCAGCACCAAGTCAAGGTAAACCCGCGGCTGTGTGCCAACCTACAGGCAAGACAGTAACGCATGTATCTGACTTTGTACCGTGATCACGGGCCACGTGCCCAGTTCTGTATACCCGCCGGGGCCCAGTCTGCCAATTGAGAGGGCAGCCAAAGTTAACCCCATGTTCCTGACCGACACAACTAAAACCTTGCCCAACCATGATGTTACCCTCTGCCATCTGCGCGACACGTCAGTTTAAAACAAAAGCAAAATGACGATCCTTAATTTTGAATTTTTTGCAATAAAAATGCACCAAACTCAAAGTGGTAGTCCACTGGAGCCACTTCCGGCAGCTTCTACCAACATTTTTACGAGTTAAATTAAATAAACTTTACGCGAAGTAGGTTAGGGGTCAAAATTTGTTGATCATCACAACACTGTTGTTGGAAGAATAAATTTAATACAACTTTAATTTTACAAACATTGGAACAATGCAACAGATACTCTGTCGGGCTACAATTACAATATCACAATATTTTTTACAACAATAATTACATACAGGTTTTATATTACACAACTTAGGTACAAAGTCAAAAATACATTGATCTTAAAAACGGTCATTGTAAATAAATACAAATATTTTTTTACAAAATGTTTAACAAAACAAGCACACAGTTGATAGGCTAGTAGGAAGAACTAACCACCTACGTTCTGCACAGTTTTCTACGGGAAAAGCCAATTCTTGAGTTTTTTTTAGATAAACCTGTAATTTATCGAATTGCTGTATCTACTAGGTATATATTTTTAAGTACTTTGGATCACAGTGTTAAAACATACAAGCATAAAGTGTTAATGGCACTGATAAAAGCACATTGGATGTGAACACATTATGTTCTCAAATAATTTAATGTCCTGAGGCACTGATACACTTCCACTCCATTTTGTGCAAATGCTGTTGTAATTCCTCCACATCGTTTCAACTATGGGGAGGCAACCTGCAACAAATTTAAGTTTTAATGCAAATTATTATAATAATAATAATGCAGCGGTGTTATGAGGAGAGTGGGAGCATATATGAAATTTCATACATTAAGTCCTAATACATTGAAAAATACAATACAAAACATTTAATATGAACATAGTTAAACTACATAAATACTAAAAATACACCAATATAATATTTCTGAAGCATGGCCATATGTAGGTGCCAGCGACAATGATTGAAGCTTTGGGGGGCCTCCCTGAATTGTTACATTTTTGCTTATTATTCCTTTAATGAGCATTCCAAATTTCCATTAAGAAATATCAGTCTTGAGGTTAATACTGAAATAATACTTTTTAATAGTAGAAATATCCTTTTACATAACTTAATAAATGTAAATTCTTCTTCTCACAACATTTCAATTTAGAATCGTAGCTAGACAAAATACATGTAAAATGACGGTAAACTCTGCTCAAACTAGCATTGGTAGTTTAGCTTTATGGCGTTTGTGGGTGGACCTCGAGTAAAGAAGTAATGTTCCCTTATTCTTAATTTAAAAATAGGTGGAGGCATCTACATCTTTATAATTGAGTAATTTTGAAATATGTGCTTGAAGATCTACTTTTCTAAACCGACTGCACTCTTGTCTTTCTGCACGTAAACAAAAAGGAGAAACTAAATTACATAACTTCACTGAGGATGAATATAAGCATCGCATTTCTAATGCAATGTTAACTTGTGGATCTGCTTTTCTTTTGTCATTATCAACTTTACTGGCAGCTAAACAATTAGTGTGTCCATTCCTAAAGTGATTTTTTTTAACGCGGATTTAAAAGATCTCTTACTTAACAGCAAACCAGCAATCCACCTTTGGTTCTATCTTTAATAAACACAGCCTGACATTCATGATTGCATATTTAATTAACATACAGTAATACTGCACAAATCAAACAACACGCAACCCAAACTCACCTCCCCCATAGGAGTCGCCTCAAGGCATCAAACTATAACACACTGTCTCAACTCTCAGTTCTTAGAACTATTGATATAAATAATTAACTCTAAAGCAGTACACAATAACAACATCCATCGCCAGGTTACAGACTCAACTGGCCATTTATTTACGTTAGTGCATCCTAGCGGCATGAATCCAAACTAGGTGTGTTGTTCACAATCTCGTGACACCCCCCGTCAGTTTCAAGTCCATAGTATATGACATTGAAGTAGTACGATCACACTTAATACTTCTACACTAGCAACACAGCAAACACAGGATTTGAAACTGGACAAGAATAATTAGAGCATGCTAGTTTAACATGATGCCGGCAGCGCTAGAGCCCATGACGGCGCTCACGTGTCACGTGTACTGCACGTGCGCGAAGAGGTCGATAATTTCGAACTTTCCTTTAAATGTTAATTTCAGTGTAAAATGTGTTATATTGTCTTTGCAGTGTTTAATATGTCTTAAAATGTTTTAAAGTGTTTGTTACTATTTTTAAATTATTGGTTATGAATATCCAAAGAGCCACTTAATATTCTGGCATGAATGCCATCACAAAGAGACATTAAAATAATATTAAAATTCATAAGAAAATGTAGAAATGTAAAAATATCTCATATAATTTGTGCCATTTTATTTTCAATATAAAATATCTCACTTCGCGTGCATAGCACTTCCGCTTATGTGAACCCCGTAGGCGGCCATGATAGGTCCAGGCGACGCGTGTATCTGAACAGTCTGTCGAGGAGAGCTGGCAAGGTAAGACACTGTCACGTGTGCACTACAAACTCTTTGCACTGATGTAGATTACAATAGTTTCACTCAGTATACTGGTTAATATTTGCTTTACGTACATTTTGCCACACATTCCCCACCATCATGCTTCCATTTAACCTAATAATTTGTGCCCTTGTGGCTTTTTGAACTTAATCGAGGAGGAGAAGAAAGATGTCCGAGAGTCCACGCGGCCAGCGCAATTTGAATCAGGCGCAATCTGCCTATATTAAAAGTGTTTCATTGTAATTTCTGTATCATTGCTGCGTGCAATTTTAAGGGCTTTATTTTCATGTATGTATTTCAGGGTAATTTTTATGTTTAATTATTTTACAGCCATATCACTCGCAACTACGTGGTTAATAGCCACCAAGTCAATGTCCGCGCCATCCATGCGCTTTGAGAGTTTGTTTAGTGTAAAATCATGTGCGCCGCACTTTATTTCAGGATTCTGTGTAATTTTATTCAGGGTTCATGTAATCTTCACATAATTGACGCTTTGCACGTATGACCATGCGGTCAATCTCATGATTGATTTTCCCGCCATCAGACGTGCTAAAAGCCTTCAAAAGTCACAGTTTCCCAGAGAATATTTTTCTTATTCAAAAGAATAATTTATCTGCACAGAATTTGCTGTTTTTAACGGAGGGAGACTGAAAATTCATCTGCAGCACGTGATCTGCTACAAAGCACATCCAGCGACATCCGCATCATCTAAGTTTGCTTTCACGCATCTGCATGTTTATTGTGACAATTCATGTCATGTCCTATCATATTTCAAGTGTATTTATGTCATTTATAAAAAAGATATGGTGATATTATTTCTGTCCCAGCCGGCTATGTGTATAGGCCGTCACTTCACTAGCCACATGCGGCAAGACGAGCCCCGACGAGTCCACGTTAGTGATGCCAAATAATCACACGTGTTTGTTCATTTCGTAATTCTCTGCGCCCTATCTTCACGGAAAATCGCCAGTCCACCCTAGCAGCTGTCGGCCCATTCCCTTCTGAAGATTGTGTTTTCTAACACCACAGAGAAGTCATCCACCTAGGAGTGCCTAGATTAATTGCGGGCTGGGGAGTACCCAAAATGAGTTAGCTAGACATGTCCGAGTTTGTCATAAGAGTAATGTTGGCACAATCTTGTATGGTTATCAGAATAAAAGCAAGTACACAGTGCTCCAAGTCTTTCCTTTGTAGTGGCAGAAACCCCTCGCCAAATTTTGCAAGTGATAAAAGTTTAGTAATGAAAAGTTTTTTTTTTTTTTTTTTTCAAGTACGCTCGGGTGAGACGGACACACAGAACCCACAGCATCCCTGAGAACCCTGAGTCTCGATAGTGCAGTGACTGGGCAACACCGCTGGCGCCCACCTACAGTAAGTTTATTGTGTCACAGTTCGTCTTGTCTCTCACCTGATGGTGTCAACATACACCAATTACAGAAATGCTTAAAATAATGGTTTTATTGATCTTATGGTCCTGTTTTCTCACCACAAGTAGATGTCCAGTTTTAGTTTTGCTTATTAGTGGGTTTGTGCCTGTTGTGATGTCGATTACACCTTGCTTTCCACCAATCAGGTTGTGGGAGATGCTGTAAGAAAAGAAAATTGAAATGAAACATTACACTCAATGTTCGGGTATAAATACAAACCACAAAATCTTACACTAGAACCCCCTGAAGTATCAAATTTAAAAATAAAGGTATTTTAACTGATATAATGTACTGGTTTAAATCACTTATCCATAAGTTACATACTTTTTTTAACACATCCCCGAGTTGTTCTCCTGCCCACAATGCATTAAAATTTGTGTTACTGAGCATTGTATGATTTTTTATCTAATTTAGGGATAACAGCTACTCTATAACGTTCTCTTTACAAAAGAGACTACTGGTGTCTACTGTCTTGTGACTGAACTTCTTGCATAAATCTTACTGTGCTACATGTTTAATGCCGTACTATTTCCAAACTATGTTTAGTAGGTACTCAAACATTGATAAAATTTTAATTAATGGAATTCTCTAGTGAAGAAAATATATATTCATTCAAACAAAATTATTATCATAGTGCCTGCTCTGTATACGAGAGTAAATGGGGTAGTGGACAACATGTACAGCCCAGCCTTTATCTACAGTTTTCAGATGTGCAGGATGCCAGTGTATGTGGAGATATGAATAAAACGTATTACCTTTTCATCCATATTAGTGTGTGTGTGAAGACACCTTTGTGGCAATATGCTATTTTTGATAAGTGCATCATTTTCCTGTTATCGCCATGATGTACTTGTAATAAGACTTTGCAGGTAATAACATGCAACACCCTAGCAATGAATCTTTTAAAACATGCATGTTCCCACACTGGTATAGGCACAAACAGATACATATTTATTGTAACAGCAAAGTTTTAAACTTAACTTTCAGTCTGACATTGCATCGGCTTGGCCACAAAAAGAGCCAAAAATCTACACAGTTACTGGCCCTTTCCATAAAGTAATAAAGTAGTTTATGACTTACAACTCTGGCCATAAAATACTAAAGGAACTGAAGAACTTTGTTAATTATGCATATTTAAAAAGTGTTAATCATAAAAAGGTACGTCACAGGTTACTAAACATGTAATTGATTGTTTTACTATGTTTGGCAAGGATATGCTCCACTGGGCATTCCCAGTCAAAAGGTTGCTCTAAACCATTTTTTTTAATACATAAGTGACAAAATATGTGTGAATAAGTGAGGAATATTGGCCTGTGTGTACCATGCCCAATACCCATTTGAAAATAAGTGAAAAGAAGACTGGGGAAAAATGATGGGAATACCAACAAGAAAACTTCCCATATCACAGCGGTGTCCATCACTGCATTCCCCCACAAGAAAACTTTCCATATCACAGCGGTGTCCATCACTACATTCCCCCACAAGAAAACTTCCCATATCACAGCGGTGTCCATCACTGCATTCCCCCACAAGAAAACTTTCCATATCACAGCGGTGTCCATCACTACATTCCTCTACAAGAAAACTTCCCATATCACAGCGGTGTCCATCACTGCATTCCCCCACAAGAAAACTTCCCATATCACAGCGGTGTCCATCACTGCATTCCCCCACAAGAAAACTTTCCATATCACAGCGGTGTCCATCACTACATTCCTCTACAAGAAAACTTCCCATATCACAGCGGTGTCCATCACTGCATTCCCCCACAAGAAAACTTTCCATATCACAGCGGTGTCCATCACTACATTCCTCTACAAGAAAACTTCCCATATCACAGCGGTGTCCATCACTGCATTCCCCCACAAGAAAACTTCCCATATCACAGCAGTGTCCATCACTGCATTCCCCACAAGAAAACTTCCCATATCACAGCGGTGTCCATCACTACATTCCTCTACAAGAAAACTTCCCCTATCACAGCGGTGTCCATCACTGCATTCCCCCACACAAAAATTATCATCCGGAAATATTATCAGTCCACTGAAGTTAGGACACCAATTGGGGCCTCTATGATGCAACAGACTAATAGAGACTATGCATAGAGTCAAGTGTGACTTCATGGAAAATTTACTGTCGCCAAGTTAACTCAAATAACTAAAGAGTTCACATGAAGGGCAATGAGTAGACCACCAAATGGATCATTCTGAACCAACTAAAATTATCAGAAAAATTATCTTTTTTTAACCAGAAATATTGACCCACAAGACAGTTAAAATTTTCTATAACTGAACAAATGTTAATGCTGTGCCTACCAAGTTGTTTATTTTATTGAAAATACTCAATACGTATGGCATATTAGGAATTGTATTATTATAACTTATATGAATGATTACGGTGTAGGAACTTTTTTTAACATTACATTATCACTGCATAAGTTTTATTAGATTAAAATGAAACAAACTACTCTTAACAGAAAAATTTCACGACAAGTGGTTGAAATATATGTTGTTTCTTATGTAATTGATGTTGCTAGAAATTCTTTGAAAACAAACTAAGTGTAAGAGGAAAACAAAAGAATCATTCAAACTTTCTAGTTAGTTTTGTTTATGCATTTGAATTCCAGTTAATTACTAAAATAAGGCTCTTTTACGTGAACAAATAACTATAGCGTACCTAGCAGCATCAATAATTTTGACAATCTGTGGCCGCTGCGCTGAGTTAACGATCCTTGTGACTGCTTCGATGATGTTGTCCACTTCAAGTATCAGGTCACCCTAAAACATCAATGAACACAATGCCTCTTCCAGCAATCAAATTTCCCACAAACACAACTACAGTTATAGAAACCTGTACACATACTGTCAAAAGGATTGTGGACTGAAATAACTACCATAGTCGCACATCCACAACATTATGCCATAATATGTAAACCTACTGTATTAAATATCTCTGTATGAAATTACAGTGCTACTAAACACAATCCATAAAATTAACTACGAGAATAAAATTATTCCATTGTGTGATGTATCATAATTTGCGTGTATGACATCTGTGAAAATAGATGTAACTTATTATAAATTTTATGGTGAACATGCTTTGCTGTGTTTCAAATTGACAATTTTAGCACCAAAATGCTAAACCAATAGTACTTTTTATATCAGGTGTTTGGCAACTAATCCCTGTCTGAAAATATGCCTGCCTGCCTGCCTGCCTGCCGGGCTGCGACACCAGGAAGCCCAACACTATCAAGTTAGTGTGTCGCCAATGAGCTAACTAAGTTCCTATTAACTAAATAAATCCCCAATTTCTTTTCTGTATTTAACCTTGAATTTGTTATCGTACAGCAGATAACAGTGGTGGTAGATCATTGTGGGGATAAGCAAAGCAGCAGATCTGCGCAGTTTCCTGTTTCCTGCCACTATCCAGATCCTATGTCTTGACGCCGTCCTCGCTCTGTGCGCCACTCGGAGGGCAGCCCGATAGTGCTCGCTGCTACCAAGAGTAACCGGCGGCATACCCGTTTATTTTTGTGTTTAAGTGTGACACTCTTAGAGCAAGAGTCTAATGCATGCTCGAGGTAATCTCCTCCTTGCGTCCCTGCCTTAATTTATATTTTAGTATTGAGTGCTCACCCACAAGGTTTACGTGTGTTCAAATTGATATGATCTTAAACACTCTAAATTCTTTTATTATTTTTCCGAATGCTTTGTTGTATGTTGTTTTGTTTTAAACCACAGGTAATAGATTTTACGTTTCAATAAAATGAACATTCAAAAACACTTGCAGTTCCGGCAGCCACATTGCCAAGTTCAAGGAACAAATTTCCAACAGCTCATGTATTAATTTTTTCTTTAATTAATCTCACTGTTTGCAAAGGGTTTTTATATGCAATTTATTTTGTTAACTTTTTTTAAAGTGTATTTATGTATTTTGCTTGCCTGTCCCGGTATTAAAGCGTAATTTGTGATTTTCAGAGACACTTAGCAACAGCTATGGAAGACTACCGAAGAAGCTTAACAATGCCAATTCACATAAAATCATCTCATGATTATTTTCCTGCTCACAGTTGTCTTGTATATGAAGTGTTTGCATTTTGCCTTATGCAAACATTTCCCTCGAGATGCTGGCGGGATGGTGTCCGTTGCTAACGGAACCTACACGCCACCATCTTCAATCTGGTATAATTGATCTTCGAGGGCGGATGTGCGCCGCTCCGCTCCGCGTGCCACGGGAGCCTCATCAAGTGCATATTCTCCATTTAGGGTGTCAATAGTTTAAAGTTATTTAATCTACCGGAACCTTTTCTTAGCCTTCGCTCTCCCGTGTGCCGACCCTCCTCTTCGACGACTCGCGACCTCTGAGAATTTTCCACCGTAATTTCTTAATGGCATAGTTAAGTCATTTTCACAGCATAGGCCCCTGGAAGGCCTCGTGTGCCAGGCCCGTTTTAGACACTGGGAAATTGTAAGTTACCACGTGTAATCTTTCTGGTAATATATTTCACTGCTTCAAACCACGTGTCTTATTTCAAGTGAAGTACTTTTCACCTTGGGAACTGGCCCTAGCCAGTGAATGTAACCACATGCTCAGTGTTCTAAAGTATAGCCATGACTTTTCTAATTAATTCATAAGATGTGGGCTGCGAGGGGATGCCACCACAGGCTGTCTCGACCTGTAACAACCCTGAGAGACAAGATCTTGTGCTTTTCCCTGGGGAACCGAACATCTGTATCCGCATCCAGCGACGATCTGGTGCATATTAAGGTAATGTGGCATCGCACGCCTCTCGCAAGCCCCAAGCCACGTCAGTCTAGGTTTCCAAACTGCTACTGCAGGATGGAAAGTTATTCTTTGTGTAGTTGTGTCAATGTATTGTAGGCCTATGTTAACATTAGTATTATGTGTGCTCGTTGATGCTCCTGACTTAAATCTTCCCTCTTAGGATTCAGTTGTTGGGAAGGGACAGAAAATTATCTTCCAGAAAATATAAAACAAATCTTTCAATTTCTCAAGTGCAGGAGATGTGAGTGAATCTTCTAGTGCATTTCTGGCAATTACTATATCTACATGAAATTATTTTTTTTACAAATAAAATAAACATATAAATAAAACAATTAAAAATTATATATATAGACACACACACACACGCACATTAACGGTTTTGTATACCACTTTCATGTGTAACCAACATTTATACTTTACTACTCTGTTAAGGAACAGTAAGCACATTAAATGCAGACACGAATATTGCTTACCTTGTCTTTCTTCAGCTCTGGAGGTATTCTCAGCAACAGGAGGTTGTCCGACTCGGTTGTCACCACCACTTCGTGTATGGACTCCAAAGGTAAGCTGTGCTTCATTTTGAAGGTCTTCCCATCCAAGACATACAGTTTGGTGTTGGTTAACAGCAGCGCCCTTTCTCGTGGCTTGTAGCCATGGCGATCATACTTTACCACCGTTGTAGAGTACTGTGAAGCAAGCAAACGAATCATCATCACAACTAATTGAAGATAACATTTGAGTGCAATTCAAAGATTAGAAAATAAACTCAAGAATTTCAATGAAGAGGTTATTTCACAGTGATACATAATTCCCCTGTGATAGAAAAAGTTTCTGAAGGTACTAAGATTTTTTGGAATTGAACCATCAAAGAATTTAGCAATTATTTAAACTGAGGAATACATTTGAGATTGTTTTACGTGTAGCTTGTCTTTTGGACAGCAGCCTCAGTATGAACAGAATGAGTCAGTCAGTCGGGTACAGGAAAGAAATCTGCCATTACTGTGTCAAGGGACAATCTTTGAATTCACCTCCAGTGATTTTGGGGAAATCTTGAAATACCAATTACACCTCCACCCCAGAACACTTCCAGGTAAATGTGTAACCAAGGGTCAGCCAACTTGTAAGGTCGTGACAGTGGCTTTGGATTTTGTCCCCATGAAACAGGCCACACGACCTGTACTCTATACAGGCCATCTGCAGTCCACCATCAAGGCGCCACCTTTGAGATTCTGGCATCACCTAAAAAAAACTAGGAAAGTGACCAAGACCTCCACATTCTCGTTTGAGTGATCCAAGGTTACAATAACTTTGATGAGTGACGCCTTTTTCAAACTACTAATACGATTTCGCCTCATTAGTGTAAACCTAAATATCACTACCATCAGGATCCTTTTAACAGTACATGTGAGTCCAGAAGCACCAACAGGATACCCCCTTCCAGCAGGGGCTATTACCGACGCACATAAATTGTACTGTTCACCACACTGGAAAATTAAATGCTGAATTCCACAACTATATATTAAGCTGTCGACCGAGCTACCGGGGTGATGTTTCAAGGCCTTTTAGTACCACAGCACGCCGAGGGATGGCGCCATCAGTAAGAACTATGAGTTGTGCCGCCTCAGCTGAAACTCTGGCTGGCCGACGTCACGTGTCCTGTGGATGTCACACCTCCCACCACCCAGACAAGGGTAAGCAGACTGAATATAAGTATCTGTGCCTAGCCCTTAATCGAGAGTCTAGGCTCCTTCACCGACCAGACAGTGCCGAAGGAGTCTGTTCCTACACCGCACTCTGCACTCCTGGTGTTAAAGGAACTTATCAGCAGCAGCTCGCTCCACCATGTCATGTGCTGGGGCCCTCTACTGCCATCCAGGTCTTCCAGATCTACCAGAAGCTCAGCAACGCCTTCACTGACATCTTCAGTACCCTCCAGAGATCTTCTGGAGCCAACCTGTGCCAAAGTTGTCAGCCACACATAAATATCTTCGTCCCTTAAGGATAAAGCAGGAGACAGCGAAGTATTTACTTAACCTCACATTATCCGAACCTTGGTACGGACTGTGAGCTCCCCTTCAGGGACGCCCGTACGTCAAAGACATACAAATTCGACGGCCACCCATTCTGTACACTACGGTGCACAAGTACAGTAGAGCCACAACCATTAAGAATTCAACCCTCAGGGCGGCTAGTCAAACATTCTAAGTTATACGTTGTCCAAAGTGCTTCTGGTGCCGGAGGAAGCATCGGCTTAGTTCTTCAGCTCTAACCCCTTGTGGACCCACACCCAAGTGTTGTTGTTTTCAGCCATATTTAACCCCTGTCCACCTCACTTCTGGTGCAGGGCGCGAAGGGAGCACTGGATACAACCTTGGTCTGTCAACCTCTGCCTGAGGAAGTATACTTAGCTAAGGACGAACGTAGCCTGCGTAAGACTTTTCTGGGCTGGTAGCAGTATTCTCTCTCATGTTCTACACCCGTCGGAGTGGTAGTCAAAAGAGGGATAAAAAGCAACTACTGCCTCCAAGTACAAGCAAGGGCTTTACTCACACTGACTGCACTTAGCTGTCCCATTACATGGAAACAAGCTCAAGTTGCCTGTCGCTTAGAGGCTTCCCTTCTCAGCACCCATAAAATTCTTGTTTGAACCACATCACACGTCAAAACCCCAAAGAACACTCACCCAATTATTAAAGCCTTTCAAAGGAGTGACAAAGTCCCACTTTGTATAGCTAACCCCTGGATCAGGGGCAACCAGACAGACAGCCTACCTAGTGACACCAGGTCCTGATGCGAGCTCCAGTCAGCCACCACCAGTGACGCCGCAGCGTCAGCAGCCTCCACAAGTCACCAGTCGCCCAGGTATAAAGGTGAAAGTAAGTCCAATCAGATGAAAGGTCGTACTCGCCGTCCCCGATTTCGTTCCAAGCCGGAAACTAATTAGGCGGTTCTATGTACTGGCAAGGCACCAGTACGTCATTAAGTAAGGCCAAATCAAAGTAACCCAGTGCTTCTGTTCTTGCACCAAATCAAAACAACCCAACAGTGATGATGCGAGGGCGTCACGCATCAACTTTTAACCCCAAAGATCTTGGATCATTCTTTGATTCGCGGCTAGCCCCTCCAAGTAATTGTAGTTATAGGCTATTCACAGTAAAGTGAGCACTTTTGTATGCCCTCTCATTTGGAATAATAGTCTAAGTTTATTTTATTTTAGCATTAGGCATTAACTTCCAAGTGTGGTGGAATCTACACACTATGTTTATTACTTATATGGAAATATTTATTTTAAAGACGTGGTTAAAGGATAAAAAATGGCTGAAAGGAAAAAGTAACTAGAATCTCAAAAGTGCTAACTGTACCGTGAACAGTCTATACACACATTCATCCCCCTGGGCACGCATCAACATACACATTTACAAAAAAATAAAATAAAAATACTTTTCATGACATTATAATTGCAGGACCAATTATTTTGATATGCAGTCTAACACTCTAAGGTATTATTTTTATTTTTGTACCATTTTGAGATTTGTATGAAAAAATCTGCTACATCCTCCATATTTCCTCCTATCTAAAAATCCAGGTTGGCCTGACTGAAAATTGAATCTGTATAACTGTGGTAAGATGGAAGTAGTCTGACCACGAAATCACGGTGGCCCCTTATAAAAAGAGAAAATGTCATTCATCTAACATAAGCACACTTACATCAAAGAACAGTTTAAACGTGTTTACATCAAGCACTGCAATAACTGATAACTGAAGATTTGTAAAATGTAAGCAGAATGAAGGATATGGTTTAAACTGATGGCATTTTTTTTATTCACATCAAACACTACTTAAAAGTTGTTACATCATTTGAAAGATTTTAGTAGCAAGTTGAACTGTTTATGAAATATTGCTGCTTACCAGAACTTTTTCACCATTCTGTAGCGTGTTGATTTCAAAGTTCTGCCGCAGTGGTTTTTGTTCTTCGGACAACCTGTCGTCCACAAACCACGGGCCTATACTCTTCTCGTAACTTTTCTTCTTGTCTGCGAGATAAAAAATTCTTAATGAACACTAAACAAAAATCACACCTGCAAAAAATGTATTACCTTATCCAACGTTATTTGAGAACACCTTACAATTTAGCATAAATTTCAGTCACCTGCAAAATGTCTAGTATTTACCCAAGTCATTCTTTTACTCCATTTCTTTCTGAAGACTTGTCAACACGCTTATTGTATTTTCCAACTGACTACACTTTGTGCACACTCAGTACAACACTGATTAATAGAAAAGTGCAATAATCATGTGATTGCCCAAAATGAGTGTATTTGACTGCCATATTGGCACACACAAATTGCAACAACAAACTGAAATTGTTCTCAGTGAGCAATTTTCAGTGAAATCGCCAACTGGCACATGGAAACTTGGTGTGAAAGCAGATGAATTGGAACACTTGGCAGCCTCACGGATTGGTGGTAGTACAGACTCTGAGGTGGCGCCCAACCACTTACCACTACAGGCAGGGAAGGTTAATTTAGAGCATGTGTTTCGGAGGCTGAGCTACCAACTGATGTCGTTCCCACTGAGTTTTTGCTTTAAGGAATTGTCTTTCAGTGTTTCTCCGGGTGTTTGATTTCTAATAGCGTCTTTTCTCCCCAGGTCCTGTTGCAAGGGAACAAACCCCAACACACGGCCGAATGGGCTGGTGTAGCTGTCAACTGATGTTTTACAGGAGGGGTAAATAGGTCCGGCGAAGGCAGGGTTTGTCTGATGCTTGCTTGTCAACACTGTTGTCAGGTTGGACTGTCTCTCATAGGTGCTGAGGGCACTAGTCCGACTGGACGGTCTCCATTTCATTTTCCCCCATTACTGCAGTAAGATGGTGGGGTGAATAAAAGGGTGAGGTGGTAGGTAGGGGGTGCGCAACGTAATGAGGTAGGGGTTAGAGGAGGTTCCAAATTTTTGATTTCGCAGTTTGCTACACTCCCTCTTTGTACTGCTGATGATATGTTCCTCTTGCCTCCAATTCTTTGTTCCGAAGAGGTCTAGATACAGAGGATCGACGAGAGATCCGGGCGTCCTAGAGGCCTTGGGAACATGAGCTATCTTCCTCCAACAGCGTTAAACAATGGTTACATTGGGATTTGAATTACTCTCTTACTGCTTGCAATAATACAATATTAAATGGCAAAATTAAGGTTGATGCTGTTTTCTTATGGCCTTGAAGGCAAGAGGTTCAGCACCCACTGCATAACTTTCCAAGTGATCCAAAAACTAAAATAATAATTCTGCTCCCTGTCGCTATCCGACTGACACACATAGTGTAGACTAGGGCAGTGCAGCAAACATGACTGCCAAAGACTTCAAAGGAGTGTTGGCTGGCTCAGTTCTGCTAATACTATGAGAGCGAGAGCGAGATATATATATTATATATAATATCTCTGGAGGTGAATGTCGCTGGAGATCAACTGGCATTTTTTAAGCAGTAGTGCTATATATAGGCACTGCAAAGGGTCAGGGGTATGGAGGGGTTGCAGCTAGCATAGCCATTCCCACACTGCCTCAGCAGCACTGCCAGGCCACATATTGAAACAGAGGGTGGCGGTGGGCGTCTTGTCTGGCTGGCCTGTGCGCACTCAGGGAAGTAGGCTCGTGCAGGTAGTATCAATGCTCACTTAGGAGTAACATTCCCTCTCCTATCCTTCCCTGGCTGGCTGTCTGCACTGACATCTGGTAGAACTGTGTTAACAAGGAGATCTCAGCATCACGGTTAATGGTCACGAGTCTGAGATGTATCTACTTTAACTAATCCAATACTTATGCCATCCTGACGTAGTGCCAAAACAGGCACAGAAAAACAATTTGCAAAGATTACTCCCCTTGCCTATGCAACTTATTGTTTCCATGTATAAAATCTGTGAAGGTCAGTAAATGCCATGGGTGACATCTGTTCATTTTGTAGCCTCTGCCACAGTTGCACCCTCCAAGCAATAACCGTAACACCGCTACACACCACTGGATCCACACTTTGCTGACCTGCCAAGCCTGAATCGTAGTGATCTGCACAGCAGCTACACGTGCTGGAGTTGGAAGTGCTTCCTTCCGCCATCGTGCTACCAGAAGTCACGAGACTGTAGTATGGCCATGTAAGGAGTTGCTTGCTCTCTCCCCCTTCATGCCTCTTCGCACTCCCTCACTACTGGTAGGACCACGTAAGGAGCTCTGCACCGCCTAATCCTCCGGTCTGCCATTGGTAGGTCTTCTGGATTTATCAGCTTTTCTACCGTTAGTACTAACAGTCCACTGTGCCTTGATGTAAGATCTAATTCAGCGTCACCTGCGCTGGTCTACAAGCTTTGCTAGAAGCCACCCCCACACTGTTACAGTCGACTCCTTGTCATCTTAGGTTCTGCCCTTCTGGCATCCATTCAGGTACAGGCTGGAATGTAACTTATACTTGTTCAGGGGTGGATCTAGACTTTTGTTCTGGAGGGAGTCACGACAATTGTGTTGGTGTAGGGCCCATAAATAAAGTGGGGGTCCGGGGGTCCTCCCCTGGGAAAATTTTGATTTTATATGCAAATCGGTGCTATCCAAGCAGTTTTTGAACCTAAATATTGAATACACAGCTGTCAAAAATTGTAATATTCTTGAAGAAATAATTTGTTTCAGTGAACAATTCTACAAAGGTACCTATATCAAACCTGGAGCCTTGTACCCTTCCTTATTTGGGGGCCCCTTATGATCGGTGTCCCCAATGTGATCGGGGCAGCCAATGTGCTCTGCGAAGCCATTTATTCAAAATAATTATGCAAAAATGTACAAAAAAACTTGATACAACTAAATTTTGATATAAAATAAATATGCAGGACAAATTCAAGCCTTCTTATAATATTCTTTGTAAATTTTCACCATCTTAGGCTTTGAACTTGAAAAAAAAATCCTAAAATTAGTTATGTAGGCAACCTGTTAAAGCTAAGAGCACAACAGTATGTTATTGGGTTAACGGATTATTTACGAGAACACGAACTGAAATGTTATGTGTCGTTTCTAGATGTATAAAAAAAACGAACTCTAAGTAATGTGATTGTAATTTAAGTCCGATGCTTCTTTTTAATACAGTTGTTGGGTAAACTTTAATAGCAATTCTCTTGTGTCAATAAAACACATTACACCAACAACCTATAGATACTCGTTGCAAACCACATTGTTTAGTTTTCAAACAATACAACCTGAAACATTAAAGTTTTGTCTTAGGAAATTATATTGCAAATTTAAAAGTTAATAATTATTTTATTTGTAATTGATAAACAACCCTTTAATGTGAACGCACCACATTAAACAGTTTACTTAAACAGGTGCTTTTAATTAGTTAATTTTTTGTAACTGCTGTAGTTATAACAGGTCACGAAAAGTAACTGCTTAGCTCATCCCTAGTTGCAACTTACTCGGATGTGCAAATTTGTGAGTTAATTGTTTAGTTGCAAGTGTGAGGTACGGCACCTACGCGGGAACGTACCAAGAGTATTCTATAAATAGTATCAGTATTGTGTCGCGTAGTGTAGTAGTTCATTCTTCCGCCATGTGGTGGTGGTATTCACTGTTGGTTGTCATGTTCACAAACAAAACTGATAAAATATTAAGAAAGTGCTCTCAAATAAATATAGTTAATGCTGCATTACTAATAACTGTTCAAGAAACGTTCAAATGTGATCAGCTTTATGGGGAATTCACAAACTTTTTTCCATGACAAAAAAATTGTCTAAAGTTGGGGGGGGGGGGGGTTGTTATAACCCTCATGATCCCCCTGCCCCCCTTACATCCGCACCAGCACTTTTTGTAAGCCAATGAACAAGCACACGTAAACTGGGAAACACTGTTATTTCTCGATCATCTGCATTTCGAAACCTTCCAACTGTTTTATCCTTTTCATCGTAAGTCCACAACTGCTCTTAGAGGAAAGACATAGATGTACATCCCCTCCACCTCCCTGGCCATCAGGCTACTTGGTCACACCACCACTCCACCCTGATGCTGGTGACGATGTACACTGTACAGCATCAATCTCCACAAAGGACGGAGCATGAAGCATTCTGTCAATGTCGGTGGTTCACTTGGTCGTGCGACTATCCAGAACCTCTTGGGTGAACCTTGATGAGGAGATACAGATCGAATTCATAAGGTCATGAGTTGATGAACCACTCTGGGGACTATGGGATATGCTAGTGAACCCACACTGCCGGAACACCCAAGAAGAGGCTGTGAACCCGTCAGGGCACTGGTGCAGGAGAGAGAGGTTGGCTCTCAGAAAACCTGTCGAAACTTCCCTATGCACTATCCCAGCTTTCATACCTGCAAGCCAAACTGCGCCTTTTCTCATGCACACCAACTCTAACCTACTTTCTCTGGTATATCACATGCCTCATCATGGGATAGGGGGTGCAGAAGGTAGCCCAGAAAGCACATATTGAAACTGGTCATGAGGAGGCGGGCGCGGCCTGACAAAACCTTTATACATATAAAACTCAGTGAAGACTTAACATGGGTTAATGGACACGCTCATCAGAAGTATGCTAGACTGCAGTCACCAATTCAGCCCTGGAATCACTGCAGCATACTTGCCAGTGAGTTTATCCTCACCGAAGGCCATCTCCCCACTGCCACCAAAACCTAAACCTGATGCTCCTCGACCAATCACTTCTTCTCCAGTAGTAAGACAACTTCAGTTTGACAGGCTACACGTGATGTATTTCAACCTACTAACCTCAACCACAACTGTGGTTTCCCTCCCGCCTCAAGCAACAACAATTAGGCCACACATAGCACAGTTTAACCATGATGCAAGGTTAGTGGCAAGCGGCCTTGCTACTGCCACATGTATACTGACTGCCTGTAGCACCACCCACTAGGCACTTTGGTGAGTGCCAACCAAACTCCTCTCCAGCAGCTGGCCACAGAGGAGTAACACTGCACATCCCAGCCGCACAACTGGCATATTTTGCTCTCTAGCTGATCTCTCCACGACCCCCCCCCTCCTCCTCCTTGCTTGCAATACGTTTAGAGTACAAATACCAGCCGTGGAATGCAGTTCATTATTGGTTTTTGCACAACAGTTGCCAGGGTGTCACTCTGCCCAACCAGATAACTGACCATCAAGAACCTTCACATTTTCTAGCCACAGTGATACTACAAGTTCTGCCTTACTATGGGATCACCATTACTCAATCACGCTACCATGTTGATTATGCACCCCATTTGGGATTGTTGGCAACCTAGAACCAGTCCTCGAGGCCTTGAAAAGGGTACAGGCTAGGTGTGCTTGTTTTTTTGGCTTGCCAATATATAGATCATACCAACTTGGCTAGATTTTCTCTACCAGCTTGCTGTATTTCCTACAACCTAATTTCACTTTTTTTCCCTTTTTACCTCACGTGAACCATACTTCCAGGTGTTGGCACAAAGCTATCAACCCTGATGTCCTTCAGGCTGAGCAGAAAGGAGCAAACCTCTTCACGTGGAGAATTGGGTATGGTCATAATCCCACCTTGACGATTATCACCAGATAGGAGTATATAACTGTTACCATACCTTCCAGCAGAGTACTTGGCATGCTGACTATAATCCTGCCTTACCCAGATATCTTCTGAAATCCTGCAGGATTGCATAGGATTGCACGTCATGAACCTTCCCATGGAGACTCAGCGTGCTGGTGATAGTCCTGCCCTATCTGATAACTGGTACAGGAGTTGCCTCTGGGAGATCACCCAGGCCCCATTGCTTGCATCAGCCAGGGACAAACACTGTCACCATGAACCTTCCTGTCTACAGGACTTACTTCTCAGTCCTCGGAGAGAGAAGATACAGATGCAACCTGCTTGTAGAGAACCGAAGTAGGCGAGGTGTTAAGTTTTACCAGATGCAACCAGTTCCAACATCCTTTGCACTAGTCCACTCCAACAACCGGCCATTTCTCGAACCTGAGGCTATCCGGCAGGTAGTCAACCTACCCAAATCACTAAGTAACCCTGTAAATAGGGCACACGCAACCCGAGTGGGTGAGGCGCCAGTGTCCTAGATTTACACCCAAAGAATTACACAGTACATTCAAAATTAAAGATACTGCCTGATAGAATAGTATACTATTTCCATTATAAATTATGCTATTTTCATTATACTATTCTGGAGCAGCAAAACAAGGTTTCCATGTTAGGAAAGGGCATGCGTTTAGGTGCCACCAAATGAAGTAGATGCGAATTGCGCCGGTAGGGGGGGGGAGGGAACCTTAAAACATTTTTATTTATCTCATAAATTAATTTTTTGATGCAATCAAAACCTAAACGTGATACTGCATTAAAAAATTGAGCAAAGACTGTAACCCAGAAGCAAAAATCTATACAAGTATAAAAAAATATGATAATTTATTAGAGATTTTATCTAATATATCACTGCATTTCTGTGAACAGAAAAAAATTGTTTGTGTGCTCATTTATGTACTTTCATTCTGATGCCCTTTTCTAAATAATTTAGAGAGGTGCAACGCATAGACTGTGCACTTCTCCCCTTCATTGTTACGCCACTGCACTCTGGTATAGAAACAAACCTTTGAAAAGAGATTCAGCAATGACTTTGATTTCAAACTGCCTCTTCTTTTCAGCACTCAGCGCCAAACGGTATTTCCTGGCCAGCCATGATTTGTGCATTCTGTGCAGATGTCTTGAGGCCTAGAACATAAACATATTCAGTTAATGTTTGAGCTCCTGCATGTTACACTAATAGTACAAAAAATAAGCACAAATGGGATAAGAAAGGTATCAATTTGAAGATTTTATTTATTTATTTTTAATTTTCCACACACTTTCTTATGTGATTTAATTTACAGGTATTTTAGAAGTCTCCTATATATTAACCATAAAATTTTCTATCCCTTCTCAGCGATTCTTTACTGTGTCATTGCTTTGAAATAAATGATTAATGGCATTTCTGGGATAAATTTATTCAATGGATATGCAAGAAAACCTGTGAAGGCTACAGTGATCACTGAAAATACTTGCAATAAACCAGGTACAGATCCATAAATATCTTTGGGAAGGGAAAAGGTGGGGGGGGGGGGGGTTATTTTAGGAAACAAGTTCCTACAGATATCTTTCCACTCATGTTAGCAAGATAATATACATATACACTCTAAACCTAGCTCGTGTGTCTTACTACCGATTAGAATATTTTTATTTGCATAAATAAATAAAATTTATATGCCATAAGAAACACAGAAAATACATAACAAACAAAAGTAGACTCCCTATTTACTGGTTTTCAGGCAACTGTCAAAAAATTTCCATACATGTGGGATTTTAATAGATGAGGGTTCTGACATGTACATCAATAAAATACAACTTCCAACCTAGTACTTCATTTTGAATATGAGAGCTGCCCACATTATCTGAATAAACAAGCAATTATAGCAAATAAAGTTGTGTGGTTGCCATCCACTAGCAAAATTGATGGTCTATTTTCATGCCTTCCTAGTTCCAGTCCATAACAATCACTGCTACTAATGCCTGGACCCACAAAGTGTGGATCCGACTTGGATAGAGACACAGCTATACCTAATGAAAACCTTTGTGACAAATCATGTTTCACAAAACCAGGAGTGGGTCCCTCCCCAACTATGGAAACATGTTGTTTCCAAAGACAACCCCTCTGACTGTGCTACTCGAGGCATTCTTCCTCATGAACTCCTATCTCATAACTTGTGGCTAGTCAACACTCTAGAGCAGTGGCCAATGTCCACCATTAATCAGACAATGGAAAATGTGCCACAGTTAAAGCTTTCTCAATTGGGGCTACATAGCACCTAGGAAACTTCAGAAGAACTTCCATTATTGCAACAGATTTTGTCATGGCCGAAGTTGGTTCATGGCGTATGTGAAGCATTTCGCCAAACACACTCAGAAACAACCTTGTATTAGTCGCATCCTGTCTTCAGTAGAGTTGGAGGAAGCTACTTCCTTGGTGTGCATGTGTATCCAACGTGAATGTTTAACAAAGGACTTGCAATGCCTTAAAAAGGGGAAACCTTGCTCCATGCGAGTGCAACGTTTAGCACCCTTCCTCGACCAAAATGGTATGCTCAGGACGGGTGGTCGTTTATCACATGCTACCATTGAGTTTTCATCAAAACATCCTATTGTACTGCTAAAAAACCATGTTGCTGTTGAAGCTCTGGAAGATCACTACCACATCAAGTATTTGCATGCAACACCTCAGTTGTTACAGTCACTTGTGTCACAGAAGTTTTGGATTCTCTCAGCTCGATCCCTGGTTCCCTCTAGAGTTTTCAAATGTGTACGTTGTTTTCGGTGTCAGCCGGTGAACAATCCCCCTGTGACGGACGACTTGTTTCCTGCTCGAGTCGCATCTGCCGGAACCTTTGAATGGACTGGTGTGGACTATGATTGGACCCTCAACATAATACTTAACACGCTGCATCGCATGGTTACCCAGAAAGCGTATATCTCCAGCTGATTTGTGACTGCTGACAGTTTTGTTGCAGCCCTTACCCGGTTTGTGTCATGAAGAGGTTTGTGTGTCCACATGTGCTCGGACTGCGGAACCAATTCCTGTAGAAACTTCAAAGCATCTCCAGTAGTCTTTCACTCAGCTCCTCTGCTCCCCAGTACTAGAGAATTTCGCATTGGCTCACTCCATTACCATCCATTTTCTCACTCCTGCCAGCCCACATCAGGAAGCATTGTGGGAAGCTGCCATCAAGTCTGCCAAATACCACCTTAGGCAAGGCATTGGAAATCAAATTCTGACTCTGGAAGAATTGATGAGACACTGCACTAGAGATGAAGCTGTCCTCAATTTAAGGCCTCTAACTTCAGTGTCTTCTGATCCAAATGACTTTCCTGCCCTCGCACCTGGGCATTTTTTGACTGGCAGGCCTCTTGTACTGTACCTGAATCATGTGGTGGTTTAATCATATGCAACACTGTGTGTGTGCGTGTGGTGCACTGTTGTTGAGATGTCCGGTTATGGTAATGTGATGCAAGCTCGTGAGCAATAAAGAAGTATGCTATATCTGAAATGTGTGTGACTGTAATTCAACATCGTTCACTACAACATAAGTAAAACATGGCGCAGTCAAATGGAGTTATTTAGTACTTATGTTTTAAGTCAGGCTTCTGTAGTACAAGTGAGCTAACCTGCAAGCATGCAATTGGTATTTGCCATGTGTTATACCTTTTGGGTGTTGCAGTAATTGTGTGTGTAAATGACCGTATTATTTAAATATTTCGTCATTATGGCAATATTGTACTCTAAATATTTTGCCATGGCTGATCATAGTATCGTAAAGCTTCCAGACAGTGTCGATTTGGAAAGTCCCACAGCCCGAAAAGACTGGGAAGTATTTGAAGGGGACTTCGAAAATTATTTAATTGCAACTGGCCAGAATAAGAGCTCTGATAAAGTCAAGATTGCACTTCTCAAAAATATGCTAGGCTCGCAAGGGAGAACTCTCTTCAAAACTTTAGTCATCATATTGGAGGACAAGTTAGCGTACTCTAAAGTAAAGGATGCATACAGAGTGTTTGAGGCACCAATTATAAATCCTCTTTATGAAAGATTTGTGTTTAATAAGCGTGTGCAACACGAGGGAGAGTCTTTTGATAATTTCCTAACTGACTGGCGTCGTTTGATAAAAACATGTGGTTACGATCGCCCAGTGTCGCAAGAGGAAAACGTGCTGATCGACCGCATCGTCCAAGGCATCAGAGATGCATCTGTTCGAGATTCACTGCTGAGGGCGGAAAATGCTACCCTTGCTAAAGTTGCTGCACATTGCCGTCTGGTGGAGCAGAGTCAACAGCAGGCGAACGAGATCTAAGCAAGGAATTCTTTTAAAGATAGTGCTAGTAGTGGTGCTAATTGTGATTTTGTATCTGCCGAAGATAAGAAACCTTCACGCCCCAGACCTAACAGTAATTTTGGAGAGAAAAGTGAGTACAATTGTTCTGTGTGTTAGACAAAGCACAAGGCCAAACAATACCCAGCATATGGAAAAAAATGTGCAATATGCGATATTATTAATCATTTTGCTGTATCGTGCACAGTTCGTAAAGTTAAGAGAGGTTGAAGCAAATAATTGTTGTAGTGAATCTCTACATTGTGATGCTCTGACTGTTAATTCTGTTTATCCGAGAGGGAATAAAACAACCAATGTTAATGAGTTGAGAGAACGTATTTTAATTGAAGGCAAAGTAGTGAACATAAAAATTGAGCCAGGGTCTGAAATAAATATTTTACCTCTTAGTCTGTTCAGGAAGGTTGATAAAACAATTTAAGGTTAGGCCAAAATCCCTCAAAATAGAAGTTTGGGGTGATACTATTCTTGCAGCCAAGGGAGTGGTTGATTTATGTTTTTCTGTTAAAGGCCAGGAGTTGAATGTTAAGTTCATAGGTTTACAGTCTTGTGTCAACTTCAATCTTGTAAAAAGGGTCCATTCTGCATGTGAAGAGGCAAAAGACAAGTTTATAAACGAGCACAGTGAAGTGTTTATTGGTCTTGGCCGTTTCCTGCAAGTGTGTTCAATCAATATTCGTGATTGTGGGAATCCTGTATGTAAGCCTCCAAGGAGGCTTACATACAGCAATCAGGCCTGCATTGAAACAAGAAGTGGATAGACTGGAACACAAAGGTATTATATGTGGTGGTTGTTGAAAAATCAAGTGGGAAGTTGAGGTTATGTTTGGACCCCACTGACCTCAATAAGGTGGTGGTCCAAGACTACCATGAGATGCCAACTTTAGAAGAAATGTCTCAAAAGCTTGCAGGGAAAAAATATTACTCTCTGTGTGACAAAGAAGGATTCCATCAATTATAACTATATGAAGGCTCGTACCACAAGTACTGTTTCGATGACACCATTTGGTTGTTACAGGTATTCATGCATGCCATATGGCATTTCCAATGCCCCAAAAAATCTCCAGAAGTTTATTGATGAAAACTTTGCTTCTATTTCTAGAGTTGTGACATTCTTTGACGACATCCTTTGCACAGGCGAAACAGAAGATGAACACGATGAGTGTGCTCAACAAGTGATGGAATGTGCAGCGAGTCTTGGCATCACGTTTAATCCAGATAAGCTCCAGTACAAGATGTCTGAAGTTAGGTATGTAGGTCAGATATTCTCTGCTACAGGCAAGTCACCAGATCCCGAGAGAATCTGAGCACTGACCAGTCTACCAGCTCCCAGCAATCGTAAAGAACTGCAAAGGACTTTGGGTATGTTCAACTTTGTTCGCTGCTGTATCCCTCATATGTCCAGTGTGTGTTCTCCACTGTATGAACTTCTAAAATCTGATGTGGAACGAGTGTGGCTTCCCTGCCATGATACGGCTTTTTCTGCGCTTAAGTCGCTGATTACAAGTGCACCTGTCCTTGCAACTTTGGATCCCAAAGTGCAACTTGTTATACAGTATGATGCATCACAGAGTGGGCTGGGTGCTACTCTGTTTCAGGAGGGCCTGAAGGGTCTCCAGCCAGTACACATCACCTCCACATCACTTACAGAGGCAGAGAAGTGCTATTCTCAGATAGAGAAACAGCTCTTCAGCTCTTAGCAGTTTCCTTTGCCACAGCTAAATTCCACTACTATGTTTATGGTACGAGGGTACTAGTGCAGTCCGATCACAAGCCACTAGTCAACATTATGGTCAAGCCTATTCATCATACAGACTCAGCATGCCTTCAGTGGTTACGTCTTAAATTGCTGAAATATGACCTACAAGTCACTTACCTACCTGGTAAATGTATGTACTTTGCAGATCACCTATCTCGATCGTATCTTCTAGATGAGGTACGCGACGATCTCACAATGGTTGAGGTTGTCCATTCTATCAGTAAGTATCTACCAGTGTTTAAAAAACGTTTGCTTGCGTTCCAGTTGGAAACCACTAATGATGCTGCCCTCAGTCATGTTTTTTTCAAATTTTGTCAGTCAGAATGGCGATCCTATAAGGCAGTTCCTCTGCTTTGCAAACCTTATTATGAAATGAGAGATGATTTGTGTACTGGAAATGGTTTAGTCTTCCTGGGTGATAAGGTTGTTGTTCCAGAAGCTTTAAGACCATATGTTCTACAGTTTGTAGAGGCCCCAACAGTCTGCTCCAATCCTACACGAACCAAATAATACTGAGACCAACCTAGGGAGTGAAAATCTCCATCCTAATGAAGTAGGTCTACGACCGAAGTGAGTCCCACACACTTCAGCGTCAGAATCTGGCTTACGGGGATTTGAGCCTCATATGCATTAATTGTGTGCAGTAAGGACTCCAATCAGGAGGCAACAGACAGAAGTTGTAATACCCCAGCTACCTGAAGTGTAAGGTTGTGAAGTCTATAAAGCGCTTAAATTTGTAGAATTATTAGTGAAATTGGGTTTGTTACAGATTGTTTTTTTATACTCCTTGTAAATAGTTGCATTGTTTATTATAAAAGGGAAGTTTTAAAAATTGGTCTTGTTAATGAGGGCATTTCTAATACCCTTTTAAGTGGTTGAATTTGTTACTGTAAAAAGGGGAAGGTGTTTTACACTTGTTTTTTTTTTTTGTAATCATTGACAACATTGTGTGTGGTGTTTTAGAGATGTCCCGTTATAGTGATGTAATGCAAGTTCGTGAGCAATTTAGAAGAATGCTGTATCCGCAAGATGTGCGATTGTAATTTAACATTTTTCTCTACAACCTAAGTAAAACTAACGTCGCCTGCTTAACTATGAGGTCGGTATTAGACCCTGCAGCATTACAGTTTATATACATTTTGATCGCTTTTATAATTGTTTTCATGTTGACTTTTAGTTAAAATCCCCAGTTTCATATGTAAGTGTGTGCAATAGTCTAAATTTTTCCTTTCATGCCAAGAGTAGAAGTAAGGGCTTTATCAGTTTTAATGTGGGGTTGTATTTCAAGTTGTTATCTGTATTATGCAGCACTTTCGAATTCTCAGGCTCCACGAGCAAGGTAATGCAACTTTTGAGATAACTATTTTTTCACTTTTCCCACACCATTAGCAGTGATGTAATGTTCAACTAACAGGAGGTGGCGCGCCCCGGCAAAATGTGTACTCAGCCATGGGCTCATCCGTTATTATTTCAACAACTTTTGAGGAGAGAGGTCGTAGTGACGAAAGACTTTTGCAATTAGTAAAGCTACAGTTGAAGACAGACAACATATCTTAGACAGTAGTAATCACCTGTAGAGAGACGACCCCGGAACGGGAAGCGTGGAAATTTTGTGCGCAGTTTTCAACAACTACTGTCGTGACCAGGCAGGCAGAATGGCTGCCAACATTTTTAAGAACTACTGTGATTCTGTGAACTTATAATTTGGAAGGAAAGGGAAGATATGTGTCATGCTGATGTGAGTGTAAACTGTGCTAGACCTACAGTAATAAACTGATCATATTCCAAAAGGGAAATCCTTACTTATTATTTCTCGACAACCAGTTTCAACAACATTTGTAAGTGTGAACTGACTGAGCCGAGCAAAACAACAAATTGTAGCGTAAAGGGCAACGCTGCAAAATGCCGCTGTAACGTGTGGCTGGCTGATGCCAACGTTACAACCCAACCTTTATGACGTACACCCAGAGGAGTGGCGCTCAGCGGCGGGACAAAAAAGCAGCTACCGCCTCTAAAAATACAGAGAGCTGCAACCAAACTCCAACTGCACTCTGCAAACGTAAACCCCCAGGGAAGGAGCTCAGGCCACCAGCCAGCTGGAGACGCGTCACCTCCCAGTTCTCTCCCACTCCTTGTTTCAGCCCGCGTCAAGACAGCCAGGTATCCACACCTGATAGTTGCAGACATCCGACTGAATGAGAACATTCCCTCTGTCGGGACTCCAGCCAGCTTCAGTAGCCACAGAACAGAGCTAACACCAGGTTTCAGCACCTACAACCGGCAGCCTCCCCGGGCCACCATCCAGGCAGGTGAACCTGTGGCAGTGTGCCTGCCAATCCGCCGAATGGTAAAACCGACTCTAGACATTGTGCCACACCGGTATACCACGCGCCATGCACTGGTACACCGGCCAAACTCCTGGCATTTTATATACCCTTGCGTCCCTGACCGAAATGAAAGCAAAACAATGCCCGACCGTGATGTCGCCAACAGCCTTCAAACGATGTCATGTGTCAAAGTTGATGTCTCTGTAGCCTAGTTTGTAGTGTGTGGGACCCCTGCAACATCCCCTCCACTTCAGTTTTTTTGAGGTCACGTAAAGCAATAGTGATAGCTAAGACAGAGACAGCTGGGTTGAGTGACAGGAGCAGAAGTGATAGTGAGGACAGTCACAGCTGTGTCGAGTGCCAGAAGCAGTAGGGAAAATTGTATTAACATCCAATATGAAAACAACACACACTCATCACACAAAATTATTATACTAAACAGCTGGATTGTGAACTATATACCTAAAAACATTGTAAATATTTACTACCCAACACAGTATTCTAAAAGGATGCCAAGTATGTATGGCATTTTTATCTTGTACCTATGCTACAACTATTAGATTTAAGAAATTAAAAAAACAGACAATAACCGTGTTCAAACATGTTAAAATTCAAAATACTAAAATTAAAAAAATTAAAAAATAAAACAGTTCTCTGAATAACTTATCAACCAACTTCCAAAAATATTAACACATGGTATACGTGAGTAAGATTTTTTAATATGCCACCAGACAACTTACCTCAGTACAAATGAAAGGGTGCGGTGGCCAGGAATTATCCAGTACTTTGGTAGGAAGATTTTTCGACAAGCGTAACAGGTACTGTGCTTTGGCCAGTTCGAGGAAATCTTTGTTCTCTTTCGTCTCTGGACCATTGCGAGTGATAAAGCCCTTAATGAACCTATAATAATCGTGACAAATTTATTTAAACATTGCAAACATTTGTCGAAATCAAAAGTTATAAACCATTCGGCATGTTCGTTGTGGAGGTTTTATAGGATATGAAATATGCTTATCACACTATCAGAAAACAGATATTAAATCAATTAAATTTAAAATTGACGTTACAAAACAAATATTAATCAAATAGCATAACAAAGTGTAAAAATTTATTTACACTAATAGCAGTATTATCAATTAGTTTAAAAATAAAAAAGTAAAAGTGAATTAAATTTATGACTGGAAGACAAAGCCTATAACAAGTTTCTGCCTTAACACTTAAAATGCTAAAAATTGTGGATCCTTTCAAAGAACATAATGTTTATATTACTGGCTATAAATTTCAATATCAATCAACGTTCAAGTATTGCTAATGAAGACTTATTACTGCTGTCAATAGATTTCATAATCATATACTACAATAATTTTAAACAAGCCTTATAAAGTTCAGGAGGCATGGCAGTTAAATCACTTACAAGTAATAAATTAAAACCATGTTTTAGTCTCTGTGATTATATTAATGTTGTCTAGCTATGTTAAGTGAAATAAAAAGCTTGTAGGAAGTCTGCAAAAAGGAGTAGGAGAGCAAATGAAGAAATAAATTCACATATTATTGAAAACACAAATTCTGCAATGCTGGTATTGATTGTTGTCACTGACATGGAACTAATAGTTTTAATTTAAAAAATATTTAAATTCAACGAATAAAATTGAAAGCTCAAACTTTTTTCCTTCAATTTTCACACCTTGTAGACTTCCTTAAAACTAAATTTATTCATTTTTTCACATGGGTACATACCAGTGCTTGACTGTTTACTGAAATGGCTGACATTTGTGATGATGAACAATGAGGAATTATACATGACCTCACTGCTCATCAGCGATGTCAGAAGTCAGCCCAAATGGTTATTGATAAATTAATGTTCAAATTTGGATAGGCCATCTGCATCATACATTTAACAAACTCCGCCCACCCGCTCACCAGTGATGGTCCTACTTGCCTCCTCACTGTGTCTGCAGCCCATCTTCGCTTCTCTGCCTCCTTCTTCGCCAGGTGCCTCCTCACCCACTTCTGGACTATCACAGCTGATTCCTTCATCTTCTGGTACTTTCTCCTCTGCATCAGCCCCTTCCAGTGGCTCTGGATGATGGCCGCAATGTCATGCTTCTTCAGCTGGAACGCATCTTCAGTATCGAACAGCGTCTTTGGGAAGCGGATGAATATTTTCGTCCTATGGTGAGTACGAAAGGCACGTTTGATAAGGGGTCTGGGTGAATACAGTGTTTTATTTTTTATAGAGTAAAAATACTAGCAACAGTATTAATGTAGTTCATTCACTGTTACTTCCAACTTTCTAAAGCCCAGCTCCAGTTCTACTTCCAGGATATTCCTCCGCCTCTTAAAAGCAAAGCTTAACCAAGTGTGGAAAATTACACCAAAGGGACAACGACGCACTGCATTCATGCAACTTGGTGTAATAATATTTTGTATAAGAACTATTTCTTACTAGGCATTACCAACATAACTATTTTTTCTCCATTTTTATTCATATTAATTATAAATGAAATACATAATGTCATTTATAGATAAAATAAGAATTTGATTTAACAAAAAATATGGTACTTTTATGTTAACATTAAGTATAAAACATTTGTGAAACATCCAAAAAGGTCACATATGGGGCGATTTTTCACAGGTTTGTTTTAAAAAAAACCATGAACCGCCTATAAAATAAATGCCTATCAAATACAATTTTAATCGTCAAGTTTGATTGGGGCTTCAATGTGGTCTTGAGTACCGGTGATGATGAAATGAGCTGAAGATAGAGCAGCAGCAGAATGCAAGAGTGGGAGAAAAGGGAGTAACCTGAGAAAATCCACTGGCCAATGGCAACATGTGCCATGTTTCCCACATACAAAAAATTGCATGGTCCTGTAGGGAATCAAACCCAGTTTGTGGGTGACGCACAAGTAGCGGCCGTACTATCTGGTGGGTTCTTTCTAATTAATATTTTGGGAATTGTACAAACCTTCCCATAATCATCTCATGGTGCATTTATGTATAAGGGCTTCGTAAACAACTTCGCTATCATTTCAATTACGTTTTGTTTTTTTTTGTTTCATTCCCACAAGTCTACATTAATTGAGATGAATGATAGCTGTCATTTATCAGGTTATCAGATGTGATTAATTTCTGTAGAAGCATAATCTTTAATGACTTTTCGTAAACAATTTGTTTTTTCCCTTCTTTAGTAACTGTTATGTCTTAGGGTACTGTGTCTTGGTGGCGAATGTCTGAAGTTGGCAGCCATGACAATTGGGTTATACACAGCATTATGTTGATGCGTAAAGGACAGTAGGATGGCGGACTGTGCGTGCTGACATCTCAGTGCAGTAGATGAAGCAGCGATTAGTTAAAATGTGTAACTGTATGTAACAACTGGCGACAAGGAAGGGATATCTTGCGACGTGAGTGAAATGGACGGTAGTTATCAAATAGCAGCACAATGGCATCTTTGTTATGCAACAATGGAGAATTTGATGTGACAAATTCACAATGTTACGCAAGTGTTTGCAGAATACGTTGCAGAGTTACGATTAGCGGAACATTGAAATTTTGGGGCAATATGGATCTGATGCTTTGGGATCAATTGTTATGTGTTGCGGAAGGCGAGACTGTGCTGTGTAGGTTGTGTCGGAAACTGCCTTGATTTTTGCCCAGGCACAGGAGAAAACCCTTGCTGCAGAAGCAGCATACCGACACACCCAAATAATCTGTGGGGCTGCTTCAAACTTCATAAATACTAACTACCTAGAGCAAACAGCACAATATAATAATAGTGTTCTACAAACTACTGGAATTGACCAGATGAGCAAGGCAAGCACCTAGATACAGTCAAGTCGGCCTGTCTGTATGTAGTTTCAAGAACGTTGAATGTAATTTTTGCAAAAAATTAGGCCACCTTGAGAAGGTATGCAGAAGTAAAGCAAGAGATATGAAGTCTAAGGGTGATGTTAATACAGATTAACATTTGCAAGAGGCACACGTAAACACAGATCAGAGCAGCACTGAAACAGATGTCTACCATCTTTGGAATGTTACAGTGATAGGGTCTGCTGAATTATGCACAACAGTAATAATTGATGGCCAATCAGTTGAGATGGAATTAGACACAGGTGCAGGAGTGTCTATAGTTGATTAAAGTATCTTCAAGCTAATGTACCTATATGATACACCTGCACTTACTAACAACACTTGTGTGCTACAGGTCTAAAGCAAAAATTCTTTAGACACTGGGTGCATGTAAGGTCAATGTGACTTATGGCACACCGGAGAGTACACTTCCGTTGATAGTCTCCATGACTCACCATCTCTCTTGGGTTGGAACTGGATGGATTCTCTAGGAATAGAAGTGAAGGGTGTGTTGTAGACGAGTGGTGCATTGACACGTGCCGCTCATACTACTAATCAACTACAATTACGAATCATCGCTCTTTACGTGAAGCATACCCTTACTTCAACCTACGTAAGAGTTGTCTACTTCAACCACCCACTGGAGAGTTGTGCATGCAACACTTTGCACATAAATTCTCGGTAACTTAAATCTCCCGGGCAGGTGGCTACAAGGTTATCCAACCAGCAGGCACGCCACTTCCCCCTTCCCCCGCACAGCGAGCCCACAAGCCGCCCACCACCAGGCAAGGCCGAGCGCTACCAAATATGAATGAAGCAGATTTGCTGGCTACTGCTGACCAGAGATTTTCAACTCCCACGCCAGGGCAGGACATACAGCCCTCCCTGCACCCCGCTGCGGCAGCATAAGACTTCAGCACTATTTAAGTCCGTATGCAGCAGGCCTCTAGCAGTCATTCTTGTTTCTTCTCTCGTGATATCCCGAGAAGTATTCAGTGCTTTGACCTACAGAGATCTTCCAAACCACCCCTGGCTACTTCCAACTACGACGACTAGTCATCCAACGAACAGTGAACACGCTAACACTCGTTAACTTCACTGTCTTTTTTAGACACCCGCTTTCTTTAGTACAGTTTAGTAGTAAAGTGTTTTTCACTTCTAGAACAATCTTTCCCTTTTTAACCTAAGACCAGGTCGCCTACACCTGGCTAACATAGATAACCTTCAGCACCCCACGGTTCGGTAGGAGGTAGCACGAGTGATGTGTTTATTGATTTTTCGATAAACATAATTTTGTTCTCTATCCTTACACTTTTTCATTTACAGAGAATCTTTCTATTTCGCCTGCTAGGAACAATTCACGTTGTGCACTGCCAACAGATACAGAGTTTTCCTAAACCTAATTAACACACCCATTAGACGGCTGCCTGTTTCTTCTCACCACCCCAGTACCGATAGTGCTGGAGGGGAGGAACAGAGGAGCCACAACCACTAGGAATACCTTCATCCAAGGAGGGTCGGTAGGCCAAGGTTATTCCCTTGCTTTGAGCACTGATAGTGCTGAAGTAACAATAGCCTGAGTCTTGCCGTTCAACCTTGCCTGATATCACATCCAGTAGAGGCATTGATGGTCCAAACAGCTCCCCGTCTCCGATCAGCCCATCAAGCATGGGGGATAAGTGGAGACATTTACCGAACCCATGCCAGCAAGCAGCTACTGGACTGACACTGTTAAATTGTTTCTTGTCAAGGTGCAATAAGTGTGTTGTTCAAGCAGCGACACTATGCCTTTCAAGATAAGGGACGGAAAAAGGCACAGGGAGCAAAACCTAGCGTTTCTTGCTGCCAAACAGTGGTCTGCACTTCCCCCTCCTATGAAGGAAAGGCAGGCGGAATGGGACCACGCCGTCACACTCAGGCCACCAGCCAAGAGTATCACCTGATTCCGAGAGGACTGGTTTTACAAGGCCGAAGCTAGGTACGCCCTGGCCAAACCCAGATTTTATGAGCTGGGAATCTGTCGTCTGGAACCATCAATACAGTGTGGAGCAACCTAGCGACCATAAAGTTGAGATCAAGGGTCGAAACCTCAACTCCATCAGCATCACGAGGGTCTTCTGAGTAAGTCTGTAGCTAACACCATTCGCCAGCAACTAATAAACCTGTATAAAACCACGCTATTGGTCTAACGTACAAAGCCAAGGAGATTGTGCCAAGCAGACCTTATCCATGCATGCGTCATGTGTTTAGTGAGGAACTTGTTGAACTTAAGAGACAACCTATCAAATGTTAGCTAGACCCTACCGTTACACCACTGCAGTTGCAACCTCGTACAATTCTATATGCCCTCCTTACAAAGATTGAAAAGAAGCTGTCAAGATTAGTAGCTCAGAGTGTATATACACAAGTTTTGTATTCTCACTGGACTACACTTATTCTTCCAGTGCTCAAGCCAAATGGGGACATGAGGTTTTGTGCTGATTATAAAAGCACATTGAATAAAGCATTTAAGGAGGACCTGTATCTGGTTTTACTCATTAACCAACTGCTACCTAAAATTTGTGCAAGCAAAGTGTACGAAAAGATTGACTTAGCGCAGGCATAACAGCTGCAAGCTGGCGAAGAAACTGCGGTAGCTCAACTCTGACATACAACAGGGCTTTCATAGTGAATTGTCTACAGTTTGAAGTTCGCGTAGCATTAGGAAAATTTCAAAGGTTCATGGAG
Source organism: Dryococelus australis (assembly GCA_029891345.1). Taxonomy (NCBI): domain Eukaryota; kingdom Metazoa; phylum Arthropoda; class Insecta; order Phasmatodea; family Phasmatidae; genus Dryococelus; species Dryococelus australis. The sequence goes on along the minus strand of CM056998.1, from coordinate 190,550,307 downwards.
GATGTACTAGCTGGTCTTGATAATGTGCTTGTGACAGGTACATCCATGGAAGATTTGCTTACAAGTGTGCAACAAGTGCTGCAACGTTTCAGGGATGCAGGTATTCAGGTCAAGGCTGAAAAATGTGTTTAGGGTGCTCCAGAAGTGACATTCTTGGGGTGTACAGTGAACCAACAAGGCCTCCAGCTCACACCTGACAAGGTACAATCCATTCACGAGGTACCAACCACATCTAACAAAGAGGAGTTACAGGCTTATCTTGGTCTTCTTAATTTTTACCACTCATTTCTGTCAAATAAGGCTAGTGTGGCAGAGCCTTTCCATCAGCTATTGCAGAAATCTGCACAGTAGAAATGGACCCAGGTTCAAGATGAAGCTTTTGCGGTTACAAAAGCCCTTGTAACATCTACCTCCTTGCAGGCACACTATGACCCAAATAAGCAACTTATTTTTACACGTGATGCATACCAGTATGGGATTGGTGCTGTCGTAAGTCAACCAAACAACCATGACTTCTACTGAGCGAAAGTATGCATAGATAGGCAGACAAGCATTGAGTATCATTGCTGGCATCAAGAAGTTCCACAATTATGTTTATGGACGACAATTTGAGATACACATTGACCATAAACCGTTATTAGGGCTGTTTAGTACTGACAAGGTCACTCCAAACATCATTTCACCCTGAATGCTTCGCTGAAGTGTTGTGCTAAGTGGTTACAATTCTACGTTACAATACAAGCCAGAGTCTAGTATTGCCAATGCAGATGGCCTCGGCCATCTTCCACAATCCATCCCTGGGGCAGAGATACCAGCACTCACTTAAGTACTTCTTGAAGCCTTCTGATGGCACACCACATTGCTGACATGACTAAGACGGATCCTATAGTATCTAGAGTTTCCTCATGAGTAAGGAGGGGATGGACAAGTGATACGTTAAGGGAAGAATTCCAGCCATTTGTGAGGAGACAACATGAATTATCAATTCACAAAGTGTGTTTGCCGTGGGGTACTCGGGTAGTCATTCCAGTAGGGGGCCATGATCACATTCTGCAGACACTACATGCTTGTCGTCAGAGAATAGTGTGAACGAAGGCATTGGCACGCAGCTACATTTGGTGGCCTGGCCGTGATAAGGAAGTGGAAGAGATGGTACAGCAGTGCAATATCTGTCAATGTACGCATCATTCACAACCATGGAATTGGAGCAGGCAGCCATGGACACATCTACATGAGGACTTTGCTGGTCCTATTCAGAGACAGGTATTCCTGGTTGTAGTTGACTCATACTCAAAATGGCTTGAGGTGCTGCCAGTGCAATCCACCGATGACAGAAGTATCAAATCGCTGTGAACCCTATTTGCTTCTCATGGCATTCCAGACGTGATTGTTAGTGACAATGGAACAGTATTTAGTTCTGCTGCTTTTGATAACTTTACAGACAATAATGGTATCCGGCTTATTAAGATAGCTTCATAGCATCCTTCAACTAATGGCCAGGCAGAGAGGATGGTTCAGGCAACAAAATAGATACTGAAACGAATGAGTGGCAGTGAACTTTCAGAGCATTCAGCTATAATTCTGTTAACACAGCACGTAATACCCGTAACTGCCACAGGGACCAGCCCAGCAAAGCTGCTTATGGGTCGTCAACTGAGAACATGCCTCGACAGAGTACACCCAGGTCTCTCAGAGGAGATGAAGCAAAAGCAAGAGGACATCAGAGTTCCAGCTGCAACTCGGGAAGACAGGAGCTAAGACCAGTCACCACCAGTCGAGGAGGCAGAGTTTAGAGGATTTACACCCAGTGTGCCCACACTCAGAGGACAGACAAGCTCCTCCCAGGGTTTGGTTTGTCAAGTACAGGTGAATTGAGTGAAGCTAAACCTCTGTCTAGCTTGTACCAGGCCTACCAGACAATCTTGAAGTCTAGTTGGACAAAGAATTTTGAAATGTAACTGGAGAGGGGTGTAATGTCTTAGGTATTGTCTCTTGGTGGAGAATGTTGGAGGTTGGCAACCATGACAGTTGGGTTATACCCAGTGTTGTGTTGACGCCTCAAGGAGTAGGATGGTGGACTGCGCGTTTTGACATCTAAGTGTAGTATAGGCTGTTCACTGTAAAATGAGCACTTTTGAGACCCTAGCACTTTATCCTTTCAGCCATTTCTTATCATATAACCATATTTTTAAATAAATATTGCCACGTAAGTAATAAACACAGAGTGTGGGTATTCTACAGCACTCTGAAGATAATGTCTACAGCTAAAATAAAATTATTTTATTGACTAATATTCAAAGTAAAGGGGCTTTCAAAAGTGCTCACTTTACGGTGAATAGCCTATAGATGAAGCAGCATTAGTTAAAATGTAACTGTATGTAACAGTAACTCATTACAGTTATTACAATTTTCTTCTCAACACATTTCATCACAAAATTTTTGGTTAAATATTTTTCAGCACAAAGCATTCCACTTAACTTCAGTTTAACAGCAAAATGTTTGTTCCACCAAGTTATATTTATTTTCTTAACATCAACTAACAACTTGAATTCTTATTCACGTGCCAAGACAGAAGTCTTACTAAAATAAAAGCCAAAAGACATATTTTTCCTCGAGATTAAAGTGAACATGTGAAGGAAAGGAAACACAGGAGTCCGCTCTATTTTCCTGACTCTCTTATTTAGGAAAATATGTTACACGGTAGTAAGCTAGAGATAAGGCAAACATAAGAGCCACAAATGGTATAAATGTATAAAAACCTTCACAACAGAGGTAATTTTATCATTGAAAATACTATAAAACCATGAACTTCAGATCTAGAATGTTCATTACATAACTACCAAGGCCAAGTGTGTATTTGTATGAAAATCCTGCCAGTGCTAATTCAGGCTGAGTTTTGGAACACATACTTGCCCATCCTGTAGTCATTCTTGTCGTAGCCCAGGTGGTTGGCTATGATTTGCACACCCTCCTTGGGGGGGCCCGGGTACTTGGGCCAGGTCTCCGGGGTCAGGCACTTGTACCTGTTGAGGAACAGCTTGTACGGCCTGCGGTATGCGAACCCTGCCCGCCGCACTCGCAGATTCTCCATCAGTCCCAGGTACTTTACTTGGTGCGTAACTATGTTGTCGTCAAAGTTACCTGTGAACATGTCAATGTATGCCTCTGTTCAGTGCAGTGTCCCCAAAATTTTCACAGGACATAATCTTGATTTAGAGCATGAAATATCCTGGTCACCAGGTCACCGAAGCCCCTAAAATTAATGGATTACACCTCATATTCAACAAACTTCCTACAATTTGGCATAAAGATTGCATACACAAAAATATTTAAGATAAAAAATAAGTAATACATTGATGCCGGCTAACAGCCAGCAGCGGTAGAGCCCATGACGGCGCTCACGTGTCACGTGTTCCGCACGTGCGCAAAGAGGCCGATAATTTATAACTTTCCTATAAATGTTAATTTCAGGGTAAAATGTGTTATATTGTCTTTACAGTGTTTAATATGTCTTAAAATGTTTTACAGTGTACTAATTTTAATTGTTTGGTTATGAATATTCAAAGTGCCCGCGGCACCGAGATTAAGAACACTTAATATTCCGGCATGAACACCATCACAAAGAGACATTAGAATAATATTGAAATTATTAAGAAAATTATAGAAATTTAGAACAATATTAAATTTAATTTGTGCCATTTCATTGCCAATATAAAATATCTCACTCGGTGTGCGTAGCACTTCCGCTTATGTGAACCCCGTAGGCGGCCATGATAGACCCATGCGACGCTTGTATCTGGACAGTCTGTCGAGGAGAGCTGGCAAGGTAAGACACTGTCACGTTGCTCACTACAACTTTTGTTCACTGATTTAGGTTTCCATAGTCAATGTAGTTTACCGGTTAATCTTTGCTTGCATACATTTTTGCCAGACATTTTCCCCAGCATTATGCTTCCGCTTTACTAATTCTTACGTCCTTGTGGCATTTTTAACTTAATCGAGGAGAAGGAGGAGAAAGATGTCGGGGAGGTCACGCGACCCGCGCATTTTGAATCAGACCCATCTGCCTATGTTTATGGCATTTCAGTGTAACTTCTATATAATTGCTATACGCAATTTTAAGAGCTTTATTTTTATGTATTTGAGGGTAATTTTCGTGTTTGAATATTTTAGGGCAACATCACGTATAACCACATGGCCGACTGAAGCCAAGTCTTTGTATACACCATCATTGCGTTTTAAGAGCTTATTTATATAACGTATGTGCAATCATTAATTTCAGGGGTCTATGTCAGTTTTATTCAAGGTTCAATATATTTTTCACGTAAATTGATGCTTTTTGTACTTGACCACGCTGTCACAGTAATGTTTGATTTCACCGCCATCAGGCATGTTACAAGCCTGTAACAACGCTAATCATAAAGAGAACCACTTGTTCAACACGAATAATATTTTATCTGAATTTAGTTTGCAGTTTCCACGCAGAAATATTACAATTCCACTTGCACCACGTGGTCCACTACGAACTTCATCCAGCAGCATCCGCACGACCTAAGCTTGTTTTCACACATGTGTGTTAATTGTGAATATTCATCTCGTTTCCCATCTTATTTCATGTATCGTTCAAGGGTCTATATAATTGTGTAATTAGTGTGAGGTGCAATTATTCCCGTCCTAGCCGGATCTGTGTATAGGCCGTCACTACACTAACCACATGCTGGAGGGCGAGCCCCGACGAGTTTACGTTAGTGATGCCAAGTAATTACGCGTGTTAGTGTGTATTAAGGGTTTTCATTTGTAATTCACCGTGTCATGTCTTCAGGGAAAAACCGTCAGTCCACCCTAGAGGCTGTTGGCCCTCTTCCCTTGTGAAGGCTGTTCTTTCACACACCTCAGTGAGATCATCCATTTAGGCATGCGCTAGATTAATTACGGGCTGGGGAGCACCCAAGCGGAATTGGCTAGTCATAACCGAGATAAACATTTCATTGGCACGTTGATGTGTATGAACAATATCAATAAAAACAAGTCTACAGTAAATTCAATTTTTTATTTAGCAGTGACAGTGTCCTAGCCACATATGTTTTATCAATTATTTATGTCAGTGATTTTATTAAAAGTTTAGTATTGCCAACGTGTTTGTAAGTACGTATGGGTGAGATGGACACACAGAACCCACAGCATCCCTGAGAACCCTGAGTCTCAATAGTGCGGTGATTGGGAAGCACCGCTGGCGCCCAAATTACCAGTAAGTATTTGTGTCATCGTTCACCTTGTCATTCACCCGACGGCGTCAACATATATTAATGATTATATTTAAACACAAAGGCCACACACAAAATAAAACAATTTTAAACCTACACTTTATAATATTGCACAATAGGTTTCTAATGGAGCTAGTTACAGCTTCTTACCCAAGAAACTAAAGCACATATTTTAATAACGTAGCCAAAGCTATGCAATGAAAATAAAACCAAAGCAAAAGATATATATAAAAAAAGTGGCAGCTTACTGAAACGAAAGAGGTTAAGCAGAGGGTATAATGGGGAATATCTCTGTACTCTGTACACACTTGACTATTTTAATACTGCACACTACCCCTAGAGCAAAGTGGAAACACTACAGCCACATGCAATATTTACCCTTTTAGAAAGTCAACTGGTAAGTTTTCCTGCATAATTCATTTCCATAATGTTTGTTACGTTCCTTGCCCGGATGCCATCTTTACACTGACTTGTGCTGCCAACTGCAGCACTACAAATTCTCTATACTATAAACTACACTTCTCCCCCCTAAATTTAGTCTTTACCATAATTGTGCTGACCCAAACCAACACACATAATTAAAAAAAAACAACATGTCCTATCTACCACTCCCACCGCCTTGGGGGACACCTCAACCTTCCACTGCGCCTTTAGAGTTCTCAGACCAGGTGGTGCTGCGGCTTCCCGACCAAATCAAAATCCAGGGAAGCCTTCTTCCCCCTCATTGTTGTCTCCTGTGCCCGCTGCTGCTCACAGATTTCCCGCTACCTGGCCCTCCACTTGTTCATCAGTCACTAGCTGCTCTGATGCCGATGCTTCTCCTGCTTCCACTGAAGACACCACTCTCCTCTCCGCTTGTTGTTTAGGTGCTATCCCGGATGAATTCCTCTGTTCCCACAAGGGTAATTCCTCTTGCAGGTGGCTCTTGCATAAGTGATCTTGATGATCTCCTACCTTGACCCTGTACGTTACTGGGCTCACCACTTCTACAATACACCCTGGTAGCCATCTGGGCTGTTCCCCTCGGACAATTTGAATCCAGTATCTGGAATTATTCTTAGTTTGCTGGTATCTGAAATTATTCTTAGTTTGCTCCCTTTGTCTTTATGTTCTTGTAAGTTTGGCTTCACCAACAACCACCTTGTATGTGGTTTCCTTCTCAAAAACATTTCTGCTGGGGGTTTCCCGGTAGTCGTGTAAGAAAACAACCACTTATCAATTGTATGCTACAAGTATATTGCCTATCCAGTTAGACCATTCACCAAGGCCTGCTTCAAGAGTGCTGTCTTCACAGACTGCACTGTTCACTCCACTGCTCAGATTGTGGATGGAAAGGTGGTGTTAGCTGCAGTGTAATAGCATTTGCCTTGCAAAACTACCCAAATTCCTCCCAACGAAACTGAGGCCCATTATCGGCCACCAGCATTTCTTGCAAGCCATACACTGCAAAGGCCTTTCACAGCGTCTCAATTGTTTTCTCCGCCGTGGTGCTCTGCATTGCCATTTAGAATAGGCATCCACCAAAATAAATAGCTTTTTACCTCATTTTACTGCAAAGTCGACTTGTACTCGAGAAGTCACTGACCAAAATACCTTTGACCTTTGAGGTGTGTTATATCTAGACAGCTGACAAGCCATACACCTCTTCAGTCTCCTCAATCTCATTGTCCATTCCCAGCCACCACACATGATTTCTCGTCAGCATTTTCATCCGCACCACCCCAGGATGATGACCATACATCTGCAACACACCCCTTCTAAGCCCTTGTGAAATTACTACCCTGTCAGCCCACATTACGAAATTGTCCTACACAGCCAACTCGTCCCTCTTGCTTGTGTAATGTTTGATGTTTGGCTCGCTGACTTGATTTGGCCACCCAAACATAGTATAGTTTTTTACAGTTCTCAGTACATACTTCATTCTGTTCCGTCCCCCTTGCTTTCGCTTCCGCCCAGGGCCGGATTTCCTTTGTAGCCGCCTGTAGGCCCATAAAAATGTGCCGCCCCTCCAGTAAAACGGTTTATTTTTCCTACCTGATATTTGTTATTTTAAGATCCACGGGGAGCATACGAGGTGTAACATTTTAATTTGAACCAATGTGTAAACGTATTGTTAATAAATAACATAATTAAAATTTTTTTAAAAGTAATGACAACCAGAACTGCAAATATTATGAAAATTATTGCAATGAAAACACTGATATGGTATCATTCAATAGTTAGGACAACATTTAGAGAATTTATTTGCTTTCCATTAAAGAAAAGAAACTTTAACTTAAGCCTAGTAAGATAACTCGTGTCTTATCCGAAGCTCTTCTTTCTAGCCTTCCTTTGAGCAAAGGAATTAATAATATCCTCGAAGGCCAGATCCCGCAGCATCTGTCCTTCGATATTCAGCTATACCATGGCCGATAACCTGTCTTCTCCCATGGTCAACCTCGGGTAGTTTTTTCACATGTCGTAGAATAGAGAGAGCGTTCGCCTGAACAGTTTGTTACTGGAGCACTGAGAATCATTCTGAGTGCTATGTTTACTTTGGGATAAACTTTAACAAATCCTTCTTGGTTTAAAAATTTACTTAATTTTGTTAGGTTTACATTTCCCTCGTCGTCAGGTGTTTGTAGCTTCACATGCACTCTAAGGTGCAATGACTCTTCTACAATGGATGCTTCAAGACACTACTGTAGTAAGAGGCCAATTTACATGCAGCTGAAGAAATCTGTGCTTGTTCATACATGCTGAAATGTTCTAAAAAGCCAAACCTCTCTTGAAGCTCATTGCTCTTCCCACGTGCAGTTCGGATCATAGTGTATCCAGAATCACATTATATGTACCAACACGAAAATTATCTGACCCAGTCTTAAGAGTTATTTCTCCAGCCCTAGTGTCATCAAGCCTCAGAGTGCATTTTATTTTACTTCCCTTGTCAAATTGGTAAATTTCTATTCTGCTCAATGACTTCGCAAAGCATTCATAGTGGTCAAACATTTCTGTTTCTCTTAAATTTGTTACGAAGTCAGACAGCGAATTGTACATTTTCACAACTTACCCCAAATCTATGTTTACTGACTACAGCTTGGCACTAACAGTATTAAACCTACGAAGGATTGCAGTCCAGAAGACTACCATAAATGCAATTTCTAGTATATTTAATTTGTGTCTCAATGAAGATTCCTTATTCCTCATTTGAGGTTTTTCTGAACTATCATTTTCTAAAGTCTGCAAGGTCTCAAATAGTCCTCACCAATTGCTTTCTAGTGCATAGCATGAATCATTTCGAGTAGACCAACAAGTCTTCGACATACTTTGTAGTGTCCGGCCTCCTCCTCCTTTGAAGTTTCGAGCTAGAATAGCCAAGCGGTATGTGGAAGCTGAGAAAAAATTATACAAAAAATGATGTTTCTTCAGTGCAAGCCGTAGCACATGAACCCGCAAGATCAAGAGAGTGTGCTGCACATGGCACATAGTCAGCAAAGGGACAAAGTTTCTTCACCCTTGTTTGTACGCCTGTATATGCTCCAGACATATTCGAGGTGTTGTCATATGACTGGCCCCTGCAGTTTTTTATGTCCAACTCATATTTGCCCAAAAAAGTAAAAATAGCATTGGCTATTTCTTCTGACTTATGTCCTTCATTTGATAAAAAACAAATGAACCATTCAACTGGCTCCCCATCTCCATCCTTCTTAACATAGCGTATAATAAATGTTAGTTGATCAGTGTGTGAAATATCTGGTGTGGAATCGACACTTATACCAAAGTATTTAGCTTCTTTCACTTCCTTAACTATTTCATACCTTACTTTTTCAGCCATCAAAATAATAACTTCTTCATAAATGGTCTTGGAAAGATAAGATGTATGTCCCGAACCTCTGTCTCTGTTTTCTTAAATGTTCTGCCATGAATGGGTCAAACTCTGTAAGAAACTCCAGCGACCCCAGAAAATTGCCATTGCTTTTTCTGCCTACGTGTTCATCAGTACCAGGAAATGGTACCGCTCTAATAGCCAAATACTTTGCTGCTGCGATGATACGTTTCAAAACATTTTTCCAGTAGTTGTATTCTTTCTCAAAATGTGCAACGAGCCTGTTATCAATTCGTGCTTTAGTATTTCCTTTCAGTTTAAGGGTTGCAATGCTATTTTTATGCTGAGGTGAATTCTCATGGTCTCGCACCCTTTTAGAAGCATTTTTCCAATCATTAAACCAGGAAGTAAACACATCCCTTTGATGGCGAGTATACTAGCTAATGCCTAACTTGGGTCTCCCATTATGCAGTTTCCGAGAAAAAATATGCCTCGAAACACACCTTTCTTTATCAGGGTACTTGCGTTTTGAAGCACCGAAGTCTGTATCCAAGATCTGTTTGATTCCAAGAACAGCCACATAATCTCGTAGCTCCTCATTAATTTCCCACTGAGCTGGATCTGTACTGGGTTCAAAAACAAGCTTCTTACGGATTGCTAGTTGCATCTGGTTCCATCAAATTCGTACGGGTCGCTTAAGCATGGATATGTAGATGGCTACTGCCACTGTTCAGTGAATTATTGGTACTTGATGTTGGAATTCACTGTTCTTGAGCAGAAAATAATATTTCTGGGAATGACGAAACACATGCATTGTTAGCCTCCAAGCCATCACTATCAAAGGAAGGACAATTTATAGAAGCACTGCCGCTGTTGGTAGCATTATCACTTGTAGCCATGGCGTCGGCGACATCTTCATCATCTCGATTATCATTGTTACATACAAAAAAAAAGAAGAAATCTTATGGATCTGCTTTAAAAGAGCATCACTCCTTTCTTCTTTAACTTTTTTAAAATTTTTGTATTGAGCATCACTGAGTCTTGCTCTTTGGGTACTCATTTTGTTCACGATTCACAGGCAGCTAAATTCGCAACACTTAAACACGCGGATGCACACGTACCTATTTTACACTTACAAGTTTGGACATGTTCATAGTTTGACCGAATATAAACAAACAACATTGGTACGAAACGTATGATGTGGCCCGCGCCGCACCGCCCGCATCACATCAGCACGACAACTAGTGCCAACTGGCAACTATACTATTTCAAAAATAGAGAACAATGATATTGAATCATACTGCCCTTATCGCTGTGGTCAATCCTCTCATCACGAGGGCAGTGAAGGTTAAAATTCCCTCCACCCCCTCCCCCTCCCGGAACAATCTATATGATAAAACTGCGGCAGAAACGGGTGGGACGGAAGTTTTGTGAAATTAAATACACAGGATAATTTATCAAGTGAATTCCCGTGTGAACATAAAGGTTGAAAATGGAAACAACGTGTATCAAATATGCGCTGTGTGCAACTTATTATCTAGAGAGTATCCTATAAGTGAAGATTATCAACACAGTACGTTCGCGCCTGCGTGTCGCATTTCATGGTGATAGCGAAGTAACGCAGCTGTCTTCAGCATCAATGATGACAATTTAAGACAGACACGTCTTTCTCCTTGCCGCCCCTCGGAAAAGTGCCGCTCTAGGCCCGGGCCTAGTCGGCCTAATGGGAAATCCGGCCCTACTTCCGCCTTAATCTGCAAGTGCTGAATTAGGAATACTGGTTGCTCTATAGTCTATACATGAGGTAATGGTAACCTTGACAGCGTGTCTGCATTACCCATGTCCTGTCCTTTCTATACTCAGTGAATAGTCATATGTTTATAGGAGAAGAGCCCACCAATGCAACCGTGCTGCTGCTAGAGGTAGAACTGCCTTCTTAGGTCTGAAGATTGTGGTCAAGGGCCTATGATCTGTGTACAGTGTGAAATGGTTGCCATATAGGTATTTGTGGAATTACTGCACCGCAAATAAAATGCTCAAAGCCTCCCGCTGCGACTGGCAATAACCCTGCTCTGCTTTGGACAGAGTTTTCGACGCAAAACAAATGGGCCATTCTGTGCCGTATGGCATCCTGTTAGACAACACCACTCCCACCCCATATTCAGATGCATCACTTGCTAAAATTACTGGTTTGAGTGGGTCAAACGCTACTAGCAATGGAGCCTGGAGAATCCATTAATTACTATCTTCAAACGAACAACTGCTGACACTACATCCCATATCCATGGAGCTCCTTGCGCCAAGAAGTTGTACATTGGTTTCAACTTGGTTGCCATACCTGGGACAAATCTGGCATAGAAATTTATCAACCCTAAATAAGCCTTGAACTGTGCGATTGTGGTTGATGCTGGAGCCATACCCCATAAATTTGACCTTCCTTTCAAGTAAATAGCACTTCTCTTTTCTGGCCCTAACCCATGTTCTTGCGAACCTCCGCAGCACTGTTTCCAATCCTCTTGCACACTCCTCTACTGAACACCTTGTTATGAGGATTTAGTCTCAATATGCCACTAACCCCAGTATGCCCTACAAAATATGCTCTATCAAAGCTTTAAAAATGCCTGGAGCACTTGACAACCCAAGGCATTCTCCGATATTGATACAAACCCTTGTGAGTATTCACTGTCGCCATCTCTTGTGACACTTTCCCCACCACCAACTGCTGGTAAGCGTTGGACAGGTCCAGCACACAAAACACCTCACCATTTCCTAAGGATGCAAAAATATAATCAATACATGGAAGTGGCTAGCGTGCTAGCTCACTCCTCGGATTTACCGTAACCTTGAAATCCTCACACAACCTTATCTCACCATTTGCCTTTGGTACCACCACAAGGGGGCAAGCTAGTCCAATTACTGTAGTCTACCTTTTCCAAAATTCGTTCTTGCTCCAAGCACTGTATTTCCTGCTCCACTCTCTCTGAGTGCATACGGTACTATTCTTGCCTCAAGAAAGACTGACAGAACCCCATCCTTGAGAGTAAAGTTGGCCTCAAAGTGTTTTATTTCCCAGCTCCATTAAATATTTCCACATACTTATGAAGTAGCCACTCTCCCCTTTACCACATCCCCCACAATATTTACTCTCTTCTTTCCCTGATCCACCGAAACTGCACTGATACTGCCCCAATTCAACTGGATATGTCCAAGCTAATCCCATCTAAGTAAAGAGGGTGACCCAAGTCCATCTCAGTAGTGGCAGATGCTTTCACCTTAATCCCCCCTTTCACAGGTAAGAAGTCCCCAAAATATGTTCGCAGCTTGATGTCCGATTTCCATAACTGCCTGTCCAGACAATTCACTTGATAGGTTTGATTTGACACCAAAGTACCCGCAGATCCCATATCTACCTGCATCACAAGCGAACTACTGTCTACCATAACCGACACCTGATAACCCATATTAGCCACAATATGCAGTTGCTGCATGACAAACAAATCCAAAATTTCATTTCGGCTGTTGTTATCACTCCCCATGTATTCCCCACCCAGCTCACCAGTTTTGTGTTCCCTTACTCCACACACAGCTGCCAACTTCTGCAGACATTTCCTGGCCAAATGCCCAACTTTAGAACAGTTATGGCACTTATATTGTGAGTAGGGACATGTCGCTGCCAAGTGTTCCTTATTGCCTCAACGAAAACATTCCCTCTGACCCCCACTATTCCATGAAGATCCCGCACCTCGTGGCTGTTTATTTTGAACCCGCACTTTACACACCTATTCTGATACAGACTGAGGAACCTAAAACAGCTTCTTTTGTTTTCCTACCCGTTCCAAAGTTGTTGCCAAAGTGTACGCCTGCTCCAAATTATATTCAGCTTCAATGAGTTTTAGGTTGGATGTTTTGGCTGCGGAGACCACTGACAAAACGGTCATGCAATGCTTCCAGCAAAAACGCACCAAAATTGCACATTTGCGCCAAATGTTTAATGGCAACCAAAAATTCAGCTATGGATTAGTTTTCTTTTTGCATTGATGCATGCCAACATGCTGCGCTGCGCAGATGCGCACTCTACGGACAACTTTGCCCCATCTATGAGCCACGTGTGCTCATGGGTGAAATATGTAAGCGGCAAATTGAATTAAATGTATCGAGCTAGGAAAGCCCACGCGCCTGGGTAGCCGATTACATCATTGTAAATTACATATGTAATTACAATCTACTTTGCCCGTCCAAACTTATATGTGTGAAAGGCACCCCCGGAAAATAAATAAATACGTATTACTGATATTTTACTACTCGTCGCTTAACTCTAGAAGAAGTTTCTCTGACCTCGAGAGATGGCAGCACCCTGTGGCCTTGTGATGTCATGACCACGTCACCTCGGGAACAGGGGTTTTAATTTGTCGTCGCCTCCACGCGGGGCGATAAGAAATGAGCAGCGCTCCTGCACCCCTGATAACACGCTTCCATGTTGGAAGGCTACATTACACCCCAGCACCCCGAAGAACTGCTGATATGAGAAAAATCAGTATAAATAGAAGTCCAGCATCCAGCACCGGCAGATACGCCGAGCTCGCCGGCCGAAGAAGACGTGAGCCTTCCCTAGTCTGCAAAGACTCTCCACTACCTTAGTATGCTCAAGACTCTCATACCTAGTCCGACCAAGGACTGCACTCCACTGAAGACCAACCTTCGTCAACAGCTTGAGAGACGGCTACTCCATCATCAGGTAAACCACACCTTGACCCTGGTATACCTTACCCCAGTCAACTTCCCATGGCCCAGTGGTAACAAGCCGGCACATCATAGATTACCGCCCCTGAGTAACTTCCGGTAGTACGCACACTGCAAAGGTTGCGTTACTTTATTTGAGGTGTATTTTTCTAGCCGCTGTAAAGTTGTGTTGCTATACATTTTGATTAGAGGATTATATTTCTTCATTCCCTAGGCTCGCCTTCGCCTGAATATATAATGTTCACGTAACTCTCGTAAATTGTAGTGTTCAGCCAGGTAGATTAATTGTCTTCCAATTTCGTATTTTCTGGAATACTCGGGACTCTCCAGGGTGAACCTCTTAATAAATATTACATCAGATTTGCTCATTGTCTACCATGCTTAGTACCCCATGTTCCCCCTAACTTGGTATTTTCAATATTGTGTATTTCCAGTGGTCTAAATGTACAATAGAAGAGGAGGAATTCAAAGTAGCCGACAGCACTGGAACTCCAGTAAGTTCAACATCTGAGGACGAACCCCGCCCACAGTGCTACGACCTTGTTTCGCAGCCTATCTCCCTCTTAATACCACTAGTGATCACCACCCCACTCAATCACCTGCTGGGTGCTCATTGGCCCGGATACCCTACTAGTGATTACGAGGACCAAGTTAAACAATTATCCCAGGTTGCTAATACTACTCCCAGGGACACCATAGCTAGGCAGCCTCCCACAACGACTAGCACAATCAAACTCAACTCGGGCAGATTGATCCAGGTTGCACACTCGGACTGCACCAAACGCCCGAGGTTTTGTACACTCAAGCTAGTGTCTGGAAAGGTTGTACGGGTTCAACTCGCGTCCCAGTCAGATATTAAGACCTCGAGTAACACCCCCCTCTCCCAACTTTGACCCTGCAAGACAGCCCACCCAACCTACCAAGATTTGTCCTGCCAGAATGTGCACCCCCACCTCCACTATCAATTAATCACCACATCCATTCCATCCCCCTGGGATCGCTGGCATCCTGCGTATTGGTGACCCTTATAGTGAGGAGAATAGAGCTTCCTGGACAGGCAGCCACTTCCATTCCCCTCACTCTGGGGTTTGATTCCCCTCGAGCCCGAAGTAAACCTACCTTCAAACGGCCCAATACTGTGCACAACCCCCTCATGCCCCATCGGTCTATTAAAAATGTTATTATTCGCAGTGGTAGGTCCATCTAGGCTCTGACAGGGCAGTCAACGTTCATTCCCCTACCATCCAAGGTAGCAGCTGCAGATAGCACGCGTCAGTATACGCCCATGAAACTTCCATCGCTCTGCAATCACCAGCATCTTTGGACTATAATGAGTTAAGTATCGCTTCCAGCTCTTCAAACTACTTCTTACCTGGTTCTTCAGGCGATACCAAATCAAAAATGAAATTGCACAAGACGCCAAATGTGTTTCCCTATTACCGACAACACAGAGACCTGTTTTTTTTCTCCTGTACCGAGTTCACATCAAAATAATGCTGCAACCGCCTCAAATATGATACAACATTGTCTGAATGTTCGTCCATCCTTCCAAAGGCCGACATTGCAACCTCGATTCGCGCACTTCTTAACAAAAAGACCTCGTCACCAATGTTATGTTCCTTGTCCGAACGCCAGCTTTACACTGACTCATGCTGCCAACTGCAGCTCGACAAATTCTCTATGCTTTACACTGCAATGTTGAACCTGGTCTATAAACATTATAGTACTGTAACTGACTTTAAGAAGTTTTCCTTGATAGTTAGCATACATTTTTTAAATCCATTCCGAAACTCCTTAACTAAGTGTTACTAGAAACTAAGTATGCAGGATCTTAACATTCTACTCAATTGTATACTGGTGTGTGTAACATGTTAGGGGCATACCACTGCTTGAAACTAACAAGGGTAGTTTTGGTGAAAATAAAATCATGCTAACACCATAGTAATTATGGCATGAAAAAAACATCAACTGTACAAAAACAGCATCCCAGTTGTACAATATAGAAAGAATATCTATTTATAATAGTGTGGAGACTTGAAAATTTGTTATTCAGTTAGTACAATGGTATTGGTTAAAATTTTGGGGAGTGGCAAGAATTTTATTTAGTTTACAATTCTTGCTCTTGTTGGTTCATGCTTACTACAAAGTTTGTTCACTTTGCTGATGGGAATTTACACAAGACATCATCCACACAGTAATGACGTGAAATAAATATATCTATAGTGTAACACACTATTTCCCATAGTACCATTATTTCATTTGCAAAATAAATTTTGATGTAAAAATACATAGACTGAGCTGCAGTGACCAAATATAACACTAAAAAACCAGTATACCAAAAACCGACCATATCTCAGTAAGTCACATCAGTTTTGAAAATAATTTCCTATGTCTAAAACATGCAACTACTGCTTTCCAACCCAAGAATTATAAATTAAAACTGTTTTTGCTTGTGCACAGTGATTTGATAGCGTTGATAAGTTATCTGTGAGGTGCACTAACCCCTGGCTCCCAGCGACCCTTCGTACCGCCAGCTACACCAGCAGGGCACAATGCCACGTCCCAGTCATTCTGCTCATGCCAACTTCTCCAAGAAGTAATGGTAAGTGCCTTGCAGACCTGCCAACTTACCACCAGAGTCAAGCGACCGTCCTGCCCCAAAAGGCAATTTCTAAGGATGCAGTTGTTTAGACCAGTGAATACCGGTAACTTACTTGCTATAAATTGCCTCGCATGTTGTGAAGCACCATGACTCACCTGGGGGACACCTGTTTTTCCCCAGCAAGATAACGTCCCTCCACACACCCTCCACCACCTCTTCAAGGCTTAATTAGGGACATAAATGTGAAGTGCAGCGAGTGTTAGTGTGGCGATTCCAATAAAATCTGCTATTGAAGTGCATGTACAGTACATCAGAAATAAGCAGTGTTTAAATAAAAGATTTATACTATAAGATATATATGTGAGCATGTACACCTGACTCCCTCCCCCTCCCTCACAGCTTTATGGACTTGACATTATATCAAACTACAAACTTTTCTGTTCATCAAATGTTATTTTTAATTGATAAAATGTGTTATGTCATTTTGTTTTGCAGATCAAAAGACTGGAAGAGATGGTGAATACTACAATTTTGCACGTTTCACGTGTTTTGCTATGACTCCAACATAATTATTTTCTGTTTTTTTTTTAACTTCATAATTTTTAAAGGGTAAAATGTCATGTTTTGTCTTTTGGTGCTTGGGGATTTTGTACGTGTACTAAATTGTTTTATTATGTATATAATATTTCCAGCTACTTGGCGTGAAGGAGTGCAGACCTCCAACAGTGCTTGCACCAAGGCAACCAACCTGGTTTTGGGCACGACAGGCGGTGGCCATGCTGCGCAGCCCTCTTTGTGGCTTCATTGTCTCTGCCACCAATCATGTTAGCCCCAAGAGATACTTTTTTAATTCTCACGCCCAGAGAGAATGGTCCCCCTCTCCCACAGACTGCTAACCCGGCAGTTACATTAATCTAATTTCTTTTGTCGGAGCACAAACAGTTTTCTGAAAACTGCGTAGGCTACCGGCAGGCCACAGTGCCGTGCCTGCCTGCGTTACATCTTGGGCATGTTAAGTGTAATTTCCCGTCGCAATAAAATATATGGATGTGAAGTTACAACTGTGTCATTTTAAACTATAGGAGCATTGGGAAGACTGGGATCTATCCCCACAAGGCAACATTAACGTCTGTCAATTAAAGGTGTGTAGAGTGGCCCAGGCAATTCCATGTACCATAGAATCTGAAAGGCTCACATATCCGCTCCTTTGCAAGGCAGCCACAGCAAAACAACAGTCTCACGGTTCAGACGAGTTGGCACACAAAATTCCCAATAATTTGTTGCATTTGCCACATCCTTTGTACCTTGCAGCCTCTCTCTTAACCCTTTGCACATGCAACTAATGTCATCTGTTTTTACTTACCTGGCATTTTGAAATCATTTGGTTTGATGCAGCGGATGTAGGAGGGCTCTTTGTCCATTAGGATTTTCATGAGATTGTTCAAACTGTCTCTGAACTGTGTGACTGCAGTGTCAGGACGCTTCTTGCTGGTCAGCTCATGAGCAGGAAACACTTCCTATATAACACATTATCAATTTCTCAAGTAACACCGCCTGAAGCTGCCAACTGTATGTTCCAGTTACATTGGGTTAAGTGAATATAACACTTTTTAATTAAATTAAAATAAAAAACATAGGCACTACTGTATTTTGTGAAACGAGTGAAAATTAGTGAAGAGATGTATTTGGGCGGCTCTTAACATCAAGGACTTGAGAGCCGATGAGGGCGAGGTATGGAGCAGAGCCAGAATGTAAGGGTGGGGGAAATTGAGATCCCTGAGAAAACCAGCCAACCAGCAGCATCGTCCGGCACGATTCCCACGTGCGAAAATCTAGGGCAACCTCAAGTGAAACACAAATCTAGAAGTCTGCATTAACAAAAGTATTAACGAAATTTTTTTAAATTTTAGCATAGGAATAAGCCACTAGGCTATTGATTATGTTGTAATAAGGATACAGAAAACTAAATTACTCGCAGGATGGCAATTATTTACATACTTAAGTTTTCTGTCCCTGTTTTACAATTATATCATTACATAAAAATCCTAGCAGTGCATAATAAACTAAAGTCTATTTTTCTGTATCACCAGTATCCAATAAGACCTCTTAATGAGCCAAAACAATGTTCTTAGGCGAATTTTATTTTACAGCTTTGTAGAAACAGCATCAGTTTTGGGTACACTTTTATGGCACAGCTACTGTTAGTTGAGAACTGTACCTTTGTGATAACGTTAGACGTCTTTGACATGACTTCTCTTAGATCTCTAAAAAGAAGATCATTGTTCTTATCCAGGAAGCCTTTGACTTTGTAGGTCACAGTGCCTGCGTAGTGGACCAGCTGAAATTCCTGCAATCACCAGTCATCTGAGGTTAATACAAAGTGAAATACTCACTCAGATTACAAAAATCCTATGCTTCAAAATGTGAATCAATATTTATTCACTAAAGACAAATTAATGTTTCCTACATTTGGCAGTCCATGGCCGGTTTTATGTGAAGTGGCTCTTTGTGCAAGACTGGCCATGGGCATCCGTTTACCCATTCTTCTTAAAAAAATAAAAGTAGGGCGAAGATGATGTCAAATATTAACAAGCAAAGAGCACTATTCTGGCTATTTTTTAAAATGATAATTCATGAAATTTTAAGTTTGTCTTTTACTCCTGGATATAACTAGTAATATGAATAAAATAGAAAATGTACCAAATTTACTGGTTTTATATATTTTTTCTAATATTAGTTTTCAAATTAGTTATTTTTGATAAACTAGAATTTTTTCTCTTATTAAAACACAAAGAAATTTTTTCCAAAGTTACATTAATTTCATGTAAAGAATAAAAAAAGGCATTAAAACCTGCTATCAAACAATTTAACAATTTTTTAAATTAAGTTGTGACGTAAATTCTAGCTACTGAAGGGGCAACTCATGGGAGCCCAATGCCTGAAGGGCAACTCGTGGGAGCCCAACCCCTGAAGGGCAACTCTGGGGGAGCCCAACCCCTGAAGGGCAACTCTAGGGGAGCCCAACCTCTGAAGGGCAACTCTGGGGGAGCCCAACCCCCGAAGGGCAACTCGTGGGAGCCAATCCCTGAAGGGCAACTCGGGGAGCCAATCCCTGAAGGGCAACTCGGGGAGCCAACCCCCGAAGGGCAACTCTGGAGTAGCCCAACCCCCTGAAGGGCAACTCTGGGGGAGCCCAACCCCCTGAAGGGCAACTCTGGGGGAGCCCAACCCCCTGAAGGGCAACTCTGGGGGAGCCCAACCCCTGAAGGGCAACTCATGGGAGCCAATCCCTGAAGGGCAACTCTGGGGGAGCCCAACCCCTGAAGGGCAACTCGGGGAGCCAACTGCTGAAGGGCAACTTGCAGAGTCACCTCCAGAAAGTCAACTCGCAGAGCCACCTCTTGAAAGGCAACTCACAGAGACATCTCCTGAATATATACTTTTTTATAGTGGTTTCAAATCTTACAACTTATGAGTTGATTATAAAACTTACATCCCTGCCCATAGTCTTCTGTGTTTTGACATCAGCTTTCATATGACTGATGTAGTGGTGGTGATATGCCAGCAGGTTGTTTGTTTTGGCAAGGAATGTGAGATCAGTGGCATCGCCAGGCCTTAGACATTCTTCATCCAACAATGATATTATACCTGTAAACAGAACACACTAATTAATAACTATACTCAGTATGTTGATCTGATTGAATAAGCACATTTTTTGTAAAAAATTACAATCTATTTTTAAAATATTGTTTTTTCCTTTAAAAAAAACCAGTTTCCAATGGACCAAAATTGAAAGTAAAAAAGAACACCGGTGTTTTTAAAAAAAAATTGCTGTAACAGCACAACAAGATTGGTGTAACATTGCCACAAACACTTGTGTAGGAAACTGTATTCATTTTTGGGGAGAAAATAAACATTACTAAACAATAATAAAATACTCTACAAAACTTTGGGTATCTACTGAAATGAGTTTGTGAAAATTTTATTTTGTGCTAAAAGAATTTTCCTGATAAAGAGTTCCCACTAAATCAGAATGTGTACACCAACATTATAAGCTGACATAATAAAATTTCAGTAATAGCATGTTTAAACATTTTTATAAATACAAATATGTGATATAGTCACTGCAAGCAAATGCACAGAATTGGAAAACAGGAAGCGATTGCCTATTGGGTATAAAACTATTATCTTTGCCTTCAGTTTCAGAATGAACATAATCTTCTGCTTGATGCATGCCCAATGGGGATATATGATAGTTATCCCGTCAAACAATGATCTAAAATCTTTTGGGTTAAATGTTATGGTGACTTTGGCCACACAATGTTTAAAAGAAACAGTTGAGGTTTTGGTCACTTTTGAAGTCTTATTTCATGATGCCAGAATCACAAGGTCGAGTGCCTTAATTGTGCACTGGCAAATGGCCAGTGTAGATAGAGTACAGGAAGTGTAGCATGCCTCAAGGGAACGAAATTCAAAGCCATTATTACGGCCCTACGAGTCGACTGGCCCTTGGATACACCTTCAACTGGAAGATGAGGTTTCTGGCGGTGTTGGTGCTGCAGACTGGAGACTTATCAAACTGTGGGTTGGGCTGGTGGTCGCCTCGGTGACTCTCGGACAGTGACGGCCTAGGAATCTGTTTGGTACTGCAGGGGGTTGAGGTTCCACAACAGGGGTTAGCCATTCCAATAGGTGGTTCCTCACTCCTTAGAAATGGTTATAGGATAGGATGAGGAGGACCTTCCAGCTTAATTAGAGGTGGAAATAGTTGTGTCTTCAGTAAGGAGCGAAGCTCTTTGGAGGAAGTGCAAAGTGCAGTTTCAGAATGAGGGCCAACAAGTGGTCTAGATTCAAGGGCAGCAGCTGTCCGTTTTAACTTTCTCTGTCTACCTCCTTTCCGGACATAAGGCATGGGTGGTTGAGGTAATACTTAGACTGTGAAAGTAGAGCCGGTACTCGAGGTTCCCTAGCGTGTACTTCTGGATACTCAGTCTTATGACGAGAGACAGCAACATGTTTTCCTTTCGTCCGGCCCTGCATGACAGTGGTGGACAGACCGTGGATAGCTCAAGTTACTTCCGGCCCTGAATAACCAAGTGTGGTATCCACAGGAGGTCAGTTAGTCAGAGGTGGTTCCAGCCCCTTTTCAGCCATGCTAGAGAGTCATGGTGGAGTATGGAAAACCTTGATTCACTGATTTGTCTGGCTGCTGAGTTTCTAGTGCTCTGGGCTCCACCAAATTGAACCAGTTTGGCAGAACTATGTTGGCCTCTTAATTTGTAGGTATTTGGCTTGTTGCCTTGAGCTGCTGGCTTCACTTTCATGGTCTGAACTACTTAGAAAATCCATGACGTATCACACAAAGAACTTTAGTAAACAGAGAATAGTTCAGTTTCACGTATTTTATTACGCGAGTAATAGAACACGGTGGCACTGTGATACCTCCTACTCTACACTTTGAAACAGGAAAAAATTCTAAGCAACCCAGGTTAAGTCTGTCCTGGAAGTTAATCTAATTGGAAGGTGTTACTTGGTGTTAGAGAAAATAATATTTCACAACTATTTTCCTGACTAACGTGGTGGTTGCTCTGAGGGAACAAATTGGGGGAGCAGTCTACTTGAAGTGTCAAAGGTTGCAGTCACCGTCCAGTGGGCAAGGTGTAGGTCCTGAAGGGACGCGCTCGACATGATACATTACAAAAAAGTTCTTCTGGATTTAACACCAGGGGGTAGTAAAGAAGGCAGAGCGACATCTTCTTCAGGAACCTCTGGAGGGTTCAGTATCCCAGAAGCAGCGAGATCTGTGGTGGCTGCAGATGGTGAGTCAGCGGCTGCTGAAGTGTTGAGTGCTTCTGGTCAGCTATGTCTTCCACTGGTAACGTTTCTGGCCCTTGCGAGTGGTGGAATCTGTGGTGGTACCAGTGGCCACACTCCCGATGGCTACCTCTGACCCTTACGTAGGTGGTGCAGGAGCCGAGACTAAAGCTTTCTGCTCAAGCCAGACCTTTTATACTTATCTCCGCACAGAACCTCGAATGCCAGGGGTGCGGGCAGTGAGCCTCTGCCGCAGAGGTTGAAAATTCTAAACTTCTGAGGCAGTGCTATCATCCCTTATCATCAGCTGGAGCTTGGATTAGACTGGATGCTGCCCTCCCTCACCGTGCTGTGGAACTAGCTTGTAGGAAGCGGTGGCTCAGCCAACAGTACAATCTTACGAAGGAGGTGTTGACGTGACAGTTCCTTGGAGTTTTGGGTGAACAGTACATGCTAGGATCGCGTGTCTGTGGTCTCTTCTTACATAGCACCACGTGGTACCCTGTAAGCACACGTCCCGCCTCTTCAATACTGTTGTTGTGGTTCATGATTTGTCAACAGTGTTGAGCATTGAGCTCAATATGGGGCAAAGTCAATTAATGGAGTGTGCATCCTAAATGTGGAATGCGTCATGCGCCATGCCCAGTTACAAAAATTATTCACATGACAACCAAATGTCAATATTTAAAGGATTAATAAAACTGTGAATGGCACAGTTTTGAAATGCTGTTTAGTATTGTTTAATGTCCTGCAACTTCATTGGAAGGGTTTAACCCCCAAAATCCCTCCCATACACACAGTGTTGAGTCCTGTATAACCTTAATTCAGTTATACAGTATGATTAAATATGGTAATGTTCCAAAACTAAAAATAAGTGCGTAAACTAATACTGGGTTTTACCTTTGTGCTTCTCCTCTATCAGGTCACAAATCACTTTGTTGTCGAAGTATTCGACTGGCTCCCATTCAATGCCTTCCTTTAGATACTCTTCTTGCTCCGACTTCAGAGTAAGCTCAATGAACAACTGTTGTAATTTTTCATTGCAAAAGTTAATGCAAAACTGCTCAAACCTGAACAAACCACACATTGATATTTCTTCCTAGTCTTATTTTACACAACAAAACTTCAGTTAGTTTCTTTTACACACTGAATTCTTAAAACTTCTGTGACAATTCAAATACTTGTATTCCAATTTTTTTTTAATTAGACCCTGTTTAGACATTAATATTGAACTCTAAATTGTGATTTTTAATGATACATAATACTGGACTACTATAAATTATTAATTGGGGTTTCAAAGTGCTGCATTTCCAAGAGTACTGTATTATTATATTGACAATTAAGATTGATGCATGAAAATCAGAAACTCGTCACTTTATTTCACACCCTAAAAATTTTCTGTGTAGGCCCACCCCCTTGTTTACACAGCAAACATCCAAGTGGTAGTAAAGTCCAGCCCATATATATATATATATATATATATATATATATATATGGGCTGGACTTTACTACCACTTGGATGTTTGCTGTGTAAACAAGGGGGTGGGCCTACACAGAAAATTTTTAGGGTGTGAAATAAAGTGACGAGTTTCTGATTTTCATGCATCAATATATATATATATATATATATATATATATATATATATATATATATATATATATATATATATATATATATATATATATATATATATATATATATATATATATATCACAGCAGCACTAATGCATTCCCTCAGTCCAACCAAAGTTGTAGGGTGTGGTGGGACGTAAACACTGTCCTTAGCATACCTCCAAACACACTGAATCCAGCAATGTGGAAGTTCATTATTCAGATAGTTGTTCTAATTTGCGGGGTGCCTCAGCATGTTGAAGACGAAGTTCCGGAGTCAGCATTCAGCTGTGGAAACGACCACAACTGCAATATGTCCACGCAACAGATATCTGTTAAGAGTCGTCTCGCATAAAAAAAGGTCTATAAAACTTTGTCTGTGATATCACACAGAAAACTTTCCCTTTCGGTGAATCCCATTCAAGCTGCATAATTTAACGAGGATGTTCACTGCCCGAAACCTGCACGTTGTGATTATTAACCTTTCCAGATAAATGGAACATAGCTTCATCAGCAAATACAAAATTTGTAGTAAAAAAAATTGTTCTTCAATGCTTTCTGCATTTCTGATGGAAAATTCTGAATGCCGATCACAATCACGCATGGCCCCACAGGTCTTCCGATCTGACACCACAATACTTCTCTCTTTGGGGGTATTTTAAGAACTGTGTTTACGTCCCACTACAGCTTACAAAACTGGCAAGCTAAGGCACCACAGCAGTGTTCCTGTGGTATCAACTGATGGTGAAATGCTACAGAAGGTATGGGCAGAACTTAACTATAGGCTGTTCACGGTAAACTGAGAACTTTTGAAAACCCTACTTAATACCTACATGTATGCACATTGTGTTTTCTTCTGCCTTATGTAAAATTAACATTGCCATGAGTCTCTCATCACTTTCTTCAAGCATCGGTCAAGTGAAACTACAAAATTATTAGAAAACTAAATCTATGTGTTACAAAACTGCTCCTTTCCTTACTTTGAGATATATATATAATTTTTAAAAAATGTTATTAAGTTATCACAAATAGTTACCTAACACTTTTTATTCAATGTTGTTAAGATATGGAACTACTTTCTCTCTATATAGTTACCAACTTTACTGGGCCCGTGTACCTCAGTGCGCCCTTTAAAATATATGCAGGTAGGAGCAGTGACTTTTTTCTAAGGTTGAATTCAAAAGTACTCATTTTATTGTGAACAGCCTTTATCTCTTGGACGTTTGTTGTATGACCAAAGCAGGCATACACAGAACATTTATAGAATGTGAGAAAAACTTGGCAAGTTTGTGCTCATTTTCATGAATCAATCTTTATGAAAATACAGTACTTCGAAACCTGGTGAATTATTTACAGTAGCCCTGTATAAAAACACAAATGCAAACTCAACAGTCTATAAAATCTGTTTATTTCGCTGGCTAAACCAGCTTCATTGGGTGGCAAGAATTAACTGTGCGAGGGACATTTGTGTCCAAACACACTTGTACGTGGTGCGAAAAGCATTAGCTGTACGCTCCTGTGAGAATTCTATGTACTGGTTTAATATCAGTTTCCTAAATACGTTGTATGGTTTTAAAACAAAATCATGAAGACAGCTTGACTGACATGCTGTGGATTGTGAACTGGAACACTGCTACATGCCAAGCAAGACGTTATCACGTACTGAATTTGCAAGCCTTACTTATTTACCAGTAGCAATATTAAATGATTGTGTGACAAGACCAATGAGCACACTGCCACTTTGGTTGGCTTCAGAGAGTATATACAGCTGGTTCCCAACAGCTACACTCCCTAACTTGAATGAAAACTGGCAATTAAGTCCTCACAACACGGCAGCATTACAGAAAAAAACAGAAATAGTGTTGTATGAATGTAACTTCTTTTTCTCACGAAATGAAAATGAAAGATATGTTATGAACTTTCGTGAAACTGAAACAAAAATGAAGGATAATATCATTAAGGCTGAGCCTTAACGAAAGCTTTACGAATTTGATAACATTATGGCAGGTAATTAATGATAAATTCATTGGATAATCAAACCAAATATATGTAGGATATGGAGTATTTACCACAGAGTGTTTCTCCTACATTTAGATTTTCATTTTATGTAGTTACTTCAGTTATAAAATAATTAAAACAAACAATATTATTTACAGGCAAAATTTTTTTTGCTTATGCACTAATTGAATATTCATTAAACACCCGAAAATTCATCGAAATTGGAAATTTTCACTTCGTTAAGACTTTCGATAACCAAATTTCTTACCGAAACGAAAATGAAAGCGGTCATTTTTCGTTTCGTTAATGAATATTCGCAAAACCCAATAGAAATTATAAGTGTGGTGACGTAACACAATTTACACTTAAACAGTGTAATAGGACCAAGATGACTGAACAACTCTGAATAAC
Source organism: Dryococelus australis (assembly GCA_029891345.1). Taxonomy (NCBI): domain Eukaryota; kingdom Metazoa; phylum Arthropoda; class Insecta; order Phasmatodea; family Phasmatidae; genus Dryococelus; species Dryococelus australis. The sequence continues at coordinate 190,524,061 of CM056998.1, read as the reverse complement.
AAAGCAAGGACTCCATGCAGAAGATTATCCTGAAATCCAGGTACAGTACGCAACTGATGGAAACAACTCTGGATGTAGGATTTGTGTGGTTGTGGTGGGATACGCCAGTGTCAGGAAAACCTGGGGACATAGGTAGTTGTTAATTATTAGCCAGAGGTATGTGACGTCATGTGCAGACATTGAATCAGTGTTCAAAGCTAGGCGCTGCGGAGCAAAATATATTCCTCCCAGGGACATTCCCATAAGTGATGAACAGTTCTAATATTCAGAGATAATTTGTTATGGGAAATGTGGTAAAAAGTGTAATATGACCTACGAACAAATGTGATTATCAAAGGGCACACACACTTTTGAAATAAAGGAACTGGAATAAGTTATTTGTAAAATGTCAGACAACGAAGAAGAAACAACAAAGTCATGGACAGTGCTGGCCTGATTTTGTATCTTCCATCTGCAAACATTTACAGAGTGATAAGATCGCCCATCATTAGGAAATTTCAGGGAGCCGTGTTATATAGGTACTGACGCTGACGCCCTCGGGTGAGACACGAGACGAACTCCGACACAAATACTTACTGGTAATATGGGTGCCAGCAGTGCTTCCCAATCACCGCACTTTTGAGACTCAGGGTTCTCAGGGATGCTGTGGGTTCTGTGTGTCCGTAATTACAAACATGTAGGCAATACTAAACATTTACTAAACATCACTTTGAAAATAAGCACTTAATAAAATACGTGTAGCTAGGACACTGTCACTACTGAATAAAAGAGGTACGTTCAATGTTTTAATTGTTACTATGTGTACACATCAACATGCCACTGAAATTACGACAATCTTGGTCATGACTAGCCAATTCCATTTGAGTGCTCCCCAGCCCGCTATTAATCTAGTGCATGCCTAGATGGATGATCTCACAGAGGTGCTCACAAGGGAAGAGGGCCGACAGCCTCTAGGGTGGACTGACGGTTTTTCCCTAAAGACATAACATTGTGAATTACAAATGAAAACCCTTAATACACATTAACACATGTGATTCCTCAGCATCACTAACGCAAACTTGTCGGGGCTCGCCCGCCAGCACATGGGGAGTATGGTGACTGCCTATACACAGAGCCAGCTAGGATGGGAATAATTGCACTGTACACTAATTACAAAATTACATAAACCCTCAAAAGATGCATGAAACAAGATGGGACACGAGATGAGTATTCACAATAAACACTCACACATGTGAAAACAAGTTTAGACGCCGCGGGTGCCACTGGATGAAATTTGTAGCAGACCACGTGGCGCAGGTAGAATTGCAATATTTCTTTGTGAAAACGGCAAATTAAACTCAGAAAAAAATATTATTTGAAGCGAGAAAATTATTCCCTTTACGATTTTCATGATTACAGGCTTGTAGCATGCCCGATGGCGGAAAAATCAAACAAAGTGACAGTGTGGTCAAACCCATAAGCATCCATTTACATGAAAATTACATGGAACCCTGACAAAATTTAACCTAGAACCCTGAATAAAATATTGCACATATATTACATAACTAAGCGCTCAAATGCAATGATGGCGTAGACATATACTTGGCATAGGTTAGCCACATGGTTATACATGATGTTACCGTAAAATATTTAAACATGAAAAATACCCTCAAATACATACATGAAAACAAAGCCCTTAAAATTGCACGTAGCAATAATGCAGAAATTTCTATGAAATGCCACTAACATAGGTGGATGGCGCCCGATTCAAGTTGCGCGGGTCGCGTGACCTCTCAGATATCTTTCACCTCCTCGATTAAGTTAAAAATGCCACAAGGGCAAAATAAATTAGTAACGCGGAAGTATAATGCTGGGGAAAATATCTGGCAAAACGTAAGGAAGCAAAGGTTGACCGGTAAAATAATTTGACTATTGAAATCTACATCAGTGAAGGTTGTAGTGCGTACCTGACTGTGTCTTACCTTGGCAGCTCTCCTCGACAGACTGTCCAGAGGCAAGCGTCGCACGGACCTATCATGGTCGCCTACGGGGTTCACATAAGTGGAAGTGCTATGCACGCCAAGTAAAATATTTTATTATTGAAATAAAATGGCACAAATTAAATAAAATATTGTTTTACATTTTATAATTTTCCTGTGGATTTTTCATATTATTTCAGTATCTCTATATGACTGCGTTCATGCCAGAATATTAGTGTTCTTAATCTAGGTGCTGCAGGCACTTTGAATTTCATAACCAAACATTTTCAAAACAAACGCTTTAAAACATTTTAAGACATATTAAACCCTGCAAATACAAATACAAAACATATTCTACACTGAAAAATAGTATTTATGTGAAAGTTCAAAATATTGGCCTCTTTGCACACATGCAGAACACCGTGACACGTGCGTGGCGAGTCCCGTCATGGGCTCTAGCGTCGCTGGCTGTTAGCCGGCATCAACGCGTGCCCAGTTAGACTACTAGGCACGATAGTCCAGGATTTTGTCCACTAGACCAAAAGCGGGGTGGTTTAGATTAAATAGATGGCGAGGGGCGAGGGGTGTTGGTTAGTATGTATTTACTCCTGCTTCTTGGGTGCTGTGGTTGTGGTGGGTTTTACCCAGACTTAGCGAGCTTGGCCCATGCCGAAACTGCAATTCCACAGGTGTGCTTCGTTGGTCCAGAAGTGGATGTTATCCCAGCTGAATCTTACTTCAGTACTGGTTAATAACCATTTTACCACGGGATGGCACGAGGGGTGAATTCGTAGACACAGAGATACGAATAATATAGTTACCGGAGCAGTCGATACTGATACATGCAGTCCCATTCCACCTGCCTCTCCGGTGTAGGTTCAACTGTCTGGCGGCAAGGAACCCTGCGTTTCGTTCTCTACGTTTCCAGCCGTGCCTCTGGCCGTAAAGCATCGAGTCTCTGCTCACAGTATACTAGGTACACTCTGATGCGAACAAACTAAACACAATTTATAGTGTCAGTCCAGTTTTGGCTTCCTGACCAGGCTCTGTAAAGTCTCCAATGATCCCCCATGCTATGCGGGCTGATCAGAGACTGGGAGCTGTTTGGGTCACCAAAGCCGCCACTGGATGTGCGTTCACACAGGAATGGGCGGCAGGTCTCAAGCTACAGATATCCCAGCACTAGCAATGCTGTGGGATAAGGCAATAACTCGAGACTGTCGCTTCTCCCTGGGTGAAGGTGTTACTAGCGATTGTGGCTCCTCTGTTCCTCTCCGCCAGCACTATTACAGTGCTGTGGCAGTTAGAAAACAATAGATGGCTGTCTAATGGGTGTGTAAGAAAATATGACGGACCCCTGAAGGGCGCCCGTAATTGAAGTTAATTCGGTTATATCAATTACCCGGTTCTTGTCAATGGTGTACGTAGCAACCTGTATCTAGCAGGTAAACAGACAGATACTCTAAGAAATAAAAGCTGAAAGGTAACAAACAAAAGTATGTTTATTGAAGTCTCAATAAACATGCGACGCGTGCTACCTCCTACCAGCAATTGAGTGCTGAAGATTACTACGCTGGCCAGGTGTAGGTGACCTGGTTCTAATGGAAGAACACGAAATAATTAGAGAATTATATAAGATATAATACTTCTAAACTGTTCTAATAAAGATGTCTTGAGAAGACAAAGTGAATTAAAAACGTGTTGGTGAGCGTATTCGCTGGTTGTCGGGTTGACTGATCGTCGACGGTGAAGTAGCCGCAGGGGACGTACTCAAAGCTTCGAAGTTCTCTCGAGGTCCCAGCACTGAGCAGTGCTGTAGGATGTTGCAAGAGATGAAACAAGAATGACTCCAGAGTCTGGCAGCATCCAGACTTATATAGTGGAAGGTTGTAGGCTGCCGGCGCGGGGTGGCGGGGAAGGCATGACGTCCTCCTGCCCTGGTTAGCATGGGAAAACTGGTCAGCATTTCTGCTTCGTGCCTCGTCGGGTGGCGCTTGACCTTTCCCGAGGTCTTTACGACTCATCTCACTGCAACCTTAATGTACTACTTCTACACACATGATGTTAAAACCCCGTGCCATTTCGTACACGGAAGTAACGGTCTGCCACAATCCTGGAGGACGGCCGGACACGTGGATACAAGGGGTTGCAAAAGACAGGGATGCGTCACACCTCCCCCACTCCCAAGCTGAGAGCCTACAAGCCATCAGCCACCTCGGGCCATGCAAGAGCACCACTGAGGATACGCGAAGACCGAGAGATGACCAGAGGGTGCTACCCCCCCTCCGGCCTCGCACCTGAGGGTCATCACACGCCCTACCCCGTGGCCGCCACGACATACACTGCCTCGCTATATAAGGCAGTGCGTAACGGTCCTCGTGAGTTGTTCATGCAGGAGTTGTTCCTGCAGTCTTCTCCGAGCACCCGGATGCTGGAGTCTACTACGAGACCTTCAACAGCCCTTCCAGAGGCTGTCACCAAAAATATAACAGTCTTCAGCAGCCACCAGAGGCTGCCACCATTGACATCGCCGTTAGAGCTCTGCAGTTCTGGTACCGGACGCTCCAGCGACTCCAATAGCTACCAGAAGCTTTCTGTAGCATTATACATACCACACGTAATTATTCTTTGTCTCCTACAGACACCCCATTTAGAGTTAGGTTTGTATCTAAGTAATCTTCAACAGTATTCACTTAACGTCCCCACTTAGCCTAGGTCTAGGTCACCTACACCTGGCTACCGTAGGATTACTTCCAACCACCGGTCTGCCTGGCAGGAGAGCATGTGTCACCATCTTTAATAAATTTTTAATAAACCCTGCTTTGTTTCTCTTACCCTTGAGTCTCATTAATACGTTAATCTGTCACCAATAACTGGGAGAACCTAGAACTGAGTACCGCCGACCGGAACTGGGAAATTATTCTTATTCCAAATTAGCTACAACTGGAGACTCCCCCTCAGGTGGCTCCAAGTTGACTACACACCCATTAGATGGCCAGCTATTTTATTCCTACCAAGTATATAGGTACTGGAGGAATAGAATAGAGGAGCCATGACCACTAGCAACACTTTTCAATCAGAGAGAGATGGTACAGCTGAGTTGTACCCCTACCAGAGCACCTGGGTGCTGGCGGGGGTATTTGCTTAGGTGCTACGGCCTGGCCTCGGTTGGAATCGCACACCCAGTGATAGTCTTGGCAACCCACACGGCTCCAATGCTTCTGACCAGCCCGCAACAGTGGGGGATCTTCTGAATCACCAGAGCTCGCATTGGCAAGACTGTTGCCAGGCAACACTAAGTTATGGGTATCCGCATCCGTGGTGCGCCTTTTGAGGGTCTCCGTAATTACACTCGCTCTATGCCATTCAAGGTGAGGCACGGAGTCAGGAGAGAAGAACAAAGAGTTGCGCATCTTGCTGCCAAACAAAATGAACACAAGACACGAGCTTCACCCATGGTCTTGGTCATCAAGAACACCTAACTGTCAAAGTAACGCAGCAAAAGTGTACCGAGTGTTTGTGTTAGTTGACTTTCTTACAACTTAGTTCAGTAATGTGTAATGTTTTCATTAATATACTTTATTGCCACCTAATGCAATCACGAACTCAGACTCGTGCCAACTCGCTGCAATTTAAGGCAACCTGATGGAAATTAGGTCTGACCAAATTTTATTGCTAATTCAGTTGAATGTAGTGCACGTATGTTTTTCATTAGGGACCATGTATTATTTCAGTAGTGTGAACTTTAACACACAGTCATGTCGTAATTAAAGGTTCAGAACATTATATTTCTGTGTTCTATAACGTCTGTTACTTCTAGGTTCATAGTTGAAGTTACCCCGGCACCTCCCACATCTCTGGTGAGTGTGGCGACCCCGGAGCAGTTAGTCTGATGTGAAAGTCTGAAAGGCAGGCAGTCACGAATGTCGGCTGCGTTCTCCAGCCCCTTCTGGCGCCAATGATGACTTGACTCATTATTCAGTTTATATTAGCAATGGAACCTTATGTAACGTAACTTCACCAGGGTGGAAGATAAGCTACTCATCTCTTGCAGGCTCCGCATGCCCAAGAGTTTAAAATCACTTAGTAATTTCCATGGAGATTTAAGCTCCTTTGTGCAGCATTAGCTATCAACAGGCTAAAATGTTTAACCTGCTTCGTAGCAGTATACGAGTTATCATCTTGTAACCAAGCCTGAATAAGAGAAATAAATAGCATGCAACTTTTTATTTCAGATCATGCTGCATAATGGCACATAGGAGCTGAACCCCCCACACCCCCAACCAGCCTATACAGGTTTCTGAGTATTTTATTAATGTGTTATTTTATCAAGTGTGTAATTAGCATGTGGAGAGGCTGACAGCTCCACATTTAGCTCTTATATGCACTGTTTAACACATGCAACAACAAAGTGCTCACGGCAGTCTTGTGCGTATTACAAACCACTTGCGGTTCCTCAGCAGCTACAAAGCTACAACTTAAAGGATGTGGTGGCGTAAGCTTGTTGACAAGTTGTAAAGTATACAAGTAACCATGAAGTAAAACAGTAAAGACGGGTGGTCGACCATCATGACTCACTATCACCAAGCTGGTTAAGTATTACCACAGAATATCTCTTGGATCAGTGAGGGTTTTCCTGCCAGAAAGAGACACAAGGTTTCGTGCACTGCTACATCACCCATGGCAGCAGTCACGTAAAATAGCTAGCCAAAGTGTGATTTATAACGCGTCAAGACTTTGTCCCTATCACACGCCACCAGAACTCGCCACAATTTGGAATGTCCAGCCATGTTAACTCACATCAATATGCATCAAGTTAGTTGCCCAATATGTGATGACTACCTCTATAATCTGGAATCATTAACTTGGGCACATGTAACAATTTTCACACTGTTCATATAATTTTGAAACAGGAGCATATTTAATTGTTTCATTACTTAAAATTTTAAAAAAACTTCTAAAAATTATTAAAATCTATTAATTAACTAACAGATATAAGCCTACCTTAGAAAATATCTTTAAACATTACTCGTAGTATAAAATTATTCTACAAAGTAATTCGCTCTCTGAAAAATTCAGTTTACCCATTTCTTTCAAATATCTCAAAGCCATAAATGTCTAGGATCCCCATCACAGCGTTCCTGTGAGAAGTTTTTGACTTGAGAGAGTTGTTCAGTCTCTTCACGAGCCAGGTGAAGAGGCGATCATAGACGGCTTTAGCCAGCGCGTCACGAGCATAGATGGCCTGCTCCCTGTTCAGTGGCGTGATGACGACGTCCCCGTGGGCTTCAATGGTTCTGTGAGTGAAAGCTTGGCTCAGATCACTGTAGCTGCAGCCGAGGAGCTGCAACAAGAAAGTGCAACTAAAATGTCACTTCGAATGATTTTGTAAATCAGGTATTGCTGAATCTGGGCAAAACAATACATCAGGATCGCTGTAGAAGCTGTACGTTTCCCCACATACACAACTGCAGAAATATTAACCTCAACTGCCAACTGGCCTCAAATTAAACCCTCAAATTAAAATTAAAATAATTTATTTATAAATGTTATAATTATGAATGAACTTTCTTTGAGTTATAGAATAATCAACAGAAACTTTTCAAAACCATCAGCCTATAAAATTACAAGCGTACAATTGATAATGGAACTGTACCTACATCATAATTTTAAGAATACTAAGAGAATTTATTTACAGCTTGCTATTTCATTATTTAAGGTTTTGTACCAAAACATATTAACTATTATTTTTTAATGAGTATGGGTGAATGTTAAAAATAATTTTGGCATATAAATCACAAATTCCTTGTTAACTACCTACAAATTTAATTCCCAGTCTTCAAAATGTTTACATTTCACATTGTTCTTTAACCTTCGTATTTTCAGTAACTTGTCATTATGTATCAGTGCTAATGGAAACTTTCACTCTGCCTGATTTGATATGTCCCACAACATACTCCTGACAATTTTCATGAGATAGTTGATGACAGATGATGGCATTTATCAAATGTATAAAACTGCAGCTGGTAAATTAACTACAGGCATCAATGCAAGGGAATGCAATGCATATTTATTCGTATAATTTAAACACAGATCATATTCATAGCTGAAAAAAAAAAAAATTACTTTCAGAATCTTAGGGAACATAAATATTTAAAACATTATGGAAAAAGTATAGAATATGGTAATAAATTTCTAATTATTATTGAAAGAAAGCATAATCATACTTAGGATTAAAGATTTAAAAAAATTAATGAATAAAATTAATTGTTAAAAAAATTGTTGTCATTTTCAACTTCTTAGTTAATTTTAAAACTGATTAACTTTTAATTATTACAATATTTGGTTAGTGATTAGTTCACTTTGCAATCGCTTATAGGCCGAAGATAACAAAATATACGCAAATGCCATTAATATCTTGACAAACTTCACAAAAATATGCAATGTACATTGATACACTGACGTTATGTACTGAATCAAATATCAGCATTACTAACACGCAACACGATTAGGAGGTAGGCGAGATGACATCATCGCGATACAATCTCTCACTACGCAGAAATCACAGTTGCTGCTCCTCGTGCGTGCAACATTCTGCTCATTACGATTATGTTTGTAATCACTTCACTGGCCTGGTTTCACGCTAAGTTGTTCTATAAGAGTTTATTTTACAAATTTTATTTTAAATGGTTTTGTAGAGGATTCATTTTGATAAGCAGGACTATCTGATTCGGCATCCAGAAACCAAGTTGCGGTTTTAATCCGTTAATTTTGTTTCAACAAACTTCTTCAATCAGTTAAACTGCATGGATTTTAACTTCTAACTTTAATCAGTTAGATTATTTGATTAACTTCCCTAAGTATGCGAAGGATACTGTAGGACACGTTGTACTATGCCAACAAAACAACAAAGAAGCGACACTACATGAAATATGTACCTTTGACTGTACCGCTGCAAGTGTTATTTTGGGATACTGGAACGAAAATAAAAGTAACTTACCTTTGAAACAGATTCCACACACTCTGGTTTAAGAATTTCTGCCTTCCCTTCATCTTCGATGTAACCAACATTTCCCATGTGCAGCACACTCGCCACTATTGCAAATATGTCATCTTGCTCTTTCTTGTCAATGCCGATTGTGTTCATGGCTTCCAATACTTCTAAATAATTCTTGTTGTCACTTTCTGCAAATTCTTTGTCTTTGTCCTGGAAATTGTTAAATGTACAACACTTATTCACTAGCCCGACGAAGTTTATTAACTACAGCAAAATGTTTTACTTAGTATTCATTTAAATTAAAATTGTTAATCATGAAAATTTCAACATTTCCTTTCTAATTTATTATTAATTACTTAAGCCAAACAAGGGTAGTGGTGGATCCAAAATCAAAGTGAAGGGGAGAGGAGAGGAGGAGGAGACTGCATTGAGGTGTGCATAAACTTTTGTTTCCCAATAAAATATTTTGAAAATATACAGCTTGAATTTCTTCTAATAAATTTTTATAAAAACATCTTCATTTTCATTATTTCAAGGAATTTCCTTTATTTCTAAATGTTACTAAATATTTTCAACTGAAATATTTACAAACAAGTGATACACTTATGGGAGAGGGATCGGGGCAATTACCCCCCCCCCCCCCCAAACATTGATTGGCCACTACATTCAAACAATGGAATCCAGTGAGCACATGTGATAATTTGTCATTACAGCGTGTCATTCTCACCCAACTTTCAAAAGAAAGCCTACTTCAAATTCAAGTCTGGAAGTTGCCGCAGTGAGGCCAGAGATGTCCTACGAGGGCCTACATCCCTCTGTATTAATTTTGCACTCACAAATGCCCATCACATGGAGATCTCATTTTGTTACTATTTGGCTGCCACGTTGTGCTAGCAAGTGGCTCAGCAGTAGACGTAATTAGCTAGCCGATTTTGGTATTTTCAATCTATAAATTTTCACCAGCATATTTCCCGGCATACCACAAGTGACTGTTTCTATGTCGTGATTTTAGTTTCAAAGCAAGTGTTGGGAATTTCTGACTACGGACAGTTTACATCTTACGAGTTGTTTAATACTTGTGCATTTGACTAGGATTTATTTGGTACGTGTAAAAAGGCAGGTAAGTACTAATGTTGTCCACTGTGACCAGTTTGTCATCACGCCACATCAAACTGCACAGACGCACACTGCCTGGTCGATGAATCGGCCCGCATAATGCATTCATACAGCGAACGACCCTCTGCACACTCGTGCACGAACAAGTCCCAAGACTTGTACATCAGTGGAACTGCCAGCATCAAAAGTTGAGTGCTTAAATTAGAGAAATCCCATTATCATGGTTAATGCTGTAGGTGTGCGCCCCATTAAGTAAAACTCTGGTGAATGTTATCTCCAATGGAAATAAAAACAACATGCGTTTGAAGTGCTACTAACTTACGTGTTTTTGTAATTTCAATTCAGAAAGTGTTTTCATGCGTCGTAAAATAATCTGAGTAATTTTTAACATAGTATCTCAAAGCTCACAAACATTCCAGAACAATTATTCTGGCATTTTGCCCTAAAGCTAAGGTGTATTTGCACGGTAGTCTATTATGCTGTTTTGCAGTATTACTGCTATTTTTCTGCTAGTTCAAATAAATTTGTCTTGATTATTTCTATGCTGTTTAGGTGGCATTAGTAGTTGCTATTTCTAGTATAAAATACAGTTGTTTATGCTCTTGCATGCCGCGGTACAGCAGAAATAGTAGAACAAGCAAGACCATAGAAAGGACTGCCAAATTAAAATTATAAATGTAATTTCCTTTCACACAGATTGGAAACACGAAGATGATTGGGTATCCTGTAAGAAGCGCACAGTAGGGATGAACTTAGTAATCAAAATAATGAAGTCTCATGTATGCTCAAAAGTAAATTATCCTGGGTAAGATGAATTTTTGATATATGTAAACTATGCTGGCAATAATCATTATAGCAATTTTCATAATAAAATCTATTTATTTATTTAATTCCAACATGCTAGTATTCTGCTGTGAGAATCTGCTCTTTCTGCTATATAACTCATAAAAAGTATCACTTGCGCTCAGATGATAAAAACTGCATACCATGCAGAAAAACCTCTAGTAAACTTAATTAACTGTATTTTATTTTCCAATTTCAGAATTTCATTTGTAAACAGAGAGTGCTATATCATTATGTTAGTCTTAACGTAATGCTTGTTTTTAATCGAGTCTGCACACTTTCATTAGTATTTAAATTTTTACATTAACTTTATAAATTTCGTCGAAGCCTGGGAAAAAAGTTTAAAAAACAAACCTAATTTCAGAACTTGACAGATATGTTAAGTTTAAGTGTTTTGTGCTATTCCTGTGTTCACGGCAGTAGTAAAATGTAAGTAGTGACATGTGACGTCTTTTCAACATTATTACATCAACTTCTAATCATCACTACGAATCACTCAGTTGCACACTTCAACAGAGTTTCATTGGCAGTACAAACACGCCTGACGTCACGAGCTTGTACTGTTTGCCAATGGTAAAAGACGCACACTCCACACCCAAATAATTGTACTGTTCACCGGCTGAGCCACCGAGACGACACCACCCCCCTCCACCAGATCAATGGTGAGCCAAGAAGAGTATAAATACTGGGGCCCGACCCTTGGAATGCTAGTCTGTCCTGTTCCTTCACCGCACTGCCTGGTGCTGAAGGAACCATCAGCTCCCTTATCTTCACCGCGCTTCTGGTGCCGGAAGTCTAGGTAACCCCTTTTCGCCTTGAAGATAATTGGCAGTTTAAGGTGTCTAAGACTTAAGACACTTTCTGGTTCCTTCAGAACACCCAGCATAGCATTAAGGTTAAGTTGGGTTATTTTCATAGCCGCTTTTTCCTACCTACCCCGTTAGCCTAGAAACAGGTTGCCTTCACCTGTCTAATGTAGGCTAGCTTCCGTTAAGGTCTTGTTGATAGGAAGTAGTGCAAAATCACTTAAGGATATCTTTCCCGTAGCACTAGAACCCCACCTCTTAGACATCAGTCCCGTCGGAGGGACAGCAGGTGACTGGGAAATTTACTTGAACAGTCAAACTCATAAGTAGAGACATACACCCATATTGGACGGCCACCCTTTCTATGCATCCAGGTGTACCGAACACTAGGTAATCATTCCTTTAGTGTTAGACTGTCAGCCTGAGGTTTGCTCTTTCCACCACGCTTCTGGTGCCAGATACTGGGATAGAGGGAGGCTTTGGCCTGGCAATTGCGGTACATGGAAGTACACCTGAATAGGACCACACGTTATCTGCTCCATCTCCACGAGTCATTAGTGATGCTTTCCTCATGCCCTTCTCCCGTGGAAGTGGTGTCCATAATAGGACTAAAAAGGCAGAAACTATTTGTAAGTACCAGCAGGTGCTTAGCCACCTCCCAGATGAACTTGCGCACCTCAGTCCCCGGGAGAGGACTCAAGTCATTCGTTACCTAGAGAGAGCAGTATCACAAGAACCCACACTAGAATTTTTCACACCACCCATCAAGCTCGACGGAGTAACTCATTCTCTATTCTCACCAAACTTACTCTGGGGATAGTCAGCACCCATTATCACTTTCCCGCCAGCACACCAAGCTCCAGAGCCAGTCCTAGTGTTCCTCCGCCCGAACCACCACACGTCCAGCAACCATCGTCATTGCCCAGGTATCTCCGTAAGAGTTGTCCCGCCTAAATTAAAGATTGTACTAGCTGTCCAAGATTTCATGCTCTGCCACACAGCCAGTCCTGTATACAGGCCGGGCTCCAGTTCCGTGCAGCGACTAGAGATCCACTCTCACCCTGGGTGCGTCTGCTCTCACACCCAGCAAAACACTTGGGTCCATGACGTATCTCTTTCGCCCATAGGACGTCGCACGTCAGTAGTTTACATTTGCTTTTCCTTTGTGCGTGTGCATGTGTGCGTGTGCACACACAAGTCAGCAACAATGCTTGCCACCACCACAGCTGCTACCTTGCTGCACCTCTTTAGTCTGGAAACAGCGGGCGTAGGTGCTGCATGTGTGAGGCATCTGGAGGGAGGAGGGGGAAGACTTCCACCTCTGTCAGTAACCAATCATGTAGTTTGCAATAAACTTTAACATACTGGAACCTTTTGCTTGTTTTCTAACCTCCCGGATTGCAACATTTTTTTGTCTCCTGCAAACTTGGCGAACCCTGGAGATTTAAATTTACATGCTGTATTTTTCTCTTTGCAAGGCTTTTGTTATGTTTCGGCCACTAGCAGGCCATTAGAACAAGGTTTGCTTAACCATACTTGTGATTCGGTGCGTTTAAATGTATAGCGTATGCAACCCAATGCTATATAAATAAAGTGAACTCTGTGTGTTCTTAGCGGTTTACTTCATCTTACATTATGCATGTGTGTCGAGTTATCTAACCGCTCCCAGTAACTTATAACGTATACTTAAAATGTAAATATATCTACACTAAACAGGAGCATTGTGGGGAAGGGAGCTATGACAGCTCCAGCTCATCCACATCACATTACTATGCCATAACCAGTGAGGAGGAACTTTGCCATGTGGTTGTCGACTACGACCCTGGGACAAAGCGAGCAGGTACTTTGTCCATGCAGTCATTTCATGAGTTGGCGCCCATCACTATTAATTCATGTCGATTTTGCCAGTCTAACTATTCTGCTTGCCTGGCTGGACACAGTCACATTCATCTTCAACATCACAGCCATTCAACACAACTATGTCCCCTATCCCCCATGACTAGGGCCACGTTAGTACCAATATATTTTAAATTTTATATTATGCTATTTGTTATAAAATTTTATGTTGATAGTTATGTATGAACTGCAGATTAAGTCAAATCACAAACCTCTGCAGTGGCATTTTTTTAAATTTTACTTCACAAAAACTTAAATCGACAGGAAATAAAATTATCTGATATAGTGGGCAAATTCCAAGCTTAAAAGGAGTGTAGTGCGGTTCCAACAACACTGCTTTAAATACACACTAAGATCTAATATCATATGGCTGAATCCAACACAAATGTTCACCATGCCACGCTGGCCAAACAACATGCGTCCGAGATCTCATTTACTGACATTTTGTTAGCACCTCGGAGCTATCGGGCATCCTGCACATTTTCATCAATACCATAACCCAACTACACAGCAGACACTTGACCCAGCATGGTGTGGAATTTCTGGACGACAATACATACCTATTTCTTTACGCACACATGCGGGCACACGCACGCACACACACACAATACTGTTAAGCTAAAAGTCAATATTTAGTTTGGTCATCATTATACGAGTTCATAGTGTTAGCCATAGATTTATCTCATGGCCATTCATTCAGCTATCAGATTTATTTATAGCACAATTATGGAATTGTTTCCCCCTATCAATCACTAGCCTGCTTCATCATGTAGTTTGCTCATGCTGTCGGCAAAGTCAAAAGATTACAATATCTGACAAAAAAAATTTCTGCTGTCACAAACTAAATTCTACAGAACTTAAACTTTAATTCAATATTTTCTTCTCTTGCAAATTAAATGTTACATAACTGAAACTTACTGCATTGGTGAGATAAAAGTACGTGTCCAAATTTCTTTTGAGCTGTAGCCTTGCCAGCTGTTCGTTGTCGGCTCCAGACAACAACTGGTAGAATACATGGAAGTTGCGCTCTCCTGGGAACTGATGCACAATTCGAGACTTCTCGAGGAGGTAGTTCAGAATGTTTCCACCCACTGGCTCACCCTAGAAACAGAAGATAAAATATACTCCGAGGCAAAACTACACTTAATACTTGGGAAGAAACAGTCCTTCAGGTGTCTCCTTCGACAATTTTGTTCACCTTACAGATTTTATTTGGCATGATCAACACATAAACAATAAATGATTATAATATACAGCAATAGCTCTAATCTATAGTCAACATGTAAATATGAAGCAGAAATGCTTTTTCAGCAGTACAGTATTTACAGCAGAAATTTACTGTGAAGTACAATAATTTTAACAAGATAGCCATATGCAAACTCTTAACATATCATGCCAATGTCAAATTACAGCCAACATACAGTGTTAACCAACATGTACTGTAATTACATGAAGCACTTGCTACATAATATGAAAATAATTAAAACAACTGACAAACCAGAAAACCTAAAAAAATGTATGCTCACTCTGTTAAGTTCGTGTTTGGTTAAATGTGAACTGTATAAGCATTCAGAATGCTATAGCAGTATAGTTACAAGGATTTCTTTAGTTATTACTGTAAGTTTACTTATTCCTTTAAAATGTGTAGGTATATCCAACCACCAATGTCCAGAATTATCATCATCACAGAATTACTTTAAGAACTCTGAGTTAACTCTGGACCAGTCAAAGGAAGAAGTGGTCAAAGAAAGCCTCGTTGCATGCATTCCTCACTACCAACTCTAAACACCTACTACACTAATATATTAGCTTGTAAAATGTATGTGAAGTAATCAAACTTACATTGAACATGAACTCTATATCCATGTACTTCCCAAAACGACTAGAGTTATCATTGCGATTTGTTTTCGCATTTCCGAAAGCCTCCAAGACAGGGTTGGACTTGAGCAGCTTGTTCTTCACCGTCACAACCTTGTTCTTGTTCCCGGCGGCTTCCGCAACGAACTGCAGAACCTTCTTAGATGCTTCAGTCTTTCCTGCACCTGACTCTCCTGCCAGAAAGTATCATATTATGGACGAGGTCCAAACCTCCATGATTACAGTGCGATCCAAACCAACCCATTGCTGCTTTTATACTCGAACAGATATGACTTCACTGAATAAAGCAGTTGGTCACCTTGTTACACATTAAAATATTGATCATTGTAAAATCATTAGAACTGTAACAGAACCAGTTCACTGGTTTGATGGTAAACTAAGCACTTTAGAAATAAACCTGAGATAAAACAAAGCCACTGCCTCTAACAACGTGCATTTTAACAGACACTGACAGACTGGCATGTTCCCAGGTAAACTGATAACAAAATATAAACAGTAGTCCCACATCTACGTGTTTTGGGGCCATGTTGGCTGAGCAGTTAGTCTGCTCGCCTTCCACCAAGGCAATCCGGGTTCAATCCCCGGCCGGGTCACTTTGGGTTTTTGCATGTGGGAATCGTGCCGGACGATGCCGTTGGTTGGCGGGTTTTCTCGGGGATATCCCATTTACCCACCCTTTCATTCCGACGCTGCTCCATACTCACTTCAATCACCTTCATCGACTATTAAGACCTCGATGTTAAGAGACGTCCAAATCTCTTCACTCATTAAGTGTTTTGTTCAAAGTGTAACTTTTACATTTGCAGTCACTGAATTTATTTTAAATATTTTATGTGTGTATACGCAGAAAGGAGTTGCATATTGCTAACATATTTACATTCTTAATGGTGCATTAATACAGTGAGAGGGTCAGAGGCAATGCTCCTTTTGCATACGATGGTAATGATATGAAATGGGCAGAGAAAAGCTTAGGGAGAACTTTAAAAAGTGCTCAGTTTACCATGAGCAGCCTATATATAGTCCATTCACGGTTACTTCCAAGATATTCCTCCGCCTCATGCAAACAAAGCTTACCCAAGACTATAAAATTACACAGAAGAGACAGCGCACCACATTTGTGCGCACTCGGTTTAATAATATTTTACATAAGAACTATTTATTACTAGGCATTACCAACACACATATTTCCTCACTGTTTCTATTAATTTGAATTATAATAGAAATATAATTTATAAATAAAATATAAGTTAAAGTTCAATTTAACAAAAAATAAGAGACTTCTTTCTTAACAGAAGTATAAAATGCATGTGATATAAGAAATATCTAGGGGAAAAACCAAACACATCTTACGTGGACTGATTTTTCAAAGGTTTGATTGAAAAAGTGTGAAGAAACTGTGGACAGATAACAATTTGTACATTTTTTTCTGCATGATGATCTGCTCATTAATTATGCATGAAAAGTCTTGCGTAATCACATAACATGTCCTGTTCTGAAGACTGTTTATATATGTTGTGTACTAGCGAGGTGCAGTTGGTAGTGTGAGTATTGACGCAGCATTGTGTCCTAGTCATGGCGGGAAACGGGTGAGTCCGCGCCTATGCGAGACTTAAGTGGTTAACTTATGTAGCGATCGTGTTGTTAGATAGTGCACAGAAGTAACTGCATCCAGGTGAACTACCGAGGATGTAACACTGGCGATGAGGTAAAGAAATTAGCGCGTGATGCAGTATTTGTGTTAGGCTACAATGGCATTGTTTACTCTGTTTGGCTAATTTCTTCCAGGCCGGGACGCGTGGAAAAAGTACCGAGTGTTTACAGTATTACTTCATAGCACACAAATTGACAAACAATCTTTTTTATGGTATGCAGAGCTGAGCTGTACAATTTAGTGGCATCATTGCTCCTACCGAAGGCTGCAAACGAGGTGGATATAGCAGAGATTTTGGTGATATCACATCATTTTGAACCCACACCGAGCACAATTGTGGAGTCATACAAGTTCTACAAACATGATCAGCACGAGGGTGAATCAATTTCCCGCTATGTTACCGAGCTGCGATGACTATTGGCGCATTGCAACTTTCAAGACATGAACAGAATGCTGCGAGAATGTTTAGTGTGTGAAGAGCGCGACAAAGCACTTCAGCATGCATTTCTGTCCAAGGACAAGTTGACATTCCAGGCGGCTGTGAATATGTCCGTGGCTGCTGAGTGATTTGCATGGCGAGGGGAGTGAAGTGGCAGAGGCAGTGAATCAAGTGAGTGTCTCCACATGTCGCCTCCCAACCAGGATGGGCAACCTACACTGCCTAACAGTGCAACAGAACAACCACCATGCTGGCGTTGCAATGGCCTACACTGCCCAGAAAGTTGCAGGCACCGAAGCACTGTGTACAATTTCTGCTCCAAACAAGGGCGTTTGGAGCAAGCATGTATAGCTTAAAGAAAATAGACAAATAAAGCCTGAGATGGCAGCACGTAAACAAAACTGAACCATAGAAGTGAGGCCTACAGTGTAGTGGACAAGAGGGACTTGTCTGGGGAAGATTCTGCTTTGTACAGCTTGCACACACAGTCACCAAAGAGCCAGCCATCAGTATAAATGACACCAAAGTTGGATGGCGGGGAATTTTAGTCATGGAGGTCGATAAAGGGTCTGGTTTTAAAATTATCAGCAACGATACCATAGAACAGCTGTGGTCATAAAAACATGAACTACAAGAAGCTAAGTTACTGTTGCACACTTTGTCTCAAGAGAACTTCAGAGTGCTAGGGTTGTTTGAGGTGCATGTGCATACAGAAGCTGCAAATGCTACATTACCCTTGCTGGTGGCTGAAGGGAAGAGACCTAGTCTCTTGGGGCATAGCTGGTTGGAACCCCTAGTTATATCTGGAGGGTATCTTCACAGTACAGCCTGAAGAAACAGTCAGAATGGTGATTCAGCATCCAAAGGTGTTTGCAAGTGTTGAGATGGGGCAATACACAGAACCACCTGTACGTGTAGAGATTGAGCCAGATGCAAAACCAGTATTCCAAAAGTGCTATCCAGTAGCACTCACACTCCAAGATAGTGTGGAAAAGGAAATAGACAGATTGGTGGAGCAGGGAGTTTACGAGCATATCACCTATTCCAACTGGGTGACCCCTAGTGTTGTCGTCCATAAAGCAGATGGATCAGTGCGTGTGTGGCTATTAATATTCGTCTACAAACTTGTATACAGACCAGGGCCAAGCATAGGGTACACAGATGACCTAATCAGGGAGGAAGAGCACAGCCGTAAGCGATGTACTGATGTTGGAAGCGTTGCCAGATCCCCCACTGGAATCTACATGGATCACATGATTGACTGAAGTGGACCCAATACTGTATGTGTTCAGGAAGAACAGCAGTATAGGCTGGCAGCGAGCAGAGGTGAAAACCCTACTGGAACTGGAGGAAGTGAATTATCTCTCTATAAAGGCTGTGTTCTGTGGGAAACAGAGGATCATACGTTCAGTGTTGCGAGAGGATTTGTTGGGAGTGCTGCATGGAGCTCACGATGGTGTAGCGAGGTCAAAAGCAGTTGCACGCAGCTACATGTGGTGGTCCAAGAAGGACAGTGACATAGAGCACTCTGTAGTAGGCCAGTGACAGCAATGCCAACAGTTCCGCTCTGACCCACCCAAGAATAAGGGCATTGGCTGGAAGCAGGAAGCTACACCATCGCCCAGGGTCCACATCAATTCCTTCGGGACATTCCAGGGCAAAGTTTTCCTGATTGCATTTGATGCTTTTTCAAAATGGCCAGATGTTAAAATGGTACTATCAATGTCACCTACAACAGTAGCTAGAGAGTTGAGGTACATTTTCAGTATTCACAGCATACCAGGATGAGTTGTTTCCAACAACAGGTCTGCTTTTGTGTCCAAAGAAATGGAATGTTTTGCAAGGAAGAACGGTACAAGGCTGATTCGATCAACACCAGCCCATCCATCGAGCAATGGCCAATCAGAATGCAAGGCTTAGACTGTCAAAGTGAAGTTCAAGAAGCTAACTCTTGGTGATTGGCAAACCAGACTCGCTAGAACATTATTTATGCTGAAAACTACACCAAGCTTTGGTAGCCCGAAGACTCCAGCTTGAACTGCTGATGGGGCGGCCACTGCGGACAACTCTGGACTAGATTCACCTGACAACTAGCCACAGGACACAGTGTCTTCATCACAACCACAACCAGAACGTTGGAACAGATGTTTAAAGGTGAATGAACGTGTGTGGTTTAGGAGCTACGGTGGACACAAGAAATAGTTACCTAAGAAAATCGCAGGATTACAAGGGCGGTTCACTTATAAAGTTACTGACAGTGTTCGAGAGGAGCATAGGCATCATGCGGATCAGGTATGGCAGAGAAAGTCAGGTGCATCAGTGGCACATAGTGGCAAGCCCCATGACTAACTGCAGGTATCTCCGTCAGGTAATAGGATGGAGTGACCAACAAGTGCAGCCGATATACAGCCCACAAGATGCCTACCCGCAAGGTAACTACCAGGGAGAGTCTCATAACCACACCAGTGAGGCGGAGCAAGGAGCAACAGGTACACAGCTGGCAGAGCAAGTCCAGCAGCATCCTGCCAGGGGGTTATCCACCACCCGCAACCAACCACCAGCAATGGGGGAACACACCATGGCACAGGACAATGAGGGTATCACAAGTCTGTACAGGGGTTTCGCAGTATTGGAGTGCAGCAACCAACATGCTGAGTAAGATGACACCACATGGTCATCACTTCCCCCTACAGAACAATATGGCAGCCACTGAGGCATGCAACAGGAACTGTGGGAGAGGATGCGAGTGCAACCAATTGCAGCTTGTATGAACAGTGCTAGTTAGTAAGGAACACTGGACGCTAGTAGTTTAGGAAAGACATCTTGGAAGAGAGGATGTGCTGTGTACTGGCGAGGCGCAGTTGTGTCCTATTCATGGCGGGAAACGGGTGAGGTTAACTTGTGTAGTGACCATGTTGTTAGACGGCGTGCAGAAGTAACTGCATCCACGTGAACTACAGAGGATGTAACAATATACACCGCAGAGTATGTTGGTAATGTCCTCATATGTCATATTATATAATGTAGGCCTACACATTTTTATGTTAAGGAGTATACACGATAACACAGTTCCTTACGTACCTATCATTTCAATTAACAAATTTTGTACTACTTCAGTACAAGTACAATTACAGTTCTGTGATGTAGTAATACATTTATTCACCAGTATTTTAAAAGTATGCAGATCTAGTGTTACAGAAAATTCCATACAACTCAAATTCTGCACAATTAAAATTATGTAGGCATCACAACTTGTAATTTTAAAGCATTCCAAAATATAACAAAACAATTCAGATGTCGAGTTTTAGAACTGGGCGATGAAAACTTTAAAATTTGAGCAAAATGGCATTGGCATGTGTCTGAAATCAGACGAAAACCCCTCTAAAAATCAACCTAATGTTCGAAAAATGCCTCAAGTGGTGTATGCCGGTGTATCAACCATTGTTGGAGTCATCTATGAATTTTCGAATACGTAGATACATGGTGGTGTAAATCTAATTTCTTTAGAATGAAATTGTGAGTGTTCTAGTGAGTCCTATGCATATGAAAACTTATTGATAGGTATTGCTTGGAATAACAAATAAAAACAAAGTAATTTTCTGATGTATAATAATTTCAATAAATTATGCTGAACATCATTAAAATAGGTATGTTTTATTCAACTAGAACAGACTGTTCCAACCATCCTGAGAGTTGTCTAAGCAATATAGTAGGCCTCAATGTTTATGTCAAATATTTAATATTGAATTTAACTTGCATGACAGGAGCTAACTTTTATTTTTTTCAAGAAAATAAATTTATGAAAAATTCTGTTTCTGTACTGCACTTGACAAAATACAAACATTTATTTTCAACAACTTAAACCTATATTATATTGCATTAATAACTGAATTACCTGATATCAGGATGCATTGTTCCCTATTCTCTTCAATGAGAGACCGATATGCTACATCTGTGACAGCATATCTGAAATATAATGAAGTAATTGCATTTTATGATAAAATGTAACATAGATATTCAGTTCATTCAGTAAAATACACAATAATTGTGCTTTCAGAAGAATTCACTGTAGTAAAAAAACATTGACAGGTTATGCTTATCTAGAAACTTAACCTTGAGTTACCCAACTACTGTTTGTCTCATATAAGATAAGATTTTGACAGTACAATGAATGTTTACTTTCAGTTTATGTATAATTTCGACATCAGTTGGTGCGTCAGTTGGAAGCTACATGAAAACAAGGAAATGGGTTTCCGGACAAAAAAATGGTGTGTTTAGGAAATAGACAGAATATTACTGGCCCAATAAAAATGACTAGTAATCAAAATCGCTGTACACAAAATATATGTTACTTTAAAAATTATGCAGAGCTCACGGAAAAATAAAACTATTGGCATCTGTTCATAAATTTGTTAGTTTACATACGAAATATATTCATTAGAATGTTATAGCTGGTTAGGTTCGAGAAAGCACCCACAGATAGCACGCACAACATGGTAAAGAGTATGAGCAGCGTGTGGTACCAACAGATAGCAGCTGGTTCACCGCCTCTAACTTATGCTTTTTAAAACTCGACTTTTCTCCTATATATCAAGCACATATGGAAAGCATGGCTGGACAGTAGGAATACGACATAAAAAGATTTAAGGTTTGAAATCGTGTTTCATTCGGCTATGAATCGTCTTATTGTGCAATTCATTTTGAACACCTATACATTACCACTTTAGCACGAAGATTAGTTTGTAACACTTACAGCCGCTGTTTTGTGACCACGTAAAATAAAATATATTAATTAATCTAGGAACTCTTTGTTATAGCGTATTTTGCACTTGTCTGATGTGCATCGCCAGTGCACTCAGAATAGTCAACTTAACTTAACTTTGATTCGTTCGTGCATCAGTTGATACACAATTTTGTAAACGGCACTTTATTTGTTTTGTATACGTCAAGTTGCCACTCACTGACTGTCAAAATCTGGCCATCTTATATGAGATAGACAGTACTTGAATTTTTCCACTGATTGTTTTTTTTCTTCTATTTACTATAATGAGTGAGTTATAATACTATGGAAAAAATTAACAATGAACTTTTAAATTTTTTTTGTAAGACTGGTTACAAAATATTTACAAGTTTTTTTTAATCATGTAAGAGATAGCAACTATTCCTGATTAATTTACATAATACCTAATACCCAAAATTTTAATTCTTTAAATGAAAATATACTAGCATTTCTTCCCCTTAGCACTTGCATATTATTTTTTTTACCCACTACAATATTTTAATAGCTTATTGCAATAACATTCTGGACTGCACTCGGTGCACACTGGCTGAATGGTGTGTTCCAATTAACGGAAGAATTACCTTTCTCGTGGTTAAAGATATCACCTTGCCTTTGCTCAAACAAAGTAATCTTACCTCTTTGCCCCAATTAACTAGCGAACCACTCTTGTTTACGATCGAGATAAGATTTCTGGATTACAGCGTGAACTGCCCTACGGTACGTGGTACAAATTCTATGGAAGAGAGACACAACCACTGTCCCAATATTTTTTCGACGTGAAAAATATGTAGCATTTCAATATTTTATACTTAATAGGCGTAGTTTACTACATTAATAGGTTACGGCTGTTTTTATGGTAACAGTCTTTACTTATAAACATCTAGAACAACTGATTCCAGTTTTATGTACGAATTAGCTACAGAATAAAGAAGTAACATGAACTAGTATTTACTGTCCCAATATTATTTTGATTCCCTGTGTGTGTGTATGTGCAAGTATGTATGCGTGTGTGTATATATATGCCCTATAGTTACATGGGACACCTGAGGGCGTATCAGAGTTCGTGAGGGATGGAGGTCTTCATAAAAATAAAAGAACTAAATTCAATAATTATATTTATTCTCAATGCTACAAACAGTCAAACATCTTTCATATCCTCTGAGCGTCCTATCAACTCTTGTTATTCATATTGAGTGCAATATTTAACTACTATCGCCATTTCAATCAAAGTCCTTATCGCAGTCTTTACTCTTGCTGATGTCCCTTAAACTGCTCCAATTATGTCCACACGTCTAGTTAAAACTGTATTTCCATCGTCCCGGCTGTCTTTTCACTCACGCAGCCAGTCCACAGACCCGCAGATCAGTCCCACTCTTCACTGCACACAAACTCGCCGACGCACTCTCACAGATCGCTGCAGTCGTCCCTCGCCGCTCCGGAATCGCCGAACTTTCGCGTAAAGTCACACGACCTGCCCAAACTCTCGGCTCTTGATCACTCTCCCCTCAGAGGCCAGCATGTGGTATTTATACTTGAGGTCGGTGCTGTGTAGAACATTCTCGGCAAATGCAGATGTGTGTAAGTTTCTCAGGGCCAGCGAGGCGTGAGATGCGATAAGTTTATCAGAGTTTGCTGCTGCATCCTTTATGATAGGCCGCTCGCTATTATATAAGTGCTGTCCTTTACTTCCACTCAAAAGGGGAGAGTAACCTTGACCTTGTCGAAGGGTGTAAGCTGTCAAGCAAGCAGGTAAGTGACAAACAGGTAATAAATACCTCTCCGTCATTGCAACGTGTCGAGAGTTAAAGGGGAAACTACTGTTTTGGGAAATGTTTCGATTTAAACTAGGTCATCGCTGACCGTGAGTAAGTGTGAAATCATCTAAAAGTTTAGGCTAGCACAGGTTTAATTAACATTGCAAACCATGCTTGATAGATCAGGTGATAGGAAAAAAATTTACAAAGTATCTGTAAGTGTTCGGTGCTTTCTCTGAAAAATAAGAGTTAACACCCACAACGCCATAACACGCAATTTTCAACCATTTCAAAATATACCAGAATAATTCGGACGTCGAGTTTTACAAACGGTGAATGTATTGGTGCATATCCAACAGATCCATCAAATTTTCGAAGACGTGGCATCATAACCTCAAAAACATTGGACAAGAATTTAAAAACAGAAGAAAATTAAGCACGCATATGTAAAAAAAAAATGAATTAAGTTACTGTTTTAAGTGCACAAGAAATATCAGAACTCCAAGTACAACTGTCTTTATTCAAATATTATTTTTCAAAAATTAACTTTGCAGCGACTATTATTTTTATAATCGATTATGGTTTCGATTATCAACATCAAAATTGACTACTTGGGATTATTTAAATACAATCGATTAATAGATTATCAACATCGATTATCCCATCGCTATCGATAATCCACCATCACCATACCAGCACTCCACCAGTTCATTGCATAGACTAAAGATGAGTAGACCGATCTTACTGGCTGCGCACAACCAATCTCCGTGTCCCAATATTGAACTACTTTCCTGCCTACACGTCTAGCAAAAATGGTGTGAATTGGGTTTGAGGTTAAAAATGTGTTTAGTAAATACGTACTTTTGAAATGTTTTTATACTTCCTCTACTAAATTTGTAATGCTTTTTGATTTCATTCAAACTGGTAAAAATATTTTATTAGTATAATAGTGCTTGTCATTTAAAAATTAAGATGTAAATAAACACGTTCATCACTGGTGACTTTGTGACAGTTGTGTATTATTGGGGTAGGTGAATGTTGGGTACATGCGCAGAAGATGAATAAGCGGTCTACCTCATCTTTAGTCTATGGTTCATTGTAGCAGGGCCTTGCGGTCTACCTCATATTTAGTCTATGGTTCATTGTAGCAGGGCCTTCACCATGAAAACATCGGCAGGGGACCAAACATCGGCAGAGGACCAAACATCGGCAGAGGACCAAACATCGGCAGAGGACCAGCATGTGCACATGATGAGCTTAATCATTCGCACCAGCAAAACATTGGCCAATAAATTTAAATTTGTACAACCTGTAAAATTATGACCGTAATATAAATACGTAAACTAATACTACCGCAAATTGCGAGGAAAATGTGTTATACAGCGTGTTGTCAAGCGTGCCATGGAAGCGACTGCCGCCGGAATATATTATTGTGTTTATAGTCTGAGGGGAAAATTGTAAGCAAACTTCCAGAAATTTTCATTTGGAAAACTTTATGAATGTTGGATACATAACTATAATTCTATACGAGAACACAAATTGATAGAATGTTAAACGATCCTATAAAGTGTAAGTAGTAATTCGTAATCGAAGTTATACAGAGCACTAATTAATTACACAAAATGTGATTTTGACACCGAAAACAATTTTTCCTTTGTTCGGGAGGCACAGCACACGTTGTGTTCGAAGCTTACTGCAGTTTTTTTGTTAATTTGTAATAATTAGCACTTTTTTTTTTTTAAATATGGTGATGTCAAATGAAGAAACAGAAACTATAAAATACGTCGCAAAAACAAACAGTACCGGCGAATGTACTGACACCTATAGAGAGTCAAAGGAACTAGAATCACCAGCTGGACCAACATTGTAGCAGGGCCTTTACTTTGGATGATTTTTGGGAAGGAGTTTATGAAACAACGAGAAAAAAAGGGGGGGGGGGCGAAGGAAATGACCGAAATTCTCTTAAACTGAAAAGCCATCTCGCTGTAATTCACGGTCGTCAGCTGAATGTGAATCGTCTGGTCAGTGGTCACCCCTCTTAAATCATCGTTTCCCCCTCCACCAACAAGTTTCCTGTGATGTTTAATAAGCTAGAAGTTATTGCATACTTAAACGCATGTCTACTGTGCGAAGCAAGTATGCACATAATCAACTATCTTTACCATTACACGCATTGTGTCAATTACTTTAGAATCACTAACTTTGAGGACGGCAAGTAAAGCAATAAAAATCTTCCATCTCGGTAAAAATATGATGGAAGAAATAATTTGATAGTTCCATTATGTCGTGAATAAGTCTTCGAACTTTCAACCATAGTGGGAGGCAATCCATAAAATCCGATGATAAAATCGGGGGATAGAGTTTAGCATTGCAGCTCCATATCTATCGTCTACATTCAAAATTCAATTGCACCACTCGATTGTTAAAGGATCAAAGAATATGTTTATGCTGAGTGAGTACTGAGAAGCATCGCTCGTCGATGGGATGGGAAAAAAAGGGGGGGGGGGGGGCAATTTTGAGTTAGTTTTGCCGCGTCTCATAATTTCCGCGTAGTATAACTTTTGACCAGGAGAAACTACGACGCTCGTTTGAGTTTCAATAGACAGCTCTCGTCAAGGTCAATCGTTTGCGTGTATAAAAGCATTTGTGCGGCGTGGTTGTGGTGAAACTGTATGCGGTTAATGTCAACATTAAGAAAACTTAATTTCGGCCCATACTCGCCAAAAAGCCAAGTCGAAATACAGAAATCTTACACAGTTGGAAAGAGTATCTCAAAAGCAATCCAGTGATACCCATAAAACCTATGATCGAACGAAGCGGTGCCGGGAACGTAAAATAAACTTCAAGGCGCCCCGAGCGCGTCAACGTAGACGTATTCACGCAAAACAAACAGTCCCCAAAACAGCCAAACCCATTTTTTTTTTGTTGTAATATAAACTTGGAGAACCCTAGAACTATGTGGAGTGTGCGCCACTGTTTTACCCAGTTCCTCTCCGGTTTTCTTGTCCTTTGTCTTGCTGTCGTACGCCGCCGGCATTCACGTCCTGTTCCGCGGTCGCAGTCCAAGACTTGTCTTCCATGTGCCCGACGGCCGGCGTGCCTGACTCACCAGGGATCCCACGTCAGCATCTGGTTCTTGCACAAGAGCTCGCCACTTCCCAGTATCACACTGCACTCGGCCACAGAGAACGTGCGTATACAGACACGAAACAGAGGCGGACAATCCATAGGCCGGGTGAAGCTGTGGGAACCTCAACTGACGCAGCGTCGGCCATTTCATTCATGCGTCGGCCAAATGAATTTGTGAAAAGTAACTATTTTACATATCTGCTCATTTTCACACTTCGCTGCATAAAAAAAAACAGAAAGCGAAATATATAATTTACGTTCGGCGTTAAGATATGGAACTACTTTCCCTCCAATGTTACCAACTTTACTAGGCGCATGTCACGCAGTGCGCCCGTTAAAATATATGCAGGTGGGAGCAGTGAATTTTTTTTTCTAAGGTTGATTTCAATAGTCTTTCCTGTCTGGAATAACGTTGTGGTGCGAACAGAGCGCCCCTGTATACACAGCCGCACTCTATTTGTCCGATATAGCAAATTCCAAACGAAAAAATAACGCGTATAAGTTTAAAACGCGTCGGACGACGCTGCATGAAGAGGTGGGGTTATTCAGTTCAGTGGTAACGACGGCCGAGCTGTGTTGGGCGAGGGTTGATCCGCGTGGGAATATCATCAGTTGAAAAAAAATGTCAGTCGCAGCGGCACAGCATTTAACAGGACTGCCTGGTTCGTGTACTATACGCTCTCGTTGTGTAGGGTTGCATTGCAGGCCATCTTCATTCACTACACAACGATAACCAAAGCGCTCTCGTATTACGGAGCGACACCCGGTCACGTGGACATGAGGCAAGGGGAAGATGAGCAGTGAATGAGATCCAGTAGCACGGCAGGTAAAGGACTGTCCCATGACTTGTAAAAAAAAAAAGTTGAAATACAAGATGTGCTTCCTCTTTGAGTTATGGCCACGTGTTTCTGAGCCAGTCGGTGTAAGGCGTGTGTTTGGGTGTAGTTTCGTGCATTGGCGATCTTTTAGACCCAGAAATTAATTGCGTAACTTCAAAACAAAGTTTGTTCAGTGCAAACCAACCTAGCGTCGAAACTGTTTCGAAAACCTCTGTCTCTCTATCTCTCTCGCTCTCTATCCCTCTCTCTCAGCAAATAATGTATAATATATATGTAAACACAGAACTATTTTTTCAGCCCATGGACATTAGTAAATAGCATATTTCAATTGTAAACAAATCATATATGCCGGCAATAAATGTTAACGGTACATAGAAATGGGATACAAACACCAAGCGCCTTCACCAGTGTGAATGTAATTGTGGTAGAATTGCCTACAAAAATTCATTAATTACACTCCTCTTTTTTTTTCTCCCAATATTTACATGCTGTAATTCATATGCGATTTTCCTTGACAAATGGAAACTTTGTTCGCATACACAGCGTTGGCGACATCGGTTCATTGTGACTGTGAATGGACATTGTTCTATCCAAAGAAAAACCGTAACTTTGTTTAAGAAATACACATTTTAATGATTATTTCATCTGCGTTTGGGCTACGATTAAGAGCACATCAGTAGAACCTTCGTTTTCAGAGATATTTGCGGCGTAAGTTTTAAGTGATTCACCCGGTATATGAAATAAAATAAACAATTCCAATTATACTTTTCATTTGCTGCCAGTACCTATTACGAGCTTCAAACGTGCATCTACAATTGCTGTTTAGTCACGTGTTCTGTATGCGACAGTACCACACGAGTATGAGGCTTTGATATCATTTCAAAAACCAATGAACCAATTTCCAACCAAATATAGTTATGCTTGTAATACTCTACTAAGTCTTGTAGGTGCACGCTTGGAAAGCCAAGATGTAGACTGACAATGTTAAAATACTGAAAAAGGAAATACCAAATAGTTCGAAAGCATACAGGAGATGGTGATGGATGTATTTATACTAGTTCCTCGATGTTAATGTCACATTCCTTTAATAAATGTATAAGAACTAAATTAATTAAACAGAAAATATTTTAAGACAAATTAGAAAACTAGTGATATGTCTTCTATCCCCGCTCCCATCTCAAAACATATCTCAGCTTCCAGCTAGTTAGTACACGACGAGGCTCTTAGCGATTATACATAACTCATTAATGTGCCGTAGAAAATAATTCTTTAAGCAAACAAAATTAAAAGAAATTTTGAATCTTGGCGTTGAGAATATTAGCCCCTACTATGTCATCAAAAAAGTTGTATTAACAATGTTGTAGGTTAAACTATGTCATATATACATGTATATAATTTTTTATTGAAATATTGACAAATCGTAGGACATTTAATAATAAATATGGTATATAATAATTAAATCTCCATGTTTCAATTTTATTACAGTATACTGAGGAAAAAATTCATAATAATTATCACATTGTTCAGCAGGAAACAGAATACACAATTTAAAAAGACAAAATCAACTTAAGTTTTTTTTCCTCCAAAATTCTAATGTAACAAAATTTCTAATACAAAACATCTTTGAAATAAGTATCAACTGCATTGCATAGACAATGAAGTTATTTAAAATCCTACTGCATAAGAACATATAATAATGTGAGCAATATTATAAATTTTAAATGTATCATTAAATGCCTCGTTACAGAGAATATAAATTAAAACTACAGCTACAATTTATGAGGCAATGAGTACAAGTAAGTGATAACCTATTCAAATATATTAACCCTTTCAGACACAATGGCAAAATATATAGGACGTTTCCCAAGTAACTGGTTTTATTTATCAGCTTTGCACTTAGTAGCCAGAATGTATGAAGCAAATTAAAAAAATTGAGTGTTTTTTAAATAGTTAACTGTTACTAGGAATATTGAAATTGAACATTCAATATTTCCCTGGAAAGTACTGAAATGTCTTATTTATGTTTTCAACTTAGCTAGGAGATTATTATAGTGTTGCGATTTTTTTATTCATTCATTTGCGCGTATTTTGTTTTTTTAATGCAAGCATTATTGCGTTTGTTCACGTTTGTGAGTGCCTGAATTTTGGAGGTAAATTTTATCGCTTGAGATTTACGCGCATTCATTTCACATAACTGCCGTTACTAATGGGTATGATTGGAGGTTGGCAGCTCTGCGATATTATAAACAACTACTAACAAGAACCTTACGCACAAACACTTTATTATCGGTATTAATGTATGACAGAACGTAGTTTCGATACTTTTATAGTCACTAACAAAATATTCTTATTTTTTAATACGTAAATGGATGGCTTTAGCTGTGATCGAGAGGGTTTTAAGAGATTTGCCACTAGCCAAACATGCGGATTAATTAAACAACGTGGCAGCAGCTTAGTTCATCATCTTTTCTTCTTTCGTTTCTTGGAGATAGCCTTAGTCTGTGCTTCACGGATATGTTGGGCTTCTCTTATAATCCGACCACGAGCTCGACGAGAATCTACAATTTCTGGAAGGAGACACTCCATGTGGAATACTGTCAGTTTCGGAAGAATAATTTCCTCTCACATATATTTCCTTCTCTTCACTTTGTCGAGCAACAAACCTGGCCACATACAATATGTTTTCACAAATATTATTGTTTACTGACATTTTCCTGCAAGACATTTTTTAGATAATGTTATTGAGACCTATTACAAAATTGGAACAATGCATGGTTATAATCACGAGTCTCTCTGGCATGTCAATTTTGGGGTAGACGTGGACATGATTGGTGTTTATAAGTAAAAAAAGGAAACCAAATATTTATAACAAACACATTTGATTTGCAAATAGTTTGAGTATTGAGCTAATACCACAACTTGAACAATTTTACTTCAGATTATGATAGATTTTGTAACACGGTGTTTTTTCCTACACAAAATACAAATAAAATCAATTTTCTATGTACAAAGAACTAATTGTACCAAATATTGTTTCCCGGGGATTATTTCCTGATACAAACTTGACTATAATCATCAAGTACATTTTCAGTCTATAAGTGCCTGGCTATAAAATTCGCTATACATGGGCAAAAAAAAAAAAAAAAAAAAAATTAAACGAACTCTTATGCAGTAACTTTTGGGGGAAAAAATTGTGTTTTTGGTAGAACATCCATATTTTTTTGTGAAATTTGATTACGTCTTCAAAAAAAGTAATGTTAATTCCTTTACTTTTTATTATTATTATTATTATTATTAACTAAAACAATTGAACCGTGGCCCATTTCCTATTACAATTTTATGAAATGGCATTATATATATATATATATATATATATATATATATATATATATATATATATATATATATGTGTGTGTGTGTGTGTGTGTGTGTGTGTATATATATATATATGTATGCGTGAAGTCACACAGTGGTGAAATGGTCAGACCAATCACCGCCTATAATGGCCACCCGGGTTTGAATCCAAAGGGGTCAGACCATATTTTAGTATGTGGGAAATGTGGCAAACGTTTATGTAGGTTTTTTTAAGGGGTAGCCTATTCACGTTTCCCTCCCCATTGCATTTCGTTGTTATTTCATCCCTACGTCATCACATTCCGTTCATTATTCTCCCTCCTCTCGGCGCTAGCCATACTCATTAAATACTTATATATATAGCCATACTCATTAAATACTTATATATATAGCCATACTCATAAAATAATGAGTATAAATAAATAAGTTTTTTTTGGCCTAACATTCGGTGTCCACGCAGCGAAGTAACATACTTGTCGTTCTGTTATGTTAAGTTGGCCTTGAACTTGGTAGAAATATGGATGTTCTTCTTTCAACCTCAACGTGATATTTTCCTTTACGTAGAAATTTAGGCTTTCGTGCAGTGAACGTCTCTTCTGGAGACATATCTTTTGATGAGGAAGGACACTTTATCTCCACGATTGCACTTTCTTCTATTACGCAATCAGAGGTTACTCCAAGATAAGGGTACTCTTTGCGAATAAAGAAACCACACTTTTAAATCCCCCCCCCCCACCACCAAGTATTTCTCTGACTGAAAGCAATGCAGTTGCCTGCATTTCCATACCCCATCTTGTGCCTGCATTTCCAGAGAATGTCGGATGGCGGATCTATTCTACTAAAGTTCGCTTTCTACATATTTTACCGAAGCATGACGCAGTGATAGGTTTTCGTCTTTGCTCTCTCCATTCTTGTGAAGTAATCTGGTATTTTGTGTTACTCTTCTTGTAAATACTTCAAATACTCTTCTTCTAGGACTGCGAGCTCATCATCAGGGGTGTCTGGTAAAGGCTCGGCCTGCATGCGGTCCTTAATGCTCATCTGGGCGTTTGCTACTATACTTCAGTGATCTTTTTGCAACCGACTTCTTTCGGCGTTGGCGTAATTTAGTGCTCGACCTGTTCTGAGCAATACATTTTTTTTTTTGTAAAGACTCCACGACTCCTATTTGTCAGTGTTTTGTGTACACGTCTATGCAATTCACTCTCCGAGTTGTGCGCCACAACTGCACGCCGACTTCTTCCTCGGAACGAAAAATAAAAATTGTGAAAACATATGTCGTGAAATAAGGCACATGTGTAACACATGCGTATTTTATCACTCGTATTCATATCAGAAATATTATTTCTATAAACGGAAAGTAATGTCATCAGAGATGTCAACTTTCTTATTACGCTATTTAATATTTGGTACTAGGTGTTTAGATACGATACCTTAGGCCATATTGTTTTAAATATAAATAACAATTAATTTATAAAGAATTATGCAAGTCTGTAAACATTAGAAGCTTATAAAAACGCAGTAAAAATGATCAGCTATGTATATTCTCCGTGCACCATTCAATTTCGAGTTTTCGAATATTAGACAGCTCCCAAATATTTCAGGTATGTTGGAAATTTTGGCACCATACACAGGTATGCATGCAATGACGTTGGCTAAAAACAATACCACATGCTGCTGACGGATTGGAAATTGCAGCAAATGCAATTACTTACGATGAAAAATGATTTATTCCCGTAAGTATCAACCATAACGAGGGTTAATTGCGTTCATCTATATATTTTTTCCCTTCTCACTACTATTGTCGCGTTCGTAGGTGAACAAGTAAAGCGACATCACGTATGAATGCACAACGGAATTGTCCCCCCCCCCCCCCCCGAATAATACATTTTTCTTATAATTCCCTAGCTGTAATACACTGACGTGACATTTCATTTCCACGTATGCTATGGAAGTGCAGCAAACAAGTACAAAGTATATTCATAAAAACGACATAACACTAACTTTATTGACAGTTAGCAACACGTTTGTCAGCGATCAGACAGTTTATGTCACACTGCTGTGTAGTAATACGTAAGCCGGATTTATACAAAAATTAACGAGTAAAATTCCCGACCTGTTTTCGAACACGGAAAAATTTTGTCACGATTATCACCTCACCCCCCCCCCCCCCCCCAATTTAACACAGACGCGATATTCCTGCGAGTTAGATGGCATATGTAGGGTCAAAAAACTATGAAATTAGCTAGCAGAGTAAAAAATTTCGTTAACTAAGTTTTTTTTTGTCCCTTTAACTTACGTGAAGAGAGTTTGCAAATATCCCACGCACATATTAATTTAAGTAAAGCATTTATTTAATTTCTAGACAAACTTAAATTCCAAACTTACGACTGGATAACAATTACTTCTCCAAACCTTGTCTTACCTATATGCATTACTTTATTGCAGAGGCGTGAAAACACGATCGCATTTACAAGTTTTCGGAAAACCAGTATTTTACCGTATAACAATAATCTCAACTTAAAACGGAGTTGACAATTTCTGGTTTCTGCAAATCGTGAGCCATAAAGATTATTTTATCCGCTATTATATGTATGTTGACGAGTGTTTTCTCGACGAGTGTTTTAATATGCTTTACAACAGTGTTGATGTGTGAATGTGAGAAAAAATCTAATGCCTTATTTATCGACGAGAAATAAAGAGAAAGAAATAAATAAAATATTATAGTGAATTTCGTGTTATTCGTTACAAATGTTTCAGAACGTTTTTGAAGTACTTTCGAGAATATGCACTTGCAAAGATCTTTATGTCGCGCCTTTATTCCCGGTTGCTCGCATAAGAAAGACCACATTTCGCGTGTACGCCACTAGACTAATACTCATACGACGTAAGGCAACACATGGGACGTGTTGAAGAATAGTGCAAGCTCATCTAATACTCCTTGTTTCAGACTAAAATACTATTTGAATAACATACTCTAAATTATTAATATTACAAAAACTAGGTGTGAAAGGAAATAATACCATACTTGGAAATATTTCAACAGCTTGGCTTTCCGGGCTCGCGCTGCTATTCTTCTGACGGATTTACGCTGTGTTAGTCTTCTGTTTGTAGTTTGTCTTTGCCATGGTCAGTAGTGCTGTCAGAGTTATTTTACTCACATAACCGTACAAAATAGTGTTTGCATTACAAAACACTGCACTGCGAGGCGCTAGAAATATGAATGGCAGATTTCGGAGTACTCGCTTCCTTATTCCTGTCAAGGACAAGCGCCCCCTGCCCACACGAACCACAACATGCATCATCTGGCAAAGTAACGGGGGATAGCCTCTCCCTCTGTGGACACTGGTGAATCACTACCTGAACCTGGCACGGCAGGTACACGGCCGTCTTCCCACCGATAGTATGTACGCTCTCTTCTCAAGGACAAGCGCCCTCTGCCCACACGAACCACAACATGCATCATCTGGCAAAGTAACGGGGGATAGCCTCTCCCTCGGCGGACACTGGTGAATCACTACCTGAACCTGGCACGGCAGGTACACGGCCGTCTTCCCACCGATAGTATGTACGCTCTCTTCTCAAGGACAAGCGCCCTCTGCCCACACGAACCACAACATGCATCATCTGGCAGAGTAACGGGGGATAGCCTCTCCCTCGGCGGACACTGGTGAATCACTACCTGAACCTGGCGCGGCAGGTACACGGCCGTCTTCCCACCGATAGTATGTACGCTCTCTTCTCAAGGACAAGCGCCCTCTGCCCACACGAACCACAACATGCATCATCTGGCAAAGTAACGGGGGATAGCCTCTCCCTCGGCGGACACTGGTGAATCACTACCTGAACCTGGCACGGCAGGTACACGGCCGTCTTCCCACCGATAGTATGTACGCTCTCTTCTCAAGGACAAGCGCCCTCTGCCCACACGAACCACAACATGCATCATCTGGCAGAGTAACGGGGGATAGCCTCTCCCTCGGTGGACACTGGTGAATCACTACCTGAACCTGGCACGGCAGGTACACGGCCGTCTTCCCACCGATAGTATGTACGCTCTCCTCTCAAGGACAAGCGCCCTCTGCCCACACGAACCACAACATGCATCATCTGGCAGAGTAACGGGGGATAGCCTCTCCCTCTGTGGACACTGGTGAATCATTACCTGAACCTGGCGCGGCAGGTACACGGCCGTCTTCCCACCGATAGTATGTACGTTCTCCTGTCAAGGACAAGCGCCCCCTGCCCACACGAACCACAACATGCATCATCTGGCAAAGTAACGGGGGATAGCCTCTCCCTCGGCGGACACTGGTGAATCACTACCTGAACCTGGCACGGCAGGTACACGGCCGTCTTCCCACCGATAGTATGTACGCTCTCCTGTCAAGGACAAGCGCCCCCTGCCCACACGAACCACAACATGCATTATCTGGCAGAGTAACGGGGGGATAGCCTCTCCCTCGGCGGACACTGGTGAATCACTACCTGAACCTGGCACGGCAGGTACACGGCCGTCTTCCCACCGATAGTATGTACGCTCTCCTGTCAAGGACAAGCGCCCCCTGCCCACACGAACCACAACATGCATTATCTGGCAGAGTAACGGGGGATAGCCTCTCCCTCGGTGGACACTGGTGAATCACTACCTGAACCTGGCGCGGCAGGTACACGGCCGTCTTCCCACCGATAGTATGTACGCTCTCCTGTCAAGGACAAGCGCCCCCTGCCCACACGAACCACAACATGCATTATCTGGCAGAGTAACGGGGGATAGCCTCTCCCTCGGTGGACACTGGTGAATCACTACCTGAACCTGGCACGGCAGGTACACGGCCGTCTTCCCACCGATAGTATGTACGCTCTCCTGTCAAGGACAAGCGCCCCCTGCCCACACGAACCACAACATGCATTATCTGGCAGAGTAACGGGGGATAGCCTCTCCCTCGGTGGACACTGGTGAATCACTACCTGAACCTGGCACGGCAGGTACACGGCCGTCTTCCCACCGATAGTATGTACGCTCTCCTGTCAATTTTGCCCCGGCACCAAATATTTTTTAACAATATTTGCTTTTGTGGTGTTCCTGTACAAGATAAATATATGCCGCCGCTGACTTTTTTGAGCAGAAAGACACATATTTATTGCCAAAAGAAACCTTTTGTAGCATTAATGTATAGCCTGTCTTCTGGAAAGATTCAAAAATTAAAACTTTAATTTAAAAAAAGTTAAACACAAATTGATATATTTGGCTATAGCGACAGCTTCACGTTATCATTTCTAACACAAAGGTTTTTGTTTCAAGTTTGTATCTATGAAATGTAATTTCATTAACATGTATTTCCCTATGCCCAGTTCTCACTGATGTCACACCAGGCAGTAGCCTTAAGAGGGCTGCCTAATATGCGATTTAAATGTGTTGCAAAGTGTTGGAAAATCAGTTTTTTTAACAAAACTATTCCACGTGCACCCAATGTGCTAATTTACGAAAAGAAAACAAATTTCAGGCGATGACGGAATGTCGCTTTCCAGACACTAGCACGTTAGAAGCACTATTTTTCCAAGTCCTCCAAAATAGCTAAAAACAACCTTTTCATACTGCTGTATGTCAAAATGTGCTGACCGTATCTACATGAAACTTATATACAATCCTGCATTGAACTCTGGATCAGACTTTCCATCAGAAAAAGTCGCTGCTTAAAGTCCCATAGAAAAAGCGGTTCGACGAAAAACTTTCACGGTAGTTTAGTGCTTCGTGCATAGTGGCGATGCGGTACTTTTTGTGTGTGCTAATGTCGCCCTTAGGGTTCGCTCGCTTCTGTGCCATATCACGTCAGGTAGGCGGACCCCTTAACAGCGCGGTGGTAGAGAGCCGACGTTATCAATTTGGCGTGTACAGAGCCAGCAGCGTCTCCCTCCCTCCAGCGGCCGGCGCTCGGGAGAGCCCTCCCCTACGCCGCCTCCCCTATCAGTCTTGCAGCACTCCTCTTCACTGCAGTTATGCCCGGTTGCACGAACATCTTCCCCGATCCGAAATCGAATGATCCTAGTTCCAAACCAGGATCCAAGTTGATCTTGGTTACAATGTAAAAGTGTTGCACCAACGAAATTTCATGATTCTGGATCTCCGATTCGTCGATCTTGGTTCAAAAGTGAGAGATCGAGATTACGCATGAGAGACATGTTGCTATCGGTTCGTAATATATGACGTCATGGAAGCAGGCGTATTTTTCTCTAGATAGAACTAGATGTGCGATGTTTTTTGTTGTCCGAAATTTATTGAATAATTTTCAAGTCCGTATAATGTTGTTTCAATTTCCCAATAACACAATCTGTTGGCGTATTTTCAAACTACATTTGTCGACGATGGCTGCTGATCTTGGATCGAGATTTCGAACCGCCAATTTCGGCGGTCCGAACTTCATATCTATCTCCAGTCCAGCTCTGAACTCGAATGGTGCAACAGTTTTCTGTGTCGATCTTAGATCCGATCTCGGATAGAGTTTCGAACAACGACGGTGTAACCGGGCGAACTTCGTCACCAC
The DNA here is from genome assembly GCA_029891345.1 of Dryococelus australis. Taxonomy (NCBI): domain Eukaryota; kingdom Metazoa; phylum Arthropoda; class Insecta; order Phasmatodea; family Phasmatidae; genus Dryococelus; species Dryococelus australis. The sequence continues at coordinate 190,486,076 of CM056998.1, read as the reverse complement.
CTTGCTGTGACATCCACTCTCGTGATTGGACGACTTCAACTGTCACGTTGCTTATACAAATGTGCGGCCGTTGATTGCGGACATTCGATATCGTCTTGATTTGCCCAGTCTGACAGACAAAGGCCCTTTCACAGAGTCAAATTTCTCTTCACATTACCTTCAATTTTTATTTAATTAAATTCATTGAATGCTATATGACGTCATAATCGCTGCCACTTTCTCTTTAAAATTCTTGAATGTCTCGTTTTCCTTCGAGATTTTCGTTTATTACCTGCATGATCTATATTTTCTTGAATCAATAATTTCAGTCAGCAATCACAGTTTTTCTGACAATATTATTGGAAGTAATCTTATAATAGAGTTGTGTACGCATATTTTAATCTGTCACAAAATAAGGACGTATATTTTTTAAAAAGAAAATGTACAACAATACGAAGAAAGTTTGCTGCGTGGCGGATTATTTTCGTGTCGTGCATGATATTTTTTTAACTGGTTTCATTAGAAAGTTTGTGATAAATATTCATGCGGAGACTTGAAAGCATATTGCATGAAATTCGTTTGAAAAACAAATAAGGTGAATTTTTATTCCAATAAATTGAATTGAAGTCGCAACCATTATGAAAGGGAAATTTTCACGTGTCCACGTAAGGGTTAGACTTTTTTCAAGATTAAAAAACATGTATAGTCCATTAACTGTTATTTCCAAGTTTATTGAAGTCTTGCTTGAGTTCAACTTTCAGGATATTTCTCCCTTTCACGCAAACAAGGCTTAACTTAGGCAGGATTTACAACAGCCCGTCGCGTCCGTCCGTCCGTCATCTGCCCGTCCGTCATACGTTCGTCAGTCTCCCAGCCGAGCGAATTAAAACCAAATTTCGTACGTCCGTCGTACGTGCATTGCTGCAAACTAATAAAAACAAAACTGTTTACAAATAGGAAAAGAAATTCTCCATAAAAAGTGAAAATTTTTGGCGGTATTATGTTTCCAAGTAGTATGTTTCAACGTACGCAGCGTAAATTAATCGCTGTAATTTTTTTTAAAAGCATATAAAGCATATTTTTACTATTTACAAAAGGAGCTCGTGTTTCTAAACGTAATTATCAATTACTCTTCGGGAAAAATTTAACTTAATTTAATTTTACAGTTACGTAAACAAACACATGAAAATGAAAGACAGCCAACACAAACCACTGCACACAATAACACAGCCTTGTGAAGAACTTGGGGTGGAAGAGTTAACAAAACGTGCGAGTGGCTGTGATTTCATCCGTTCGTTCGTCAAAAGTTAAGGCTTACCAAAGTTTTAACGGGCGGACGGATAGAATTAATGGCCACCTCTGATTGGCTGTTGGTCACGTGATTGACGGACGGACGACGAATGGACGCGACGGGTCGTCTTATAGTACATTCACGGTTTACTCGGCCTTTTTGAATCAAACCTTTGAAAAATCTCCCCATGTATGACGTATTTAGTTATTTCCTAAATACGCCTTGATCACAAGCGTTTTATACTTGTGGTCATAAAGGTTACTTTTTTTTCCTATTAAATTTAAATGTTATTCATATTTTATCTATGAATTCTAATACTTTCTTTATAGATAATCTGAATAAAAACAGGGATAAAACGGGTATGTTGGTAGCGCCTAGTGATAAATAGTGCTTATACAAAATACTGTTACACTGAGTGCGCACCAATGTGGTACGTTGTTCATCTGGTGTGATTCTCCAGGACTAGACGCTACGTTTGCACGAGGCGGAGGAATATCCTGGAAGTAGAACTTTAGCTGGGCTTCAGGAAAGGCTGAAGTAACCGTGAATGGATTTAAATCCTGTCTCAGTCTAAACTAAACTAAAAATTACACCAGAGTAACCGTACGCCGCAGTCATCCGCACTCAGTTTTATATTATTTTGCATGATAACTATTTCTTGCTAAGCATTACCAACACACTCATTTGCTCCCTGTTTTTATTCCTATTAATAATAAATGAACTATTATAATTTATAGACAGAATATAAGTAAAAGTTCAATTTAACAAAAAATAACGTACTTTTACATAAACAGATGTGTGGAACGCTTGTGACACGTCAGTTATTCAGTAAACAACCAAACATCATACATGGGGTGATTTTTCAAAGGTTTGATTCAGAAGTGGGAAGAAACTGTGAGTTGACTACTCATATCACGGGTGTAGTGAGTGAGTGAAGCGATCTGGGCCGCTCTTAACATCGAGGCCTTGAGAGCCGATGAGGGTGAGGTGACTTGAGCACGGAGCAGCGCAGGAATGAAAGGGGGGGGAAACGGGAGATCCCCGAGAAAACCCGCCGACCAGCGGCATCGTCCGGCACGATTCCCACTTCAGAAAAAATCCGGAGTGAACCGGCCGGGGATTGAAACCGGTTCGCCTTGGTGGGAGGCGAGCAGTCTAACCGCTCAGCCACCGCGGCCTCTATCAAGGATGTATTTAAGAGAGGGGAGGGCACAGAGGACAGGTCCCCCCCCCCTTCCTGGCGCCACCATCTTTATAATCGTTCTTTCCGAAATCTGAAAATTGTGCCAATTCAACAACAAACCGACCCAGGCAAAAATGTTACTACTTTACTATTTATTAGCCAACCATTCAACGTATACACCTAAAATGTTAGAATTTTCTTTTTAATATGAATACACAAAAAATAAATACAACACCACAGCGAGATTTATTGTTAATATTTACTTTATTAGCTAATAGTTTTCAGTTCTTCGACGAGTTTGGGGTTATTCACGCCAACTAACTTTAAACCCAATTTCGCATAAAAAAATTAATTTCGCAGGCTACTTAATTTTCACATCGAACGTGAATGGCGTTTGGTATATTTGACTCGCGTGTCCGCCATTGTAACGGTATGTAGGACAAATTGTGCTGATGGAAGCGTGACGTCATTGCACTTCCGAGAGCACGTACGTGATGCACCAAGAACCGTGATCACCATATTGGATTGGCGCGTGACTGGACACCTTTCGCCATCGCGATGCGGTCGTGTTCGACGAGGGGGCTGTGTGTGGGTTGCCATTGTGTGCATAGGTCGTTCACGGTAAAGTGAGTCAGACATAATAACCAATAAATACCTTCCATCGTGGCCTCGGACTATTGGTTTCGGGTAAGGTGAATGCATACACTGTGTCTATTACTCACGTGGCAGGGTTTACATTAACAAGCGGTGGAACGATGTGAATTGGCTGAAAGAAAAAAAGTAACTAGGGCTTCAAAAGTGCTCACTTTACCGTGAACGGCCTATACTGACCCTTGCCAAGGTTTGTTCTACTCAGCTTAGGAACAAAATGAGATTTCTAATAGGTAGAGCCCAGAGTATTTCGCGGATTAAGTTGGCAGCAAGCTAGGCTGGACAACCCTGTATATAGGCTGTTCGCGGTAAAGTGAGCACTTTTGAGGCCCTAGTTACTTTTTCCTCTCAGCCATTTTTTACCTTTAACAGCTTTTTAAAATAATTATTGTCATTTAAGTAATAAACAAAGTGTGTATATTCCACCTCGCGCAGAGATGAATGTCGTAGGCTAAAATAAAATACATTTATTGACTATTGTTCCAAGTGAGAGGGCTTTCAAAAGTGCCGAGTTTACCGTTAATAGCCCAGACACTCGAGACATTATGGTTGTTTTGTTGGTGGTTGTAATCAAGGGAGGCTTCTGTACAGGACTGTTAAAAACTCGCACCACAGCTTCCTGCTTATTACTGGCTCACAGATAAACGGGGGCGTGTCTAAACAACTGTCGTCCAATCACAACAGTAGGAGATAAGAACAAGAGTTTGGAGTCTACCTCGCCTCCGAATGAACTCGCGAAATACTCTTTGCTCTACTAATATGATAGTTCGACAGAGAAATTTTTCATGCTGGTGTTTTAAAGAGGTCATTTTTAAACTGACGGTAAATAGAGAGAGAAATTCCATTTATTTGCGTGTAAAAGTTCGCGTGCGGCTAGAATTATGATATTTACTTGCACCAGCTAAAATTTTACGCATTAACATATTTCGTGAGTCGTATTTACATCCTCCAATAGTATTTGCAATAGTAAATATTATAAATACAAGTCCGTTTGGCATTAACCATTCATAAGCACACTTTTTACAATGGAAAAATGTTATTAATTTTAAGTGCGAAATACATAGTCATCAAAAGTAACTTTGTACTTTAATCCAGAAACCTCGCAGGAAATCCGCAAATACAATACTTTCTAACATTCCACAGTTTTTTTTTTCCAATTCAATTGCCATATTTAAATACAGTTATTGTGTAAGCCAACAGTTTGCCAAGTCCAGTTCCCGACAGAATATTAAACATCACGAGAACATAACTACACTCACGTGCAAAAAAAATGATCACCATTAAAGAATCGTGGAGAGTACAATGGAGGTTGCCACAGTATCACTACAGCCCAACACGTGCCCCATTTGCGTTTAATGAGGGTTGCTTTCGTGGATGTGCCACTATAATAATCCATTCACGGTTACTTCACACCTTTCTGAAAAGTTCTACTTCCAGGATATTCCTCCGCCTCGCCTAGTGCAAGCTAAGCTTAACTAAGACTGGAAGATTACCCCGGAGGGCAACACACTGCTTTCCTGCACGCTCAGTTCTAATGTTATTTTCATGAGCACTATTTATTACTACGCGCTACTAACACACGAAATTTCTCACTTTTTTTTTTCATATTTATTACAAAAGAAATATTATAAATTATGAAGAAAATATAGTTAAACTATAATTTTTACGAAAACTAAGATACTTTTATGTTGAGAGAGATATAAAACACTTGTGATATACGACATGTTTAGGAAATAACGAAACACGTCAGACATGGGGTGATTTTTCAAAGGTTTGATTTTTAAAAATGTGAATAAAACGTGAAGAGACTATACAGCACTGTACTTGTCCTCGAATGTAAAGTCCCAAGGACGTGTCGAGGCGTTCGTACTCTGTCGTCGATCACAATAACAAAACCTCTGTGTGTGCTGAACCCTCTTAAGGGAAAATATCTCAAGCCATCTTGGATACTCAACATTTTCTGCCACAGTTTTTGTTTAAAAAAAAAAAAAAAAAAAAAAGCATTCCAGAATTTCTGGCATTATAAAGTTTTAAAACAATAGCTGCCTGAGCCTTTCTATATTGTGACCATTGCACTGCGGCGTTATTTTTGAAGTTTGAGCAGGATAATTGCAATGTTTCGTTGTGTTTGAATGATTCTTGCCATGGCGGGTAAGTGATTGAACAATTCTGCACATACGCTATTGCTTGCAAACGCTTCGTTGCAGTCGCAGAGCATTTACGGAGCATGCCTGCGCAGTTTTTTTTTTTTTTTTTTAACGTAGGCGAAAAATACAACAACGTGCATTGAAATGAATTTTTACATTAGTAACATTTATACGGAAGACACAGGAATTTGGGCATTCTCTAGAACCCATTTACCTACCTAATTGTATATCGTCAGCAATGCAATTTTTACATTAGTAACATTTATACGGAAGACACAGGAATTTGAGCATTCTCTAGAACCCATTTACCTACCTAATTGTATATCGTCAGCAATGCAATTTTTTTTTCATTAACTGTATGTTCGAACTGTATTACGTTTACAGAGAGTAATGCAACAGTTAAGTTATATATATATATATATATATATATATATATATATATCGAAAAAATTCGATCGGCATTTAACAGAAACGTCACGAGTGCCGATGAGGGTGAAGTGAGATGAGGATGGAGCAGCGCCGGAATGCAAGGGCTGGCAACCGGAAGTACCTCGGGGCTGGCCAGCGGCAACGTCTGCCTCGTTTCCTACGTGCGAAAATCCGGGCGACCCCGCCCCGTACGTCTCAGCGGAAGGCGAATATTCTGACCACTACACCACCGTTAACTCATTTTGAGTTTTAAAAAAAAAATACGATACACATCGGGCGAGTCTTCGGCGCGTGATCTCCAAGATGGTAATATTCCCTCCCCCTCCCTCCCTATCTAGAAGATTTCTCGACCAAGCCAAGCGTCCAGTCGGAATATATGTGAACTATACAAGGTCACTGCGTTCTCTCCCCTCCTCTTTATCATCCCTTCGTATACTAGACTGACAAAAGGCACTCGTCTGCGGGTGTCATGTGTCGCCAGCTAACACAGTGCTGTGGCCCAGTGTTAACTAATTCGCCATGTATTGATACTTATCGCCTGCCCGGCTACATACATACTTAGGCTGTACCCCAATTGCAAGTACATGCTTGTTAAGTATATACATATTCGAACTTGCCGTCGTGTGTACTAACCTCCCCCCCCCCCCCCACCTATTGCAATGTTTTTTTTTTCCTGGCTATATTGACTCTTTGCACAACCTGGCGTAAATAACATTAACTACTAGAAGGTAAGCACGTATTTTGTCATTCTGAGCTAACAACTACTGTTTTTGCGGTAAATAAACATTTTGTGTTCTATGTTCGCTGCCTTTGGTTGCATTTATTTGGTGTTGTTGCAAAAAAATAACGATGTTATTTGTCATGTGTAACATTTAGATTATTATAAACGCACAAATAATATTGCAAATTGGTTGCTTCGTAGAGCAACAAGACGGCGCGTAAGTAAAATCACAAAAAAAAATTCCCATCGTAGGTTATGTACGTGACGATTGAAAACAAACATGGCGACCCCCGCAAGAACGCGAATTCGCCCAGCAAGTAAGCAACTTCGTGTACTTGGCAAGTACAGACGCTGTGTTGCCTATACCAGGAACCGGGATGGCGCTAGTATATATTTAGGCCTTCGCTTGGTCGAGTATTACGTGCGGATATGAATACCGCCAGGGACCTAGAACTAACAGAAAACTGTTATTCCCTAAAATATGACAATCGGAATTCCCTCGAAATGTAAGCACACACAATTACCGATGTATTATACTTCCAGAGATAAGATAACCAAGTCGTAGATTTCTAAAAAAAAAAAAAAAAAACACACTGCCTGACGCGTAAAGTGGATTTACTTGCAGTGATAAAGAAGATTAACTATGGATTTATAAGATGACAATTACTCCATCAAAACTCTGTAAATTTGTAAACGCATATGTCATTTCATTTAACATCATTCCACATTACCAACAAGATCACTCATGCACTAAATAATTGGATGCAAGTAAATACTGACCTGTCATTTAGTTTTGTTTTTGTTATTTGCCGTGAATTACTTTGTGTTTTAAGTGCCGGGCGCTAAGAAAAAATAATCAATAAGAATATTATTTATTTTGTGCGCACTGGCCGCTCTTATTGACGAGGAGAGGGATGAAGTGAATTAAATGGTGGTTGGGGGTGACACACACAAACCAATACACACACACACCTTTACACCCAAAAAAAGTATGAGAAAATAAATGCAAAACATTGTGTACTTCGAACTGGCAATGGTGGAGCGAATCTAGGCAGTCATGCAAACCATTTTGAACTAGTCCTAATATATTAATTTTTTCTTTCAAAAATTGTTTTTACATTCTCTCTCTTCGCTGAACAAATTCCTACTACCGACTCTGCCTATATTTGGTTGCGAAAATTGCCACGCTGTTACACTATAGACTGTTCGTGGTAAAGTGAGAACTTTTGAAGGCCTCCCCTCATTAGGAATAATAGTCCATTAATATATATTTCATTTTAGCCTTAGAAGTTATCTTGCAGTTTAGTGGAATACACACGCTGTGTTTATTACTTACATAGCAACAATTATTTTAAAAGGTGGTTGAAGGATATAAAATGGCTGAAAGGAAAAAAAGTAACAAGGGCCCCTAAAGTGCTGACTTTGCCGTGAACAGCCTATAGCAGGGCATAGGCTAAAGATGAGGTAGACAGATTTTCCTTCCTGTGCGAATAAACCCCACACCTAACATTACTGTAAAAGTTCCGTGGTCAACAGTGATGAACGTGTTTGTTTATATCGTAAATTTCAAAAGACAAGCAATTCTGTATGAATATAATACTTTTATAGGCTGTGCATGGTAAACTGAGCACTTCTAGAAAGTCCTGCTTGAGATCTACATGCATGAACATCGTGTACTCTGCCGCTGATGTAAATTTGCATTGTCATGGGCTAGATCACTTTATTCTTGTGTCGATTAAAGTGTAACTATGAAATAATTGTAAAAGTAAATACCTACTTTAGAAATCTGCTAATTCTTACTATTGGATGCATTAAAAAAAAAAGGAGAAATTATTTCAGTTTTCACAAAATGTTTACTTAAGGGGAATGGTGCACGCAAACAGTACATTTATATAGTTTTTTCACAACTGGTTGTACAGCAAATTTTCCACAATTTTTGGCTCGACAAGATGCAAATAACAACGTTGAGCATCTTCTTGCCTTGAATTGTTACAAATCCACTGTGTTCGTTATTCTCGGAGCACTGACTGAAGATTACAAAACAGAAATTTTATTTTCTTCCATCAGTGCTCGGAGAATAATGACGGTGAATATCTAACACCGTAAAAAGGCGTTCGAATTATTTGCGTCTTGTCGAGCCAAAAATTTCGACAAGCCCTTTGGAAAACGACTTGTATCGAAAATCGGATAACTGTGCTGCTTCCACGCACCATTCCCTTTAACGCTTTTAATTCAACGTTCAGACTTGGAATAACTTTTCCCTCTGTCGTTGCCAACTTTACTGGACGCACGCCACACAGCGCGCCCTTTAAAATATACGAAAGTTCAGAGCAGTGACGTTGTCCAAACTTTGGTTTCTAAAGTTTATCGCGAACAGCCTTCACCAGTTCGAATTTATCAAAACTCCATGCATCCCAGATTGGTTAGAGGAAATACACAAACATTTCATTTCCAAGTATGTACTTGATTGCACAAACAGTGTTCTGTGCACAACTCCTATCAATATCCTCTATGGTAGTCGTGTTGGCAGAAAAGCAGATCAATGTCGGGACATGGAGACTGGCTTTGCGCAGCCAGCGTGATCACTCTACTCCATATTCACTCTAAAGTACAGGACCCAAATAGCTGATTACTAGACACCTGCAACAGGATGAACTCCACTGCCTTGTACATAAGCGAGCACAGTGAGTGATTGTATCGGCCGCTAACCTTCAAGTGGAGTCGTCTACTTGATTGACTTCGTCGAAGAAGATGGACAGTCCGCCGCTGGAAGTTACATTATTGGTACAGCACAGAGTATTTCGCGGATTGATTTGTAAGCAGACTAGACTTGACAGTCCCCTATTGGTCGTTGCGATCAAGGGAGGCCTTTGTACAGCACTGTTCAATATTCATTCACGCTACTGCTTCCTGCCTTCTAATGGCTCAGAGTTAAACGGGGCGTGTCTAAACAACTTATGTCCTCTCACAATGTAAGAATAAAATACCAAGTGTTCGAAGTCTACCTCTCGACACCGAATGAATTCGCCAAATACTTGGGACTCTAATTATTGGTAGAGCCACGAGTATTCCGCGAATTCATTCTGAGGCGAGGTAGACTCCAAACACTTGATCTTATCTTCTACTGTTGTGATTGGACGACAGTTGTTTAGACACACCCCCTTTAACTGTGCGCCAGTATTAAGCAGTAGTGTGAGTAGGTATTCGACAATCCTGTACAGGGACCCCACTTGATCACAGCAACCAATAAGCAAACTATAATATCTCGAGTGTATACAGGGCTGTCCAGACTAGCTTGCTGCCACCCCAATCCGCGAAATACTCGGGGCTCTAATTATTGGCTAACGATTCCCGCTAGGCGTGCCAGACACACTGTCGGCCTATGGCAGACGTCGGTTAAATGCGCAGCAGCAACTTGGAGCTCAGTCTGCCGTCAAATAACAACGCGAATTTTGCACTTCTCTACTGCTTACCGACTGAGAACTGTTGAAACCTACATGCGAGGATTATGCCCGAGTGCCGCTCGAGCTGTGATACTTTCTCCCTTGCCTCGAGAATAATTCGATAATTTCTGGCCCCCCGTTGTTACGAGAATATTCCATTTCCTGACTAATGCTCAACGTTATAGTTTATTTCCTGTTACTTCCAGCATATTCCTCCGCCTCGTGTAAACAAAGCTTACAACCAAGTCTGGGAAATTACACCAAACACACCACAATTCGTGCGCACTCTGTGAGATCGTATTTTACGTAAGAACTATTCCTTACTACGCATTACCAACACATCCATATCACCACTGTTTTTATTCACATTAATAAAAACTAACGTACTATTATGTTAAGGTTGAAGTAAAGCAACTGCGTATGGAGCACTGCACCTGACTAGACAATGTGAACAATTTATTTTAAAAAGTATTACAAACACTACCGCATTTTTAACCAGATTTAAGCGCGTTTCCGTTTCCGTTTTTGATGCTTCGGAAAGCAGAATTTACAAGAAAACCTTCGAGAAAGATCGTCATAATATTTACTGTGATCATATGTAATAAAAATCATTGTAATAATGAATTATTACAATTTTATAATTAACTTTATTAACGGCAGTTTTAGCCATAAATGTTTGTGACAGATGGACGCACATAAAATCAATTATAAAAATTGATATAGTTCATTATTACAATGATTTTTATTGCATATGATCACAGTAAATATTATGACGATCTTTCTCGAAGGTTTTCTTGTGAATTCTGATTTCTGGAGCATCCTGAATGGAAATATGCTTAAATTTCGTTAAAAATACAGACTATTCTAATAGATAATTTTTTTAAATATTTTATAATGTTGCAAAATATATACATTCTTCTTTCGTATACAGCATAAATCGTACTTTTATCACAATTTTTATGGTGTCTGGACTACTTTTTTTTTTAACGAGTTCTTCGCACAGTACAGTCAGGTGCGGTGCTCCACAGGCAGTTTCTATACTTCAACCTCAACACAAGTGAGAAATGTTTGTGATACATGATAGAGAGGATGATTCACGAGACGTTACCGTAACTCACGTGACATTGCAAGTATCGCACGTTTAGAACGGCCACACACAGACCCACACAATAGCCAGCGCCAACAACACAATGCCATGCGGAATTCCCACGGCTCGCGCGGAAAGCTGGCTCACACGGTCGGAGCGGACACAAACATGGAGAGAGCGACCAAAGTTTTCATTTTGACGGGCGAACTTCTCTCCCACGTTCTTTCGCCGGTCACCGGGCCGACCTTCGCGACACATTCTGCCAAGTCGCGTAGTAGTTCGTGTTTACTATCGTTCCGCCGGGGCCGCGGCGGCTAGAACGCTCGCCTCCCACCATGGCGAACCAGGTTCGATTTCTTGCGGGGTCACTCGATTCAAGGATTTAGGCTGAAGTGTGTACCCACTACGGTATGAAAGCGAGCCCGGTATTACTTCTTTCCGTTCTCGTCTTCACCCCCCAGTCGATGTATTATCTCTTAGTCAATTAATAATGGCGTGATTAATTTATTATAATGAGCACGGTAATGTGTAAAAATATTAACAAAATAGTGGTTCAATAAGTATCTGTACGTCATGGTCGTCCTGGCAAGTATTTTTTAGATTGTTTTTCTTTGTATTTTACATACTGCTGGGATCTAATCTTTACAGATGACTACTCAAGTATGTTTTATTTTCGATCTATGTGCTTGTGTATTATGTTGCCCCCCCCCCCTTTTTCTATATAGCTGCGTTGTCAGGATTTTTTTGTGGTTAATGTTTGTTTAATGTATTTTATTGAGACAATGCTTGTTCGTGTTTAGTATTTGCGTTGTTGGAGCTGAAATTTGTGACCTCTACTCGGTAACTGTCTTGTCGATTTTATAAGCACTGTTGGTGAAATAGTAATGTGTATCCATGGGCATTCCACATCACGTATCAAATAAACTAGTGTAGTTAAAACATTCAACCACGCGTTAATTTCCAAGATCAAGCGGTTTTAATGTTTTTTTTTTGCTATGCGCTGTGCTCGAGGTCATCACTTGTCTTGGAACCATGTGAACGTGTCCCGTGATCGATGATGATGACTTTAACCATTCATGTCGAAGAGGTCTTGGAGAATTCAGCAGATCGGAGGAGCCACAATGAGGATTGGGCACTGGTGCCTGGCCGCGTACAGCACGGGTCATAAATAATGTGCAGCGTGTACACGGTCGTGGACATGGCAACTGAACAGGTTTACGCCTGTTCAGGTAGAGAGCTGCGCGACATCGCTGCCCACGTGGTTTCGTCACAAGCACTCCCTCTGAACAGCCGGCTGGCCGAAATGCGTCTATATTTTATCCACGATAATCTAAGCACTTTTGAAATCAACCATTGAAAAATGCCACTGCCTCTGTCTGCAAATATTTTAACAGCTAAACTGACTGGCATGAGTCCAGTAAAATTGGCGGGGGGGGGGGGGGGGGAGAGAAAGTAGTTCCATTTGTTAACGTTCAATTTGAAGTTTTAGGTACATATTTGTGAAATCTTAAGTCATAATTTTTCTTCCTATCTCTCACGCATGTGTGTGTAAGACTAGCAAATTTGTAAAATATTTACTTTTCTAATAATTCCACAGTTTCAGTTGACCGACGCATTAATAAAGTGATGAGGCCCATGGCAATGCTAATTTTACGTAACGGTTGAAGGATACACAGTGTGCACACAAGTAGATCTTGAGCAGGGCTCAGTTGACCGTGAACAGCCTTTATAAAGGAGATAGAACACGAGTACTCACATGTGTGGTGGCGCCTCGTAGAAGAGCACCCTCTGGTAACGCTTGATGGTCTCAGCGTTGTATATGTCGAGGTTCTTGTAGGGGTTCACAGATACCAGCACCTGCCCGATGTATGTCTGCAAGCAGGACAAGCACATGTGAGCGTCCTGCCCATCGCCCAAACACTTAACAACAGTCACGATTAATTACAGTCACCGAGTATAACGAGTAGGCTATAGTCCAGTCACCGTTACTTCCAACTCTTCTGAAACCCTGTTAAAATTATACTTCCAGGATATTCCCCCACCTTAGGCAAACAAAGCTTAACCAAGTCTGGAGCGAGTGGGTAGAGAGATTTGCGCGGTTTTTTTTAACATCGAGGTCTTGAGAGCGGATGAGGGTGATTGAGAAGAGTATGAAGCAGCGCCGGAATGAAGGGGCGGGGAAAACGGGAAGTCCCCGAGAAAAACCCGCCGATCAACGGCATCGTCCGGCACGATTCCCACTTGCGAAAAATCCGGAGTGACCCTGACGGGGATTGAACCCGGATCGCCTTGGTGGGAGGCGAGCAGGTTAATCGACCAAGCCTAGAAAATTAGGCCAAAGGGACAACGCACCGCATTCGTCGGCACTCGCCGTAACAATATTTCGCATATGAACAATGTCTTACTCAGCATTACCAACACACCTGTTTCCCCCGATATTATTCATATTATCCTTACTACTATATAAATGCGAAAGTGTGTTTGTTTATTTGTTTTTGGAGGTCCAGAGAGTGACATAGGCTACTTTTTATCTCAGGAAAATATCTCAAACAGTTCGAAAAAATGATGATTAGGGATGTACATAGGTACTGGATTAAACTTTTCTTAGGATTACTGCATAAAAAAGCATAGTTAGAAATTTCTCCTTTCTTTTTTGTCTATGGGCTGTCTTACATTCCTTCCCCCAAGAGTTGCAGTAGCTCAGTGGGTGGATAACCCGATAGCGGGGCCGCAGTAGCTCAGTGGGTGGATAATACGATAGCGGGGTCGCAGTATCTGTGGGTAGAGAACTCGATAGCGGGGCCGCAGTATCTCAGTGGGTAGAGAACCCGATAGCGGGGCCGCAGTAGCTCAGTGGATAGAGAACCCGATAGTGGGGCCGCAGTAGCGCAGTGGGTAGAGCACCCGATAGTGGAGCCGCGTGCGAAGCAGCGGGTAAAAGCTAGTATTTAATAAATTAAATATTATAATTCATAAACAAAATTTGGTAAAAATTCAACTTAATAAAAATAACGTATTTTTATATTGCCACAAGTATTAAAAATATGTGATACGCGACATCTTTAGGAGACAAAAAAATCACGTCATATTCGCGGTGAATTTTCAAAGGTTTGAGTCAAATAATGTGGAGGGAAAAAAACAGCGAATAGGCTACACTACAGAAGGTACATGATGGGGGAGGGGGAGAGAAGGCCCATGCCCTGGGCGGGAACTTGCGGAAAAATACACATACAAGCCTACCCTTTGATTTTGGACAACACTGACAAACTCCTTACGAAAAATATGACGGGACTATATGTATCACTTTTCCCTTAAAATAATTAAGGGAACTATCCGCCCCTAAAAATATAATATTATAAACTACTTGCGTTCAAAATATTATAAACTACTTGCGATCATGTAACAAATCAATTAATGGTGTTTCGTATAAGGGATATCCTACAGCTCCTAAAAACCCGACTGGCAATATTATTCGCCTTCATGGTGAAAATCGCGGTTGGTGTGTTATTTTTGGATAAAACTTTGTAACCCTAATATGTACGCGACTTTTGAAAGTAATTTTATGTATTTGCATGTCTAAATTAACAAAAAATTTCTTCTAGTCTGTAAACTGTTTTCGAGACATCTAGGTGTAACTCTCAAACAGAAGGTGTGCTGCCTTACAGGTAGGCAACACACTAACACAGGAAGGAATTTCAAATTACGATTTTGCGAGGGCGCTCCCTTGAAAAGTGTGCATACATTTTCGTCTCGAATTTTTTGTAAGAAATACCTTGTCCGAGTTCGTTGATGGTGTTAGCAAAAAGCACGGTGTACATGATATTACGGCCATAGTCGTCCAAACAGAGGCAAATGATATGAGGGGCCCTAAGACGAACCAAAATGTGGTCCGATTCTGGTCCGTTTAAATGTTACGAATTTTGTTCTGAATGCATGGACATACTCTAAACTACACTATGAATTGAATGACTGTGACGACAGTAAGTGTCCCAGGGAAGTAATACTCGTAGTAATGGTAGCTGACGAGTGGAGTCACATAACCAAACATCATTCATGCTATTGTCATTACAGCGATCTGGGAAATAAACACAATAGCATGTACGCTGTTTGGTTATGCGACTCCACTTGTCAGCTACCATTTAAACTATTGCTTCCCTGGAACTCTTGCTTTCGCAACAATCAGTAAACTCTTCGTGTAGTGTAGAGTAGGTCCGTACATTCGGAACAAAATTCGTAACATTTAAACGGTCCAGAATCGGGCCACATATGTACTGGTCGTTTTGGTTGGTCTTGGGCCCCTCTTATCATCTGCCTCTGTTTGGACATCTATGGCCGGAACATCCTGTATACATTATGAAAACATTTCAACGTCTTCGCTACACTAAACACGTGCCTACATGTTTACAATACTTATGAAATATATGAATATTCTTAAGGTATTGTTTTTTTTTTTGGGTTCTTTGGCGACCGACAAAGAAAGGCCATAGATATTTTACTGTGAAAATACGAAAACTTGCAGGTAGACAAACGTGCCGAAAGCAAGTCTGCCTTTCGGACGAATGTTCATTTGTCACCTGTCGGGGTGGTGGTAGGGGCGAGGAGGCAGAGGCAAACTTTGCACCCCCTTCCCCACCCCCTCCCCCTTAATAATTATACTTAGAGCCAACAACGGCACTAACCCGTGGCGAGGTTCATTCTATCTTTATCGACATCCTTAGTAAAAGACACAATATTACGACAAAAACCTCCCTCGGGTAGTAACCAGAAGAACGAATTCTCCTCCGATTCATGACAGGATGAAATCTGCACAAACACATATTCAATACTGTTAATTATCGTAAAAAAATAATATAATATGCAAAAAGGAATTAAACTATTAATACAACACAGACACACACCTCAAAACAAGGTAAGAATGCATCTATGTATTCACGTAAGAAGATGAAGATGGAACTTGGTGATCAGATTTGGTTGTATCGGAAATTAGTTGGTACTACTGTGGACATGCATATTCTTCGTCAAGTGGAATTCTTTATCAATCCGCGATTATGTGTTATGTCAATGCTAATAGTTTGGCGAGTAGAAATTTTCACGCTAAAGTGAGCACTTTTTGAAAGCCCTCTCATTTGGAATAATAGTCTATACATTTATGTTATTCTAGCCTTAGGCGTTCACTTTCGAGTGCAGTGAACTCTAAACACTGTGTTCATTACTTATACGGCAATATATATATTTTTTTAATTAGTTAAAGGTTTAAAAAAATTACAAATAAAAAGCAACTAGGGCCTCAAAAGTGCTCACTTTACTGTGAACAGCCTATATCACTGATGCCGCATGCGTACCGAATTTCACCGTTTTGTATGTAAGCAAACTATTAATTAAAATTTTCATAAAATAAATTTAACTATACAAAATGTTTCTATTTGTATTTTATTTCTACCTATGTAAAAAATTCACTCCGTTCTTCGCACTAGAGTAAAAATTTAACTAAATATGTTGAAATTATGTTTAATATTGTGTTGTAAAACTGGGTCAATGAATCGTAGACTTGCGCAGTTGGTTTTCTTTTTTACGTTTCTTTAAATGGCAGCGTCATTAATTTATCCCTTAAATCGTGCGTACGTATGCCACTTCACAGGGTTTGTACAAAAAGTACGTTACGTTACTCGTGATATGAAAGTGTACAATCTCATTAAAATATTTAAAATTTTACGATTTTTAAAAACTATGAATACAAGGAGGCATCTATACTGTAGATATGCCACATCGTCGCGTATTCAGAAAATAATGTAATTTCAAAATAGCTCATTTATATATTTATATTTACCTGCTGTCTTTTATCTTTTCCCCGTCACTCAGACACCCCTACTGCGCGCGTAATGCGATTGCGTCGAGGCTTAGCGGTATGAAGTCAGACATTTCTTGCCCTCCCCCCTCCTCCGCCCTAGGGATCTTGTTAACTGTAAGATTAAGACTCTAGCGTGTGACGCATGCCACACAGACCGCGGGCCGCCAGAGCAATCGCTCGCGACGACCAATACAGCGACATTCCTGCATGAGGGAGGGGGGTGGTCCGACCCCAGTTCAGAAGCGACGGTCGAAGATCATCCAGTCTTGCTACTCGTACAGCGATATTCCTGCATGAGGACGGGGGGTGGTCCGACCCCAGTTCAGAAGCGACGGTCGAAGATCATCCAGTCTTGCTACTCGTACAGCGACATTCCTGCATGAGGGCGGGGGGTGGTCCGACCCCAGTTCAGAAGCGACGGTCGAAGATCATCCTGTCTTGCTACTCGTACAGCGACATTCCTGCATGAGGGCGGGGGCGGGGGGTGGTCCGACCCCAGTTCAGAAGCGACGGTCGAAGATCATCCAGTCTTGTTACTCGTACAGCGACATTCCTGCATGTGGACGGGGGCGGGGGGTGGTCCGACCCCAGTTCAGAAGCGACGGTCGAAGATCATCCTGTCTTGCTACTCGTACAGCGACATTCCTGCATGAGGGAGGGGGGTGGTCCGACCCCAGTTCAGAAGCGACGGTCGAAGATCATCCAGTCTTGCTACTCGTACAGCGACATTCCTGCATGAGGGAGGGGGGGTGGTCCGACCCCAGTTCAGAAGCGACGGTCGAAGATCATCCAGTCTTGCTACTCGTACAGCGACATTCCTGCATGAGGGCGGGGGGTGGTCCGACCCCAGTTCAGAAGCGACGGTCGAAGATCATCCAGTCTTGCTACTCGTACAGCGACATTCCTGCATGAGGACGGGGGCGGGGGGTGGTCCGACCCCAGTTCAGAAGCGACGGTCGAAGATCATCCTGTCTTGCTACTCGTACAGCGACATTCCTGCATGAGGGCGGGGGGTGGTCCGACCCCAGTTCAGAAGCGACGGTCGAAGATCATCCAGTCTTGCTACTCGTACAGCGACATTCCTGCATGAGGGCGGGGGGTGGTCCGACCCCAGTTCAGAAGCGACGGTCGAAGATCATCCAGTCTTGCTACTCGTACAGCAACATTCCTGCATGAGGGCGGGGGGTGGTCCGACCCCAGTTTCAGAAGCGACGGTCGAAGATCATCCAGTCTTGCTACTCGTACAGCAACACTCCTGCATGAGGGCGGGGCCGGGGGGTGGTCCGACCCCAGTTCAGAAGCGACGGTCGAAGATCATCCAGTCTTGCTACTCGTACAGCGACATTCCTGCATGAGGACAGGGGCGGGGGGTGGTCCGACCCCAGTTCAGAAGCGACGGTCGAAGATCATCCAGTCTTGCTACTCGTACAGCGACATTCCTGCATGAGGGCGGGGGGTGGTCCGACCCCAGTTCAGAAGCGACGGTCGAAGATCATCCAGTCTTGCTACTCGTACAGCGACATTCCTGCATGAGGGAGGGGGGTGGTCCGACCCCAGTTCAGAAGCGACGGTCGAAGATCATCCAGTCTTGCTACTCGTACAGCGACATTCCTGCATGAGGGCGGGGGGTGGTCCGACCCCAGTTTCAGAAGCGACGGTCGAAGATCATCCAGTCTTGCTACTCGTGTGCTGGCTGGTCATCAACACAATCCATGTACGAAACACCGTTATAACTATTCTATCCTCGCAGAAAATTAAATAATTAAATAATTAGATAGCATATGTTTTGCATTATGCAATGTCGGATCACAATTTCAGTGTTTCAGGGACTTAAAAAATAAAATAACCGAAATCATTTTACAGAGGTGACTGAAATATCATGTCTCGATTCATTTTAATGTACTCACTTTACAAAAAAATATATCAAGAATACTACGGATAAAAAATATGTAGGAATTAATTCCCTTAATTTGAACAATGTTTGAAATTTGCGAAAACATTTCTAAGAGTGATGACAAAGATTCCTTGAAATCACGAGTATCTCATTTCGGTAAGTTAGTTTTTATTAGTTGTACGTAATGAAAACACTAAAATTGTGATACTGACAGGCCACGGTGTGAAAAATATGCCGTCTAAATACAAAACAATTCATTTTCCTTTGTCCAGCACCCTTAACTACTAATACGCGCATCCCGTATCCGACGTTTTAAAATACAGTAAAGTTAACTTTTTTAGCGACGATTGACCGTATGGTGAAAGATGAGGAGATTATTTAACCGCGGTATCCGACAAACCACTTCACAGCACATGCGCGTCAATATATAAAATCCGGCTGTATGCTCTTCACGGTAAGGCGAATACGGAAATTAATCCTATGAAATAATGTCACCAGCCCCACCGGCGTGTATTTTAGCGGCCACGCTGACCTTAAAGAGCCCAGTAAAGTTGGCAACAGAGGGAAGTAGATCCACCTCATAACATTGACTTTAAAGTATTAGATAAACATTTGCGAATACTAAAATAATCTCTTTCGCGTTATGTTTTTTTTTTTTAATGCACATAAGTGTGAGAATAAGCAAATTCGTATCATATTTATTTTTCTAATAATTCCCCAGCTTTATTTGATCGGCGCATGAATGAAGTGATCTGGACCGTGGCAACGTTACGGTGGAAGAATACACAATATGCAAACAAGTAGATATGAAGCAGGGGACTAGTGCTCGTTTTACGGAAAACAGCCTATATCACCCAGCGACATACAAATTTTTTTTTCATTCGGATATATAGTATATAAATATATATGCAATAAAAAAAATCTTATGCTTAATCCAAGTAGAAGTTCACTTTTTAATGCATTTCAAGGAAACATCTGGCATTAGGTAGACTACTTGGTAATTTCTAAAAGCAGCTTCAATCAGCTTTCAAGATGTATTTTACATGTTTCGACAACCACGGTGTATTACTTGCGATATCACTTGTATAGGCTCTTCACGGTAACGTGAGCACTTTAGAGGCGCCAGTTACTTTTTTTATTTAAGCCATTTTTTAGCACTTTAACTACCGTTTTAAATAAATATTGTCACCTAAGCAATAAACAGTGTGTAGATTCCACTCCACTCTGCGTTAAAGTCTAAGGCTAAAATAAAGTTTATTTATTTACTATTAATTCAAATGAGAGGTGTTTGAAAGGTGCTCACTTTACGGTGAATAGCCTATAGAGGAGAGAACCATTTATTTGACAGGCTGAAGCAACTATGATTTATCACATTGTTACTCACGCTGAGAGAGGGGCCAAATATTCAACCACAATTTTGATCTTAAAATATAATTTTTGTTTATTGCCTTTCACTTTTTGCCTGAATGTACCGGGAAATACAAAATAAAAGACCTAGTGTCATTTTGCAGCCGCAGTCCCTCGAGCGTTATAAATGGCACCAGTTTTGTATGCAATTTCTTAATTCAATTTCATGCAAGATGCTCTAGTTACGTCCATACTTAAGGCAGTTAGCGTCTATATTAATGCTCGTCAACTCACGTATAAACATATAGGCCCTATACACAAACGCGCGAGAAGACACACACACGTATACATAGTCTATTTACGATTTCTCTACACTTTCTAAACAAAACCTTTGATTTAAAAAATCGCTCCATGAACGACATGTTTAGATCTGTTTTCGAATAACATGAAGAAATTCAAACCACAGCATCTGTGGACTAATATATACAAAAAAACTGAATTGTAAAGGTTGCCAAAAGGGTTTGTATTTACCTCCCCCCTCTCCCTCGACCAATTGCGCGCCAATTCCGCTCGCCTTCGTGGTATGCAACTTCTAATGCACGCAGGTACGTAGGCCTATAGAATCGTACTCTCTGCGTTGTTTCGTCTAACTTCAACTTAAATATAAAAATATGAGATAACCTCTCAAAAAATGTTATTAGGATTTTTTGTTTACATTAGACCATGAATGCTTTAGTTTGAATTTCTACACATTATTCAAAAACACCTTGAAAATAAAGGTTTTTATACTTTCGTTAATGTTAGCCTATTTGTTTGATCGAAAAAAGGTATGTTATCTGTTGAATTTTACCAACGATTTATATTTTATGATCAACAAATTATGAAATAAATGAGAAGTATCAGTAGTGACTAGCAAAAAATAGAATGAGTGAGTGAATATATTTAGGCGGCTCTTAACATCGAGGTCTTGAGAGCCGATGAGGGTGATAGGTGAGTATGGCGCAACGCCGGAATGTACGGGCGGGGTAAATGGGATATCCCCGAGAAAACCACCAGCCAGCGGCATTGTCCGGCACGATTCCCACATGCAAAAACCTGGGAGCGACCCCCGCCCTCCGGGAATCGAACCCGGTTCGACTAGGTGGGAGGCTAGTAGTCTAACCACTACACCGCCGCGGTCCCGTTGTAGAGAAAGGGGAGGGGAAGCTGTTCCATGAGGGGCACGGTCATCAGGTCTCTCACCCCTGGAATATATATTTTTTTCTTTGAGTTCTATGAAGAATATGAGGTTTGAGACTCCAGTAACACGAGAGGAAAGTTTTCTAGCATGAATCCACGCCCCGGCTGAAATACTTACTATGGGCTAATCACGGTAAAATGAGCACTCAGGAAAGCCCCGCTTTGTATGCACGCTGTGTATTCTACCGCCTTATGTAAAATTAACACTGTCATTGGCCTCATCATTATTCATGTCAGTCAAGTGAAACTGTGAAATTATTATAAAAGTAAATATATTGCAAATCTATTCATTTTTACATTTTGACCCATTTAAGAAACCAGAAAATGAAAGCAATAATTTAAGATATCACAAATGGTTATTTAACACTTTTTATTCGACGTAAGGTTATGGAACTACTTCCCCTTCGTCGTTACCAACTTTACTGGGCGTATGTCACTCAGCAGTGACATCTTTCTAAGGTTCATTTCAAAAGTGCTCACTTTATCGAGAACAGCCTTTACACAGCCAGGCGACTGACCGTGTAAGACGATCCCTGCACCACCGATGCACGCTTTGTAGGCCTCAGGTCGACAATTCCAACCCCTTTATTTTAATGTTATTATTTATTTTCCACCTCGTTCATCTGTCACTGTACACATGGCAGTGGGTGCATTCCTGCTCCTTGCCAACCCTCGCTGATAAAAGTATTGGTCACCAACTTTGCTTCCCTGTCTCTATTTCGTGTACACCTTGTAACGGTTTTGCTGCTACACACACTCATTTCTTTTCTTCGTCAGTACGTCTGGTTCAGTGGCGTGTAGGGAGTTTTTTTTTTTTTTACACGGTAAGCAATTTCTACTAACAAACGCATCTTCTACCTTTGCTTACCCTCCATGTGTGTTCACCGTTTTATAATACAACATTAGTTATAAAAATGGAAACGAAATTAATGTAACGATCAAACTGAATATTATTTAGAGCGCAAATCACAAATTAGAAGAAAAATTTCGTTTTCCCGAACACTCTCATCCACTTTCCAAGGGAAAATGTCGGACTGGAGGAAGCAAACAGAACGACTGCTTGCCCTGCTGAAGGAACGCGGTCGAGCGTGTGGCGTGTTGTTGCTTGCGAGTTTGATTCATCGCTAGTCGCTCCCGTTTGTGGAAATAAATACTAGATGGCAGCACTATGCGTGTGCAATACGGGAGATACGAAAACTGTGTTTCTCGAATTGGAAACGGGTAACTCAGAATTAAATGTGTTTAAAGTTACAGCGGAAACTATAAAAAGTCAAACATTTCCTATATATATATATATATATATAGTGTAAACATTGCTTACCTTGCGCCTATGGAATAAACGCCACTGGTTTGGTTCTCCATTGTAATAGTTCTAGGAGTGGTTTTTTGTTTGTGTTTTGTATGTCATTAATGCATCGCCATTTTTTAATATACGCAGCACATCTGAAGACCTATTTATACACAAGTAGTGATGAATCAAATAACTGAACATGGCGCGGGAGAGCGAACGTTAAAAAACTGGCCTTGAACATGTGCACCAGATGAGCAACGCAGGCAGCGTGCTCCTGGTGGCTGGTTGACTCACCACACACTGCGAGAGTATGTAGTGGGTGAGATCGTTATATCACTGTTGTTTATAGCTGCCCTCTGGCACGAGATGACGTGGGAGCGTCTGGTCCTCGCATCTGAACCGCTGCTCCGCCTTCCGAGCGGGCAGATAACGAACTGCCTCGCCATCTCTTGGAAGGCGTCCACACTTGACAGACCCCGAGTCGCGATGAGATAGCCACCTTGCCTTCGAAACAGCTGTTAGTGCTTGTGAGAAAAACGCGCTGTGGTGCGGATCTGAATATTTTTACGGACATTCGTGCACGAAAGCAGTAGATTTATATAATACTTGTCATAACTTGTTTCACAGCGTATTTTTCGAAAATTTTGGCTTGTCAAGAGGAAAATAACTTTTAGCACCTTCTTACGTTGTTACATATTCACTGTCATCGTTCTCGCAGCACTGATTGCAGATGAGAAAACAAAAATTCTTTCTTTTCTTCCATTAGTGCTCCGAGAATAATGGCGGCAGTGAATATCTAACAACGTAAGAAGGTGCTAAAAGTTGTTATGTACGTCTTGACGAGCCAATAATTTGTGAAAAATACGCTGTGAAACAAGTTATGGCACAAATTATATAAATAAGACTCTTTCATGCACCAATGGCCTTAAGGGTCCTATGTACTGAAACGTTTTCTGTGAAATCGTTGTTTGCGCGTAAACGCGTATCTCGGCAAATAAAAGTTCTGAAAATACGATGATTGCCAGAAAGGATTAAAAAACTATTGTCTATATCGCTATCTTCTTACTTTTATCGTATTAATTGTATTAATGGAGAAGAAACCGTCAAAGTGGACAAATATCGTATTTTTAAAACTTGCCTGTGAAATTTCTTTAAGCGGTAAGAGAAAAGTTCGATTATACGCAGGTAGTTTTATCCGTGTACTTTCGTCGCGTGTAATAAAACCCCCACAGTTACAGATCTAGTTTACACAGTACAGCGTTAGGACGGAAACACTGCAGCACGCCTGCACGTAGGAGCGATGGGGCGCTTAGGTGTGCGTGTTAGTGTCGCCCTTATCGCTCCCTCGCTTCTCGACTTTGGACGCGCGTTTGATAGCCAAAAAAAAAAAGTTACTTTATATTCTACCCCAAACTTGTTTACGTTACACATGGCGTCATTTATAGAAGATAGAAGATGTAATAATCCCTTCAATAATTTCAAGTCAAAAACGTAATAAATGTACTCTAAAATAAAAATAATTAACCAAACGAAATAGAACAAATGAGTAAAAGGGAAGCCCGAAGGTATAGCTGTAATTAATGTTAAAGTATACTTATCAATTACTTTACACAATTTCAGGGACAGCACAAATAAAAAAAATTACGCAAATTTACTATTGTTGAACCATTTTAAAATACGCAAATATTGCTTTGTATTATTACAAAGTTACCTTAAAATAGCACATAACACGGTTCCCCCCCCCCCCCCCCCATTGTATATTATCTAAGTTCAGAGGCGAGTTAGTCTTGTTTATTTGAGTGTTACACAAATAGCAAAACTGTGATTTTCACACGTAGTTGTGCGAGAAATATACGATCAATTTTTTTTCACGCCGTAATAAAATCACACGTTTCAACCATCAGTTGGACAGCGTGGGCAGGGAAAAAAAATCCTCCCTCCTTTATTCAATCCCTCAGATGCTATCCTGGAAGAGAATCAAGGTGCATTATAGAATTGCAAATACTTATTAAAGTAACGGAAGGCTTGAATAAACTTTTTTTTTTAAATAACGCTTACTTGGGTTTCACGTTAAACGAATCTTGGCACGTTCCCTTAAATTAAACGTGAATTCTGAAAGTGACTGTTGGTAGTTTCTGGTCACACACGTGACGTTAGGTCTGTAAGCGACAGGGAGTTTACCCAACAGATTCAACGTTAAGAGATGGGACTACTTTTTCTCCATTGTTACCAACTTTACTTAGAGCACGTAAGTCAGCATGCCCATTATAATACATGCATGTAGGGACAGTGGTGTTTTTCAAAGGTTTATTTAAAAAGTGCTCACTTTACCGTGAACAGCCAACAGTGGTTGCTAGGTGTGCACAGCCAGCGAAGTGATGTGCGGTGACTGCGAACATAGATAGGGAGGGAGGGAGTGTGGGAGTGTGGGAGGGTGGAGGGAGG
The DNA here is from genome assembly GCA_029891345.1 of Dryococelus australis. Classification (NCBI taxonomy): domain Eukaryota; kingdom Metazoa; phylum Arthropoda; class Insecta; order Phasmatodea; family Phasmatidae; genus Dryococelus; species Dryococelus australis. The sequence continues at coordinate 190,461,081 of CM056998.1, read as the reverse complement.
GAGGGGAGGGGAGGGGGAGAGGGGGAGGGGAGAGAGGGAGGGAGAGAGAGGGAGGGAGAGAGAGGGATGGGGAGAGGGGGAGGGAGGGGAGGGAGGGGGAGGGGGGGGAGAGGGGGGGAGGGGGATGGATGGGGGGAGGTAGTGGGTGGGGGAGGTAGTGGGGGAGGGGAGGTAGTGGGGGCGGGGAGGGAGGGGGAGAGGGAAAGAGGGGGGAGGGAAATAGAGGGAGGGTGGGGGAGAGGTAAAGAGGGGGAGGGGAGGGGGAGAGAGATACACACAGCCAGAAGGCCGGGGCTGTTGAACTGGATGTGTGACAGACAGACATGCATGCATTTGGAACGATGGCAATACAGTGGAATTGAATACGTGTATAGGCTGTTCATGATAATGCGAGCACTTTTGAAATAAACCGTTGAAAAACGTCACTGCTCCTTCCTGCATGTATTTTCACGGGTACGATAACTGGCATACACCTTCTAAAGTTGGTAACGACGAAGAGAAAGTAGTTCCCTTTCTTAGCGCTGAGTTTAAAAAGTGAGGAAAATATTTGAGAAAACTGAAATAATTAGTCATACTTTCTATATTTTTAATGTACATGAGTGATATGAATGAGCAGAATCGTAAATTAATTACTTTTCTAATAATTGCCTAGTTTTTCTTGACCGGCGCATGAATAATGTAACCAGACGCATGCCAATGTTAATTTAACATATGACGGAAGTATACGGAATTTGAATACAAGTAGATCTTTAGCAGGGTTTTCAAAAGTGCTCACTTTACCATGAACAGCCTTCAGATAAGTGTGAAGTGAGTGAGTGTGACCAATATGAAAACAGCGGTAAGAGCTTAAATAAGAATTGAGATTAGCATTAAATATTGCGCCTACTGAGAAAAACAAGTGGTGATATTTCTCCTTTTTTTTTTTTTTGAGAGTTTTCAAAAAAATTCCCCCTTAATGCAGTGGTTAGTTGTCAAATCATCACAGTTTTCAAAATATAACACTCAATACCGACACAATAGTGTTATAGGCAGGTTCAAAGTGTTGAATTATAGTCTAAGCGTGGCATACTCCATTTGTGTTACAAGCTAGGAAAGGAACAAAAATTACTTTTCCTCTACAGTTTATGGTTCGAACTATTTATTGAATGAATCGCACTCCTAGTGAATAAGTATGTTCTGTACACCATACAGATTGCATTAAATGCAATTTGGTTGAGAAAGAATATCTAGGAGCAAAGCCTAGTATGCTGCAGAATTCGGAAAATTAAGACTTTTGAGTGTTATATTTTTGGAAAACTATAATGATATCACAACAAATAACTGCATTAAGGGGGCACTTTCCGAAAGCTCTTTCAGATAACCAAATTTAATAAAGTGAAATATCACCTTAATAGTAGAGAGAGGTAGTTTAATGCCGTAAGCAATAGCGGAGTGTATTTTACAGCAGTGTAAATAGATTTTTAAAAATAATATATTTAGTTATATTCTTTTCAATAAGACCTCCATCCCTCATGAACTCCGATACTCCCCTGGTGATTTGTAAATTAATTTCCGAAGTTCTTAAAAGTCGCAGCAGAAATACAAGCAAGTAGCAAAACGAATTATCCTAAACGCTGATATCAA